>JAJHZJ010000423.1:2832500-5232500 GCA_023548195.1 Bettongia penicillata ogilbyi | reverse complement strand
TCTAAAATTTCTTTCCTTATCTTCTCCCCCCATTATCCTAATGTTATTCTACACACCCTTTTAAAAGTCCTTTCCCCACCCTATCTTCCAGGTTTCTCACCTCTCTAGAAGTTCAGAAGACCTTTAAATCTCTACAGGTATACACTTTGTTTCCTCTTCAACCCATATGAGAGTAAGGCACCAACATTACCAGACCTCTGCCCCAATTTGCTTCCTATGTATTAGTTCTTTCTTCCATGCAATTTAAAAAAAAATAATTGCTTCTTTTTATCCCTTTTTTACCTTATCATATACAACTCAGCCACAACCCTTTCTTTCAAACTACTTTAGTAATAATAAGAGTTTTAAGAATAGTGGTCACATTTCCATATATCATAAGTAAAGAGTTTGACATTTATCAGTGTCTTATAATTAGTCTTTAATGATTTCCTTTTATTTCTTCTACATCCTTTATGTCAAATTTCCCACTGATCTCTGGCTTTTTTGTTACAAATACCTGAAGGTCATTCAGTTCATCAAATGTCCATTTTTTAAATAATTTCAGGATTATACTCAGCTTTGCTGGATAAGGTATTCTTGGATGCAATCCCACCTCCTTTGATCCTTGAAATATGGCATTCCAAGACCTCTGGTCCTTTACTGTAAAAGCTATGAGGTCTTGTAAAATCTTGATTGTTTTTCTGCAGTATTTAAATTGTTTCTGTTTTCTTGTTGCTTGCAATATTTTCTCTTTAACCTGGGAATTTGGAAAATTGATGATGACATTCCTATAAGTTTTCTTCCTAGGATCTCTTTCAGATGGTGATTGGTGGATTCTTTCAATTTTACTTTACCTTCTTGTTCTAGAACTCCAGGATAATTTTCCTTAATGATTTCTTGTAGTATTGTACACAGATTCATTTTTTATTATAGCTTTCAGATAGTCTGACAATTCTTAGATTGTCTTGCCTTGATTTGTTCTCTAGATCAATTGTTTTTCTAATGAGATGTTTCAGATTCTCTTCTATTTTGTCTAGTTTTATTATTATATCTTGGTGTCTTATAGCCTCATTCAGTTCCACTTGTCCAATTCTAGTTTTCAAAGAATTACTTTTTTTTCCTTAAGATTTTGTATCTCCTTTTCTAACTGGTTAACTTTCTTTTCATAATTTTTCGGGTTGTTTTTTTCCTAATTTTTCCTCATTCACTCTTACTTTATTTTTGAACTTCTATTTAATGTTGAATTTTTTTTTTTAATTTGTTGGTTTTATACATATTGGGGAGAGATGTTGCTATGTTAAGTTTATTATTACTTTTTCTTTTTTGGTGTTGATGAAAGTATTCAGAAGCATAAACCTTCTCTTAAGGAGTATGTCGCTTGGGTGAGAATTTTACCTTTTGTACTTCGGGACGTTCTTTCAGAAGTGATCGATGAATTCGTTACACACACATTTTGCTCCCTCACTCTAGCACTTCTAGACAGGTTCACTTATGGCATTTTGAAATATATTATCTGTTTTTTTTTTTTTTTATTATAGTTTGCAAGGATTCCAATGATTCTTAAAGTATACCTCCATGTGTTTTTGTCCAGATCAGCTTTTTTTTAATATCAGATATTTTGCATTTTCTTTTCCCCATATCTTTCATTTTACTCTATTTCTTTCTTCCTTTTTGCTGTATCATGGAGTCGTTGATTTGTTTATGATTGTTTTCAAGGAACAAATTTTGCAGTGAAGTTTGTGACTCTCATAAGCCTTATAGTCTTCTAATTAGAAAATCAAAATAATCTGATTTTTCTGCAATCTGATGTCACCTCTACTATTATTCTATGCCCTTACGAATATTGCTGTCAGTAGATCAGTAATTACATCTGCCTGTTCTTTCAGTACCCAAGGATGCAGTTATCTGGACCAACTGACTAAATTCATCAAGGATAGATAGGTACCATTTCCTACTCACTACTTTTGTTCTATCATTTCCAATACAAAGGTCATTGTCCTTGGAGGGGGCAAGCAAAATAAAAACTGAGTAGTCCTATCTTCTCTCCATTGTAATCTATCATCTTCTCAATCACATCAAGAAAAGATTCTAGTTTTTCTTTTATCTTCCTTTCCATATACAAATAGTTTTTAAAACTCCTCTTTTTTGTAGTCTCTAACTTCTCTCACCAGATTTTTGAACTTTAGTATTCCTCATTTTAAATTAATATAACCATGTCATGACCTTATATTCATCCTATGTAATCTTGCATTGTTTCTTTTTAATGAGTTAGTTGGCAAGTTTTCTGTGCATCCATATTCCTGTTTCTCACCCAAGACTTTCTAATTGTTAGCAGTGATTTTTAACTTCTGGAAACATTATTTCTGTCTATGTAAATCGCCGGCAGTCAACTGCTGCCATCCAGCTTGATCATTCTTGAGTGATTCTCTATTTTGTCTGATATGCAATCTTTTAGGAACACAACAGGTCTTTTTGTCCTTATGAAGGAGAAAATCCAATTACATAAACGTTTAATAAGTGTTTACTATGTACCAGACACTGTGCTATGCACTGGGAATATAATTAATAAAGACAGTCCTTGCCTTCAAGGAACTTACAATCTAATGTGGGGGGAATAAAACACACAAAATTAGGCAGGAAATTAGGAGGGGTATCCAGGGAGAACTCAGAATGGTGGCATCTTGTTGCATGGAACTGAAACAATTCAGAGCAGCAGATTCAAAGTGGAGTGGGCCAGAAAGTCCAGTTTCTGCCCTCTACAAAGGAAGGCATTGAGAGGAGTTTGGGATTCCTGTCCAGTTCCTCTGATCAAGTAATCACAATTATTGCTGCTCTTCCCAGCTTCTTTTGACTCTTACTGGATGATCTCTCACCTAATGAATTCTGCTGTATTATAACATTCATTTGAGGACAAGCAATTTCCTTCATGGATTCTCCCACTCCCTTTTCTCTAAGAAGAGCTTTCAAATCTGTTTTTAAGCTCCAATTACATAACTGTCATTTTTTCCCCTTTGCCCTTCTCTTTTATTACACTCTTCCACTCTTCAACATCCTGACAAGGGTCAAGTCTCTTCTCATCCACTTCAGATCTATGTTTTTCCCCTATTGAAGCCTGTTTTTATTTATATTTGGACTAGTAAATTTTCCTAACAACCTGAAGTACAGAAAGGCATTCTTGAGTCTCTCTCTTCACCAGAAGGGAGATCATGGCACAGACAAAAGTTACTTGGCAATGGCAGAAAAACAGATATTGCATATTCTATGAAAGTCGTTGCATAATTTCCCACAAAAGATTAAGGTTTTCTACCTTGCTTTTCTAAACTCCTTATAGTTCCCAAATCATCCTTTTTCCCCTTTTATTCTTTTTTATCCTTCTTAATTTTCCTTAATTCTGATCCCTTTTCAACACAGAAGAAGAATCTAGACAAGAATTCCCAAATTTCACTCATTTCCTAAATTTAATATTTGGCTTATTTCATCTATAAGTCATGAGCTTTTCTTTTCCTTCTCATTCAGCTCAAATCCTGTTCTCTTCTCCCACTGAATCTCCAATTACCTGGTGGCCCAGAAACCAAACATAGATTTCAGAAGGAGAATACACAAATACTTCAATTTAATAAATTTATCAAATAAATTATCAAACAAATAAATTGTGAGCCCACTTTTATGCAACATTTTTCCTATTCTTGTCAGCATTGATGATACAATATAGATTGCTTTTACCCATGCTATGTTTTCTCATTGCTCTTAGAGTCACTTGCAATTTTGCTTCTTCAGAGATTGTGCTGTTCCATGAGAATATGACATATCTATATGCAGATATACTTGCCTATTGGCAATAACCCATATGAACAAGAGATTTTATTGCAAGAACAAAAATGCTGACTCTCAGTACTTGATAGTATAGGACTCACAGCTGAAATATGGATATGAAAAGGCACATCTTATTCAAAATGAACAAATTAGATGAAAGGTGATATGGTAACACTGTAAATGAAGAAATCCTCATGTGAGGAAATCTACAAACAAGAAAGGCAGAAATCAACATGGTAGAAGGGAAAGAATACAGACTCTGGACTCAAAGAATATAGGTTCAAATCCTTTCTCTCATATTTCCTGCATGGTACTGAATGAGTTTAACTTCCTTGTACCTCAGTTGCCTTATTGGTAAAATGAGAGGATGAGGCTAGATAACTTCTGAAATACCATCCACTTCTAGATCTTGTCATTTGAAGTATGATGGAGAGGATACGATTGAGGGTCAGGGGAAAAGAAATAGAAAAATTCATTTATTGTGATACAGAAAAGTATTGCAAATTCATTTTTTCATAATTTCTTTTTGTGAGCATGCTTGTGTTGGTAAAATCTTACAATTTTAACACAGTAGTTGCCTTACAGAAGATGTATTTCAGCACATGGTATAAGCACTAAATAGATTTGTTCCTTATCCACTATACTCCTTTAACATTCACATACTCCATTGTAGGGCTAGTGATTGTTATCTTGCTGTATGTAAACATCCAAAAGTCTACAATTTGAGGGATTTTATCTTGAAACAGAATATATGCTTGATGCTACATTGAAGAAATGTCACTGAGAATGGTCTTTGCAAAATTCAAACCCAAGTCTCCTTTCTCCTAGTCTAGTGCTTTCTCCACTATAATTCTTTCTCCACTATATAATACCACCCTTTACTTTTCTTCTGAAATATGACAAAAGTCTTTTTTTTTTTTATTGATGCCAGGAAAACTCAAGTTATCATAGCATCCTTACCTTCCTTTTTCATGGTTGGTTGGTACATGGTTGCTTGGCCATACTGCCCATACAACATGAAGTACATTTTATAGAGAAACAAGAGCAGAGAGTGTGGTACAATAGTCACAATATTGGAATGAAACCCAAAGAACCTAATCTTGGACCCTGGTTTTCTTAGACAAGTCAATTACATTATTTGGATCTCAGGTCCTTCATCTGTAAAGTGAGAGTTAGAGAAGATCATCCTGAAAATCCACTACAGCTTTATATTTCAGGTTTTTTTGAGCATGAGATTGTTTTCCATCATTTCTTTTTATCTTGCCAAGCCAAACCCCAAGTGAAATGCTGAAATTGTGAAATCTAATTTTCTCCATCCAAATTCTGCAAATTATCATATAAACACAAAACTGGAGCTTACTTCAAATCTCTTGGAATATGCATATATATAACAGTGAAAATGTCAATCATAACCTCAATGCCTCCAGAAAGATGCTCCTTGTGACTCATTCAAACAGATCTTCCTTATCCTAGGAATATCTAAGTGTTGTTCCTCTTACTTAACAAAAAAATTAGAGAAAAGAAGGAAAATACTGTCAATCAGAATTTCAGCCCTTAGGAACCAATAGCTAGTGTTGTAAGCCTCTGCAACTCACCTTTAGGAGAAGAGGCTATCTGCTTAATTATCTTCCTAGGGTATTACCTTTAAGATACCTCAATAAGCTATTAACAAATTATTTGCCAAACAAGTTTGAGGTGCACGTTCATGCACTTTCAAATTAAAAAAATCAATCGCTTAACTAATTTTAAAAAGACAAACATTTTTAAGTTGTTATGTTTGCTAAAGAGGCATAAAGTGAGTGTGGGTATGCACACATGTGTATATGTATGTGCATATGAGTTTTTAAGAAAATTACTCTTGAAGTAGTGCCTCAATTTTAACCTCAGTTTTTCAAAGTCTAGTATTCCTTAAGAAGTAACTCAACTTCCAGAAGGCTTTCTATGGATAATAAGTCCGAGGCTAAACCTGAACCCAACTAGCTTGGCCTTAAGAAAAGAAAATATAAGGACTATCTATTTGATATTATGAGGATCAAAAGCTGGTTATCTGCACTCATCTTTACTGAACACATAATACAAAATATGTGCCATTATGTGGATGAAGTTACATTTGGTCTGGATCTATGATTTAATCAATATAGGGAACTTGTGGTGTGGAAACTGTTTCCATAAAAAGCAAACTTGTAACTCATCCACAACTGATAGTTTTAGACACTTATCTTGGTATTGAGATTTTAAATGACTTGCTTGCGATCATATAGCAAGACTGTAGCAGCTAATATTTGAGATCAGGCATCCCTGATTCGAAAGCTGGATTTCTATCTACCTTGCTAAGTTGACTTTTTTACTGACATGTACACACACACACACACACACACACAAATTGTTAATATTGTGGGGAATGGGTGTGTTTATACGTGTATGTGTGTGCATGTAATTTCAGCTTGGTGTTCAAGGGTTTTATTTGTAACCGGAAAAGATGGATTGTTTTATTAGGTCTTCAGAGTGTTCCATTTTCTCCTTGGAAATGCAGTGATTTGTGACAAGAGGCATTTTCATGACAGCAGCAGCAAGAATAACCTGTCTGCCACAGATTTAAGTCATTGGGGAATTAAATCTGAGAATCCCTCTCACAGAACAAAGGCCAAAGTCAGATATGGTGAATCAGGATTGTATCTAGGTGGGAGAGCCTCACTTTGATGAAATGTGACACTGAGATGCTAAATGTAAGGATGATTCCAGTTTTGCAAAAAAGTAATGGAAAGAATTGAGTTTCAAGTGAAAGCCAATATCCTTCCCTTAGGGTTTCTAGTAAGTTTCTTCTCAGGATACAAAGTGATAGGAGGTATTAACTTTATTTCCTGCTGAAACTCACTGAGCAGAAATAGGTCACTCTAAGCCCTTTGGTATCAATCCAAAATACTGTAATATGATTCTTATTGTTCCATTGAGTTTCCAAATAGTGTAAAGTTAAGCAATGGCAGCAAGCACTCACTGTGTGCCAGGTACTCTGCTGTATTCTGGGAGTGTCCAGACCCCATATGCCAGGTTCTCTGTTAGGGGTAAGGGATATAAGTACACTGAATGAAATAATTCCTACATGTAAAGGGCTTACATTCTAATAGAAAGGACAAGAACATGTACAAACATAGATAATAAATATAAAATGAGTTAATCAGTCTCCAACCTTTCTTAATTTCAGTGTCTTTCCTCTATTAATACTTTCCTCTTTCTCCTGTATATAGCTTGCTTTACATGTATGTATTGGCATGCTGCCTCCTTCATTGGCATGTAAGCTCCTTAAGGTCAGGGGCTGTCTTTTAAAAACTCTTTCCATATCTCTAGCTCATAGCATGGTGCCTGGCACATAGTAGGCCCTAAATAGATGTCAATTGATTGATTATTTCTTGTCGGTATGCCTGCAATCCCTGGCCATTTTCTTTTCTATAAGGTTTACCTGAACCTGTGAAATTGCTTTCTCCTTGGGGTTTATTTTGGATATCTCTCAAACCAAAGTATCTCTAGCACTAAGCAGAGTACCTGGTAAATAATAATACTGTATTACTTGGTTGATTGATTGATTACAAATATAAATTTAAAGCTGAGAAAGTATTTTGGGAGTTGGCATCCTGTATTGGTAATTTGTGTCCTTTCAAAATTTCCCAGGGATTTCACTTATCAAAATGGAAAAGGTCTGTGTGAAACCCTGTTGATAAGATAATTTTCAAAACATGTGATATTCCTGATTGCCATGCAAATCAACTTTTAGGTCAGGCGGACCCAGCGACCTTTCCCTGGCTGTTGCTGTGGTGGTTGTCTTAATTTGAATCTGTATATCTGCCTTTGTTATGTGTTCTTACCAGGAGCAAAATTCCTAGTCTCCCTACATTATTAACCTCTGATTGATATTGAGCAGTTGGAAAAATACCAAAATTAATTTCCACAAAACAAAGTCTCTCCTATCATGAAATTTATTTTCTAAGAGCAGAATAAAAACTATACATAAATATGGTAAATAGAATATACATATTATCATCCCAGGGGTAACTGTAAGGAGAAAGAAACATTATCATCTATATCAACTATCCCAAGGAAAAGGTCTACCAGGTTTCACTGATGGATCAGTGGAGGAGGAAACCATTCTGTACAATGAAAAGTAAATTTTTTTCATATCTCATGGGTTCCTCAAGAACAGGTAAAAAGCTGGCCATGAAATCCTTGAAGAGGATGCCAACTCCTTAAAGTTGAATGAATGTTAGAGCAGGGTATGTGTTGAGAATGGGGTGTATATGAAGGGAACCCCTCAAGAATGGCCCTGGATTTCCTCCTCCTGATGATTTTCACCAATAATCTTATTGACCCTCAAAATAAAATTCATTATGGAGATTACAAGGAATTGGTGATTGCTTTAAGAAGGGGGGCAGAAGGAGATGGTCCTAAGATGTACGTATGGGACCCATACAAATGTTGTTGGCCAGATAAGATTTGGAGGGCTTAATGATTTTTGAAAACTCAACGGAATGGGAATTTAATTATCTATGTAGATGCAGTGCTTCATGCTGCCAGGTGGTGGGAAGGACAGCTTGCCAGGGTCTACATCAGTCTTGCCATCAGAACTGGAGCAGATGTCAGCTATTTCTGTGAACCCCAAATTGGGACTTGATATGGTGACCACCTGTTCAGGCTGTTTGTCATCTGATGTACTTTCTATCAAGCAATAGAATTTGGGAGTTGGCTTGCAAACAAGAGTTAGAACTTTGTGCTTGTGGGTGGTGGTATTATTGGTGTCTTAGAGGGATTAGAGAGGCAGCTTAAAGACCCCAGATTACAAAGTTGTCTCTAGTCTCCTGGTCATTTTTCTGAAACTACCTATCTTGAATTTGCACCTAATATGTTACCCTGTCTACTTTAATGGAAATAATCTAACTACATTTGTGTTAAAACTGTCTCATGTGCAGCATGCCAGGCAAGGCTTTAACTGTGGGGTTTATTTGGTCTTATGCCCCCTGGTTAAAATGTGCTTATACTGCCCATCACAACTTTCTCTATAGTGTCCTACAGAGACAGAGTCTTGGATCACAGGATCTAGAGATCTGGGAAGGACCTTCTGGAATACAGAATCACAATCATAGAATTTCAGAGATAGAGGAGCCCAGTCTGACCATCTAGTGTAATCTACACTTGAAGAAGAATCCTCTACAATATATTTAAACAAGTGATCATCCAGCCTATGCTTGGAGACTGCCACTAAGCCTCCCAAGGCTGCCTATGCCACCATTGGACCATTCATATTGTTAGGAAGTTTCTCTTTTCTGGAAGCCTAAATATACCTCTTGTCTAATGATTGTCCCTGGTTCTGCCTTCTAGATCCAAACAGAAGAAGTCTAACCCCTCTTTCTTGAGACACTGTTTGATACACTCCTTTTTATGTTGTCTTTCCCTATTAGATTGTGAATTCCTTGAAGGAACAGACTGTCTTTTGCTTCACACACAGTAGGTGATCAAAAAATGTTTACTACTGATTGACTGATTGAATATGCTGTTGGCTATAGGTCTGGTTTCTTTTTACCAGGTGAAAAATCCCAGTTCTTACATTGACCTTCACATGACATGTACTCTAAGTCATTAATCATTCAGCTCATCATCCTCCAGACTATCTCCAGCGTATCCATATTCTTTTCAGAATGAAGTCCAAAGAATGGAATACATTGTTCCAGATGTAGCTGGATCAGGACAGAGCACAGCAGGCCAAATCAACTCCCTAGACATGAAATTGTGGAACCTCATTGCATGAGATTTTTTTTTTACTATCATGTTACACTTTTGACTGTTATTGGCCTTGAAATTCATTGAAAAATATCAGATCTTTTACATAAGAAATTCAGTGTATAGAGACCTCCCTTTTGTGTATCCAGGAATTTGGTTATTTGAATTCAAGTGTAGGATTTCCTCAGTTTACCAATGGTTTTTATTCAGTTCTGCATTGTCTATCTTTTAACCCTAGCAGGATAGGAGTCGCTCAAAATCAAAGGCAGATTCTACAACTGAAGGTTTCAGGGCCACCTCAAAATTTGTAACCAGGCCTGGTTTGTTCCTGCGCACAGTGATCTCTATCTCCTCCCTCTGGGAGATGGGAAACAAATCTCTTCTAACCTGGTTATACTGTGTCAAAGAGGACTGGGCCACATACATGCTAAAGGACAAAATAAATAGCCATGGTGCTGGGCACCACAGATGCATAGGGAAAGGTGAATCTTTTAAACCCTCATAAGAAAAAGTTGGCATTGGCTTTGCAACAAAAAGAGAGTCTGAAAGTAGAAACAAAATTCAAGCCTGAAAAACAGAGGAATTTAATGAAAAGTTTGCTTTAGCCTTCATATTATGAGATTGACTTCAGAAAGTCAAAATGTAAGCACAAAATCATAAACTTTAAGAGCCAGGAAGGACCTCAGTGGCCTTTCAGTCTAACCAATATTGGAGCAAGAATCTACTTTAAAACATCCCTAGCCTCTGTTTGAAGACCTTTAATGACAGGGAGACAACTACCTTCAAAATCAGCTGATTCCACTTTTAGGTTAATTTTTTTAAACTTTTAAAAAAATTTTCACATTTATTTAGTATTTTATTTTTCCTCTTCCCTGTAAAAACAAATTTAAACATATGTTTCTTAAACTTTGTTTCAAATTTTCTCCCTTCCTCTCACACCCCACCCCCCTTTAAGTTAATTCTAAGTTCATTAGTTAGACTGTTCTAAGTGATAGGACACTTCTTATATTAAGCCTAAATTTGCCTCTGGGCAGGTCTAACTCAGTGCAATCCAGTTCAGGCTTAGGTTTAGAATACCATGAGACACTCATAGGCTGTAAAATGCACTAAGAATACTTTTACTCATTAAAAAGGATACAATGCTCATTTAAACTCAAATACAACACTTCTCTAGCTTGGGTCAGCAATGCTAGAATAGAAAAGGATAATGAAGGCAATGAGAATTCCACTCAAATCTCTCAGCCAAACTCCCCAGGCCTCTTATGTCTCAGATGGTAATGAGATTAGATGACTACCCTGGCCCTTTAAAGAGCTAGTGCAGCCTACGTAAACCAAATATTATTATTTGTAACCGTAACATACACCTACTCCTCCTCCTTCTATCTTATAGGACAAGATGAGTAAATCCAGTCCTACTTCCAGTGGCTCAAAGTTGCAAAGATATATTTTAGATCTGAAAAAAAAAAAACCCTTTTGAATAATCAGATATCTGAAAGTAGAGATGCAGCTCTGAGAGCGTAAGAGTTCCCCCTTTCTTTCTGTAGTTCTTCAAGAAAAGGTTGAGTGACTACTGTTGGGTACTTTGAATGGGGGATTCTTTTTTATGTATGAATTGGACTAGATGGCCCCTGAGGTTTCTTGCAACCATGAGACTCTATGATTCTGTGTTCTAGTCTGGATGATTCATTGGGTCCAGACCACGGGGAAGAAGATTTGCTTTATTTCCTGAGGAAAACTGGCTGCCTTTGGGCAATTTTCAGGACAGGCTCTGTTTCTCGGTCACAAAGACCACACAGCAGAGAGCTCCAGGGCCCCAGGCTCTAAGGATATAGCTCTGAAAGACAGTAACAGTTTGTATTTGGAACATAGGTTCCTGGCACCTCTGAATGAATGAATAATTAAAGCACCGCATTCCACTTTGAACCGCAGAGGATAACACATTCAAGGTTTTCTATCACAGTTTATTCCTTTCAGAGCTATTGATGAGTCAATACACAGTGTCAAACCCTGCTCAAACCTTCACTGGCAGCCAAAACCGAGATGCAATTTTATGCAGAAGGGAAAGGCCACGTTATGTAACGATTATGCAGCACAAGAGTTTTGCTTCCAAAAGAATCTGTGGCTACCTCTATCTACATGAAATGAGGTCATGCTGCTTATACAGTAAATTAAAGGCAAATTGAGCAGATGATGATGTATAAAATAAGACACGTGTGGCTTTTAGAGCTGTTGACTGGGTGCTAAATGAGTTTCATTCCAAATCAAACTGAGTATTTGTGTAATGTGTCGGTTCATCCTTTCAACATTACGATGGAACCCACACTCTTTAGAAAGTCAGCATTTGTGATGAGCAGTTGCTTAGTTGAGTCCTGCGATTTCACTTATATGCATAACGTTTTATTGTTCAGACTTGCCGAAGGGGAAAAATCCTCCCTTGCCAAAGTTATTTTAGGGTATCCCATTAGTTTAAAGAATTTCAAAATAAAGTGACATGAAAAGCACATCCTGAAATGTCTGGCTATTGTGGAAGCCCCTAAAGGAAGATCTGGCTCCTTGCAGGATACTCTTCTGTAGGGATATTCACTTACACTGTTCTTTAACTACTACATCTTTTTGCTCTTTGTGGGATAGTTTGGTTGCTCTATATTAATTTAATGAGTTACTTATTTCTAACAGCTGAAGAGTTAGTAAAAGTGATTTATGTCCGCATGACAACTTTCTTCCTCTGCCTTTCTCTTTTCCATTCTGCACCTTTAGTCTTATGGTAGACACTTGTAGAGGTAATGATTTGGAGCTCACAGGAAGCTACTTTTTTTTCTAAAAGAAGAACAAAATAAATCTGTCATGGAAGGGCAGTAATGCCTGAAGTTCCAAAGAGCAAAGATACATCATATAGGCTAAGTAATATATATTTTTTCAATCCAAGATAACAGTTTACTCAAGAATGGAATGTCTTCATGAAAGATAAAGGTGACAAAATAGCAAGATCTCAAGAGTTAGAAGGAGTATTCCCCTACTTAACACATTTTAAAGATATGTATCCTGTTGCCACCCACCCTCTTCAGTCTTCTCTTCTTGAACTGGTACAACTAGGTAGAACAGCGGACTGCATCCCAGGACTAGAGTCAGGAAGATCTGAATTCAAATCTAGCTTCAGACACTTACTCTGTGACCCTGGGAAAGTCATTTGACTTCTGTTTGCCTCATTCTTCTCATCTATAAAATGGGGATAATAACAACACCTACCTCCCAGGATTGTTGTGAGGGTTAAATGAGATAAAAATTGCAAACTCTTAGCACAGTACATGGCACATAGTAAACACTGCATTAATATTAACTATTTTTATCATTAACATTAATGTTAAGGAGTATCAATTTCTGGATTTCTTTGGGGAACAGTAATTGGCAATTTAACATATAATGATCTCCTTGAAGTGAGGGATAGGTAATACAGATTATTGAGTCCTGTTTGACCCCTATGCATCTATTACTATCTGTAATACATAGGGGCATCATTAGACTCCAGCATAAGGGTGCAAAGAAGAATCCTCAGTAGTGGCATCCACATGTAGAAGTCTGGCCCTGGCACAGGTTGTCCACCACAGAACCCACCATAAGGCTAGGGTCCTGGCAAAGGAGGGAAGTGTTACAGCTTTGGTGATACTAAGACCTAGCCAAAAAAGGGGTTGGTATAGGTTCTAGGACTGAAAGCACCTGAGACAGCATTCCTGTCAACACATAGAGGACAAGACCAGTGAGTTAGTGCTCAGGCACCAGGTAATGCTCTACCTTGGCAAAGTGGGGCAAGAAGGTCACAGCAATGGGAGTTGTCCTGATTCATCAGGGAGAAGTAGAGGCACAGGTTCCAGCAGAAGGAGTGGGCATTGTGTGGGCCCCACCAGCAAGAGCTAATGTAGTAGACAGCATAGATATATGCCACAACAGCAGCATAGTAATGTAGGCAGTGGCTTAGGCCCTAGAGGTAACAGAATGGGCACTAGCATGGACAGTGGCAAAAGCAGGCCCAGGGTAGCCCCTTGTTTATTAGCATCTGAAACTGATGAGGTCTTTCACTAATTTAGTTCCCAGTGATCACTGGATAAAACCTCTACAGTGTATTAGTTAAAATTAAGCTAAACTGAGGAACAACGTTCTGTGCATGATCAGTTTATTTGCAAACACAAATGTACTAATAAATAGAATCTAAGCTTTCTCAGTAAATCTAAGACCCCCAAAAAGGGGAATAGCTCTCTTTTATAAGCAAGAATAGAACCTTGTAGGCAGGGAACAAGTTATGATTGGTTAAAAGAGCTTGGCATCATGAATAGATAAATCTTTATGTCTGGTTACAGAGCTGAGGCATGAGGGACAATATGATTCATTAGAAATTGGAAATGAGGGGCTAGCAGCAACTGCCTCCTTAGCTTCTGTGCCTAAAAATGTTCATTGTTTGATTCCACCTATAAGGTTAGACTCCTCAACAAATTAGACATCCTTGAAAGATAACTTGGTGGTGCCAGACCAGATTCATTGGTGTCCACCCGCATCTTTTAAGGGTAACAACTTTCCTTGAGACAAAGATAGAACTGTTATCAGCAGAACTAGATTACTAAACTTAACTCAATATAGTCCCACTGAATTTCTGAACTAAGTTCAAAGACGAAGAACCATAAATGATTTAGGACGTTACAGGAAAAAATCAACTAATTGTAAATAGGTTCAATTAAGAGATGATGTACAACAAAACTGATTGTTTCTTCAGGGATTGACTTGGATGATTCAATGGCATTTTTGGGGAGGTGGCATGCTTTCCAGCTGGTTGAGGAAATAGTTAAAACTATCTAATCAGCCCCTGTAGAAGAAGGAGAAAAGCAGAAGGAGATGAAGCCTGTAAAGAAGTAAAGATTTGATATTTCTTCCCCTCCCCCACTATGGGTTCACAGACATTTAAATACTAAAGTAAATGATATTATAGGATGACTCTTGGTATGGACCTTAACCCTGGAATAGCTGTTTTACTAAAAATGACCTTCACTTGTGGTGAGAATAGGGGATCTGAAAGAAGTATCTTCATCAATATCATATCTTTGGTATTCCCAATATTTTTCCTACTTATCATCACCATTATACATTGAAGCACCCGTGTGAATTGCAAAAATTTGGTGTCACTTACTATATGGACCAAATCATTAAGATCTAGAATTTGGTTCTTTTGATGTTGGGAAAGTAAACCTGGGATTTCTTGTCTTCTTTTTCCTATGTTCAGTAACTTCATCAAAGGACTATTAAATTACTTACTGTCTTTTGTTTTATTTTTTCTTCTTCTCTAGAGTTAACTGTGTAACAGACCTCAAACAATCTAAGTGGAGGAAGGTCTTTAATAAGACCTTTAGGCCTTTACCATCACGGGGCATGGTATGGTAGGAATAATATCCTAATCCACTCCCACCTTTGCCACAGGCAGGTGAGGCTAGTTTTAACTAGGAAGATATTGAAACATTCCTTGGCTCAAGCTTTGGATCATGGACATGGATTGTGGTCACTTGAGTACAAAAACAAGTGGGAAATAAGGAAATCTGTACTCCAATGAAACAACCATACCTTCAGTGACTATCCCTTCCCTGCTCTAAATGTCATTTTACTCCTATGGCTAAATAGACTTTCTTTTGTCCATTGTTAGATGGGCTAGAAGTATAATTATTACAATTCTGAAACTCAACTACATGACCCACCTGATCAGCCCCAGCATGTGGTGGAAATCTTCCTTAATGCCCCCATTAGAAAAGACTTCTCCTTCTCTCCTTCCCAACTCCCAGTGTGCAGCAAGATGTGTCATTTGTATATAAGAATTATCTCTGCTAGATAATCATATGAAGACTGGAATTATATTTTCTTAGAATCACAGAATGATAAAAGATCTTAAAAATCTTCAAGTCTGACTCACTAATTTTACTGATACGGAAAATGAGATTCACAAGAGCCAAAGACCTTAAGGTCATACACCATGTTTACACTCACATACTCAATATATTTAAAATACTGAAAGGTTCAGAGCCCAGAAAGCTGCTGCAATAATCTAGGGGAGAGGGGATAAAGTCCTGAACTAAGGTGATAAATGTGGGGGTGAAGAGAAGGGGACTGATGTAATAAATGACATGAAAATTAAAAAAAAAAATACAGCCAGATTTTGTCAGTGTGATTTGACATGTGGAGTAAAGAAGAGAAAAGAATAGAGGACAACCACAAACTGGGGAGATTAGCAGGGTGGAGGTGACTTTAACAGCAACAGTAAAGTTTAGAAGAGCTGAGGATTTAGAGAAAGAAATGATAATGTTCTCTCTCAGAAACACAGATTTAAAGATGCTGATGGTCTGCAATAGCTTCTTGTGAGATGGACCATTTCTGGCTACCACCACCCCTTAAGAATTTGTCTCCTGCTCATGAGGTGCTTTGTCTCTGCCTATGGATCCTTGAACCCATGACTTTAGAACTCCATGCCTCAGTTTATAAACCTGGTCTATATGCCTACTTTTCTACATTTCTGTAGGAGTGTTCCTAGTCCTCATTAAAAAAGCTAAAGTAAGTACTGTACAAACAGCATGTCAAAGACTAAGAATGTCTGTTGGAACAATAGCAACTTTAACTACATTTTATAAAAGGCACCTTTTAACTTTGAAAATCTTTTCTTTTTTTATGTCAGCCCTTATTTTCACAGATCTGCTTGCCTTTCCCACAGTGTTGGGTGACAGAATCCTATTTAAATTACCCTACTTATGATTTGCACAAATTTGTCAAGGTCTTTATGTTTATTTATATATCTTATTGTTACTTTTTTTTAATGGAAGTAGAAAGAAGTATAAAATAGTTGTATAACAATAAGTTCCTCTAAAAGTAACGTTTCTGGGTCAAGAAATCAATGATAAATCAAGGTGGGGTAGGAGTGTGTAGAGAAATTATTCTTTTGTGAGTCTGACATATCAACGAGATAAGAAATCCCTTTTTTCACAAGAGAAACGTGATCAACCAGCCTGAAAGCCAATTTCACTCACCAATCTAGCCTTTTCCTATGGAAAGTCATTTTTCTTTGAAGAAATGCAAACCATGTTCATTGCTGGGCAAGTATCGATAATAAATACTTCAATGAGGCTTCAGAGCCCCTGCTTTTATAAAGTATGGGACCTGATGATAGACTTGGAAAGAGGAAAACAAGGTCCAGTTTTGTTGCATAAAACAGGACATTTTGGTAATACCAGTAAGCAACAGTAGAGTTGGAAAGAAATAACTTCTCTTTCAGAAGAATGGGACTTGAAATGGTCACTCTTCCTATTGAATCTTTGGTTACCCAAAGCATACAATTCTATTTCAATTTTATTTCCACAATATTTCTTGCATCCCTTCACTCTTTCCAATTCTCAAGACTTTGTTACCTTATACTTAGACTCCTCATAATAGCCTCTTCATTTGTTTTTCTTGCCCTCCCCACCTTGCCTTCGATCTCTCCCCTGCATGGTCACAGACTTTTAGAGTAAGAAGGATCTTCAATGGACATCTGGGCTAACTAATAACTGATTAAGAATCCCTTCTACAAAATATAGTGCAAGTAGTCACCCAGCCTCTGCCTGGCACCTCCAGTGAGAAGGAACCTCTTACTCTCCAAGGCAATTCTTTCTAATTCTATGTGGTTTGGATTCTTAGTATTTTTTTCTTTACATAAAGCCTAAATTTGCCTATTTTCCACATACACCCATTTTTAGTTGTGCCCTTCCAAGGTCATGATCTTAAAGTCCATTACTGTTGTTCTTCTCTAGATGACCCAGGTTATCAATACCTTTCCTAAATGATGACACTCAGAACTGAACCCTAAATATCACTATTATTATAATCTGAACAATACAGAATTATCACCTCCCTATTTCTGGACTATATGTTCCTCTTAATGCAGTACAAGAAGTATCTATTTCTATCTATCTATAATAAATGAAAAATGATTAACAGAGGAAAGGCACTAGAATCAAAATGGATTATGAATTACATAATGAAAACAGAAGCATTATTCCTATAGAAGGTGGGACTTTTAGCTGGCACTTGAAAGAAGCCAGAAGAAATGAGGAGAGAGAGCATTCCAGGAATGGAGTACAGTCCAAGAAAATGCTTGAAGCTGAGAGATATAATATCCTGAGTGCTTACACAGTACCTGGCACACAGTAGGATCTTAAGAAATGCTTTCTGACATTTGTTTCTATGAAATTCCATCATCTAAAGGTGACAAATGTTTTAACCTTTTGAGATCTACTTTGCAAAGTATGGCTATAAAGTAATGTGACTAATCCATCCACCAACATCCCCCAAAATGTCTTTACAGTTCAGAGTAACTTAGAAACCTGTGAACCCGGACTTTTGCAATTCTGTAGTGAATTTGAGTTGATATTTATCATAGTGTTGATCCAATACGCTGTAGGGCCATGGGATACTTTCTAACTTAAAGAAATATTAAGTTCCACATGTTTTAATGTTAAGTGCCTTTCATTGAATTCCAGTTCGTAGAAAACTAGTAAATCCAGATGTATTTCTCGCTGTGCTCTTATTTAAGCAAAACATTACTTTCCAGGAGCATTTACTGCATCCAACAGTCTGTTTTGATGACTATTTTAGAGGCTGAACACTTTAAGAAGAGATTATATTTTCTCTTTACCTATATACAATGTAAGTCATCTTAAAAGGTATTAAGGACAGAGTAAGTGGCTCAGGAAATGTTGGCTGACCATGGTATCTTTATGTTGGAAGGAATTTTGTCAGTGGGGAATATAGAATGTTTCTCTCTTATCAAATCTTGTGATTCAGTATCGCCATTTGTCATAGGACAATCATTCTTGGAAAATAATCATTGAAATGTCACTGTGATAATTTAAAGCAAAAGAAAATCTCTCAACAAATAACTCAACAGTTATATGGGACAAAAGAAGATCCTACTTTTGATCAAGTATCCAAGGAAAAAGTAACTATGATACAGTACTAGGTTCTAAGTCGAGGATTCTGCTTCATAGGATCATTGTTTTAAAACTGAAGGGATCTCAGAAATCATCCAGGCCAACCTTGTAATTTTTCTTTCTTTTTTTTAATATAAATTTATTTATTTAACTTTTTACATTCATTTTCACAAAATTTTGGGTTCCAAATTTTCTCCCCTTTTATCCCCTCACCCCACCGCAATACACTGAGCATTCTAATTTTCCCTATCACAATCTGCCCTCTCTTCTATCATTAATGTAGAAGCTGCTAGATCTTGTGTTATCCTGATTGTATTTCCACAATACTGGAATTGTTTCTTTCTAGCTGCTTGCAATATTTTCTCCTTGACCTGGGAATTCTGGAATTTGGCCACAATCTTCCTAGGAGTTTCTCTTTTTGAATCTCTTTCAGGTGGTGATCGATGGATTCTTTCAATACTTATTTTGCCCTCTGGTTCTAGAATCTCAGGGAAGTTTTCCTTGATAATTTCATGAAAGATGATGTCTAGGCTCTTTTTTTGATCATGGCTTTTAGGTAGTCCCATAATTTTTAAATTGTCTCTCCTGAATCTATTTTCCAGGTCAGTTGTTTTTCCAATGAGATATTTCACATTCTCTTCCATTTTTTCATTCTCAGAAAGTCATTAGACTCCATCTGTTCCATTCTAATCTTGAGAGAACTATTCTCTTCAGTGAGCTTTTGAACCTCTTTTTCCATTTGGCTAATTTTGCTTTTGAAAGCATTCTTCTCCTCATTGGCTTTTTGGAACTCTTTTGCCAATTGAGTGAGCCTATTTTTCAAGGTGTTATTTTCTTCAGCATTTTTTTGGATCTCTTTTAGCAAGATATTGACCCGTTTTTCATGCTTTTCTTGCAACTCTCTCATTTCTCTTCCCAGTTTTTCCTCCACCTGTCTAACTTGCTTTTCAAAATCCTTTTTGAGCTCTTTCATGGCCTGAGCCCACTGGACATCCTCCTTGGATGTCTGGGATAGAGAGGCCCCGACCTCCACGTCTTTCCCTGATGGCAAGCATTGTACTTCCTTATCAGAAATTATGGGAGGAAGGAACATCTCTTCCCCAAGAAAGTAGCTCTCTATGGTCTCATTTTGCTTCCTTTTTCTGGGCATTTTCCCAGCCAGTGACTTGACTTCTGAGATTTCTCTCCACCCCCTCCTAGTAACTGTCTGAATTCATGAAGATGAATCTTCCTGATATGAAGCCCAATACTCTATGCCAAGTAACTGCTCCTTAATGCGCGTATGCGCGCACGCATACACACACACACACACACATGACAGAGAACAAAAGCAAAAATAGTTTTTAACTTTCATTCTGAGTCTATCAGTTTCTTGTATGGAGACATACAGCTCTTTTATTCTTTTTGATGAAGTCATAAATCAGTTTTCCCACTTTTTTATTTGCTTGGTTGACTTGTCTTTAAGTATGCCTAGATAGGTTTAGAGCTCACTCATTACACCTTCCCCTTCAAAGATGATTATGACTGAATCCTTAGTATCTTTCTTGTTCTTATGCAGAGGAGTTAATGCAAACCTTTGTGTTCTAGAGTGAACTGGCCTAAGGGTTAGTTCTTGAGGTAACCTTGGCAGAATTGACCTGTGAGTTTGGAGAAGCAATATTGCTATCTGTGCATGTGTTTTAAACAATGATGAGTTGTGTTATGTTATACTCAAAATGTTTTCAATTGATTAAGGGAGTTTTAGGTCTTTAAAAAGAAATTTCTATGGGCACCAGTCAGGTTGACTGACAGTTAAGATTCCCTAGCATATGTAGAAGGGAATAAACAATCTCCAGTGTATCTAAAATTTACCTACTGCAGGAAGGCAGGTGGTAGCTAGATGACTTGCAATATAGCCCATCAATCAACAGGCCCTGTGCTATGCAAAAGAAATAAGATATGGCACGAAACATCATTACTGAATGTCAGAGCTTCAAGGGACCTTATAGATCATCTGTTCCAACTTACTCATTCCACCCCACTCGTTTCACAGATTAAAAAAAATTGAGGCCAAGGGAAATGAAATGACTTGTTCAAAGTCATATAGCAAAGTAGTGACAAAGCTATAATAACTCACATGCACTGATTCATGGCTAAGTGTTCTTTTCATGACAACAGGGATTTTTAACCTTTTGTTGTATTGTGAACCCCTTTTTAGCAGTCTAGAAGTCAATGGACCCCTTTCTCAGAATCATATTTTTAAATGTATATAATAAAATAGATATTTTTGTGTATAATACCTATAGTATTTTGACATATAATAAAATAGAAATTACCTTCCAAGGAAACAAATTATATTGAAATAGTTATTGAATAGATTTAAAAATAAGCAAATTTTGAGACCTTAGCTTAAGAACTTCCTAGGTTAAGAACAGATATCAAGGTGGAAAGAAGAGTAAAGATAATAAAGATATACTGCTTCATCATCTGTGGTGAAAATTTAGAGAGACAAACTAAGTACCCCTGCTTGCTAATTGAAAGGCTTTTGTTCCTAATGAGCATCACTTACCTGTGACACTTCTCACTTCTGGTAATAAGAAACTAAAGTAAAACCCATCAGATCATGTGCAAGCAGTACCATCAAAGTATGAGTCTATACACAACAGGCAAAGTAAAAGGAGATTATTAACTCTAGATTAAGGAAAATAGAAATGGTAAAAGGAAGAAATAATTGATAATAGTCAGAGGTATTTGAAAATTTCAATATGAGGTTCCCCCCTTTGGTTTTTGCTTAAATTCATATACTGTATCCTATGACCTTTCTATATGTTAATAATATTTATGTCAGTATTTTATCAAATGTTTTTTGCCAGCAGTGTTTTTTTTAGCAAAAGGTCTACAAAAGAGTATATGTTTCAAGGTTCCTTGCAATTAAAATTTAGAGAGATTTTAAACCTGAGGACTATATTCAGAGGATACTATCTCATCCCTATGGGTTCTTCCTCATTCTCAACAGAAAGTATTAGAACAACACTTGTAGACTAGTAAGAAAAGTCTAGGACCGGTTCTTATCAGTTATGGTTCCTCTTAATAACTTATTGATTTGGAAATGATTCTCTCACTCCTTCCAGCCATCCATAAACAGACAAAGATTTGCAAGAATTCACCCCCAGTATCTGGTCACATAAGAATACAGAAGGCAAATTCCGAACTCAAAGAGTAACATAGACTCAGATACAAGGAATCAGTGGGTATAATATCAAATGCCTCAGACACAAACATTTCTGAGGTCCCAAGTCCCACATGACCCTTTTCTCACTTGATAAGCACATAGAGGCCTTGCTCTGTTGTGTTTTTTCAACATATTGAGAAGAAACTTGTGATACCTAGATAATCCATTTTTTTAATTTCTGTTTGACACAGTCCTGGCCTAACTTTCTGGGCAAGGAGACAATGTAAGGAGCAGAATGGATTACATTGTGCCACATAGGAATTCATTGTAATCTGAGTTAAAGATCTCCCCCCCTCCCCCTTTAATAGGTCTCAGGTGAAGACCATTTAGGGAAGCTTAGTGGGGCGAAGATGTTTTATAGGAAGGCCCACATCTTTTGTTAATTGCTAATGAGCCACTGGGTCATGAGGGTTGTGCCCTCAATCTCTGAAAAGTGTATATACGCTCTGAGGTGAGGTTTTGCTTTGGGTGCTTACTCTGTGGGAGATTCATGTGCCAGATGAGACTCTGGGTAGTCATTAAGGAGTGCCCCCCCCTTGAAAACTCAGATGTGAGTGCTTCTCTCTCTGGTAACAATGTATCCATGTAATGGTCAGACAATTGGATCTCTCTGTTGATCTGTGATGTATGTATTGCTTATGGTCAGACAGTTAGAAGCTCTATCTGTTGGTCTTTATTTCTCTGCTTGTATTTTCTCTGTTGACATATGTGATTAAAAAGGATTGCTGATCCCTCAAAAGTTGTTTTCCTTTTAGAAAAACAGAACTAAGAACCTGTGCAGCAGACCCTCTTGTGTATGCCAGGGTGTTTGTGGCTACACTCGTAGTCTGAACATAGACAACGATCATTTGGCCGTGGTAGAAATAGAAACATTGTACACAAAAAGGTAAGTCATGGAAAACTTCACCCTGTTCTCTATACTTTTTGAAAGTGAACCAGGCTTTGTCTTCCTTGCTAATAGTTATCCTATTGTAAAGAACTATTTGTAATTTCAGTATCAGAGTTTTGTCTCTTCATCTCTTTAGCACTCCTTAAATACCCATACCTTCCTCAGCATCTCCTTAGATTCTCTTTATATTTACAGAGCCATATACTTCCTTTTCCTTCTCTTACTTCAGTTGCACACTCCCTCTGGGCTATTGCCCTCAACTCACCCACAGACTCATCTCTCTGAGTTCAAATATGGCCTTAGACACTTACTAGCTGTGTGACCCTGGGCAAGTCACTTCACTTTGACTCAGTTTCTTCTTCTGTAAAATATGCTGGAGAAGGAAATGATACACCACTCCAGTATTTTTACCAAGAAAACCTCAAATTGGGGTCAGGGAGAGTCAGACATAACTGAGAAAACCTGACCAATAACTACATTTTTATCTTAGAGAAATTGTCTTTGAAGCTACAATGAAACAAAAAGTAAAGCGAACTGTGCAAGGAGAGGGGAGAGAGAGAGGGAGAGGGAAGGAGAGAGATTAGAGAATAAATGTGGTTCTCCCGGGAAGGGAAAAGGCAGGAGAATGGAATGAAGTGAGGAATCGCCACCTGCCTTGAGTCTGCTGCTCTACATAAGTTCATCAAAATAGAAAACATGCCTCATGGAGTGAATTCCCACATCCACTTCATTATTCCTACTTTCATGACTCTCGGTTTTCACAGTGTTCTCTTCATCTCCCTTCTCTGTTTTTTCTTTCTTCTTTTTTTTGGGAGCTACTTCCTCTGGTGCTCTCTCTCCCCTCATGTTCTAGGTCAGCAGCTAATGGGGGGATCCCTACAATGCCTCTTTCCCTGAGCACTCTTGCCAGCTTGCCCTACCACCTCTAACACTCAGAGTAGTCAATGGTCCTTTTCAGAGCTCTAACTTTTAATAAAGAGGGTTAATAGCAATGACCAAAACTTCAGAAAAAGTCCTGCTACTGCTGTGAAGAGATCATAAAGGAAAAAAAGAAAAATCCTATTTCCTTTTTAAAAGTGGGAGAGGTTAGAGAGTGAGAAGACAAAAGTGTGGGGGGAGTGCTTGGTAACACATTAAACCACTTAATACACATTTTTTAATGCTTCCCATGTGTAATTAAATATTCACACATTCAACACACTCACTTCCTGATTTTATGTCCCTCCTGATAAAAATTTCACAATCCTCACTGATCTTTCCTTGATGCTGACCCAAAGTCATGATTAAGAGGTCCTGTGATCCAGCCTGTTCTAGGCAGAGTGGTGGGCACCTACATGGTGTTTGGGAAGTGACTATTTCCCTCCCTCTCTCAATTCAACATACATTAATAGACACCTATTCAGTTTCAAAATTCCTTTTTCAAATAAGAATAGTAGAAACATAAGATTTCTGTAAATAATGAGAGAATTTATATAGTACTTTAAAGATTACAAATGCCTTTACAGATTATGTCCTGTAATCTCACAATTTTCAACCTAGATATATGTACTGTCATTATCCCTACTTTAGAAGGAAGGAAATGGAGGCAGAGGTTAAGTGACTTGCCTAGGATCACCTAGCTAGTAAGTATCTGAGATGAAATTAAACTCAGTTCTGGACTCCAAGTCCAACACTCTATCCATTGCACCACCTAGTTACCTTCCGTAAATTTAAATTTTCTAAACTTGGAGGCAGAAAACATCTTGCAGGGATTAAAAATCTGGGATATTTTGGGGCCAAAGGGAGTAGGATGGAAAATATATGCAATATTTGTTATTGCAGAGGATTTCATAGTTCTAAAGTTGTTTATCAAAATGTGTTGCAGATAGAGATAGGGACAGGGATTAGATCTGTAATGTTTCAGTGGAAACTCCCAGAAGTGTAAATTCCCTATGTCGATGCAGGTCAGCACCTGCTCTGTAATTTGTAATCTTAGTCATGGCCTAAAGCACTCAGAGGCTAAGAACCTTGCAAAAGGTCATAAAGTCAGTGCTGTCAGAACCCAGCTCTCCCCATTGCTGAGGCTTTTTCTGAATCGCTATGTAGGTGCTTAATAAATGCTTATACTAAACTGAATTTGGTAATTTAAGCATATGATTATTTGAAGGATGTGGGATTTTTAAAATCTGTACATGCTTCCTACCAATTCATTTTAGAAACATTCCCTTTCCCTATAATTTAGTATGTGGTCTTGGAAAGTTCTTTCAGCTAAATAATTTATCACTGCTGGAGTCAGCTTAATGAAGAGCTTTTCTGAATTTAGTTAGGCTGAACTTGGGACAAGAAATATATAGTATTCATCACTGGCCCACACTTAAACCCTTTTCATCTTGGTAGGATAAATTAGAGCTTGCACTCCACCAGTCTAACCTTTGATATTTATGAGTGAATGAATGAATGAACAAACAAAAAGAATGGATGGATGGATAAAGAAGCATTTAGTAAGTGTTTATAATATGTCAAGCAATCTGCCGAGCACTTAGGATGCAAACAGAACAATTGATACAGTCTCTGTCCAAAAAGCTCACACTCTTAAGTTGGGGAACCCACATGTAAAGGAAAGGTCCGCTGCACAACAGATGGCAAGGTCCAGAAGACCTGAGGGCAGAGCAGTTGGATAGCTGGCAAAGCCCAGAGATCCTTGGGTTACATAAGTAGGTCAGATGAAAGAACATAGAGACAGGGAAGGTGGGAAGGCCTACAGCACTCTACGAGTCAGTGACAAGGAAGGTGGTAAGGTGATTTGCCTTCTCGTTGGAAGAAATGGAATGGTTGACTTCCATCCCATCCAAACATGGTGAGCAATCAAGCAGACCAAGGAAAGGGTGGATGTAAGGATGCAGGGCAGCCCTGTGGCATCAGTCCTTCCCACCATCTAGCTGTCCCAGATGGGTTTGGGGAGAAGGAACAAGAAGGAAAGACCGAGGGGTAGAGTACCCCATGTTTGTTCTGAATATATCATATATAACTTGAATTATCCATAAAACTATCATTTTTAGCTTATGTAATGACATGAAGTCGCAGAGGGAGAAAAAACAAAACAAAATAAAAGTCAGGAAAGGAAAAAAAATTAATTTTTTCCTCCTTGTCTTATCATGGGGGAGATAGAAATAACATAAAAGATTTGTGTTCTCCCAATCCCAGTTTTTTTTCTTTATTTCTGGGTCTTCTTTCATATCTCTAAGAGCTTTTCATTTTACTTTTAGAGATAGGGCTTAACTGCAGATATCTTTGGGAAATACGACATACTGATATAAATTCACCCCAAGGTATCAATGACTAGTAGCAGATCCTTTCTGAGAACAGTTTGATCAGGGGAAGGGAAGACACCAAGGACTTATTTCTGAAGGGAGGCAAAGAAAGAATACAGGAGTGCTAAAGACAGAAGTCTCCTACTTTACAATATTCCAGACCATTTACACTCTCCATGGCCATCCTGGAAGGGTCCCACATAAACTATTTCTCATACCTTAAGGGATGGTAATAAAAGCAAATAATAAAAAGTGTATACAACATCTTCCTACAAAGGACTTTTCAGTAAATCAAGCGTTGAAACTGGAAAGTTGAAAAGACTAAACTCTCTCCTCCTCTTTTCTGTAGTTCTGGAGAGAATGAGAGGAAATGAAGAGTTAGGTTATATCTGCCACATGATGAAGGGGGAGAAGGAGAAATAAAGTAGCTATTTTCTTATCGCACTTAAATATGTGTAAGACAGCTTGGATAAGGATTTAAGAATATGTAAGGTCATAGACAATTTCCATCAGTGGAAAGATCGCTTGAATACAATCTAATCCACCACTATAATCATTTTCAAGTGACTGCTATGTACCAGGTAATTAGAAGTAGTTGATGGATGGTCTTCACAAAAAGTTGGGAACATCTTTTTTTCTGAAATATATTGACCACATGATCTTGGACAAAACATGTAACCTTCCAGGACTCTAGGCAGCTCTAATTTTAGATAAAATACTTAATTTCATTGGTAGAAGGAAACTCTCCATTTGGGAGATCCCTGTAACAAAGGTCAATGAAATCACAGTTCCAACCCCTCTCTCTATCCCTGCATGCCAAGCACTATAAGACAGCCTAGTACTACTCAAAAGGAGCTCATGTTTTCATGGGATGTTACAACACTCATGCAGATAAATAAATATTATTATAATATGAGGAAGAGAGAAAGGATGTCACATAATAAAAATAAAATAAAGTACATGACAGAAGTCACAGAAATTCTAGCTTTCTTAGTATAAATGTGTGATCTTGGAACAACCTCTACCTTTTCTGGGCCTTAAAATGATAGGTTTGGACTAGATAGTCCAGGAGACCAAGGTCCCTTCTAATTCTCAAATATTGCATAAGAGCTGGGGGGTGGGGCAGTGTTCCATTGAGATTTCTCAGTTGAATCAGCAAGGCCTAGACATCTCCACTGCATCAATCAATCCCAATCCCACTCCATTTAACATAATAACCTTTAACTGATGAAGACAATTCTACTTAATCAATTAAAAGCTTTACACTGAGTATTAGTCAACCAGCATTAAGCACCTACTATGCGACAAAACTTGCCATCTTTATCATCATCATCATAGTAATAATAAGTTACATTTATATAACACTGAATATGCAAATGATAATACTTAATATAAGTAATCATAGTTAATATCTATGAAGAATTTACTATGTCCTAAACACTGTATTAGCATTATTTTACCGTTATTATCTCATTTGATCTTAACAACTACCCTAGGAGGTAAATACTGCTATTATGCTCATTTCATAGATATGGAAACTGAGGCAAATAAAAGTGATTTGACTTGCCCAAGGTCATACAGCTAGTATTTGAGACTGTACTTGAACTCAAGTCTTTCTGACTCCAGACTCAGACTCCAAACTGTATCCATGGATTCACCAAGCAGTAGAGGTATGAGAAGAGCTGGAAAGACATTGGATGAAATGAGATTGCACAAGAAATATCTAGTTTGGTCTGAAGAAATTCAGTCACTCCTTATGGGTATTTTAAAAATAGCATACCAGTTTGGAAACCAGATGATAGTGGCAAACAAAAAGAAGAGATAGCCAGGGCCCTGAGAGAAAATCACTTGGTGCGGGGTGGGGGGGGGGGAGTGGGGTGGGAAGGGAAGAGTCTGTCTCAACCCCCTTGAACCAGAGGAAAACCTTGTTAATTTCAGATGGTCAGAGGATAGGATCTATTACTGGCATCCCCTTAGCTATATGATCCAAGGACAAATAGAGGAAAGTCAATTTCCACAAACTTGACAAGCAGCCCACAGCAGAAAACCTCCAGGAAAAGGACTTCCAAGAGCTCTGAGTTACTTACCCCTTTCACTATTTGTGTTTTAAGCTTGAGCCCACTCTGTCCTGGACTTGATGTTCTTGTGGAATAGTGTGTCACAGAACTTTGGAGGGCATGTTTCATACTAACTATTCCTATTTTACTACTATAGTAAATGCATCTAATCTGGCTTCCTAATTGATATTAACAAAATCATTGGGGATGGGAGGGCCAATATGCCCACAGGGACTTGTGAGTCACAGTATTAGAAAATGACCCTCAATTCCTCAGGGCAACCCCTATGATCCTTAGATGAGAGGTAACAGCTGCCCTGTGGGGACCTGACATTCTAGTCTGAATAAAATGGGGGAATAATTAGAGAAAATGTGGTACAATATTCAGCTCCTTTTAAAATAGCTTGCTTCTAGCTCAATTTGTAGATGAGAATTGGACAGAGCTGAAAGGAGGAAGCACTGGAAATTAAAGAGGGAGATGCTCAACCTCTGATGAAACATGGTGATAGAAGGTGGTGGGGGAGGAGATGAATTAATATTAATATTCAGTCATTGAAGATGATAAATGACATTATAGAAGCACCTGCAGAAAACTAGGGACTATCCATGACCCAGATTCATGAAGATGGCCCTTGGATAGATATGCAGATCTGTAGGAAGCTGGGAGGGAGAGCACAGAATGTTCCTGCCAGATAAGGGATGGGGATAAAAACGGGTAGGGAGATCAGCAAAGGTGATGTTGCAGCCTCCTACTTCTTCTTAGTCTGATACTGCTGCGCTTGTACTGCTCTCCAACTCTGCCTTCCCTTCTGCTAAAGCTAATTCAGTCTTAAAATAGATTTGTCTGTCTCTGGATTTTTTTCCCTATGGAGCATGCTTCATCATTTTTTTGTCTCCCTCTGCTTCTGCACCCCCCCCCATCTATTTCCCATATTTTCTCTCACTGGGCTTTTTGCTAATTTAAATAAAAAGCAAAACCATGGTTATCTATCTTCCCTTCACATGGTGTAACATCACCTTTGTTTACACCAAATTTGGTTCTGAGAATTGTAAAGCCATTTGTGCAGAGAATGAGAATGATGAGATGAGTGGTTTCCTTCTCCCTCCCAGGGAGGGAATGAATGATGAGATGAGTGGTTTCCTTCTTCCTCCTTCCCAGGTCTTTTGGTTTCTTCCCAACTATGGTCTGGACTTTTTCTTTCCTTTACTTACTTCCTATAGCATGTTCTAACTAATCCCTTAGCTTATTCTTTCCATCTCTCCCCATAGGACCTCACAATATCCCTTTCTCAGGGAAATAAATCTCTTTTCTACCAGGAATTTAAAGTCTGGCTTTAGTATGACACAGTATAAATAGGCACATCATTTTTGGGGGGAAATTAATATATTGTCTTATTCTTTTACACAATTTGGAAAAGAACAGAAATTTTACAGTCAGTTCTTGTGATGATGGTTCAGGGTCTTGCATGCAAGTATGTGTGTGTGTGTGTGTGTGTGTGTGCACACATGTGCACTTACGTGTGCATATGTGAGGTTAACAAGCATTTCTGATTATAATGGGCCAGGGGGCTGTGCTAAGTATTGTAAATAATGCAAACAGAAAGAAACACAGTCTCTACTCTCAATGAACTTGTATTTTAATGGAGAAAAACAACATATAAAAGGGATAAAAGAGAGTTGAAAAGGTGGTGTTTAGGGGGGGCATGGCATGAAGGCATGACATGGTAGGGACATAGGGGAGAAAGTCTTAGGGAAATGAGTCAGCAGGGCAACATATGGAGGAGAGAATGTTTTATCACAACTCTGGGGTTTCATTTAAAATAGAGATGCTGGACACAGAGGCATTTTGTATTCAAAGTTGTATTTTAAAATATTGATTACTTGTTTTCACATCACAATCATTTCCTGATATACTTCTCCATTGAAGCTCCACTTTCAAACCAAGAAAAGATTCAAAGTCAACTGATATGATGACTGCATCTGGCAGTGTATGCAACACTCCACACCCACAGTCCCCACTCTACTGAGAGAAATTTTTGCCATCACATGTTATCAGGAATCAAAGCTGGTCATTCGGAGTTCATCTGAATTCAAGCACCTTTTAGTGATGTTTACATTTATTTGTGGATCTTTATGTATAGCATTCTCCTGATTCTGCTTAATTCACTGCCATTTTTTTTCAAGTGAGTCTTCCCATATCTCTCCAAATTCTTTATATTTCTTGTTTCTTTTCATGAAAGAGTTTTCCATTATGTTTAAACATCGCAATGTTTCTCCATTTCCCCAAGCAATTCAATGTTACAGCAGTGATATCAATAATACAAAGCAACAGATTTTCGCCTAATCATTCCTGTTTGGCTCTCTAATGGTTTACAATTACGTCATTTTTAAAAAATTACTTATTCCTTTGCTAGCCAGAGAGACCAATCTGGTGATGACATAAGATTTAAATTAACCTTTAAGGTCACATCTTATTAACAACAGCTGATTTTAAAATATTAACACAGTATGAGAAGAATGAGTTGTGAGCTACTCTGGTTGGCTTGGGGGAGGCATTGACATGAGATCACAATGAAGTATCAAAGAAAAGACATTTCAGGAAATTGTCCCACTATGTTTTATTAATATATGAAAATTTATATTTAACCAACTATCAGTCTATAATATCTAGGTTTAGGCATCCTATTATAAAAGACTACATATGTCTATTATAAAACTATAACATATTGTGCTATACCATATTATGTTGTGTAGTGTGAAGTTATATAATATTATATCAGTATCATAATGCTACTTACTGTGGGACTTTGGGCTGGTCATTTCTTTATTCTGAGTCTCAGTATGCTCACCCATAAAAGAAGAGACTTGTATTAGATGATTTGTAAGGTCCCTTCTGGCTCTAAAACCATTATTCTATCATCCAGTGAGGAAAAAACCCTTAATAACAAGAAATAGTCTGAGAGGAGCTTCAAACATAAGGAACTAAGAAGAATGTAAACGTATTCTATAGTTACTGGGAGACCAGATTTAATTCTGATAATTTTTATAAAATTTATAAAAAAGTGAACTGCTTTTTCATCTGTTACAATCCTTAGCACCATTTCCCCCATAAAACCTATAGTGTTTTATAATAAGTTCACTTGAAATACATATAATATGGGCATGCTGTTCCTCAGGAGATGAGAGAAAGGGTGATGGGAATCCTGTATTCTCCTTGAAGGGAACCTGGGGAACTCAAGAAAAAGTTAGCAGCAACTTAAAATCTTACAGCAACCAACATTAGTCAAGACCTGGGCTTGGTGGTATGAAAAAAAGAAATTTAAAAATGGGGATTACATAGTATAGGGGGTCCTTCCATCCTAGACTACCACAAGCTGTGTCTATGAGTGAGAGTCAGAAGTTATTCCTGCCAGGGAAGGGTTCTGAAACAAAGCAAGCTTTCTTGATAATGGGACCTTCTAGAATGATTCATTTCACTGGAATTGCACATTGCTAACACCCCAGGGTATAATGAACCAAACTACCTACACAGTATAAAGTCATACATTTCTTTTTTGTTCATTCTTTCAGACTCTGTTGCCAAACTGTCAACTCCATTGTTTCAATATATTTTACAATTTGTTTTAGAAGATTTTTTAGAGTTCAATCTAGGTATACTTTACATAAAAGTGATGCTACTTTAAAATTGCATACACATTTTTTGTATATCAAATTATATTGTTCTGTTGCTATCTGCTATTATTATTTTATAGTGCTTTGTCTTGATTTCTGATTGTACCCTTCGATTAGCAATGGTTGATAGCATATTAATTTTTAGTTTCTCTGCTCTCTTTTCCTCTCTCCTCCCCTCTACCCCCTACAAAGCCCTCTTTATCAAGTTCAAAGATGTGTAAAACATTTAAATGCTTCAGGCAGGCTCCCTATTAAAAGAACTCTGCAGGGAATTCTAATGTAAGATAAAGCACCAATTTGCAGCATGAATAATAAAGCCCTTTATTAATGTGATTAATAAAGCTATATTTTTGCATTTTTTTAAGTGAGGTAAACCTATTTTTTTTTTTTTTTACTTTACTCCCCAAAAACTAGAAACTAGAGGAATGGTCAGGAATCTACTCTTTCAGGTAGAGAATTATTTATTTGATTACAAGGAGAAAATGTATTGTTTAATAAAGGGACAGCAGAAAGTAGGATCAGAAAAAAAGGAGACCACACTGTGGGGTGGTAGGATACCTGAGACTCAAATTGGAGGAACTGTCTTTGAATCTAGTATCTGCTGCTTAACAGCCATAGTTATGTAACTTTGGGCAAATTACTTAACCTCTCTCATTCTTACTTTCCTCATCCATTTAATGGAGGAGGGGGAAAGAAATAATATTGATACTGCTTACCTCACAGAGCTGTTGCTAGGAAACTGCTTTGGAAACCTTAAAGCTCTGGGGAAATGTGAGCCACTATGGATATCTAACAGTGTCATAGATACAAAAGCAGGATGGATGCACAAATTGGATCTTTGGACAGCAAGTTAAAAGTCTCATGCATCTACTACAGTGCTAAAGAGAAAATTAGTAAAGGATTTATTAATTTATTTTAGCTACGCATACATTGGGGCCCATGTTATAATTTGCATATTATTTCACAAATTTAAATATTGGGTTGGTACCCCTTTACTTCTGAAATCAAGCCACCTCCTTTAAATAATACTATTTGGGAGATGATGCAGAGTTGAAAGTTTTGGAATCTCATACTTTCTGAGGAATAAAAGTTGGGAGTCATTTAAAGGGCAATAGAGAGGTGTCTCTTAGGTGTGAATAAGGCATGACATATTACTAAAGGATCATTGCAAAAGGGAAGCACTCATGAGAAAGATGTACGATCAGAAAAGAAGGTGGGCATGTGATGCACCCTTAAATAATTATAGAAAGCAAGGAAAAACCTTGTGATGACTTGCAAAAATGTATGAGATGTTTGAATTTCTTCCATGGCCAGGTGATAGTTATCTTTGTTCTAAGTTGTAAGCTGAAAACATTCCTAGAAGTGAAAGGATGCAAAGAATTCCTCTCCACACCCCAGGCTGGAGAGAGGAATGATGCATTCCTAAGGGAAACAATCAAGATATTAAGGGGGAGGAAGTGATCTGAGGTGGTAGAGGAGAGACATGGCCTTTGTTGGGATGGTGAACAATGGAAGAATATAGCCTAAGAAGGAAAGGAAGGAAAAGGATAGCTTATAATTAGGGCTTAAACATATGAGAAGGTTTTCCTGTAGAGAGAGAACTGAATTATCTTTCAGTCAATAAACATTGATTAAATGCCTACTGTTTGCCAGGTACTGGTCTATGTGCAAGAAATACAAAGAAAGGTAGAAGATAATCTCTGATGTCATGAAGCTTATATTCTAGTAGGGAAGACAATATGCATACAATTATGTACCAACAAATTGTGTATGTGTATGAATGATGTATTTATGGGTATGTGTGTATGTATGTATATATGGGTGTGTGTATGTATATATATGTGTGTATTTATATATACATATATATACATACATACATTCATATATATATGTATATATATATATATATATATATATATATATATATACAGGATAGGTTGGAAATAAATGAAAAAAGCTGCTAATCTTAAAAATATCATCATAGAGACAAAAGCCATCAAGTGAGAGGTCATTCAGGAAACATCAAAGAAGTGAGGTTTAGTAGCAGTTGGTTATCCTTTTTTCAAGAATATCAAGGTGACTATTTATCTACCCATTAAAATAAACCGTTCTATTGTCTCCATGAAGTACACATTCAAGACATAATAGACAATCTCCTTCTCCTCCTACATCTTATCAAAAAGAGATGAGAACATGCACTACTGGTGATTCAAGTGGACACAAACATATCTCCAGAATCTAAAAAATATTGCTAGAAATTATGAAGTCCTAGGCAAGTAACTTCAGCTCATAGGGGCACAGGTTATTACCCACTATTGCCCATGGGAGGACTGGAATGCAGAAAAGAAAAATTAATTTTGGAAACAAACAGATGTCTAAGGTTATGCTTGAGAATGGGATTTGGAGTTCTGAACCATGGTTTACAATATATGAGATGATGGATTACTGATCAGAGATGGAGTACACCTAATGATGGCTATTAAGAATGTATTTTCTAAGTGTCTAACAAATCTAATCAAAAGTGCTTCAAACTAAAAGTATGAGGAAAGGGGAATCCTGACCTCTTCCTTGTCCTCCTCCTTCTCTCTCTCTCCCTCTCTTTGTTTCTCTCTCTCTCTCTCTCTCTCTCTCTCTCTCTCTCTCTCTCTCTCTCTCTCTGTTTCTCTCTCCCTCCCTCTCTCTCTGCACAAGCACATACACAAGCATGTGTAGACTCTTTTTTTGTGTATATATTCTGACTCAATGAATTTCTGGTTTTCATCTGTAGGTAGGGGTTATAGCCATCTACGTCTGTAGTTGTATTCATACATATAGATATAGATAGTTCTAGATAGAGAGATCATCTAGATATATAAATAAATCTATATGTACATAGATACATAAACATTTTTGCATTTATCTTAATATAGATTCTATAATCACAGAGAAGGAAGAATATCAACCAAGTCACCCAGAAATCACTGGAGATATGATCCAAGGAAAGAGTAAATAGTAAAATTCATGGCTTCGAATGTTCATACAAAAATCCAAAGTTTAGGCAAAAAAAAAAAGAAAAATCCTAGAGGTCCTAGTTTAAAGAGGCAAATTTGACCTCATAGGTATCATTGAACCTTTGAATGAACTTCATGAATGAACTTTGGCTCTAAATGGGCATATATTACTTAAAAGAAGCAGATTAAGTAAAAGCAGGGGTGTGGGGAATTGGAGGGTGTTAGCACTGTATATTAAGCAGATATACTGATGTGAGGAACTTTAGGAAATTAAGAGTGAGAGCATGAGTAAAACAGATTATTTGAGTAAAAGTCTAAGGAGGGAGAAATAAGTTGTCATTGGACTGCACTACAGACTACCTGGCCAGAAAAAGGAAATAGATGAATCTGGGAAAGATATCATAAGCTTGATACAAGGGCATGCTATAATGGTGATGGAGGACTTCAATAATACAGACATGTGATAGAGCTCTTTCTGACAAAAGAACAGTAACTAATAATTTCTTGACTTGCCTTAGTGGCAATGTCATCCTTCAAAAGGCAGAGGGATCAACAAAGAGTATTTCTGTTCTGGTTCGGATTCTCACTAATAGGAAAAAATTGGATTCTGGGATAGATATGATGGGAAGTCTGAGGGGAAAAATAACCATTCTATTCTAAAGTTGTAATAGAGAGAGAAAGAAAGTAAACCTGAGCATAAGTCTGAAATTTACCTTAGAATTTGGGAATCAGATTTCAAAGGTATCAGAGGAAATATAAATAGGATGCCATGGAGTGAAATACCCAGGGGAAGTCAACCCATTGGTTTGAAGAAGATGTTCAAACATGAAATTCTGAAAACACAGAGAACCTATGCCACTGAATGGGGACATGTCGAGAATTCATCCAACAACTACAATTTTTAAAACATCACTGAGAATGGTTCAACAATGAAATAAACAAAAGATGGAAGCAAAGCCATCAAGAGAGACTGACAATAAAAGTGAAGCAGAGTCCAGTAAAAATAGTGCTAGAAATGCTAAATCTAAGAATGACCTAATGCTCAAAAGTGAAACTAAGTGCAATAAAAAAGTGGAATTTGTTTGTTTTAGCTCTTTAGGAAGGAAAAGAAGATCAAAGAATGGATGTGACATTTGCTTGAATTGGATGGAAGGATGATAACTGATGCCAGAAAGAAGACAGAGCCACTTCATTCTTGTTTATTTTATTTCTGTTTTCATCCTGCAAAAGAAGAGTGACCTGTAAATTGTAAATGACAAAGGTGGCTAACGGAGTTGATATCATATGGCCTATATGAACTAAATCTTTTGGGACTGAAAGAACTGAAAGATGTGATTGCTTAACCCAAGGGTAGGGAACCTGTGGCCTCGAGGCCACATATGACCTTCTAGGTCCTCAAGTGCAGCCCATTGACCTAAACCTCATAGAACAAAATCCGAAATTCACAGAACAAACCCCCGTAATGAAATGATTTGTTTGATGAAGTTTAGATTCAGTCAAAGGGCCACACTTGAGGATCTAGAGAGCTACATGTGGCCTCAAGGTTCAAGATTCCTACCCCTGGTGTAGCCACTGTCAGGAATATTTGAGACATCATATAAAATGGGGAGGTAGAACCAGTTTAGAGATATGAAGATGTCTTAATTTTCAAAAAAGGGGAAGAAAGACTTGTCATAGGTAAGTGAGAGTGACTTCTATTATTGGGAAAATTCTAGAAGAGATTATTAAAGTGATGGCTGGTGACTATCTGGAAAGGGAAGCAGTGATTTTAAAAAGTCAACATAGTTTCATCTAAAATGGATTATGTCACACACTTACTCGGGTATGAAAATCTTTCTTACCCTACAGGAAAGTAGGGAGGAGGGGATAAAAGAGGGGGATGATAGAAGGTAGGGCAGTTTGGGGGAGGGGGTAATCAGAAGCAAACACTTTGAGGAGGGATAGGATCAAAGGAGAGAATAGAATAAATAGGGGACGGGATAGGATGGAGAGAAATGTAGTTAGTCTTTCACAACATGACTGTTATAGCAGTGTTTTGCATGACTACTCAAGTATGATCTATATCAATTGTTTGCCATTTCAGTGGGAATGGTGGGGAGGAAGGAAGAGAGAGAATATGGAACTCAAAGTTCTAAAAACAAATATTAAAAATTGTTTTTATTTGCAACTGAGTAAAAAAGATACACAGGCAATGGGGTATAGATATCTATCTTGCCCCAGAGGAAAAAGGAAGGGGAGGGGATAAGAGAAGGGGAGGGGATGATAGAAGAAAGGGCAGACTAGGGGAAGGAGTAATCAGAATAAACTCCATCCTGGGATGGGGGAGGAGAGAGATGGAGAGAAAAATTGGAACTCAAAATCTTGTGGAAATGGATGTTGAAAATTAAAAATAAATTAATAATAATAAAAAAGAATGAATCATATCAAGCTCTCTTTATTTTCTTTTTTAATCAATATGCTATATTAATAGTCAAAAGTAATGCTATGGACATAGTTTACCTATACTTTAGTGAAGCTTTCTAGTAAATATTCATACTATTTTTGAGGAGAAGATGAAGAGATATAAAATGGACACCAAATAAATGGGATGGATTAAGAAGTAGTTGGAAGAGTGAATGTGAGTGATTACTGATTTGAATGTCAAAGTAGCAGGGTATCTCCAGTGAAGTTTATGATCAATCCTTTTGCTATTTAATATTTCAATTAATTACTTGGATAAAGGTGTAAATGTAGAAAAATTTTCATACTTATTTTCACTAACCCTTAACTGAAATATAGAATTTCTCTTATTTAAAAAAAAAATCATTATTCTAAGAAAATTTCCATAGGTTTCACCAGATTGCTATAGGGGACAATTAATGATGAGGTTAAGAATCCTTGGACGATGGAACTGGCCTGAACTTAATAAGATGAAATTCAATAAAAATAAATATAAATTCTCATTCAGGTTTTTTAAAAAATGCTTCCATTGTTAAAGTGGGAAAGCCCAGTTTGATAGCAATTATTCTGAAAAAGCTCCGGAGGGGGAGAGTGTTATTAGTGAACTGAAAATTCAATTAAGGCCAATATGATGTGTGTTTCTGGGCTATAATAAAAAGGCCATAACTTCTAGAAAAAGGGAAATGACCATCTCACTGTACTTTGATCAGTCTTAAGAATTAAGCTCAGTTCTGGGCACAGATTACCAAAGAACTGACCAAAAAACTGTACAGTTTTGAAAGCCATTCAACCAGGATGGTGAAGAGTTTTAAATTCATGTCCTGTGAAGATAAATTGTGGCAACTGGGAGTAGTTAGCCCTCATAGTAGAAGACTTAGTGGGACATCATAATTAATCTTCAAATATTTAAAGGCCTGTTATGTAGAAGACAGATTAATTCTTTTGGACCCCCAAAAAACAGAACACAGAATAATTGGTGGAAACTGAAAAAAAAGAAAATTTAGATTTGACATCAGAAGAAAAAAATTTCCTAACAATTAATGATGTTCCAAAGTTGAATGGACTGCCATGGGAGGATGTGGGTTACTCTCCTTGGAGTCGTTCAAGTAAAGGTTGGATGACTATTTGTCAGGTACTTTATAATGGGGAATTTCTTTCATGTATAGGATAGAATAGATGACTGTTAAGGTCTATCTTATAATTCTCAAATTCTGTGATTCTTTGATTCCCTGATGCAGAAAAATGAAAGAGAGGATAACCAAGAGACAGTTCTTATATAACGTTAGTTCCCCACAAATGTCAAAAGATATAGAGGGAGATGCCTGCCATGGTGGACACAACTAAAGAGGATTCATAGGAGTGTATTGGTAAAAGTAGCACAGGATGAGAAAGCATGGATGCTTTAGTAACTCTAATGGTGGAAAATTTATACACATTGATTCAATAATCACAGATGCATTGAAATTAGCTAAATTCCTTTGAGGAGATATAATATTAAACCATGCACTCTTCTCATTCTAGTTCTCTATGATATGCTATCATACATTTTGGTCTCTGAAAGAGCCATATAACACAAAATTATTGGAATATCATCAATTATTCCAATTGATATATTCAGAGTACATTCTCTTGATCTAAATTATTAGATTTGATTGTCTACATTTGTCATATAAACTTACAGCTTGCCAAATCTCCAAATCTTTTTTTTTAATTTTCAAACTTAGTTTGAAGCAAATAACTTCTTTCTTTTTGGCAAGGCAACATTATGGAATGGGATATGGAAGGCCATGGGTTTCAGTCCTGAATCTGACACTTAGCTTTAGCCATGTAACCCCAAGCAAGTTAGCATGTCACCCTAAGCAAGTCAATTGTCTCTTCTGAGATTGTGTCTCTATCTGTCACTACTGACTGGGTTATAATGAAATCATTTCAGTTTTATTTATTTATTTTGGAGACAATCTGCATTAAGTGACTTGGCCATGGTCACACAGAAAGTGTCTGATGTCTAATTTGAACGCAGGACCTCTTGATTCGCGGGCCAGTGATCTATCCACTGAACCACCTGGCTGTCCCAGAATATCATGTTATAAAGAGACATATGAATATGAGTTCTTAATATTAGCATTATTCTCTATAGGTACAGTCTAGGTATATCAAGTATTTGTTGAGCAATTCATCTGCTTTACAGGACCCACTATTTTGAACTTCACAAATTACGACTTGATGGTGATGAGAAAGCCATTAGCATTAACACCCAGCTGCTTTGAGAAGATTCAATATTTTTAGCTTAAGAATGAATTTGTAAAACATGACCAGACCCAAAGTCCTAAGGCACTCTGCAGGTTTCCAATGAGTATATTAGCTTGATTTTGTACCCACAGTGTGCATTTTTATGAAGAATTCCATGTGGTATGTACAATCCCTTTGTCTTTCTTTACCGAAGGTCACAGCTATTAGAAATGATACCACGGAACCTGGATTTGAATCATAAGATCATAGATCTAAAGCTTAAAGAGGTATCAGCCCTTCTAGGCTAGAGAGCTAGAAGACAATGAATAGAGCCCTGGACCTGGATTCTGGAAGACCTGAGTTCAAGTACAGCCTCAAATACTTACTGTGTGTCTCTGGGAGACATTTAGCCTCTCTTTGCCTCAATTTCCTCAATTGTAAAATGAGAATAAGAATAGCACTTATGTCTTAGGTTTGTTTCTGTGTGGATCAAATGAGATAATATTTATAAGATTTTTTGCAAACATTAAGGCACTAATAAATGCTTTTATTATTTAATTCAACACTGTCCTTTTACTCTTGAAGAAACTGAGCCCTACTCTGCAATTATATCTATGAAATTATGCAAATTATTTCCTGTTTACTCATCTAGAAATCAGAGGAGGTACAGACAGGGTGGAGGAAGAAACTAAATGACCTCTGAATTCCTTAAAAAAGAATCACGAGTAGCAGTTTCATGAAAGATCACATTTTATGAAATCTTATACTGAAAACAAGCCCACTCAACACTCATTATTATTGCTATTACTATGGTTATTTTAGGTTAAAAAAATCTATGTTTGTTACATTATTTTTTAATTTAATATTTAAGACTGGCTTATATGTTACTAAAAATGCAAAAATTTCTTTTAAAAATTAATTCCTTTCTGACTTAAAACTTATGTGTATTTGCAATCTATGTACAATGTATGAATCCAGGCTATTCTGAACAAACTGTGGTTTGGATGTGGCATTAGCATAGGGAGGTAGGTCTATTGGGTTCAACACTGGTCTTTTAGTCAGAAAGCCCTGGGTTCCAATCTTACTTCTGCTATTATGGGGTGTGTGGATCCTAGTCTCCTCATCTACAAAATGGAGGTGATGATAATGAGAAGTGTAGTGCTTACCTCACAGGAACCTTTGTAGAATCATAAATCTAGAACTGGGAAGGACCCCAGAGGCCAGGTGGTCCAACTCCCTCATTTTTTATCCAGTTGAGAAAAATTAAGTGACTTACCTGAGGTCACACAAGTAGTAAGTATTTGTAATGGGACTTGACCCTAGGCCCTTTAGCCTCCAGAGTTTCTGTGAAGCTCAAGTAGGATATTACAGACCTCAAGTTCTGTATATGTATCAGATATTACTGTTAGGTGATAGTTAACTGGTAAAGTTTTTGTATAAAGGATAAATAAAGGTGACTTAACAATCAGGTTTTTCTTGTTTTTAACAGAATAAATAAATGAATGAAGAAATGAATGGAGAAATCTTTATTAAGTACTATTTGGCAAGCACTGCACTAAATGCTAAGGAAACAAATAGGAAAAACAAAACAAAACGAGGAGACAGCCACTGCTCTCAAATAGCTCATATTCTAATTGGGAGAGACAGGCAAAAAATAAAAAAAGTGGGAGGGGATCCACTTGTAGGATAGATGGTTAGGCTTATGAGTCTTTAGGGTCCCTTAGTAGGTCAGATGACAATGTTAGTGGCCTGAAGGATGTCAAATCAAGGTAGATCAAAAGGACCTTTGGATATTGTGGCTGTATAGGTAATAGACCCAGGTAATCCTCCATTCTCATCCAAGTGAAGTGAGTTCTTTCTTTTATTCCAGTTCTTTCTAACTGGCAGTCTGATGATGCAGAATCTAGGTGGTCTATGGGTCAGGGAAAGAGTAAAGGGAAGGCGGAAGAGTGTATCAATTAGATGCTTCTAGTCTATGATAGAACCTCATGACAGATCTGTCTTTGGGAAGGGGGTTGAGGATCATGGGTTTTCCTTCAAAACTTTCCTCAGGAATCCTACTATTCCCACTTGGGAACAATGTGGTCTCATTCCCAAAGAAGAAACTGCTACCAAGTTTTTGTCTTGTCAAGTCTCAGGGGCAAGTTTGCGTTTGTCATCTGAAACTGCACAAGTTAAGTGCCAACAAAATGCAGGTACTTGAAAGTAGTTTAAAACTACAGGATGTTTTGGTTTAGTGGCCTTTACTATTTATGGGCACATTTCTGAGGACAAAACAGAGTGAGATCCATGGGACTTCACAATATTATGGCAGGCAAAGTTTTCTTTAAAATGGATATAATACACACCTCTCAGCATTGTTCCAAGGCTCAAATGAGAAGCTCATAAAGTGTTTTGTAAACTTTAAGACATTCAATAAATGCCAGGTTGTACTATCAACATCATTTTATGTCCTTCACAGTTTCCTCTTTTATCTTTCCCTCCTTTTGTTTCACTTTCTTTTTCTCTCTGGCATTCAGTGCCTGCTGACTTTCCCTAAGAACTGTAAATTGAAATACCAGCTCACATTTACATAGGCTTTAAGGTTTTCAGAGCACTTCCTTTACTATATTCCTGTGAGATAGAAAATACAAGTATTGGTACTTACATTTTACAGATGAGAAAACTAAATCTCAGGGGTTAAGTGACTTGTTTGCTCATGATCATAAAGCTAGCAAGTATGTAAAGCAGGATCTGAACCCAGCCAACCTGATGTGGTGTGATGTGGTACCTCAGAGTTGTTTTGATTTGCATCTCTCTAATCAATAGTAATTTCGAGCATTTTTTTTTTCATATGACTATAGATAGATTTAATTTCTCTGAAAACTGTCTGTTCATATCCTTTGACCACTTATCAATTGGGGAATGACTTGTATTCTTGTATATTTGACTCCATTCTCTATATATTTTAGAAATGAAGCCTTTATTACAGATACTAATTAAAAAAATTCTTTCTCAGTTTTCTGCTTCCCTCCTAATCTTTGCTGCATTGGGTTTGTTTGTGCAAAATCTTTTCAATTTAATGTAATCATACTTATTCATTTTATACTTCATAAGGTTCTCTTTTCTTATTTGGTCATAAATTTCTCCATTCTCCATAAATCTGATAAATATAGTGTTCTTTGCTCCCCTAATTTGTTATAGTATCAGCCTTTATACTTAGATCATGTATCCATTTGGACTTTATTCTTGTGGATGGTGTCAGGCATTGGTCTATGCCCAGTTTCTGCTAAACTATTGTCCAGTTTTCCCAACAGTTTTTGTCAAACGGTGAGTTCTTATCCTAGAAATTGGGGTACTTGGGTTTATCAAACAGTAGATTGTTACATTTGTTGACTACTGTGTCTTGAGTACCTAACATATTCCACTGATCCACCTCTCTATTTCTTAGCCAGTACCAAGTGGCTTTGATGATTGCTGCTTTATAATACGATTTGAGATCTGGTAGGACTAAACTACCTTCCCTAGTATTTACTTTCATTAATTCTCTTAATATCTAGACCTTTTGTTCTTCCAAATGAATTTTGACATTTTTTCTAGCTCTAAAAAGTAATTTTCTGGCAGTTTGATTGGTATGACATGGAATAAGTAAATTAATTTGAGTAGAATTGTCATTTTTATTATATTAGCTCGGCCTACATATGAGCAACTGATGTTTTTTCCACTTACTTAAATCTGACTTGATTTGTGCAAAAAGTGTTTTGTAATTGTGTTCATATAGCCCTTGGGTTTGTTTTGGCAGGTAGACTCCCAGATATTTTATAGTTTCTATTATAACTTTAAATAGGATTTCTCTTTCTATCTCTTGCTGTTGGGCTTTGTTAGTAATACATAGAAATGCAGATAATTTATGTGGGTTCAATTTAACAACTATTGAATGCCTTCTATGTGCCAGTCATTGTGCTAGGCAGCTCAGAATTCAGAGTCACAAATGAAGCAGTCTCATTGAGTGCCCTCAAGGAAGTTATACTCTAGTGGGGGGAGGGCATTTTATACATATACACACAGAGATAAATATATGCAGAATAAATAGGAAAGTCTTTTTAGAGGTAGGAGAAGCATAAACAAGTGGAGAAATCAGGAAAGGTTTTCCATAAGAAGGGACAGTTCAACTACTCTTTGGAGGAAGAGTACTCTTCTACAAAGTAGAAGTGAGAAAGGAGAATATTCAAGATAGAGTGACCAGTCCATGAAAAGGCACAAAAATGAGAGATCAGATGATATGTAGAGACAATCATAGATAAGCCAGTTGGACTGGAATCCAGAGGAAATGAAGGAGAGCAATATGAGATCAGCCTAGAAAAATCAGTTGAATACTGATTGGGAAGAATTGTTTAAATGATAGACTTTATCATAGGGGAATGGGGAAGTCAATGAAGCTTCTTGAGCTAGGGAATATGATGCGGTCACATTTAATCTTTGGGTGTGTCAATTTAGTAGCCATGGGGAGGATGGATTAGAGAGGGGAGAGATTGGAGGCAGGGAGACATTACTAAGAGACAGCTATGATAAACCAAATGAGAAATATGGAGAGAAGGGGCAGATAAAGAGGCTAGGTAAGGCACCAACAAGTCAGCAAGAATTTAGTAAATTCTTATTATACTTTAGACACTCTTTCAAGTGTTAGAGATATGGATGCAAGCAAGCCCACTCTCTACCCCTAAGGAACTTAAACTTATATTTTAATGAGGGAAGTAATCACACAAAAAGGTAGCTAAAAAGTGTTGGGAGGAGGGGGAGAAGAAATGTAGATGTATAAATTGGATATGAAAAATAAGTGTAAGTGAAGAGTTAAAGATTATAAAATTATGAATTCAAATGATTATAGGGCTGACAATATTACTGTGTTAGTCTGAGTCTGCATTGCTGTTGTTCAGTTGTTCTGACTCTTTGTGATCCAGTGGACTATAGCATGTCAAAGCTGACCATAAGGCTTTCTTGGCAAAGATACTAGAGTGCTTAGACATTTCATTTTCAAGTTGATTAAGGCAGAGGGTAAGTGACTCGCCCATGATCACAAGTTAATGTGAGGCTGGATTTGAACTCAAATCTTCAGGACTCCAAATCCAACACTCTATCTCCTACTTCAGTGGTATTAAATAGTCAAAAACAAAACAGCCCCTGCCCTCAAGGACTCTCCATTTTAGGGGGAGAGAATGCAAGCACACACACATACACATATTTATACATATATATGTATATATATACACACACATACATACATACACATGTACATATACACTTATATACATGCATGAATATACATATATGTGTGTGTATGTGTACATAAAACTTGTATGAGATGAAGAAAAGTCCTTTTGGGGGAAAAAGTGCCTCTCACGGAATAAGGACAGACCTCAGGTTCTGCGTTCAAAATTTGAACTTAGCTTTGAATGAAACTAAGATTCTAGCTGTCATGAGTAAGGGGAAGTGCATTTTGTGTGTAGGGGATAGCTAATGCAAATGTGGGACCTAGAGGTGGGACCTGAAATGTCATATGTGGGAAAGAGCAAGGAAGCCAGTTTGGTTAGATCAATAGCATGTGAAGGGATACGATGCATAATAAAGATTTGTGATATTGTCAGATACAGACCATAGCCCTTTAGGCAATTTAGTAGACTGTCTTCAACAGTTTCTTTGGCCAAAAGTTTGCCATGTACTGACCAACTTGGAGAGAACCTTTTCAGAACTGAAGCTGGTACTTGAATGGTAGTAACTATTCTGTCACAAAGCCATTCCCAAAGACTTTCTATCTCGACTTCTAACTGCCATGAGAGGTGCTCCAAGCTCTTATTTTGAGAATCTACTTGACTTGGGTTTCTGTTTGTCATTATGCTTTGCGCCCCCGTTCTCATTCTGAGTTCATCCCCTGAGATGACAAAGCAGCTCAATCATTAATTATATGCCATTATGATTACAGTAAAACAAGAACAAATTACTTGAAATAGCAAGCATTGCATCAAGAAATACATTAAGAGCAAACATTTCTAATAACCATGGCCCTAGGCAACCCTCCCTGCCTCCTGCCAAACTCTCTGCCCATAGGAAGTATAGATTATGTCTAGTCGGATCCTGACCCTGCAGGCCAGTGCCAGCCTAGGAAAGCTGGGCATGTTCTCATGGTAACTTGGCCATCACTCCAAGAATCCTGCATCTTCAAGATCTAGAAATCATTCCTACTTTTTCTCATTGTGGGCTGAGCAATGTCTTCCAAGGGTCTGAGAAAGCACTCAATCTCCAATCCTCAAATCTACTTCAAGATGAAACCTCTGGTGGTATTAAAGGGAGAAAATAAAGATGTAAAAGATTTATTAAATACTTATTATGACTAAGTGCTTTACAAATATTTTTTAATCTTCACAGCAGGCATGAGGGATAGATGCTATTATTATACCCATTTCACAGTTAAGGAAAATGAGACCAATGGGGTGAAATGATTTGCTCATGGTCACAAAGCTAACATGTTGATGATGCTTGTTTTGAACTCTTTGCCAACCCCAGGCCCAGTGGTCTACGCATTATGTTACTCATCTATCTTAGAAGGTTGGGAGAGGAAAATACCAAAATATTCAAAACTCTCTGGTAAGAAATGGCATGCCACACCATTTGTGTGCCTTCTGCTTTCTCTTTTTATCTCTTCTTTCCAGTGCACTATTTAAAACTCTTACCACCACATGTGACCATTTACCTCATGTGAATGCAACCACTCTCATCCCACTGATTGATGGAGTTGTGAAGGATTTATCATGGAGGTGCTTCAAATAAATCCATTCAATTAGAGTCCACACTAGAGTCAGGTCATCAACTGCTAGGAGCCTTGTATGACCCACTAAAATAAACATTGGAGAAGTAGTTTCCTTCCCTCTGCTACCACCCTCTCCAATACTCATTTGGGGACATAGTACTACAGAACAAAAATCAGGAAATAAATTTAGGTTCTGATCCCTCTTTATTATGAATTTGTTGTGTGACCTTGGACAGAACTGATTAACCTGTCTGGGCCTCCCTTCTCATAACTGTAAAATGAAAGGTTGCATTTGATGTGCTCTAAGGTCTTTCCCAACTCCCAAATTTTACCAGTCTGCCTCTCTCCTCCAAAGAACAAGAATTCCCCAGGGTGCACACCAAAGCGAGCCAATAACTTTAGGCTCTTGTTTGCTCCCTCAGGAACACCTAAGAAGTCTTGTTTATCTCCAGCTCTGCTCCTTTAATTACATGGATTACTTATTTGCATGTGTGATTCATTACTTTTTGATTATGCAGAATTAACTTTAACAGAACCCAGCTGCATAGAGCTCAAATCGGAAAGCTCTAGCTGGCTATATCAGATTCAAGTTCAAGATGCCTGACCTGGAACTGCCCCCCTCTTCCATTCCCCAGGTTTTAGAAAGCGAGAGGGTTGCACAGGCCCAGCATTTCTCTTTTCTTAGGAGATGTCCCTTCGCCCCCTTCTTCTCCACGCCTGGTTTTACTTGGCAGTTTTGGTCTATGGAAACATATGTAGCCTCCCAAAGCTCCTCATGTTGTCAGGGTTATAAATGAACAAGCTCTGCTGAATCCCATGCTGTTAATCAATATGCTACTTGCTTCTCAACCATTTTATATGTGGGTAGTATTTTTTTTTCAGGTTACCTTGACAAAACAGAAGTGGTGTGGTAAAGTATATAAAGGACTGGTCTTGGAAGCAGGAAGATCTGTTTTCAAGTACAGCTTTGGACTCATGAGACCTGTGTGACCAGAACCAAGACAGCCTCTCATCACCTCCCAACAACTTCCTATAAGCCATAGACAATGCTACTTAAAATTTTCATGCCAGGAGATCTGTCATATTGATGAAGTCACAGATTCAACTTCCCTGCTTCAACCTCTCCCAGCAACAACTTGAGCTTTTATGTTTTTCTGGAGCATTTGTTTTGTTACCAAACTGACCACACTGGTCCACTGGCCATCCAAGCCCTATCATCCCCCATTTGAAAGTCTTTGCTCTAAACAGAAATTCCCCATTGTTCTCTAGTTTCCCTTCCTTTTTTCTCCAGCACATCATTCCCTCAATCATTCTTCTCCTCTCTAATTCTCACCCTCTCTCCAGGTATTTCCCACTAAAAGAAGTTACTAAGGAGGTTAAAAAGCCTTTCTGGAAGACAAAAGCTAATAATCAAAACAATGAGATTAAAAACAATGAACAAGGTGGTTCCCTAGGAGCTCCTAAAGTCCTAAAAACTGCTTCTATTTTTTTTTATTATGTGGATCCAAGGTTCATACACGTGGAGACAAAGTTAATCCCAGCTACCCCAGACTGCACCACTTCTTTTGTTTTTCACTATTGCCCAGGCTGGTATTGTAGGGATGTGGCTGATTAACTCATATCCTGGTAGGTAATACTCCCATCTATTAGATCCTGCCTACCTGCTCTGAAATATGCCCAACTCTTCCCAATTCCTAAGAGAAATCTGCACTAGACCCTTCCATTCCCTTGTTATCATCCTGTATCTCTCCTCCCTTTCTTAGCCTGGGAAAAGCCATCTACACTCATTGCTTTCACTTTTTTTCATTTGCTCCTCAAGTCTTCTTCAGTCTGTCTTCTGACCTCAATACTTATCTGAAATGTCTCTCTAAAATTATGAATGATCTCTCAATGGCCAAATACAACTGTCTTTGAACATCCTCATCCTTTCTGACCTCCTTGTTTTGACAGTGTTAACCACTGGCCCCCTGGATATTTTCTGCTCTCTGGACTTTTGTAATAACTTCTCTCTCCTGTTTCTACTCCTAACTGTGTGACTGCTCTTTCTCAGTCTCCTTTGTTAGTTCATCATCCAGATCATGATCCTTTATTATAAGTATTTCCCAAAACCTTTTTTGGTGATTGGACAGATATCATAGATTCAATTATTATCTTCCTGCCAGTGACTCCCAGATCTATCTATCTGGTCCCAGTCTCTTCCCTGAGCTCCAATACCACATCACTAATCACCTATTGATTATTTATTTCAAAATGGATATAGCCTAGCAATATCTCAGACTCAAATCTAAACTCAGTTTCTCTGTCCTTCTTCCTCCAACATAGCCCCTTTTCAAACTCTTCATGTTAAAGTTTACGTCAAAGGCACAATCATTGTTCCAATCTACCAGGTCCATATGTTCAGTTGCTTTCTTCAGTCTTCATGACCCCATTTGGGGTTTTCTTAGAAAAGATAATGGAGTGGATTTGTCATTTCTTTCTTCAGCTCATTTTACAGATAAAGAAACTGAAGCAAACAGGGGTAAGTGACTTGCCTAAGATTACACAGTTAGTGTCTGAGGTTGGATTTGAATCCCCAGAAGGTGAGTCTTCCTCTATCCACTGAACCACCTAGCTGCTTCAGTGTTCATAACCACAGTGTTATGACCTTAATTTCCCTCCCTTCACACATCTAATCAGCTGCCACGTTACAGTTTCTACCTCCACAATCACCTTGGAAGCAGACAGACCCCCTTCTTGTACCTTCACACAGCTGTCAACATAGTTTGAACCTTATCACCTCTTCCCTAGATTATTGCAATCTCCATCTAATTGATATCCCTTTCTCAGATCTCTCCACACTCCAGTCTATCACACATACTGCTGACAAAGTAATTTTCCTTAAGTGCCCAAATGATCATGTGACTGCCTTGCTCAATCAATTCCAGCAGCTTCCTCTTGCCTCTTGAATGAAATACAAACACCTTTATTTAGCTTTTAAAGCTCTAAACAACCTGGGCTCAACCCATCTTTGTCCTCTGCAATCCAATTTCTGCTTTCTGCTATCTCTTCATCAATAACTCTCCTCCATACTTGGACTAAACTCCCTCCTAACCTTTGCCCCATAGTGTCTCTACATGAAACACTTTTTGATCCCCTGGACTGCTAGTGCTCTCCCTTTCAAACTGTCTCACATTTAATTCATTTGTACTTAATTCTCTTTATATTTATTCTGCATATTTATATAGCCATCCATGCCTCTCCCATTAGAATTTAAGCTCTTTGAAAGTAGAGATTTTCTTTTCATTTTTATCTGTTGTATTCTCAATGCTTAGCACACAGCAGGTGCTTAATAAATGCTTTTAAATTGATAATGTGGAAATGATTCCTTCAATAAGAACAATAGGCAAATGGAGGTACTGGTTAAGTGAAAGAAAGTGACCATAGGACAAGGACAAAGATTTTGTGAACAAAGTACCCTGGAATCATTAAGGTTGATAGACCTGAATTGACAGAGGAATACCTAGCAAATAATAGTTGAGGGTCCAAAGTGTTCCACACTGACATCATTCTCTAAGCCAACCACTTTAAGAGATCAGTCCTTTAAGGAGTTGTTTTCCTTCCCTAAATGAATTAGGAGAGTTTTGTTTGTTGCTCTAATTTCAACAGATTTGAGGATGACTTTGGCCACATTTCCATAGTCCATTTAATATTAACAATATTAATAATAAAAGTTCACATTAATTTCATCAGCTTATGTATTTCATCATTCCATCAGTGTATCTTATCCCAGGACAGAAACTTCCTCCAAAGGTATAGATCAACAACCTATCTGTAGCTAATAATCTTAAAGATTGCCCAGAGGTGAGGTGTTAAAACCTCCTCCCTCCACCCCATCCCCCAGCAGCAATGTACAGCCAGCCTGAACTAGATTAAAATGTAATGGGAAATATTTAATAAAATTTATAAAAATACAGTGGAACAAAAAAAAAAGTAAGTGATTTTTCTATGTCAATATGCAGTCAATAGGGTTCTTAGTATGCAGTTTAGTAGCTCTTTTACTATTTGACTTTGAGGTATAAAGTATGACATGTTCAGTCACACAATCAGTGTCAGAAACAGGTCTGGAACCCAGATCTTGATTCCAAGGCCAGCTTTACATGTCCACACACACGCACACACTTATACAATGATATGTAGTATTCAAAACACTTTCCAAACAACAATCCTGTGAAGTAGAAAAGCACAAGGTTTATTATTCCCATTTCACAGATGGTTAAGCTGAGGCCCTACAAAGGTTAAATGACTTGGTAAAAGTTAAGTAACTATTCCTTAAGGACCTACTGGAGCAGGAATGGTAATCTAGTTCTCTACTGATTTCAAATCCAATATTCTGGATTTTATATTTTTAAATTTATTTTATTTAAAAATGAATAACTAATGATCTTTCTACATGATGAATATAGACTGCTAGAATTGTAAGAGATCATTGGTCCAAACTCATTATTTTACAAAAGAGAAGAGTAAGGCCCAGAGGGATAAAGTGACTTGCCTAAAACTATACACCAAGTTAACTCTGGGATGTAATTTTCTTAAGTTACCACTTAGGGTTCTTTCCCCATGTACCTCCCTATCTCTCCTGGAGGCTTATCTATCTATCTATCTATCTATCTATCTATCTATCTATCTATCTATCTATCTATCTATCTATCTATCTTGTTTTAAAATCAGATGCTCTTTATTCCATAGAATCATAGATTCATAGACTTAGAGTTAAAAAAAGGATCTTAGAGATTTTTTATTTCAACTACTTACAGATGAGGAAAGTGAGGCACAGAGAAATTAAGTGACATGCCCAGGGTATCATACATAAATGAGTGGGAGAACTGGGATTTGAACCCAGGTTCTTAGACTCCAAATTCAAATTTCTCTTTCTACCATATCACCTGATTCCCTTGTCACAGAATGCCTTTGTAGTGTTTGGTTTGACAACTGGATTTTAAGCTACATTTCTTAGAAAAGTGACCAGATCTTCAATTTCAACTAGCAAATGCTGAGCATGGGTGCCAGATTCTGTAGTAAGCATGAAAAATGCCTGAGTACCAAAAGATTTGAAATATAAGCTATATTTCCCATACATGAAATCCCACTTTATTGAAAAGGTGTGAACTTTTTACACCTTAAGAATGTCTTGTTCTCAGCATACAAAGATGATGCTTCTCACCCAAGGTCAATAAGGGTATGTGTTCTGAATGGATTTTTCCGTGACAATTATATTTATCATCTCAGATGTTCGATGGTGTCTTTTTCAGAGTTTATCTATCTTTACCCCTGTAGCATTTACGCTGTTGATCTGTACTCAATATATCTGAAACAGAATTTGTTATCTTTCTCTAAAAACTAACCCTTCTTCTTAACTCTCCTATTTCTGTCAAAGGCTGCTTTCTTCTGTCTCCTAAATATTGTTTCCTTTCCAGGTTTTTGTGACAATAATCCTACCTTTCTGGCCACTTCTTGGTCTTCTTTGCCTGATCTTTATTCTTACCCTATGTCATAAACTCTGGTGTTTTTCCAGTGCTCTGTTTTAGGTGCTCACTCTGTCTCTCTCTGTCTCTCTCAGTCTCCCTCTCTCTCCGTCTCTCTTGGTCTCTGTATCTCTGTCTCTCTGTCTCTGTCTCTCTCTGTCTCTGTCTCACTCTCTCTGTCTCTCTCTGTCTCTGTCTCTCTGTCTCTCTCTCTCTTGTCTTCCTGATTCCAAGTGAAGCACCCTATCTACTGTAACATAAGCTAGTTCAGGAAATGTTTCATTTTTGTCTTTGTATCTCTATTGTCCTGGGTCTCTCTGCCTCTATCTCTTTCTCCTTCCCCTGTCTCTGTTTCTCTCTCTTTCTGTTTCTCTATCTTTCTCTGTCTCTGTCCCTTTGCCTCTGTCTCCCTCTCTGTCATGATGCTGATGATGCCAATAACAATAAGAGTAATAAAAGCTAACATTTATTTCTGCTTTTAATGTTTGCAAAATGCTTTATATACATACATACATATAAAATCTCATGTATTCCCTACAATAGCCTTATGTGGTAAGTGCTACTATTTTCTCCCATTTTATAAATGAAAAAATTGAGGCAGAGAGGTTAAGTGATTTAGCAAGGATCACACAGCTAGTAAGGGATTCTTAGTTAACTAGTAGAGGGGTTCTTCAGTTTTTCTCTTTCATGGACTCCTTAGGTAGTAATATGACAAAGTCTATAGACTATTTTTTAGAAAATTTTAAATGCATAAAACAAAATACATACAATTATGAAGAAAGCTAATTATATTGAATCATGATTATCAAGATATAGATATAGATATAGATATGTATGGGATAATACCACCTGCCTTATAAGGGTTTTTATAAGCATAGTACACAATATATCATAATGCTTTGCAAACATTAAAGTAATGTACGTAATACTATATATTATTGTGTGTTACAAGTCTGGCACACATATAAGCTTAATAAATGCTTTTTGAATTGAACTGAATTCCTAATTCCAAGTATGAAACTCATTTTCAGTTTTTAATCTAGAGTCTGTGAATATATATATATATATATATATATGTATATATATTCCATGCATGTATTTTATATTTCTATGTATATATAAGTCCATGACTATATTATGTATCTATATCTGTATGGATATATAAGTCCATGAATGTATTATGTATAATACATTGATGGACTAGGTTAAAAACTCCTGCAAATAAGGTTCATACTTGGAATTAGGAATTCAATTCAATTCAACAAGCATTTATTAAGCATATATGTGTGCCAGACTTGTAACACATAATATGTAGCATTACATAAACATTTAAAGTTTGCAAAGCACTATGATATATCACATACTATTCTTATAAGAACTCATGAGACAGATGTTATTATTATCCCACTTTCAGAGATGAGAAAACTGAGGCTGAGAAAGGGTAAATGACTTGTCCAGGGTCTTATATCTAAGTGTCTGAGAAAAAATTCAAGTTTAATTCTTCCTGAGTCCAGACCAGGATACATACTGGCAAGTGACTTAACCTTTCCATGTGCTAGGCAAATCTCCAAGACCAAAAGTTGTAGAGGAATTGACCATTCACATTAGTGGAGAGAGTTTCCATGCTGGGAGTTATCTGTGCAGATAAAGTCATGGTCTAGACCTTCCACCCATACATTAGGGTAAAAAATAATCCATGTTCCTATTTTTTTCACCAGAGACTACTAAGAACAATTATTTCCCACATAAATATCTGACTGACCCATCAAATCACCAGTTAATACAATTGAAGATAAAACTTTTCGTTTGACCTGTCTTTAAAATGAAGATCCCACATCTTCCAATCATTCAGTCCCAAGTATATATTGTTGAGGACCCAATCTCATCACTCTGGTGTGTGCTAATGTAGTGTTTCTTTCCCAAATACAATTTAGGTTTGTTGATGAGGTAGAGAATTTCCATTGTTTGGGTCCAAATATAGTCATCCAGTTTATAAATGATTTCATGCCTCAAGTAAAACAGAATCATTAATAAAGTTTTGATGAATATTAAGGACTTATGGGAGAAAAAAAGAGACTCAAAAGATTCTGGTTCCTGTTTCTATGTTTTAAAGCTTCCCCTTCCTCTAATTTCTGTCCCTTCTCCCTCATGCCACAAAGGGCATCACAGGAACTGCAAGTCTTTCTACATTATGGGAAGGAAGTTTGATAAGAATGTTTTTAGGTCTGTAACTTGTCAGGAATAAATTGAGTAGAAAATTATGCAGTATCCAGAGTAAAACCAAATGTTAATATGAAAATCCTTGATAAAAGTTTTAAAAAGCTACAGATGTTTGAGGAAATTTAACTTATTGCTTTGGCCTGACCTTCTTTCTAGTCCCCTAATGTGATATTTGCTGCTCCCTCACTTAATTCTGCCACTTAAAAAAGTCAATTTCAGACCAGAGAGATTTAGCCATAACACCAGGCCAAAGAGGGCAAATATCACAGGATACTTACATGGGGGTGGCAGGATCTCTTCCTTCTTGTGAGAGTGAGCTTTCTCTCTGTTGAGGTCTCACCTTGTCATCTACTGATGACATGTCATCGACTGATCCACAAGGGTCACATCCCTCTGATGCTTCTCTCCCGGGACCCTCCAACCCTCTTAAGATCTACGAGAACCAGGATCTCTACGGAAAGAGTTGCCCTTTGCAGCAACAACTGCTGTTGCTTTGTTATGTCTCAAATTAAATTTATCTCTCCTCCTAAATCCTCTTTCCTACCTAACTTCCCTGTTACTGTCAAGGTTACCACCAACTTCCCAGCAACCTAGGCTTAAAACCTGGGTGGCATCCTTGAGTTTCACTTTGTCTCAGGCCCCATAAACAATTTGTTGCTAAGGCCTGTTGATACGTAACTTCTCTTATATTCTCTTCCTACTCTTCTGTCACTATCTCGGTCTAAGCTCTCATTAAATCACTCCAGCAATCACCTGCTGGTTGGTTTATCTGCCACAAACCTTTCCCTACCACAATCCATTCTCTTCTAGGATATCTTCCTAAAGAAAAGATCTGATAATGTCATAAACACCTTATTCATAAACACCTGTGACTCCTTGTCAGGTCTGGGATCAGATATAAAATCCTCTTCTTGGCATTCAAAACCCTTTAACCTGTTTTGCTCCTACTTCTCCAGCTATCTTACAACTTACCCCCATGTACTTTGAAATTCAGTTGCACTGACTTTCTCATTGTTCCTCTCGATCTTCCAGCTCTGGCCATTTTCACTGTTTGTCTCTCATGCTTGGAATTTTCTCTCTCCCATTATTTTTGCCTCTCACCTTCTCCTGCTTCCTACAAGTACCTGATAGAATCCCAGCTGGTAGGGGCAGAACCAAGATGACAGAGTAAAGACAGGGACTCCCCTAAGCTCTCCCACAAACTCCACAAAATGCCTACAAAATGACTCTAAAGAAACTCTAGAGCAGCAGAACCCACAAAAAGACATAGTAAAACAATTTTCCAGTCCAAGACCACCTAGAAGATAGACAGGAAAGGTCTGTTGCTCAGTGTTCAGGGAAGAGCACAGTCCAGCACAAGCTACTCCTACACAAACCAGGCCCCAGTGAATCCAAAACAGGTTTTAGGGGACTGAATTGCAGGTGACTGTGGTAGTTTCCAGACTTCTCAATTCACAAACATGAAAGACAACTTAGAAGATCAGTAGGAAGAGGTCACAGTCCACCTCTGGCTTCAGCACAGCCCCAGGCCAGTGGCATCAGCAAGGGTGGTGGTAGTGGTGGTGGCAGCAACAGTGGCTGCTTCCTGAGATCTCAGCCTACAGATGACATGGGATCAAACAAGGATCACAAGGAGATTATAAGGGTTTCTTTGCTGACACTGAGGGAGGATTCTGTTGCTTTGCCCATACTTAAATCTGGGTTGCTGTCCTGGGTGGCATTCTTGGGGTAAGGAGGATCCCCAGTACAGCAAAGCTTGTGCCAGCAGTGAATAGGGAACTCTCTCCTCAAAAGATCCAGGGCAGAAAATAATGCTTGTGGTCACTCACAGACCCAAGCACATGCCAGGAGAGGATTAAATTAGATCTTGCTTAGATCATGCCACCTTGGAAAAACTGAAGACTTACAGTTCCCTAGAAGTTTCTCTGAAAACAGCTACACAAAACCCTTAAAGCTTGGGAGAGGAAGCCATCCACACTGAAAGCAGTCCTACTTTAAGAAAGAGTTTAAAATAATGGGCTTGGAAAATAAACAAACAGTAGGAAAAATTCTCAGGCTATAGAAACTTTTTTGGTAACAAGGAAGATCAAAATATACACTCAGAAGACCATAAAATCAAAGCTCAAAAATCCAAAGCATCTAAGAAAAATGGGAATGGGTCCCAGGAAGAGCTCAACAAGGATTTTAAAAATCATGTAAGAGAAGTAGATGAAAAACAGGGAAGAGAAATAAAACTGATGCAAGAAAATCATGAAAAACAAGTCAACAGCTTGCTAAATTGCACTCAAAAATATTGAAGAAAATAACACCTTAAAAATACACTAACCCAAATGGCAGAAGAGGTCCAAAAAGCCAATGGGGAGAACACCTTAAAAAACAGAACTGGGGAGGAGCCAAGACAGCGGAGTAGAAGGATTCACTTATGCAAGCTCTGAAAACACAGCCCATAAATTTCCCGTAAAAAAAACTCCCCACAAATTCTGGATCACTGCAAGCTGTGCAGAAACACAGTGGAAAAGATTTCCATTCCAGAGAGCCCTGGAAAGCCGTCCCCAGGGGTCTGTCGCACCCCAGAAAGTGGAGCCCCCTCCTGTGCTGCCCTGGCCACACGGCCCCAGAGGAGCAGATCCGAGCAGGCTTCAGGTACAGAATCTCCAGGGGCCACAAAGGTCCCTCTGCCCACAGGTGCTTCAGGTCAATGAGAGAGACTTCTGGGCTGGCCGAGAGGGGAATGGGGTGTCCCCATGACTCGGGTCCCCTCGGGAGGCAGTGGCAGAGGAAGTGGCAGAGGGAGCAGCAGAGGCAGGAGCAGACTGGGGCTCCCAAAGCAGACAGGAGCTCCATTACCAAAGGTCTCTGCATAAAGTCCCTGAGGGAACTGAGTCTGGGAGGCGGCCCAGCCCCCACCCAAGCAGCAGAACTTAAGCTCACATTGAATAGCAGCCTCTCCCTCTGCAGATAGCCATGAGGCTGGGAAACAGCATTTGAATCTCAGACCCCAAGCACTATCTGGGCAGATCTAGGCAGGGGTAGCGAGGAAACTCAGAAGTCAAGTAACTGGCTGGGAAAATGCCCAGAAAAAGGAAGCAAAATAATACAAATAGAGAGCTACTTTCTTGGGGAAGAGATGTTCCTTCCCCCCTTCATTTCTGATGACGAAGTACAATGCTGGCCATCAGAGAAAGAGGTGGAGCTCGGGGCCTCTCGATCCCAGAGATCCGAGGTGGATGTCCGGTGGGCTCAGGCCATGGAAGAGCTCAAAAAGGATTTTGAAAATCAAATTAGAGAGGTGGAGGAAAAACTGGGAAGAGAAATGAGGGAGATGCAAGAAAAGTATGAAAAATGGGTCAATACCTTGGTAAAGGACACCCAAAAAAATGCTGAAGAAAATAACACCTTGAAAAATAGGCTCACTCAACTGGCAAAAGAGGTTCAAAAAGCCAATGAGGAGAAGAATGCTTTCAAAAGCAAAATCATCCAAATGGAAAAAGAGGTTCAAAAGCTCACTGAAGAAAATAGTTCTCTCAAGATTAGAATTGGACAGATGGAGTCTAATGACTTTATGAGAAACCAAGAAATCATAAAACAAAACCAAAAGAATGAAAAAATGGAAGAGAATGTGAAATATCTCATTGGAAAAACAACTGACCTGGAAAATAGATCCAGGAGAGACAATTTAAAAATTATGGGACTACCTGAAAGCCAGGATCAAAAAAAGAGCCTAGACATCATCTTGCATGAAATTATCAAGGAAAACTGCCCTGAGATTTTAGAACCAGAGGGCAAAATAAGTATTCATGGAATCTAGTGATCACCGCCTGAAAGAGATCCAAAAAGAGAAATTTCTAGGAACATTGTGGCCAAATTCCAGAATTCCCAGGTCAAGGAGAAAATATTGCAAGCAGCTAAAAAGAAACAATTCCAGGATTGTGGAAATACAATCAGGATAACACAAGATCTAGCAGCTTCTACATTAAGGGATCGAAGGGTGTGGAATAGGATTTTCCAGAAGTCAAAGGAACTAGGACTAAAACCAAGAATCACCTATCCAGGAAAACTGAGTATAATACCTCAGGGGGAAAAATGGTCTTTCAATGAAATAGAGGATTTTCAAGCATTCTTGATGAAAAGACCAGAGCTGAGAAGAAAATTTGACTTTCAAACACAAGAATGAGAAGAAGCATGAAAAAGTAAACAGCAAAGAGAAGTCATAAGGGACTTACCAAAGGTGAACTGTTTACATTCCTACATGGAAAGACAATATTTGTAACTCTTAAAACTTTTCAGTATCTGGGTAGTTGGTGAGAATACACACACACATGCACACATGCACATGCATACACACACACATGCACACACACAGAAACAGAGAGCACAGAGTGAATTGAATAGGATGGGATCATATCTTAAAAGAAATTAAGGTAAACGGTGAGAGAGAAATGTATTGGGAGGAGAGAGGGAGAAATGGAATGGGGCAAATTATCTCTCATAGAAGAGGCAGGCAGGAGACTTTTTAGTGGAGGGAAAAAGAAAGGAGCTGAGAGAAAAATATGAAGTTTACTCTCATCACATTCGACTAAAGGAAGGAATAAAATGCACACTCATTTTGGTATGAAAACCTATCTTACATTACAGGAAAGTTGGGGAGAAGGAGATAAGCAGGGTGGGGGTGATGATGGAAGGGAGGGCAATGGGAGGAGGGAGCAATTTGAAGTCAACACTCGGGGAGGGACAGGATCAAAAAAGAGAATAGAAACAATGGGGGGCAGGATAGGATGGAGGGAAATATAGTCAGTCTTACACGACTATTATGGAAGGCATTTGCAAAACTACACAGATATGGCCTACATTGAATTGCCTGCCTTCCCAAAGTTATGGGTGGGGAGGGAGGGATAGGGAGAAGTTGGAACTCAAAGTTTTAGGAACAGTTGTTGAGTATTGTTCTTGCTACTAGGAAATATGAATTACAGGTAATGGGGAATAGAAAGTTATCTGGCCCTATAGGACAAAAGAGAAGATGGGGACAAGAGAAGGGAAGGATGATAGAAAAGAGGGCATATTGGTGATAAGAGCAATTAGAATGCTTGGTGTATTGGGGTGGTGGGAGGGGACAAATGGGGAGAAAATTTGGAACCCAAAATTTTGTGAAAATGAATGTAAAAAGTTAAATAAATAAATTTATTTTTTTTAAAAAAGAAATATTACAGCCAAATTCCAGAGTTTCCAGATCAAGGAGAAAATCCTGCAAGCAGTAGAAAAGAAACAATTCAAGTATTGTGGAAATATAATCAGAATAGTACAAGATTTAGCAGCTTCTACATTAGGGAATTGGAGGGTTTGGAATTATTTTCCAGAGGTTAAAGTAGATAGCATTAAAACCAAGAATCACTTACCTAGCAAAACTAAATGTGATCAATGAAGGGGAAAAATTGGCATTCAAGGACATAGAGGAATTTGATACATTCTTGAGGAAAAAATGAGAGCTACAGAGAAAAAATACCTTTCAAATAGAAGACTCAAGATAAACATGAAAAGGCAAACAGGAAAGAGAAATCATAAGAGACTTACTGAATTTGAACTGTTTACATTCCTACATGGAAAGATGTTATTTGTAACTGATGAGACCTCTCTCAATATTAGGTGAGTTGGAGGGTGTATATTTAGACAGAGGTGAGTTGAATATGAAGGAATAGTGTGTAAATGTAATAGTATGTAAAAAATAAAATTAAGAGTGAGAGAGGAATGTGTTGAGAAAAGGAAGAATGGACGGGTAGAATGGGGTCACATAAAAGAAACAAGAAAAAACTTTTACAGTGGAGGGGAAGAAGAGAGATGTGAGAGGGAATGAGTGAACCTTATTCTCATTGGATTTGGATTAAGAAGGGAATAACATACACACTCAATTGGATATGGAAATCTATCTTACCCTACAGGAAAGTAGGAGGAAAGAGGATAAGGGGAGGGTGATGAAGGGAGGGTAGAATGGCAAACGGGGTAATCAGAATCTAATATTTTTGAGGAAGAACAGAGTCAAAGGAGAGAATAGAATACATGGCGAGGAGGATAGGATGGAGGAAACTATAGTTAGTCTTTCACAATATGACTATTACGGAAGTGTTTTGCATGACTATACAAGTATAACCTATATCAAAGTGCTTACCTTTTCAGTGAGGGTGGTTGGGGAGGAAGGAAGGAATCAAATTTGGATCTCAGAGCTTTAAAAATAAATGTAAAAAATTATTTTTACATGAGACTGGGAAATAAAATACACAGGCAATGGGGTATAGAAATCTATCTTACCTTGCAGGAAAATAAAAGGAGGAGCAGATAAGAGGGAGAAGGATAGAGGGTAGAACAGGGGAAAAGGTAATCAGAAGGCAGGCAGTCTTAAATTGGAGGGAGGGGGAAGAGATTGAGAAAAACTTCTCTCTGTGGATTATTTTCAATTTATCCTGCCTATATATTGTTTCCACTTAGTTGTTTATATGTTACCCGTCCCATTAGACTATGAACTCTGAGAAGAGAGACTGTCTTTGGGCTTTTTTGAATCTCTAGTGCCTAGTGCATAGTAGGCACTTAAAGAATACATATTGACTGACTAATTTTCTTCTTTGACATCACCTCAAACAAACAAATTTGTCCTAGACATATTGATGACTCCTGTATTTCCGTGGTGAGGTGAGAGGGAGGCTGGCCAGTGTTCAGTGCCTCACAATGAAACAAACTGTTTCTTGTTTGGTAAATAGGGCATCCCCATTCTGGTCATTTATGCAGCCCATTTTAAATAACTCAAAGCAATTTATACCTATTAGCTGATTGTCCTTTATTCAAGACAATGTGGGCAGCTAAGGTCTTACTTTGAGTGAAATTTTATTAGTAACAAAATATATTGAATTGAATACTTCGAGGCCAATTTATGAGTAATATTTCTTGAATAACAACTGCTGCTCTGAACCTTTGGTGCTAATAGTAAAATGGTATATGATGATAATAAAAATAGCAGTAACTTACTTTTTAAATTTTACTATTAATTTATGGAATAAAACAAGCATTTCTATAACAAAGCATAATAAAAAAGATGATTATATTTAAAACTGAAAATCTACTATATATGACTTGCTATTCCGTTTAAATATACAATAAGGTTACTATGTAAATTTATTTTTCTTCCCTTCCCCCCATTCTAGAGATGGCCACTCTTAGATACAGGTGTGTGTGTGTGTGTGTGTGTGTGTGTGCAAAATATTTTTATATACTTTTATTTATTATTTCTTCCTCAGGATACAGTTAGTATCTTTCTTCACATATCCTTTGTTATTAATTTGAGCATTTGTAGTAATCAAAAGAACTTATTTGCTGTCATTCTTGAAATAATATTTCTGTTACTGTATTCAGTGTTCTTTTGGTTCTGCTCATTTCACTGTTCATTATTTTGCACGTTTTCCCATGATTTTCTAAAATCATTGAGCTCATTATTTCTTAATAACTTACTTTTTGATAGAGCTTTAAATTTTGTGAATTACTTTCCATACCTAATATCATTTGAATCTCACAACAATCCTGTGGGTTAGGTATGCTGCACAGTATTATTCTTCCCATCTTACAGTCAAGGAAATTTGGAAAGTTTAAGTTACTCCGCTATAGTTACATAACTAGAAAGTGCTAGAGGAAATAGCTGCACTTAGGTCCTCTTGTCTCTTGTCTAGGATTGTATACATACCATGATGGATAGCTATGTGCTAGACATTGAGAAAAACAAAACAAAGTATGATTTAATTAGATAGTATCAGTCAAGTGAACATATCATCAAGGAGCATGTAAGCAGATATGACAAACGGGGCAAGATTAAGCTATGAATGGTCTCTGAAAAGGGAAGTCACTGAAGGGCTAAAGTGGAGAAGTCAGACCATGACACGTTTCAACATTTTTGAGTGGTGTACTTGTTGTTGGCAAGTTTTGTGAGGCCGTTGAAATTCATTTTTCTTAAGTCCTATACCCATCCTCCCCTATTTCTTGATTAGAAGGCAGCTATATCAGGATCTGCCATACTATCTTTGTGGACAAGATGAAGACAAATCTACAAGGAATCAGAGAAAGAGTCATAACACATTAAATGACTAGACCTAAAGGGGTATCATTAATGGTTTCATGTCAACTTAGAGGGTCTGTAATAGAATGCCCAAGGATCTGTCCTTGGGTCATTATTATTCATCAATTTTCTTTCCATCAATAACTGGATGAAACTCTAAAACCTTCTAAGCTTCTGTGGCTTTAAAACATTGGAAACCAGAAGATATAGCTACCAAGTTAGATGATAGAGCAAGGATGCAAAAATGTCTTTCTACTAATCAATTAGAATTAAGGCAGTTAGGTAGCACAGTAGATAAAGAATTGATCTTGACTGCCGAGTTCAAATCCAGCATTACTTACTTGTAGTTTCAGGTGGACACTTGACCTCTGTCTTATTTTCTTTGTCTACAAAATGAGAAAATAATAGCAACTGACTTCCAGGGTAAAATGAGGATAAAATGAGATCATGTTTGTAAAGTGCTTTATGAACCTATGAACCTTAGAGCCTCTACTTTGTGTTGTGCTTAGCATAGTATTTCTTTTTTTTTTCATGGTAAGCACATTGTAAATTATTTTTCGTTCATTCATTCATCTCAACATGTTACAATGATCAGCCAAATAAAACTGGGCATAAGAAAGAATGGGACAAAAGTCACTGAATTTGAATAAGATAAAAGCCAAGATTTTGGCATGGCAGCCAAAATAACCATAATATCACCTTATGCTGCATTAAGAGAGACAGAGTATTCAGAATAAGAGATGTGATCATTCCTTTGTACTCTGTCCTAGTCAGATAACATCTGAAGTATCATTTATAATTTGGGGCATCATGATTTAGGAAAGCCATAGAAAGGCTGGAGTGCATCCAGAAGGGAGTGATCAGGATGGTGAAAAGCCTGGAGACCATAATATATGAGGATCTATTGAACACACAAGGGATAGTTTGCTTGGATAAGAGAAGACCCTTGGGGAACATTATAGCAGTCTTCAAGTGCTTGACTGCCTGTGCTGTGGAAGAGAAATTAATCTTATTCTGTTTATCCCCAGTGGGTAAAATCAGGATCAATAGGTCAAAATTGCAAGAAAGTAAATTTAAACTTGATGTAAAGAAAAACTTTGTAACAACTTGAACTTTCATGGGTTCCCCCTCACTGGAGTTTTGAAGCAAAAGATGGTTGACCATTTCTCAGCAGCACTGTACATTGGTTTTGCACATAGTAATCGCTTAATAAATGGTGATTGACTGACAAACTTTTTCTTCTTATCTAAAGAATACAATAACCCTTGTATATGCTGTCAGACTCAGTTGCACTGTAAGCTACAGTGGATTCTTTTATTTTTTGTTACGAGTTGGACAGGTTAGACTCAGAGGTCACTTCTAACGTTTGATTGATTCTGTGAGTGCTGACAGGATCCATTCTATTCCCTCATGGGGAGGGATGGATTGGAGAGGGAGGCTGCCCTGGATCCTAGATCCTAGTTTTAATAGTGTAACATTGGTGAAGTGGCATAGAGATGGTGTGCATGCTTTTAAGTTCTATCCAGTGACTATGCCTCTCATTTTACCAAACTCTAGATGTAATCTCAGCACCTTCAGGAATTGGAAATCTCCTTAAAAGTAGTCCTGTCACAACTTGTGATCTTGCATAAGTCATCAGCTTCTGTGAACCTCAGTTTCTCAATCTGTATAACTAATTATAGGCTTCTATGAGATGTTCCTTCCAACAGTTAGAAACTGATTTTGTTCTGTGACTTAAAATTCGCGGTCATTTCATTTCCCTTTTCAGTCCTTTCTAACTCCAGAAAAACTGAATATATGCTTACTTAACAACCTAACTCTAAAAGAATCCTAGTTCTCTGAATTTTTGGTAACTGGGATTCATTTTATTCAACCAGCATTTGCTAAGTATCCTCTATGCCAGGCACTGTACCAGGAACTAAAGACAAAAATAATTTAGATAACAAAATATAAAAACATGTATAAAGTAACATGGGAGGGGGGAATCTAGGGAAATCAAGAAAGGTCTTGTGTAAGAGAGAGTGCTTGAGGTGAACCCTGAAAGCCAGCAGGAATTTTCGAAGGAAGAGGTAAGGAGGAAGTACATCCCCAACACGGTAGAAAGCTTGTTACTCAGAAGCATACAGATGAGTTATGGGATGTTCTGTATAAGGAATGATAAGTAAGTCAGTTTGGTGAGACTGTAGGATGTGAAGAAGGGGAGTGACAGGCAGTAATACCAAAAAGGTAGATGGAACCAGATTTCTTTAGTTGCCAAATAGGAGTTTGGAATTTCCCCTTCAGGCAATAGGGAGCCATTGGAGCTTCCTGAGCAACATATTGATGAACATATGTTTTAGGAGTGTGAATTTGGAGTATTAGAAGAGTGTAGTTCCTAGAGAACTATATAGTCATGTAGTCTAGTATTACACTTAACAAACATTTACTCAATATATATTAGCTGCAAAGCACCAGGTTAGAGAGTGAGAATATATACATTTCAAAATGACATTGTTGTATTTAAAGAGCTTATGTTTACTATAGGAAATATGACATATGCACAGATAGATATAATTGAAAGTAAACCAGAATTCAGAGTTATTAGAACAAAGAAAACATCCAGATGAACTTCTCTAAGAACATTTTGAGGAATGAGAATGTACTTTCTGACTGGTGAGAGATCAGGGAAGGCTTCATGGAGGAGATAACTCTTCCACTGAGTCTTGAAGGAAAAGGAGGATTCTGAAAGGTGGGGTTAACACCATGAATGTAGGATGCCCTAAACAAATATGGTAAGTACGAAGAAGCACTTTGCAGATGAAGAAATTAAAGCTACCTATAATCATATAAAATGCTTTAAATCACTATTGATTAGAGAAATGCAAATTAAAACATCTCTCAGGTACCACACCATACCTAATGGATTAACATGACAAAAAAGGAAAGTGATAAATGTTGCAGAAGATGTGGGAAAACTGGAACACTAATGCATTGTTGGTGGAGTTGTGAACTGATCCAACCATATTGGATAGCAATTTGGAACTACACCCCAAGGGCTATAATACTGTACATAACCTGATTCACCAATACTGATACTAGGCCTATATCCCAAAGAAATCATAAGAAAGGGAAAAGAACCCACATGTAAAAAATATTTAAGCAGCTCTTTTTGTGGTGGAAAAGTATTAGAAACTGAGGGGATGACCATCAATTTTGGAATGGCTGAACAAGTTGAGCTGTATGAATGTAATGGAATACTATTGGGCTATAAGAAATGATGAGCAGGAAGATTTCAGAAAAACCTGGATTTACATGAACTGATGCTGAATGAAGTGAGAAAAACCAAGAAAACATTGTACACAGTATCAGCAACATTGTGTGATGACTAACTTTGACAGACTTATCTCTTCTGAACAACACAATGATCTAAGACAATTCCAAGACTCATAATGGAAAATGCTATTCCCCATCCGGAGAAAGGACTGTGGACTCTAAATTCAGATTGAAGCATACTATTTTTTCCTTCTCATCATTTTTCTCTTTTGTTCTGAGTCTTCTTCCACAACACAAATAATGTATAAATATGTTTAATATGACTGTACATGTATAACCTATGTCAGATTGCATGCAATCTTGGGGAGGTGGAAAGGGGAGACCTCAAAATTTCATAAAAGTGAATGTTGAAAACTAAAAATAAATATATTTTTAAATATGGGAAGGTAATAATGTCATGTGAAATTTGGGGGATAGCTAATCCAGATGGGCAGGAAAATTAGACAGTGAAAAGGAGTAAGGTTAAATAAGATGGGAAGGTATGTAGGAGTCAAACTGAGGACTTTAAGTAAGTTTAGGATCAGGAGTTTGGATTTTATCCTGAGGGCAATAGAGAGTCCCTGAAGATTTTAGAGCAGAGGAGAGAAACGGTTACTTTTGTACATTAGAAAGATTTTTTTTTTAATTAATCAGATGTTTGGAATGGTACAGACACTGGAAACAGGAAAATCCATTATTGTTGTGTGGCTGGAGGCAATAAGGGCCTGAAGTGGGGTGCTAGCAGCTTAGATTAAGTAAGAATTTAAAGAACTGGGTTGGTGGGGTGACCAAAACAAGTAGTTATGTGTGATAGTGTTTTATAAATGAAAGACAAAAGTTTTTTTGTTTTTTTTAAAGAATCCTAGGAGAAGAAAGGGAAATAGAAAAGTTCTGTGTTTGTCCGAAAAAAATAGTAAGTGAATTTGTTAAAAATCATCCTTTAAATAAACTATTCTTAATTTTTTTTTGTCATCAACAAGTCTTTGGCAGTCTGGTGAAATACCCTTCTAAGAATAATGTTTTTAAATGCATAAAATACACAGGATTACAAGGAAAATCAATTATATCATATATAAAAATATTTTAAAATGCAAATTCATAGTCTCCAAGTTAAGAATCTCTAATAAAGGAAAGGCTATATTAAATTAGTGCCCTTACATGTCCTCATAAACTGCCATCCCCTTATTGCTATTCAAAGAATTGCAGAATAAAGAATTTAGAATTGAAGGGGATCTAGAAATTAATTTTATTCACTCCATCATCCCCTGCTCAAAAACTTTCAGCAATCCTCATTGTTTCTGTAGCATGAGGTCATAGAGACTTGAACCTAAAGCTACAATGACCTGGGTTAAAATTCCACCTTAGACACTTTATTAGTCAGTCAATAAGCATTTGGCTTCCCGGGCCATCTTTAGTCATCCTGATTGATATCTGGCCACTGGACCCAAATGTCTCTAGAGGAGAGAGTGAGGCTGGTGACCTTGCACAGCACTCCCTCCCTCAAATCCAAGTCAATTGCAAGTCATGTCATCTCTCTGATGTCATGGACCTTTTCAAGAATGAAAGACAGACCACAACCCCATATTATGTGCCTGGTGCTATACTGAGCCCTGAGGAATTCAAGGAGAGATAAAAAGTTTTACCTGCTCTGAAGGACATTTACCTTCTCTGAGTCTTAGGTTCTTCAACTCCGATATGGAGACAGCCGTAACATCGACTTTCCAGGGATGTTGGGATGACCAAATGACCATATGTGTCAAGAGAGCTTTGCACACTCTAAAGTGCCATCGTTTGTTATTGTTGTTCAGCTAACATTTGCTAACTGCATGACCTTTGCCAAGTCTCTTAACCCCCCCCCCTCATTTTGCCTCAGTTTACCCTCCTGTAAAATGGGAATAATAACATCTACTCTTATGTGGCTGCTGTGAGAATTTAATGAGATATGAGATAACATTTGCAAAGAACTTTGCAAAACAAAGCGCTATTATTATTGTTTAGCCAACATTTACACAGCACTTTTAGGTTTATCTATAGAATATCAATGTATTAATCCATATAATATATAATATTGATCAATAAAATAATCAATTAAAATGCCACACAACATGTAATATATAGTACATACAAACATACATGCATAGGTATATATACAAATATTTGTGTATACATGTTTATACATGCATATATGTTCTTTGTCAACCTTAAAGTGTCCATTAAAATGATAAATATATTCTTTGACCAAGTATTCAAAGCTACTCACGACCTGATCCCAAACACTCTAAAAATTTATCTCCCATTGCTTCCCTGTACAGTCCCTCCTTCAACCAAAATGAATACGATTCCGTTTGTAATGCTCAGTTTATATTTTCAGCTCAAGTCCCTCCTAACTACTCCCAGCCCTCAGTGATCAGTTCCCCCTCTGTAATAGGAGTTAAAATTCTTCCCTGGCCATTGATAGGCCTCTGGGGGGACTATTGAGGGAGACTTGATTAGGAGAGGCTTGTTTTGTATGGAGGCCACACCTTTTGCTGATTGCCAATGAGACATATACACACACACACACACACACACACACACATACCTATACATACACATATATATATATACATACATATATATATATATATATATATATATATATATATACATACATACATACATATATATATATAAAAACTCTGAGGTGGGGATTTGCTTTGGGGCTTAGCTTTTGGAAGAAGATTCTTCCTGTGCCAGATGAGACCCTGATAGCTGTATTTAAGAAACCCTGCCCTTTGAAAACCCAGATGTTGGTGCTTCTCTCTCTGGTAATGACATATGTATTGCCTATGGTCAGACAGGTCAAAGCCCTGTCTGTTGGTCTTTATATTTCTGCTTGTATTTTCTCTATTGGTATATGTGTTTGACTAAAGTGATTGCTGATCCCTCGAAAGTTTCTTTCCTTTTAGAAAGCCTATCTAAGAACCTGTGCAGCAGGTCCTCCTTGGTGCCAGAGTACTTGCTGATATACCCTCTAAACACTGGTAGTATCCATTGTCCTATCACTTCTTTGGCATTTATTATGTGGCATCTCATTATGATTTTCAGTCATATCTGACTCTTCATGACTACATTTGGAATTTTTTTTTGGCAAAGATAGTAATTTGCTATTTCCTTCTCCAGCTCATTTTATAGGTGAGAAAACTGAAGCAAACAGGGTTAAGTGACTTACTCATGGTCACATAATAAGTATCTGAGGTGAGAGTTGAACTCAGGTCTTTCTGACTCCAGGCCTAGTACTCTAGCCACTATACACCAATTTCCTATCTCTTCAAATAGACTGCAAATCTCCTGAGGGTAGGGTTCATATCATATAAGCCTTTCTATTTCCTGAACTCAGTATTGTGCCCTCCATATATATGTAGGGCATATACATGTACATTAAAACTTGCAATTTTACTGGTATAAGAAATCATGCCACTCTCCTATGACATCAAGAGGCCCCTGAATCTCGGTTTGGCTTCTTACCTGTGGTCATAGAGCTTCTGAGTGTGAGAAGCAGGACTTGATCCCAAGCCTTCCTAATTCTAAGTCAAACTGTGGCATGTTGCTGTGTAGGCTAGGTACTTAAAATGGTTTGTTAACAATCATAACAATACCTTCAGATATAGAAGTGATATCATGGAGACAAGTCCAGCCTTAGAGTCAGGAAGAACAGAGTGGAAAGCACTACCTTTGACAAAGACTGACTATCTGAACCTGGGCAACTGCCTTAAATTCTCAGTGCTAGACACAATTCTTGAAGATCATAACTTATAGATTAGTTGGTAGGAGGAGTTTCCTTGCCAGGAATTCCTTGTAAGATTTTGACATAAACAAAAAACAATGTACGAATAAATAAATGATGATACTGTGAAGTACAGGGTGTTAAGTGTTATTGTTCCCCTTTTACTAATGACAAAACTAAGGTTTGTTCATGGTCTCAGAACTAAAAGTTAAGCCTAAGTCTCTTGAACCTACAGGCAGGGCTTTTTCTATTACCTCATGCTACCAGTCCAGGTGACAATAATGATGGAGAGTGGGTCACTCTCCACTCTGCGGTACAACTACTCTACATTTGGACTAATGCTGCTTCACTATGTGGTCTATGTTTTCTTCTTTTAAAGAAGCCATAATGTAAGACATGTTGGCATCCTGAGGAGGAAATTCTGAGAGTAGAAGTATATTTGAAAACTTTTTTCATGAATTCCTTTAGTCCTACAAAAGCAAATGACAAAAGAGTTCATTTTAAAATGGAAATTTCTCCATTTTCCACCCTCCGCCACCCATATACACATACTCCTGTTCTTACATGAACGGTGATAAAATCATTAAATTTAATACAGACCTTCTTGGAAGCCATCTCCTATAGAGATGACTTTCCAACGGACAATTGTCAGAGGGCTTCACAGTTTGAGATTTACATCTTATTTTCAGCTTATGTCAAAACTCAGCCCTATAGACACTGGTTTTGTATTTCCCAATGTTTGACTTGTAAACCCCTGGCAGAATCTTTCCTTGTTAGTTACTCTAGAAAATAGATTGCCCCTTACAAAGTTGTGAGCCATGAACTCCAGATGCTGACCTTCCAACAGCATAGACTTCAAGAATTCTAATTAACAGCTTGAGTGATAAGACATAATCAAGCCCCAACACAGCACCAAGCTCTCCAGGGATATCTCTGTGTGTGGTTCTGCGTATGCATGTTCTTGAGGGCATATATGATTACTGAAAGAAGTATTTTGTTTTTTGATATTCTCTAACAATAATTACTTCTAAGGATCCACGTTTTTCTGTATCTGTACCCTGAATAAAAGCTGTTATTCAGTCATTTTAGTTGTGTCTGACTCTTTGCAACCTCATTTGAGGTTTTCTCAGCAAAGATACTGGAGTGGTTTATCATTTGCTTCTCCAGTACATTTTACAGATAAGGAAATTAAATCAATCAACCAAACAGGGTTAAGTGACTTGCCCAGAGTCATACAACTAGTAAGTGTCTGAGGCCAGATTTGAACTCAGGAAGATGAGTCCTCCTGACTCTAGACCTGGTGCTCACTCCACTGTGCCACCTAACTGCCCTCAACATTGAAGATAATAGGCCATATGCTTGCCCATTAAATTCATGGCCTCCTGAAAATTATTTATAAAGAGTTTACCCAGTGAGTTGGAAGCTTTTCCTCATTCTCTTGACATTATTTGGATACAGTGGAACATGATGGCTATTCATTACTGGTTGCTCCTTGCATATACTAAAACCATCTTATCTCCAACTTTTATACTGATCCATAGAAACTTCCACCATTTTTATTATATGGATATTTGTTAAAAAAAATAGTGGCCTAAAAATGGCATTTGCTTACTTGTTTCAACTGAAGTTCTTTTGGGTAACATCTTCTTTATTGAATCCCTGGACTCCAAATTTCTAAAAATAAATTAAGAGTATGAACATTAGATCCATACTGTGGCTGTCGCCAATATATGCTTAATGATGGAATAGCCAGACTTTTCCCCACTGACTTTCCCCAGAATAATGAGGTTTTATTTTTTTTAGTTGGTGCTTAACAAGTTACTTCATGAGTAAAGAAATCGTACAATCTCATCCTGCCCTATTGGATGAAAATAAACAAACCAACCAAACTTGTCATAAAATAAATCTCCTTTCTATCCTCTCCCCTTCCCCCACAATCTGGAAAAAAAAAATTGTTTCCTTGAAAGGATGAACAATATTCCCAGAATACTTTGTTGCTTAGGAATTAGAAAATGTCTGTCTCAAAAAATATGTCACTTACTATCAAAGAAGAAGGCAGATACCCAAAGCTCATTCTTTCCACAAATATTTATCCAGTGCCTACTTTGTACTGGGCACAGTATCTTCCCATTGAAATTTCCTCAGACACAGTTGGTTAGAATCTTAAAAATGAAAGTGTAAGATGGTCCAATGGCTTCGTATATTACACTGTCCCTGTCCAAACACTCATGCTCTTTGCAGAAATTGATAAAGAATGTATTCTTCCTCTGCAGAGAATTAATACAGTCAGCACTGAGAATGGATGGAGTAAACTACCTTCTCTTTTATTATTTATTACCTCTTTCTCAGCTCTGAACACCTCTGCAGGGACTGACAAACCCAAAGAGGGGACTGAGAAAGAGAAAGATCCTGTTAATTATCCCCTGTTTAAAATGATGACTTAAATGACTCAGCTTTTTCTAAGACTGCTATTTAGGGAGACAGCATTTCTCTCTGCTGACGGTGCATTCTTTTCCAAACTGTCTCTCTCACTCCTTTTATTGTGAGCACCCCACAACCACCACTGCCTTAAACTATTTGCTGGGTATCACAACAGGGTGTTTCCAGAAGTCTTTCATAGCTAAACTGTTCTAACTAGTCTGCAAAGACCATGATTGCTACCATTGTTCCAGAAGAGTTTTAAGTTCTTTTCCCATTTGATAAACATTCACTACAGTTAAGATCAGAAGCCCTGTAATATGGGTAGCCAGTTTAGTTTCTACAGCAACCCATTTATTTCCTGCTCACCTACAATGGAACAGCAAATTAAGATGTAATTACTGTGAAGGGCCAGACACTATCTTCAAGGACATCAGATGGCAAAAATAACTGATTGAAACAGTTGAAAATTGTATGTGTACTTTTAAGTTTACATCTACACTATCTCATTTCAACTGAATTTAATTCAATAGACATTTGTTAAGCTCATACAAGGTACTAGTCTCTGCGGACACAAAGATTAAAAAAAAAACATTCTTTCCCTCAAGCAGTTTACATTTAGGGAGAGGAGAAATATAACATATACAAGTTTCAAAATATTTGCAATAATAACAATTATTATAACTACGATTTATTTAGTGCTTTAAGGTTTGCAAAGGATGGTAATATGTTTGCTCATTTGATCAATATTAAGAGGAAGGTGTCACTAACAATACAAAGCCCACAAGAGCTCTGTGAGGTAGTTGCTACAGGTAGGATTGCCTTCACTTCACAGATGGGTAACTGGGGCTCAGGAAGAGTAAATGGTTACGTTGTACATAGGATTTGATTTTGATTCCAGTAAAGGGTTCTTGTGGACCCTCCTGGCTTAAGAGTGATTATCAGTAGTAACTGTTGCTGTTTCCCACCCAGCCTGATGTCTTTCTTAAACAGGCCTATTCAATGAATGGGCGTTACCCCATTCTAAGTGAGTTCCTGCATAGACCCTGGCCTTAAGAGGCTGAGGTCTCCAATACATCCTGGGCCATCTCCAGTCACCCTGATGAGTATCTGGTCACTGGATTCAGATGGCTCTGGAGGAGAAGTGAGGCTGGTGACCTGCACAGCCCTCCCTCACTCAGAACAAAGTCAAGTACAAGTCAAGTCACCATTTCTCTGATGGCATGGTCTTCTTCAGGCAACAGAGGGCGAATGCAACAATATGTTATCTGCTACTCTAAGCTGCCTCTTTACAATTTGTTATAAATTCTGAATTTTGTAACTCAACCTCACTTCTCCATACCAAAGATATTCAAAGGGAAGATAATCAGAATGAAAGTCAGGAAATCAATACTAATTGGCTTATTAGGTATCCCACATAACCACCAGAAATTTTTGTTTTAAATTCCAGCCTGCCACTGGTTCCCAATCTGCAAGATGAGGGAAACATCTGTACATTTAATAAAGGTGTTATTAGAATAGATATAATTTAAGCCCCTTGAAAGAAGGCCAGGTAGAGGAGTGAGAAAGCAGAGAGGTCATGGAGAGTGAAAAGCACATATGAAGGGAAAGGAGCACAGCATAAGGCAAGCCCTGAGCTGGTATGTGCCGTTTTGCACGAAGATTTCCTTCTGTCATTATAGAACCTGCTGCAGGTGAAAGTAAGTGATGACAGCGGTGGGGGAGGCAGGACAGGCATCGCTACAGAGAATGCTGGATTTGGAGTCATACTACTCAAGTTCCAAATGCAGTCTTCTACTCACTATTGATACAATCATGATTAAAGCATTGTGCTTCATTTTTTCAATTATAAAATGAATTTATTAGACTTGAGGATCGGAAAAGCTCTTTCTAGCTCTAAATCTCTGGTCCTTTGATGACAGAAAATAATAAAGGGAAAGTGACAGTTAGAGTTTGGTATGTTCCCTGGTAGTTTGGAGGCTAGCATAGTGCTGCAAGCACTGGTGACAATGGGAATATGGTCAGACTAAGGTGTCCGTGTGTCTTTCATAAGCTTGAGAGCTTGAGCTGCTGTAGCTACATTTTGGGAATACTCTGAAAGGACAAAGCAGAGACAGTCTCTGCGCAAGGAAAGTGCTTGTGGACCTTGTTTGTGAGTGCATAGCAGAGAGGAAGAGATGATAAAAAACTAGATCTCATTGTCTCAAGTTCACTTTAACTTGGTTGCATGCTAATAAGCTCACCTCCAGATTTGAAAGACTGCCCACTTAGGAGCTCCAAGGGATCCTTATCATTAGGCAGCCTAAGAGTGGAATCAGCAAGTTTATGGAAATACATAGTTCTTTCCCCTTTGTCACCTCTGATGAGTTGGTGGGGAAAGCACAGAGCATCTCTAGGAGTTCCAAATGATCCCCTTTAACTGGCAAGTCCCTGTCTGGCATCATGCCAGATGAAGGGGTGAGTTCCTTGCTTACTCCTTTCTGGGCTCCATTTCTGACTCTCCAGCCTCTTCTACTTTATCCCCACAGAGGTGCACTCCTATCCCCCTATCCTGCTCTTTTATATATGCATTGTCTTCCCTCAACAGAATATAAGCCCCTTGAGGGAAGGGGTATTTTATTTTTTCCTACATTTGTATTCCTAGATCTTAACTTAATGCCTTGCTCATAGTACTTCATAAATGCCTTGTTATCTTTATCTGTCCCCACACAAGGCAGCTAGGTGGCAGCTAGAGAGAATGCCAGCCCTAGAGTCAGGAAGATTCATCTGTGTGAGTTCAAATCTGGCCTCAAACACTTACTATCTGTGTGAGCCTGAGCAAGTCATTTAACCCTGTTTTCCTCAGTTTCCTCAACTATAAAATAAGCTGGAGAAGGAAATGGCAAAGTACTCCAGCATCTTTGCCAAGAAAACTCCAAATGCGATCACAAAGAGATGTGCATAATCAAAATGACTCAACAACATCTCCACCTGCTTATAGCTTTGCTCTGGCCTTAATGAGGCTATCTTTTGGATGTGACATGATTATGATCCCAATATTTGTAGCTCCAAAAAATTTAGCAACTAAACTTAGAACCTGTTTTTTCAAGGAAAGCAAGATATGCTGTCCTTTAAGGGTCAGTGATATCTGGCCTTAAGGATACAAGATCATAGTTTTTGAGTCAGTCAACTCTTGGGAGCCCTTGTGACTTGGAAGCTGGTAAGGGACTTCTACTTGACTGAGTGACAGACTTGATGGAGGACTGTATTTAGATTCAAAAGGCCTGAGTTAAAAAAAACATAACTCAACCACCTTGCTACATTACATTAGGCAAGTCATCTAAGTTCCCTGGGCAAAAATATTCTAATCTAGAAAATGAGGGGACTGGACTTGATGATCCCTAAGGTGCTTCCCAACTCTGACTCCTAAGATCCTGCGAGGAGGAGAGCCCCCTGCTGGTGAGTAACCAGAACATTGACCCCCAAATTAGAAACAGCACTTGGGTTTCCTCATCACCTATAGGATGTTGCAATTTCAAAATCTGGCAGTGTGCAAGACCTTTTGTGTGGACCTCCTGACTGTGACTGCTGTTTAATATCCTTTGGGGCTAGGAGGGAGCAGCTCGATGGAAATCTTTAAGAAGTGATTAGTTGGCTGGACTTAAGCCCACTTGAAAAGTAATCCTGCCCCAGACAAATTAATGGGTCAGATGACATCTTTATCTAGCTGAATGATAAATTGGCATATCAGGGGAAAAGGTGAGTATAGGAGACTACAAGAAGAACTGACTGACTGAATGTTGAGGCTATGAAGCTGAGAGCCACCTTAAAGAAGTAGATTTCCCAGGGTTGGAAATATCACAGGAACTTAGAGTTAGAGCTAAAAAAGACTATTGAGGCCATCTACACCAACTTCCTCAATTTACTGATGAGAAACTGAGGCTAAAAGTTACATGGGGTCACTTACAGCTAGAAAACATTCGAGACAAGATTTGAACTCAAGTCTTCCTCCTTCCAAGGCCAGTATTCTATCTATTTACTACAACATGCATTTAATTATTCATTCATCTATCAAGTCCTTCAGCAGGCATTTATTAAGCACTAACTATGTGCCAGACACTGGGCAAGGTGCTTGGGACACAAAGAGAAAAATAAAACAGTCCTTCTGGAAAGAAAACAGACAGTTTTACTGAATATCAGAAGATAGATGGAGTATGAAAGGAAGATATTTTAGGTAAAATCATAAATTTATAGTTCAAATGACAAACGTATGCAATAATGAAATACAATATTGTTACAAGTAGATACAAAGTAGCATCTGGGTGGAGGGTACTAGCAATGAAGGGGATCAGAATGGCCTTCCTATTTGAGGTGGTACCCAAGCTGAACCTTGACAGAGACTAGGGGTTTCTATGAGATGGAGATGAAAAGAGTGTGCATTCCAAGTAAGAGATAGCCTGGTCAGAGACCTGGGATAGGAGTGCGGGAAATGGCAAGGTGGTCAGTCTGGTTGGGATGTAAAGTTGTAAACCTGGAAAAAGAGGCTGAATTCATATTGTGAGAGGTTTTAAAACCCAAACAGAGGATCTGTATTTAATTCTAGGAGTAATGGAAGAGCAACTGGAACATCTGATCAGGAGAAATGACTTAGCCAAACCTTGCTTTAGGAATGTTGATCCGTCCACTGTGTGAAAGACAAATTAGAAAATGAAGAGTGATCGGTTGAATCCAGACCAGTTAGAAAAGCAAGAGAACAGGAGGTTCCATACCAGAGTGGCAGGTGAATAAGTGGAGAGAAAATGATTGATACTATACTGTGAAGGTAAAATCTACAAAACTGGACAACTAAACTAGAAGAATGGTGCTGCTTTCACCCCAATCAACCAGATGTCAAGGTCAACTGGTCAGCTAATCCCACTTTTAATATTTGGTAGGGAAATAGAATGTGTGATGACAGTGTGGCTGAAAAGGTACTATGGATAGGACACAAAATTCAAATCCTCAGGGTACTGCTGTAATGGTTTGGGTTCATGCTTCTACTTTGGAGATCCAGGGAATTTGACTTGAAACAAATAGTACAAATCTCCCTGGCAATAGGAGATCTAGGGAACATCCCCCCAGGGGCTCAGAGGGAAGAGAGCAAGGTGCTCCTATGATTCCACCATGACGATAGAAGATCAAATCCAAAGGCATTGAAGGTGAGAGAAGCTATAGGTAGCTAAAATGAGATCCAGAGTTGGGAAATAGGAGATGATATCTCTGCATCCCCAGAGACGAGGGGTTGGAAGAGGTAAGTTTCAGGATTGGAATGAAATCCTTGTGGTCAGAGACTTTACATCTTGGATTGTGCCTCAGAAGGAGGGACTTCATAAAGAAGGAGAGAGTGAAGGGAGAATTGTGTTAGCCTTCAGTACTATTCAGTCATCTGAAAATTCAGTGAGAAGTAGGGTTTTGAGATGGGGAAAAAGGCACAGGACTGAAAACCAGGTGATCAGGAACAGAGAGAAAGAAGAGTTTTGAGCAACAAAGACATATAGACAGACAGACAGACAGAGAGATATGGATGGATGAATGATTAATATCTGTATTTTCTTTCCTTTAAATAACAGTAAATAGACTACCTGGACAACAAATCTAACAACTCTTCTCCTCCATCAAAAAGAATATAGATTTCCAAAACTGTTGTTGTTTCTATTGATGAGCCTCTTAACAACTGGTTTCCCAATTTCTTAAATTTCCCAACTTTAGTGACCTCTGCCTCCATTCTATCATGGCCACTCACTTGATTAATTAGAACATGCCGTGTTTTGAAGCTACCCTATAGATTCCTAAATTCTAAAATTGCCTTCTTTGATGAGTCTCATGTTCTGTTACTTTTCTGACACCTCACTTTTTTGGAATCTCTTTTTCCTTTAGATCATGAGTTCCACTGTCCCTAGACTTTTCCCTGTTCTCCCTACTCTGACTTTACTTTATGTCTTTCAAAGTCTTACCATTTTGGTCAACCATTTAATTTATAAATTCTAGTCATGATATATAGTTGCTGAAAAAATTTTGGAAAAAAACTTTCAATGTTTTCCTGGTACCTACAGACCAATTTTGCTTCCCCCCTCCACCCCCACAACCTAACTTTCCATTGATATTGCAAATTTCCTAGTCAAACAAGACTATTAATCTAATATTCCCTAATCTTCTGTTCACCAGTCTATCATTCCCTCATGCCTACAATGGACTCTGTCTCTGATCCTACCTGATAAAATCATTCCATTCCTTTGAGACCTCTCTCAGATGCCACCTGTTTCATGAGGACCCCTCAAGTGGCAATCCCTCCTTCTCTGTATCAGTTACACCTCAGGAACTCCTTGGGGCACTTACTTCATTCTAACTTGGGGAAAAATTATTCATGGGCCTATGTTATCTTTTCCAAAATTATAAGTCCCTTCAGGAAAGAGATTATTATTTTACCTTTCTGAATCCTCAATAAGTCAAGTCCATGAGCACTCTTAAATATTTACTATGTTCTAGACACTGTACTAAGTACTAGAAATAAGTAATAGAAAAATAGATGCACAGAGAAAGTCTTTGCTGTCAAGGAACTTATTTTAAGGAAGAGGGGGAGTGATTCATAAAAAGGAATTGATAAGAAGCCTAGTGAGGGAGGAAAGGCAGCGAGGCTTCTAAAAAGTTAGGACATAATCAGGAGGGGAGTGAAAGACTGAGCATAACTGGCCTGGGAATTTTCTCAAAATGGAGACTCAGGGAAGAATCACCTAGGGAAAGAGGGGACTGCGGAAGTATAGTCATCTAGGGTGAGAGGGCTTCTGAGACATGGAGGAGAAGACTAGAAAATCAGAAGCAGAACCGGGAGAGAAGAACTGAGCAGGAACCTGGAAGCAAGTACTGAATAAATGCTTATAAAATGGAATTGACTAAAAGTCTTTAGAAGCCACTATTCTTGACTCTCACTTCTTTTCTTTCTTACTAATCAAAACCCTTAAATTTTAAATAAGATTTATTGTAAATTACATATAAACGAGCACATTTGATCTGTCTTCATTTCATTGTTGTTTTCCAAATGAGAAGAGATTTTCTTTGCATTTGGGCAGGACAAATTGAAACAGAATCCTTACTCCACAAAGGGATTGTAACACAAATCTGAATCAGAGTGGGGAAAAAAATAAACATTACTGGCCTGAGATTTGGAAGAGAGACTTGGATCATAGTTCTATCATTAATTCACAGTGTGACCTCAGTAAACTCACTTGATCTCTCTAGGTCAGTTTTCTCCCATGTGTCATTTTTTTCATTGTATCCCCAGCATGTAGCTCCATGCCTTTTATGTGATAGCTGCTTAAACAAAATTACTTCTGGATTAGCTTCCATACGGAAAACAAGGAAGCTGTTCTACATCCATTCCGGTTTTAAATGTCTATCGTTGCACTAACTTTAAGCAAATTTGATATATATATAAAAATCCATTTTTACACAAGATGAATTGATATTCTTAGATTGTTTTTCATTTGTTATCAATTCTTCAGGACCCCATTTGGGGTTTCCTTGGCAAGGATAATGGAGTAGTTTGCCATTTCCTTCTCCAGCTCATTTTACATATGAAGAATGGAGGCAAAGAAGGTTAAGTGACTTGATCAAGGTCACACAGCTAGTAAGTCTCTGAGGCCAGATTTGAACTATTGAAAATGATTCTTCCTGATTGCAAACCCACTGATAAATCCCAGCCCTATGCCACCTAGCTGCCTAAAGATAAATTAAGAGAAGGCTACTTGGATTACCAGAGGTTCTATTTTACCAAAGGATTCACTGCAGGATTCTTTTAACTCACAAGTCCTTCAGTGCATTGACTTAGGATCAGACAAACAAAAAGTTTCTTTACTCACATTTAAGCAACACATTCCATAATGTTAGATACATCTATATGCATCCTGAAAAGACTGCAGTGTAAGCCTTTTTCAGCTGATGCACACAATGGTGAAAAAAGTGACATTGCCTCAAAAACACTAGATAGATTTTTGCTTCATCCAATTTTTATAGAGAGGAGAAATCCATAAAAGCAGTTCAACATTTAAAAACAGTGAAAAATAAGGGGGAAAGGCAACTAATAATATTGATGATGAGAAGGTGGTGATGATAGCTAGCAATTATATAGCACTTTAAGGGTTGCAAAGCATGCTACTAATGTATCTCATTTGACCCTTATAGTAAGCCTGGGAGGTAAACATTATTATCATTCCCATCTTACAGTAGAGCAAACTGAGGTAAACAGGGGTTAAGTGGCCTACCCAGGGTCACATTGATAGTAAATATCTAAGGCGGGATTTGAACTTAGGATTTCCTGACTCTATCTAGGTAGCAGAGTGGACAGAGAGCTAGACATCAGGTTAGGAAGATCTGATACTCAACTAACTGTGTGTACCTGGGCAGGTCACATAATCTTCATCTCCTTCAATTTCCTATCTATAAAATGGGATTAATAATATTATTATTGTTGAGAGGATCAAATGAAATAATATTTATTTATAAAGGGCTTTGCAAACTTTAAATCTCTCTACATAAAGTCTAGATATTGATATTTTTATTTTAATTGTTTAATACAGCATTTTATTAGCTGTCCCCCACAAAATGCAAAGGTGCGATCCTTGTTGTAAAATCAAGGAAGGAAATGGGGAATGGGCATCTTGTATAACTTTTGTTCTTACGGTTAGCTAACAGTTCCCATGAAAGATCATCTTTAATCATATTATTGGTTGTTATAAAAGCAAGCCAATTTAATGGTTTTATAACATTTCCTCATATGTATTTTTGGTTGTTAGCAATATTAGTGTCTAGGCTGTTAAAATACCTCTAAGGGTATGTTCTCATTTATTTTTAGAGAATCTAACACTGTAGGTAGGATGACCCATATAAATGTAAAGTTAATTCCTTCCATGAGTGCTTTGCAGGAGAGTTATCCTGAGAACTTACATAAACCCCTATTAAACTGACATTGGTTTGTTCAAAATAGCATGTAATTCAAAGCAATTGTTTTTCACCAGATGCCTTGATGCCCTGCTATTCTTTAATATGTGTATCAGATGTTCTTAAGCTCAATTTAAATTTCTCATCTCTAATTTTTCAGACTAGCAAGGTTTTCTTCTATTAAAAATTATGATTTTTGGCTTTTCAAGTAGGCATTAGGAAGTTCACTCAATAGGAGCAAGAGGGAATTAATTTGTTGTATAAATAAGCTGGTCAGCTGGGTATGTAAAGACTTTTTTTATTTTTTGCATGTGATAAATAAGACTTAAGTACAGTGAAAAGTTAGATAAAGGTCTTTAACAAGCAATAACGTTGATTTAGAAAAAAAACAGTGCAATTAAGTTCTTCAAAACATGCTCATTAAAGAGCCATCACATTTAAGAGCACTTGGCTTTAGGGTCAGAGGCCTACGTTCAGATCTGGCTTCTGATACTTACGACCCATGTGGCTAAGGCCAAGGCTCTTTATGTTTCTATGACTCAGTTTTTTCATCTTTAAAATGAGGGATTTGGTTGGTGTGCCCTTTTCAAAATCTATGACTAGCAGTAGAAGCTCTGAGACAAAGAGAACAAAAACTAAAACATAATTCCAAATGGCTTTCCAGAATGGATGGACTCATTCACAGCTCTGCCAATGGTTGGCTTTGCCTTCCACAACCCTTCCCAACACTGACAAAATCCATCTTTTGTCATCTTCGTCAATTTGTCTGTGGAGGTAAAATCTGAAAATCCATTTAAGTTGCATTTCTTCTATTTATGATTTGGGAGAATATTTCTTGTGATTTTAATAATTTTCAGTTTAGTTGGGCAGGTGTTTGTTCATTTTCTTTGGCGTCTTACTCATTAAGCAACAGTACTTGGTCTTATGTTAGCTTCCATATTAGAAATACTAGATGCAACTCCCTATCCCCAACCCGAATAAGCAGCTTCCTTTTTTGTACTTATTTGTATTTAATTTTCTTGCAAAATCCTGTTAACTTTTAAACTCACTGTTTATCATTTGGGATCTTCCCTTCCCTCAGTTCTGAATTTAAATTGTTCATTTACCTCTTCCCCCTCTTAGCCACAATCAATCAAATAACTTCATTGCTTTCCAATTGATGTTTCAATGAACTCTGACTAGTCTTTGTCTTTTTCAAGTGTGTGTGTTTGCCCTTTCCTGCTGAAGAAGACCATGCCATCAGAGAAATAACGGCATGACTTTGCACTTGACTTTGTTTTTAGTGAGGGAGGGCTGTGCAGGTCACCAGCCTCACTTCTCCAGAGCCATCTGAATCCAGATATTCATCAGGATGACTGGAGATGACCCATGATGGGGTAGTGGGGGTCATGTGACTTGCCCAAGGTCACACAGCTAGTGAGTGTCAAGTATCTGAGGTGAGATTTGAGCTCAGGTCCTCCTGACTCCTGCACTGGTGCTCTATCCTCTGCACCACTTAGCTGCCCTTTGTCATTTTATTGTTACATGAAGCAATTCCTTCCTGTGTACCTCTGTTTAAAGACCTCCAATGTGACAGAATTCTTTTTCAGAGAAACCTGGGAAGTGGAGGAGGAATTTTATGTACATGAATTTCAAGTGCATGTTAACAGGGTATTGCAAAAACAAACGAATAAACAAAGAATAAACTTGAGCCATATTGCCTTTATTCCCAAAGATAGAAGATATAAATTAGAAAGAATGGACTGAGAAATTTTATCTGGGAAGAAATCATGTGCATATATTTTCCACTGGCCTAACTTTCTAATGTTGAAAATTATTTGACACTTTCCTTGGATTGATGAATGAAGTTGCCTGCTTACACAAGAGACCCATGACTATGCAGAGGTGCTTGGGCTTTGTGCCATCCCAATTAAATTCTTTAGGGATACCTAAATATATTTTAATGTGGAATTTACCATAGGAAATGGGATCTTGCCAACCAGATAATTGAGTTGGGGATTGATATTTATTTAATGAGCTGATACCATCCCAGAGGAGAACATTTTTGCATTCTTCCACAGACTTAACTTTTGCGAAATAAGAAAATTTGAGGCAGCCTTTAAAAGAGAAAATATGAAATCATTATTTCATAGATTCTAGCACAAGTTTCTCATTTTTTTGCCTTTAACAGAATTTCATAGGATTTAGGAAGGGTTCAATAGGGCGTGAGTGGCCATCTAATTAAAGCCATGCCGTAATCAAACCTTTGGTTAAAGACCTCAAATGAGAGTTGACCACCTCTTGAGTCATGCATTCCAGTTTTGTATATTTCTAATAATTAGGACAGAGACAGCTAGATTGTTCAGTGGATAGAGAGCTGGGCATGGAGTCAGGAAGACCTGAGTTCAAATTCAGCCTCAGACACTTACTAACTGTGTGACCCTGAACAGGTCTTTTATCTTCTATTTGTCTTGTTTTGTCTTATTCTTCTGGATAAGGAAACAACAAAACACTCCAGAATCTTTGCCAAGAAAGCGCCATAGTGGGGTCACAAAACGTCAGCCATGACAAATGATTAGCATGGTTCCTTCCTTTTCCCCATCAAATGAAGTTTAAGCTTCTGTTTTTTATTCCTATTTCCCATTAGGACCAAGCAAACCAAGTTTGGTTTGTCTTTCACATGACAAACCCTTCACATATATAAAGATAGCTATTACAACTCCTCTTTTCTGGCCAAACATCTGTAATCACTTCAACCAGGCCTCAAATGATATTGAAACCCCTCACCATCCTGGTTACCTGTTCCAGCTCCTTTCTGGTTTTTTGATATCCTCAAATTGTGGAGTCCAGAAAGAGCACAGTGCTCTAGAGGTAGAGCATAGATGGGACTATCACCCCCATTTTCTTGGAAGCTATGCCTTTCAATGCAGAACAAGATCACATTAACTTGTTTAACTACCACATCATATTGCTGATTCGTGTTGAGCCTGCAATCCACTGAAAACCCAGTATCTTTTAAAAACAGCTGTCTAACCATGCTTCCCTAATCCCACTTTTGTGAAATTGGATTTTCAAACCCAAGTGTAAGACTTTACATAAACAAAAAGCATGTACCTTTTCATAAACCCTCACCCTACTTAGTTTCATTGTATTAGATTCAACTCAGTGCTCCAGCCTTTCAGGATACAGACTTTATTCTCTGCCATTTTAGTTCTCTCTCCTATGTGGTATTATCTAAAAATTTGATGATTGTGCCTTCTATGCTTTTATCCAAATCATGCATTAAATGGTAAACAGCAGAGGCCTAAGCAGAAAACACTGGAACCCTCTCCTGGTAAACTCCCACAAACTTGACACTGAACCATTAACAATTAATTTCTTCCTGAGTCCAATCATCCAGCCAGTCCTGAATCTATCTATTTCTATTATCAGCTAGTCAATACCTCACAATTTCTCTACATGGGAATTATTGGAGATACTTTTTAAAGTACTTTGGTAAGATGTACACCATTCTCTTGATCTACCAGTTTGTAACTTTCTCGGCAGAAGAGAAAGGTCAATCTGGCCAACCCCTTCTTGATTAAAAAAAAAGTTGACTATTCTTTTTTTAAGATGCATTTCCTCCAGGAACAGAGATTGTTGCCTGTCCTTTAAAAGATAAGTATGAAGAAAGATGAGGAGGTCAATGATCACAGCCATATGAAGGCACTCTTAAAAAACATTGAAATACCATTTATTGTTATGGAATGTCCCAACATGAGGTGAATATTGCTAGTTGCTTTTATCTAGCTTTCAAAAATGCTAATTTTCAGCCTCTCCAGAGCTCCTCATTTTAAGCAGGTATATAGCAAAGGTGATGAGAGTGATCAGTTCCCCCAGAGGACATCCTACAAAATACTAAAGTTGTTATTACCTAAATGACTATCAACTAACAGACTGAAAAACACTGTCACAGTGAGGCTGAGTGGCAGGATTATTAACCATGGCAATGAGTGGAGAGTGAAATGTTGACTTTTAAAATTATAGCACCAAAGGGATGGACAGAATTTCTGAGAGATAATCCTTCTGAGTTTAAGAACTAGCTCTAAAATACTTCAAGCCAATGTGTATGTACATCAGTGCCACCAGAGAGTGAATTACTGCAGCATTTCTGGCATCCTATGCTATTATACAATAATTTTCCTTGTGCCCCACCTATATACAACCTCCTCCACAGCTGGCAGACAAGCAGATAATGTTGGAGCAGTGGGATGAGTGGGATTTAGGCTGGATAATTCCAATCCTTTGAGATGTTATGTCTTTTCTTCTTTATCTCAAGAGGGCAAAAACACATCTTTCCATTTTGACAACAATCTTCCCAGAGGCCTGCCAGCAATTTCACATTCAAGTTTTAACTATTCTATAATTGGCTGTATTGGATGACATGGATATTGGTTAAATGTATATCAACCCTCTTTGGTTGAAAGCATACTTTCCTTTCCAAGAGAAAGCTGTCTACTAACAATTGATGAGTAATTTTCAAACTACATAATCCAATCTTAAAGTCCCTTCTCATCCTCCTTTACTCGAAACAAATCTTCTCACATGGTTTGGCATACTGAGGATTATTCTCCTCCTCCTCCTACACACGCACATGCACACGCACACACGCATGCACACATGCACACGCACACACATGCACACTCACACACCATAGAATAGGATTTTTACCTGAATTTTTTTTCCTTCTCTCCCTCTCTCATTTCTTATTCTAAACCAGCATCTAAACCTTTCTACAGGGTATGTTATCCATCAGCCCAAGTTTTCACCCCTTGTTCTTTCTTCCTTAAAAAAATTACCAAAACAAAATAGCCACCACAACAAGAACAATGTTTTTTCTTAATCTAGGGACAACTATACAGTCAAGAAGCATTTATTAAATGTTTACAATGCTAGGCACTGTGCTAATCACTGGGAATACAAGTTCAAACAAAAGTAAAAGTAATCCTTGCCCTTAGGGAGTTTACATTTTATTAGAGAAGGAGATAAAAAAGAAAAGAGAGGAGAACAAATGAGCAGAGTAGAAAGGAGAGAAGGGATCTGATGGGGTGTGATGGAGAAGTTCAAAAGAGTAAAGTCTAGGGGCAACGAAGAGATGACTGGGTCAATAATCCTTGGTGAGTTAGTAGACTTGTTCTCACTCAAAGGTTGTTTGGTTGTTCTGTCGTGTCAGTCTCTATGTGATACCATGGACTTGTCCATGGAGTTTTCTTAGCAAAGATACTAGAGTGCTTTGGGATTTCCTTCTTCAGTATGTCCCCATTTTATGGTTGAAGTCTATAGTGATTCAAGGTGTGTGGTGAGGTTGTCTCAAAAGAATTCACAGACCCAGACCATCTCCAACCCAAGCAAAGACATTTATTGAGAATTTGTTTCTTAGCAGAGGGCTAGGATCCTTAAAGGAATCAGCAGTTTAGCAAGAGATTTTTATAGAACAAAAGAAGCAATTATATGATTACAGAATATGTGAATATTAAAATATAAGAGGGGTTTATTGATATGGGGAGGGGTCCTAGCCTTGGTGGAACTGCATATGTGGTTACCCAGAATGCATACAGAAAAGCCCAGTATGGTAGGGGTGGGGGTCTTAATGTATGATAATGATATTATAATAAGCCTCCCTATGACATAAGTTCACCTGAGGACAGTTCTTTGCTACTACTGCAAAGCAAGTACTTAGGTTGCTATTTAGTGGTCAAATACCCTGCTCAGTATTCTGTTGGTGCTACTTTCTGATTGGCTGATAGGCTGATATCTTGGTCCTGTATGAGACTAGATGGATGTGGTTGAGGACATGTCTGCTATTCTAGTGATGCACATGAGAAAGTTGGGGCATTGGATGTGGGGGCAATATTTACACTCCATCAGAATTGAGACAAATAGGGATTAAGTTATTTGTCCCATGTCTCACTGCTAGTGTCTAGGGCTAGATTTAAACTCAGGTCTTCCTGATTCCCATGGTCTATCTACCGTACCACACAGATGCTCACTCAAAGATACTCCCCAAAATAAAATAAGCTACCAAAAATGTCACTTCCTATTGCCTCTAGGTTAAAATACATGCTTTTCTCTTTGGCATTAAACCAAAACAAAAAGCAAAGCCTTCACAATGTAGGATCAGTCTATCTTCTAGATTGATTTCATATAATTTCCCTTGCATGTTCTCTATTGCAGGAAGACTAGCCTGTCTTGTCTCTGTGCCCGGAATGTTCTTCCACTTCTCTTTCTCTTAGAAACCCATAGTTCCCTGAGAGGATTCTGGGAAGATGGTGGAGTAGGTCAGAAAACTTCCAAGTCTCCAAATTTCCTCCACAAAAAAAACAAAACAAAACAAAAGAACCTCACCTGAAAGGGAATGCAGAGCAGCTGCAATAAATAAAAGTCAGGGTAAAGCAGTTGTTCTCCTAAAAGAACTTGAGAAGACCCCTAGGAAAGACTGGACGCCCTGAGGCTGGGGGCCTGAGTAAAATGCAAACAATTTCGGGCCAACTCTGCGAAACCACAAATAATAAGCCCTGGGGGAAGCCTCAGCCTTAGACACTTTGATCTCACAGTGTCAAGGATATAAAGGAAGCAGATTCAGTAATATCAGACCTTAAATTGCACTATATGGTGAGAACATGGTTAAATTGTAAGATGGATAATTTTGATTACTTTAGATTAAAATTTTCTTCTATAAATAAAACCTATTCAGCCAAGAATAGAAGAAATGCAGAAAATTAGGAAAAACTTTCACAGACAGTCTCTCAGATAGGATGTGATTGGGCTAGAAGGGCTGTTGTTCTTTGTTCTCAAGACTACCAAAATGACATCACTATGTTAGAGTCAAGCTACAGGGTGCTTGACTGTAGCTGATCAGACAAATTGGGAACGCTCTACCACAGATTGGACATAAATATTTCATGTGAACATTTGGGGCAGATTCTCAAAATCTGCCCATTTCATGTTCCTTTTGAGCTACTGCAATTCTGCTTTGCTCGTAGAGCACCGCACCTTGTCTGATGAGGGCGTGCCATGCTGGGTGGTCCTGTGCCAGTGTATCCCATGTCACATAATCATTTCCAAAGTTCTCAAAAGAGACTTGAGAGAATCCTTGCATTACTTCTGACCACCATGCGAGTCCTTGTCCTGTGTGAGTTTCCCATAAAATAGTCTTTCTGGCAAGGGGTATGTTTGGCGTTCGAACAATGTGACCAGTCCATTGGAATGGTGCTCTTGGCAGGAGCGTTTGAATGCTTGGCAATTTAGTTAAAGAAAGGACCTCAGTGTCTCGTATCTCATCCCTAGAGTTCAAGGATGCCTCCTTTGTCCGTCTCTATAAAGATAAAAGCAGTAGATTGTGCTGTGACCATCACAGGGAGGTCTCTCTTAGTCATTGCTGGCAAGATTCTTGACAGAGTCCTCCTTAATAGGCTGATCCTTTAACTGGAAGATGATCATCTTGGGTTGGAATTTTGCTGTGGTGTAGGAAATATGAGCTGGTTGATTTAGAAAAACATGGATAGAACTGGACTTATGAAGGAAGATGCTATCCAATTTCAGAGAAACAGAAGACAAGTAGAAATAGGTACAGTACAGTCCTGTATATACATGTATGAGTATATATGTGCATGTTTATAGATCTGTGCATGTACATATATGTATGTATGTATATATATATATATATATATATACGTTGAGGGGATGGGGAAGCAGGGAGGGGAAAAATAAAGTAAAAAGTGCACAGCAGAAAACAAAAGAAAACCTACAAGGAAGCAAAGAAAAACTGGGCAGCTTTGAAAGCAATGTGTAGTATTATATAGGCTTTCCTGAAATGGAAATTTATTGCTTTATACTGAATCTTCTCTAATGTTCTGCTGTGTGCATGGAATTTTTTTTCCTTTTCTCATTTTCTGTTTAAGTTTAAAATAAATTTTAAAAAAAAGAAACCATAGTTCCCTTCAGGGCTTGATTTCCACATCAATGGCATCTAGAAGGTACTGTGGCTAGAATGATATTTCAGGAAGACTTGCCATAAGTACTTAGTAATTGTATTATTCTGGGAAATGTCTGGACCTCAGTTACCCCCTCTGTTATAAATGTATAACATTACCCACCTCTTAGGATTATGGCAGGGATAATAGAAAGTAATGTTTGTAAAGTAATTTGCAAACCTTAAAGCACTATATAAATACTAATTATTAATATATTGATTATGTTTTTTCCAAAAATATTCTGCATTTTCTTTTTATATTATTTGTTATTTACTTATCTGTATGAATGTTGTTTCCTATGATAGAATGCAAATTACTTAAGGAAAGGGGCTGTTTCATTTTTGTCTTTACATATTTGCCACCTAGCATTACACCTGGCATACAATAGGTGCTTAATAAATGTTTGTTGAATTGGAATGAGTTGCGAGGGAATAAAATCCCTAACTTGAGTTCAGTTATATTTGATGGATGTTCTTTACTATTTTAGGTTCCTTAACAAAAGGTGCTATGTGCTTCTGGAACTATATCCTTAAGCTATAATTTTTTAGTGTTATAATTCCAAATTGAAAAAAGGTCTTTCTAGACTGACTTCACATTATTACAAACTCATACACTCTAGTTGTTCACAGTAGAAGTTATTTCAACCAGGCTCTATGACTTTGCTCTGGTTGCAGTGAAATCAAAGTCCTGGACTCCATGGTCAGAATATTCTCCCTCCTCAACTCCACCTTTGGGCTTCCACAGCTCCCTTCAAAGCCTTCTCTAATCCCACTTAATCATGTTAATTATTTCTAATTTGTCTAGTATACGTATTATTCATACATACTATATATATATATATTATTTATACATAATTGTTTTGCATGTTTGCAAGCCTGTGAACTCCTAGAGAGCAGGGACCATCTTTTGACATTTTTTTATTTCTAGAATTTAGCACAAAGCCTGGCACATAGTAGGACCTTAAGAAAGATTTATTGACATACTAGATGATTATGGACTGACAACTCCAGTAGCAGATGAGACATATGTGGGTGTGAGAGACCACTTTTTTTCTCCTAGATCTCTATGTTTTGAAAGCTTTTAATTCCCCATAGCTTGGAGTGTAAGAGCATTAGAGCATTTGGAATGGCAACATCTATTAAAGATACTCTTAAACTGCTACAGATCAATACTACACCAAGGTGATTGTGGGCAATAGTTTAGTGACAATAATTTGTTTCCAATGGTGTTTACTGGATAATATCAATTTTCCTTGTAATTCTAAAGGAAATTAAAAGATCTATTTTTATATTATGGGAATTTTTTACCTATTAGTTTACAAAAATATAGTAAACTTCTTATGCAGAACTACAATCGTACCTTACTAGGTATGAAGTGATAAATCTTTACCATTCACTCATATCCATCCTCCACACAGCTGTCAAAGTGGTTTTCTTTTAGATTTGAGCACTCCCCTCATCAATGGACTACAGTAGCTCCCTATTTCCACCAGAGGAAGTAGATGGGTCCTAACATTTTTGGGTATCTCTTTGGGATCCCTTCTCAGAATAATGTTTATATGTGCATAAAATAAAACATATAGAATTATAAAGGAAACCAATATATTGAAATATAGTTATCAAAATATTTTAAAATAATGGATCTCAGATTAACCTCAGGTTACTAAAGAGTGAAATATGCATTCCTTTGTTTGGCATTGAAAATCCTTAACAATTTAATGCCAACCTTTTTTTCCAGCTTCTTTATATATTACTTTCCTTCCCAAACTATACAGTCCAGCCAAATTGATCTTCCCTCCCTTTCTCTCACAAAACATTCTTTGTCCCATCATTTTGCCTTTGTCCTGGCTGTCATGCATGCCTGGAATGCAATCCTTGATCAGGACTGCCTCGGAGTCCTCATTTTAATTAGGACTCAGTTCAGACATTTTCTGTACAAAATCCTTTCTCTTACATATTTATTCTACTTGATTCTTTTGTGTTGCCTTTAGCTGTGTATTAAGTATAAGGTTTTCAAGTTTCCTACTGCACATGCCACTGAGATTTTGATATAATCTTCCATGAAGTATTATTAGTATTTTCATTATTTTCTTATTGTATCAATGGAGTTCAGTTATCAATGTTGCTAGAACAAGTCACTGTTACTGTTTTTCTGCTTTCTAGTAGTAGAAATAATAATGATAAATAACGACTAACAGCTATCAACCATTGAGTGGGAACCAGGAAACCTCATCTTCCTAGGTTTAAATCTGTTCTCAAACTTTTACTAACAGTGTGACCCTGGGCAAGTCACTTAACCCTGTTTCCCTCAGTTCTCCACTCATAAAATAAACTTGAGAAGGAAATGGCAAACCACTCTAGTATCTTTGCCAAGAGAACCTCAAATGGGGTCATGGAGAATTGGACATGACAGAAGGGAATGAAAAAACAACAAAAGCATTTATAGAGTACCTACTATGTGCCAGGCATTGTGAAATAAACACCTTACAAATATTATGCAATTTGATTCTTCTGTATGTTTGTTAATATTCTTGTTGTATAGTCAAAATATATTCTAAATTCTTTGAAGGCAAGAAATGTCTTATTCTTATCTTTGCATTCCTAATACAGAGGATAGTGCCTTTGAGACAGTTAATAACCATCTCTTAAGTGCATACTACATTTCAGGTACAGTGCTAGAAATACCCAGCAGATACCAAATAATAATAATAATGCTTGTTGACTTAAAATGAAAATATATGGTATTTTAAAAAATTGTATGGAAGCTAGAGAGAGCTCCCTTTCTATGAATGCCAGAAAAAGTGTTGAAATATTTTTGGGAGTTACACCGTTTAAAGGAGAGGTTTTGTACCTATAATAGACTCAGAAAAGAAATGAAAACATTGCATAAGGTCACTGCTTGCCTCACACTTTTCCTGCAGAATTTCCTCTCTTTTCATAGAGACATCCTCATACATAAAAGTTGATTTTCATCCCACTGCTTAGACAAATTAGGAGCATTTATTCTGAATAAGGATGTTTTGTGTGGATTAGTTGCTCCTTTAGAATTGGAAAGAAAGTGACCTCTGAACTCTCTCCTGTCTGAGCTCCCATAAATTTCCTGCCTTGCCAAGGAAAGAAACAGTCAGACTACAGCAAGCAGTTGTTTACACCTCCGAACACTGATGAAGGTTCTTGTCTGGTGACAATTCTGCTTCAGGTTTGCCAGAAAGAAGAATTCTCTCTCCTTCCTTAGTAATAAAGCAGAGCCAAATGAGAGGAGGTAAAAGACACTAAAAAAAATTATCAAGATGGAGGTACCATTTTCTGAAAACAAAGTCAGCCAGGCCAGCAGTGCAAGCATTATAAAGCAATGTTTCGTGTTGTTCACCTCTCCTTGATCGCCTGCCATCTAGAATGCCCAGCTCTCCCATTGAAAGCCTGATTCTATCCAAAGTTCTATAAATGCTTACATTTAATTAGAGGAGCTTTCATACTCCTCCTGTCATGCCTTCTGGGGTAGGAACAAACTTCACAGCTGACTCTCTGCAAAATCTCAGGGCTTCTCTAGGGTTTAGAGAGGCTGTGGGCTATGGGATCAGACAGAGGATACAGCCAAAGAAGTGAGGTTGGAGGCATACTTAGGTGAACTGATTTCCTCCCTTTCAATGATACTCTTGTGTATCATTTGAACAATGCCTTCCAAAATATGCCCCAGGAGGAGCTCAATTATCTCATTATATTTCAGATGTATATGATACTCAGTGCCCTTGGAGGCAATTGAGAAGGACAGTAGGAAAGAGAGATATGTGAGCCAGTGCTTGAATTTTTAGTCCTTTTGAAAGAAATCCTCTGGAAAGCCAATGAAAGAGGGATTGACAGCAGATTTAAGGAGAAATTGTATCTAAACTGAAAGGAATGTTTTGCTAACATAAGGAAAACTTGAGCCAATAAGCATTTATTAAGTATTTATTACCCTCAAGGCACATAGTATAGAGCAAATCATTCAATAATATTCATTCAGAGAGTCATTCTTTCATCAAGTAATTCCCAAATTCCTATTATGTGCCCAACCGTATGCTAGGTAGTATAGATGATGAATAGAGATAGAAACCACAGGCCCTGTTCTTAAAGAGTTTATAGTTGGGGGGGGGCACATAAATAAATGAAAAGGTTGTTGTTCAATAATTTTTCAGTTGTATCCAATTCTCTGTGACCTCATTTGGGGTTTCTTTGGCAAAGAAATTAGAGTGGTTTGTCATTTCCTTCTCTAGCTCATTTTACAGATGAGGAAACTGAGGCAAACAGCATTAAATGACTTGCCCAGGCTCATACAACTAGTAAATATCTGAAGTCATATTTCAAATAAAAACTAAATTTAATGCAAGATCACATAGCATTACAGATATAAGAAACAGAACAAGAGAATACAGGAAGGGTAGGGACAAGAAGTCCTATCTACTTAAAGGAAGGAGGAATCAGGTTTGATATGGGCCTTCAGTCCAAACATCCATAAACAGTCATGGAAGGTTCAATTTCTTTGTCTTTTGAAAGACAGTGTATGGCTTGAGAACTGGAATCCGGTAGAAAGTGACCTCTGTATTTTGTACCATCTGAGCACCAGTAAATATCCTGTCATTCCTGGAAACCAAAGAGTCAAGTTGAAGTAAACATTGTTCATTGCTCTAAACACTGGGGAAAGGCTATTGTCCAGTGGTAATTCTATTTAGGGCCTGGCAGAAAGAACTTGCCTGGAGCCAGCAAGACCTGTGTTCAAATCTCACTTCCAAAGTCCAAGCCCCACTATCCACTGGCTACCTAGCTGCCACATACATACATACATACATACATACATATATATGTAAATATACATATATACACACATACATGTATGTATATATACATAAATACACACACATATATGTGGAAGTGAATGTGTCCATGTATATGTCAGCTCAAAATAAACTTCCCTTATATCTACTTCCTAAAAAGGAATATCCAAATCTGCAGTCAATTCTTGAGAGATTTTCCTAAACCTGTGGTGCTCCCTGGAGCTGTCCTTAAAATCTATAGCCATGATTCAGCCAATTTAAAGTAAGGAGGAAGTGCTGGACAGACAGGTTCATATGTTTCCTGTTCACTGATATCCCTGAGACTTGAGATAGCCCCAACAGATCTGAAGCCATGAAGTTGAAAAGAAAATGAGCCCTTATTTCAAAGAACATAATATTACTTTGCATGTCCATAGCACTCTATGACTTCAAATGAGTTTTATATACAGTGTCTTATTTATCCTTCCAATAACACTGTAAATAGAGAGGCAAGATATTATTCTTATTAATTACTATTTTCATTATCCCCATTTTATGAATCAGACTAAGGATTAAAAGAAGCTGTGATTCCCTCATTAATAAATGGCCAAATTGGAATTTGAATCCAAGACTTTTAATTTCAGGTTCAGTGCATTCTCTACTAAACCATAAATGTCCTTTTAATCTTGTACCAAAAAAAATGGTTCAAAACTAGGTCATCTACATTCAGCTTTAGGGACACTTACAAGAAGTCAATGATACTTACACAGGTGATAGCTTTATAAAAATAAAACTTCTTGCATAGGGATACACCTAGTAAACTCTTGCATCCCAAGTAGTATCCCCTTGATAAATGAAAACTAGGAAGTCATATAGCTTAAAGTAGCATGAAAAAAGCCACTGGTTTCATAGAATCTAAAAGCTGGATAGACCCTCAGCGGCTAGCTGGTCCAACTTGTACTTTGTGTAACAATATCAGTCAATGATCATTCAGGCTCGTGATAAGAGGGAACCCACCCCATCAATAGAGACCTGATTCCACTTTTGGACAGTCACCATTAATATTAGCAAGATTTTCATACATAAAAACTAAATTTGCATGCTTATACCTTCCTTCCACTGTTCCTTTTCTAGCGGAGAGCCTTTCAAATGCTCAAAGACAGCTGCGTTACCCCCAAATCTTTTCTTCTCCAGGCTAAATGTCCATAGTTTCTCCAAATGAACTTTTTAGGGCATGTTTCCTAAGGCTCTCACTGTCCCAGTTATTCTGTCATAAATATGCTTCGGTTTATCTGTGTCCTTCCTGTAATGTGACTGACAGAATGTAACACAGAACTGGATGTGGTCTGACTGGGGATGGCGGAACATTCCTCTTCCTAGGAATGTTAATATTTGCCTTAGTGCAGTCTAAAGGAAGGGAAAGGAGGGAAACAAGCATTTCTTAAGAATCTGCTATAATAAAGTACCAATCACTATATTAAGCACTTTATTATCTCATTTTATCATCATAATAACTCCATGAGGTAGCTGCTATTATTTTCTTTATTTTGCAGGTGAGGAAACTGAGGTTTGAGGCAGCCTTAGCATTTTTGTTGCCATATCACCTGTTCATGAATATTAAATTGGAAGTTTACTAAATACTCTCAGTGTTGTGGGTTTTTTTTTTCACATCAATTGTTGTGCAGCCCCATTTCCACAATTCCTTGTTTGTAAAGTTGCTCTTTTGAGACCAGATGCAAAACTTCATCTGTCCATATTAAATTTCATCTTGTTCAGTCCAACCCATCAGTATGGTTTGTAGAGATCAGTCAACATTCTGATTCTGTCATCCATTTTTTTAGCTGCCCTCTAAGCTTCACATCATCTGCAAATAGAATAAGCATGCAAGCCATGCTAACATCTACGTCATGAATAAAAATGCTAAATAGAACAGAATCTTAGAGTCACCCACTAGAGATCACCCTCCAAGTTGATCTCACACTATGAATGAGTACTTTGGGGGCTCAAGGTAGCTCATGGCATAGTGCATGAAATGCTCGATGTGGGGTTGGCAAGAACTGAGTGTGGACCTTCCTTCAGATTTTCTGGTTGTGTGACCTTGAATAAATCACTAAAGCTCTTCTGATCTCAGTTGCTCATTTTCAAAATAGGTATTATAATAATGATAATACCTATTTCATAGTTTTGATCACTTACTGGCTGTGTAAGTCTGTGAAAGTCACAACTTCTCTCTGTCTCAGATTCCTCATCTATAAATTGGGATTAATAATGACACCTACTATAGAGACTTTGGAAGCATTAAAGCATCATATAAATGGTACCTATTATCACCATCATCAACAATAACATCATTTCATCTTTACCATCATGAGTCCTATTTTATAGAAGAAAAACAGAGTGTGAAATATTCAGACATTCATTCCATAAAGCTTAATAATGCGTTTGCTATATTCAAACCACTGGTTTTGGTGTGGGGGATGATAAAGCAAATAGTTCTTGCCCTCAGGGTGTTTATATTCTATTCAAGGCATACAACATATACACAAAGTCTATACAAAGTCATTTCCAGGAGAGAATGCTCATAATGGGAGAGTCAGTAAAGTTCCCATGTAGGACACAGCAACTAAGCCAAAAGGATTCTATGAGATGAGGTGGGAGTTTATTACAGACATGACAAGAGGGGAAGTAAAACAAAGAACTCAATGTGGAGGATGGAATGTCCGCTATGGGGAGCAGGTAGCATCAGGCCAGTTGGACTGGAGAATGTGGGAAGGGGAGTAGTACACAATAAGGTGAGAAAGTTGGGTTGAAGCCAAGTTGTGGAAAGTCTTAAATATCAGGCTGAGAATTATGTACATTATATTAGGAGACAATAGGTAGTTACTGAAGATTTTTTGGTTAGGGGGATTAATTTATGTTTTAAGATATCGTTTTGGCAGTCTATGAAGTGTGGATTAGAGAGGAAAGAAGATACTTCACCCTACAGCTGTTTGAGCCTGGGCAAATCATTTAATCTCTGAGTCTCAGTTTCCCCATCTGTGAAATAGAGATAATGGTATCTACCTTATAAGGGTTGCTGTGAGGAGCAAATGAATTAACTTAAGTAAAGAGCTTGGCACACTATAAAGCACTATATAAATGGTAGTTATTATTTGCATTATTATTTTCAGCATTACTAATTAAAAGCCTATTATAGGAAATCGAAGCCAGAGGTAATGGAGTCCTGAACTAAAGGGATATGGGAAGGTGGGAAAGGTACAAAAATAAGAGTTGTTGTGCAGGTAGCAATGGATGCTGTTGTTTGGTCATTTCAATCCCATACTACTCTTTGTGACCCCATTTGGGGTTTTCTTGGTGAAAAGACTAGAGTGGTTTGCCATTTCAGAACAAAAGGGAGATACAAGCATAATGTTTCATGAACATTTGAGGAGAAACTCAAGGATCAGGGTGAGAATTTGGAGACTGAGAGGGAAGAGACAGGGATTACTCTAAGACTGTGAACGCAGATTACTGAAAGATGGATAATACTGTCAATATACTTAAGTTAGCATATAGAAGGGAAGGATTTGGACAGGGTGAGAGGGAATGTGATTTGATCCTCTTTAGTCATATTGGATTTCAGCCATAGATATTCACATGAAAATGGTGGTTAGTTGGTAAGAGTTGGTAATATATTCTAATATCTTGATAATATATAATTAGTAATCAGGTAGAATGGAGCTGACTTTCAAGAGAGATTAGGATTTGTGTATAGACTTTGGAGTCATTTACATACAGGCAATAATGGAGCCCATGTGGGGGTAATAAGAGGGTTAGAGGTGCTCATACACAGAAGTATCTAGAGTGAGAATTTAAATCAAATCTTCCTGATTCCAAATCTACCACTTTAAGTACCACAGTATGATATACCTAAGCTTATTCATGGAGGAAGTAATACAAGCATTCTGAGGAGAAGAGACAAGGCAGGAACATATTCCCTGGCATGGATGATGGGCCATGTGAATGCACAGAGGCAAGAGAGAAAATGTTGAGTTCGGAGAATTCCAAATTAATCACCTAGTTCAGCTAGAACATACTGTGCACAATAGGGAACAGTACGAAATATACTAGAAAAGTGCTATGAAGTCAAATTTGGAAAGGTCTTAAATACTAGGATGAGAAAATTTTATTTTATGCTATAGGCAACAGGAAACCAGTAAAGATTTTTGAGAGAGGGTCATATGTCCTCATTAGAAAGAATTAAGTTATTAGTTATATGAAGTATATCTTGAATAGAGGAAAAAATTCAGTCATTCAGACCATCTAAGGAATATTTACTGAAAATCAGGCAAGAGGGAAGAAGGGTCTCCATCATGTGGTTACAGTATGCAAAGAGGATGTAATGGATAGAAGACATATTGCTGTGTCCGAATCAATAAGATCTAGTAACTAATTGGATGTTCTGGGAGAGAGAGGGGGCAAAGAATGATCAAGAAGATCCCAGAGGACCCAGTCAGTCATTCTGCAGTCAACAAACATTTATTTTTGTGCTACGTGCTTAAGAATTAGGGATGCAAAGAAGGTACAAAACAGGTGACTCTCAAGAAATTCATAATCTGATGGGGGAGACATAGAATGGGCTAGGATGGGATGCAGAGCCCAAGTGGAGGAGTTAGGATTGGTAAGAAAGTTGGTCTTCTCACCCTTGGACACTCAGGCAAAGCACCAAATCTGGAGAGGATGGACATAAAAAAATTCAAGGGCATAAAAGATGGAGTGGGGTATAGTTAGTGACATAAGGAGGGAGGAGAAGCTTAGAGGGGCAGACTCTGGGGGGTATAGGCTAAGCAATTAATCCCTAGTGAAGAGAAAGATTGCTGGATAGCATTGATTTTATACATATATATATACACACATATACATATAAACACATATATATATACATACATGCATAAATATACACATATATAGTTATTTCAGCATAATTAGTTATACATAAATAAATTTCAATATTATTAGTTTCCTTTATAATCCTATGTAATGTATTTTATGCATTTAAAAAAATGATTCTGATATGGGGTCCATAAATTTTATCAGTCCACCAAAGGTTAACACCTATTAAAAGATGACTTCAGGCATTTCCCTTCCCTAATGCATTTTAAATTTACTTGTGTGAGGGGAGGGGTCTTGAGTTCATAAAAACCTCAATATTAAAAAAAAAAACCTAACAGTATAATTGAAGGTTCTGATAGAGACATTCTGGGGGCCAGATCCTGCCTACTGAACCTAAACTTACATAGTTATCAGTCCCTTCTTCTACTTCTTGTCTGTCACAGTTGCATCAGATGGATGCAATACTTCAGGTATCTTTTATCATGAAAGTGGATCTCTTGCTTGAGGCCTGGAGCAAAGAGAAGACAGATAATCCCATCTTAGGTTGGAGAATGCCATAACAACACAGAACCTGGTAGCTCCCAGCTCTCTTCTCACTCCTGTCATGAAGGAAGAGAAAGGCAGAAAGTAGAGCCAACCATGTCACTGTGCTAAGACAGCTCCTCCAACATCTTGTCTCATGCATCATTTTTAAGCTCCATGCCTGTCAGGTCATATGAGTCTGTGGAGGCTCTGGGCTTGGCCTACTCACAGCTGGCTTTTCTGATAAATGAAATTTTTAATTGGGGCCTTGTTCTTATGTAACCGTGTCGTTATTTGTCTGCCGCAATATATGTGGAGAAGTAACATGTGCTGACTTCCTGCAGATTGTTTTAATGATGAAGCCCAGTCTCCTCGGGAAAAAGGAAGGAAAAAAACACTTTAGAGGAGCTAGAGGAAATGAAGGGAAGTCATTAGCAGACACATGCTGGATTGTACTAAGGATGTATACATGCATTTTATACTTAGTTATTCTTTTTACTGATATAAAAAAGAAATATATTCTTTTTGTGTCCCTAATTCAAAGGAAGAACAGCTGTTGCACTCTTAAAAGTAAAATGCCCATTAAAATGAGTATGTCGCCAGTGATTCACTATAACAAGTTTTGGGGGATTTTTTTTCTTTTGGCTGTGTGTGTATGTATGTACGTTTTCTGTGCCCCCTTATAGGAATTTTGCTTCAGGAATGCATTAGAAGGGGTAATGGCTCTGGTATGACTTTAAAGAAGGTAGACAATAACACCTTCTGGATGGGCCAACCTGCTACATCAAACCACAGAAAATCTAAAGTTGAGGATTGATTCTAAAAAGCACCAAAAGAAAAGCCTGCATTCTCTGAAAACAGTATCAGGACGTTGTCCTTTGCTTTAAAATGCTCAGTCCAATGTACAGGATGAGCACCTGAAGACAAGAAGAAAAATCCAATCAAATGTTCCCACCAGCAGGATTGAGTGACCCTCCCACACAGAGCCTATTTTTAGTGAATATGTGGAAAGAGACAGCTTTGTTGAGAGGATTCAGTCTTGGACTTGGATAGCAGATGTCATATCCATGATGAATACAAAGATTCAGAACAGATTACAGAAACATAAACCAGGTAGTTTGCCAGGGCTGTGAAATTAATTTTTCTGATGACTAAACAGACATCATATACAACATCACAAAGCTAACTGATGTCCACAACAAGAAAAGATGGCTTGCCATTTTGTTATAGGTGCTTCTGTGTACCTAAGTATTCTCAAAGGGTTGACACCATCTTTGACCTAAAGCATGAGTTCATAACCTTTCTGCGACAAGTCCCGTTTGGCAGACTAGTCAAACCTACGAACCCATTTGCAAACTAAAAATTTAAATGCATAAAATGAAATACATGAAATTAGAAAAAAAAAATCAGGTTTTGAAATGCAGTTATCAAAATATATTTTTAAAAATTCAATTTTGCAAACCCCAGGTTGGGGTAGAAAATGAAGACCTGGGTTCTATTTCCAAAAGGGTCCTAGAGTACTCTTTACTGGTCAGACCACATCTATAATACGAAGTTTTGTTTTGCATCACGTCTTAGGAATGACATTGATAAATTGGAGAATATTTAGAATATGGATTGAAGGAACTGAGGAAGAGAAAATTCAGCAGGGAACAGGATAGTCTGTCAGTTAGAAGAGGGATTAGTCTTGTTATATTTACCTCCTAGAAGGTAGAACTAGAAACAATGGCTGGGGTAGGGAGTAGGGAAGGAGCTGCAAAGAAGTCAGCATCATAGAAATCTTCCCTACAGTGAGAGCTATAGAAAAATGAACCAACTTGCCTCAGAAGGTAATGAGTTCCCCCTCATTGGACATCTCTAAGCAAAGGATGATGACCTGAGGGGAATGCTGTTAATTCTTTCTGTGCCGTGATTTCTTTTTATTTTTTGTATTACAAAGTTCTCATAAAAATATTTTAAAATTTTCTGAATATTGTACTTAATGATAAGCTGAAACTGAAAATATGATGAAAATGACATAATTATCATTTAAAATATTTTAGCAGTATAGGCTGAACTATCATCTCTTTCTTTTTTAAAAGTATTTTTCTTTTTCAACATTAACTTTTATAAGATTTTGAGTTCTAAATTTCCCCTCCTCTCTAGACTTCCTCCTCCCCAGGATGGTGTGCAATCTGGTATAGGCTATACATGTATATTAAACATATTTCCACATTAGTCATGTTGTAAAAGAAGAATCAGAACAAAAGGGAAAAATCATGAGAAAGAAGAAAAAGTAGACAACAAAACAAATAGAAAATAGTATGCTTTGATAAGCATCCAGACTCCATATTTCTTTCTCTGGATGCAGATAGCATTTTCCATCATGAGTCTTTTGGAATTTTCTTAGATCATTGCATTTCTGAGAATAGCTAAGTCTAACAGTCAGTCATCACAAAATATTCTTCTTATTGTGTCCAGTGTTCTCCTGGTTCTAGTCACTTCACTCAGCATCAGTTCATGCAAGTCTCTCCAGATTTTTCTGAAGTCCACCTGCTCACCATTTCTTATGGAACAATAGTATTTCATTACATTCATATACCACAACTTGTTTAGACATTCCCCAATTGATGGACATCCCCTAAATTTCCAGTTCTTGGCCACCACATGAATTGCTATAAATATTTTGTACATGGGTTCTTTTCCCTTTTTATGATCTCTTTGGGATGCAGACCTAGTAGTGGTATTGTCAGATGAAAAGGTATACACAGTTTTATAGCCCTGTGGGCATAGCTTGAATTTTTCTCCAGAAGTGTTAAATTAGTTCACAACTATACCAAAAATGCATGAGTATTTCAATTTTCCCATGTCTTGTCCAACATTTATCATTTCCCAGCTTTTTCATGTTAGCCAATTTGAAATGTATGAATTTGCATTTATCTAAACAATAGTGGTTTAGAGAATTTGTTCAAATGACTATAGATAGTTTTAATTTCTTTATCTGAAAACAATCTATTCATTTCCTTTGACCATTTTCTATTTGAAGAATTACTTGTATTCTTATAGATTTGACTCAGTGCTCTATATATTTTTGAAATGAAGCCATTATCAAGAAACATAGGTGTAAAAATTGTTTCTCAGATTTCTGCTTCCCTTCTAATCTTGGTTGCATTGGCTTTGTGTAGTAACTTTTGTTCAAAAACAATGTAATCAAAATTATCCATTTTGCATTTCATAATGTTCTCTATCTCATTTGGTCATAAATTCTTCCCTTTTCCATAGATCTGACAGGTAAACTATCACTTGTTCTCCTAAATTACTTATAGTTACACCCTTTATGTCTAAATTATATACCCATTTTGACCTTTTCTTGCTATATGGTATAAAATGTTGGTCTATGCCTCATTTCAGCCATACTGTTTTCCAGTTTTCCCAACAGTTTTTGTCAACTAGTGAGTGCTTATCCCAGAAGCTGGAGTCTGGGTTTATCAAACTATAGATTACTATAGCCGTTGACTACTGTGTCTTGTACATGTAACTAATTCCACTGACCTACCACTCTTTTTCTTAGCCAGTATCAAATAGTTTTGATGACTATGGCTTTATATTACAATTTTAGATCTTCTTTGGCTAGGCCACCTTCTCTTGCATTTCTTTTCATTATTTTCCTTGATATTCTGGACCTTTTGTTCTTCCAGATGAATTGTGTTATTATTTTTTTTCTAGTGCTATAAAATTTTTTTGGTAGTTTGATTAGTATGGCACTGAATAAGTAAATTAACTTAGGTAGAATTGTCATTTTTTTATAATAGCTCAGTCTACCCATGAGCAATGATTTTTTCCAGTTATTTAGATTGGACTTTATTTGTGTTAAAAGTGTTTGTACACATTGAATAGCAGCCGCTCCCGCCGCTGAAAGCCCTGCAACTGGGAAGCAGCATTTGAATCTCAAACCCCAAGCACTAGCTGAGCAGATCTAGGCAGGGGAGGAGAGGAATCTCAGAAGTCAGGTAACAGGCTGAGAAAATGCCCAGAAAAAGGAAGCAGAATAAGACCATAGAGAGCAACTTTATTGGGGAAGAGATGTTCCTTCCCCCCCTTCATTTCTGATGACGAAGTACAATGCCTGACATCAGAGAAAGACAGAGAGGTCGGGGCCTCTCTATCCCAGACATCCCAGATGGATGTCCGGTGGGCTCAGGCCATGGAAGAGCTCAAAAAGGATTTTGAAAATCAAGTTAGACAGGTGGAGGAAAAACTGGGAAGAGAAATGAGAGAGATGCAAGAAAAGCATGAAAAATGGGTCAATACTTTGCTAAAGGAGACCCCAAAAAATGCGGAAGAAAATAACACCTTGAAAAATAGGCTCACTCAATTGGCAAAAGAGGTTCAAAAAGCCAATGAGGAGAAGAATGCTTTCAAAAGCAAAATTAGCCAAATGGAAAAAGAGGTTCAAAAGCTCACTGAAGAAAATAGTTCTCTCAAGATTAGAATGGAACAGATGGAGTCTAATGACTTTCTGAGAAACCAAGAAATCATAAAGCAAAACCAAAAGAATGAAAAAATGGAAGAGAATGTGAAATATCTCATGGGAAAAACAACTAACCTGGAAAATAGATCCAGGAGAGACAATTTAAAAATTATGGGACTACCTGAAAGCCAGGATCAAAAAAAGAGCCTAGACATCATCTTGCATGAAATTATCAAGGAAAACTGCCCTGACATTCTAGAACCAGAGGGCAAAATAAGTATTGAAGGAATCCATCGATCACTGTCTGAAAGAAATCCAAAAAGAGAAACTCCTAGGAACATTGTGGCCAAATTCCAGAATTCCCAGGTCAAGGAGAAAATATTACAAGCAGCTAGAAAGAAACAATTCCAATATTGTGGAAATAAAATCAGGATAACACAAGATCTAGCAGCTTCTACATTAAGGGATCGAAGGGCGTGGAATAGGATATTCCAGAAGTCAAAGGAACTAGGACTCAAACCAAGAATCACCTACCCAGCAAAACTGAGTATAATACCTCAGGGGAAAATATGATCTTTCAATGAAACAGAGAACTTTCAAGCATTCTTGATGAAAAGACCAGAGTTGAAAAGAAAATTTGACTTTCAAACACAAGAATGAGAAGAAGCATGAAAAAGTAAATAGCAAAGAGAAGTCATAAGGGACTTATCAAAGGTGAACTGTTTACATTCCTACATGGCAAGACAATATTTGTAACTTTTAAAACTTTTAAGTATCTGGGTAGTTGGTGGGACCACACACAGATGTACACACACACACACACACACACACGTACATGCGTGCACGCACACAAACATACACACAAGCACGCACACACAGAGACAGAGAGCACAGAGTGAATTGAATAGGATGGGACCATATCTTAAAAGAAATTAAGGTAAATGGTGAGAGAGAAATGTAGTGGGAGGAGAGAGGGTGAAATGGAATGGGGTAAATTATATCTCATTCAAGAGGCAAGCAGGAAACTTTTTAGTAGAGGGAAAAAGAGGAGAGCTGAGAAAAAAAACATGAAGTTTACCCTCATCACATCCGACTAAAGGAAGGAGTAAAATGCACATTCATTTTGGTATGAAAACCTATCTTACAGTACAGAGAAATGGGGAAGAAGGAGATAAGCAGGGAGGGAGGGATGATGGAAGGGAGGGCAATGGAAGAAGGGAGCAATTTGAGGTCAACACTCTTGGGGAGGGACAGGATCAAAAGACAGAATAGAAACAATGAGGGGCAGAATAGGATGGAGGGAAATACAGTTAGTCTTATACAACACAACTGTTATCGAAGTCATTTGCAAAACTACACACATATGGTCTATATTGAATTGCCTGCCTTCCCAAAGGGAATGGGTGGGGAGGGACGGATGGGGAGAATTTGGAACTCAAAGTTTTATGAACAACTGTTGAGTATTGTTCTTGCTACTAGGAAATAAGAAATACAGTTAATGGGGAATAGAAAGTCATCTGACAGGACAAAAGAGAAGATGGGGACAAGAGAAGGGAGGGATGATAGAAGAGAGGGCAAATTGGTGATAGGGAAAATTAGAATACTTGGTGTATTGGGGTGGGCAGAGGGTATAAATGGGGAGAATATTTGGAACCCAAAATTTTGTGAAAATGAATGTAAAAAGTTAAATAAATAAATAAATTTAAAAAAAAAGTATTTGTAACTGTGTTCATATAGTTCCTTGGTTTGTCATGGCAGGTAGACTCCCAAATATTTTATATTGTCTACAGTTACTTTAAATGGAATTTCTCTTTCTACCTGTTGTTGCTTTATTAGTAACATAGAAACGCCGATGATTAATGTGGGTTTATCTTATATCCCGCAGCTTTGCTAAAGTTGTTAATTATTTTAAGAATTTTTTTTAGTTGATTCTTAGGATTCTCTAAGTATACCATCATATCATCTGCAAAGAGTGACAGTTTTGTTTCCTAGCTGCTATTCTAATTTCTTTTATTTCTCATATAGCCAAAACTAACAGTTCTGGTACAATATTGAATAATAATGGGTAACAGACATCCCATTCAACCCTGATCTTATTAGAAATGCTTCTGTCTTATGTCCATTACATATAATGCTTGCCAAAGATTTTTGATAGATGCTACTTATCATTAAAACTCCATTGATTCCTATGCTTTCCAGTGTTTTTCGTAGGAATGGGTGTTGTATTTTGTCAAAATCTTTTTTTTTTTTGCACCTACTGGGACAATCATATGATTTCTGTTAACTTTGTTATTGATATGGTGAATTATGCTTATAGTTTACCTAATATTGAACCAAATCTGAATTCCTGGTATATATCCCATCTGGTCATAGTGTATTGTCCTCATGCTAAGCTACTGTAATCTCTTGGCTAATAATTTTATTTAACTTTTTTGCATCTCTAATTCATTAGGGATATTGGTCTGCAATTTTCTTCCTCTGTTTTGACACTTCATGGTTTAAGTATCAGCACCATATTTATATCGTAAAAAGAATTTGGTAGGACTCCTTTTTCTACCTATTTTTCCAAATAGTTTATTTAGTGTCAGAATTAATTGTTCTTTAAATGTTTGGTAGAATTTACTTGTAAATCCATCTGGCCCTGGAGAATTTTTCTTAGGGAGTTCATTCATGGCTTGTTCAATTTCTTTTTCTGAAATGGGGTTATTTAAGTATTTTATTTCCTTTTCTGTTAATCTGGGCAATTTATATTTTAGCAAATATTCATCCATTTTACTTAGATTGTCAAATTTATTGGTGTACATTTGGGCAAAATAGCTCCTAATTATTGTTTTAATTTCCTATTCTTTGGTGGTGAATTCACCCTTTTCATTTTTTTTTTTCCTTTGGAAGAGGGAGGTGAGATAATTGGGGTTAAGTGACTTGTCCAAGGTCACACAGCTAGTAGGTGTCAAGTGTCAGTCTGGATTTCAATTCAGGTCTTCCTGACTCCAGGGTCAGTATTCTATTCAGTTCGCTACCTAACTGCACCCCCCTTTTAAAAATTTTATTTAAGACTCAAACATCAGAACACAAATACAGAATAGAGAAAAGAAACGAAAACACATCATAAATTTAAATATTGTAACAAATACAAACAAAGAAAGAATGAAATAGGTGCATAGTAAATCATGAGAGAATTCAAAATATGTAACAATAAATTTTCATTTCAAGAAAGCCTATATGATAATACACATTATGTTGAGAACTGTCCATCTTTGCCTTGCTTCCTTGTAAACTTTCTTTTGTTCTCTGCTGTGCACTTTTTTTTTTGCTTTTTTCTCCTCCATCCCACACCCTCCACTTTCAGAAGGCTAAAATTAAGTTTGGATATCTTTCTCTATAGCTATAGATGTATTCACACATATATACATACATATATAGACATATACTTTCCCAAACAAATTCTACTCCTGATCTTTGTTTGTATATTTGTGCATATCTCTTGTTTATGATCCCTCCTGCCTCTTCTACTTTACCTCTACCCACTACCTTGTCCTCTTATTACTTGCCTAACTTCCTCCAAGGATTCCTCCTCTATCCTCCCATTTCCATAAATTTAAACACTCTTCTATACTCCTTTTTTTTACCTATTCCCTTCCTCTCCCCTCTTTTTTCTTCTCTCCTCTCCCATTTTATTTATTCTGAATTTATTTTTTTAATAATAAATCTATTTATTTAAATTTTTACATTCATTTTCAAAAAATTTTGGGTTCCAAATTTTCTCCCCATTTGTCCCCTCCCCTCACCCCAATAAACCGAGCATTGTAATTGCCCCTATCACTAATCTGCCCTCTCTTCTAACATCCTTCCCTTTCCTTGTCCCCATCTTATCTTTTGTCCTGTAAGGCTAGATAACATTCTATTCCACATTACCTGTATTTCTTATTTTCTAGTAGCAAGAACAATGCTCAACAGCTGTTCCTAAAACTTTGAGTTCCAACTTCTCCCCATCCCTCCCTCCCCACCCATTCCCTTTGGGAAGGCAGGCAATTCAATATAGGCTATATCTGTGTAGTTTTGCAAATGACTTCGATAATATTCATGTTGTGTAAGACTAACTGTATTTCCCTCCATCCTATCCTGCCTCCTATTGCTGCTGTTCTCTCTTTTGATCCTGTCCCTCCCCAAGAGTGTTGACTTCAAATTGCTCCCTCCTCCCATTGCTCTCCCTTCCATCACCCCCCCCCACCTTACTTATCCCCTTCTCCCCCACGTTCCTGTATTGTAAGATAGGTTTTCATACCAAAATGAGTGTGCATTTTATTCCTTCCTTTAGTCTAATGTGATGAGAAGAAACTTCATGTTTTTCTCTCAGCTCCCCTCTTTTCCCTTCCACTAAAAAGTCTCCTGCCTGCCTCTTCTATGAGAGATAATTTGCCCCACTCCATTTCTCCTTCTCTATTTCCAATGCATTTCTCTCTCACTGGTTAACTTCATTTTTTAAAGATATGATCCCATGCTATTCAATTCATTTTGTGCTCTATGTGTGTGTATGTGTGTGTGTGTGTGTGTGTGTGTACGTCTGTGTGTGATCCCACCAACTACCCAAATATTGAAAAGTTTTAAGAGTTACAAATATTGTCTTTCCATGTAGGAATGTAAACAGTTCACCTTTGGTAAGTCCCTTATGACTTCTCTTTGCTGTTTACTTTTTCATGCTTCTTCTCATTCTTGTGTTTGAAAGTCAAATTTTCTTTTCAGCTCTGGTCTTTTCATCAAGAATGCTTGAAAATCCTCTATTTCATTGAAAGACCATTTTTTCCCCTGAAGTATTATACTCACTTTTGCTGGGTAGGTGATTCCTGGTTTTAGTTCTAGCTCCTTTGACTTCTGGAAAATCATATTCCATGCCCTTCAATCTCTTAATGTAGAAGCTGCTAGATCTTGTGTTATCCTGATTGTATTTCCACAATACTGAAATTGTTTCTTTCTAGCTGCTTGCAATATTTTCTCCTTGACCTGGGAATTCTGGAATTTGGCCACAATGTTCCTAGGAGTTTCTCTTTTTGGATCTCTTTCAGGAGATGATCAGTGGATTCCTTCAATACTTATTTTGCTCTCTGGTTCTAGAATCTCAGGGCAGTTTTCCTTGATAATTTCATGAAAGATGATGTCTAGGCTCTTTTTTTGATCCTGGCTTTCAGGTAGTCCCATAATTTTTAAATTGTCTCTCCTGGATCTATTTTCCAGGTCAGTTGTTTTTCCCATGAGATATTTCACATTCTCTTTCATTTTTTCATTCTTTTGGTTTTGTTTTGTAATTTTTTTGGCTTTCCTAACGTCATTAGCCTCCATCTGTTCTGTTCTAATTTTGAAGGAACTATTTTCTTCAGTGATCTTTTGAACCTCTTTTTCCATTTGGCTAATTCTGCTTTTGAAAGCATTCTTCTCCTCATTGGCTTTTTGAACCTCTTTTGCCAATTGAGTGAGCCTATTTTTCAAGGTGTTATTTTCTTCAGCATTTTTTTGGGTCTCCTTTTGCAAGGTATTGACCCATTTTTCATGTTTTTCTTGCATCTCTCTCATTTCTCTTCCCAGTTTTTCCTCTACCTGTCTAACTTGATTTTCAAAATCCTTTTTGAGCTCTTCCATGGCCTGAGACCATTGAATATTTATTTTGGATGTTTGAGATACAGAGGCCTTGACTTCTATGTCTTTCTCTGATGGTAAGCATTGTTTTTCCTCATCAGAAAGGAAAGGAAAAAATATCTGTTCACCAAGAAAGTAACCTTCTATGGTCTTACTTTTTCCCCCTTTTCTGGGCAGTTTCCCAGCCAGTTACTTGACTTCTGAGATTCCTTTCCACACCCATCTTACCCCCAGATCTGCCCAGCTAGTGCTTGGGGTCTGAGATTCAAATGCTGCTCCCTAGCCTCAGGGCTTTCAGTAGGGGGTGGGGCTGGTATTCAGTGAGAGATTAAGTTCAGGTTCTCAGTTGGGGGCAGGGCCGCTGCATGGGGCTCAGTTCCCTCAGGGGGTTTATGTGGAGACCTTGGAAAATGGATCTGGGGTCCTGCCTGCTTTGGGAGCTCTTGTCCGCCACTGCCTCCCGAGGGGGCCCGAGTTATGGAGACACCCCGCTCCCCTCTCAGCTGTCCAAACAGGGCCTCTCACTGACCTGTGTGCCTGTGGGCAGAGGAAATCACGCTGCTGCTGGAGATTCTGTCCCAGAAGCCCACCCGGATCTGCCCCTTTCGGTACTGTGCAGCCAGGACAGGGCTGGTGCACGACAATGGACCCCCAGTGTCATTTTTTCTGGTCTCTCTGGAACAGAAATCTCCTCCACTCCATCGTTCCAGGGCTTCTTCTGCTCCAGAACTTGTCAGGAGTTCCTCTTTTCAGGTAATTTATGGGCTGCGGGTTCGGGAGCTAGGGTATGTGTGTCTTTCTACTCCACCGTCTTGGCTCCTATTCTGAATTTAGAAGACTTTTATACTCTTCTAAGTCTATGTGCATTTTTTCATGTTAAAAGGTTACTAAAGCTACCAGCCCTTCTCCTCTCTCTAATTTCTCTATATTGATTCTTCTTCTACCTCATTTGTATAAAATAATTATTCTTTTTAGCTGTTCCTAAATGGTTTTCCTTTAAAATTCATACCATACTCAGGTTTACCCATCTTTCTTATAAGCCACCCAATTATTAATAAGACTCTTAGGTATTAATAAGACTCTTAGGTATAAAAATAAAAAATGAAGAATCTCCATATTGAATCTTTTACAATTGGTCTTTTATATTTGTTTTGGTTCTTGTATATCAAATTTTTTATTATGTTCAGGATTTTTTTTTTTAACAAAGACTTGAAAGTCTGAGGGTTGATCAAATGTCCATTTTTTAAATTCAGGATTATGCTTAACTTGTTCAGGATAATACTCAATTTTTTTCCTTTTTGGTACTGGTAATTTGGTTTTCTTCTTTTTAAAAATCAGATTAACCAAAGGTTTATCTATTTTATTGTATTTTTTATAAAAACCAGTTCTTAGTTTTATGTATTAGTTCAATAGTTTTATTAATTTTAATTTTATTAATTTCTTTTGATTTTTAGAATTTCTAATTTGGTATTTAATTGGGGATTTTTAATTTGTTATTTTTCTGTCTTAGGCTGCATGTCTAATTCATTGAACTATTTTTTCTCTATTTTATTCATGTAAACATTTAGAGATATAAAATTTCCCTTAAGAATTACTTTAGCTGCATCCCATACATTTTGGTATGTTGTCTCATTGTTGTCATCTCTTGGATGAAGTTATTGATTGTTTCTATGATTTGTGGTTGGATCCACTCATTCTTTAGGATTAGATTATTTAGTCTCTTTTCCATGACCCTTAAATAAGCATATCTTTTTTGCGTCATGACCTAAAAAGGACGCATTTAATCTTTCTGTCTTTCTACATTGGATTGTGAGGGCTTTTTTCAGTCTGGGGTGACCACAGTTTGCATCATTGCCTACTTTTCCAATTCTGATGCTTGCTGCTTTTGATCTTCATGGTAGCACCAGCTATGATTTCAACTCAACCAGTAGTATTTCTCCTCTAAAGACTATATTCTGCCTTTCTTATGCAGATAAAGAGATTATCCACCTCTTGACATACATCAAGAAGAGAATTATTATTGCCTGCAAAAGTTTATTTTTCTTTAGCATGCCAGACATCCTTTGTTTCACTGCTTTCTTCTAGGTCAATGAGTCTATACAGGAAAAAAATCATAGCTTATTTTGGTTCCCATCTGCCTAGTACTCTATGGACCTTCTTTCTACAGCTCCCATTTCTGAACTGGGTTGTGCTCAGGGTCAGCCTAGTTATTCCTTCTGCCCCCTCCATTCCTTCAATGTTTTGTCAAGAAGCAGATCCTGTTCAATTCAGCACTTTTATTTCTTTCCATTCTTCCCCTCCTGAAATATAGTCCCAAATTTAAAAGTCCAGGCCACCAGTTTCCTTTCTTCCTCATCTCTATTTTCTCTCATCTAAAGAAGGAAAGCATGAATGCCATGGCAAAGAGCTGAGTCCCATGTTCACTGAACCTTTATTTGTTGGCCTCAGATATGGAAAGTTCTCACTCTACAATTGTATAACTCTTCTCTCATTTAAAAGCAAGCAGGCAAAAAGAAGTCAGAACAACAAGGACAGCCAGTGTTGACTAACCTCTCGAATGCATGTCAGTTCCAGTTGTATAGACAATTGAAGATCCTTTTCATCATGGGAGTTAGTGGACCAGCACTGGTTACAGATTATATGTATACTCTAAATTTCATATGGAGATTGCACCAGCAGAGTACTCTGGTTATATTCATAAGTGCTGAGATCATTGGCTACTCTCCCAATACAGTAACATAAGGACTGAAACAATGCAATTTGGCTGTGATGTCTTTACTAGATAAAAGAACTTTTAGATTTAATCAAAGAGTCAGAACTGAGTGTTAGTAGGATCTCTATGTCTCCTTGAATGAATCAAAGCCATTGTATGAGAGTCTGGGCCAGGCTCTAAGCAACTTATATAAAAGGAAAAACTATTTTAGGTCTCAGAGGAAGAGATAGTGAATTCTTGAATTCAAGATATTGGTACAAGTATGTGATTTCTAGTACATCTTTGAGGAGGAAGGGGAGGACTGCATTTTGGCAGAGAAGGGGGATATCTAGGAGGGTAGTTGGCTCCACAGGCCTCTCAGAAAGGAGGACAGGGTTAAGGAAGTACCACTAAAGGATCAGTTCTTCCTTTTCTGATACCTATTTACATACAGATACTATAATACAATCTGCTGTTTTGTTACACAAATGTTTTCAGTAAATTGAATTTTGCCATAATGGCAAAGAGGTGAAGGATTAACTAGAGGGAGATAAACAGAAAGTCTTGGTATTAGGAATTTTCCTACCGGAGGCTCATAGCAATTTTGATTGAATGCAGAATTTTTCATCTAAAATAAACTCCCCAAATCCAACAAAGAGAGAATCAAGTGTACCTTAGGGGTCAATGTTGCCTTCTAGACTTTAAATGGGGTAATCATTGCTACAAGCCATTACAGTTGTAATGCTGTATTTTTTTTCAGATACCTGATGCTCAGAAATAGGCATTCTTCCTCTTATGCTAGGGATAGCAAATCAAATGTAAACTCAGCTAGTACAATTTTAAAAGGCTGCTTTAGCAGCCTAGGCTGACCTCTATAGTCAATCCTATCATGGTTTTCACCATGACTCACTCTTCCAACTTCAGTCCACCATTTTGGAGTGTGGACTTTTGGAGAAGAATACAAGATACAAACAACCCCACACATACCATAGTGATGATGCATGGGGAACAGTATGTAGGATCAAATATTGCTCTTCCCACGCTCAAAAGTTTTTTCTCCCCATACTTATTCCACTCACTGTCAACACAAGCTCCACTCAGCATGACCTAAAGACTAATTTCATCCAAAGCTCACAATCTGCCTTCTTCCTTAATATCTTTCTTACTATCTGGGTGTCATAAGTGCCCTGGTAGAAGTGCAAATGTAAACACCTGTTACTGATTCTGAGCAGTCTTGATATGACTCTCAAAGGGAATCTCCCTTAGTAGGAATACCAAGAGGAATACTCAGTATGAAGTGTTGCCTTTACCCCCTTCTGTTACCATCAAACTGTACAATACCTCTTCTCCCTATTGTATCTTTTCTGCAAGTAGTTTAGCCTCTCTGGGCCTCAGTTTTTAGATTTTTGCATGTTTTTATAATCTATAAAAATGAGGCAAGTAGATTGGATGATCTCTAAGTACCCTTCTAGCTCTAACATTCTAAGAATTGCGGGAAAACATCAATAAAAATATTATTAATTTAAATAAATGGTAGATCATACTCTAATATTACATAGCTGTAAAATAATGTTCTTTTCTTCCTTCCTTCTTTCCTTCCTCTGGCTCTCTCTCTCTTTCTCTCTCTCTCTCTCTCTCTCTCTCTCTCTCTCTCTCTCTCTCTCTCTCTCTCTCTCTCTCTCTGTCTCTCTCTCCTCTCGCTCTCTCTCTCTGTCTCTCTCTTCCTTTGTTCCCTTAAGACACCCTGGGTTCCAGTAGGTTTACTGCATTTGATGGACCTTTCTTCCTGGTATGCAATACAAGATTTTAGGGATCCAAATATACTTGCATAATGTAAACAACTTTCATTTGTTGGAGTTTCTAATTAATCAAGGCAGAATCAAACAATTAGATTTGAAAATCCAAGCATAGAAAAAAGTAAATTTTGTGAATTTATTTTGAAAACCCAAGCATAAACAGAAACACAATTAACTTTCTCAGTTGAACTTGTTTCCATCAACAAACACCACTCAATCATACCCATGGTTACATACCTACAAGGATGATTCCAGATCTGTGATTTCGTTGGTGTAGCAATCTCCCAGTGGGACGCTTTCTCTACCAATGCAGATCCACAGTTCTGTGCAATTGACTGGGGTAACTTAGATGACTTGCCCAGCAACATGCAGACAATACATGTTACAGATGATACTTGAACCCAGGTCTTCCTGACTCTGAGGATGGTTCTCTATCCATTATTCCACAGCGTCTCTCACATCAGGTGTCTGCAGTAACATACACACACATATGTATATATATGTACATAATATACATATATATACATATATATATATTTGTGTGTGGAAAATATATGGCTGACAATCCAAAGGACTAAATTAGCCATGATTATAGCATGGAGAAACCTGGATGGATATGCACATTGTTCTGGGACTGATTGCATTAACTGTCTGCCCAGGAATACTAGGTAGGATTGCTAGAAAGCAAACTAAAGGGGAAGAACTGGAGGGGTCTTAATTCTTTATGTTTCTCTTCCATTTTCCCCTGCTAACACTCCTCAAAAAAAAAAAAAAATGAAACTGTACCTTTGGTGAATGGGATTGAAATGAAAAAAAAAGCCAATACAATTCATTGTAGATAACTTTTAAGGGAGGAGCATAAAAACTACAACATCTCACTCATGTGACTTTCAGATAACTCCTGATGAGTTAGTCCAGCTTACTTGTTTAAGGCTAATCTGATTGGTCTACAGTAATACAGATACAGCCATACCACTAACACCATTCCCTCAGAAACCAATTACACAGACTTCCTTGGACAGAAAGGCTCAGAACTCCATCTTGTCAAATGGACAAAGAACCTGGACCCAAAGCAGAACACTAAAAGATTTTAAGGGGAACTTGGGTAAAATGAACAGAAATGGGTTTTTTTTCATAAAACCCAAAGGACAGGTGAGTTTTTTTTAACTTTGATTTGAGTTTCCATGATGGCTGAATCTAAGGCTCTTACCCACCTCTTACTTACCTAGACAGATGCGCAACAAGAACTAGTTAATACTTGGAGCAGATGTCTAGGCATATGGCCATTGTTAACCCTTCATTGCTGGTCCCTTCATAATCAGAGACAATGATGAACAGTGTAACTACTCCAATCTCTAAAATGTGTTCATGGCCCTGGAGTATACTATTGCTCTTTCCAAAGTGAGACAGGATGTTAGTTGAAGGACAGAGGCTACTAGAATGACTTCACAGAGCTCCAAAGGTGTTGGAGTCTATGAATGTGTTGATATAATGTTATCGAACCACGATTCCAATGTCTTAACATATCCGGAGACTTCAACACTTATTAATTCTCCAGGAAATGACAAAAGGAGGTTATGCATGTACATGTGGAAGTTATTAAACCATGTGTTAGAGCAGGAGGTTGTTTCTGTTGTTGTCGAGTCATTTCGGTTGTGTCTGACACTTTGTGAGTCGATTTAGCCATCTTGGCAAAATTACTGGGGTGGTTTGCCATTTCCTTCATCAGCTCATTTTACAGATATGGAAATTGGGGCCAACAAGGTTAAGTAACATGCCTATGGTCACTCAGCTAGTAAGTGTCTGAGCCTGGAGTTGAACTCAAGTTCTCCTGACTCCAGGCCCAGAACTACCTAGCTGCCCTAGAAGAAGAATAACCTCCAATTTCCACTAGCTTATTGAGTTAGCTTTTGGATGGTACAGTTGAACATGCCTTGGCTCCAGAATCAGAGGATCGGGTTTAAATCCCACTTCTGTGGCTTACTAGCTGTGAGACCTTGGACAAATCATTTAACCTCTCTGAGCCTCAGTTTCCTCATCTATAAAATGAGGGGTCTTGGACTAGATGGCCTTTAAGATCCCTTCTAGCTATGGATCTATGATCTTTTGACTACTGAGTTCTTATACAGACCTTAGTCATAGAATACCAGCAAAGGTACAACCCACAAAATAATTACACAGTTTTGTTCAAGAAAGAGGGAGATTTAATGGGAACTGTCAGCATATCGGCAATAAGGGAAATAGCAATTCACTAACATACATGCAAATTGAGCATTGGTTAAACTGTCAAGCTCATGGGTGATTAGAGGAACTGTCAACTAACACACATGAAAATCTTTAAAAAATGAGTTCCATATAATGAAAATAGAATCCTGAACAATAATCTTGAAAATATAAGGCACACCAGTGTGTGAATAGATTTTGATTGATCATGCTTATTTGTTACAAGGGATTTTTATTTTTCTTTCTCTTGGTTTTGAAGTGGGATGGGGAAGGGGTCTGGGGAAAGAGGATAGCCAAAGAGGAGAGAGAAATAGAGAGACAGACAGACAGTCAGACAGACATAGACAGACAGAGACAGAGAAAGGAGAGAGACAAAGGCAGAAAGAAGAGACAGAGAGAAACAGAGACAGAGAAGGGAGAAAGAGAGAGAGGCAGAGACAGAGAGAAGAGAGAGAAAGAGATGGAGACAGAGAGACAGGCAGAGACAAAAAGTCACAGAGAGAGACAGAGAGGAATACTGAAATATTTTTTAAAAATACAAAGAAGTGAATAGAAGAAACTTCAGAAGAATATACAATCAGGATATTTTTGAAACATGTAGGATTTATTATACAGGGTGTCACAAAACTCTTGGTGCAATTTTAAGCCATTAAAGCTTAAAGTAACTGTGGATATTTTTTTTTAAGCAAGTAGTTTTTCTTTAAATATATAATTTATTTATTTTTCAATTCTCAACATTCACTTCCAAAAGAATTTGAATTCAAAATTTTCTCCCCATCTCTCCCCACCTCCACACCAGGACATCATGTACCCCATTCACCCCTTCCTCCAGTCTGTCCTTGCTTCTATTACCCCCCTCTTATATTCCCCTCCCCTCTATTTTCCTGTAGGGCAAAATAGATTTCTATACCCCATTGCCTGTACATCTTATTTTCCAGTTGCATGCTGAAACAATTTTTAACATTCATTATTAAAACTTTGTGTTCCATATTCTCTTCCTTCCTCCCTCCCCATCCACCTTCATTGAGAAAGCAAGCAATTCAAAATAGGTCATACATGTGTAGCCATGCAAAACACTTTCATAATAGTTATGTTGTGAAAGACTAACCACATTTCCCTCTGTCCTATACTGCCCTCCATTTATTCCATTTTCTCCCATTCCCTATGCTCCCACAATAGTGTTTGATTCTGATTATCCATTTCTCCGATTTTCTATCCTTTCTGTTATCTTCCTGCAGGGTAACATAGATTTCCATATCCAATTAGGTGTGTTATGCCCTCTTAAAGCCAAATCCCATGGGATAAGGCTCACTTATTTCCTTTCATATTCCCCCTCTTCCCTTCCACTTTAAAAGCTCTTTCTTACCTCTTTTATGTGAGATGATTTGCAATATTCTCCCTCTTCTTTCTCTTACTTCTAGTACATTCCACTCAACAGTAAATTTTATTTTTTAGTTATTCTTCTTTCATATTCAATGCATCCTATACCCTCTATGTATGTATATATATATATATATATATATATATATATATATATATATATATGTACACACACACATATATTCCTTCTAACTACTCTATTACTGAGAAAAGGTCTCACAAGTTACAAATATCATCTTTCTGTGTAGGAATAGAAATAGTTCAACTTTAATGAGTTCCTTAAGTCTTCTCTTTCCAGTTTGCCTTTTCATGTTTCTCTTGATTCTTGTATTTGAAAGTCATATTTTCTATTCATTTCTGGTCTTTTCAACAAGAGTGCTTGGAAATCCTCTATTTCATTGGAATTCCTTTTTTTCCCTGAAGTATTATACTCAGTTTTACTGGGTAGGTGATTCTTGGTTTTAATCCTGTCTCTTTTGAACTCTGGAATATCATATTCCAAGTCCTTCAGAGCCTTAGTATAGAAGCTGCTAAATCATGTGTTATTCTGAATATGTTTCCACAGTACTTGAACTCCTTCTTTCTGGCTGCTTGTAATATTTTTATCCTTGACCTAGGAACTGGGAGTTTTCCTTTTGGATTCTCCTTCAGGAGGGGATCAATTAATTCTTTCCATATCTATTTTACCCTCTGATTGTAGAAAATCAGATTATTTCCTTGATAATCTCTTGGAAGATGATGTCTAGGCTTTTTTTATCAGGGTTTTCAGGTAGACCAATAATTTTTAAATTATCTCTCCTGGATCTATATTCTGTGTTAGTTGTCTTTCCAATGAGGTAGTTTACATTGTCTTCTATTGTTTCATTTGGTTTTGTTTCATAATTTCTTGATTTCTCATAAAGCCATTAGCTGCCATCTGCTCCATTTTTATTTTTTTTTTAATTTTTAAAGAACTATTTTATTCAGTGAGCTTTAGGACTTCCTTTTCCATTTGGCCAATTCTGCTTCCTAAGGTATTCTTCTCCACATCAGTTTTTTGGACCTCTTTTGCCATTTGGCTTACTCTATTTTTAAAAGTCTTTGTTTTCTTCAGCATCTTTTGGGATCTTCTTTAGCAAGCTGTTGACTCATTTTTCGTGATTTTCTTGCATTGCTCTCATTTCTTTTCCCAATTTTTCTTCTACCTCTCTTACTTGATTTTCAAAATCCTTTTTGAACTCTTCCATGGCCTGAGACCATTGCATGCTTTTTTAGATGTTTTGGATGCAGGAGCCTTGACCTTGCTCTCTTCCTCCAGTTATATGCTTTGATCCTCCTCATCCTAAAGGATGGAAGAAAATACCTTTTCACCAAGAAAGTAACTTTCTATAGTCTAATTTTTTCCCCTTTTGGTGCATTTTCCCAGCCAATTACTTGACTTTTGAGTCCTTTGTCAAGTGGAGGGTGTACTACCCCAGGGTTCAGAGGTTTTGTGCAGCTGTTCTCTGAGATATCTCTAGAGACCTGTAAGTTTTCAATTCCTCCAAAGTGGCATAGTCAAGGGAGAGGTGTTCAGTCCTCCCATGGCCTGTGCTCTGGTCTATTATCAACCTAAAGCACGCCTTTTTGCCCTGGAACTGTGAGTAGGATTCCCTGTCCACAGCCCCCATTATCTCCGCTAGGCCACCACTTCTCCTCAGGACTGAGGCCCATATCAGCTGCTTGATTCCCCCAGGGTCTGTAGGCTGAGAATTCCAGAAGTAGATACTGATGCAATGATGGCCATTGCCCAAGGGTTGGATCTGGGGCCTGACCAAGCTCCCCTCTCATCCAAATGAGAGAGCTTTTCTCACTGACCTTTGAAGCTGTCTTTGGCCTTTGTGGGCTGAGAAATCTAGAAACTGCAGCAGCTACCCATGATTCGGAGCCCTGAAGTCTGCTCCAATCCCATCTTTTCTGCATGTTCCATACAGAGATCTGCTCTACTCAGAGCCCTGTGCAGTAGATCCTTCTTTTCGGCCTTGCAGGCTGTTTTGGGCTGGAAATCTATTTCACTCTGTCATTTTGTGGGTTCTGCTGCTCAATAATTTGTTTAATGTCAAAGGTTTTAAGGGGAGAGCTAGAGAAGTTCCATGCTTCTACTTCACCATCTTGGCTCCAGCCCCCAACAACAAGAAAGCAGTTTGAAATGGAGATTTGACTTGCTTGGACACCTCATTGGATTTCTCATTGGAAGAGGCAGAGTGATGGGGAGAGAGTGGAAGGGGGAGAGGAAATTTATCTGATTACTCCTCTATTTGCCAGAAGAGCATCTTGTATTTACCTCTGCCCTCAGAAAAATCAGCACCCTTACTGCTTCATCTTTCATTGGAAGAGGAACCATGATGGCTTATCCACTACTTCCAGTAAAACTATGTCAAATATTGCTGGCCATGAGTCCCTCTGCTAAGAGCCAGTGCTATATCTAGACTTTATCAGCTAGGGTGACAAATTTCCTCATTGGAAACTCTGACAAAAAGAGAACAGTGGGAAATGAAAGGAGTCTGACCCGCTTTTATAAACGGAAAAATGATTCCTTCAGTCTAGTACCTCATGACCCATTGGGGACTACATCTCTGAAACAGAACAAATTCAGACTATTCATGTTAGAAAATCATTCTCTCAACCCATGAACCTTTGGAAAATACTTGTACATTGATTGGACTAAAAGTAAGAGATAAGAGATTCCATTTACTTGCTCACACAAATAGAGAAGGTAAGTTATTAGATATGACATTGTCACATATATCAGTATTAGGAACAGTGTAACACATCTATGGCCTTTCCCATGATGTCACTGTGTCCACTGTCCCATTTGTTCAAATTATGCTCTTTCTCTGAACACCTCAGTTCAAAGGCAAAGTGAAGGGAGAGACAAGTTGGGAGTGATATTTCCCCTGTCTTCATCCTGCCATATTTATGTTTAAATTATATTTTCATTAAATATGTCCACATTAATATATTTTACTGGGCAAGTAGTTAGCACAGTGGATGGAGTATTGGACTTGAAATTAGAAAGATCTGAGTTCAAATCCTGCCTCAGACATTAGGATCTGTCATTCTGGGTAAATCTTTTAATTTCTATCAGTCCCAGTTTTCTCCTTTATACCATGGAGATAATAATAGCACCACTTCACAAGGTTGCTATGAGAATCAAAGGATATTAAACTATGTAAATTGATTTGCAAACCTTAAAAAGCTACATAAATACCAGCTATTCATGTTGTTCCCTTTTCTACTACTGCTGAATCAATATAAAAACGTATTTCCTCCCTTTCTTTAAAAAAGTCATCTTTTTATTTATTTTATTCTGAATTTGAAAAAACAAAATGAGCATTTTAATCTACAAAGTAGAAAAGAAAAAAGATGATTTACATAAAATTGGGAATCTCTTACATAAAGCTTGCTTTCCTTTGAAGTATATAATAAATTTGACATACAACTTTCAGTGGTGTCTTGCTTATCGTTTCTTCCTACCTTCCCTTTCTCTGCCTTCCCTACTTTCTCTTCCCTTCCCCTCCCTTCTTCTTTCCCTTCTCTTCCCTCCCCTCCCCTTGCCTTTCTTCAAACCTATTTCTATATCTGCCATTCCCTAATCCCATGGTGAAAAAATTCTTGTAACAAATATTCACAGTCAAAGAAAACAAACTTGCACATTGTCCTAGTCTTTTCTTTGGCAACCTCCACCCTTCCACCTGTAGGCAATGTTCCCTGGAAGCTAGGCCCTTAGGCAACTGAATGAGTTCACCCACAGTCAGAGATAAATAGAGTGGTGCTAAGAACAATTGTGAAATAAGTCTATTCAATAAAATACAAGTGAGAAAATATATGCAAAGCACTTTTCAAACCTCAAAATACTGTATAAATCTATCATCATCAACAATGAAATATAACAATGTATTTAGAAGTTTGTCTTCATCAACTTCATCTTCATTTTATCTTCCTTACACTTGCTACCATTTTCTGTCTTATTCTGATAGGAAAAGCCATGATACTCTCTCCCTCTTTTCTTTCTTCCTCTCAGGTTGGAGTTCAAATATAACTTCAGTCATTTGCAATTTAGTATGAATAAATTTCAGTTAATATGTTTTTACCTCTCCCTGGAATATTTGCATTGTCTTCTGGTTATGGTGTGGAAAGCTTTGTTCTCTGATAAGGGAATTTAAGGCTTCAACCAAAAAGACTTCCTATTGCTTTTTTTTCTAAACATTCTGTTAGGACAAAGTATTTTTAATACAAATGATTCTTTCTGTTAATAGTTACAGGGTAGCATGTTCCAACATTTAACATTGCATTACAACCTAGCTCCATTCACAAATCAATGAATAATGAGTATATAAGTAATTTATTTGGTTCTCACAACTCTGAGAGGTACTTAACCTATTTCTTATAGGTGAGACTGAAGCTATGACTTGGTAAAAGTTTGCAGGATGGCAGAAACTAAAACTCCAACATCTTTTGACTCAGTAAAAATACTCCACTGTATCCCACATTTTGGGTATGTTCTAGGATTGATTGTTTTATATAGTTATGGTGTATTAACATGACTATTTAAGATGTTTAAGATGACTATTTTCCTATGTCATCTTTTTATTTTCCTTCAGGGCTCCAAATCCAGTTTTTATATGTGGATCTTTGATGTGACACGATGTGATGTGAATTATGACTGGTCAAATGAGAAGCCTGAAAGTTCTGAAGCCTACAAAATCTATGTGCTACAATGCGCCAAGTTAAACATCCAAATTTCTCCTTGGCTTAGTCTTTATTATATAGTGTAATACACTGGTAAGAATACAATAAAATATTCAGATGATTTATAGTTCTTTAAGGGTTAATAGGTTTTAAAGAATCATAGGGTAAATCTGGAATAAATCTAATGTATTTAGTTAAATGTATTTAACCTTGATCCAGTTCATGGGGAATATCCTCTGAATTATTGTTTCTGTGAAAAGTTCTGCTGAATCAGTAGATTCTCTCTTCTGGTCCTCACCATACCAACATCATAGAATATGCTATTGCAAGGTTATCATCTGTCTGATGAATGGATGCAAAAAGGTTCTTTCAATGACTTGGTCTGTTGCAGAAGTCCTATAACGTGGGCTCTAAACTCATAGTCTAATTCTCTACCCAGTTATTCCACAACAATTCTTTTTTCTTCTGTCAGATAACAATCTGACTTTAACAGTGGGTAGAGGGCATTTGTACTATTACCAGTTCTCACTACATGGTGAAAGTTATAGAAAATGAATACACTGAAGAACGTACCCCAACATTCATTTAATATGTAGATCTGATAAATTCAAAGAATAATCAATTGATGGAAGGATATTCATTGACAAATATATGACTGAAAGTGAATGTGTCTTTCTTCAGACAAATCATCTCCAGTGAAAAATAAATAGCCAATTTCAGAACAGTCCGGGTCAGGTGATTTCCAATCCTTCTTTCTCAATACTTCATAAATGAAATTTCCTCCTACTTATGTCCATTTCCCAGGGCTCATGAACTCATTTATATTCCCTTTATTGAGAATCAAAGATTCCTTTTTTGAAGAGACCTTAATTTTAAGGTCAAGCACAGTCCAAGTTCTTGAATGTGTATTTTTTTTCACTCTTTTTTTTAAAAAATATTTATTTATTTATTTAACTTTTTACATTCGTTTTCACAAAATTTTGGGTTCCAAATTTTTCTCCCCTTTTATCCCCTCCCCCCACCCGAATACATCAAGCAATCTAATTTTTCCTATCTCCAATCTGCCCTCTCTTCTGTCATCCCTCCCTTCTCTTGTCCCCATCTTCTCTTTTCTTCTGTAGGGCCAGATGACTTTCTATTCCTCATTAACTGTATGTCTTCTTTCCTAGTAGCAAGAACAATACTCAACAGTTGTTCCTAAAACTTTGAGTTCCAAATTCTCCCCATCCCTCCCTCCCCACCCATTCCCTTTGGGAAGGCAGGCAATTCAATATAGGCCCCATCTGTGTAGTTTTCCAAATGACTTCCATGATAGTCGTGTTGTGTAAGACTAACTGAATTACCCTCCATCCTATCCTGCCCCTCATTGTTTCTCTTCTGTCTTTTGATCCTGACCCTCCCTGAGTGTTGACTTCAAATTGCTCCCTCCTCCCTTTGCCCTCCCTTCCATCATCCCCCCCCCCTTGCTTGTCTCCTTCTTCCCCACTTTCCTATACTGTAAGATAGATTTTCATACCAAAATGTGTGTGCATTTTATTCCTTCCTTTAGTCAAATGTGATGAGGGTAAACTTCTTGTTTTTTGTTTTTTTTGTTTTTTTTTTCTCAGCTCTCCTCTTTTTTCCCTCCACTAAAAAGTCTCCTACTTGCCTCTTAAATGACATATAATTACCCCATTCCATTTCACCCTCTTTCCTCCCACTACATTTCTCTCTCACCATTTACTTTAATTTCTTTTAACATATGGTCCCATCCTATTCAATTCACTCTGTGCTCCCTGTCTCTGTATGTGTGTGCATGTGTGTGTTGTGTGTGTGTATGTGTGTGTGTGTACGTACATGAGTGTACGTGTGTGTGTGGTCCCACCAATTACCCAGATACTGAAAAGTTTTAAGAGTTACCAATATTGTCTTTCCATGTAGGAATGTAAACAGTTCACTTACGGTAAGTCCCTTAAGACTTCTCTTTGCTGTTTACTTTTTCATGCTTCTTTTCATTCTTGTGTTTGAAAGTCGAATTTTCTTTTCAGCTCTGGTCTTTGCATCAAGAATGCTTGAAAGACCTCTGTTTCATTGAAAGACCATATTTTCCTCTGAAGTATTATACTCAGTTTTCCTGGATAGGTGATTCTTGGTTTGAGTCCTAATTCCTGTGACTTCTGTAATATCCTATTCCACGCCCTTCGATCCCTTAATGTAGAAGCTGCTAGATCTTGGGTTATCCTGATTGTATTTCCACAATACTGGAATTGTTTCTTTCTAGCTGCTTGTAAGATTTTCTCCTTGACCTGGGAGTTCTGGAATTTGGCCACAATGTTCCTAGGAGTTTCTCTTTTTGGATCTCTTTCAGGTGGTGATCGATGGATTCTTTTCAATACTTATTTTGCCCTCTGGTTTTAGAATGTCAGGGCAGTTTTCCTTGATAATTTCATGGAAGATGATATCTAGGCTCTTTTTTGGATCATGGCTTTCAGGTAGTCCCATAATTTTTAAATTATCTCTCCTGGATCTATTTTCCAGGTCAGTTATTTTTCCCATGAGATATTTCACATTCTCTTCCATTTTTTCATTCTTTTGGTTTTGTTTGGTGATTTCTTGGTTTCTCATAAAGTCATTAGACTCCATCTGTTCCATTCTAATTTTGAGAGAACTATTAAATTCAGTGAGCTTTTGAACCTCTTTTTCCATTTGGCTAATTCTGCTTTTGAAAGCATTCTTCTCATTGGCTTTTTGAACCTCTTTTGCCAATTGAGTGAGCCTATTCTTCAAGGTGTTATTTTCTTCAGCCTTTTTTTGGGTCTCCTTTACCAAGGTATTGACCCGTTTTTCATACTTTTCTTGCATCTCTCTCATTTGTCTTCCCAGTTTTTCCTCCACCTGTCTAACTTGCTTTTCAAAATCCTTTTTGAGCTCTTCCAAAGCCTGAGTCCACCCGACAACCCCCTGGGATGTCTGGGGTACCGAGGCCCCACCCTCCACGTCTTTCCCTGATGGCAAGAATATGTCCTCATCGTCATCAGATCCAAAAGTCGGGATCATTTGCATCTGTTCAAAAAAACTCTCTATAGTCTTATTTTTCTTCCCTTTTCTAGGCATTTTCCCAACCAGTTACTTGACTTCTGAGATTCCTGTCCACCCCCGCCTAGATCTGCCCAGCTAGTGGTTGGGGTCTGAGATTCAAATGGGCTTTCTGCGGCAGGCATGGCTACTATTCAATGTGAGCTTTAGTTCTGGTGCTGGGGTGGGGGCAGGGCCGCCTCCCAGGCTCAGTTCCCTCAGGGGCTTTATGCAGAGACTTTCAGTAATAGAGCAGGGTGGGGCAGGGCCGTCTCCCAGGCTCAGCTCCCTCAGGGGCTTTATGCAGAGACTTTCAGTAATGAAGATCCTGCCTGCTGCTGGGGGAGTACCGGGCCGCGGCCACCCCGCTGCTGCCTCCGCCACCACCCCCGCCTCTGCCTCCGCTGCTTCCTGCCCCCGCCTCTGCCTCCACTGCTTCCTCCCAAGGGGGCCCAAGCCATGGAGACACCCCGCTCCCCTCTTGTCCAGCCCAGCCGTCTCTCTCACTGACCTGTAGAGTCTGTGGGTGGAGGGAACTTCCAGGCCGCCGGAGGTTCCGTCCCTGAAGCCTGCTCAAATCAGCTTCTCTGGGGTGCGGCCAGGGCAGTGCTGGGGTGGGGTCCACTTTCTGGGACGCAATGGACCCTGGGGATGGCTCTCCAGGGCTCTCTGTATTGGAAATCTCTTCCACTATGTTTCTGCACCCCCTGCAGTGATCCAGAACTTCTGGGCAACTCTTCTTACATTAAATCTATGGGCTGTGGGTTCGGAGCTCGTATACATGCGTCTTTCTACTCCACCATCTTGACACCGCCCCTCCACTTTTTTTCACTCTTAAAAAAAGATATCTGTGAAACCTGAAGAATAAGATGTAATCCCAATTTATTGTGGAATGTTGCAACCTGCCTTCCAATAAATGGAGGATCATGGAGGAAGAGGGAAGCAACTGCACATCCAATGGGATGACCCAGTCTTCTTATAAAGTTATTTAGACTTACTTCAGCTCATGGTGAGTAGGTTCTTTCCTTTTCCTCTTATCTCCTTGAGAAGATGACTGTTTGAAGAACCTCACTGCTCTCCCACAAAGTCTGTCTGATGTGATAATATAAAGAACCTTGTGATTCATCCATCTGTTTAAATGAGAATTAAATTCATCTGTAGCTTCATCATAAGCCCCCATTTTATCATTAGGACCTACCATCATCTCAACATAAACTCTGGTTCTTGAGGGTCTTGGCCACTGGTTTTTGGTGTTGTCTCATCTTGATTTTTTAAAGCGTTTTTAGTTGACAAATTTTTCATTTACTGCTGCTGTTCCCAGGACGTGAACATGAAGTAGGGCAACTCTGCTGGTTCTTGATCTCCAAGATGCTGAAGCTAGGATAGAAGGCCACAGGCCATGGCTGAGGTTGCTCTAGGGTCGCAGTCCTGGCAGCCCCTTCCCTCAGAGCCTCCCTAAGGGCCTTGGTTGGAACTTTTCACTTCTCATCCAGCTGGTCCTCACCTCCAACTTCCCCACTCAGAGCCATGCTGTGACCCCCAGAGCATGGACCTGACTGACCACATACCTCCTACTGCTTTTGACATCAAAGTACATCTACCTATTAAGACTCTCTAGTAAGAGTGTATACCTTCCTTGGTAATTTTTTAATATGAGATATATGTTACTGTCTAAGATGGGAGAATGGGTAGGAAATATGTTAGGTTTCCTTAGGAATGAAGAATCAGGAGTTCATTAACTTTAAGACTAGCAAGAGATCCTAAAGAATGAAGGAAGGTAAGTTATAAAAATGTGTTTTTATTATGTGGAACTTGTATTGTAAGCCTTCAGTGCTTATCCTTTGAGAATTCATTGTTTCATACTTAGTTGAGATAGAAAAACTCCTTTATCTACCCCTAGTGATCACTGGGGCCCCTTTCAGGTACCTCTTCCTATAATAACTCTTCTGTCTCCAGTCTCTTTTCTCATTAGCCATGATCATCAGGAACTTATCCTTGACTAATAAGAACACACTTTAAATGGTAAATCAACACAGAAGTTGTGGAGCAGGAGTAGTAATAATTGTCATCTTAGGAGGCAGCATAGCCTAGCAGAAAGAGATTATTAAGATAACCTAGTTTACAGTTCTGTTTTTGTGAACATAGGCAAGGTATTCAACCTGACAGTGATCCCAAGAAATTCTCCAAGACTTTAAGGTTCAGATAAATTGTTAATCTGCATCAATACAGGGGGCTTCTATACTGGGAAATAATCACACTGATGAACCCACAGATCAGTACAATAGCAGCAACTGCATCCATAATAATATTAGCAACAGCATTTAGTGGTGGTGATACTAACAGCCATTCCCAAAGGAAATTGCCATTGGAATACTACAAAGTTCTTTATTGACCCTGAGTCAATGACCATGAAAACAAAAGGTCCATCTTCCTTTTTAACATCAATAATCTTCCAATGCTGTTTTATGCCTGTGATCATAGCATGTGATTATCTCCCAAAGAATTAAAATTGAGGATCATTCAAAGGAGAATGGAGAGGTGCATGTGGGAAAGAACATGTTGACGCTCATTATAAACTATACATTTTGAGGAAGAAGTAGAGTAATGTACGTCAAAGAAATGGTTGAGGAAAAAGAAAATGTGGGATCCACTGGTATCCTTTCAATGTCAAAATCAATCTAGAAAGGCCTAAAATGTTCAGTAGATCCTTAGTGATTGACTCAAAGGAAGACATGCACAAGAATATCATAGAATAGATAGGAACAGATGTCTTGGGATCTCTGCCACTGGAAGGAATAACCTCACTAAGGAGGCCACAGGTCAGAGTATTATTATTTTTAAAAAACATTACTGATCATTGCCACTGACATGAAGAGCTTAACACCTGTGCATAAAGAGCATTCTGCATAAAGATAAAACATATTGTATTATATGCCCTATTAACTTTAAGGCTCTGTTTGTTTATAATAATAAGCACTAAAGGTGTGGGATATGGCCTTACAATGAGGAGACTGATTTCATAAACCCCACATAGAAACTTGTCACATTACTTCATAGTCTACATATTGACCATTCATATTTGTTTATATATTTCCTGCTTTAGAAAACAAAACAAAACACAATAGATTCTGTCATGGAAGACTTTGGAGTAAGGATAAACTTGAGAACATAGAGAGTTCTGTTTTTTTCACTTCTAGTCCCCCTAAGTCCAAACTCACTGGTACTGCATTCTTTAAACACACAGAGTAAAAGTGGAATGTAACCCTGCCTGCAAGTCACTCTATCCTCATGATGGACGGTGGGACTTTCCTTGGTGAAAGCATAGTTCAGGTACTACCTCCTATAGGATGACTTTCTTTTCTTCTCCTTTCCATCTCTACCCCAATCAGTAGCAGCATTCTTCCTCTTGAAAAGACTTCATCTATCATTTGTGTTTACTTATCTGCTTGTGTTGAACCACCCTTCCCTCCCATTACCAGTCAAATGTAAGTTCTCGGAAGGTAAGGACTGTCTTTGAATCCTTAGAGCATAACAAGATGCCTGGCAGGTTATAGAGGCAGAGTACATAACAGAATTTACAGAATTGAGGGTAGAAGGAGTAAGACTAGTCAGTCCTGCACTACAAGGTAAAGCTAACATCCCCTTGTTCCAAGATCAAACCATTTCAGCTTCCTGTACTGAATCCAGTGTTTGGGGTCAGCTGTTCAGTTATAGCTTTAGACTGCGCTGCTTAAGATTAGATGCAAACGAAGGGGAAACACAACTACCTCTCCATTCTTTGATTAGCTGGCGGATGGTGACAATAAGCATTTTGGAATTTGTTCGTTTGTTTGTTTCCTCATGTTACCACATTTTAAAGACAGAATCTGGATCTTATTTGTGGCCTTTGGTGGACTACTTCTCCCTCCCCTCCACCACTTTCTCTCTCTTTCTCTCCTCTCTCTCTCTCTCTCTCTCTCTCCTCCTCTCCTCTCTCTCTCTCTCTCTCTCTCTCTGTTTCTCTATGTCTCTCTGTCTCTCTCTCTCTCTGACTCTCTCTGTCTCTCTGTCTCTCTCTCTCTCTCTCTCTCTCTCTCTCTTTCTCCAAATAATACATATGTGTATATGTATACACACATATGTTGGTTTTTGTCCTTTGTTCTCGAAGAGGACCAAAATTACATCACTATGTTAGAGTTAAGTTACAGCATGTCTGACTGGCTGGTCAGACCAATACAAGTCTGGAATGCTCTATCACAGGTTGGGCACAAAATGTTCATGTGAACATTTGGGGTGGATTCTCTAAATTTACATATCTCCCATTTCTTTAATTAAGCTGCTTAATTAAGCTCATAGAGCACAGTGCTTTCTTTGATGGGGGTATGACATGCTGGATGGTCCTGTGCCAGTGTCTCCCATGTCACCCAATCAGTTCCAAAGTTTTTTTTCAGAACTTTGCATATGTATACATATACACATATGTAAAGACTTCATCTGTACATACACACACACATATATACACATATATATGTGTGTGTGTGTGTGTAAATACAGGAAAGTTGGGGTATGTGGATATACATATATCTGTAAATATGAGAGTCAGCTAATATGTTGGACAGAAGGCCAGCTTTGAAACCAGAAAAACCTAGATTAAAATCCTGCCTTTGACCCATACTGGCTGTAACACCCTTGGTCAAGTAACCTAATTAATCAATGTTCTAGGCCAGTGGGATCAAGCTCAAATAGAAATAGATCTCTGCTGACAGCCTATTGATAAGAAATGTACAAATTAATATTATTAACATGCATTACCTTTTTTTCTTATTTTACTAAACATTTCCCAATTACATTTTAATCTGATTCAGCCATGAGCTTTGCCAGGTGCTCTTCTGCTGGCGAGTTTGACATCTCTGCTCTTGGAAACCTTCTAGGATGATAGGCTTACATCTGGTGCTGACTTGCATGGCTGGAAGAAATTTTCTTCCCTAGGAGTTGACCTATATTGATGACATCACAGGTCCAGTCCTGATCCCTATCCCTATGTTTTCTTTTATTTAATAAGAGATTCTTTTTATCATTTGCATCCCCAAAGTTTGATAAAGTAGCACACAATATTAATGCATAGGAAGTGCTCAGCATATGCTTTTTAAAAAATTAAATTGGTTGTTATGAATATATGTATTTATGTTGGCCAAATCAACTAATCCTTCCTCCACTTAATACAAATTGATTATTTTTTATTTGAAGCTGAGGCAGCTAGGTAGGGAGAAGCAAGGAGTCAGGAGACTTGACTTCAAACGTAGCCTCAGACACTAACTAAATGTTTGACCTTGGGCAAGTCACTTAACCACTATTTCCCTCACTTTCATCAACTATAAAATGGGGATAATAATAGTATCTATTTCCCAATGTTGTTGTGAGGATTCATATTTGTAAAGCACTTGTTACAGTGCTCAGCAGCACATGGTAGGTGCTTTATAAATTATTAAAAAAAGAAAAATCAATTTAGAAAACTAAGAGATATATCCTAGAAGGGGGAGGAACCAAGATAGTGGAGTAGAAAGATTCACATATGCTAGATCCTAACCCACAGCCCACAAAATAACTGTAAAGAAGAACTCCCAACAAATTCTGAAGCAGCAGAAGCCATACAACAACAGAGTGGAGGGGATTTCTGTTCCAGAGAGCCCTGAAAAACTGACACCAAAGGGCCATTGCACACCGGACCCGGATGGAATCTCCAGCAGCCATGCAGGTCCCTCCACCCACAAAGCCCAAAGGTCAGTGAGAGAGCCTGTTTGGCTGGCTGAGAGGGGAGCATGGTGTCTCCATAACACAGGTCCCCTCGGGAGGCAGCAGCAGAAGCAGCCGCAGAGGCAGCAGTGTACAAGGGCTCCCAAAGCAGACAGGAGTTCAGATCCATTGCTGAAGATATCCACATAAACACCCTGAGGGAACTGAGCCCTGTGTGGCAGCCCTGCCCCCACCCAAACAGCTGAATTTAATCTTACAGTGAATAATAGCAGCCCTGCCCCCACTGAAGGCCCTGAGGCTGGGAAGCAGCATTTGAATCTCAGACCCCAAGTACTAGCTGGGCAGATCTGGAGACAAGGTGGATGTGGAAAAGAATCTCAGAACTCAAGTAAGTAACTGGGAAAATGCCCAGAAAAGGTGGGGGAAAAGATCATAGAAGGTTACTTGCTTGGTGAAAAGATATCTCCTCCTTTCCTTTCCAATGAGGAAGAACAATGTTTACCATAAGGGAAACACATAGAAGTCAAGGCTTCTGTATCCCAAACACCCAAAATAAATATTCAACGGGCTCAGGCAAAGGAAGAGCTCAAAAAGGATTTTGAAAATCAAGTTAGGCAGGTGGAAGAAAAACTGGGAAGAGAAATGAGAGAGATGCAAGAAAAGCATGAAAAGCAGGTCAACACCTTGCTAAAGGAGACCCAAAAAGATGCTGAAGAAAATAACACCTTGAAAAATAGGCTCACTCAATTGGAAAGAGAGGTTCAAAAAGCCAATGAGGAGAAGAATGCTTTCAAAAGCAGAATTAGCCAAATGGAAAAAGAGGTTCAAAAGCTCACTGAAGAAAATTATTCTTTCAAAATTAGAAGGGAACAGATGGAGGCTGATGACTTTAGGACAAACCAAGAAATCAAACAAAACCAAAAGAATGAAAAAATGGAAGATAATGGGAAATATCTCATTGAAAAAACAACTGACCTGGAAAATAGATCCAGGAGAGATAATTTAAAAATTATGGGACTACCTGAAAGCCATGATCAAAAAAAGAGCCTAGACATCATCTTTCATGAAAGTATCAAGGAAAACTGCCCTGAGATTCTAGAACCAGAGGGCAAAATAAGTATTCAAGGAATCCATTGATCACCGCCTGAAAGAGATCCAAAAAGAGAAACTCCTAGGAACATTGTGGCCAAATTCCAGAATTCCCAGGTCAAGGAGAAAATCTTGCAAGCAGCTAGAAAGAAACAATTCAAGTATTGTGGAAATACAATCAGGATAACAAAAGACCTAGCAGCTTCTACATTAAGGGATCGAAGGGCGTGGAATAGGATATTCCAGAAGTCAAAGGAACTAGGACTCAAACCAAGAATCACCTACCCAGCAAAACCGAGTATAATACTTCAGGGGAAAGAATGATCTTTCAATGAAACAGAGGACTTTCAAGCATTCTTGATGAAAAGACCAAAGCTGAAAAGAAAATTTTATTTTCAAGCACAAGAACGAAAAGAAGCATGAAAGGGTAAACAGCAAAGAGAAATCATAAGGGACTTACTAAAGTTGAACTGTTTACATTCCTACATGGAAAGACAATATTTGTAACTCTTGAAACTTTTCAGTATCTGGGTAGATGATGGGATTACACACACACACACACACACACACACACACACACACACACACATACACACGTATGAGAGAGACAGAGAACACAGAGTGAATTGAATAAGATGGGATCATATCTTAAAAAAATGAAGTTAAATGGTGAGAGAAATGTATTGGGAGGAGAGAGGGAGAAATGGAATGGGGCAAATATTCTCTCATAGAAGAGGCAGGCAGGAGACTTTTAGTGGAGGGAAAAAGAGGGGAGCTGAGAGGAAAACATAAAGTTTACTTTCATCACATTCAACTAAAGGAAGGAATAAAATGCACACTCATTTTGGTATGAAAACCTATCTTACAATACAGGAAAGTGAGGGAGAAGGGAATAAGCAGGGTGGGGGATGATGGAAGGGAGGGCAATGGGAGGAGGGAACAATTTGAAAACAACACTCTTGGTGAGAGACAGGTTTGAAAGAGAGAATAGAAGCAATGGGGGGCATGATAGGATGGAGGGTAATATAGTTAGTTTTACACAACACAATTATTATCGAAGTCATTTGCAAATCTACACAGATATGGCCTACATTGAATTGCCTGCCTTCCCAAAGGGAATGGGTGGGGAGGGAGGGATGGGGAGAAGTTGGAACTTAAAGTTTTAGGACCAACGGTTGAGTATAGTTCTTGCTACTAGGAAATAAGAAATACAGGTAATGGGGAATAGAAATTATCTGGCCCTACAGGGCAAAAGATAAGATGGGGATAAGGGAAGGGAGGGATGTTAGAAGGGAGGGCAGATTGGTGATAGGGGAAATTAGAATGCTTGGTGTATTGGGGTGGGGGAGGGGATAAATGGGGAGAGAATTTGGAACCCAAAATTTTGTGAAAATGAATGTAAAAAGTTAAATAAATAAATGTATTAAAAAAAGAAGAAAACTAAGAAAAAAATAGATTTCAGAAAGAGGAAAGAGACTTCTCTGGATAGTCAGTCGTAATCCTTATTACTGTGTTTGGCTCAGGGAATTATTTTTCAAGAGGGACTCTGATAAAAGAATGTTCAATGGAGGGCAACCAGGACAGTGAAGGAGGAGTCTGGATTCCATGTCTCATGAGGACTGACTGAAGGAACTAGGGATATTGTGCTTCCAGAAGAGAATAATGCAAAGGAGAGATTATAGCTGTCTTTAAACATTTGAAGGATGGTTGTGGAGGATAGAGTAGACTCATTTTGTTGATCCCAAAGAGCAGAACCAAGACTGTTAGGTAAGAATTGTAAAAATGCCAATTTAAGCTTGATATTAGAGGAATAAATAAAGAAATGTTCCTAACAATTAGAGTTAGTTGGGCCTAGTTAGGAGGAAATAATGTCTTGGGCCCAGTTGGTAGGGAGAGTTCAGAAAATGACTTGTCAAATATGTTGTACCGGGAATTCTTTTTATACAACGGTTGGGTTTGATGACTACTGAGGTCCCTTCTATCTCTCAATTTCTATGAATCTATGAGGTTTATTGCCCTCTTTATTGTCCTTCTTATGCTCCCCCATTCCATACTCCTCCTGGCCCCTAGCACAGTTACCCCAGAACCCAATTTGCAAAACTCAGTCATACCTGCCCATCCCACATTCAGAATATTCCTTTTTCCTTCTAATTGCCTCAGATCTCCCCCTAGATAACCCCTCCATCATTAAAATTGACTTGACCTGGATCCAATTTGCTCTGTGTCTTTTCTCTTCTAAAGCTGTTCTCTCCTAAATTACCCTTGTATATATAATATAAGGATATTAAAGGTCATTCCTCTCATTTAGTGATGAGGAAACTGAGGCACATTGAGGTCAAGTAACAGAGCCAGGATTCAAACTTGGATCGTATGATTTCAAAGTTGGGGCTCTGCCTTCCATGTTGTTGCTGTCTTTATGTGTGAGTGGATGCCCTTGTGATCATAAGCAACTCTTCTTGGGGAACATCCTTTCTTTTTAATAGGTCCTTCTGGGAAGGTGAGAACTTCTCATGAACAACCTACAAATCACACCTTGGAAACAGCTGCCTACACCACCCTCCTGGGAACCCTTTCCTTTCCTGCCAATTTGAAAAGCAAGGATGGGAAGGACATTGCTGGTTTTGTTTATGTATTTAATCAGCCTGTTTCACTCTTTAAGGACAACCATTTAAGCTTGTGGACATGATGATCCATCAAGACTGTACTGGAGTGGCTGGGCAGATGGAATTTATGATGCTCTAAGGGGCCAGATTCCTTTCATGCATTCGGTAAATTTAGTCATAGCTACACTTGTCTGCGGCTAGCATGGCCAAGGCTGACTCCTCTTTGTAATTTCATAAGCACAATAAGCTCATAAATTTTAACCTGACTTTTCCCTCCTCCCCCTTTCAAGAGACTATTGCCTTAAACAAGACTATGGAATTTAAAAGGGAAATGTCAGTGTTAATAGACAGTGTTGCAAATATTGAGTGGCAAGCTTAGATAAAGGTTACAATGAGGTTCATCTATTGTCTATGGCTAGAGCCCAGGGTTTAGCCTACTCAAGAGGATTTGGTCAGCTGCTAATCTATAGGTTGGCAGAGCTAGATAATGAGTAAAAAAAATGGGAGTTTTACTCACCCCAGACTTAACTTATATCTGTCTATCTATCTATCTATCTATCTATCTATCTATCTATCTATCTGTCTATCTATCTATATGTATAGCTTTCTATAGATATCTATCTTTCTTTATTCATATATATATGTATGTATGTATGTATGTGTGTGTGTGTGTGTATTTGCACAGATTTCAGTTTCACCAATTCTGAAAATTCTGTGCAAACCTAGCACAGGAAATTGCTCAGCCTACTGGAAATTGATAGTAACCCCCACTGAGATCCTCTATTTAAGTGTTCCATGGACATGATTAGAACTTTCCAAGTCAACTTCAATGGCTGTCATTAATATGCAAAGTGAAGGAAGATACGGTGTGTACCAAACTACCAAGGTGGCAAACAACCATTCAATGTGGTCAAAAATTTATTTGGTCTTAAGAGAGTACTTTTTGATGCAGACTCCTCAGGAAGGTATAACATTACTTTCTTTTAAAAATAGATTTCACTTTTCATTGACTATTCCTCAAACCTGGAATTTTCTCTTTCTCGCCATCCTTTAAGAGTCAACTCAAATTCTATCTTCTGAAAGAAGCCTTTCCCAATTCCCCTAAAATCTGGTGTATTCCCCTCTGAGATTCCTTGAAATTTACTCTGGATATGTTATGAACATATACTTCTTTGTGTGCATGTTGACCTACCTACTAGAAGTGAGTTCCACAAAGGGAGGAATTTTATCTTTCTCTCTCTAGCACATAGTAGCATGTCTGGCACATCATAGGTGCTTAGTAAATGTTTATTGACTGACTTGTTGATTTGACTTAATATCTTTTGTTTCTATATAGACCAGATTTCCTTCTCATCTCTTCCTCAGAGTCATATAAATTTATGGATTTTTTCTGAAGAATAAAAAGGAATTAAAGAAAAATAAAATGAGCAAAAGAAGAAAAAGTCAGCCAAGCAGATCCATACTTTGAAAGAAAAGTCTGTTATTATATGCAACATTCTGTACCCTGTTCTGCAGTAGTGAAGAAGGAGGTGACCTCATAATTCTTGGAAGCCAAGCTTAGCATATTGCTTTCTAAGGAAAGATGAATGTCCTTTGTCAAAGCTTAGAATCTAGTGCAAGGAGTGGAAGAAAAAAAATTGGTTGCTATTACTTTTCTGTGGTATTACTACTGATCAGTGAGCAATGAACAATCTTGCTGGTCAGTGGTTGAGCTGGTCTTCAAGGAATGCAGCCTTTCACAGAAACTCAGAGTGAGAAGGGACATCAGGGATACTTTATTGCAGGCACACCTTAAGCAGGAATCCTCTCTGCAGTATACCAACAAGTACACATTTAGACTTTTCTTGAAGACTTCTAAAGATAGGAACCTCTTAAGAGAGCCCATTCCATTTGAAGGGAACTCTAATTGTTAGAAACACTTTCATCAAAGCAAAGCTGCCTTTCTATAACTTACACTCATTTGGTCCTTGTGCTTCCCTGTAGAGACAAGCAAAATAATTCTCTTCCATACATTAGCCCTTGAAATATTAGAAGACAGCTATCACTTCATATGGAATTTCAGATTTGAAAGGGATCTCAGTGCCTAACTCATCTCTGCTCTAGATTTAATATTCCTTCAGTTTATCTGGGAAGAATGTGTTCTCCAGTCCTCCACCTTTCTGTTTCCCTTCCTCTGCATGCTCTGTAGCTCAATGTTCTTTTAAAAAATATTGTACCCAAAATGACCATAGGACTCCTGGGATAGTCTGACCAGGTCACACTACAGTGGGGCTATTACCTCTTTACACCTAGAACCTATCTATGCCTTTCTTAACGTGGCCAACAACCATAGTAGCTTTCTTGATGGCTATATCACCTGCTTGGTTCATATTGATCATGAAGTTGACCAAAGTCTTTCATGTTTTTCAGAAGAACTGATGTTTAGTGACCCTTCTCCCATCTGGGACTTTTATGAAACTGAATTTTTAAACTCAACGTAAGACTTTACATTGATCCCTATTAAGTTATATCCTTGTTTGAAAATTTGTCCCACCCTTCTATTTTGTCAAGATCATTTGCAAGCCAGGCATACAACGCTCAGTAAATGCTTGTTGACTTGATTTGATTCGCTCTGCCCCCTCCCGGTTTTGTTTCATCTGCAAATTTGATGCCTTTAAGTCATTGGTTAAAATGGCGTACCATACAATGCCAGTCTCAGACTCTCTGGGCAGCCCACTGTGAATTCTTCCCTTTGAGTAGTCACTCAGTCAGCTCCCAAACTATCGAATTATATTATTTCATCAATCATCCCACAACTCCCCATATTGTTTTTGAATAAAAATGGCAGTAGAGGCTAAATTTATCATATGTTTTGCTAAAATTGAGGTCAATAGACAGTATCTTAAGAATCCTAGTACAGTTTTAAACTAATGGAATGTATTAAAACCTTTGGGACATCCCATATATCTGACACTTCCAATAGTCTACTAGTCTAATGACACTCTCAAAAATTAAAATTTTGCTGTTTTGGTACTTCTGGAGATTCACTAGGAAGGAGAAGAAGACAATGATCTTCTTTAGTTTTTATCCTATGTGTCACAGAGAGCATCTATTAACTCTCAGTTGGTAAGTCCAGCTACACACTCAACTCTGGGACCGATCATGGCCTTAGAGAGAATGTTAGGAATCTTAATTCATAAGCTGAGTAACTCAACAGTTTTGGGTAAAGTCAGCTTGCTTGGTGGAATAATTCTGATCTTATATTTCAGTTCCAGTAACAGAGTACCTGTCTTACATACCACCCCATACCCATCACTATCTCTATGCCTTGATTTCCCCATCAGTTCTTCTGGAAACAGTCTTGACTGGCCCCAGTTATCCCTCTCATTCTTAAAGGGACTCTTATCCCTGGGCTCTCATCATCTTCACTGGGTCTCTGATACCTGTTGACAGGCTTCCTGATCTTGTGTCCTGACTGGCAATAAAACTTTGATATGTTGTCTGCCACCCACCCTTCCTCAGTGCTTACTGTCAGGCTTTTGTCTAGACCAGGGGTCCTGAATCCTCAAGGCCAGATGTGACCTTCTAGGTCCTTGGGTGTGACTTTTTGACTGAGTCCAACTTTTACAGAACAAATCCTTTTATTAAAGGAATTTTTTCTGTGAATTTGGATTCAGTCAAAGGGCTACACTTAAGGACCCAGAGGGCCACAGGTGGCCTCCAGGTCATAGGTTTGTCCCACTCCCACCCCGGGCACTTACCCAATTCCCTGCTCCAGCCCTGTTGTTCTGATACATAAACCAAGGGAACTGTTTTTGTTACAACCAAACGAAATCAAACCCAAAACAACTTCATCCCATATCATTCTGTTTCACAGGATATCTCAAAATTCTCGCCTGCTATTTATGTATCCTGGCCACGTTGACATGGACAATGCTCCTTTTCTCCGGGGAAGTCTAAAAAAAGAAACTTACGACTCTTCTTCCATGTTCTTAAATATAAACAGCTCCATAAAAGCTCTAAAGTGACAAAAGTGCCTCAAAAATAAAAATAAAAACCAAAGACAGTAACCAGCAGTGGGATTTGTCATAGTGAATCTGGCATCTTGTGACAGTCATTCTAAAAACTGATTTGACATAATTGTAAATGATGAATGATAAAATGATAGCCAGAAGGGAATTAGCTAACTGTCAAAACCACAGTACAAATTCACAGTCTGATCATTTGCACTCCCATTCCACTCCCATTACAGAGTAAATCAGGGATTGTTAAGAAACTGTAAGAAAGTCAGATGTATTACCATGTACCTTCACATGATTTGTGGTCAGTTCTTTCCTCATCCCACAAACCCTTTGTACTGGTGTGGTGTCATTATCCTGAGTGTCTGCCTACCTCCCTTCACCCCCACCCCCTGCCCCAGAAAACAAGTCTGTTCCTGAAGCCTGTGAGATAGGGTACAGCTAGAAGCAAAGCTAGGATTTAGGAACACTTCAACTTCCTCTGTCAGCACCTGGATTCTATTTGGGAACACCTGGTAAGTGTAAATTTTCTCAAAGGCATGGAACACATGGGAAGATTCTGCAGAAAATTTATTTACTTCATTCTGTTTCTACCAGGAACCTCAAATGGAAGTCAGAGTCATCATCTCTGGGCAAGGGATTTGTAATCATTAGTTGCACTGATATTTTCTTGTTCAGTCATTTTCAGTCATGAATAACTCTTTGTGACCCCATTTAGGGTTTTCTTGGCAAAGATTCTAGAATGGCTTGCCATTTCCCTCTTCGGCTCATTTTACAGATGAGGAAACTGAGACAAATGGGCTTAAGTGATTTGTCCAGGGTCACATAGCTAGAAAGTGTCAGAGGCCAGGAAGATGAGTCTTCCTGACTCTAGACCCGGCATTCTAAATCACTTTGTCACCTTGCTGTCTCAACTAACAACTTTAGTTCTACCCAAAAGTAGACTAGGTTTTCTTTGGATTCGTGAAACTCTAGTAACCATTCTGTAATGTATTTTCACTGCCACTGCCACATAAAATAGAGGAGGACCAGTTGAAAGAGTGAATCCCCCAAACAAGGTTACCCTACATCCAAGACACTATCGAAGTTTACATCCACTTAAAATCACAGCTCACAAGCTGCCCAACGCCCACACAGTAAGCTTATTTTTACTAAAGGTATTTTATGAAGCAACATAGTAAGAACAGTTGCAGTGAAATATTTCCATAATCTTTATCACATGGAAGAATAGATATACACATCTAGGGCTAGGCACATGAGGCACACACATCAGGATGGAGGGGCAAGGCATGCTTTTAATGTTTCACACCTGCTGATGTCTTCTGGTGATGTAATCTCAGTACCATCATTGTATGCTCGGTGCTTAATAAATGTTTGTTTCCTTCCTTGCTTCCTTTGCTGGGGTGTTCACCTAGAGCATTATCCTGCTGAAGACCTAGTCGCCACTGGTTACTTCTCTTCTGGATGTGTTGACTCTGTCTGATTATGATTCACTGGATACATACCTCCGCTGGCCTCAGAAATAACTCTTCTAGGCATGTGATTATGGAATTTCTCCCTACTTCTAGTTTTCTTGACTTATAGGGGTTCTTTTTCTCAAGTCCTTCTTTGGGAGGTGTTAATTCATTGGAGGCACAGTGCAGAGAGTACCGAGATGGAGTCAGGAAGAATCATCATTTGTCTTTATGAATTCAGATCTGTAGCTTTGCGAGCACGGGTGAGTCACTTAATCCTGTTTGTCTCAGTTTCCATCTTGGCAAAAAAAGCTGGAGAAGGAAATGGCAAATCACTCCAGCAACTTGGCCAAAGTGGGGTCACAAAAAGTTGGGCACAACTGAACGACATTAACAACTTATTGATATTTTTTCCAGCAATGATATATTTTGATCCTTCTAGAGTAAGGCTTTCCAACTCTATTGGGAGAGTCTTTGCCCAGATCAAATGACGCTTTTTGGAGCACAGAGCAGAGATAATTCTAGTCTTCTCTCTAATATCCTCAGGCTTCATTTTCTCTTTGAACTCAACTTCTTGGTCACCAGGTTTGTATTTCTCCATCAGAGGATTCAGTCTGGCCTAAGGTGGACATTCCTTATGCTTTCATATTTATTTCTGATCAATAGACTAGAAACCAAGCATAAAGCAGTAGTAAGGACACTATAGTTGGCACCAGAGGAACCAGATTTGATAGCTTATGTAAGCATTTGCCATCTGCAAATGAAAAGGTTGAATTAGATGACCTCTGAGACTTTTCTCATCTCTAAATCTATGATCCAATTACCACACTTAATCAATTACAACTCCGGAAACTGTTCTCCCAGAAAAACTTCCAGTATCTTCTGCGGTTTGGGGTTCTCCAGGTTGTCAATTCCCAAATGTCTTCCTTATATTCTCCTATCAAGATGAGGGAGTGTGGGGAAATAGAGATAATTTCATAGCAGGGTTAAAGAAAAAAATCTCTATCCAACTTGCTCCCTCTCCACCAAGAACTACACCTTTCTGTCTTTATACATGATCAGAAATTCCCTGAAGCCTTTTCAGCACCTAAAACTTGAATGGATAAATGAATGGATGTATGAATCAATGAACAGAAAACATCAAATAATGAAGTAAATATGCTTTAATTCCATTTTTCTGGACCAAGAAGTTATATCTACCCTGAGAATTTTTGAGTTTATACCGTATCTCTTTTCTCTGCCATCACCTTGAGTGCCCACTGACAGCATTTGCCTCATTTTTGAGGGGTTAGAGACTGGCACTCCAGTTCCATTTAACCATGTGTTATTGGGTAGTTTTTAAAAAAGATATTTGCTTCCCAAATATAGCAAGAATAAATGTATGAACATTTATCACAATACTTCAAGAAAATAATCTCCTTATACAACCTACGGCTTTGGGGAATCTGACTCAAAACTTAGCTTAGTTCCTACGTAGCATTGCCCCTACCAAGTCCACATTTAAAGATGACATCATTGTCAAGCAAGTCTTTCTGTTTGGCTGAAGTCTTAAAGACTTTATCACTGCTTGCTCATTAGGACTACAATGTTAGGCTGACTGTGACATTGGGTATGGATTCTGACTGCCAATTTCCTGTGGCTTACTCTCCAATGATCAGAGACTCTACTTTCTGAAGTTAGAATGGAAAAGAGGGTATGAAAAGGTCAAGTACTCAAACTTATTTTTGGGGAGCCATATGACCTAAGAGGGGAAGAAAGTCCTAAAGCCTTCATCATTATACATGATCTCTTACTAGAAACTGTCAATGAATTTCTCCAGATGGCAATGCAGCAATTAGATGGTAAAACTGGCTCAAGACTTTCTGAAGACAGTGACCATTTGGGCTAAAGAGCCAGTAGAAAAAGACTCCTAACCATGTGGTCAGTCAACTGGTATCAGATACAGAATGTTTTGTAGTCTCTCTAAGGCATATTCCTAAGTTGAGATCCCTCAGCATCATCCATGTGGTGCTTATTTCAGCCAAGCAAGCTGATAGGGCCTTACTAGTGTGTGGTTATTGCTGTATTAAAGTATTAATAGCTTCATTTCATATAAACATAAGTAACTTCTGAAACACTTATATAGAGAACTAATGTGTATCTGGTATTTAAAAATCTGAGCTAGTTCTGCAAGTGACTATGTTTTATATTACAGTGAAGATATGAAAATGTAGTTAAATACAACTCAAGTGTTTTACATGGCTTCTTCCCAACTTCCCCCCTGTGTCAGTAAGTACCCTCAACATACACAGGGGGCCTAAAGTACAGTTTGCTAGATCTGTATTCATAAAAGGAAAGGCAACTTTTGAGGGATTAACAATCACTTTAATCAAGCACATGAATCATTCCTTTAACCAAGCATATACATCATTCACCTAGTTCAGGAGAGTCAGCACCCTGAACTTCAAAGAAAATACAGAGAAAACAAAGAGTCAACAGCCATGACTTCCTCTGCCTGACCATAATCAATACTTAAAATCACAAATCAATAGACAGGTATAACTGTCTGACCATAATTACCTGAGAGGGAAGCGCTGACATTTGAGTTTTCAAAGCCACAGGGCTCCTTAAAGGAGCTTCCCAGAGTCCTTGTGTGGCACTCAAACCTTCTTACAAAAATTAAGCCCCCAAGTAAAACCTCAACTCAGCATCTTTAGACCATTTTTAGAACCAGAGGGCATCATGACCCTTGAGAACCAGTGCCTCATTAACAAAAGGCTTGGGCCTTCCCACAAATCTTCTCTAATCAAACTCCCTTTAATGGGCAGGCCCATTAATTGGTGGGGAAGATCTTTAATAACATTAAAATAATTAGCAATACAAATACATATACTATTTCTAGTTAAAGAAACTTTTGTTTCTGTACTTTGCTCCTAGTAAAGGCCTTGATAAAGGCAAGATTCAGTCAGAGGCCCTTCATCATACTAAAACAAAAACAATAAAAGATCCTGTTTTGCTTGTCATCACACCCACATGTTTCCACTTTATTTTTCCGGGTTTTCCTTTCAGAAAACAACTTTCACATGTATTCTTTACATATTCCTTTGTAAAATTTTTTAATTTAGCATTTTATTTACCCCCAGTTACATATAAAAGCAATTTTTAAAATTTATTTTTAAAGGTTTGAGTTCCAAATTCTCTCCCTTCCTCCCTTCCCATCTCACCCTTACATTGAGAATGCAAGCAATTCAATGGAGGTCATATTGTGTAGCCATATATGACATTTTCCTAATAGTTATGTTGTAAAAGAAAGCATAAACAAAAAATGTCAAGAGAAATAAAATTTAAGAAAAGTATGCTTCAATCTGTACTCAGACATCATCAGTTCCTTCTCTGGGGATGGACAGCATTTTTCATCATAAGTCCTTCAGGGTTGTCTTATATCATTGTATTGCTGAGAATAGCTCAGTCATTCATAGCTGATCATATTAAAATATTGCTATTACTTTGTATATGGTACATTTCACTTTGCATCAGTCCATATAAGTCTTTGCAGATTTTTCTGAGAATATCCTGCTAATTCTTTCTTACATGACAACAGTATACCATCACAATCACATATCACAACCTGTTCAGCCATTTCCCAGTTGATGGGCATTCAGTCAATTTCCAATTTTCTCCTTCCCCCATCAAAAAAAGAAGTGCTATAAATATTTTTGTACACAGAGGGCTTTTTCTTTTTGTTCTTTTTAATCTCTTTTGAGGAAACAGCAAAGAGTAGATAGTATAGAGAGTATAGAATGTTGGATAACCAAAAAATGTTACATATTTTGAAAAAATATATATCCTATGACTTTTTTTGGTACATATATATTTATTTTCCTAAAATAAATGTTAAAACTTGACCAACAGTTCCTAAGTCTACAATGAGTGCTAATAAGACATAGCTAGATGGTGCTAGATGTGTGATGGGGGGATTAATGGATTAAGGATTGCTTATTTGCTTTAAATCACCAATAAATAATATTTAACTTTAATCAAAAGCATTCTACATACACTGGGTCCCATCTTTCTTCTTGGTTTTTGTTAGGTCACAAGTAAGGATTTTCTTCTTTTCAGGACCAAGGGAGGAACCCTGGATCAAAATTAAATGAAGAGTAAAAACCCACCATCAGAAAGTGAGAAGAGAGATCAGTGGTTTGTTATAGACCTGGAAGAAAATCAATATGATTTGGAATGAGAATTCAATATCTATGTTCAGTATAATTGGAATTGAGAAGAAATGTGACAATTGGTTAATAGACCGGGGCCAAACTAATATGCTTCTTGGATGGGATTGTTACTTATGTTTATATTCTTGTCAAGCAGGTCATAAGAAAGAAGCCATCTCAGTGGAGGACAGAATTGTAAAATCATAGGATGTGAAAGTTAGAAAGGACATGAGAAAATACGTTGTCTGGTCCTTTAGTTTTACGATGAAAGAAACTGAGGTTCAGATAAATTAAATGTTTCTCCAGAAATGTCACACTACTAGTTTGTGACAGTCAAGACTAGAGACCAGGCCTTCTATTTAAGTCTATATCTATACCTGCAAAATAGTTGGGATATATTTAGTGTTTAAAAAGAAAAGATTAAAAAAAAACTGTAGACAGAAAATACAATTGGACATTTTGTCCATTTGATGCCAAATACTTGTTTTGACTGAATTTCCTCCCTATTACCCAATTGTTTCAGTAATCCTCCAAGAAAGGAGCAGTCAGTTTTTGTTTAGGTCTGAAATCTTTTAGAGAGGAAGAGTTAACCTGTCTGCTGATTCCACATGCCCATGGCCTCATCCATCTTCTAGACAGATGCTGATAAAAAGTTGTTTCCCGGTTCAGGATGATGGAACCCCAAGGAGGTTTGTGCCCTTAATTACTTCAGAAACTTTGGCCACAGTGCAAGGTGATATAGGAAATGTTGTATAACCTTTCCAAGGGAGGTGTCTTGAATTTTCAAAGTAGATAAACAGGATTTAGGTTGTTCTTTTTTTTTTAATTTCCTGGATATAACACTTCATTTATGATCTTAGCAAGAAAGAATGAAATTGCTTGGCACAGAAAATAAAAACAAAACACATAACTCTCCATTTTATTCAAGCAAGCAAATAGGTGCATACATTATCTTTCTGCCTCTTTTTCCTGTGTTTTGTAGTGAGAAGTCACAGGGAAAATGATTTTCTTAAAACGAAGTCAAATGATCCTGAATATGTGAAACTGTATCTACTTTGTTACTAAGTGTATTGTTAATATATTTTTGCATAATTGGAAGATCTTTCCCATCCAATAATAGGCCCATGTGACTTATTTGAGTCACATAGAAGCCTGCATCACCTGAGTCTGAGATGGGAGGAGCTTGCTGAACTGGTGGGACAGGAAGGGCAGAACAGAGCTGAGGGGAAGGTGGACACAGCAGTTAGAGCTGAGGGACAGAGAGGAAGCAGGCAGAGATCTGTGAGTGTTTGTTTGTGGGAAGGCCCTAGCAGGGGGAAGACTTGGGGATGGTGGTGCCCCCTGAATTTTTACTGTGATTAGATTTCTTTGTTGCTATGATGGATTTGGTTTTCTAGTGTATAAATAAATGTTTTGGTTCTATCTTCCATGTGGAGAGGCTGTTATATTTCGGGATTCAGAATTGCACTGGCATATTCATAGCTGTCATAGGTGCTGTGAATATTATGTTGCTGCTACACTAAGCTCTTTCAACATGTGCTTAAGAAATACCAGCTGTGAGCCAGGGCCCTTGGCAAGGTCTTAGGGGAAAGATACCTTTTAGATATGACATGGTCCCTCTCCATTTGGAGCTTGTGTAAAGACAAAAAGACAACTTCAATACCAAATAGTAAATGCATGAGAGAGGTATAAAACAATGCTTTGTGGGAGCTTCAGGTGGAAGATAATTTATGACAAATCAGGGAAGGCATCATGAAGGAGGTGGCAATTCATTTGGGCTTTAAAGGAAAGATAGAAACAGCAAATGGAAAGGGAAATGGCAAATATTTTAGACTTAGGGGACAGTATGAATAAAAGAGGAAGGACAAGAAAACTCAGGGAATGTTTGGGGGACAGCAATTAGTCCAAGTTACATAGAGGAGAGTAATAGGACATAAAGCTGTAAAAATGAAATGGTCTCCAACTGTGGAGAGCCTTGAATATCAGGCAAAGGTATTTACAGATGTGTCACACAGAGATTATTCACTTAATAAAGGGATTCATAGGCTTATAGATTTAGGATTGTAAGGGACCTTAGATACCAGCAGGCCAAACCCCCACATCTTACATGGAGAAACTGAGCATCAATGAGGTACAATAACTTGCAAAAGTCACACAGCTGACTATGTTTTTGAGCTGGGCTCTGAAATCAGATCATCCTGACTCCCAGTCCTCTGGTTTATGGGTTCCCCTACATTAATTCTTTGTATTACCAAATCAATTTTCCTTAGTTCACTTAAATCATTTGTTTTACAAATTTATAAACATACTCTTATAAATTGATTTATACTGAGTGTTTCTCTGGACTCTTGTTGTGTAAAGTAAAGCATGCCTTAATCTCTTCTCAGTCGTAAAGGTCCAAAGATTGAATACCACCTTAGTGACTGTCTCTTACTATAATTCCTGGCTTTGACAGATCACTTTCTCTAGTTCAAGACCAGAAATTAGCTTTTTGGGTCACAGTTTCCTTGGGGCAACTCTACTCTTGCAAACTGTGTTCTGGTTGTCTCCAGAATCAATTGGTTACAACACTTACTGAATGTCTATTCATGTGCAGAACAGAGCACTGGACACCCCAGCGAGAGAAAAAAAAAAAGAGTGAATCTGGCCCCTGCCTCTAAGGAATTTATAAAATCCAAAAGGAGTGACTGACCAACACAAGGGAATAAACAATCCCCAAAATGCAAGCAAAGAAAAGATACATACCAATATTGCAGTGTAAGGAGCATTGGATTTATAACTGAGTTCAGTTTAGCTGAGTCCAATTCCCAATTATGCTACTTACTCCTTTGTGCTCAGTTTCTTCATTAGTAAAAGGGGAAAGAAAGTAGATCACCTCTGAGGTCCCTTCCAGTTCTCAATCTCTAACACCAGTTAATCTCTGAGGTATTAGAGGATTAAGGGCTGGATCAGAAACAACCTAAACCCATAAGGGAACAAGAATACTAGATTAGTCAGTCAGTCAATGAGTTAAGAAATAGATATTTGTTAAGTGCTGTCTACCAAGCACTGTGCTAAATACTGAGGATACAGATAAAAGTTAAAAGGCACTCTGCCCTCAAGGAACCCGTAATCTACTGGGGGGAGATAACATATATGAACTAATTATATTCAAGATAAATTGAAAATAATTAATAGAGGAAAACTGGAATTAAGAAGGTTCAGGAAAGACTTTCTTTAGAATATAGGATTTTAGCTGAGATTCAGAAAAAGCCAGGAGATAGAGATGAGGAGGGATAGCATTCCATGAATGAGGAAGATGCAGTAAAAATGCTTGGATTACAGTTTAGAGTAGAGTGTAGCAGCCAGAGACAGTACTAGAAATAATTCTTTCATTTATCCATTATTTTGGTCATTTGTTTGTTCAACAAATATATATCAAGGACCTTCTATGCATATGGTCTGTGCTTGGCACTGTGTGGGATACAGAGATAGGTAACACAAAATCTCTCCCCTCCAGAAACTCATAATCTTTGTTGGAGAGATAAGAAATGCAGACAAATCACCACCGTATAAGGCAGTATTTGATAAATAGCATATGAGTGGTACAGACTATAGATGCTATAAGAATTCAGAGGAAGAAAAGAATATTTCCAGTTGGAGCTGATTCCTGGCAGCCTAGAAGCTGAAGGTGTAAAGAGAACATGAGAATATGCATACAGGGGGAATAAAGTCCACACACCTTAGCTCTGAATTTAAGAGCTGGATCTGGATCCACTTGACTGCAAGCCTTTTCTCCCCCTGCTTACCCACAATTTGTCTCTCACTCAAGTTAAACTGACCTGAACTACTTCCCATCTCAAGCTCTGTGTTCATTATTGAAATGCCTTCTTCCATGCTCATCATTTTCCTGTCAAATTTCTATGTACTATTTAAAACCTAGATAGAATGCCTCAGTCTTGGGTCTACACTAAGGAGGAGTAGTTGTCAGAAATAGAGAGATGTCCTCATTATACTTCATTTGGGGTACTGTGTTCAGTTCTGAGCACCATGGTTTAAGGACAGTGATGAACTGGGACATGTCCAGGAGAAACCAATCAGGCTAGTGGAGGGCCTTGAGTCCATGACATAAGAGAATTGGTTGAAGGAATGGAGTATGTTTAGCCTGAAAAAGAGAGATAATTCAGGGAGGAACATGATTAGCCTGGTGAAGAAAGTGATACCTCAGGTTGGTGCCTGGTAGTGGTATTCAAGTATTTGAAAGGTTCTGATGTCAGGGAGGGATTGGAATTTTTCTTTTCAGCTTCCAAGAGCCAAGAGCATTACCTGGAAATTGCAAAGGGACAAATACAGGCTTTTACTATCAGGAAACAAAAATGCTACTCATTAGAGGTGGAGTGGAATGGCCTACCTGGAGAGGTGATACTTTCCTCTTCCTTGGAGGCATTCAAGCAGAGACTGAATGACCACTTGTTGGATATGTTATAATGAGGCTGCCTCTGTGCATGAGTTGTACTACGTGGCCACTGAGGTCCCTTTTATCCCTCAAATCCTGTGATTATACTTTCTTTGAAAGTTCTAGGGGGCAGAGCCAAGATGCCCAGACCTGCTCAAGCCATCCCCCCAAAGCCCTTAAAATACCTGTAAAAATGACTCTAAACAAACCGTAGGACAGCAGAAGCCACAAAATGACAGAGTGAAACAGATTTCCAGCCCAAGACATCCTGAAAGGGCAACAAGAAAAGTCTATTGCATTGGGCTTAAAGCATAACATAGCTCAGTGTGGACCTCGTTGCACAGACAGGACTAGAGCAGGCTTTAGGGTGCTGAATCATGGGCAGTTGCTGCAGTTTCCAGATTTCTCAACCCACAAACAACAAAGATAGCCTCAAAAGTTAGTGAGAAAGGTATTTCACCTGGGTGAGAGAGGACTGTGGTTGGCCCCAGACCCAGACCCAGGGTGGCTGCAGCCACTGGCACAGCAGCTGCTTCTGGAACTCTCAGCCTACAGAGAGGGAATCAAACATCTGCTCTGGGTCTCAGTTCTGAATAGTGGTCCTGGGGTGAGGAGGAGGACTGGAATGCTGGAGCTGGTGGGGACTGTGGAGAGGGAATCCTACTCATAGTTCCAGGGCAAAAAAGAGTGCTTTAGGTAGTCCACAGGCCAGGAGAGGACTAGACACCTCTCCCCTGACTATGCCTCTTTGGAGGAACTGAAAACTTACAGGACTGTAAAGATATCTCAGAGAACAGATGCGCAAAACCTCTGGAGCCTGGGGTAGTTGACAAAGGACTCAAAAGTCAAGTAATTGGCTGGGGAAATGCCCAAAAGGGGAAAATATGGCTATAGAAGTTTATTTTCTTGATCAAAAGGCATTTTCTTCCATTCTTTATTATAAGGGAGGTCAAAGCATACAATCAGATGAAGACCAAAGCATAAAACTGGAGGAAAACAGCAAGTCAAGGCTCCTACATCCAAAGTCTCCAAAAATATACAATAGTTTCAAGCCATGGAGGAACTCAAAAAGGATTTTGAAAATCTTGTAAAAGAGGGGGAGGAAAAATTGGAAAGAGAAATGAAACTGATACAAAAAAATGATGAAATCAGAGTCAATAGCTTGCTAAAGGACACCCAAAAAATACTGAAGAAAATAACACCTTTAAAAATAGACTAGCCCAAATGGCAAAAGAAGTACAAAGAGCCAGAGGAGAAAAATGTCTTAAAAAGCAGAATTGGCCAAATGAAAAAGGAGGTCCAGAAACTTACTGAAGAGAAAAGTTCTTTAAAAATTAGAATGGAGGGGGAGGAGCCAAGATGGCCGAGTAAAAGACTCATGTATGCTAGCTCCGAATCCACAGCCCATAAATTTCCTGTAAAAAGAACTCCCCACAAATTCTGGAGTACTTTAAAATGCGCACCAATGCAGTGGAAGAGATTTCCGTTCCAGAGAGCCCTGGAAAGCTAACCCCAAAGGTCCATCACACTCTGGACAGCAGAGCCCAGCCCTGAGCTGCCCTGGCTGCGCGGCCCCAGAGGAGCATTTCCAAGACAGCTTCAGGGACAGAATCTCCGGTGGACACGAAGGTTCCTCCACTCACAGGCACTACAGGTCAGTGAGAGAGACTTCTGGGCTGGCCGAGAGGGGAGCGGGGTGTCTCCATGACTTGGGCCCCCTTGGGAGGCAGGGGCAGAGACAGCGGCAGAGGCAGCAGCGGCCCGGAACTCCCAGAGCAGCAGGCAGGAGCTAAGGGCCATTACCGAAGGTCTCTGCATAAAGCACCTGAGGGAACTGAGCCTGGGAGATGGCCCTGCCCCCACCTCAGCACCAGAACTTAAGCTCACATTGAATAGCAGCTGCAACTGCCGCTGAAAGCCCTGAGGCTGGGAAGCAGCATTTAAATCTTAGACCTCAAGCACTAGCTGGGCAGATCTAGGTGGGGGTGGACAGGAATCTCAGAAGTCAAGTAACTGGCTGGGAAAATGCCCAGAAAAAGGAAGCAAAATAAGACCATAGAGAGCTACTTTCTTGGGGAAGAGATGTTCCTTCCTCCTTTCATTTCTGATGAGGAAGTACAATGCTTGCCATCAGGGAAAGACGTGGAGGTCGGGGCCTCTGTGTCCCAGACATCCAAGGTGGATGTCTGGTGGGCTCAGGCCATGGAAGAGCTCTAAAAGGATTTTGAAAATCAAGTTAGACAGGTGGAGGAAAAACTGGGAAGAGAAATGAGAGAGATGCAAGAAATGCATGAAAAATGGGTCAATACCTTGCTAAAGGAAACCCAAAAAAATCCTGAAGAAAATAACACTTTGAAAAATAGGCTCACTCAATTGGCAAAAGAGGTTCACAAAGTCAATGAGGAGAAGAATGCTTTCAAAAGCAAAATTAGCCAAATGGAAAAAGAGGTTCAAAAGCTCACTGAAGAGAATAGTTCTCTCAAAATTAGAATGGAACAGATGGAGTCTAACGACTTTCTGAGAAACCAAGAAATCATAAAACAAAACCAAAAGAATGAAAAAAGGAAGAGAATGTGAAATATCTCATTGGAAAAACAACTGACCTAGAAAATAGATCCAGGAGAGACAATTTTAAAATGATGGGACTACCTGAAAGCCAGGATAAAAAAAAGAGCCTAGACATCATCTTTCATGAAATTATCAAGGAAAACTGCCCTGAGATTCTAGAACCAGAGGGCAAAATAAGTATTGAAGGAATCCATTGATCACGGCCTGAAAGAGACCCAAAAAGAGAAACTCCTAGGAACATTGTGGCCAAATTCCAGAGTTCCCATGTCAAGGAGAAAATCTTGCAAGCAGGTAGAAAGAAACAATTGCAGTATTGTGGAAATACAATCAGGATAACACAAGATCTAGCAGCTTCTACATTAAGGGATCGAAGGGCGTGGAATAGGATATTCCAGAAGTCAAAGGAGCTAGGACTCAAACCAAGAATCACCTACCCAGCAAAACTGAGTATAATACTTCAGGGGAAAATATGACCTTTCAATGAAACAGAGGACTTTCAAGCATTCTTGATGAAAACACCAGAGCTGAAAAGAAAATTTGACTTTCAAACACAAGAATGAGAAGAAGCATGAAAAAGTAAACAGTAAAGAGCAAAGAGATGTCATAAGGGACTTACCAAAGGGGAACTGTTTACATTCCTACATGGAAAGACAATATTTTTAACTCTTAAAACGTTTCAGTATCTGGGTAGTTAGTGGGACCACACACAGATGTACACACACACAGACATGCACAAAAACACATGTACATGCGTGCACGCACACACACATACACACAAGCACGCACACAGAGACAGAAAGCACAGAGTGAATTGAATAGGATGGGACCATATCTTAAAAGAAATTAAGGTAAATGGTGAGAGAGAAATGTAGTGGGAGGAGAGAGGGTGAAATGGAATGGGGTAAATTATATGTCATTTAAGAGGCAAGCAGGAGACTTTTTAGTGGAGGGAAAAAGAGGAGAGCTGAAAAAAAAACCATGAAGGTTACCCTCATCACATTCGACTAAAGGAAGGAGTAAAATGCACATTCATTTTGGTATGAAAACCTATCTTACAATACAGGAAAGTGGGGGAGAAGGAGATAAGCAGGGAGGGAGGGATGATGGAAGGGAGGCAATGAGAGAAGGGAGCAATTTGAAGTCAACACTCAGGGAGGGACAGGATCGAAAGACAGAATAGAGACAATGGGGGGCAGAATAGGATGGAGGGAAATACAGTTAGTCTTATACAACACGACTGTTATCAAAGTCATTTGCAAAACTACACAGATATGGCCTATATTGAATTGCCTGCCTTCCCAAAGGGAATGGGTGGGGAGGGAGGGATGGGGAGAATCTGGAACTCAAAGTTTTAGGAACAACTGTTGAGTATTGTTGTTGCTACTAGGAAATAAGAAATACAGTTAATGGGGAATAGAAAGTCATCTGGCCCTACAGGACAAAAGAGAAGATGGGGACAAGAGAAGGGAGGGATGATAGAAGAGATGGCAGATTGGTGATAGGGAAAATTAGAATGTTCGGTGTATTGGGGTGGGGGAGGGGATAAATGGGGAGAAAATTTGGAACCCAAAATTTTGTGAAAATGAATGTAAAAAGTTGAATAAACAAATTTATATTTAAAATATAATTAGAATGGAGCAGATGTAAACTCACTTTATGAGAGATCAAGAAATTATAAAACAAAACCAAAAGAATGATAAAACAGAAGACAATGTGAAATATCTCATTTGAAAAACAAGTGACCTGGAAAATAGATCCAGGAGAGATAATCTAAAAATTATTCGTTTATCTGAAATCCATGATCAAAAAAAGAGCCTAAACATCACTTTCCAAGAAATTATCATGGAAAACTTTCTGGATATTCTAGAACCAGAGAGTAAGATTGAAGTGGAAAGAATTCACTGAACAATTCCTGAAGGAGACCCCAAAAGGAAAACTCCTAGGAATATTGTAGCATCACCATAATGTCATAGATTTTGAGCTGGAAGTGACCTTTGAAGTCAAGTCTAATTTCTCTTTACAGACAAGAAAATTGAGACATATAATAGTTGTCACACAGCTAGTAATTATTAGAATGATAGGTTCCAGAATCTTATCTCCACTGTCACTGAATCTTTATGAAAAGACACTGAACTAGGTTCTGGAATCCTATACAAAATTTTGAAAAACATCTCTGCCTTCCAAAAGATAATAATCTACTGGGTGATACAGAGTGTACACAAATAATTAAATAGGAGAAAATTTGAGGACAAAAAGAGCACTGACAACCAGAGGGCTAGAACAGGAGCAGGAGGTAGCACCTGAGATAAACCTTGAAGGAAGCAAAGGCACTGCATTTGAGAAAGGGAGAACAATTTGTATGAAGGCACTGATAAGCAGGGTGGAGGAGCACTCTGTACTTATGTATGAAGATCTGAGGTCAAATATCACTCCACACACTACTAACTGTTTGATCCTGGACCAGTCACTTTATTTCTGTTCCTCATTTTCTTTAACTATAAAACACAAGAGTTGGAAATGATGGCTCTCCAACATCTTTTCAACCTCTGAATCCCTGTTTTCAAGTTCAAATGAGATTTTTTTTTATATATAAAACATACAGCAGAGTGATTGGAACATAGTAATTGCTTAGTCAATGTTTGTTTCCCCCTTGAGTATAGAGTTTACTGAACCTCTAGAAGACAACTTTGTCAGGAAGGTAGAGCATGAATAAGATAGTAGAATAAAGTAAGTCTGAAGAGATAGGTTGGTGCTTCATTATGAAGTGTGCTAAATGTCAGGTTGAGAAATATACATAATGAAGGGTTTTGTTTGTTTTATTAGATCAATGGGATGATCAAACTCTGGGTAGTCGTTTTAAGTGATGAGTTGAAATACATAACCTCTGGGGACCCTTCCAGCTCTGAGATTTAGGAGAAGGAATTTATGTTCTCTTAGGACAATCCCCAGTTAGCCATTCTTCATTAATATTATAGAGGATTTCTGAGTCATATGAGCAAGAGGAGAGTGGAACAGATATTTTATTAAAGTAGATGAGGAGATCATGGGTGAGGGAAGAAAGTCAATGGGAACAAGGTCACTTTGAAAAAGGACTGAAATAAAGTAATGGATGGAACATAATACTGTGTCTATGGCAGAAGAGGAAACTGGAAACTGGAAAAACTGCTGCACAGATGACATTAATATATCTAAGATAAGAAAGGAAGTGGTCCAATGAGAAAAAAAATCTTTGTCTCAAATTTCTCTGATAAAAATTTGGTTTCCAAGATGCATATTTTTGTGTGTGCACACACATATGTATGTATAGGCATATATTTATGCATGCATGTATATATGCACACATGTGCACATATATGCACATACATATATGTGTGTGCACATGTGTGTCTATATGTGTGCACATATGCATATCTACACAATATATAAATGCATATACACATACACAATACACATATATATACATATATATGTATATGTAGAGACATACACACAAATAGCCATTCCCCAATAGATAAATGATCAAAGGATATAAACAAACATCAAAAGCAGAACTGCATAGTACTCATAGCCAAGTGAAAAATGTTTCAATCATAAATAATAAGAGAAATGCAAATCATTAATGTTATAGAAATCCATAAAGTTGAAATCTGCCTACTCAAATCTTATATGGAAATACTGTCAAATAGTCTGGCAGAATCCATTAAAATGCCTTAGGCAAAAACCGAATCTTCCAGTGTATCTGTTTGGGAAATAGAAAGCCTTTTCTTTGAAATGAAAATATACTTAATAGAATAGAGCAAGGTTGGTAGCCTTGCTAAAATGGCATCCATAAATCACTTCATACATTCACTGACTTATAGTGCATACATCATAATTATCATGCTCTATTAATGTACTATCATTATGAGCACAGTACTAGGCCTATAGGAGTTTCAAAATTTAGGTAAGACCCAGCCACTTACTACATGAGACCTAATGTATTGGGAAACTATATGGCAGATAATCATAATTCACAACTTTATATAATTACAATAGAGTTGGGGTGGTGAGAAGGCAATGTGAGGTCTGAGATGAAGGTCATTACTCACTGAAAAGGTAAGTGAAACATTACTGCAGAAGTATTACTTGAATTTCACTTTGAAGTACAGGCAGAAATTCAAAAAGTCAAAAGAGGTACAGACAACAGTTGGTGTATGGAGAACAACATAAGGCAAAGGCACAGAGATGAGAGGGTAAAGGGCATGTTTGGGGAGGAGCAAAGAATATATTGACTACTTAGACATTCACCATTTTCACCTTTCCAGATCACATTTTTTGGCTTCCTAGAATCTTAAGATAAATACCTCCTACTTAGAAGGCCAACCTGCACTTTGGGGAAGTATTCCAACAACACCTGTATCTCAAACACTGCATTCACAAGGATGCCTAAGAGGCTGAAAGCTAGCTAGTTACCACCATTGCTTTGATAACCAGGTTTTATACGGAGCAATAGTTCAGAGCTTGAATTGGTGATCAGAATTCATGATCTTTATCCCATGTGAGTTTGAGTCAAAACTTCTGCCTTGTATCAGTCATTTTCAACACCAATCAGTATAAAGTCGCTTACGCAGAAGAGGATGTTTGGACACAGAGTTCATTGTCTTCCAATTCCTCAAGTCATTTTATTACTGATATAGAGACATAGAGATTCAGGATTAGTTAGGATGTATTTAAGAGTCTAAAACTGAGCTGAATAACAGGGTTGGGGAACCTGGGACCTTGAGGCCACATGTGACCCTCTAGGTCCTCAAGTGTGGCGCTTTGACTGAATCCAAGCTTCGCAGAACAAATCCTTAATAAAAGGATTTGTTTTGTAAAATTTTAGCAAGAGTATTGGTATAAGCTCTCTTGGAGAAAGGTAAGATTAAGAGGATGATGATGATGATGGTGATGATGATGATGATGATGGTGGTGGTGGTGGTGGTGGCAGCAATTAGTTTTAAGAGGAGCAAAGTGCTACATCTGTTATCTCATTAGGTCCCCCAATCAATCCTATGAAGGAGGTACTATTATCATCCCATTTTACAGATGAGTCAAAAGACTGCACCCAAGGACCTAGAAGACCACATATGGTCTCAAGGCCACAGGTTCCCCAACCCATTCTAGACCTTCCCTGAAGTAGTCATGAATCCTAGAGTCAACTCTTAGGCTAATTGGATTTTATAGAACCTTTCCAAACAAGGGGTGAGAAACATCAGGACTGGGCCAAGATTCATGGCCACACATCTTTGAACCTGTGCCAGAATGAATAAGCCACTCAGAGTAAAGGGGAGGTAATGTTTACTTCCAGTGGGGTTAGAAGGTTATTTGAACATGGGGAAGAAAATGCTTCCTCTCTTGACCTTTATTGCCCTTTCCTCTTCTCTCGCTTACATTTCTCTTTTTTTCCCTACAAGTACTTCATGCCTTGTCAGTCCTCCCCATCTCCTTTTTCCCCATTCAATACTTACTCTCAGGAAATCATCTGTTATCAGTTTTTTATGCCTTTTTACAAACTGGAACTGTATTAACCCTCTAGAGTTAGCTGCTTTTTAATTTTTATTTGTCTAATGAGGGACTTGGTGTCTTATCAAAGGAATTTCAGGTATCAGCTAGATTATCTTCAGAAAGAAGGAACCTTTATAGCATGCCTGAAATTATACCAATCAGGACATCTCATTGCTTATCACTTTGAAGTAAAGTGTTGAGAAAAAAATTTTAAATGGTATCTTCAAAGAGCACTGCATTTAGATGCAGAACACTTGAGTTTGAAATATGCCTCTGTCTTTTACTACCTGTATGACTGAACAAATTCTTCTGCCAATCTAGGACTCAGTTTTTTCTTCTATATGAGTAGATTGAACTACATGATCTATAAGTACCTTCTAGAACTAAATTCTATGAAAAAGGTGAGCCTTATAATAGTAGTTGGCTAATAGAGTGGATAGAGTGATGGGCTAAGAGTTGAAACACAGTTCAAATCCTGCCTTGGCATATTTTGCTGGTGTTCGCTTCAGTTTCCTCATCTGTAAAATGGGATGATAATAGTACCTCCTTCATAGGATTGATTGGGGGACCTAATGAGATAACAGATGTAGCACTTTGCTCCTCTGAAAACTAATTGCTGCCACCACCACCACCATCTCATCATCATCATCATCATCACCATCATCATCATCATCCTCTTAATCTTACCTTTCCCCAAGAGCTTATACCAATACTCTTGCTAAAGACCATATATTCACCCTTCACTCTAGATTTGGCATGCCTGAGACTAAGAAATTCAGAGAGCGCTGAATCTCTGCCACTAGGATGAGAAAAACTGAAGGTGCAATGAAAGATTGTGGTATTCTGAGATGAACTTTTTTTTTAAGAAAAATACCAGAAGACTTACATTCAAGTGAATGCTTTCCTATTATTCTGGAGGAGTCATGTTTTATGGAGATGCAGATATTCAATTTCTGAAATAACTCAAAATCTTTTTGGAACACTGAGGACTATGGCCCATTCCTTGGAAGAGCCTCGGGGCTGACATACATTTGCCAAATGAGAGTGAATTTGACTTTTTTCAAACAGCCACAAATCTTTGTATCCAAATCTGGTAAATAAAATGGATAATACGACTAGGCAATACTGTTTCTTTGTCAGAACAGTAGTTCATTCAGGTACAAAGTCATGAGACTGATTCCCCTTAGCTAGCTCATAAACTAGTTCAGGAGGCAATGTCAGAAGAGGAGTGAGGGCATTGCTTTGAACAGTGACAGATGGTTCAGCATTACTACTTTGAAGGACAGAGATTAATTATAATAGCACTTATTTGTATTTGTGATTCTGGGACCTTAGCTTACAAGCAATCTTATTTTTTAATGCTCACTCTTAGTTTCCATATGTAACAATGATTGATAACTGATTCCAATCATATCAGTGGACAGAGACCTAAGTTGAGAAGATGTGAGATGGTGTAGTAGAAAGCACTCTGGAGTTGGAAGACCTGGATTAAGGTCTTTCTTAAGTACTTACTATGTTCCACATAGGGCAGCTAGGTGGTTCAGTGGATAGAGTTCCAGACCTGGAGTCAGGAAGACCCAAGTTCAAATCCAGGCTCAGACACTTACTAGTTATCCGAACAAGTCACTTAATCCTGTTTGCCTCAGTTTCTTCATCCATAAAATGGGCTGGACAAGGAAATAGCAAACCACTCCAGTATCCTTGCCAAGAAAACCTCAAATGAGATCACAAAGTATCAGACATGACGGAAAAAAAAAAGACAATTGATAAACAAATTTTACTGGGGATAAAAAAAAGGCAAATGACAGTCCTGGTCCTCAAGGAACTTACAATGTAACAAAAGAGACAACATGCAAACAAATATATATTAAACAAATTATATAAAGGATATATAGGAAATAATGAACAGAAGGAAGATACTAGAAGTTAGACAGATTAAGAATAGCTTTCTATAAAAGATGGGATTTTATTTGGGACTTTCAAAGGAAACCAGGGAGAGTAGTAGGTAGAGTTGAAGAGAGAGAGAATTCCAGGCATGGGAGACAGTCAGAGAAAGGCAAATCTTATCATTGACATTCACTATACCTACATCATCACCACTGTTTCCCTCAGTTTCCTTAACTGTAAAAAGGGAATACATTAGCACCCCATTGAGTTGTTGCGTGGATCAAGTGATATAATATTTATACAAAATACTTAGAATGGTCCATAGTAGATTCTTTATAAATGATTTTTACCTTTCCACCCTGTGTCTCGGTTTCCTCATCTTAAGAATAAACAATTTGGATTAGATGTCCTCTGAAGTCTCTTCTAGCTCTAAATGTTTGGTCTGATACTTTTACTTAATCTGATCCTATTAATTAATTTCTTAAGAAACTCATTTGGGCATTTTTGTTGGGCCCTGAATTTGTATAGCCTCAAATAGTCCTGAAAAATCTCAAACATACAATACTATTACAGGCCTATGTCATTGATTTGATTTGTGCCCTAGTGAAAAGCCAGTTGGAAGGTGGTACTGAATTGTAAACCCCATTTCTTTTCCTCTAAACAGTTTTATAATATTAAGCATTAAATCAAAAGCAAACCATCTGCCTCTCTAGGTTTTCCTCTTATAGCTTTGTCATCTTGAAAAACTGAGCTCAGCTCCCATGCCAGGCACTTTTCCTCCATAAAAGATATTTGGGTTAAGGTGTCCTACTGGACTTGGTTGACAGAATAACTTTGTGAGAATTTTGTTGTGAGAATGACATGCACAATTGGACTGAAGCACCTTTAATTGACAGCAGGGTTATAGGCACATGGAATTCAGTCAAGTCAATGACATTAGGTGGATTAGGCTGAGACTTTCATCAGAACCTTTTCCTATAGGAAATTAGTTTCATCGATCATTTTTGTTAAAGTTAGGGCCAGTCATTTTGTCAACTGGACATATTTATTTAATAAACTGTGTAATGTAGCCTTAAAACTGCCCCAATGCATGGAAACTATATCTAAATCCCCATCCACTATCACCATCCCAGGCCACAGCTTTAATATACAAATTGTTTAATGGATGAATAGTCTAGAGATGGAAAACAGAGAGCATCTTTGTGGAAGCACAGAGTAGACAGTAGGATTCCTTCCCCTGATTACATGCATATCAATCAATGACTATTTATGGGGCTTAGACATCAAAATTTGTGGCAGATACCCACTGTGGGAGATAGAAAGAAATATCACATACTATCTCTTCCCTTGAGTAGTTTGAAGTCTAGGTGGGGAAAGAACACAAATATATTTGAAAAACTAACTAATGACAGGAAAAAAATAATAGTAGAAGACATCAATATGACTGTCACAAGGTAGTAAAAGATTAATTGAAAGTATCCATCCCTGACAAGAAGGAGTGTGGGAGGATGACAAAGAAGGCAGTCCATGTGATCCGGGATATTTGGGGAAGGCTGTGTGCATCCAGATTGTTAAAATGGTTGCTTTAAGGAAATAAATAGTCTGTCAGGTCACTCTGACAGATATTAGAACCTTTGCAAATAAAAACAAATTTTCTCAAGGATAGCCCTGTTGATTTTGTAGAAAAATAGAGGATATGGACTTTTTAAACTGAAAAATCCATAACATAAATTATCTTATTTAAGTTTCACAATGCCATCACTTCATAGGATCAATCATAAGATTATAGATTTTGAAATGGAAAGGATCTTAGGAGCAACCAAATCTAATCCCCTCAGTTTACAGATGGAGAAACTGAGGTTAAGAGACAGTAATTCATTATGCCTAGGCTCATTCAACTAATAAATGTCAAAGGAAGAATTTGAAATTAGTTTTCCATGGCCCTAAATCTAGAAATCTATCTATTGAGTCACCTAGCTGCCTCAACCATTTGACAGATACAGAGAACAAGACAAAGATGTTACAGAGCTGGTATATATTGGAGGAAGAAATTAAATCAACCAATTCTCCATGATTCCATCCTTTTTTCCCCTACTAAGTTATATATTTATCATGGACTCTCCTTTCTGTATATTTAGATTTTCCTCCCCAAAACATTATAATAATGATTTCCCAATTCCAGTTTAAAAGGATGCTAAGAATACATTGTTTTGGAGGTAGAGAACTCTCCGGTGTACTACCCAAAAAATGTCTTCTTTCTTCTTCAGTTATACAATGTAAGATATATCTTTATCATAAAATCTTTCTCCTTCCAGATAATAGCTTGACAATGCTGTCTTCCCACCTGAATAATGGATTGTTCATGTTGTGCTTTTCAAAGTCATAGAGGAATCCAATACCATCATAAAAGTCTTATTACTGGTAGTTTGGTATGCTCCAGTTTGGGTCTCTTTCTTTTCTGCTTATAGCTCCAAATAGAACTTAATGGACAGTTCAGAAGTATGTATCAGGGCTCATCTTGATGGAGCAGCTACCTATTCTTATGGTAGTATTTTAGTTAGATGCTCTAGGAAGTCATCCACACACCAGCTTCTCCCCTACTCTGCCCACAAATACATAAACCTAAGTATCTCTCCCATCTTATGCTTTAACTGCATTTCTACTCTATGGTTCTAGTAGATATGGAAACAACTGTTTTCACTCAAAAACTAGAAATAGGGTTTAAAATGAAAATACCTCCAGGAGAATAACATGCTAAGTTAAATTCCCAAGGTATGTACTATTACATTCCTTTAGGGGAAACAATGTAGAGGACAAAATCTTGGGAGGAATATTTCATAGTAGAACAGATACAGGGAAAGGAGATGGGGACATAGGACATAAGAATTGCCTAATGATCAAATCTGTCTGATTCTAAGCAGTTCTTGGTGCTTAAAGTGGCCTGCCAATACCTCTAGGGGCTAGTTGGGCATTTTCCGCTGCGTCAAGGAAGCACTGCCTGCCTTCAGTAGGAAAACAGAAAATACAGTTCATAGTTTTGGGGGGCTGAGGAGTCATGTTGATATATAGAGTTCTGAAATTGAGTAACTGCAAATATTAAAAATAATATAATACTGTATTACATTATAGTAAACAGTAATATATCATTATTAAAATAATATAATATTGCAAATAATATAAGTTGTATAGTATGCATAATGAACACCTACCATATACCAGAAACTTTGCTAGTATCCAGGGATAGAGAGACAAATACAAAATAGTCCTTGCCACCAAGGAGCTTATATTCTATCATGAAAGACATACATAAACATGCTCAAGATCTACATAAAATAAATACAAAGTTATCCAAGGGGAGGAGGTTACTAGCAGCTATAATGTTGTAATGTTACCTGCAGGTAGGATAACTTGAGCAACATGTCTCCTGAGTATCACATAAGAAGCGTTAGTACAGAGAAGATTTAATAGATTCTCATTCATTTGAAAGTCAGATCTCATAGACTATATTAGATTTGATCAATTGCTTGCTGATTATGATTGTAAGATTTCATCCATTAACTACAGTGGCCCAGATGACCATTGTGTTATTCTCGTGTGTCAACCATTATATGTGACAGCATATGCTCATAAAGGCTGGATTCTGGAGTGCCTCAGTGGGGAACAGTTGACCTCTCGTGGTAAATTGCTCACCCCTGCAAAAGAAATGATCCCATATGATGGCTATCTTATTCTCAGAGAGGTAATAGTTAATCAGTTCGCTCACCAAAGGTACAAGTCACACCACAGAGTATGTCATGATTCCCTGTGTGGAATTATGTCTCTATGCCTATATTTAAATTCCAAAAAACCAATGGAAGGAAAACATGGAATTAATCCGATTGTGATAGAAACCATTCTGGACTCGAAACCTCTCATTCCCCTGGTCTTTCTTAATGAAGAATCAAATGTGATTTGTGTTGTGCAGAGATGATTGCTGATTGGTAATTATTCTAAACTATCTCTTTCCAAATGCTTTGTAGAGCAATCAAGCAAGAATGTGAGAGGTTAGGCATTACATTAGCAGGGTTATCAGCAGCATGTAATTTCCTAATTATGCATTTTACAAATGAAGAATAAATACCTGCTGGAGGTTCTTCTGCATTTTCTTTGTAAAAGGAGGAGGCAGTAGTGCAAATATAACCCCCTCACCCTCCAAGGCACACTACAGAATGTCTGGACAGAAACCCCACTAAGAACTTCTGTCTTCTAACTCACTGCCTTTAGGCAAGTCCTCACTAAAACATCTTAAAATGGATTTTGTTGAGATGAAAGCTACTCTGTAATTAATCTCAGACTTCAGGTATTGACAGGGACAGTGAGGAGAAACAATGGCCCTTTAGGTAAGGATTTGAGAAAGCTCTGGGGGAAATGCTCTGTTCAATTCTTTTCCTTAATCTCTCCAATTTTATCCATGTCACTTTTTTATTGGATTGGTATTTATTATTTGGACACAGAAACCATCTTAAAACGAATTATCATACTTAATTATATACTAAGCCCACAACATTTCCCAACTCTGAGAAGGAAATAGAGAATTTTTCTTTTCCTTTCAAGATATGAAAGCTTGGCCAGAACAGCTGAAGAGTTGGGAACTATTTAGGTCAGACTCATCAAAATAAAAGGAACTTTTGAACCCCTCTTAATACCTTTTCATTGACTTCTGTCTAACATTGGTGTTGGTCCTAAAGGTACTTTGGATTCATCTTATGAGCAGTGGTGAACTGAAGACATTTACTTATCAATATAATGCTAACTTCCTACCCCTATTATTGTGCCTTCTTTAAGTAGTAAAAATACTATCCACCCAACATTGGTGTGGTGATTCAAAAGCCTTGTATATAACCTGGAAAATCACAGGCTTACAGAATAGTTAATATAGTGGACATAGACCTGGACCTAGAGTTAGATTCAAATCCTGCCCCTGATACATATAAGCCTTGTGACTCTGGACAAGTGATTTAGTCATAGGACTAACCTATCAAGTCAGAGATCCTAGCATAGGGATTCAAGCACAGTAGATGCTTAGCACATGCTCCTTGATCATTCAGTGAGTTGCAATTTACATTTTTGGATCTGAGTTCCCACACTGGGAGTTCTCCAAAGTGCTAAAAACATATTCTTCATCATTTGCACATTTTGTTATAGTTAAGAAACAACTTCTTTGATTTGGATAATCCACCTGTACTTGTTTTCATCTACTTTTCACCTTCACTACACTCTGGGGACATATAGAGCTGGTCATCTCTTTGATCTTATTATCTGTACCTGCAAGTGTTTCACCTTCACCATTGATAACTCTGAAATTGCTCTGTCTGACCATACCCTCCACTCCTCCCATTTATTACTGTGTGTTGCCCCTCATCAACTTATTCTCCTACCTCATGACAATCTTCAGTCTCTTCACTCATCACACGGTTTCCCAGAACATCTTCACCCCTGCTCTGACCTCACTTTTCTCCCTTCAAAATCTTGTCCTTAAAGTTGACCAGTTCAGTTCAATTTTATACTGACCTTTACCCTTGAATTCTTTGACATCTTGGCCTATCATTCCTCATCTCTTTCTAAACTCTAACGTTGGATTGTTTCCATTATCCACTGTTATCACTTCTTCCCTAAACCCACTGCTGAATGCAGATGGAGGAAGTCATGCAAGATTGGTGACTGGGTCCACTATAGATTTATGTTAGGACATTTCAGTTACACTCTCCTGATTGGGTCTATAAGATTCTCACAGCAACTCCTTTAAATTTTCTCTTCACTCTTCCCCCTACCTACACCACATCATCTTCATTTCTTTTTTATCAGAAAACCCAACTTCACATATTTCACAGAAAAAAAAAAACATTCATCATAAGCCCCCTCTTCTCTCCAGTTCTACACATTATCCCCAACTCTCTACTTCTTTGTTTCAGTTTTAGAAAAAAGAGATGATTCTTTTCTTTGCCAACATCAATAGCACTACCCGTATCCTTGATACCATTTTCTCCTATCTACCTAATTGGATCTTCAAACATTCCCTCTCATTCCCTAATTTTCAGTCTCTCTTACCCAACTTGACCTTTTCCTACTGCTTACAAACATACCAAGAAGCTCCCCACCAATCCTTCACAGAAACAACAACAAAACACTCCATTTTACCCTACCATCCCCTCAAGGTATCATGCAACATCACCTCTTTCACAGCTAAATTCCTAGAAAAAAGCCATCTATACCCCTTGCTTTCACTTTTTTCATCTCTTTCTCATTTCTCAACACTTTCTAACCCAGCTTTTGACCCCATTGCTCATCTGGAAATGTTGAAACCAATTGCTCAAACTTCTTGACTTCTTTGTAGCATTTGATGCTTTTGACTACACCTTCCTCCCACACATTCACTCCCACTGGGTCTTTGTGGCAATGCTCTCTCTTTATTTTTTTACCTATTTAATACTGCATTGCCTTTGCTAGATCATCATCCAAGTCCATCCTTTCATGTACATATGTATACCTTGAGACTTTACCTAGGCCCTCTATTCTTCTCTCTACCTACACTCTCAATGATTCCATGAACTTCTATGGGTTCAAATATCATACTGCTTCTTATAATTTTATATAAACTACCTAATACTATAACTCCAGCTGTATCTATTCAGCCCTAGCATTTCTGTGGCAATATAACCCTATGTTGGGTATCTCTACTTGTATATAATCTCTGTAAGAATCTCAAGGTTGGTTATGGTGGAACATGCCTATAGCTCCTCTTCTGGTGAGGCTGGACTGTTGGATCAATCACTGAATTTGGGGATTAGGAGTGTAGCGAGGCAAAAGCCAATTTTATATTCTCACTTCCCTAAGAACAAAGGGCTACTAGGCTGCCTGAGGATGGACCCATTCAAGTTAAAAAAAATAGCAAAGGTTAAACTTCCATGATGATCAATATTGGCATCACTGGTTCCAGGAATGGCCATTGTACTTCCAATCTGGGAGACCCAACTTCAAAATTAGATAAACAAGCAAATAAACAGACAGGTTGATAAACAAACAATTAAACAAATCAAAAAACAAAGAAAGAAACACATTTAAACAGAAATAAATGGATACACGATTAGATAGATCCAAGATAATAGATAATCATTAGACTATAAGTACCTTGAGGGCATGGCTGTTTGCCATTTTTTTTTAGCCCCAGCACTTAGTGCAGTGCCTGACACTTTAATGCTTATTAATGTATTTAAGAAAAAAATGAATATAAAGTTAAACATGCCCAAATCAGAACTCATACCTTTTCCCCAAAAATCATACATCTAACTTCCTTATCTGTTGTTATTCTATTATTATTTTTCTAATCACCTAAATTTGCAACCTAGAAGTCATCCTTAACACTTTCTTCTCCCTCACCCCTCATATACAATCAATTGCCAAGAGTTATTGATTCTACTTCCATAGTCCAGTGCCTGTTCAGGTCTATCTACCCACACAATAGCACAGTCAATATTTCATGATGCAACAACTTACCCCTGATTGGTCTCTGTCTTCAGTCTCTCCCCTTTCCAATTTGTCTTTCACAATGAGACTAAATTAATATCCTTAAAATACAGTTCTTGTCAATCCTCTTCTCAAAAAACTTTCAGTGGTTCAGTCTTTGCCTTCAGAATAATATGTAAACTTCTTTATTTGGTTTTAAAGCTTTTCACAGTATCCTAATTTCCCTGGGCCTCCACTTTTTCCTCCCCTCTGACTTACAGAATCCTTAGTTTCTTTCCAAAACAATTCAAAGAGCTACCTCCCACTGGGAGCTTTTCCTAATGCTCCCTCCCCACCCTAGAACATAGTCATCTACAGGGCAGGGATTACTTTATTTGTGACTTTATCTCTCCCCAGTGCCTATTCCACCACTTGGCACAGAACAGACAAGAACTTGTTAAATAAATGATTGAGGAGTATCAGGTCTGAATGATAAACACTGTCTCCCTTTGAAACACCAACAGTGGAGCCATTTGCCAAGTTCCCCGTCCTACTCAATCGAGAAGATAATAAGTCTCCCTACTGAGGTGGCATCATCTATAACTTTCAAAGGCATGGAGGCCCTTCTGGTTATTACCAGAAATTCCTAATCCTTTGAAATTGGCCCATGTGGTACTACGCACTTGGGGAGAAAGAATGGGACAAGAGAAAATAAACAAGAATGGACTAAAATATAGATGGATTAAGGATGTCCAGGATGAAATCTGGTGACTAATTAAAAGTACAATAAAGTGAAATGAAGGAGTCTTTATGAATAAAATATACCCTGATCTTTGAGAAGTCCAAGAAATAGTTCACATGTAATAAGCATGGTTTAGTAAAGTATATCACTACTGAAAAATATTAAGAATTAATTGATTTAATTAGTATTAAAACCCAGAGTGGGAGTTCAGCAGTAAGGAAGAGAAAAATCATGTTTAGACAATTTAATTTCCACTGGTTCAAAGATTTGCATTATGGTTCAGATATTTTACATAAGTATAAATTAGCTAGAGTGTTGTGAAACACTGAGCAACAGTACCGCTTACAGGGAAAATGAGCTCCTTGGGGAAGAGAATTTATTGGCATATTTATACCTTCAGGGCTAAGAGACAATTTACATTTTACCTCTTACAAGGACTCTAAATCATGATTAAAGTTTAAATCTGAAATGTTGCCTTTTGGTGACTTCTAACTACTCAGGCAATCTCAAATTAAAGAAACTTTGTGAACAAAAGACTGTGGCATCTTCATTTTCCTGGATTTCTACAACTCTTCCCCGGACATAGAGCAAATATCCATTTGCAAGAGCAGAAACTATTTTGAAAAACTGAGAACCATTCCAAATCTTCAACCCAACATGGGAACTAAACAGTGTTGAGAAAGTTGGTATAATACCATTGTTAGTATCAGGCAAGACATTCATACTTCAGTTCCTGGAAAGCAGTTCGATAACCCAGAGACTAGTAGTCTAGCCCATTTATTTTTTGTCCTTTTTATTTATTCATGTTTCTCCACTAGCCTGTTTTAGTTTGGGGATCAGTTGGTGTCATCTGCAAATATGATAAGCATTCCATCTATACCTTTATCCACAACATGGGCAAAATGCTAAAAAGCAGAGAGCCAAACAGAGATCTCTCGAACACACCCTTGGAGATATCCTACAAAGGTGAAATTTAGCCATTAGCAATTAGCCTTGGAATTCAATCATTCCACTAGTTCTAAATCTATCTAATTATATTGTCATCATGTACACATCTTTCACTCTTTTCCAGAAGAATAATATGGAATACTTTATTAAATGGCTTTATTCCTCTCATATTAAGGTGTTTCATGTTTTATTGCCATATCAATCAGTTGCTCAACAATACTCCCTGCCAGAATGTATGGTAAAATGACGTTTCAAAAAAGTGAGTACCATTGGATATGTGTTGCACATCTTTCCAAATGTGTTCACAACCAATATCCTCCTAAAAGGAAAAAATGCCAAAGGAATGGAAAATAACACAAAAGATAATCTTGCTGAGAAAACATCCATCAAGAAGCCATTTCTCATCTCTGTAAAATCAATATAACAGTCCAGGTTTTAAATTGTGGTGCCACACTTGCCTTGGGTACTCCTATTTACTCCTCACATACATTCAGTTGTCAGATCTTTTTTAAGTAAGCATTCATTAAACATTCATTAAGTGTCTGCTGTGTACCAGGCACTATGCTAAATGCTGAGAAGTAAAAAGAATGACAATCCCTGCTTTCAAAGAGCTTATGTTCCAATGCAAAAAGACAACATAGAAAAGAAAGCTGGCATGTTAGTAAGAACGGGTGAATCAGAAACACAAGCATGGTTTCATGTCCAAAAGGAAATCACTTATGGGAGAACACCTCCCTACTCCCAACCCCAAACATGAGACAGTATAGATGGAAACAAAAGTACAATGTGGAAGCCACATTTATATTTGTAAGAAACATTATTAAATCCAGCAAATGCCTGTAATGGAATTTTTTTTAAATGCAGTTAAGCAGAGGTAAGGCAAAGGTGGGGTCCCTCATTAGGGGTGGGGCAAAGACCACCTGTTCCTTATGTCTGGTTTTCCCTTAGCATTCTTACAACTGGAGCTAGCATCTCACCAAATACACTCACACACATACACAAAGGCATCATGCAACGTAACTTGTCTATGTGTAGGTCTATAGCTTTCTCTTCATGATCTTAAAGAAGAAAACTTCCATGAATTAGGCATTAGCTACTATCATTGCCCTGTTGCTCCTCAAGGACAACTGCTCTTTTACCCCTTTGCCCTCTGGTGTAAGTGTAAGTCCTCACCCCATTCTCCCAAAAGAGTCACGGCTGATCTTGAGTTAGTTTCCTCTCTTTCCAAGTTGGAAAGAACTACAGATTTCAGTCTTTATGGGCAACTACCGCCTTGTCAAAGATTGTATTGGAGTTTGCCAGTTTGTTTGTTGGTCGTTTTCCATTTCGGCCAGTATTAGTTTTGTAATTATATTGGAAACTCCTTGCAGGCAGGATCACATCACACTGGTTTTGTTTAATTTTCTAAATATCTTTGCTCAGTACTCAGCTTGTAAAAAGTCTTTATAAACACTTGGTTGTCCTCTAGGGTCTTACCCTTTCTCTGTGTTCCTACTTGCTTTATCAGATTTTAATATTTGTTAAGCTATAAGTGAGTCAAAGAGTGACTACACATTGTGTTGCCCAATTCTAACTCAAACCACCTACTAGTCAGAGCTCTTCTGGTTTTCTGAGGCTTTCATTGAAGTCCCAAACCAAGAGGTTGGGTACTCTAAATACATCTTTACAGTTTTAAGATATCCTTGACACAAATATAAAGAGGATAGACTTTTGGAGAACTTCTTGAATGAAGTTCAGATAGATCAGTGTGGTACATAAATGGCGAAACCCATATGCATATGAGAACTTACCCAGTAAAATCTCATTACAATTTATAACTTTATTTATGCACCCTAATGGAAAGAAGATGAGGCATGGTTAATTCAAAGAAATATGTAATTCTGAAATCATTCTTAGAGAAAGCATGTCATGTGGGAAAGAACATTGGATTTGGCATCATGAAAAACTGAGGTTTAAATCTTTCCCCCAACACTTGCCAGTTGTGTGTTTTTAGACAAGTCACAGCTTCTTTGGATCTCAGTTTCTTTAGCTGTATATGAAGACATAACAATACTTGCAATACCTAACTCATAGGATGGTTGAGAGGAAAATCCTTTATAAATCTTAAATTGTTACATAAATACAAGCTATCATAATTTGAAATGCAGGCAGACACACATGCACATATGTATCCAGCCTTATTTCTCTTCCTCCATCACTAAATCCTACCCTATCTGACCCCACCAAATAAAATTAAAAAATAGAAAATTACCACATTGACAGGAAGACTCTGTAAAATGATTGATCATGTGGTAGATAACTGAGATTGTACATATATATGTATATATATATATATATATATATATATATATTTAACAGTTAATGGTGTTGAGAGAGAAGGAGAGAGAGAGAGAGAGAGAGAGAGAGATGGGGAGGGGGGAGATGGTAGTGTGACATTGTAGAGACAACTAGATTCTGAAACAGAAAAAACAAGGTTTTAATCACAACCTCACAACTTCTGAAACACACACACAGGCTATATGACCCTTGGAAGGTTACCAAACTGCTCACTGTCCCTCAGGCAACTCCCAAAGATTGTAGACAAATCTACAATGTAAGAAGTTCTATTAAGGCAGTGGATAAATTGCTGGGCCTGGAGTCAGGAAGACATAAGTTCTAATGTGGCCTCAGACACTTACTAGCTTTTTGATCTTGGGCAATCAATTTAGTTCTGTTTGTCTCAGTTGCCTCGACTGTAAAATAGAGATAATAACAGTACCTCCCTCCAGGGTTGTTGTGAGAATTAAATAAGATATTTGTAAAGCACTTAGTGCCTATTATGTTCCACTCTATATAAATGTTATTCCATTCCTTCACCTTCTTCACAGGGACTTCCTTATACCAATGAAATCACAGTGATTTAAAAATAAAAATTTTAAAAACCACAAAATCTTCATATGAGAGGAAATCCTTAAATGCGGCAATATAAACTTTTACCATAAGGAGACATTTCCTAAGTCTAGGATGACTACAAATAGTCCCTTGAGTACTTAAGTATGATGGTATATTATACTTGGGAGGCAGATATGCATGCCAACATTTTAGGTCTTCCATCATGGGCTATAATGGATCCTACGGAGCCACATTAACATGCAAATTGCATGCCATTAAATAGTTAGGCATGTGACCTGTTACAGCCCCAGAAGGGTAATCTTTGGAATACTAAGTTAATGTCTTTTTCAAAGACAAGATCTTATCTCATTTGGAATGGTATCCACATCTTTAGTTCTTCCATGGAATGAGATTCTGTCAAGTATATCTTCTTGCAATGGAGGTTGGGGAAGTCCTTTTCAAAGGACTACATCTACTTATCATATTTATGGGGGGTGGGGTGGAGAGGGAGGTTGGAGGGCTGAAGGAGGCTCAGAGCTAAGAGGAGAAGAAAAGCAAAATACGAAATTTCTTTTTATCCTCTTGATTCCTTTCAAGTTGTTAAGTGGCAACTATCTTTGGATAATCAAAAATATTTTAAGTTGTTAGATACTCTGCTTTATGGTTTTAAATATAATTTTGAAAATATTCTTATATTGATCAATTCCCAAGATTTGCTGATTCTACCTTCAGAAACATCCTTCACATCCAAATCTTTGTCTTCATTCACATGGCCAACACCTCAGTTCAGGTCTTCATCACCTTTCACCTGAACCTTTAAAATAGCCTTCTGATTGGACACCATGTGTCTAGGCAATCCTCTCTACAAATCTCTATTTACATAACTTATAATGTGAAAATTCTATAGGGCACATCAGACAAGGTCATTTCTCTGTCCAAAATGCTCCATGGGTTCCTATAACCTTTAGGATAAAATGAAAATTCCTCTGTGATTTAAAGACTTTCATAGTCTACGTCCAGCTTAAACTTCTAGGTTTGTTATACATTCCTCCATTCACATACTCCACGGTCCAGGGTGGCAAAGTAGCCCACACGCTGTTCCTATTACATGATCTTCCATTTTCTGACTTCATGCCTTTGCACATGTCACTTTCCTACCCACCCCAATCCACTTGCCTGGAATAGACTCTATCTTTAATTTTTCCTTTTCTAATCTTTAGCTTTATTTAAAACTCAGATTGTGTATACCTTCTACATGAAGCATTTCCTAATGCCCTCAGTTGCTGTCACCATCCAAATTACTCACAAAATTTACTTTGTATATATATTGTGAATTTATTAATCTATGTACATATTATTAACATCAATAAAACATAGATTTCTTTAGGGCAAGAACTTAAATTTTTCTTGCATATCCCCAAGTCATAGTATAGTATCTGGTACAAGGTAGGCAGGGCAGATAGGTGGAGCAGTAGATGGAATGTTGAACCTGAAGTCAGGAATATGATCTTTCTGAGTTCAAATCTAGCCTCAGATACTTACTAGCTGTGTGACTCTTATCAAGTCACTTCACCCTGTTTGCTTCAGCTCTTTATCCATGAAATGAGCTAGGGAAGAAAATGGCAAACCACTCCAGGTCCCTTGCTAAAAAACCTCAAATGGGGTTTTGAAGAGTCATACATGACTGAAATAAGTAAACAACAAAGTAGTCACTTGAAGTTGTACAATAAATGGCTAAATCAATGTAAAAACAGATGAATGTTGCTCTCCTGCTATCAAATTTCATTTCATATGAAAAGGTTCTCTTGGGAACTCAAATTTTAATTTAACAGATATTTGGATGGTTCATATGCTATCATTACAATGAAGAGATTGATTTGATTTATTTAAATATATTATTTTGTTTTTTATTGGGTTCTGCCTTCCTCAGAAATATTTCTTGAGGTTAGTGATGGAAGAAATTGACAACCTGATTTTGTAGATAAATAGCATATCTATTGATCATAGACATGATGGTATGTATGAGGAAAGAAAGAAGGGAGGAATGGAGAAAATAGTTTTGTTCTGGTTGATCTCAGAGAGAAGAACTGTGGTAGAAGAGACCAAGGAATATATTTAGGTTTAGTGTAAGGAAACACTTCTTAAATTAAATTAAAACTATTCAAAAGTTGAATAGACTTCCTTGGGTGTTAATGAGGGATCTTCAGGCAAAAGCTGGATGATTACTTGTCAAGTATATAGAAGGAACTTTGTCCAGATGTTGGTTAGAATAGATATTCTCAGATCCCTTTCAACTCCGAGATCCTATAAACAGAATAATAATAGAGTTATGTTGTGTTTCTGGCTACATAGTATTCAAACACAGAATTGAGAAGAAAGAGCAAGTACGTATGTTCAGGATAGGGTAATACAGTGTTCACATAAGTGACCATGGGTAGCTTATACTTGAGGATCAAACCAAGAGAGGGACTATGAAAAAGAGATATAGATGCCCTTCATAGAGTCATGGAAAATCATAGAATGTCTTCCCCAAAGTCAAAGTGGGCTCCAAATAAAGCCAGAATGAGAACCCAGTTCTCAGTAGGTTAATGATAAGAGCACTGGATTTGGCTTCAAGAAATACTTGGGTTCAAATCCTACCTCTCACACTTACCAGTAACCACAAGCAAGTCACTTAAGACTTTCGGGCTTAGTTGCCTCAGCTGAAAAATGGAGATAATATCTCAAATAACAAATATATTCAGAGTACTTTGAAAACCTTAGGGTACTATGCAAATTTTAGCTCTCATCATACATCATACTTCTTAAATTCTCCTAGCCCCTGTCTAACTCACCCAAAATAGAAGGCCACCCTTACTTGCTTTTAAAATTGACCTCAAATGTCCACTTCTTCAACAAAAAGTTTATAGTACCTACCATATGTGGAGGGGTATTACAATGTTCAGAGAAGTAGAATTTCCTCACTATGCTTTTGCTCTTTGGGAATAGAGAAAATTAAGAGGAAGATTATCAATCTAGTTATAATACGGACTAATAAAGAGCAACTCTGTCTTCTAAGTATTCATGATGGATAAAGAGATAGATGCTAGACATAGTCTGACATGGACTCTAGAGATAGACGTTAAAAATTAAGAGGAAAAAAAAGGTTTGAGTCCCTGGTTCATGATTCTAAAGGAAAACTGGATCAATGAGATGGGAGCTTCCTAATAAGGAAATTCTGATTTTATATATATGTATATATATATATATATATATATATATATATATATATATATATATATATATATATAAACTAGAACATAAGCTAGAACATACAAACTAGAACACATAATGGAATATAAATATATAAAAGTATTTTCTCAGTTTCAGAAAGCTCCAAGCCGCATAATGAGCCATGACTTTATAAAAAATGCAATGTGCAATAAAAATAACATTTATCAAGGTTGGATAAAAGAATAACAATAAGAAGGATCAGCCTCAGTTACTGGGGATCTTGTTAATTGATGACACCAAGAAAGTAAAACTACTTGTTTGTTATTTCGTATTGGTTTTCTGTATGAAAGAGAATAATCTTTATATTTAATATAATAGGAGAAAAATAAGTGAGAGGGAATTTGAACCCAAAATAATTACAAAGAGAACATTCATTTTCATTAAAAGAGTTTAATCAGCTCTGAAAGAAATAACATAAAAAATGCTATGTATCTCCAGAAAAAGAACTGATTGAAGCATACTTTTTCTTTTTTTTGAGTTTGTTTTTGTCTATATTTTCTTTCACTACATAACTATTATGGAAATGTTTTTCATGACAACACATATATGGCTCTATCAAAGTGCTTGACTTCTCAACAGGTGGGGTAGGGAGGAAGAGAAAGAATTTGGAACTCAAGGTTTGAAAAATAAATGTTAAAAATTATTTCTACATGTAACTGGGGGAAAATGAAACACAAAATAAATTTAATTTTAAAAAGAGTCTAATATTCTTGACCAAGAGCTGTCATAGCCAAAACTACTGAAAGAACTTTCAGTTGTAACTCAGATTGTAAAAGGTTTTATTTATTCTCAGATGTGTACTGCCCTTCCTATTCTGGCTCTACACTCATATTTGATATCCCTTTCCTTCATATATTCTGTGTTCTATGCAAACAGAATTACTGGCTGGTTCCTATTGTGCTTGGCACACAGATGCTAAATAAATACTCATTCCTCCCTCCTCCACTTCACCTCTCCACTCTACAACCTCAATTAACTGACTGACTTTATGCCTTCACACAGACTGTCTCCCATAACTGGAATGAAATCCCTTCTTACCTCCACCTTTTGGAATCCCAAATCATCAGTCCATTTACCACCCCCCCCTACGAGAAGTCTTTCATGATGCCTCTAATCATTAGCTCCTCATCCTCATCCTCTCACTTGATCATGTATAGTTTTATATATTTACATGTTGCATCCTCAGAGTAGAGCAATCTCTTTGCAGATCCGGACTGTTTTTGGTTTTGTGTTTTGGGTGGGGGTGGGGGGTAGATTGGTCTTTATATCCCTAGGGCCTTACACATAGGAAACATTCAATAAATAATTGTTGGATTAGATTATTGAATCTAATTAATGTTCAGTAAGTGATTTTTGAGAAACTATGGAGCACAATAGAAATGAAGATGAAAAAATATTCCAATTTTCAAAAGCCAAAGAGTCTATAAACTATAGATCAGTGAACTTGACATTACCCCCTCCACAACTTTCTAAAATGGATGATTAAATGGTTGGTTGGTGGGCACATCCAGCAAAGGCTGAATAACCACTTGTCAGGTATGATGTTGATGACCTTTTAAATCCATTCAACTCAAAGAATCTAGATTACCTTATTCCATGAATGCAGATCAAGCTCTGAAATTAGCAACCTAATAAAACTTTTCCCCCACATGCCTCTGCTTCTTCTTAGTACACCAAAAAAAGGAGCTTGGTCATTTGGTCCATATTGACAACCTATTTAGGTGGAATTTGGGCTTAACTGAATTGTTTTGTCTCCCTATACATCACATTGCTAAATTTCCACTCCATTTGATGCCATGGAGTCATACAGTCAGCACTAGTCCTAACCTGTTCACAAAAAAGCTAATTACAGTGGGGGAGCCAAGATGGCGGAGTAGAAGGACGCACGTTTATGAGCTCCGAAACCAAAAGCCCATAGAATTAATGTAAAAAGAGTCCCCCATAACTTCTGGGTCAATACAAGGTGTGCAGAAGCAGAGTGGAAGAGATTTCTGTTCCAGGGAGCCCTGGAGACCCGTCCCCAGGGTCCGGCGCACCCCGGATAGCGGACCCCACCCCCAGCGCTGCCCTGGCCGCGTCCCCAGAGAAGCTGATCCGAGCAGGCTTAAGAGACGCAAGCTCCGGCAGCCGGGAAAGTCCCTCCGCCCACAGAAGCTAAAGGTCAGTGAGAGAGAAGGCCGGGCTGGAGGAGAGGGGAATCAGGGCGTCTCCGTGACTCGGGCCCCCTCGGGAGGAAGCGGCGGCGGCAGAGACGGGGCATGAAGCGGCGGAGGCAGAGGTGTGGGCTGAGGCGGCAGTGGCCCAGGACTCAGGAATCCCCCAACAGCAGGCGGGAATCTTCATTACGGAAGATTCCCGCATAAGCTAGAAGCTGACTGACGAGCCTGAGCCTGGGGAGACGGCCCCTGCCCCCACCCCACTCTATTACTGAAGGGCTTCTGCTCAAAGCCCCCAAGGGTACTGAGATTGGGAGCGAGCGGGGCCCCACTACCCTGCCCCCACCCCACTTCCATTCCTGAAAGTCTCTGCATATAAAGCCCCCAAGGGATACAGAGTCTGGGAGGCGGCCCTGCCCCCACCCCAGCACCTGAACTAAAGCTCACTGATTTGACAGGCGGCAGGAGGAAAGTCACATTTAAATCTCAGAGGCCAAGCACTAGCTGGGTGGATCCAGGTGGGGGGTGGAAAGGGAATCTCAGAAGTCAAGTAACTGGCTGGGAAAATGCCTAGAAAAGGGAAGAAAAAATAAGACTATAGAGAGTTTTTTTCCAACAAATGCAAATGATCCCAACCTTAGCGATCTGATGATGAGGATGTATCCTTGCCATCAGGGAAAGATGTGGAGGGCGGGGCCTCAGTACCCCCAGACACCCCCAGGGTGGGTGGCGGTGGCTCGAGGCTCAGGCGCCTGGAAGAGCTCAAAAAGGATTTTGAAAAGCAAGTTAGACAGGTGGAGGAAAAACTGGGAAGAGAAATGAGAGAGATCCAAGAAAAGTATGATAAAACGGGTCATTACCTTGGTAAAGGAGACCCCAAAAAATGCTGAGAAAATTAACACCTTGAAAAATAGGCTCACTCAATTGGCAAAGGAGGTTCAAAAAGCCAATGAGGAGAAGAATGCTTTCAAAAGCAGAATGAGCCAAATGGAAAAAGAGGTTCAAAAGCTCACTGAATTTAATAGTTCTCTCAAAAATTAGAATGGAACAGATGGAGTCTAATGACTTTATGAGAAACCAAGAAATCACCAAACAAAACCAAAAGAACGATAAAATGGAAGAGAATGTGAAATATCTCATGGGAAAAAACAACTGACCTGGAAAATAGATCCAGGAGAGACAATTTAAAAATTATGGGACTACCTGAAAGTCATGAATCAAAAAAAGAGCCTAGACATCATCTTCCATGAAATTATCAAGGAAAACTGCCCTGACATTCTACAACCAGAGGGCAAAATAAGTATTGAAAGAATCCATCGATCACCACCTGAAAGAGATCCAAAAAGAGAAACTCCTAGGAACATTGTGGCCAAATTCTAGAACTCCCAGCTCAAGGAAAAAATCTTGCAAGCAGCTAGAAAGAAACAATTCCAGTATTGTGGAAATACAATCAGGATAACACAAGATCTAGCAGCTTCTACATTAAGGGATCGAAGGGCATGGAATAGGATATTCCAGAAGGCAAAGGAACTAGGACTCAAACCAAGAATCACCTACCCAGCTAAACTGAGTATAATACTTCAAGGGGAAAATTTGGTCTTTCAATGAAACAGAGGACTTTCAATCATTCTTAATGAAAAGACCAGAGCTGAAAAGAAAATTTGACTTTCAAACACAAGAATGAGAAGAAGCATGAAAAAGGAAACAGCAAAGAGAAGTCTTAAGGGGACTTACCAGAAGTGAACTCTTTACATTCATACAGGGAAAGACAATATTTCTAACTCTTAAAACTTTTCAGTATCTGTGTAGTTGGTGGGACCACACATACACATGTACACGCATGCACGCACCTACACACATGTACACACATACAGAGATAGAGAGCACAGATTGAACTGAATAGGATGGGACCATACCTTAAAAGAAACTAAGGTAAATGGTGAGAGAGAAATGTAGGGGGAGGAAAGAGAGGGAAAGGGAAGGGGGTAACTATATGTCATTTAAGAGGCAGGTAGGAGTTTTTCTTACGTGGAGGGAAACAAGAGGAGAGCTGAGAAAAAAAAAAAAAAAACAAGAAGTTTACCCTCATCACATTTGACTAAACGAAGGAGTGAAATGCACACTCATTTTGGTATGAAAACCTATCTTACAGTATAAGAAAGTGGGGAAGAAGGAAATATTGCAAGGGGGGGATGATGGAGGGGAGGGCAAAGGGAGGATGGAGCAATTTGAAGTCAACACTTGGGGAGGGACAGGATCAAAAGACAGAAGAGAAACAATGAGGGGCAGGTTAGGAGGGATGGTAATCCAGTTAGTCTTACACAACTCGACTATCAGGGAGGTCATTTGCCAAACTACACAGATATGGCCTATATTGAATTGCCTGCCTTCCCAAAGGGAATGGGTGGGGAGGGAGGGATGGGGAGAAGTTGGAACTCAAAGTTTTAGGAACAACTGTTTAATATTGTTGTTGTAACTAGGAAAGAAGACATACAGTTAATGAGGAATAGAAAGTCATCTGGCCCTACAGGAGAAAAGAGAAGATGGAGACAAGAGAAGGGAGGGATGACAGAAGAGAGGGCAGATTGGAGATAGGGAAATATTAGATTGCTTGGGGTATTGGGGTGGGGGGAGGGGATAAAAGAGGAGAAAATTTGGAACCCAAAAATTTGTGGAAAATGAATGTAAAAAAATTAATTAAATAAATAAAATTAAAAAATTAAAAAAAAAGATTATACCATCAAAAAAAAAATAAAAAAAAAATAAAAACCAAAAAAAAAAAAAAAAAGCTAATTACAAAAATCTTGGATATCAAAGTTGTCCCTTGTTTTTACTTCATATGTAAATAAGCTATTATCTTGGGATATCATGCAAATTTCATTATTATGCAATCTCCAATTTGGAATGATTGATATGGAAAATTAAAAGCCTCATCTATAAAGCTAGTAGGAAATTTACCAAATTCATTTAACATAATGGAAGACAGTATGTCCCAACGTGAACAATGAGAGCCCGGACAGCAGAATCTTTTACATGGAAAAAATTATTTCAGGTTCAGTTTGGGTTTCAGATTGACAATGTCTAAGTAGAAAAAAATAAGAAGACAAGTGGACTTATCCCCAACAGGCTTATTTCTTATTTTATCTTCTTAAGAAGTTCACAGGAAAGCCCCAGTGCAGGACAGAATTCAGAAACAATGTGGGCCAGTTCTTGTCTCAGTTGAAAAAAGTTCTATACACTCTTACTTTTTCTAGATTGTAACATATTTCTAAATGAAAGCTGTAATTAGTATTGACTTCCACTCTGGATTCTTTCCCCAAGTTATTGTGTCAACTTAAAGTGGTAGAGGAAATGTGAATTATGTAAGTTTCAAAGTAGAATCCAAAGAAGCTGGCCATTTGAGCTATTGGAATTATCATCATCATCATCCTTACTATTGCTGTCATCATTATCATCACCATGAGGTAGAATGGTGCATTGGTTAGAGGTCTGGCGTTGGATTCAGGAAAATCTGTATTGAATCCTGCCTCTGATGTATACTAGAAGTGTGACCATGGGCAGGTCACTTAAAATCCTAGTGTCTCCAGGCAGTTCTCAAGACTTTAAGTGACAGATGAGTGGTGGAATGCATTTACACAGCAAAAAATTGTGAAATCACAGGTCAAGATCCCTATCTCCCCATTAAAAAGTCATCCAAATGGATATGATCTTCACCTATATTCACAATCGATTGAGTGTTAACATTTAATTTATTTTAACAAATATCAATAAAGTGCTTAGAAAACATACCAGGCATAATTTCAAGTGCTAGAGATACAAAAAAAATGAGTAACAGCTCCTGCTGTCAAGGAGTTTATATTATACTAGGGTATATTATACTATAATATACTAGTGTATCGGACTAGGGTATAATATACTATTATACTATACACAAAATATAAATAGTTAAATTAAAACAAGGTAATTTGATGAGAAAGAGGGAGCACAAAAACCTAGAGAGATCAGAAAAGACAATCAAGGAGAAGGCAATCCTGAACCTCCACAGAAGCTAAGGAATCTTAGAGGCAAAGACAAGGAGAAATCTCCTTCCAGGTTTGTGAGACAACTAAGTGCAGAGACCAGCAACTGGATCAGTTTGACTGGAATATAAAGTGTGAAGAGGACTAATGTATAAAGCTGTAAAAATAGACTGGGAATAGATTGGAAAGAATTTTTACAATAAATATCCATCTTAGGAGTTTTCATTTTTTGATAGAAAGAGCCACTGAAAGGGAGTGACATAGACAAGATATGTCCTGAAGATCATTTTTGTGGATTTGTGGGAGATGAGTTGGATGTGTGAAAGAAAGAAGTAGGATGGCTTGAATTAGTGCTGGGTATAAGAGTGGAGAGAGTGTTTGAAAAAGATGCTATGGAGGTAGAATTTATATGACTAAAGTGATGATTTGGATATTGGGAGCGAGAGAGAAAAGAATCAGAGAAAATTCTAAATGTTCTAAGTTCAGTAAATGTTCTCAATTGAAAGATATATTTGGAAGTCAGTATCTTGAGGAGGGAGATAAAATCTATATTTAACCTGTTGAGAGAGACCTGGAGAGTACCCTTCTGTATTACTTCTTCCGACCACTAAATAACTGAGTATCCAAATAGCAAAGCGTGGCAGACCCTGGTGTCAAGGAGCTCAAGTTCTAATAGAGGAGACAAACTCTATATGCATTTCATCTGCAAATTCATATAGAAAAGGCCAGTGTCCATATGGTATTATATGAAAGCAGGTGGTAGTGCATCTTCTTTAATGTCATTTACATTAATAAAAACATGTTGAACCATTTAACTATGTCAAGGACTTGGGTGACAAGAATTTTCGGTTCTTAAGTAGCTGTGGTTGCTAAGGAGGCAGAGGCTGCAGCACCTGCAGAAACAGTTGAAAAGTCATATCTCTACAAGGGTTATTCCCCTCAGTGATAGCTGTGGGGCTGAGTTGGAAGCAGGAATTGATGATGGGAACAATCTCCAGGTCTTTTGTGCTCTTGATTCCGAATCTCAACCAGGATCCAAAGAAAAGAAGTCAAAGTGATGGTACCAGTTTGATCTTTCTGGCACTATCACCTCCTCTTTCTTCTAGAAGATGCCGTGTTGTTTCAGTTAAGATGGTTTTCTTGCCTAATCGGTGGAAGTTGGTTGGCTATTGGTAGCAGTGCTACTGTTGATGTGTATAGCGGATCCATTGTCCAAGGGCTTGCTCCTCTAAATGATGGCTGCCAAAATGGAAGTAGGGCTGATGATTTAGAAACACTACATTACTGAGGGCAGTTGATGTGATGGCATGGATGGTAGAATATAACGTTTTCTCCTCTTCAGAATAGATATGGACAGTAGGCTGGAAGTTAGATCTATGCTTGGGGACACTATAAATCTTGAATCTCTCGGGCTATATATAGTCTGATGCCCCAGAAGATAAATCATGTTGATGCTAAATTAAGTTGTGATCTGTTAATTCTATGATTATTTTGTTTGATATAGATGAATGAACTATACAATTCAGTCTAAAAACAAAATAATGGTAGACACTACGTTATCTGGCTTGGTCATGAACATTGGTTAAATAAGAAAAGTGCTAGATAATTCATTTTGTGTTGAGTATGAACTAAAGTACCATGTCTCTTAGTAACCACTAAACTAGGCTACAATATTAAACAGAGATAAATTTAAGGTTTTGTACTTGAGTTCAGAAATCAACTACAGATGTGTAAGAGAGAAGAGGAATGGTTAGAAGTTACTTTCCATGGGAAAGCCTAGTTTTTCAAAGAACTGAAAGATAAATATAAGAAAGAAGTATAATATTATAGTCAGAAAGGGTAATGTGATTTCAGTCTGTACTGAGATGCATAGATTCCCGGAATAAGATAAACAATAATACTTCCAATTTCTTTTTCTCTTTAAATTCCATGACCTACTATATCAATCCAACCAAGCCAACATAGGCATTATTATGTACACAAGTATACCACTCTCTTTTGTTAAAAATACATTTGTTTAAAATGCATCTGTTTATTTATTTCTAGTTTCAACATTCATTTCTACAAGATTTTGAGTTCCAAATTTTCTCCCCATCTCCCCCTCTGCCTACTCCCAGACATTGTATATTCTGATTACCTCTTCCTCCAGTCTGCCTTCCCTTCTATCACACCTTTCCCTTCCATTATCCCCCTCTCCTCTATTTTCTTGTAGGACAAGATAGATTTCTACACACCATTATCTGTATATCTTATTTCCAAGTTGCATGTAAAAATAATTTTTAGCATTCATTTATAAAACTTTGAGTTCCAACTTCTTTCTCTTCCTTCCTCCCCACCCTTCCCCTCTCTGAAAGCAAGCAATTCGATATAAGTTATATATGTGTAGTTATGCAAAAGCTTCCATAAAAGTCATGTTGTGAAAAACTATATTTCCCTTCATCCTATCCTGCCCCCCATTTATTCTAATTTCTCTTTTTACTCTATCCCTCCTCAAAAGTATTCACTTCTAATTACCCCTTCCTCCCATCTGCTTTCCCTTCTATCATCCCCCACATCCTGCTTATCCCCTTCTCCCCTACTTTCCTGTAGTGTAAGACAGATGTTCATAGCAAATTGGGTATGCATGTTATTCCCTCCTTAAGCCAAATGTGATGAGAGTAAGCTTCACTTTTTCCCTCTCACTTCTCCCCTCTTCCCTTCCTTTGAAAAAGCTTTTTCTTGCCTCTTTTATGTGGGAGATAATTTATCCCATTCCATTTCTCCCTTTCTCCTCCAACTACTCAAATACTGAGAAAAATCTCAAGAGTAACAAATATTATCTTTCCGTGTAGGGCTATAAAGAGTTCAGCTTTAGTAAGTCTCTTATGATTTCTCTTTCCTCGTTGCCTTTTCATGTTTCTCTTGTTTTTTTGTGCTTGAAAGTCAAATTTTCTATTCAGCTCTGGTCTTTTCATCAAGAACGCTTGAAAGTCCTCTGTTTCATTGAATAACCATTGCCCCCCTAAATTATTATAGTCAGTTTTGTTGGGTGGGTGATTCTTGGTTTTAATTCTAGCTCCTTTGACCTCTGGAATATCATATTCTAAATCCTACAATCGCTTAATATAGAAGCTGCTAGATCCTGTGTTACCCTGATTGTATTTCACTCTCATTTCTCTTCCCAGTTTTTTCTCTACTTTTCTTATTTAATTTTTAGAATTTTTTTGAGCTCTTCCATGGCCTAAGGTCAATTCATATTTTTCTTGGAGGCTTTGGTAGGAGGAACTTTGACTTTGCTGTCTTCTGTTTGCATGAACAAACAGAAAAGACTTTCTTGTCACCAAAGTAAGATTCTATAGTCTGACTCTTTTTCCAGTTTTTGCTCATTTTCCTAGTCATCTACTTGGCTTTTTAGCTCTTTGTCAAGATAGTTTTCTGCTTCCAGTGGGAATGGACAGTGCATTGTCAGCCACTCGATCCCACCCCCCAATATGTGGGCCTAGAGCTTCAGAAATAGTGGCTGCAGCTGGCTGCTGTGGGTTCCTCTGCCCCGTGCCCCCTCTGCCACCCTGTGGCTAGAGCTGGACCACTTTACTCTTTTAAGAGTTCCCACAGTTTTTTCCATTGACCTTCCAATTTGTCCTCAGTGTTTTGCAGTTGTGAAGTCTGGAAACTACCACAGGTGTGAGAGATTCAGTGGCCCCAAGGTCTGCTCTGGTCCTGTCTGTGCTGGCATTGCCCACACTAGACTGCACTCTTCTCCCAGTGCTGCAAGATAGATACCTCCTGGTGACCTTCCAGGTTGTCTTGGCTGGAGATTTGCTTCAGTCAGTCATTCTGTGAGTCTGCAGCTCCAGAATTTGTTTAGAGCCATTTTTTATAGGTATTTGGCTGGGCTTAGGAGGAGAACTCTAGAAAATCTATGCTGGTCCTCTGCCACGTTAGCTCCACCCCCCCCATTCTACTTTCTTAACCAAAAATTTGACATTCCTCAATCTGACCATAATCTCCTCTCATTCCATGTCTCTCTATGCCTTATTCCTCCTAAAATGATTCTTTGCTGTAATCTCAACTCAGCCCTTTGCCCCTGGTACTTTTCCAGGCCATTCTTCTTAGACTTCACTTTCCTCCTTTTCCATTAGTAGTTCTATACTCAGTCAACTGAACTTTACACTGTCCTCTACTTTCAAATTCTTCATCCATTTGTCCTGTTCATCTCTTGTCATACACCTTAGTCCTGGATTATTCCCATTATCTTTCTCCCTGTGTATTAAAGAAAAACAGGTAAGTAAAGCTTAGACTGAATGGAGCTAGGGGGAGGATACAGTCTTGCTGCCTGCATATATTGAAAATTCATATTGTTCACCTTTATCTAGGCTCTCACTGAAACAAGGCAATCCTTTTATTTCTCACTAATTGATTCCCTCTCTCACTCCCAAGAGAAACTGTCTCCAACCTTCTCTTCTCTTCTCCAGCCCCTCTTACCTCCTCCTCTCCTCTCTCTCTCTCAACTGAAGACTTGATTTTTAATTTTACTGAAAAAAGTGAGTCCATTCACCATGATCTCCCTCTTCTTCCCTATTCATCTTGCAAAACCTTTTGATAGTGTACGCCATTTCCTTACCTATCACTCAGTCTCTGACACTGGCCTGGCCCTTCTTTCTAAGAACAATCCCTTTACATGAAAGTTGATCCCTATGTCCCTCTTCCCTCCTCTTCAGCAGTTTCCTACCTCAATAATTTCCTTCAAACCTCGCTTTCAACATCTCCCTGTCTACTGTATCTTTCAAACATGTCCAAGTCTCTCTCTAGCCTTAAAGAACATCATTAGATCTCTTATCTAGCCCCTCAAATTGTCATTCTGTATCTCCCATGGCTTTTTCAGCCACATTCCTAGAGGAAGCCATTTACTTTCATTGCCTTCACTGCCATCCCACTCACTATCTTAACCCTTTGTAATCACTTCTGACCTCATCTCTAGCCTGACCCTGAAGTTGCCAACAACTTCTTCATTGCTGAATCTGATGGTCCTTTATTGATGCTTATCCTCCTCTCCTTATCTGCTGCCCTGGACACTGTTCATTGCCCTTTTCAGCTAGGCTTTTGGGACAGCTTGGTTTTTTTTCACTTTCCTCCTATCTGTCTGATGGTTCCTCCTCAGTCTCCTTTGCTGTTTTGATATACTTATTCTTTCACTTAACTGTGGATTTTCCTCACTCTATTCTGCCCTCTAATTTCTATATGCTCTGTCTCTCTCTCTCTCTCTCTCTCTCTCTCTCTCTCTCTCTCTCTCTCTCTCTCTCTCTCTCTCTCTCTCAATGGTCTCATCTACTCATATTTTAAACCTTTATGCATATGACTCACAGTTCTATATATCCACCTTTAATATCTTTCCTGAGTTTCAATCCCATACTACATATGAAACATTTCAGACAATGTTTTATGTTTCAAATAAATCTCAAGGCCATTATCTTTGCCTCAAAATTTAACCCTCTTTCAAGTTCCCCTATTTTTGCTGAAGGCACCACAATTCTTCCCATTTCCCAAGTGCAAACCCTCAATTATCCTAGACTTCTCATTTTCACTTACCCCAAATATCCAATAAGTCACCAAAGCTTCACTTTTCTATCTCCAAAATAGCTCTCATTATCTATTTCTGCTCATATAGCCATCACCAGTTTAATCTAGGACGGGGTGGGGAACCTGAGACCTTAAGTCCACATGTGGCCTTCCAGGCCTTCAAGTATGGTTCTTGACAGAATCCATACTTCACATTCTTGATCTAGGCCCTCATCATTTTTCTTCTAGATTACTGCAACAACCTCCTAATCAGTTTCTCTACATCTAGGTGGTGCAATGGATAGAGGGTCAGGCCTGGAGTCAGGAAGACATGAATTCAAATACAGCCTCAGAAATTTACTACCTATGTGACCCTAGACCAATCACTTAACCTTTTTGTGACTCAGTTTAACCATATGTAAAAATGGGAATAAATAACAGTACCTCCCTCCCAGTGTTATTGTGAAAATCTAATGAAACAATCATTGTAAAGCATTTAGCACAATGCCTAGCACATAGCAAGTTATATTATATAATATATAATACTATATATGCATATTATATATACTGTATTATATATTTATATCTATATATGTTATATTACATAATATAAATGCTAACTGTTATTATTATTAACTCTCCCACTCCAATCTGTCTTTCACACTACTATCAAAGTGATGTTCCTTAAGCTTAGATATGACCATGTTACCTTTCTTATACAGTCAGCTCCTGGGGTTTCTTCTTGCCTCTTGATCAAATATAAATTCCTCTCCTTAACTTTTAAAGTCTTTTACAATCTGATCTCAAATTATTTTTAGAATGTATTTTGGAATATCACTGGAAATCACTCCTTCTCTGATATTCTCCAAAAGAATTGCTCTTTGAATAGTTTCAGTGCTTGGCACATAGTAGGTGCTTAATAAATGTTTACTGAATTGAATTGCTTCTCACATAAGACACTCCATCTCCCATTCCCATACCTTTATACTCCCTTCACCTCCACCTTATAAAATCTCTCACTTCCTTCAAAACACAACTTAAACACCACTTTCTGCATGAAACCTTTTACTACTGCCCTCTTTCCCAATCTGCTTTAAGTTTATCTACTTTGGTTTTTTTTTTATTTTATTACTTCCTCTTTTTCATTTTTCCCCTCAGTTTTATACATACTATTGTTGTCCCTCCCGTTAGAATTCAAGCTCCTGGAGAACAGAGATGACTCTCTTTCTCTATACTTGTTTCCCCAGGATATAGTAGTGCCTTGTACATGCTGTTGTTACACACTCATTTCTGTCATGTCTGACTCTTCGTGGCCCCATTTTAGGGTTTTCTTGGCAGAGATACTGGTGTAGTTTGACATTTCTTTCTTCAACTCAGAGACAAAGAAACTGAAGCAAATGGGGTTTAGTGACTTATCCAAGGTCTCATAGTTAGTAAGTGTCTCAGGTTGGATTTGAACTTATAAAAATAAGTCTTCTTAATTCCAAGCCTGGCACTCTATTTCCTATACCACCTAGCTTCCCCTTATTTTACAAGAAAGGAGGTGAGCTCAGTGAAGCTGTTAATTGACCAGGGCATGGATGTAACCCCTTTGCTTCAGCAACTCTATTGCAAATGAAAGTTCTTAACTAGAAAAGCAACAAGGTAAGAAGGGTCAGATCAGGACACATTTCTTATGCCCCTGTGAAAACAACTTTAATGGGCCAGGAATATTATCTTTATATCTGAAAGGCAGCACATAACTTTATTATGTGCTGAAAAGTTATTAAGCCCCTAGACAGGAATGTTAAGCTGTGAATCCAGAACAAATGGTAATGATGATCATCCATGGGCCTTAATGCCTCTATGTCAGAGAACATTGATTTTGTGCTTAAGTATTGTCTTTATCTAGCAATGTTAGAAATATTTAAGAAGCCAATTATCTTACTTTAAGCACCCAAGACAGATGGATTCTGGAAAACCGCTGACAAGGCATTCGATAGGCTACGTAAAGAGTAACCTGATATGTCTTTGCATTGGATTAGTATTCCTGGCCCTGTGTATTTCTTTGTGACTGCATCTCTTGGAGAGACTTGAGAAACTTTAGTTAATGGCAGACTGGGCACAGCTATACTGAACCTGTCAAGCTCCCTTTAGCTTTAAGTCTTTTCTCCTAATCTGTTTACCTAGATGTTAATGAGATGTAATTGAGTTAGAACAGAAGCAGGGAAAGTGTTATTTAGACCTCAGTGTTACTGCATGTGACCATCACTTTTTGGGGGGGGGGTGTTTATAACTACTCAACTGACCCAACTACATATACTCCATTAATGAACATACTACTTAGTAACTCATCGAAACAAATAGTCCATTCATCTCTCACCATGCCTAAGCTCTGAAACTGCTCTTAAAAGATATCACTGTGTACTTTGATCCTCAAAATAATTTCAGCTAATTTGTGAGACAGAAAAGTAGCAGAGGGGGTAATTGGTGAAATGCTTGTGAGAGAATGACCAAGAATGAAATTAGGGAGGGCAGTGGTTAACTAGGAATAAGAAGACATGACTTAGAGTCCAGCTCTACCATTTACTATGAAATCTACTTACGAAGAGAACAAGTCTTTTAACCTCTGCCAGGATCTCAGTTTCTTCATATGTAAAATGAAACACTAAGGCACACATTCAGTTCTAAAGGTCACTGATTCTTAGGGATATCTTTAAAGGAGATAATAGGAATTTTCATAGTATATACATATATATATATATATATACACTTACGTATGTATGTATGCATATATACATATATGTGTATATGTATAAAAACACATATGTATGTGAATATATATATATACATATTAGATATGTATATTTAATTAATCAGATAGCTTTATTGCTGAAAAGAAGAGAATTAACTGAAGAGTAAGAAGTAGGATCCAGGAATAAAACATAAGATATAATAAAAACATAAAACATATAATACATTTGTAGGGTGTTTGGGGATGCAGGCTTGACCATCTTTTCATCCTCTGCTGGCCTTATGTGGTTAAGTGTAGCCACAGTGCCCTACAGTAAGAGAGACCACATAGCAATTTGTTAAACATAGATGTGAAAGGACTGGGGGGAGGCTGCTGGTGGTGAATGTATACTGATCCCAGGTCATGCCCTGGAAGAGGTGGATTTTTAAAAATCTTTTGATGCTTTTTGTTCCTTGTACTTCCTAGTACCCTTCACCCATTCTACCTTTGCTGAACTTTCCTGTATAATGAAGAAAAACAAAAACAGGTAAGCAAACTCAACTGATACAACAGCGACTTCTGACAATTGTTCAATGCTCTGTACCTCTTCCATAGTATCTCACCCCTATAATGAAAGGGGTCAAGTGTACCTTATCATCAATTCCCTGGAATCAAGATTAGACAGTACTTGGAATGTGAAATCTGATGTCTTTTGGTGGTATTTCTATCGATGTCATCATTGCATATATATTATATTCTTGGTCATTAGGTTGCTCCCCTCACCTTAATTTCTGGTTTGGGGCCACTATGAAAAGAACTACTATAAATATTTTTGTAGAACTCAATCCTCTTCTTCTTTTTTTGATCTTTTTGGCTAGTCATGGCATTGCTGGATTAAGGTGCATTTGGGGACAGAGTTCTAATTTATTTTCCTAAATACCTACCCACAGTGCACTAATGTATCTGTTTTCCTGTACCCATTCTAACATTTGTGATTTTCCTCATGTTATTTTTGCCAATATGATAAGTTTGATGTGGAGTCTCAGAGTTGCTCTAATTTTACATTTATCTAATTATTTGGAGCATTTATGTTGATACCTTGGAATTATCATTTGAAAACTGTTCATATCCTTTGATCAATTAGGGAAATGACTCTTATTTTTTATAAATTTGAATATAAAACCTTTATGAGATAAATTTACTGAAAACATTTTTGACCCTAGTTACATTTCTCTTCTAATTTTAATTGCATTTTATTTGACCCAAACCTTTAAAATTTTATATAATGAAAATGATTAATTTTGTGACACTCTCCATGCTTTGTTTAGCCATGTTTTACTTCTCTATCCATAAATATGAAATGTAATTTCTTCTTAGCTCTTCTAATTTGCCTTTATAACACCTTTTTTGTCTAAAACATTTTTTCCATTTGAAGTATGCCTTGTTATATAGTACATGATTTTGGTCAGTATCCATTTTCTTCCAAACAACTTTCTAGTTCTCCTAGTCAATTTGTTTTGTTTTGTTTTTGTCAGATACTAGTGAGTCTCTCCAGTAATCTGGGTCTTTGGCTTTATCTAATACTAAACTACTGTGTTGATTTGTTTCTGTTTGTTGAGTAACCACTCTGTTTCACTAATCAACTTTTCTACTTTATTTTAACAAATATTAAGTTATTCTGATGATAGTTGCAGTGTTATATAATTTGAAATCTGGTACTGCTAGGACTCCTTCCTTCCTAATTTTTCATTATTTTCCTTTAAATTCTTGACATTTTTTTCTTCCATAAGATGTTCATTATTATTTTTTTAGCTCTATAAAATAATCCTTTAGTGTTTTATTAGTTTGTCAAAGAATAAGTAAATTATTTTGAGTGCTATTGTCACTTCTATTAAATTGGAGTGGTGTACCTATAAGCAATTACTATTCCTAAATTATTTAGATCTGTCTTCATGTAAAGAGTGTTATATCATTGAATTCCTATAGTTCCCAGGTGTGTCTTGGCAGGTAGCCTGCCAAATATTTCATACGTACTATAATTATTTTGAATATAATCTATCTTTCTCTATGTATCAATAAACACTCCAACATACAAAGAGTGGCCTGCTATCACAGGTTCTTAAATCTGCATTCATAAAAGGAAGGACAACTTTTGAGGGGTTAACAATCACTTAAATCAAGCACATATATCATTCACCTAGTTCAGGGGTGTCAACACCCTGAACTTCTAGAAAATACAGTGAAATCAAAGTTCAACAGGCATGGCTTCCTCTGCCTCACCATCAGCAGACAGGTCCAACTGTCTGACCATAGTTACCAGAGAGGGAAGCATCAACATCTGGGTTTTCAAAGCTGGGGGTCTCCTTAGCAGCTTCCCAGAGTCCTTGTCTGGCCAAAAAAAACAATTCTAAGAAGTCCCAAAGTAAAACCTCAACTCAGAGTATTTATACCTTTTTTTTAGAGTCAGAGGGCATCACAACCCTTGAGAGCCAGTGCCTCATTAACAAAAGGTGTGAACCTTTCCAAAAATCTTCCTTAATCAAACTTCCCTTAATGGCCAATCCTATTAATGGCTGGGGAAGGTCTTTAATCACATTAAAATAATTAGCAATGCAAATACATATACTGTTTCTAGTTAAAGAAACTCTCGTTTCTGTACTTTACTCTCCTAGTAAAGTCTCTTAATTAGTAAAGACAAGATTCAATCAGAGGCACTTGACTATACTAAAGCAAAAACAGCTAAAGATCCTGTTTTGCTTTCTATCACGCTCCACCCTTCTGGGATCCCTGGCCCTACAATCTAAATGGCCATATGTCCTGGAACAACAGAGACATTATACTTTTTTAGTATACTAAAACAAAAACAGTAAAAGATTCCACTTTGCTTGCCCTTATTCTCTACCTCTCTTTTAAAAATATACAAAAATGCCTATGATTTATGTAAATTTATTTTCTATCCTGCAATTTTGTTGAATTTATTATTAGTTTATTATTTCAATTAATTTTTGTTGCCTCTTTAAGATGCTCTAGGTAGACCTTCATATGATCTGAGAAAAGTAATAGTTTTGTTTTCTCATTTTCTCAATTAGTGTTTTTCTTCTAGTAGTGCTAATATATCTAGCACTATGTTAAATGGTCACAGTAAGAATGGGAAATCTTATTTTACCACTCTTCTTATTGAAAAGGTCTCTAACTTTTCTTCATTACGTGTCGTGTTTGTTCTTGGTTTTAGACAGATACTTTTAATTATATTAAAGAAAAGTCCACTTATTCTGATACTTCCTGTGTTTTTAATATCCATCCTGCATTTCTCTCCCAGATCTTCTTCTGACTCTCTAGACTTTATCACTATGCCTTTGCTCTTTTCTCGCCCTAAAACATGCCTCCATTTTGTGGGTCTCTTTCTATTGATAATTTTCTTTCAGAACTTCCATTTTAAGGAAAGGCATGGGCCAGCTGTCTTCATTTATCTCCTGACTCTGCTTCTGCTTCTCTGTACTTGCCACCATACCTATTATGGGTGTTCCTAAAGACTTTTCAATAGCTTCTCATATATTGTCTTCCTTTATTATATTATAAGCTACCTGGAGTCAGAGATTGTCTTTCCTTTTGCTTTTATTTGTAGACCTAGGGCTTAGCAGAGTACTTGGGACATAGCAAATGTTTAGTAAACACTTGTTGTCATGACTTAATAAAAATGGATGTAATATTTCATCAAAATCATTTTCAGCATCTACTGATATAATTATTTGTATTATTTGTGTTATTAACATGATTTGTCATGTTTAATCATGCTTATATTGAACTAACCCTTCATTTCTGGTATGAATCAAACCTGGTCATATGACCTTTTAACATATTGTTGTAGCCTATTTGCTAATATTTTATTTAAATATTTGCATCAATGTTCATTAGCAATATTAGTGTGTGTGTGTATTTCTTTGCCTGCTTTGCCTCTCCTTGGTTTAAGTATCAAAACTATATTTGTATCATATAAAGAGATGGATGGAATCCCTTCTTTTCTTGTTTTTACAAATGGTATGTAATGCTGAAATTGAATGGTTGACAGGATCTGATTGTAAGTCCATCTTGTCCTAGAGTTGCTATTTTTTTCTTAACTACTGTGAGAGTTTATTTATGATTTTCTTATCTTTTTTCTGATATTAGACTACTCATTAATTTAGGCAACATATTTTTGTAAGTTTTTATCTATTTCCTCCAAATTACAACATCTGTTTGAAATATAATTGGGAAAATAATATCTAATAGTCTCATTTTTTCCTCTTCAATTGATAATTTTCTTTTAATTTTTGATATTAATTATTTGGTACTCTTCTCTCTTTTAATCATAATTGGTAATGATTTATCCATTCTATAAGTTTAAGAAAGAGCTCTTAGTTTTATTTATTAGTTCAATTGTGTGAGAGTTTCTTGTTTATTGATCTTCTTAAATTATAAATTTGTTGTTTAGTTGAGAGGGTGACTTTCTGTTCTAGCTTTTTTTAAACTTTTTTGGCCAATTAATTGATATTTTATCTCTCTATCAGACAATTTGAACATTTATCAACAGTGGCACCAGTTTCACTGGGTTGCTGTGAGAGTTAAATGAGAGAATATATGCATAAAACTTTAAATTTTATTTATAATTTTAAAAATAAATTTTATATTTGTAAACTTTAAAAATTTATACTTAAATGAAAGAATATATATATAGAAAACTTTAAATTTTATAAATTTTATGAATCTCATCATCAACAGTAGTGTTTTATATCCCTTTAAAGTTTGCCATTATACAGTAATTTTAGATGTGTTTAACTGTGATCCCATTTGGGATTTTATTGACAAAGGTACTGGATACTTCTCCGGCTCATTTTACAGGTGAGGAAACTGAGGCAAACAGGGTTAGGTGACTTGTCCAGTATCACACAGCTAGGAAGTGTCTGAAGTCAGATTTGAACTCAGGAAAATAAGTCTTCCTGATTCCAGGCCTGGCACTCTGTATACTCCACCACTTAGCATTTAGGGAAGAGTAGCACCTCTGGTATGAGAATTTACTGAGAGCCCTTTTCTGGGCAAATGATCCACCACTGGTGTCCACCTTTCACCCAACTCTCATCTGTGGCTCCAAGAAACTGTAGCATGTACAGTGGCTACACCCTGGTAAAGTTTCCATGCAAATGGGCTAAATTACATTGAAGGTAACTGTCAGTCCTCAAACCCATTAGTGAGTTAGGGGATTATCTACCCCAAACATGCAAAGACTTCCTCTGGCAGAATAGGCAGATGAGAACATTTTATTCTAACAGCCATGATCATATTTGAAGCAGGCACTGTAGAATGAGGAAGGCTTGGTCAGACCTTGAAGACACCAAGGACACCTACTGCATCCTTGGCTATAGCCAGTTATCCTGAATTTGTCCTAACACTGAAACTCTATGACTCTGGAAGAGGAGTGTGGTTGACGACTTCGCACAACTCTGTCTTACTTAAATTCAATTCACACTTGAGTCAAGACATCACCTATGATGTCATTGGTCCTCTTCAAAAACAAAGAAACAGCAACATTGTCACTTTAAGATTTATTCTCAAGATCTTCCTTAAGATCAAGTATGCAACATTTCCTCAACAGACACTCCTCTGAGCTCTCCCCTGCATCAGGCTCATTTTCCTTCCCTATATCCTGTATCTCTGATCCCTATACCTTCTCATCAAAGAAAACTAGCTGTAGCTAAACTGACCTCATAGTTATTTCTGAAAGTCTATAGTCTATCTCTGACCTCCCCACATTTAAACAAGATGTCTGTGATACCTGAGAAATACTCCCTTCCTTGTCTCTGTTTCTCAGAATCCCTATTTTTTTTTTAGACTTTGGGTGAGTTTTTTTTTTTTTTTCTGATCTCCTCAGTTGTGTTTTCTTCCTCGTCAAGTCACCATGTACCTCTTATCTGTATGCACATTTACCATTAAATTCCCCTGTAGAGTATAAGGTCCTTGAGGATAAATCTCAGAAGGTCACAACTGGAGTGGTCTTAAGCAAAATTACCCTCATGTTTTCCCACCCCAGGATACCTGAGAGCCTACCCCAACATTTCTGTCAATGCTTCTTTCCCATTTGACTTCTTGTCACACAATTAGCACCCATCCAATATTAATTCATGTTGAAAGGAATATAGAATTCCCATTCCACTTCTCCCCTTATGCTTTCTACTCCTTTCTTATTGATGGTGACCTGCTCCTTTATACACTCTTCATTCTTCATGGGAGATTCTTCAATGCATCCCACAGACTCCAGGCCCTTGTCACCTGAGCTGAGGACCCTTAGGACCTTCAGACCTTTCTATCTTCCCCATTCAGAAGGTTGCTCCTAGACCATGAACAATTTCTTTTTCACATTTGTAACATCAAATCTTAAGCATAGTTAACACATAGTAATTATTTTTAAGTTAATAAGCCTATTTACTTATTCATTCAAGGGCTGCTTCATTTTTGTCTCTGTATTCCTAATGCCTACCACATTGCCTTGTATATGGTAGACTCATAATAAAAGAGAAGTGTGACTCTGACCTCAAATGAACTTCTTAAGACAGTTTTGCTTCAACACACTAGCTTGTTTGAACAAGGTTACAGTGTATGTGATATATGGTACACAACAGATTCTGAGTATTGTCTTTCTTCCAGAATTCACAACCAATAAATGGTTGATAAATGAGAAAAGTGACTTTTATCAGGGAAACCAATGAAATCAGGCATCACGTTGTCATTCAATTTTTGCCCACGGAAAGACCTCTCCAGGAGAGATCTACAGGGGCAGAGTCATCGCTTCTGTCAAGAAAGAGGCCAAAAATTAAAGCCGAGGCAAGAGGCAATTGAAAATCACCACAGGACCAGCTATCCCACCGAGGTGATTTTCGAATACATGTACCTTGTTAGCAGAGTTTCACACACATTCAGTGAAGAAGGAGGAAAGAAGCCAGGGGCACCTTTACATTTTACTGTTTTTACCTTGTGATTCTGCAGAGAGCAACCTCTCCTGAAATTTGCTATAATTAGTGCTCTATTGTCTTGTCATTGCTCAGGTCAGTCTTGCCAAATTATCCTTCTGAATCTCTGCAACAGACTGAGGAATGGTCAAAAATTCGGTATTTCACATTTATAAGAGTTCTCTTTATAGAGTCTATTTGAGGCACCATGGTCTTAAGTTGACTTGAAATGTGCTTGGACACATAGGGAAGAAAGTTTGTCCTGTTTCTTCCAAGTAAATAATAGCTCCACCTTACCTAGCATTGGGAGGGGTAACTGGGTATGCTTGTTCTCATCACATGATTGCTTTCTTCATGTAAATAAATGTTTGTCAAATGGGATTGAGGTTGCATTTCATATAGAGTAATTTCTGATTATGAAGTGTATGTGTATGCGTGTGTGTGTGTGTGTGTGTGTATTTAAGCTCAAAGGAGCCAATGTATGAAAAAAAATGTTTCACATACCTCCAAGTGTTAAATGAAAGAACATTATCCAAGTTGCTCCTCACACAAATATACTGTTGTCATTATAAAAATAAAGAAACTGTAGGTTTCTCATGGTTGACTTTAGAACAGGGACTCATCCTTATCACTTGACTCAAAGTCAAGGGTATTTTCAATGATCAATGCCATCAAATTCACTTCCTCATTTCCATCTTTATCATTTTTCATATTAAGCCAGGTAATTCAAGTACCAAATGTCAGAGCCCTAAATAATTAGTAGCTTGTCTTAAGTAAAGCTCAATATAATATGCATTTCGGCAGGTGTGGAAATTAATCTTAATTCATACATTAAAAGGTTAAAAATCAAAGTGAGTCATTTGGCTCTTAAACTTTATCTAGTCATATATCAATTTTCTTACCTTTGTGCTAAATAATGAACCAGTTTGATGACTAGTGGAATGTCCAGAAGTTCCAAGATCTCTTTGACCTTCTATCTTGAGCAAGTTAACAAAAGTTAATTCCCCACTGAAATGCTGGACTATGTCACTAGCACTTTCATTTTAATAATACCTAACTTCACTACAACTGTAAGAAGCATTACAACTCTAATAATGACAGGAGGAAGATGCAACTCCAATCTCCTTCTCCAATGTTTCAAGCAGGCCTGACATAATTTGAATAATCCCATCCAGCTGCCCATTAAGAATCCCACTAGATTAAAATGTAATTTTGGAGAGTTAGAATCTTCATTAAAGCTTCTTATACTCAAGGTTCTTAACCTAGAATCCACGAACTTTAGAAAAAAATATATTTTGATAGCTATTTCTCAATAAAATTGGTTTCTTTTGTAATCTTATGTACTTTAATGTCATGTGTTTAAAAGCATTTTTCTGAGAAGGCGTCCATCAGTTTCACCAGACTGGCTGTCAAAGGAAGGGGGGAAGGTCCATGACTCCCAAAAGGTTTAAAATTCCTGCTCTAGACCCATCTGGGAATGCTGACTAAACAGAATTGTCAGTACCCAAAGGTAGGTTCAAGAATTAATAAACTCTATAAGTTAACAATAGGGAATCAAGAAGATAAACCCACTTGTATGGAACAAGGAGCATCTAAGTAATGCAAGGAATAGAGAGCCAGGAATGCAGGCAAGAAGACTCATCTTCCTGAGTTCAAATCCAGCTGTAGCTAGCTGTGGGACCCTGGGAAAGTCACTTAACCCTGTTTGTCTCGATCTCCTCATCTATAAAATGAGCTGGAGAAGGAAATGTCAATTCCAACATCTTTTCCAAGAAAACCCCAAATGGGGTCACAAACAGTCAGACAAGACTGCAAAATGACAGCAACAACCAAGGAGCAAAGGGAAATGGTTTCATTGGCTCCTTACAGACTTCTTGTCTGTGAGTGGAAGAAGAGGGAAAGTGTGGGATCAGAGCAAAAGAGAAGGCTTCAGTAAAAGAGGTAATTTGGTCACCAGGTTTCTTTCCAGCTGAGAGCATTCTTGACCAAGACAGATAATTTGCACATTCTTCCCATGTCATATAATTGGTATACTGGGAAAGGTAATGAGCCTTAGTTTCTGGAGGATGAGAAGAATGGTAGGGAGAAAAATTGCAGAAGTAACTAACCACAGAGTATGAGGAATATGGCCTATGATGAATGACCACCACTTGTTGAGAACTATGGGGAAGCTCCGGGAATCAGAAAAAGAGGACAGCTATAATAGGGACTACAGAGAGCACACAGTGTCATAGAAAAGCAATTACTGGATAATTTTTGTAATGGCCTCTGGGCAGATCGGGGGTTGCGATATGTTCTGTGGTGGGTATTCTTATTTTCTCTGTGGTTTCCATTAATCACTAATTAAACCTGCTTGTAAATGTATGTGTTTGTTAGGGAAATTTATGACTACAGCTCAGTTGATGTGGATGTGAGACCCTTTCCTCTCCAGGTTACAGTTGGGGAGGGGAGGCTACAAGCCAGAAAAGTGACAATCCCCAAAATGCACCCAGATAGTTTGTGTTAAAAGTATGCCTCTACAAGGGATAAAAGCCATACAAACTCATTGAAACCCCATAGTCAGTTCTCTACTTCTACAAGAAAACTCATATTTTAACCTTTTAATTAGCTAGCTAATGAGGCAATTCCTATGTCTATATTTAAGACACTGTCTAGATACACATGCCGCTTCCTACTCATAGCTAGCATTTATATAGAACTTTAAGATTTTCCATGTTCTTTACAAATGTCATTTCACTTTATCCTCACAACAACCCAGGGAAGTAATCACCATTATTGTCTCTCATTTTGTATATGGGGATACTGAGGCACAAAGAGATTAAGTGACTTGCTGAGGGTCACACAACTAGCAAATGCCTGAGGCAGGATTTAAAATCATATCTTCCTGATTCTAGATCCAACTGTTGTGCCACTTAGCTGCTTACTATACATTTATATACATATAATATACATGCATATGTCTACATATATGTATGTATATATGTGTGTATAGATGAATATACACACATAAACATATATAAGTATACACATACCTATAAACACATTCTTATATCATACCATTCAAAGTATTTTTGTCTTGAAGGTGATACTAGAAAGTACCAAATTATACCTAGTTATGGAATTAAAAATTGTTGTTAACAATAATAATGATGATGATAATGATTTTGATGGAAAAAATCTAAAATTAGAATAGCATGATGTTACAGCATTTCTAAATGTTAAGTAATGCAGAGGGAATAGACTCTGGAAAAAAATAAGATGAGGAAAAGTATGTTTGAAGGAAATGAGATAATTCTGAATAAATAGAATAGAGATTTCTAAGCTAATTTGCTTTCTGACTAAAAAAGTTAATTTCCTTGATTTGGTTTTAGTTTTAAATTATTTTTTTACGTTATAGCAGTTTTGATAACTAAATTGCTTTTCTGATTGAACATCTCTAGATATGGTTAAAGATCAAAAGAAAATGACTTTAGATTAATCAAAAATTCTTCACATCATGAGGTTACCTAACTAAGAGGAAATTTACAGAGATTTTCCTTTAACCTTAAAAAAAAGTCCATGTGGGAAATCCTCTTTCATGGCAAATAAGTCTATAGCAAAGAATTATGGGAAGATATATGGGACATATCTTTGGTTACTAATTTGTCAGTGTTTCATGTAGATGGTCATGTGACCCTCACCACACCAGAATGTGAGTACAGTGTGCATACTGATCGAGTAGCAAATATTGTTAGTCAACATATTGTCCCTACTCTGACACCAACTGATGATCCTGTACTAGCAAAATGCGTCCATCAAATGGATGACCATCTAGGGGTCCAAGCCACACACCAATTGGTACAAGACAAAGGTATTAGTATCTCTCATTAACAGTTAAAATAAATAGCAGAGGAATATTATATATGTCAGTTGAAAAAGGAAAGAATTGTTTCTCAGGTAGTAACTAAAGAGATAGCAAGGGGAACGTTACCAGCCCATATTTGGCAAATAGATTATACTGGATGCCTATCTCAAGATAAAGAATACAGATTTATATGTACTTGTGTTGACACCTATTCAGGTGTATTGGTGGATTGTCCCTATAAGAGTGCAACCCAGAAAAACACCTGTGAAATTCTAGATATCATAAGTTTGTATTATGGAACCCCAGTGCAGATTCAAAATGACAATGGGTCACATTTCAAAGGTAATGAAATGAAGAGATGTTGTATATTAAATAATGTAGAATGGATATATTATATTCCATATTAGCCACAAGTGTCTGGGTTAATTGAAAGAATGAATGATTGAAAGAACCGTTAAGGAATTTGTTCTAATAATTTTTATCAACACTAGAAAGATAATTTGTTCACTGCTTTGCCTAATTTGAATAATAGACCATTGGAAGGAAGTACACCTCTATCCAGAATGATGATCCCCAATCTGTAACTTAGAAAACAATAAATTCATAAGATCCTAAATACTGAGTATTGGACTGTGAGATGAGATGTCCCAGAACTGTATCAAGACACACCTAGTTCAGCAGGATGTGATTTACATTGTTTAGAGGACTTAAGGTTGGATAGAAAAGAAATAACAAAAATCTCTACTGGAACATGTATGAGAATCTTTAAAAATCATGTTGGATGGATATTACCTAAATCAGGATTAGCAGCTCAAGGAATACATGTATTGGCTAGAGTGATATATTCTAATTATCAAGGAGAAATTATTGTGACATTCTGAAATTTAGGTGAAGAACCCATACAGTTTTGTAAAAATGACAGAATAGTTCAAGTGATTATTATTCCTTGTGAAACAATACTCCTTGTGGAAACTGACTTTCCTTCCAAAATAACTAACAGAAGAATGGAAGGGTTGGGTTCTACTGATAGAATAAAATTGGGAGCTAAAGGGTGGGCAAAATAGAAGCCAGATGATGTTCCAAAGGCTGTAGAAATTATAACACAGGAAGGAAGCCAGGAAGACAGGCAGGAGAGAAAGCAATAAGATATAACAAACAATGTGTATCTCAATAAGGTTGATTTTATCCAAATGGAAAGGCAGAGAGACATATCTAGAACTCCTAAGAGCTGAACAACATCTAATGGTGTTTTATAATGAGAAGATGTGGTCATCCTTAGGCCCATCTTTCCTTATATGATACATATACCCCAAATCTCTGCTTACATTGTGAAGGGATGGAATATAAATCTTTTCTGAGACAGGCAAGTGGGTAAGTGGTAGAAGACAGTGGGAACAGAAATGATAGAAATCAAGAGATCTGGATGCTAACCCTGACTCTATTACTTCCTACTGTGTAATCTTGGGCAAGTCATTTAATCTTTTGAGAGTCTTTATTTTTTCATCTGTAAAAGAAAAGGTAAATACTAGATGGTCTTCTAGGTTCATTATAACACTGACATTCCAGGATGTTGTGTAAGTATACAGGGTCAATGACCTTTCTGTTACACAACTCAAATGAAAGACTATTAGATTAGGAGCTCATTGAAAGAAGTGATGATTTCTCAGTCCTTCTTCCTATCCCAGTGCCTGCCACAGAGTCATGCATATAGAAGCAGTTTAATGTCTATTTACTGACTCAGTGAGTAAGGAAACTTACTTTAGTTAGGGCCATAACTTCTCTGAGGTATCATTTTTTTTAGAAATAATGTACAATTTATTTACACACTTTAAAAAAGGCAATAGGAAACGGATATTCAGTTTCATATTTAAAACACTCTTTTTTGTGCTCTGTTGTTCAGAGTTAAAATTCTAAATTAGACCATTCCTCTTTTTACTACTTTGGATCTTAGCTCCAGCAAGCCTCAAAAGTAACAATAGAAACAGAAAGGACTCATGCACCAAATCTAGAACTTCAGGATATTCAGAATGTGGCATTTTCTTTTTCCCTATTAAGGGTCTGGATCCCTATTATTTCATCATCACTGAGCCTGAAGAATCTTGAGTCCTGATATTGATAGTTGGGGAACATGATGGAGTCTGAATCCTGAGAGTGTCCTAGGCCCAGGGAAAGGTCTATCTCATGAACAGACACCAGGAAGAGGTTGGTTCCCTCCTCAGAATATGATCATTCTTCATCACTGTCAAAGTGGACAGCTCCTGGGTAGTCAAGATCTGGAGCCAAAAAGCATGAACTAGGATATTTTCTTCTCCGTCAAAGTGGTAGGCATCTCCATGATCTTCTGCAAGGAAAGTAAACTCAGTATCAGAATCTTGTTTATACACTCTTTGGAACTTTAAGGGTATTACACTGCTCCGGACTTTTGCTGCCTTCCTCAGGATCTTTTCAACTGTCTTATGATTCATAAAGATGGATTAGCTGATGACACTGTAGGTTATGGGGTTATTTCTAATCTTGGACTTCCCAGGAAAAAATAAGTAGTCAGCAAATCTCAGACCCTACATCCAGATTACCTTATAATGGCCTTTGTGGGCTCATCTAACCATCCAGTTTCTTCCAGCCTTGAAGAAATTTTGCAAGTACAATTGATTCTCTAGAGTTTGGTGCTGGGATTTTTCTTTGGTGAAGAATCGAGAGAAGTAATCCTTAAAGACACCCAAATAATCAAGGACATTTTGGGTATAACTAGAAAGGACAAACAGCAGGGCAAGAAATAAACAAAGATGAGAAGAGTAGACAGCATGATTGATGTTCCAGCTATACTGCAGGCTATGAGGTATTATTTTGTATTTGATCCTGAAGGCTATAGAGAGATGACAGAGTGTATTGAATGGGGTGAGGTGGTAATATGGTCAGACCTGCATTTTAGAAAGATACTTTTGGCAGTGATGGACAGATTGGAGTGGGGAAGAGACTTGAGGCAGGGTCATTCCTTGGCAGGCTATTGCAATAATCTAGGTATGAGGTTGTAAGTAGCTGCTCCAGGGTGGTAGCAGCATAAGAGGAGAGAAGGGTGTGTGTATGAGAGATGGTACAAAGGTAGAAATAACAGGACTTGATTGGATATGGAAATAGTAAGAGAAGAACTTTCTTACAGTGCAAATAGGTATATTAGGATGGTAACCATTCCCACCTAAGTCACAACTGAGCTTAATCATTTTGTGGAGAGCAGGGTGCTGTGGAGAATGAAACAAAGTATGAGTATATTTCAACATATGAAGAAGCAAGGTATAGATATTTTTTGATGTACAAAGACAGCATAGTATTGAATCGTATCTTGAATATCAAGGGCAGTAGGTTCTTTTGTACCCAATGGCAATCTAGAGATACATGAAGTCACTCTTGGAGTTGGAAAAAACTGGAGACAGAGGGTGAATAATACTAAAATAACATCTCTATTGACCTCATAATCTTGTCCAGCAGTTGTAGTTCTGGCCATTGAGGCAATGAGAGAACTTGTCCCTTATAATTTCTACCACTGACATTCTGCTTTTATCTGTATTGACTCTTCTCCCACCCCCTCTAATATCCATTAGTTGAAATTCTTCCCATCTTCTACATCCCAGTTCAAATGCAATCTCTATAAAGACTTTCCACAGAGCCAGCAATTATCTCTCCTTCCTTTCAGTACACAGAAAAGTTCATTTTTAAATTTCATGTTCTTCCATCTTGTATTTTGTGTAAGTTATTTGTAAATTTTGTGTAAGCACATGCTTGGTCATGGTCACAAAGTTTTTGTGAGCAAGGAACTACATATATTCCATTGTTTGATCCCTTCCCACCAACCCCAGTGCCAAGCACCAAGCCTTGCAAAAATTTGGTTTCATCAGATTTTGAGCAGGAAGGACCATAATAATACTAATAATAAGTAACATTTCAACCATGTGCTAGGCTTGCACTAACCACTTCATAAATATTATATAATTTAATCATCACAGCAATTCTATGAGGCAAGTGCTATTTTTATTCTCATTATACAGTTAAGGAGATTGAGGCAAGTAAAATTTAAGTGACTTGCCCAAGTTCACACAACGAGTAAGTGTCTGAGGCTAGATTTGAACTTGTCTTCTTGACTCCAGGTCCAGTACTCTATCCAATGTACTAGCTAACTGTCTCACAGTCCAAATCCCTTTATTTTATATTTTTCATATTTAATAACTTTTTCCTATCCAGAAATATTACCTATCCAAAATATAGCTGAGTATCAAGAAATAAGCAAAGTAATAATAATTATTATAGCAATAGCAACAAGTAGTTGTGATGATGCTAAAAGCTTATGTATACAGACATATAAACATTTTATATATATATATGTATATAAAGACATAAATTATCATGTTTAAGCTTGCAAAGTGCTTTAAAAACAGTTCATTTACACTCACAGAATCCCTTCAAGGTAGGGATCATTATATTACAGGAGGTACTGAGTCTTAGAGAGATGAAATGACCTCCCAATTTCCCAAGGGACTAGTAAGTAACAGAACCAGGATTTTGACCCAGGTCCTCATATTTGCAATGAGCTCTCTTTTTCCTGCACCATGCTTTGGAGTGAATTGGAGACAGACTGCCTTGCTTTGCATATTTATGTTGACATTCCTATTATGTTAGGTGCCAATCAGCATTCAATTTGTGAGAAGAAAATAGTAAGGGACCAATAGAAAATGAACCTTGCTGGAAAATTTAACAAATGGCTCCATTAAACCAATATTTACAATACTGGTTTCCTTCTCCCCCCAAAAAGCTATGATGATTCTGGGTCTTTTATTCTTTGTATCTCAGAAGGATGAAGAGAATGACCACATTTATATCTTGTATAATGGATGGTTCCTCAGTCTTTTGGAGGAAAAATAATGGAGTTGTCCTGGACCAACCTTGGAGGTACTTGGAGGAAGGGCAATTTAGCTACCCCTTAGTAGACTTTTTGGAGAGTGGGAATGGTTCAATTCTGCTGAAGGAGTAGGAGGTAGAGAGGAAGAAGGAGAAGGGGAGGAAAGAGAGCGAAAGGGAGATGGAGAGAAGGAAAAAGAGGAGAGATGGAGAAATATGATAGAAACAGAAAGGAAAGATGGAGAGAGACAGAGACAAAGAGTAAGAAAGGAAAGACTGAAAAAATTGAGATGGAAATGGAGAGAGAGAAAGATAGAGAGAGAATTATCATTTAATATTCTAGATTCCCTAACCCATAGCTGTCATCAAATACCATTGATGGAGTCTTGCCTGGAATTATGGATTATTTTCAGCCTATAATCTGGATTTAACAAATCCTATCAGAAACCCAACGCAAGGAGCCAGAGGAGGATGAGATATTGCATCGTTCTGTGAACAATTAGGAGAATGGCAGAAGATGATGGGGGGAGGAGGGCAGTAATTCCATGACATGGAAAGTGATTTCCTGGCATAAATAATGCCCAGTGAAACTCTGCCTATCCCACAATGTCTCCTATTCAAAATACAGCTGAGGAGCATGAAATCACCCAAACTAATACCCAGCAGTAGGAGCAGCAGTTACAGTAGTAGCTGGTAGGTTTACCAGAGGCAGCTGGGGGTGCAGCAGATAGAGGACTGCTCCTAGAGTCAGGAAGACTTCCTCAGATCCTTCCTAGTACTGTTCCCTCAACTGTAAAATGGCAATAATAACAGTACCTACTTCCTAGGATTATTGCAAAGGTCAAGTGAGATAATATTTGTAAAAGTACTTAGTGGAGTATTGGAATGTAGGAGCTTTATAGATGCTTATTTTCCTTCCTTGTTGTAATTAGGATTCTAATAGCTGACATTTATGCAGCACTTGAAAATTTACTGAGTGCTTCTGTAGTATTTTTTTATCTCACTAGAACCCCACAATATCCCTGTGAGGTGGGTAATGTAATAAGCCCCTCCCATTTTACAGATGAGTCTCAAAGAGGTTGTGACTTTTCCAAAGTAGCCCAGGTGTCAAAGGCAGAATTCAAATTCAGTCTCCTTTCCACTACTCCTATCTACCTCTCCAAAGACTGGCCTTTGGGAATTCAAAATATATAAACAAAGTACAGACAGACGGTTTCATACATTTAACTCTAGGGAGAAGCCTTAGTCCCCATACTCATAGTCTGTTTATTCTTATTTTATAGGTAATTACTAATTTAATAAAATTAATTCTTTTTCAAGTAATAAGTGGTAAATATTTGTTATCCCAGTAACTTGGGAGGCTAAGGTTGGTAGGCAGCTTGAGTTTAGAAGTTCTGAGCTGCAGTGGGCTATGCCAGTTGAGTGAACTAAATTCAGCAATATTAGGGTGAGCTTCAGGGTGGAAGTACTACCAGATTACTAAAGGAGGAGCAAATAACTCCTGATCAGAAATGGAACAAGACAAAGTTACTGTGGAGATCAGAATAGAATTTGGCCTGTAAATAGCTCTTTACCTTCCCAATAAAACAAGACAGGGAGATCTAGTCTCTTTTAAAATGATTGAAAAACATATACAAGTAATTCTACCAACTTTACTATCTTTACGCAGAGGGAAGCATCTTGGGGAGGAAATGTTCTACTACAGGAAAGGTATGTTGACATAAAGGAGAAGTGATAACTAAAAGTCCACCAACAAAGAACAAGACAGAATATCTATTTAAAAAGATGCAATAATTCAAAAAGAATATTAATCAAAGACTATTTAGTATAAAGGCACCCTTAGACCTTACTTTTTTCTGTCCTTAGAATGTGCCACAAAAGTAACAGAAACATATGGAACTTTGCTGCCCTTGCCTTTTCTGAACAATATATTCATCTGATTCCCTCACCAACTCAATATCCCAAAGAATCTTGAATTACAAATATATTTAAATTGTCTAGTAAGTCCATCAAAGAAGCTAAACTATCCTTTAGAGCAGGGATTTTTAATTTGGCATTCATGGATCTCCAAAGGATGCATGGATAAATTTCATGTTTGTGAATTTTTTAAAAAATACTTTATTGTAGTTCAATATATTTGGTTTCTTTTTAAAAACTATTTTATTTCATGTATTTAAAAAATGTTACTCTGAGAAGAGGTCCATAGGCCTTACCAGGCTGCCAAAAGGATCTATGATGCAAAAAAATGATTGAGAACTCCTGATCTAGATGGAAAATTTCAAAAAGCATCTATTTTTTTCAGAAAAATTGGCTTATTGCTGGGTCTTGGTTTACTTATTTGATATTTCACGTTTAATTACTGATTGGCCAACTATGTACTAAGAAATTCTCATGTGTCCAGTATCAGTTTAGTCAATTTTATTTACACACAAGGAAAGCAAAGCTCTCCTGAGACCTGAAAGTTTGGTTAAAGAGGCAAACAGGCTAGGTGATACGTAAATTCATATTGTTTGTTCTCTTAAAGCTACTCTAAGCTAGCAAGCTTGCACATTCAAGGAGCCAAAACATAAGTTATGACTGATACAACAACGACCAGGCTTAAATATATTTTAGAACAAATCCCAACTCCATGTTTGTCACTCAAATTTACGATCCCCATATATGATTAACCATATTATGGGGAAGGAATTTTCTTAATTGAATATGTGGTAAATACAATAAGATAAGAGAGTTGACAAAGTGTCAATTGAAATTTTGACCCAGGCTATCTATGTTTTCTTTATCATTAACATGCCATAACACAACATATATCCACAAAATATTAAGATATGGAAAAAGTTCCATTATTTAAGATAGTGTCTTCGATTAAGGGTCTCATAAACAATGCTCTTAAGCCAGTCCCATTTGACCTTGTTGACAAAGGAAGAGGTATTTGTATTTAGAACAAAGAAGCTTTTAGGTTCAGCTCTTCTTCTGGTTGATTAACTCAGGCTCTGGCCCTTACTAAGGTCTAAAAATGATATTAAATGATTATCACATCTAATCCACTTATGTGATGTTAATAAACTTTTTTAATCAGAATGCCCTTGTAATTGATAAAGGGTTAGGTGTTACAGTTCAGATCACCTGCTGATTGCCTCTAAGGTTCTCCTCCCATTCAGAAAAAGCCAGTAAATCAAATAAAATAATCAGAACAGTCAGATGCCAGATATGCAGTCTGGATTAGGGTACAAGGATGAGGCTGGCACTTTGCTAAGTCAATATGGTTTTTGGAAGTGGTGTTCCACTTCCAAATTTAAAGTCTTTGGAAAAGGTAAAGTCTTTGCCTAAGTGTCCTGTTAAAATCAGGCCATTCTATGGATAAAAGCCATAGAGCACCATAGGAAAAAATCTTGGCGCTTCTTGACCCTCTTCTATTATATTATCAAAATTATGGCCCAAGGAAAAAGGAGCAGCTTGATGTGAATGGATCAATATGTTAAAGCTGAATATTTGTCCTCACCAGGCTCAGCTAAAATAAAGTAAGCCAGAAGCCAAGCTATCCCTCTAAATTATTCTCCCAATTAGGAAAACAGATGGCAAGAAGAAAAGGTCTGTTGTCGATAAGGTTACAGCTAAATACTATATTTCTTAATGTGGAATTTTATTTGAAATCATTTTCCAAAGCAAATCCATAAATATGAAGTGACCGCGTTTGCTATTTGCAAACAATGCATAAAACATAATCTAACAGGCACAATATTCACATTTTAAAAATTCAATTTAGAGTATAGCACTCCCTTGCTTGTTTTGAAGCTGGCTGCCAACACACAGGATAACAAGATCAGAAGAATCCAATAAAGCTTAAGTGTCCTTGTGGGTCATTTTCCCATCATTTGGTTGTTTCTCCTCAGATGAAGGACAGATACCTGTAACCTACAGCATCAGTATTGTGGAAGGCAAAGCTTAAAATAGCCTTTCATTCAAATATTTCATTCAAATCTATCTTGAACTATTCATTCAAGCTTATTACCTTTTTACCACCACCACATATCTCGACTGCCCCCTTATTACTAAGCCTGTTGCTTCTGTCAAAATGATTAATATCAGACACCCAAAACGGGAATTTGAGAAAACACCATAGAATTAATGAAAGAAGAAGAGCTGGTAATATTTCATGATGCTTATTTTGTATTATGTTTGTGAGGAGGCAAAGAAAATGTGTGATGGATACAGAGGTCAGGTTCTGATATCCACACAGCTAAAGAGGAAACAAGGGAGAAAAAAGACAAATTTTTCTGAGCAACCCTTGTTCCACAGGGTGGAAGGAGCAAGCACCATTTAAATCAAGTCTATATACCCCATGTTCTAGTCACTGACATCAGTGAGAGATTGGGATGATACCAGAGAAATCAGGCCCCCAAAAGATGCTAACAGAAATGGATCAATAGGAAAAATTCATGAGTATCTCTAAATATCAGAACCCAGAGGTCTCTGTGGTTCTGGGCTTCATACTGAGGAGGCAGGGTAAAGCAAAAGATGCTGGTGATAAATTGTACTGACTGATGTCTAGCTTGTATCCAGATACTTTTCTCTGACCCAAAGGATCAAGTGCAGAAGACATACCAAAGGGTAAAACAATCATATTTCACAATTAAAGATAGAAACCTATCATTCTTATATAAATTTTTTTTATTCCTAAGGCTACCTGGATGTTTAAATAACTTCTGCCATAACCCTAGCAAGTTCTAATGTTATTCACCTGGTTAATTACAATAATCTCCTAAAGGGTGGTCGCCATGACCATAGTCTCTTATAATTCTTCCTGCTCATTGATGCCAATAAGTAGGCAGAAATGATCCCAAGTATTATCACATTAACCTACTGCTCTGAAACTTTCAATGGTGCACCATTGCCTATGAAATTAAAACTACTTCCTTAACCTGGCATCCAAGGGCTTCCACAGACTGCCTTCTACCTGTCAATCAGTCAACAGACATTTAGTTAAACACTTATTGTAGGTCACACACTGTGCTGAGAATTGGAGATACAAGGGCAAAAGTGAAATAGTAAGCTAAGATGGTAGAATAAATGGAGGGACTTGCCTGAACTCTCCCCCAAACCCCTCCAAATACCTTTTAAAAATGACTCTAAGCAAAATCTAGAGTGGCAGAACCCACAAAAATTGAGTGAAATAATTTTCCAGCCCAATACAACTTAGAAGATTGGCAGGAAGAGTCTTACTGTGTCAGGGTGAGAAAGAGGTTAAGTCCAGTGAGGACCACACTTCTACAGACCAGGCTCTAGCATAGCAAAAGCAGGCATTGGGAGCCAGTGAATCAGCAGTGGCAACTGCTTTTTTCAGAACTCTCAGATCAGAGATAGTAAGGGGGTAGAACAACTGGTCAGAAGGAGATTATAACCATTGCTTTGCAAGCACTAAGGGCTAGATTCTGTTGCTTTGCCTATACTCTGATTGAGGTTGCAGTACTGAGGGGCAGACCTGCGGCAAGGAGGAGAAGTAGCACATCCAAGCTTGCAGCCATAGTGGAGCAGGGAGCTTACTCATAATTTCAGGGCAGAAAAGAGTACTTATGGTCATTTGTGGACTAGAGCACAGGACAGGATAAGAGTAAACATCTCTCCTTAAATCATCCCACCTTGGAAGAACCCAAAACTTACAGGTCTCTAAAAGTTTCTGAAAACAGCTGCACAAAACCTCTGAAGCATTGAACGGTGTGTCCTCTAACTGGAAGCAGAGTCCTATTTTAAAAAAAAGTTAAAAAGCATGTAATAATTGACTGGGAAAATAAGCAAGCAACAGAAAAAAATATTGACCACAGAAAGTTATGATGCTGACAAAGAAGATCAAACCACATACTCAGAAGAACGTAATAAAGTCAAAGTTCCTACTTCCACAGCATGCAAGAAAAATATGAATTAATCTTAGGCCATGGAAGAGCTCAGCAAGGATTTTAAAAATCAACTAAAAGAGGCAAAGGAAAATTTGGAAAGGGAAATGAGAGTGATAAAAGAAAATCATGAAAAAAGAATCAATAGCTTAGTAAAGGAGACACACACAAACAAATATTGAAAACAATAGAACCTTAAAAAATAGACTAGACCAAATGTTAAGGGAGATCCAAAAGGTCAGAGAGGAGAAGAATACCTTTAAAAGCAGAACTGGCAAAATAGAAAAAGAGGACCAAAAATTTACTGAAGAAAAACGTCCTTAGAAAGTAGAATTGACCAAGTAGAAAAGGAAATACAAAAAGCTAATGAGGAGAAGAATGCTTTAAAAAGCAGATTTAACCAAAATAAAAAAAAAAAAGTACAAAAGCTCACTGAAGAAATAATTCCTTAAAAGTTAGAATGGAGCAAATGGAAGCTAATGACTTTATGAGAAATCCAGAAACAATAAAACAAAATAAAAGCATAAAAAAGTCAATGACAACATGAAATATTTTAGTGGAAAAATAACTGACTTGGAAAATGTATCCAGGAGAGATACAATTTAAATTATACATTGGACTATCTCAAAGCCATGATCAAAAAAAGAGCCCAGATATCATCTGTCAAGAAATTATCAAGGAAAAGCATCCTGATATTCCAGAGCCAGAAGGTAAAATAGAAATTGAAACAATCCATCAATCACCTCCGTAAAAAGATCCCAAAACTGCCAGGAATATTATAGTCAAATTCCAGAGTTCCCAGGTCAAGGAGAAAATACTGTAAGCAATCATAAAGAAACAATTCACATATGGTGGTGCCATGATCAGTATAACAAAAGATTTAGCAGCTTCTACATTAAATAGTAAGAAAACTTGGAATACAACATTGTAGAGGGTAAAAGATCTAGGATTACAACCAAGAATTACCTATACAACAAAACTTGGTATAATCCTTCAGGAGAAAAAAATTGATATTAAATGAAACAGAGGATTTTCAAGCATTCCTAATGGAAAGATCAGAATTGAATAGAAATTCTGACTTTCAAATATAAGACTCAAGAGTAGCATAAAAAGATAAATAGTAAAGAAATCACAAGAGACTTAAGAAGGTTAAACTGTTTACATTTCTACATGGAAAGATGATACTTGTAACTCATAAGGACTTTCTTATCCCTGGTGTAGATAGAAGGAATGTATATATACACAGAGGGCACAGGTGTGAGTTGAATATGAAAGGATGATGTCTAAAAAATAATTAAGGGGTGAGAGGGGAATGTACTGGAAGAAAGGAAAAAGAAAGAGGTAGAATGGGGTAAATTATCTCACATAAAAAAGGAAAGAGAAAACTTTTACAGTGGAGGGAAAGAGGTGAGGGGAAGTAAGTGAAACTTACTCTCATCAGAGTTGGCACAAAGAGGGAATAACATACATACTCAATTGGGTATAGAAATCTATTTTACCGTACAGAAAAGTAGGAGGTGAAGAGGAAAGACAAAATAGAATCCATGAGGAAAATACAGTTAACAATAGTAACTGTGCAAAAAAAAAAAAATTAAAGCAATTTCTCTGATAAAGATCTCATTTTTTCAGGCATATAGAGAAATGAGTGAAATTTATAAAAATAAAAGCCATTCCTCAATTAATAAATGATCAAAAAATATAATCAGTTTTCAGATGAAGTAATCAAAGCTATCTATAGCCATATGAAAAAATGCTCTAATTCACTACTGTTTATAGAAATGATAATTAAAACAATTTTAAGGTATTATCTCATACTATTAGTTTGGCTAATAAGACAGAAAAGGGAAATGAGAAATGTTGGAGGGGATGTGGGAAAAATGGGATATTAATGTACTGTTGGTGGAGTTGTGAACTGATTCAACCATTCTGCAGAACAATCTGGAAATATACCTAAAGGGCTATACAACCATGCATATTCTTTGACTTAGCAATACCACTACTAGGTCTGTATCCCAAAAGAGACTAAAAAACTCGAAAAGGAGAAAGGACCTATGTGTACAAAAACATATAAATGGTGGTGGCAAAAAAATGGAAATTGAGAGGATGCCCATCAGTTAGGGAACAGTCAAATCAACTGTGGTATTCAATTATTCTGGAATACTATTGTGCTATAAGAAATGATGAGCTAGATGCTCTCAGATAAACCTGGAAAGATGTACATGGCCTGATGCAAAGTTAAATGTACTATGCACAAAGTAGAGCAGTATTTTAAGATAATCAGCTATGAATGATTCAGCTATTCTGAATAGTGCAGTGATCTACGGAAACTCTGAAGGACTTATGATTAAAAATGCCATCCATTCCCAGAGAAAGAAGTGATGGTATCTGAATACAGGTTGAAAAAATCTTTTGTTTTACTTTATTTTTCTTAAAGTTTTTTCTTATATGTTTTCTTTCACATCACTATTATGGGAATGTTTTGCATGAATACACATATATAACCTATATGGAATTGCTTACCTTCTAAATGACACATGGAGGGGTGGGGAGGAAGGGAGAGAATTTGGAAGTCAACATTTTAAAATGAATATTAAAAATTTTTTACATATAAAAGAGGAAAATAAAATACTAAATATTTTTAAGTAAAATAGTCAAGAAAGATTTTTTTTCCCTAGGGGAAATAGCATGTTCATAGAAAACATAAGATAATCTTTACAACTAATCACACAGTGATAGAATGGGAAGGAGTGATGTAATGATAACTGGGAAAATCTTCTTGAAGGAGAAATTGAGGGGACATTTGGTGTGAGCTATGAAAGGCTTTAGAGATCATAAAATGTGGAAGTGAGTCAAGAAAACATTTCAGACTTCAAAGCAGCCTATGGTGAGACAGAGTTAGAGATGGAATGTTGTGCATGGGGAAAAACAAGGAAGCTGGTTTAGCTGATGTATCAAATGCAAGAGGGGCAGTAATGTGTAATCAGCCTGAAAAAAAATGGCTGGAGCCAGATGGTAAAGGACTTTAAATGCCAAACAGAAGAATTTGAGTTTTATCCTAAAGGCAATTGGAACTGCTGAAATTACCTTTCCAGGATTATCTCACACAATTTACCCTCATGTCCCAACCAAACTGTATAACTCTCCAGCCCCTGAACATGCTCAAACTTTCAACACTCTAAATCTTCTTTTCCTCTGTTCCCTACTCACAAAACACCCTGTGCCATCTCTCTGCTTGTTGACTCCACAGAGGTCAAGCTCAAGTGGCACAACTTTCTGTGATTCTTCAAGCTATGTTTTCTCCATCATCTGATATATCACTATATTCTTGCTCACCTTATGCACTTATATTCCAATTTTTGTTCCATTAATCTATGAGACTGTCTTATCTCCCCCTACCAGATGTGTTTTCTTAGAATGTAGGGACCTGGTATTACTCAACGCTGTAGTTTCTCCAAGGTCTCACACAGTGCTTTGCACCTAGAAACCATCAAATTCATTTTTGTTCAAAAGATGAATGAATTATAGTGAGTAACAATCATTGATAAGTGCAAGCATTTTGTGCTTCATAAGTTTATTTGAATTCTACTAGTGTGGCATTTTATTCTATAGAGCTAAAGGTTATCAATATTTTACTGTGCTGACATTTCTGATCAAAACATGAGTTTATCTGTATGAACTATTAGTTGTGAAAATGGGAGTCTAAATAGCACTATCATCCATGAATTTAATGATTGTTCTTTCCTGTTGTGGATATTTGCTGACTTCTTATGCCTAAAGGTTAAGAGAACAGTTAAAAAAATAGGTTACTAACTTTTTATATAACGTTATTCATAAAAGAACCAACATAAAAATGGAGAGAGCATTGAGGTCCCATAAAATGATCATGGAAGAATTGACTTCTGGTTATTTTATGGTTATTGCCCTTAAGATGATGAAGAATGACAAGAAAGCACTATGATAAGTTAACTAATGTCAATGAATTCTCTAATTCAGTAATAATAAGAAAAATATAAATTAAAATAACCCTGAGATTTTACCTCACATGCAACAAATTGACTAAGATGACAAAAATAGGAAAAATGAGTGTTGAAGGGACTTAAGGAAAGAGAGGAATGCTGGTGGCTTGCTATTAGAACTGTGAATTGACCCAGTCATTCAGAGAGCAATTTGAAACTGTGCAAAAAGATGACTAAAATGCCACACCCTTTTGATCCAGAGTTTCCATAACTAGATTTAATCCCTGAGAAGGCCAATGACAAAACTGAAGTCCTGACATACACCAAAATATAGCTATACCGGCACTTTTTGTAGTACAAAAGAACTGGAAACAAATAGTAATAGCTGGCATTTATGATTGCTTTCAGTTTGCGAAATGCTATCTATGTGATTTCATTTAATCTACTCCACCACTGTGCAGAAGGTGCTATTATTATCCCCATTTAATAGATGTGGAAACTAAGAATGAGAGAACAGATGTGATTCTTCCAAGTTCTTGGAGTGAATAAATGTCTGAGGCAAGATTTGAACTCAGATTCCTTGATTCCAAGACCAACCCTCTAAACACTGTGCCATCCTCTTACCTTAAGCAAAATAGATTATGTCATATAAGCATCATAGAATATTAGTGCTCTGTAATAAATGATGCATATGATAAATACAGAGAATCATGGAAAGACTGATGTAAAATCTTGCAAAGTTAAGCAAGTAAAACTAGGAAAATATTATACACAATTACTAAAATATAAATGGAAAAAACAACACCCAAACAATAGAAACTAAATACTGCAAAAATTATAATAAACAACCTTGACCTTAAAGAAGAGATAGCAGACATCTTGCTTCATTTCTTTTAAGAGTTGAGGGACCATGGGTGTGGAACGCTACATAGAGCATCATTTGATTTATTGGTTACTTTCATTGAACTACATTTTTCTTCTTATTTTTCATTGTAATATATAATTCTCCTCCAGGTTGACTTGGGGGATACAATGGGAAATTTAAGTTTATACACACACACACACACACACACACACACACGTACATATATATATATGTACAGATATTAAATCTTATTTTTAAAAATAAATAAATCAAAAAAATAGTTTGTTTACTAAGGGAATAGATTTCCTTAATCTCACAAAGCTTATGAGACAAATAATGGTGCTATCTTTGAATATTTATTTAGCTTGATACTCTTAAATAAAACAAGACACACAATTCAATTTAATTCAACAAACATTTATTACACATTATTATTCCAGTTCCCAATGTCTGAAGGCTTTACTCCACAGTGAATTTTCAGATAAAAATTAACTATTTCTTTAAAGAATAATTTTGTTCTGAGTAGAATTTCGTCTTTCCATATTTCCATCCTGAAGTGAATCAAATCCCAAGACTAGCCTAGAAAAGGCATTCTTAACCTTTCCTTGGTTATAAAGGCCTTTCACAGACTAGTGAAGCCTATGAACTTCTCAGAGTAATGTTTTTAAGTGCATGGAGTAAAATAAATAGGAATATAGAGGAAATATTATTTTGACATAAACTATCAACATTTTTTTTAAGTTCATAGACACTAGGTTAGGAACCCTTGCTGTAGTAGAAACCCCAAGGGATAAAGAGTGAAAACTTAATAGAAGAAGGGGCCAGAAGAAATAAATTTATCAACAGTCACTAGACTTCCTATTTTTCCAGTATTATGCGAGGTGCTATGAAGCATATATAAGTCATGGTTCCTTCTTTCAAGGAGTTTACAATCTAATCTGGAAGTTAAGATGGGCAAAATGAAATAATTAAGATGAAATAATAATTGATTCCAGGTGTTAATTATAAAAGATAATCAGCATAATAAGAGTTGGATGAGGGGGAGACTGTGGCCCTTGGACTTGAACTGGATCTTGAAAAATGGCTAGCATCTTACTACTGAAAGTAAGTAAGGAAGAGTCAGGCAAACGCAGTAACCTAACGGGTTGTCATTGGGAAATGAAAATTTCAGACTGGTGGAAAGAGAGGAAGCCTCAAAAGAGCTGCTTCCATTAGCTATTCTTTAATCTTTTACTTCCCTTCTCTATCCCCTCCACCAAAGAAAAAGGGAGCAGAGATGATATAAAAAATACTGGTAAATTTACCATAGTGAGATCAAAATAAATGTGCGGCATTTTCATTTATTCTCATAGAGTGATCCAGGAAGGAGATTCACCTGTCTTCCTGAGGGGATATATTTTATTCTCTTAGAAATTTCTTGGAGTAGGGCAGAATAATAAGAGGATTCAATAGAAAAATAACAGAGAAACACTCATGTATAGAGTATAAAGACACTTGTAATTCTTAATTCTTTCTGCTCCAACCAAACTGTATTGAAGCCCAGTTTAAGTGACCTCCCAGTCCAGCATCCCAGCATCCCATCTACTCTTTACATGGATCATTTTTCTTTCTTCCTTTTCCCACCACTACTTACTCCCATCACACCATGCCCAATCTGGGTATTATTTACCTGAACTCATAACAGTGACTTTCAAAGGTATTCTAAAACAAAATAGATAAGCTGTAGTCTCATTTGCACTTGGTTTGAATTAAGACCTACATATTTCTTTTGAGTATATTATAATCTTTTTCTTGGCTTTGGTAGTTGTATTTTTATAAATCACTTTCACGCTATAATGAAAGAAATCCTAATGAAGCAGAACCTTGATCCCTGCCCTGCCTTTCACTGAATTAGAGAGGGGAGCCATCTTTGTAAAGGACCGTACAGCAACCATATGAAAAGTCCTTTTAAAAGAAGTAATAATTTAGCTCACTGTAATGCACAAACATGCTCTCCGTAGCATGCTAATTAAACTCAGGCGGGGTCACCAGACCTTCAGCAGGGCCATCTTTTCCCTGAAGCTCTTGCTATTTCCTTAATGTCAAGCTAGAAATGATCAAGTCTAATTTAATTCAGGAATGTGAAAGGAACTATGCTCAAGGAGGGAAAAACATGATGAGAATGAATGAAATGAAAGGGGACTTGCCTGCTGCACATTTGTGAGTTGTGGATTTTCTTGCTTTAGTTTATAATTAATTTCCTAAACATTGATAATTTTGCCAAGATTGTGTTCTCTGGAAGCAAATAATAAACACAATGTAACAGAGAGGATATTAGGAACAACAGGCTTTGTTCTGAATGACATTTAGGGAAATAAATTTGGGAGCATTTTTTTATACTCTTTCCATTTTTTGAGAGTTAAAAGGAAGGATGACTTTACTCCTTTCACTTTCCAGGCCTTGTCCTATAACCACTGTTGTCTTATTATGAAGAATAATTTGAATTTAATAAGTTTCATTAAAAAGCAGTTTCCTCTTATAAGGTCCCTTCTTTAAAATGGTAATAAAAAGAATAACTTGTTTGTTTTTAGGATGAAAGATATTTTAGATCATGTCCCTGTATCAAATTTCTTGGTACAAGATACTGTTTGAAATCAAATCCATCTTGATTTCTAAGTGACTCTTCTTTACAAAACACTCTCTGGGTCCAAACACAGATTTAAATAAGTGGGGCAGGGGAAGCCTTAAGTGGGTGCCTAAGAAGAATGTTGATGACAAAAGGAGCTTAGCACAAACAGACAAATGCTTCAGGTTACCCAGAAAAAGGGGAAATAAGGTTTTTGTTTCTTTCATTCTTTAAACAGAATCTTTATTCCAATGTCAGCTGCAATGGAGTGCTGAAATCCTCTCAAAGGCTTGGTAGCCATGCTCAACATAAGGAGGGAATTATAGGACAGCGCCTTCAACGAGATTCTCCAAATCCTATCTCTATATTAAACCTAACTGTCAGAAAGCAAAGTAGCGGGACCAAATAATCTCAGTTCCTCACTGAGTTGGCTTCACAGAGTTGCAATTTAATGTTATGCCCTGTGCCTTTATGAAGGTTGATTTGAGAATCACTCATATGAAAAGCATTCCTTTATCTTTTATAAAATCATTGTTGAAGATAGTGTCCACTATATTATCCAATGCCTTTTACACAAGGACCTTTATGATAAATTCCTGCTTCAGTTTAAAGGAGAAATGCTGTCTTTGCAAATAACCCAACTCATTATAGGAAAGACCATCTGTGTGACTCCTGGGAAGAGAAGGACAAGGTACATCTCTCACTCTGCTTTTCAGACTCATTTGAATGATGATGAAGGGAAGAGCAAAACCTAGAAATGACTTTGACAGCCTTCGTAAGGGAGGTCAAAGAAGCTGGAAACGTCCTCTTTGAACAGCAACACTGCTATCTTGACCTTGGGGAAGGGAGAAGGGGAAAGCTTACAAAATGCTTTATCTAGCCCACATAGGGAATATGGCAATTTTCTAGTTAGTTTCATAAGGTGATAGGGTCATTGGGAGGCAGTGTTGAATGAGGGAAAGAACACTAGCTTCATTGGAAGCTGGGAAGTTTTACTTTACAGGTAAGAAAATATCATCCTTCCCTTCATTTATCAGACAATTATAGTACTAGAGCTGAAAAGGCCCTCAGAGACCATCTAGTCCAGTTCCTCATTTATAGATGAAGAAATTAAGCCTAGTAGAGATTAGCGGTTAGGTCCAAACTAAATACTTCTGCCTCCAAACACAAGTCAAGTCAAGAAGCGTTTACTAAGAACCTATTATTGCCAGGCACTGTCCTTAGTGCTGAGGATATAAAGTCAAAACAAAAGAAAAAAAAATAATCTCTCCTTTCAAGGAACACATAGTGAAAATAACCAAAAATTAAATAACATAGAAACACAGACCTGAAATAAATTAATCGAATACATATTTATTAAGCACACACTAATTACATATGCAACTAAATGGTGCAGTGGATAGAGTTACAGGCTTAGAATCAGGAAGAGTCAAGATACTTATTATCTATGTAACCCTGTTTACCACAGTTTGCTCATCTGTAAAATGAACTGGAGAAAGAAATGGCAAACCCATCCAGTATCTTTGCCAAGAAAACTCCAAAGAGGGTCACAAAGAGTCAGACATGACCAAAACAACAAAAATAAATGTACATGGTACTATAATAGATACTTGAAATATAAAACAATGTTGACCTATATTGCCAAATTCATACAACCATAAATCCTAGAGCGCAAGAGATTGTGTGATCTAGTCTTCTATCTTCAGTCAAGTAAAGCATCTTTCTCACTAACTTAGAGATTAACCAACGAAGACTCAGAGAGGGAAAATGATTTGGTTCAGAACTAACAGCTAATCATTAGTGGAGAGAAGGGACAAAAACCTAGGTCTCTTGATGCTTAATATAGTGACTATTACCACCACATCAAGTTACATGTAAAATTGTTGGAGACTCCTTCATGTTTTATAGATAGATAAGCAGACAGGGGCTCCTCAAATCCTTCTTATGGTTCTTATTGTTCGGAACATTCATTTGTCAATTAATTGCTTGTTACTACTAATTCCCCTTTCTCTAGGGCTTATCATATATTCTAGTCCTATATGAATGACTGCTTGTAAGTGTCTAAGCTCTTAGTGTCCCACAAATTTTGAAATGGACGGAATCTTGAAGACAAATAACTTTTCTCACAACAAACTTTTAAGAACTTAAATAGCATTATCTCCATTTTACTAATGAGGAAATTGAAACCCAGAATGCCAAAGCCATATTGCTGTTAAGAGCTGGAGCTGGTGTATAAACTAAGTTATATCAGAGATTTTATTTAGACCTGGGAAAAGAACATGTTAGATTACCTAGCTGAATTGTTTCATTTATAGATCACATGGCATTTGAAATTGCAGAGGGACTTAGGGATGTTCTACTTTGACCAAGTGATTCTTCTACTGATAGACCCCCAGAGAGGTTAAAGATAAGGGGAAAGGACCAATATGTAACAAAATACTTAACGCAGCACGTTTTTTGTTGTAGTGAAAGACTGCAAACTAAGTGAATACCCATCAATTGGGGAGTGGTTGAACAAATTATGGTACATTAATGTTATGGAACATTGTGATAGCATAAAAATGTAATTGATTCAGGGAAAAAAGACTTGTATGAGGTATGTAGTGATCAGAGCCAAGAGAATGGCCACAGTAATGTCAAGGAAAACTGCTTTGAAGACTTCTCCAAATGTTGATCAAAGCAGTGACTAATGACGTCAGAAGACTGATAGAGCATGTAATGGACTAGAAGTGCAGAAGGAAGCATACATTTTCATACTTACTTAATGTACTTATTTATTCTGCTTGACTACACTTAATTGTTACAAGTGAAGGCTTCTGTGGCGATGTGAGTTGGTGGGTAGTGAGAAAGATTTAAAAAAAGAAAAAAGTTAGGAAAGGGAAAGAAAGGAAAAGAAAAGAAAACATTTCAAAAACACACAGAAGAGATCAGAAGGAAGTTGCAAAGGGGATAGAGACATGCAGGGCAGTTTTACAATTACCATATTCAATTTAATATCTATTAAAAATATAAAGTTACAGAAGTTCACCGTTTCATATACAATCTGCTTTGCTTTTCTTTATATAGTAAAGCATCTTTGTTGATATTTAGATTTATAATAAAAAAGATTATCTAGTCTAACAAAGTAGTATACCATATTCGTAGAAGGTTTTTTAATAAATATTTGTTTAACTGAACCCCTTTGTTTTACAAATGAAAGGACTGAGGTTGATAGAGCAGAAATGACTTGCTTAAGGTCACATAGGTAGTAAGTAGAAGAGATGGTAATTGAATTCAAGACCCATGCTGTCTCTCTGCTACCTTCAACACCAGTACTACTTCCACTATGCCCCAAAGATGCTGCACTTCTTACACTGATGCAAACCACAATCCATTCACGCTTTCTTATCTTGTATCATTCTTAGCCATATTCTTCCAGGGATCCTAAAAGGAGAACCAATCCAAAGTACTGAAAGTCTTCCTTTAGGCACTTCTACATTCTGAAGGTACCAGAAGAGCACTCAATCTGTTTGCTATCTTGTTTCATGCTACATGACTATACCACTTCCTTTTCTGAATGTACATTTTTTCTAAGACATTTCCATGTTATTTTGCAAGCCTTAGACACTACTGAATATATGCTTCAGCTAACCTGCATGCACCATACATTTCAAGGCATCTGTATCTTTAATCCCTGAGAATAACAATGTTCCAAGATTTTCAACTACATAGTATTGCTGAGAGAACTTTTGTGTTGAAAAGGTGGATCTTTACACAAAGGAACAGATCTTTACAGACCCTGCACAATTTCTTAAATGTAGGTTAAACTGTAATTTATTTCAAATTACAAAATGAACTTCATATTATATATTTAAATTAACATTTTAATATTTATAAGCTCCTTGAGAGCAAGGCTAATACATTTAGTGTATTCTTCTTTGAATCTCCCATAGCACCTAGCACTGAGCCATGAGCCATGCACTCAGTAAATATTGGTTTATGAATTAACAAAATGACTTGAAGCTTTCCCCTGATTGCGAGATCTTTCTTCTTTGACTTTGGCCAGTGGTATCAGGGAAGATGACCTTTTTACATCCTTCTAAACCTCATCACTTCTATTTTCTTTGTTTTTGACCCCACGAACTTGCTTGAAGACCAGAAGAAAACCAACTGACTTTGGCTAACCTTGATGGGAACTGAGAATAATGGACACAGCTATCATAGATGTGACACAAGCACTGGGTTCATCATTCATTCCCTTTGCTCAACAAGAGGATGGGATTAATTTTTTCTCCAAACCTAGAGAGCCAGAATTTCCTTCTGATTCTTGCAAAGTAAGACAAATTGTATACCACACTGTACAGAATTACACCCTTTAAGCTAAATACAGATTATTTTGAATAACAACCTAGGCCAGTGAAATGATTAGAAACCTCAGACTTGCCAGGAATTCCGGAAGCAGATGTTTGCCAGGCAGGACACCAGGGATATCACCCTTAGTTGTCCATTGTCTCATTTTCCTGATGTGGAGCTCAACAAGGCACAGCTGATTTGAGAGCTGATAGAAAAAGCAAGCTCATTACCAATGTTTCCATTTCTTTCATGCCAGGGCTTGCAGGTTTGTGATCCTTGATTTGGAATGCTCTACTTCATATTTAGAAGCAGTACTCCTATTGAATTCCAACCTCCAGTTGAAAAAGCTCAGGCCCCAGTCACACTGTACAACCTCCTTATGTGAATATAAAAATCATTACACATCAGTTTGGCCATGCCAATTTCCAGCAATACTGCCTTGGGTGCAAAAACATCAAAGATTTCAAACCATTCCTGAAATATAATGTTATTTAAATTTGGAGACTACAATAGTCTTCAAAATCCCCCCCCCAAAAACCCTCTCCTGATATGTTCAAGGGTATTAATCATTAAAATAAGAATTTAATAGAATCAGCAAAGGAAAGGAAAAAATATGAAGCAGGTTCTACGCTACAATGAAACGATTTCCCACAATGGTAGAAATACTTTTTAGACTTTGTAGAATCACAAAATTTCAGAAACGGAGTTTTAGCAAATGGCTGGTAGAAGTTATAACGAAAGCAAATTCTCACTCTAGCATACCTAATGGGTGGCCAGTCAGACTCTGCTTAAAGACTTCTAATAAGAAGGAACCACTTACCTTATGATATGGTCTATTCTACTTAGGAATAGCCGGAGAAGTGTATGGGGGAAGGGTGCAGGCCATTGAAGTTTTACTTACTTCCTCTTAGAGTAGGGGAAGGACGGATGACAACTCAAAGATGAAAAGCATGCAGAGATATTCATCTTGTTGTCATGATGCCAAGTCTAAACTTCCAGTCAAACCATTCATTGTTTCTGGCTCTGCACTCTTGAACCTAATCAAATAATCCTCATCCCTCTTCCACATCACAGGCCTTCAAATATTTGAAGACAGGCTGAACATCTCTAATTTCTTTAACTGATCCTCATATGGCATGAACAAAGGTTATCCACCTTCCTGATTGACCCATTAGATTGTGAGATCTGAGAAAAGAGATTTTTTACCCTTTTTTTTGTATTCTAAGAGCTAAGCTAATGTTTATCATGTGTGCTAATGTTTATTGACTGACTCACTGAATCTGGACACCAGCCAATAATGTAGCCTAGTGGATAGAACGCTGGACTTGGAGTTAAGACCAGGGTTCAAATCTTGCTTCTAACACTTTGAACCTGGGCAAGTCATTTACCTTGTTTCAGACTTAGTTTCTTCAGTTGTAAAATGTTGATAATAATAGCACCTACGTAACAGGGATTATTGTGAGGGTCAAGTGAGATGATATATGCCAAGTGCTTTGCAACTTAAAGATTTACATAAACACTGTTGTGATTTTTTTTTTAATCAATGACCTTCCTTAGCTGTGAAACCTACAACCAAATAGAATACTGTAGATGTTGTCTGACCATTACAGAGAGATTATTACATTCTTTGCCCTTCTTAATGCAATTCTAGATCAAATTAGCTTTTTAGCTGACATCATCTATCACTGATTCATGAGTCTGCATCCTGCTGAAACCCCTAGGTCTTTTGGAAATGACTGCCTTTTCTATGAGTCCTCATACTTATGAAATCCCTTTTTTGAACCCAAGTTTAGGATCGTACATTTATCTGACTGAATTTCATCTGATTTGATTCTAGCTTTCCTCTTGGATTCAGACTGTGTCATCCAGTATACAAGAAATCTCTCCCAGTTCATCTTTATTTTGGGTCATCTTTACCTTTCTATGATTAGTGGCATTGTTTCGTTTTCTCATAATTTCCTTAGCATTCATTATCTAGGAGGGAGATAGCAGATGGCTAGACTTTGTGCTAACAATACCAATATGATGTTGGGGAGGGGGACACAGAAAAAGTCCCACCATACCCTCAGGTGAAGCACTTATGAAACATTTACAAGGAATCATTATCAAATTTACATGGAATGAAAAGTATGGATGGGTTGTGATCTTGGAGGTACCTCTTGAAGGGAGTACACACTGATGACTTCATGGGATAACAGCCTGAAATAGAAGGAACCATAGAGGCTGTTCAGTCAAACCATCTCAGTTTGCAAGGGAGAAAACAGAGGCTCATGGAAGTTAGATCACTGTCTCGATGTCACCTATGTGGAAGATGACAGAGCACCACCTTCTGTCAGAGAAGTGAAGGACGAATATGCAGAGTGCAATATATATTTTTTGACCTGCTCAATTTGGAAATTTGTCATCCTTCACTGAGATGATTTGATACAAGTGTTTCTTTTTCTTTCCCCTTGAGAGGAAAGTAAATAAGTGCTTGACAACTGAAAAAAGTTAAATCCAAAAAAGAAAATTTGTTAGTGTTGGTTCATTTTATTTGGGTTTGACTCTCCAGGATCCTATTTGGAGTTTTCTTGCCAAAGATACTGGAGTGATTTGCCTTTTCCTTCTCCAGCTCAATTTACAGATGAGGAACTGAAGCAAACAGGGTTAAGTGACTTGCCAAGGGTCACAGAGTTAATAAATATCTGAGGTCATATGTGAACTCAGGTCCTCCTCACTCCCAGGTTGGCACTCTATCCACTGGGTCACCTACCTGCACCCCCACCCTTCAAAAAAAAGGAAGTGAAAATGGAAGAGCCTAAATTAGGCTGCTCCATAGTGCAGGGGATAGAACTTGGGGCTTAGAGTCAGGAAGTACTGAGTTCCAACCCCACCTCAGACAACTGGTAGCTATGAGACCCTGGGCAAGTTGCTTACCCTGCCTCAGTCCCATTTTGTTCATCTGTAAAATAAGAGGTTTGAATATCATAATCTCTACCAGCTCTAAATCTATGAGTCTATGACCCTATGAAGTTAGGTCCCCAAACCCCAAATCCAGTGTTCTTCCCATGATTCTACACTCTATTGAAACCCATAAAATTCAGTTTGGGGGAGATTCGGGGTTGACATATTCCATTTTCTATTCAAGGAACCACTGTATTTACTCCCATAGTCTTCCCCCCAGTTTTCTCAGTCATTTTGAGGACTACTTACAAGATTTTACTTTTTCATTTTCTTGAGGCAGTCATCCCAAACCTCTGAAAGTTTAATCAGAGAAGAGGGTGAGGTATGAACTGTGTTTGTTTAAAAATTGTTTGCAGGAGGTAAACTCAATTGTGACCAACCACTGTTCACACCTCTTCAAGTCTTCAAGCTTTTAGAGGCTTGCTATAAAAGGTACGCCCCACTGTTCGGCCACAGCAACCTACCAGGAAGAAATGAAAAGGGAGAATTACAGGAGTAAATATAGTAATTGCACAAATGGATTTTAATGTGCTTGTTCTAAATTTGGGGGAATGAAAAGAGCAACTTCCAATGACCCTGGATCAAATTATCTCCATCTCTTTTGGCTGCACCTAACAGGCCGAATTTTTCACTAACATAGACATTTGTAGGAAAAAAATTATGTCTATATACATATATGCACACCCACACATAGGTATATATGCCTATGTGCATGTATACATATACACATATAATATATAAAAGAACATAGGTATGTATATATACAATATATGTATATACACATATGTGTTTCTATATGTATGCACATGTATAATATATAACATAAACACATACATATATGTATGTATACACAATGTATGTACATGTGTGTGTACACATAAAACAATCTCTGTCTCAGTTTCCTTTACCACCAATGAGGATAACAGCCACTACCTCCCAGGGTTAGTTTTAGTCTAAAATGAGAAATATTTGCTATGTGTTTAGCACAGTACCTGGAACATAGTAGGCTTAATAAATTATTTTTTTCTTCCTTTAGACAGGCAACATGGCAAGGTGGATAAAGTGCTAGAACTGGAATCAAGAAGACCTGGGCTCAAATCCTACCTCAGACACTTGCTGTGGGATGTTGAGTAAATTACTTATCAGCCTGAGCATCAGTTTCCTTCATCTATAAAATGGTAATAATAATACATGTAGCAGGTAAAACATGTAATATATGCGTACTGTGTGTCAGGTATTGTGCCTTTAAACACCATAATGTCTACCTTAAAGAGTTGTTGTGATGTACAAAGGAAGTAATGCATAGAAGTGCTTTGCAAATTTGAAAGTCAGCTATTATTATTAAGAAAGTCTGATTGGTTTAGGATAGTGTCTGGAACAAGAGAGGCTTTTCTTTCTTCAGCATTCTTATGAATTTCTGAAAATCATTTTAATCACTCATTTTTTTTAAACATCTATTATGTAGGGCACAGTACTGGGTGTCAGTGGAAGCATTTACCTCAAGAACAATCTAGCTAGACATATATAGATGAAAAGCTTACTAAAATAAAATAGAGAGTGAAAAATACCCAGTGTTCATCAGGGCATATGCAGACAGTAATTACTAAAGAGATTCAGAGGAGGAAATGAGGAAATGATCATTGTGAGCTGGAGTGGTTAGGGACTACTTCACAGAATGGATCAAAGATATAGATGGTTATTGAGAATACACTAGAATACTTAATTCACCTGACAAAGGGGACCAGGGGCATACAAAGAAGTTGTATAAAACCCTGGAATATCAACCAAGGGCAAAAAAAAGGAATGGGGAAAGATGGGTTGGGGAGAGAGAAAGGAAGATAAATGTCAAATTGTTCTTTCATCCACTTGAGTACTGGGTGATTTCACTTGGCCAGCCCTGCATTCATTTCCTTCGAGTGGCATAACTGAGCTGAAGTGACATGTCAGGGACACACTATCTGTAATTCAGTCATCTGCCAGTCATCCTGTGGGAATGACCTTTATGAGCAAATGGAATTAATGTGGATGTTGCAAGTAGGAAATATTCCATATAGTCATGAAAAGATTGACATATATGAATACTTACAGAGTTTCATGGCATCCTAGAACTTTTGAAATGGAAGGAACACGGGAAATAATTCAGTTCACTCTCCTTATTTAACAAATAATACACTGGTGATCAAAAAGTTGAAATGCCTTGTTCAAGGTTATCCAGCTAATTAATGCTTGAGTAAAGACTGTAACTAAAGGTCATGAATTCTCCAATATTTTCCTGGGAGTAAAGCAGATCTAAGTATGATTCTTACCCCGGACACTTCATGGTTATATGGCATGACCCTGGGTCAATCACCTAACTTCTCTCAGTCTCAGTTTCCTCATTTATAAAAATGAGGATAATGGTAGTAAATACATCATGGGGTTGTTGTGAGGATCCAACAAGATATCCTATGCAAAGCCCTTAACAAATCTTATAGAACATTGTCAGTGTTAGCTATTTTTCTTAAAGGAACACCTTAGTGAAACTTCCATAAGAGCCCTGAATTGTAGACATCAGCTATCCCCTCTAATTGTGATGTTTGAGAAGATATTTTTATTCTTCTTTCTCTGTGATGTTGAATTGCCCAGTATCTCAGAATACTTCCTGACAGGTCCCTGTGATTTGTATCAGTTCACAAATTTAAAAAATGCAGACTCGCACCTCTGATTTGCTGGAATTCTCAACATCTCTTTCATCATCTCCTAGCTGCCAAGATGGAAGGCAACATCCTCTTTAGTAGCAATCTACTCCAATAATTTTTTATTCAGGTGGCAGGCAGAGTTCAGACAAAGCGTGAGAGACAGATATGGCAAGACCAAAGCTGCCAGGGCCCCTCAGCTACTTTAACTGCATGAAAATAGGAGATCTGGAGCCATTTCATTTTGTAACCATTCTAAACGGGATCTTTTTAAAGTTCAGAGGCCTTAGCTAATATATGCAAAATGTAAATACAGCCCGATTCAAGACAATATTAACAATTAACTGTCTTCACTTCCCACTAAGAACAAAATCAATATTATTAATGCTTTCAAGTTGGAGTTTTAGGCTTAATTTTGATGTCAATTCTTGGGTCTGTCTTGCTGTCATATTTGGGACTCAGTTAATAAACTAGCCACTCCCAAAATAATAAAAATAAAAAACATCCCCACAGATTTCTAAATAGAATTAGACATAAAGGAAAATATGGCATGGGAGTAGTCCATATCACCAAATTAAAACCCTTCCCATGTTGTTTGATTTCACCATTTTTCCCCTAGTGAATATGCTGTAATTGTTTAACAGGCTACACAGCAAGGACAGACCATATAATTAGCAATGGGCTTATTTCCTCTAGATTTCTGGGAGGAAAGGGAGCTATTGTTTCTTTGGTCTCCTGGCAAAATGGCAGTAATTTATTTTACTTTATGTGGAAAAGAATTGATGAGAGGAAAGAAAAGAGAACAGCAACTATTGGGGGGGTCACTGAGGGAGGAACTGTGCCCATCCTCACATTGACCACATTAAGACCATTAAAGCATGAACTAACTGGTCATAAAGAATGATTACCCAAGAGCTTAAAACTTATCTTCCTAAATCCCAGATCTGATCATGTTACTTCCCCCTCCCACTGAAGAAATTCCAGTGTGTCCCTATCAATTCCAGGATAAAATATAAAATTTTCTATTTAGCACTTAAAGTATTTCATAACTTTGCCCCTTCTTAACTTTCCAGTCTTCTTACACCTTATTCTCCCTCAGGTACTCTGCAATTGAATAACACTGTCTTCCTTAACATCGCATGCATAAAATATTTTATCTCCTGATTCAGGGCATTTTTTATGGGCTGCCCCTATTTCTAGCATCTCTTCCTCCTTATTGCTGAACCTTAGCCTCCCTTGGCTTTCAAGTCCCAGCTGAAATCTCAACTTCTACAAAAGCCTTTTCCAATCCCCTTGATAACAGACACAGCCTATTCATTACCTCCAATTTATTTGTTTGTATAGAATTGGTTTTGCGCTATCTCCCCCATTAGACTATAAGCCTTTGAGAGCAAGGAACTCCTTTTTTTTACTTTCTTTGTATCCCTAGTGGTTAGTACAGTGTTTGGCACATAATGTAGGTGCTGAATAGATGTTTACTGCCTGACTGAGTTATGGGGTCATACAATGAGGCATAAGGGGTATAGCTAAGTATATAGAAGAGAACCTTGACACCTGGAGACAGAGGAGTATTAAAAATGGAATTGAAGATGCTGAAAGAGGGTATGGGAAGCCAAGATGGTAGAGTAAGAGGAAGCAGCATAGCCCAATTCATCCCAACAATGACTCCAAAAAAATATATATGTAAGAAGAATGCTAGGCAAAGTAGTGATGGGGATATAAAAGATAACAAATTAGACATATAGGCAAACTATCAAAAGAGGTAATTTAGATTTTGGTAGGTTGGGATCATGTATGAGATTTCAGATTTTCAAGCTAGGCCAGCAATTCACCGATGTCATACTTAGCCCTCTGCTCAGGTGAGCAGCAGGTCTCCCAGAAGGACTGAGAATGTGGATTCAATACCCAGAACCTGAAACAAGGTTGGAAGTGTTAGGAAGTGCAGAGCAGCAAAGTCTTCAGGAAGGGCTAAGAATCTGGACTTGGACCTGGCTAAGGTCAGAAATATGGGGTCTCCCAGATAGGCAGAAGTACCAAATCAACTCTGGGAACTCAAAGTGTAATATCATCCAGAATAGAGGGTGCATGTAGTCCTCAGCTCAAGACAGCAGGGTTAGGTGGGAATTATATTCCAGAAGACCCTGTATCACAGTCTCAGTTTCCAGAACTCCCAAGTAGTATGCATTCATTTAGGGTTGCTCAGAGCAAATCATTGGAAGAAGGATTTAAAAAAAAGACAAAATTATTACAAAAGGAGACATGTCCCAAACGCAAAACTAGAAGAGAGTAATTCCAAACAACTATTAAATCAAGTTTCAAATGATAACACAGATGACCCACACAGTAAATTAAAATTCATTTAAAAATGATTTAATAATGAAAAAATGATGTAAATTAAATAAAAAAACAATTGTACGGTAGAGCTATGGAGGAGAGATCTGAAGCGATCAATTAAAAAGAAAATTCAAGTTAGCAATGATAAAAGACTTTTTGGGAGGGGAGGATAAAATATTCCCTCAAGAATTGTAGTCATAGAGTCAAAAGCTTAACACAAGAAGCTTATGATCTTACCCAAGTAATTACTGAAACATTAGAATGGACTAAATAGAAAGTATGTAGTGATTAGACTCCATAATTCAAAAACAAATATTCAGCCAGAGACTGAAAAAATAGAAGAAAATATCAAAAACAACTGATCTGGAAAACAAATTGAGTAGAATTTGTTTGGAATGTTGTTGGAAAACAAATTGAGATTCATTTAAGAATCACTAGACTACCTGAAAACTATGACAAAAACAAATTAAAAACTATGGAGCCTAGTCACTGCATTTTAAGAAATCTTGAACGAAAATTCCTCAGATCACTTAGAAACAGAGGTCAAAATGAAAATAAAAACAATTCACTGGCCACCTCTTGAAAGAAACTCCAAAATGAAAACTCCAAAGAACATCATAGCCAAAATCAAGAGCTTCCAGGCTTAAAAAAAATTCCCATCAGCTAGAAAGAATTGCGTCCCTGGGGAATCATAATATCACACAAGATTTAGCAGCAACCTCTATAAAGATGCTGAGAATAGAATGGAATATTTGAAAAGTCAGAAGATAAAGATCTCCAGCCAAGAATAACGTACCCCTAAAACCTGAGTGTAATCCTATAATAATAGCAACTAACATTTATATAGCGTTTACTATGTGCCAGGCATTGTCCTAAGTGCTTTACAATTTTTTTGCTTGATTCTCATGACAACCGTGGCATTATTATCATCCCCATCTTATAGGTGAGGAAACTGAAGCAAACAAGGGGTAAGTGACCTGCCCAGGATTGCCCAAATAGTAAGCGACTGAGTCAAGATTTAAACCCATGAAACAGAGGACTTAAAAGCATTCCTGATGAAGATAGGAACTGAGTAGAAACTTTCAAGTACAAACAAAGAAGTAAAAAGACAGAAAAATGGAAAGACAAGCTAGCATTCAGAAAAGACTTTGAAAATCGTGGTCTTATCATGCACGAATTTTCTAAGAACTGTAATGTCAATGTGGTCGTAGAAGGAATCAAATAAAAGAAGTTATTATCTCACAGTAATCAGAGGATACAAGTAGCAGCCGATATAAACAAGGAAAGGATGAGTGGAGTGGGAGTCATTTGTCCCTCTTTTCAAAGTGATTCAAAGAGAAGAGAGCAGATCTAGGGAACAATTTACACTATAACAGCAACATTGTAAAAGAGAACAATTTTGAAAGACTTAAAAACTCTATTCAATGCAATGATCAACCATGATTACAGAGAACCAATCATTTAGAGTGCTGCCTTCCTCCTGACAGAGAGGTGATTGACAAGATTTGCAGAAAGAAAGTTGAATTTTTGGATAGGTCAGTGTTGGAACTTATTTTGCTTGACTGCATATTCGTTGCTGGAGTTTTTTTTTTCCTTTTTCCTGTAGTAGAAAGATGAGGGAGAAGGCAGAAAGAAGGACTGAAAAGCTGAAGGCGCATGGCCCCCCTTACAATTTTGACTAGGACTGTTCCTCTAGATAAATGAGAAGATATTTCAAACAACTTCAGTTAGATAGAATCCTATTGACTGGTGGCATGGGGGCTGTTGCCCCCTAACTTGTGAAAACATTGTTCTTAAGACGATGAAGAAGATTCAAACAGGTATAAGGAGAAAATTCAAAGAAACTGAGAATGTTTTTCCTGAAGAAGAAAAGACAGAGGGAATCTGATTAGTGTCTACAACTATCTGAGTGGCTAAGTGAGAGGGCAGGAGCATTAAACTCATTCTGTTTGACTATAAATGAAAGAACAAGAAGAAACGTGTGCTGGTTGAAAATTGTTGCTGTGTTCATCCTTCATTTTCAAAGAAGAATATGACATCAGAGAAATGATGACATAACTTGTACTTGACTTTGTTTTGAGTGAGGAAGGGCTGTGCAAGGTCACCAGCCTCACTTTCTCCTCCTGAGTCGTCTGGATCCAGTGACCAAATATACATCAGGATGACTGGAGATGGCCCAGGATGCAAGTTGGAAAAAGTAACATTTGGGTTTGATGTCAGGAATAAAAATCCCTAATAAGCAGAGCAATCCAAAGTACAGGTGGTCTCAGAAGGATGCAAGTTTCCTGTTACTAGACATGCTGAAACATAAGTGGCATGCTCATATTTGAAGCATATGAAAGGAGAGATTACTTTTTGGCATATTTTAACTCGATGATTGCCAAGGTCCCTTTAATGTCTAAAACTCAATCAATCAATCAATTAATTGATTAGCATTCATTAAGAACTCGCTATGTGCCAAGCACTGTGCTAAGTGATGATGATATGAAGAAAAGCAAAATGATCACTGCAATCAAGAAAGTCATATTCTAATGGAGAAGACAAACAGAAAATTAACTTGAACATATTAAATTTAGGCAGAGTACATAAAAGGTAACTTCAGAGGCGAACATGTTAGTAGGTGGACATGGGGAGGACTGGGAAAAGCTTCCTACTTTAGCCTTTTAGATAATGAAGGCAAAACACGGTGGTGTCTGTATGAGTGAGGAGAAGGTAATATTTAAGGAAGATGTTTTCAAGGTAGACATGTAAAGATCATTAAGTGAATTGACTATGTTGAATGAGATGAGCCTTGAAAGAAGCCAGAGAAACTCAGAAACTGATGTGGTAAGGCAGTGCATTTCAGGTTTGGGGGCAGCAGGTGGAAAGGTATAGAGACAGGAAATGGGTTAAGTATATGATGAACAGTAAGTATGCCAGTGTCGCAGGATCATATATTACTTAGAAGACAGTAGAATGTACAAAAACTGGAAAGATAGAAAAACACCAGGTTGTAAAAAAGTTTTAAATGCTATAAAAGATTTTATTCAATATAACAATGGGGAGACCACTGGACTTTATTGAGGAGGTGATGTTTCCAAACCTACGATTTAGGAAAATCTTTTTAACAATTTAGTGGAGGGTATATTAAGGGATGGAAAATAATTAAGAAGCTATTATAATAGTCCAGATGTTTGCTGTTGCTGTTTGTTCTTTGTTGTTAAAGAGGACCATGACATTAGGGAAGTGATGCCATGACATGCAAGTGAATTGGATTTAAGAGAGGGAGGGCTGTGCAAAGTCACGAGTCCCACTTTTTCCTCTTGAGCCATCCAGAGGTCAAAATGAAAAGAAAAACAATTCACTGGCTTCCAGTGGCTGATAGTGATCAGGACAACTAGAGATGGCTCAGGATGTAGTGAGAACTTTAGTATTTTAGATAATGAAGGCAAAACATGGTGGTGTCTGTATGAATGAGGAGAAGGTGAAGATGTTTTAAAGGTAGAAATGTAAAGATCATTAAGTGAACTGACTATGTTGGATGAGTAAGTGTGAGAAGTTAAGGATAATACCAAAGTTGTAGGCTTGGGTTACTAAGAGAATGGATACACAGTCAAAAATTAATTGGCAAGTCGGGAAGAGGAGAGGATCTGTGGGAAAAGATAATGAATAGTGTTTTGCACATGTAGAATTTGAGTTGACAGTGGGGCATCCAGTTTGAGAGGTCCAAAATATAGATAAGGACTGTAGCTCGGGAGAGAAACTATGGTTGGATATATTGATCTGAGAATCATCTGCAGAGAGATTGTAACTGTACCTATAGCAGCAAATGAGATCACCAAGTGAGAGAGAAAAAAGGGATAAAAAGGAAAGTCCAGGGAAGAGGTGTGAGGGTCACCAACTGTTAGTGGGCATGACAGGATAAAGATGAAGCAAAGGAGAATCAATCATGAGTAGTCAGTATAGGTAGGGGGAAAATTGACAGAAGGGAATGTCTCAAAAAATCTGAGAAGTGTATATCTAGAATATAATCAGTAGAGTCCAATACTACAGAAGGGTTCATAAGAATGAGGTTGAGAAAAAAAAGAGCCTTAGATTTAGCAACTTAGAGATCATTCACAACTTTGGAGAGAACACTGGGATCTATATTGGGTAATAAATCAAGACATCATGAATCTCAAAGAAGAGGTGGCTGAATTATGATGATAGAAGAAGATTTTGGATGTAGTTGATGGGAAGGAAAGAAGAATCAAGGGTTTATTAAGCATCTATTATGTTTATGGCACTGTGTTAAATGTTTTAAAAACATTATCTCATTTTATCCTCATAACAACCCTGAGAGGGATGTGCTATTATTACTACCATTTTATAATTAAGGAAATTGAGGCAGTTTCCCCCAGTTTGTTAATTATGCAGCAGATAATTCAGAAGGAATAGTGGAAAGGGTGAATATACCTGGAGCCCAAGATTAAGAGTTAGGAAATGGGAAATTGGGGATTGGTTTGTTATTAACATTTGAAATCAGGATTTGTACATTTACATTTGGGAGCCCACTATCACTAGAATAAAGAATTAGAGTGTTGCAGTATGCTAGTTATTGAAGAATTAACTCAGGCAGCGTTATCAGTAGTTAAAGAGAGCACTCTTGGTGGAGGCAAATAAATTTACTGGTCAAAGTTCTCCTTCAAGGTCCTAGATGGAGATATCCCTGTGGACTAAGAAACCCAGAGATGAGTGACCCTTGTGTGGTCATGTAGTCCCTAGTGTTAAGATGGAGGCAGAGAAATGGTCGTTGGCCTGAAAGTCTGGGCCACCTGGGCCCATTTGGATCAGTCCCTGGGGGCTAATATGGAAGCCATGAGGTTTACTGACAAAATTTACCCTGTAATAGATTCTCTGGTGCTATTTGAGCACATTCTCCGGTCTCATTCTCCTAGTTCCATTTGCATTGGCAGATTGGAGCCTCATAGGCATCTGACTACTACTCTCTTTAGGTTCTCAGGGGAATCTTAAGGAGCTTGGGTTTCTAATACTGTTTCTTATGTACCCTCATCATGTGTGCTCCCCAATATCAATCTGTAGAACTAGATTTATTGAGAAAGTATGGCAAGAATAGTAGGGACAAAAAATAAATAAACCATCTACCCCACCCCAGTAATAGGATATACTCCCTTACTGCACACTTAAAGAGTGAGTTCAAATTTAAAGTACAATGTTAGTGCTATCCATGTACATAGAGCATTGGAATAAAAGAGGTAATTCTCAAGTCTTGGCTTTAGAAGTCCATCTCTCTCTTCATGGTGTCCAAATAAGTTTCTCTTAAGTAGTTTTTGACTAGGCTAAGTAAGCATTTCTAGATTCCATAGCAATGTGCGCGCGCACACACACACACACACGCATGCACATATACACATACACAAACATAGATACATACACATAGTGAGAGTTCATGATTCCTAAAGCTCCTACCTATATCAGAGAACTATGACTGCTCTTTTGGATACAGAGGAAACATTATTTCCTATCACTTTTTAAAAGCATGAAATAATAGAGGCCGATATTTTTGTTGCATTTTAAGGTGTGTATATAGTACTTTCTATGTATTATCTCATCTGAGGATGAGGAAGTATCAGATGGATTGGAGTCATTATAAATCAAGGAGACATAGGTTGGGTACAAAGTCCATCTAAGACATTAGTTATGTGATTGTGAAAGTCACTAAATCTCTCTGTGCCTCAGTTTTCTCCTCTGTAAAATGTGTGTTTTTGTGTTAGCAGAGGAGGGGGACCAGACTTGATTACTTCTTTGGTCTTTCTTTAGCTCTAAACCTATTACACTACAATCTCCATTTTACACACAAAGGACGTAAAGTTTAGAGAGGTTGAGTAAATTGTCCCAAAACACAGAAGGAAGTGTCAGAAACAAGGTTCATATCCAAGCCTCTCTTACCTAAAGGACCAACCCTCTGGATAACATCAAGCTACCTTTCCAATGTATTAAGTAAAACCTCAGCATGCAGTCCAATGCAGGTAGTAAGTACAAAAACACATTCTGATTGTAGGGCTGGGCTGGAGGGGAGTCTAGTTTTAAATATTTATTCCCTACTGGCGTTCTTCCTCTCTAATTCCATTCCAGTCTCCTTCACAACCTCTCTATGACTTTTGCCACTTAGGAACTCCCCTGAGCCTGGATGTTCTGCCCTTGAAGATAAAAATGCTAACTGTCATTAGTCCCTAATTGAGGCCATGCTCTCTGTTGTAATCAGAATCAAAAAGCACTTAAAAGAAAGAAAGTTTTGGAAAGAAAACTAGTGATCATTAGAAGGATTTTGTATCAGGAGAGATCACCTGCTGGTTTGCCTATACACAGGGATATCTAGATCTCATCCCATAAAAGTAGAGAAAAATTTGACAAAAACTAGAGGAGGTGATCTACACCTTTAGAAATCCAATGCAACCAAAGAGTAAGAAAGTAGAGAACCAAATCACCATCAGTGAATATTTGTTAAATACTTAACTCCATTCAGATCAAAGAATCCTTAAGGGAGGGAGTATAAGTCAGTTTCCTCATTTGTAAAACAAATGTCACCTACTTCAAGGGTTATTATGAGAATCAAATGAGATAGTACATATAAAAGCACCTTTAAAATCTCCCCTACCTCGTTGTCGCTGTCAACTGTCTTAGTCATGTCAGACTCTTTGTAACCCCATTTGGGATTTTCTTGGCAAAAGTACTGGAATGTTTTATCATTTGTTTTCCTTACTTAAATTAATATTTAGCTAATTAATTTAATTCAAAGGGTTTGCCATTTCCTTCTCCAGCTCATTTTATAGATGAGGAAATTGAGGCAAACAGGGTTAAGTGACTTGCCTGGGGTCATACACCTGATAAGCTCCTGAGAGCAAATTTAAACCCATGTTTCCTGACTCCAGGCCCATCACTCTAGGCCCAGTCCAGGCCCATCTACCACCTAGCTATCCTCCTTATATACATTAGCTAATAGTAAAGCTATGGCAATGACAACATTGATAATGATAGCTAAGATGGGGAAGTCATCCCCGATTTCAGGATTTTTCCTACTATTTAACCCGCTGGACTCAGGAAGCATCTGAGGTACTTACTATCTGTATGCAGAAAACAGAATTCAGTCTGGAATAACTAACTCAGAGTTCCATCCTCCCTGTTCAAAAAAGGTATCCAAAATGCACAGATATAGTGATTAACTGTCTGAAGGTTTTTTACACGCCATGCTCTCTGGAGATGCATACCAAAGAACCCATCTCAACTCAGTTATTTTATAGAGAAATAAACTGAGGCCCATTTACTCTCTTCAAAGACTTGCTGAAAGGCAAACAGCAGGGGATCTAAAGGACAAGGCATGCATTTTCTTGCACACTCTAGTTAGACAGTGCTTTATGTCCCAGGATATTATTACCTTTGAAGGCATCACCACCAAGTTAAAAAAAACATGACTCATTCCCTTCATGTTTACAGAGACATCATCTAGCCCTGGCATTTCCTGGACCCTGACTCACACAGAAATCTCTAAAGAGAAAAGGAACTTAACTCACATCATTGTGCATTATGCACATACTATCTCTATCATCACCCTCTGTTTCCAGGATAACTTGCCTGCACTTGTCCTATCCAAACTGGAGACACATTTCAGTCTCAGTCTTTTCAATATCTTCAGTGAAAACATCAAAGAATACATTCTAGTAAGCCAGACACATTGGTCCATGTCTGTATCACTTTACAGGTGAGTCAAGAGAGCAATCTAATGGCTCCTAAGGTAAATGCTTCTATGGTCTTAGTTTGTCTTTTAACCATGGGTCTCTAGTTCCTGGTTACCAAAACCACAGATGGCCCAAGAACTCATATAAAAGTAAGAGTTGCAGTTATATAGTAAAGTTTACGAAGCACCTTGCAAATGTTAACTTTTTATCCTCACAGCAATCCCATTTTATGGAAGAGGAAACTGAAACACAGAGAGGTTAAGCTAATTGCTAAAGGTCACACAGCATCTTAGCAAGATTTGAACTTAGATCTACCTGACACCACGTCCCACATTCTATCCACTGTAGCACTTACCTACGAATAACAGGGCTACCAGTAGGGAGACATGCAGAAACTTCATGTTCCATACAGTTATGTGTCTCCTAATCACCCTGCTTTCTAATCTAACATTAGCAAACACATTCTTGACCGGTTAGTCTAATCTACAGAAGTGTCTTGTTTGAGTGGGGAAGAGGGTTTGAAGGGACAGAGGACAGAGATGAGCTCCTTTATCCCCTATATGAGCCTTCAGCACCAAACCATGTATCACTGGAAAACTTTAAGACCAGTAGCACCCAACGGCCATGACTCTTCCACCAAATGACTGTAACGAGTCATCCAAGTAGATACTCTGAGATCAAAACAATGTGAGGTCTAAATTAAAGCCCTTGGGATTGGTGGTACTATAATCTTTGTGATTAATAAAAAATCCTTTGCATACAGTGTTTCATTTGATCCTCAAGGTAACCCTGTGAAGGAAGGGGCTGCAATTACTATTCTTTACTATTTTACAGATAAGGAAAATGAGACTGAGAGTTGTTTAATGACATGCCCCTGGTCACTCAACTACTAAATGTTGGGATGGTGTTTGAAATCAAATCCCTTTACACTTTAACCTAGTGTTCCTTCCAATTTGATATCTGTTATGTACAAGTCCCTGTGCTAGGCACTAAGAATATAATGACAAGATACAATCCACTGTGGATAGAAAATATTTGCACAGATAAATAAATATAAAGTAATTTTAGGAGTGAATAGGATGATCAAGAAATGCTTCTGCCTTCCTGTAGGAAGCGACATTCAAGCTAAGCCATGAATTAAAGGCATCTTAGATACATAGGTAGATAACTTGTGCAAACTGTATGTTACACTTCTGTATTCTCTCAGAGTATCTAGAGAAAGGTTGTGCACATGATAGTTGCTTTCCCTCCATGCCCCCACCCCAATTTAGAATATGTACACAGATTATGTCCAAGATGGATTAGTGCAAGATTCTTTTGTGCAGGCATCTCCTGGTTAGTGTGTCATCTATAGATATTTTCTACCTGACTATTGGTTATAGATATCATTCATTACTTAGCATCATCACAGGAGGAAGAATGAAGGAAGAGAGGAGAGGAGAGGAGAGGACAGGAGAGGAGAAGAGAGGAAGGGAGAGCAGAAGAGAGGAGAGGAGGGAGGAGGAGAGAAGGGGAGAGGAGGGGAGGGGAGAAAGAGAGAATTTATTAAACACTTACTGTGTGCCAGGCACTGGGCTAAGTACTGATACAATACAAGCAAACTAGAGAGACCCTGTCCTTAAGGATCTTACATTCTAATATACAGAAGAAACCTACATAGGGCAGGGAGAGAATCCCTGAGGAGGAACAAGGATGCTGGTAAAGAAGTAGAGAAAAAATCTGCAGAACAAGTAAAGTCCAATGTGAAGTGAACATGACTGGGGCTCTTATGTAATATTGACCCAGGACTGGGACTAAGTAATCAGTACAATGGGCCGACAGGATGGAGGCATTCCAGTGTGGGAAGGATGTAGACAGAGGAAATAGAGAAGTCTGAAGAGCAGACTTGGTTTGGGAATAAAATACAATCCAGCTGTTGGGCCCCTTGTTTTCATTTCTGCTTCATGGGAGAAGATTGAAACCTACAGAGATACTTCAGGGATCTGTGACTTCATCGGAATGGGCACTCTCACAACCAGCACACACTACAGTCCCTTCATGTGTAGAAGTTTTTTGGTTTTTGGTTTTTTTTAAATTTTTATTTAGCAGCTGATTAAACTGAAAAGGAAAAGGGAAGGAGAATACTGCCTTTGTATAACTATCAAGCTTGAGAATAGTTATAAGATGGGAAAAGAAATAGAAAAATCTAGAAATTCTTAAGAGAGAGAATAAAGAAATGGATATCTGTCTATATACAGATTCTCAAATGTAGGTAACAAGCAAGATAAACTCGAGGTCCTAACCCTCAAATCATCCCCGGTGGCCAACGTCTTGATGCTGATATTCTGGGCACTTAACTAGCTGCCCCCCGGATGTTAGAAACCCAGTGAATTGCCAGGCCTGTGCTCTAAGGCATGTAAGAGCTGACTCTCCTTTGGCAAAGCCTTTAAGAAGCCAGAGTCGACTCTACACTGCAATGAGGCATCAGTGGAAGATTGCAGAGTGGGGCACCTTCCCATACTTCGTGTAAGTCAGCAGAAGGTGAAGATGTACCCGGACAGGGCAGGAGCTTTTCTCACAGTCCTCCTGGAGGAGAGAGCACCAAACAGGAAAGAAACCTTCACAATAGCTTGCCAGCTGGGAAGCCAGAAGTAGGAAGGAAAAAAAAAGGAAGGAGACTGTCATTTTTTTTAAGAAAAACAAGCAGAAAAATGAACTTACTATTTTTTTTTAAAACCAGTCACATCTTCCAAGTGAGGAAATTAAATGAACCTTGCTTTGTACAAAGCCTCCATGGCCCCTTGCTCTCCACAATGGGGCTGCTGAAAGGCCAATGCTAACCTCCCCTTTATAATGGGAAAATTTTTTATTTAGCAACTCTGATTAATTCAGATGCAAATTAGACATTCAAAGCATCTATTATTTATTTCCCATGTAGGGCCATGTCTCTGTCCTCCCCCTTCGATGCTCAGAGGCAGCATGCCAGGGGAGTGTGGAGTGTTTCCGAGCTGTCTTTAAGGAACTGAGATATTTTTGAATGTTGGAAAGCTCTCCAAAACTATGCTGCGCAAACATTGTATTCTGGTTCAAGGACTTGGTCTCTTCCTTTCTCTAGTATTCCCATCACTGAATCCATTCTCTCTATAACCAGTGACAAACCTTGGAGGATCAAACAAGCCTGTATAGTCAACAAGTTAAATGATATCCCATGGAGTCACCTGTGATTGGGAGTTCAAATTGATCAACAGATGTCAAATGACTAAGTACTCAATTTGAGGGGAAAAAATTACATCTTTATTTTCATTATTTTCTAACAGAAATTTGGCATTCCCACCAATTATTTAAAAACATTATGCTGAGAAGGGGTCCACAGATCTTACCAGATTGTCAAAGGGAGCCATCACACACACCTTTGGCAAGGAGTTGTTTTTTTTTTCCAGCTCAGGAAACTGACTTTACTACAAGTTCTACCAATACTCAATTCAACAAATTCATTTAAAAAATTTTATCGAGTACCAGGCAAAACACGTTGCCTGACACCAAGGATATAAAGATAATATGGGATATATCCTTTCCTCAAAAAGCTAATTAAAAAGTTACTATCTAGAATATGATTTGAATTTCTCAGTCCCAACTTAAAATACAGGAATAATGTACTCCTTGCAAGCAATAGGGTTCAAACAGAAAGGGATTATAAGAATGCATTTGACCAGAGTCTTGCAAATCTAATCAAAAGGAATTTAAACTGAAAAGGAAAAGACAAGGAGAAAAGTATCTTTGTATGTCTAGAAGGCTAGAATGTAGCTACAATACAAGAAAAAGCAATAAACTCAAATTCCTGAGAGACAAAAAGTAAGAAAAGTACAGATTTTTAAAGTATGGTTAACAAGCAAGATGGTCTAATGCAAAGAGGTAGATTTAAACCCATTTTTATTTAGACTTATGGAAATAAATAATTATGAAAATGTTTGCTTCATTCAAAAGAATTGGGCCAGTTGAAAAGGAAGGGACATCTCTTCTTGTGGTGGCCAACCAACGGAAACCGGACGGATACCCACCAACTGGGGAGTGGCTGAACAAGTTGTGTGTGTATATAATTGTGACGGAATACTATCATTCATAAGAGATGATGAACTGAATGATTTCAGAAAAACCTGGAAAACTTACCTGACCCAATACAAAGTGAAGTGACGAAAAATTAGGAGAATGTTATACATAGTAACACCAATATTATACAATGATCAACTATGAATGACTTAGGTATTTTGATGAATACAATTATCCAAGGCAATTCCAAAGGACTTATGATAAAAATACTATCCACATTGAGAGAAAGAAGTGATAGTCTAAATGTAGAATAAAGCAAAATTTTTTTTTACTTTATTTTTCTTGGGGTTTTTTTTGCAATATGGCTAACACGGATATAAGTTTTATATGATTTCACACATAAAATTGACATCAAATTTCTTGCTTTCAAAATGGGTGGAGAAGAAGCAGAAGGAGGGAGAGAATTTAGAAGTCAGTTTTTTATAATTTTTACTAAAAAATAAGATATATTCATATGAAGAAATGAAGAAATACAGAAAGTAATATTTTAATTGGACTCTAGACTACCTGGACAGAAAGAAGAAAGAAATAAGGGATGTGGAAATCAATCTCACGGACCTGTCATGGAGGCATGATACTGCAGCTATGGAAGGCTCGCAGATTTCTTTTTCAACTTGAAATACAGAACAATAATTTATTAACTCATCCTAAGGATGATTTCATTCTTGAAATGATAAGGGAACCACCCAGGGAAACTTCTGTTTTGGATTTGATTTTCATTAAGAAGTAGTGGAAATAATGGGAACCTGAGGAGAAGTGGCCACTCTATGAAAGAATTTGTTAAAGGCACGATGAAAGGCTAGTAGAGTCTGACAAACTGCAAATTGGCTGCTCTCTGCTTCTTGAGATACGCATCTCTTGGTTTAGGTTCAGAAAGGAAGAAAGGAAAATAACCTGATTTTTTTTTGCTGTTGTTTTGTCTTTCTTCTTAACTTTTTGTTGTATTTTCATTTTTAAAAATAAAACATTTTTTAGGGGGGAGGGGACCCACAACTACCAGTCTCTTTCTCATCTGAAGGCAAATAATGTTAACTCTCAAAAAATGTGTGGGACTATGCTGTATGTCAGGCTGAAGCTCCATCTATCCCTGGCCCTAGCCAAGCCTTTATTTCATCCTCCATTCCCCTTTTCAACAATGAATTGGCCCAATACCCTTTACAATTCTAGAACCATAATCCAATCAACTCTGTTACAGCTCCTAGAATGAGCATGCCAATCGAATCCCCTTTTGCTCCATTTACCCCCTCTGTAACTTCTAAACCAAATAGATTGATACTAAAAGAGAGATAAAGTATTGTTGTTCTTCAGTTGTTTCAGTCATGTCCAATTCTTCATAACCCCATTTGGGGTTTTCTTGGCAAAGATACTGGAGTAGCTTGCCGTTTCCTTCTCCAGCTCATTTTACAGATTAGACAGCTGAGGTCAATAGGGTTAAGTGACTTGCCCAGGCTCACAGGGCTAGTAAATGTCTGAGGCCAGACTCAGATCTTCCTGACTCCAGACTTGGTGCCTATATACATGTGAGTGTGCGAGTGTGTGTGCTATATTTGTGTGTATGTGCAGAAAGACAAAGATATGTGTATATTATATATATATATATATGTAATACATATATATTATAATTATATATTGTAATACTATACATATATGTGTATGTATATATTTGAATTGGAGGGGGACAAATAAACCTATTGCCAAAAAAAGGAAAGAGAATAGAATTTGTTAAGTGTAGGCCAATGAGTTTAACTTCTATTCCTGGCAAATTTATAGAACCTACTATTAATGAGTTGGTTAATGAACATTTAGAAGAGGAATTATTGATCACAAAGAACTGGAAAGGTTTTGTCAATAATAGATGATGACAGAGTAATCTCATTTCCTTCCTTGACAGGGTTGCTAGATTAGGGGAATGCAGTAGATATCTTGTGCTAAAAAAGGTAGCAGTATGTAGATCAGTTGACAATGTGGGTGAATGACTGTGGGGCTGGAAATAACAAATTAGGTAAATTTTCACTTACCCAGGAATTAGTTCATCCCTAGATTAAATTTCTTGCCACAAGGTCTCTATTATATGGCCCTTTGGATCTGTGCTTAGACTCTTGTTTTTTAACACTTCTATCAATGACATCAAGTCTTGTGAAATTTGGAGATGATAAAAATCTTTCAAGGAAAAGTGTACCCACTGAGTCACCAAATGAGGATCTTTAGAAATCTTAAGCTCAAACACTGGCAACAATAACATGAGATGAAGTTCATTAGTGTTATTTGTAAAATTTTACATTTGTGTTCAAGACACCAATTTTTCCATATACAAAATGGGGGATATGTGGTTAGACATCAGTTTATCTGACAAAGATCTAGAGGGCTTTGTGAATTATAAGGTTAATGTAAATCAACATATGACATCTACTAAAGCTGATGCAAACATGAACTACACTAGAAGATGTCTAGAGTAAAGGACAATTGTGAGCTAACCCTATTCTTCTTTGATCAAACTATTGCCTGAAGTATCTTTTCAGTCCTGTGTGTCATTTCTAGGGAGGCAATACAGGTGGACAATCAGGGTGAAGTGCCTAGAGATCCTACCATCTTAGAAGTGGTTGAAGAAACTGAGGATGCTTATTGAACCTGAGGAAAAGAATAATTAACAAGGGGTATGGTATTTGTCTTCAAGCATTTGAAGGGCTATTACTTAGAAGAAGAATTAGACTTGTTTGCTCTTAGACATGTTCTTCTTCACCTACTTTCACTGCTTTCCTCTCTCTAAAATCCTATAGCACTCCCAGCAACATATTTGCAAAGTACTTAACATGAGTGTCTGGCATATGGTAGGCACTCAATAAATGCTTATTTCCTTTATTTCTCCTTTCCTTCCCCCCTCTGTCCCTATATCTCTCCTTCCCTTCCTTCCTTTCCTCCTTCCTTTCTTCCTTCTTTCCTTCCTTCACCATAGTCCATACTGTCAGCTTCTTTTCTCTTCAGACCTATGATTTCATTGCTATGGGGAAATCCCTCGCATACAAACTGCCTCCTTCAATTTATATTGCTAACTCATCTGCAACTTGCAATCTTAGAGAGCTGGCTGAAGCAATAAAATTAATAACAATATTATTACTACCAATATTAATAACTACATTTGTATAACACTTTAACGTTTGCCAAGCTCTTTATGAATGCTATCCAATTTATCCTCAAAACAATTATAAGATTTAAATACTATCTTTATTCCCATTTTAAGTGGGGAAATTGAGGCAGAAAAAGTCTAAATGACTTGCCCAGAGTCATATAGCTAGTGTCTAATGTATTCTAACTCATCTTCCTGATTCTAAATCCAGCACTCCAGCACTCTATCCATTCTATATATCTCTTTCTAGCTTTGGATCTACTGCCATGATTCAAATCTAGGTCCTTTGGAATGAATTCTAATAGCTATCACCTTCAGTAAAGAAAGATGAAAGGATAGTGCCATACATGGAATTCTTCATATTACTTTACAATGCTTCACGCAGTATTGGTCATGTCTTAAAGGATTAATCATCAAAAGAGCAATATAATGGAGTGAAAAGAGTATTAACCTGGAGTCAGAGAAACTAGGTACAAATCCTAACCCTGTGTGTAACCTTAGCCAAGGCATTTCTCTGGGCCTCAGTTTCCTCATCTTTGAAATGAAGGATATAGACTAGACTATATCTAAGGCCACCCCTAGGTCTAAATCTATGACCCATGAATGCTCATTAATTTGATTGTCCTGTCATGTTCCTCCAAATACTCCCTTAAAGACATCCATCCATGAATTAGCCTTGTCATTCATCAACTGCTGTCTAGCTCAATCCTTACCGAAGACTCATCCATTGATTTCTCACATCCTTTATTTCTTTCCTGCCCTTTTCTTGGCTTTTTCCCATTTTCAGACATCATTTTGGCTGCTTCTCCACTATTCACTCAGTCTTCCGTCACCTTTGTACCTAACTTTCTTCTGACCCTGCTGCCTTTCCTACAACAACTGAGCTCACAATTTTTGATCTGCACATACAGTCCATCATTTGAGATTTGGACTAGGCCTCTAATGAGGTGACTTAACTAACCTCCTTCCCTACAGTTGAAAGCTATCTCCCCCTCCTCAAATTCCTCTCACTATATGTCATCATGTCTCCCCTGTACTATTATAGACTGTATTTAATTACAATTATTTGTGTACATCTTATCATCACTCCCCTTGTCCCTTAGTGGTTATTTACAATTTGAGGGTAGGGGTGTTATAGTGATTTTTGTAACTCCAGACCACAGCACAGTGCCTTACACAAAGCAATGTACTTAATCAATGTTTCTTGATTTAAATGGAACTGAAAGGAACTCCAAAAGTTCAACCATTTTAGCCTAAACAGAAATGGTGATTTATACTATATATCTGAAACTCAGTTGCATAGCCAAATGAAAGAGATTTGGGATTTCCTTCCTTCTGGATAAGAATTCATGACTTTTCCTCCCTAGACCCCTGAGGAGGAGACATTGAACAATTACACCATTGTGAAGGAATGGCCTGGACGTTGACTAGTTGTTGTAATTGTACAGGAGCTTTTGGCCAGTCCTTGAGTCCACTATTAGTTTTTTCCTTTTACATCACCAATAACCAAAGGTCAATAAAAGGATGAAAGTGGGAGTCAGGGAGGAAGGGTCATGGAGTGCTGGCAAGGACAGGCATGAAGGAAAAAGACCATGCTGTTAAGAAACATTTTCCTGCTGGTGCCTTTCAGGTAGATGTTTTTGATCTTGAAATTCTAGCTCCTTAAGTTTGCTGGAAATGATGTGAATGTCAGTCAGTGATTATGTAAATTTCCCCTCAGTAACAAAAGCAGACATTGCAGATTTTCCCCTCTCACAACATTCTGAAGGAACTTCCGACTTAGGCAGAGTCACAGCGTTTGATGGATTTAGGAACATTTCTTTTCTTGCTGACTGAGCTCTTTCTGTTTGTTTCAATAACAAGTGGAAGTCGCCTTTGGGGTGCCAGGGGGTTGGCACTGAATGAATAACTAACCATTCCGCATGGCTCAGGGGCAGGGTGTTCTCTACTTTATCATCCAGAGAGTTGCACAGAGGAAAACAGACACACGCACACACACACACACACACACACACACACACACACACACACACATACATACATATGCATGTTCTGGTTTTAGGAGCCCAATATGCTGCTTTCTAAGAGCAGAAATGGAAGGAACATTTGTGATAATTACCGGCAAATAAAGTGTCTGCAAATAAAGAGTGTTCAAAGCACTTTGTTCACAGCAAGCCTCCAAGGTATCTAGTGCAAGTATCATTTCCACATGCTAGAAGAAGATCAGTAATAAAATCCATGTCCTCAGATCTATATACCAATATGCTAATTATGAGTAATGAAATGGAGATTGGGGACTTTAGAAGGATAAGTGACCTGCCCATGGTCACACAGGATATAAATATTTGGACAGGATCTAAACTCAGGTCTCCAGAATCAATGTCTAGCCCCCTATCAACTGTCCTTTACATGTGTTCATGCACACACTCATATGTAGACACATAAATGCTTAAGTGCTTTCACATGGAAGTAGTATGGAATGAGTTCTATTTCTACATTCAAATTTTTCCTCTAATGCTTACTGCCTATATGACCTTGAGAAAGTTGCTTAAGCTTCCCAGGTCTTAATTTCCTCATTTGGAAAATGATTGAGTTGAGCTAGTTGTCTTCTAACAATTCTTCCAACTCTAGATCTATAAATGTTAGCTGCTACCTTAGAAACTTGAGGAATAAGTATGACAGAAAGTTCATAAATTGATATTAATAAATGTTTTGTCTAATTAGATTTAAAATTAAATTTACTTGAAGTTACATAGGATATATTTTTCTGAATGTGTATCAAGCAAATACTGGCTACCATCAGTAGGGTGGTAGGTCCTATAGCCAGCAAAATGGAAGCTATTTATTATTTTTTATCGTAACTATAACCTGAGTTATTGAATTTTCAGTTTAAAAACTGCATAAGAGCTTTTTGAAGTGTCTATATAGAAATACTATTCTAAGTAAGATGTGATTGTAAATCAAAAGATGGAATCCTTTAAGATATACTCAAAGCTTTTGTTTTATGGTCATATAGCGAGGCCATCTTCAATTTCTAAAAAATTATTTGTTCCAGAAGTTTGTAAACTGCTTGGCATTTTCTGTTAAAAGCAATGTAATGTCACAAAAACCTATGTGGGATATCATGTATCGTACATCTCAGAGAGTATTGCCTTTACATCACTTGACATCCCAATCATCATGTAAAATTGGTTTTGTGACAGTTTCCATATGAAATACTCTACAAGTTACTTGTACATTATTTTTTCCCCTATGGGGAAAGGCATTTAGAGTTTCCAATGGGGATATAGGAGTACATATTCCCTGCTAAGGTAGAATTAGTATCTCGACTTCCCCACTGCTAGTCAGGTGGTAGGGATTGGGGCTTTCCCCAATTCCAGGCTACTGGTTGAAAGAATCATAACCTTGGAGTCTGGAAGGCATATCAAAAACTGTATCAGACCAATAATTTCCTTTACAAGGTATATGAGAAATAGTCACCCATGCTTTTACACTTAGACCTCTAGTGAGGGAATTCACTATCTCCCTGGGCAAGCTATTCAATTTTCTGATAATTGTGAATATTACCCATCTCTCTGCAACTTTTACATGGTACTCCCAGTTCTGCCTCTTAGGGCAAACAGAAGCAATCTAGTGCAGATTCCACATGACAGCCCTTCTAATGTTGGAACACAACTATCCTGCAAACCTCACCTCCCAAAACCTCTCTTCTTCAGGCAAAACACCTGCATTTCTTAAACTAGTCACCATATCACATGGCATTAATTCCCATAACTGTCCTGGTTCCCCTCCTATGTATACATATCCCAGTTTGTCTATGTCCCTCCCAAATTTTTCACATAGAGCTGAATACAATGTCAGATACGGTCTGACCATGATAAATACGGCACCCCTTTTCATGACATTATGATTCAGTGAAGCCCAAGACAGGACTCTACTATCCACAATTTCATGCTATTGACCCATTTATAGCTTTTTTGTCCCCTAAATCTTCCAGACCCTTTTCACATGAACTTTTGTGTCTGGCTATGCTTCCCTTGCACTATTCTTGTGTATTCTCTTAATTATTTGAACTAAAGCATCAAACTTGACATTTGTCACTATTCAATTTTATCTCCTTAGTTTCCATCCATTGTTTTGTTGTTAAGATCCTTCTTGAAGCTGATTGTGCCATCCAATCTATTAGTTATCCTTCCCATTTGTGTATCATGTGCAAATTTGACAAGGATGGTTTCTATACTTTCAAATAATTTTTTAAAAAGGCTGAACATGAGACCAATGACAGAACCCTGGGAACACTCCATTGAAGAGGTAATTCCACGTTAAGATGTCAGTCTCAATGATACTTAATTACTAATAACTAATAATAATGTTAATAATTACTTTTTCATTTCGATCATAAAATCTGTCATGGATTCACCTAACTGTACTATTGTATATCCTCCTCCCATGTTGATACTGAGCATGTTCTCTTCATGTTAATCCTTATCTAATTACTTTCTACTGTGTCTCCCCTTTTGGGCTTCTGAATTTACTCATATTGTTATATCTTCTTAATGGATACTGATACTCAACCACTCTTTCTACCTAGTCTATCTTTTTTTAATAAGATTTACATACTTCAGTCATGAGTCTGTCCCCTATCATCTCCATGATGCCAGGTTCAAATTTACCCTTTACTCCTGGTTCACCCTGTTTATTACTCATACTTACGAGGCTGGTAGACAGTTATGAGGGCATGTGTTTTATCACTAGTTGTTTTTTTAATCACTTAGATATTATTTCTCATAAATTACTGTTCCTCCATTGTGCCTGATTACTTTCTAAGATATCTCACTTTCTATGCCAGTCACTTTTTTCATTCTCTCCATTTTTAAAGTATTCTTGATAAAATTCACAAGACTTTAGGAAAATATATTCTTTTTTTTTCTTTAAATATAAATTTATTTATTTAAATTTTTACATTCATTTTCACAAAATTTTAGGTTCCAAAATTTCTCCTCATTTGTCCCCTCCCCCCACCCCAATACACCAAGCATTCTAATTTTCCCTATCATCAATCTGCCCTCTCTTCTATCATCCCTCCCTTCTCTTGTCCCCATCTTCTCTTTTCTCCTGTAGGGCCAGATGACTTTCTATTCCCCATTAACTGTATTTCTTATTTCCTAGTAGCAACAACAATACTCAACAGTTGTTCCTAAAACGTTGAGTTCCAACTTCTCCCCATCCCTCCCTCCCCACCCATTCCCTTTGGGAAGGCAGGCAATTCAATATAGGCCATATCTGTGTAGTTTTGCAAATGACTTCGATAATAGTCGAGTTGTGTAAGACTAACTGTATTTCCCCCCATCCTATCCTGCCCCTATTCTGTCTTTTGATCCTGTCCCTCCCCAAGAGTGTTGACTTCAAATTGCTCCCTCCTCCCATCGCCCTCCCTTCCATCATTCCTCCCACCCTGCTTATCTCCTTCTCCCCCACTTTCCTGTATGGTAAGATAGGTTTTCATACCAAAATGAGTGTGCATTTTATTCCTTCCTTTAATCACATGTGATGAGGGTAAACTTCATGTTTTTTCTCAGCTTTCCTCTTTTTCCCTCCACTAAAAAGTCTCCTGCTTGCCTCTTGAATGAGAGATAATTTACCCCATTCCATTTCACCCTCTCTCCTCCCACTACGTTTCTCTCTCACCATTTACCTTAATTTCTTTTAAGATATGGTCCCATCCTAGTCAATTCACTCTGTGCTCTCTGTCTCTGTATGTGCGTGCATGTGTGTATGTGTGCATGCGGGCACGCATGTACGTGTGTGTGCGCATGTGTGTGTGTGTGTATATATGTGTGTGTGTGGTCCCACCAACTACCCAGATACTGAAAAGTTTCAAGACTTACAAATATTGTCTTTCCATGTAGGAATGTAAACAGTTCACCTTTGGTAAGTCCCTTATGACTTCTCTTTGCTGTTTACTTTTTCATGCTTCTTCTCATTCTTGTGTTTGAAAGTCAAATTTTCTTTTCAGCTCTGGTCTTTTCATCAAGAATGATTGAAAGTCCTCTGTTTCATTGAAAGACCATATTTTCCCCTGAAGTATTAAACTCAGTTTTGCTGGGTAGGTGATTCTTGGTTTGAGTCCTAGTTCCTTTGACTTCTGAAATATCCTATTCCACACCCTTCAATCCCTTAATGTAGAAGCTGCTAGATCTTGTGTTATCCTGATTGTATTTCCACAATACTGGAATTGTTTCTTTCTAGCTGCTTGCAATATTTTCTCCTTGACCTGGGAATTCTGGAATTTGGCCACAATGTTCCTAGGAGTTTCTCTTTTTGGATCTCTTTCAGGCAGTGATCGATGGATTCTTTCAATACTTATTTTGCCCTCTGGTTCTAGAATCTCAGGACAGTTTTCCTTGATAATTTCTTGAAAGATGATGTCTAGACTCTTTTTTTTGATCCTGGCTTTCAGGTTGTCCCACAATTTTTAAATTGTCTCTCCTGGATCTCTTTTCCAGGTCAGTTGTTTTTCCAATGAGATATTTCACATTCTCTTCCATTTTTTCATTCTTTTGGTTTTGTTTTGTGATTTTTTGGTTTCTCATAAAGTCATTAGCCTCCATCTGTTCCCTTCTAATTTTGAGAGAACTATTTTCTTCAGTGGGCTTTTGAACCTCTTTTTCCATTTGGCTAATTCTGCTTTTGAAAGCATTCTTCTCCTCATTGACTTTTTGAACCTCTTTTGCCAATTGAGTGAGCCTATTTTTCAAGGTGTTATTTTCTTCAGCATTTTTGGGGGTCTCCCTTACCAAGGTATTGACCCGTTTTTCATGCTTTCCTTGCATCTCTCTCATTTCTCTTCCCAGTTTTTCCTACACCTGTCTAACTTGCTTTTCAAAATCCTTTCTGAGCTCTTCCATGGACTGAGCCCACTGGACATCCACCTCGGATGTCTGGGATACAGAGGCCCCGACCTCCACGTCTTTCCCTGATGGTAAGAATTGTTCCTCGTCATCAGAAATGAAAGGTGGGAACATCTGTCCCCCAGGAAAGTAGCTTTCTGTGGTCTTATTTTTCTTCCCTTTTCTGGCCATTTTCCCAGCCAGTTACTTGAATTCTGAGATTCCTCTCCACCCCCGCCTAGATCCGCCCAGCTAGTGCTTGGGATTCAAATGCTGCTCCCCAGCCTCAGGGCTTTCCAGAACAGGCATGACTGCTATTCAATGTGAGCTTAAGTTCTGGTGCTCAGGTGGGAGCAGGGCTGCCTCCTGGGCTCAGTTCCCTCAGGGGGTTTATGCAGAGACCTTCAACAATGGAGCTTCTGCCTGCTGCTCCGGGAGTCCCGAGCCACCGAGGGGGCCGAGTCACGGAGACACCCCGTTCCCCTCGACCCCCTGAATAACTGAGTCCCGCAGGATGGGACAGTCTCTCTCATTGACCTGTAGCACCTGTGGGTGGAGGGACCTTTGCGGCCACCAGAGATTCCGTCCATGCAGCCTGCTCGGATCTGTTCCTCTGGGGCCGCATGGCCAGGGCAGCGCAGGGGTGCACTCTGCTGTCCAGAGCGTGATGGACTGCTGTGGACGGCTTTCCAGGGCTCTCTGGAATGGTAATCTCTTCCACTGTGTTTCTGCATGGGTTCCACTGCTCCAGAATTTGTGGGGAGTTCTTTTTTCAGGAAATTTATGGGCTGTGGGTTTGGAGCTAGCATATGTGAGTCTTTCTACTTCGCCATCTTGGCTCCTCCCCCCAGGAAAATATATTCTTAACCAGATTTGTCAGGTTGAATCCATACTTGCTCCAGAACATATTCCTCCTATATTACAGAATGACAGAAATTTAGAGACAGAAGGAATTTCAGAGGCTATCCATTCCAACCTACAAAGGAGTCATCGCTATAACATATCTGACAAATGGTTATTCAGTCTCTCCTTAAGTCTTGCAAGGAGGGGGAACTCACCAACTTTTAAGGCAAACTATTCTTTTTCTTTAAGCTCCATTTGTTAGGAAGTTTTTCTCCCCCAATATCAAGCCTAAATTTACCTCTTTGTAACTTCTGCTCATTGTTCTCTCTGGAGACAAATAGAACAAATCTAATCTTCCCTTCCCATAGTAGCCTTTAAGTTATTTGAACAAAATTATCATAAAACCTCTGAGTTTTCTCTTCTTCATGCTAAACATGCCTAGCTCCTTTACCTGATCCCCATATACCATGGACTCAAAGCCCTTCACTATACTGCTTTCCCTCCTCTGAACGCTCTCCATTTTATCAATTTCCCTAGAAACCAAGGTGTCCAAAACTGAATATAATACTCTCCATTAGCTCTGGCAAGGACAAAGTTCAACGAGTCTATTACTTCCCTATTCCTTGAAGCTATAACTTTCTTATAAGATTACCTTCCTATTTTTTTTTTTTACTTTGGTTTCACACTATAAATTCATAGTGAACTCACAGTTTTTTATAATCCCAAAATCTTTATTCAGAACAATTACTATCAATTCATGCCTCCTTCATCTTATGCTTAGAAAGTTGATTTTTGTGCCCAAGTTGAATCACCCCTTTGGGGTTGGAATAGTTTGGGGCCCAATACTTCAATGTAGAATAATCCTTTGGATCCTGACTCTGTCATTCATATATTAATCTAGAGTTCAAATATGCAAATCTAATTGTCAGATAAATTTGTCAACAAGGAAATTCTTTACCTTGGTTAAGGGAAAGGAACTCTCAGGAATACAAGATAAAGCTCACCAGGTTTGGAGTTAATGAAGAAACAGACCATTACTGATGAGGCAAGAGGAAAGATAGATCCAGGGCCCTCAGAAACTGCCTGGAGAAGGTAGCATAACCCTCTGTGACATTTACAAAGTTGAATTGATATAGTTTCTGGGTAAATAATTATTTTATTAGTAATGCTAGAATTTTTTCAAGAAAATGGTCAGTGATGCTCTCGAATGCCAAATATCCTTCATGGAACCTACTCAGCACTTATATAACCTTGGAAGGGTGAATGTTCCTGAGGGTGGCAATCTACTCTGATTGGTTATCAAGCAATTAAAGAGACTGAATATTATAATGAAAGGTGGGCTTATTGCAATGAGGGTCTTAAGATATATGATACTGAACATCCAAATCTTGGTCAAAGAGATTTATCAATTTCCATATCACCTGTCTGATGAAAGGAAGAATCCATATTTTCCCAGATCTGTCTTGTAAAGAGGATGAGCAGAAATCTATCCATTTGCCTAAACTCAGAATTTCTTTATAGTCTTTGATTAGACCTTAGCCATCCAACACTGGTTGATTTCTGGATGAGGAAGTAGAAAAGGGGGAAAACCTAGCTCCTAATTCAAATTAGTTATTAACCTATGGAAGAAATAATAATTTCTCTCATTTCAATGAGGGTAGCAGAGAAGAAGCTTATGAGGGATATGACTCCTAAGGACAGAGGAATTTGCTGCCTCTCCTCCCCCTGCCCCAATATGGTGCTATTGATACACTCTCAATTTCAGGATACATAGACAGCTTCATCCTAGTTTTGTCCTCTAGTCAAACACCATGTTCTTAACTAGCTTCATGGTAGCTATTCCTTTCCAGCAGTGCTTAGTAAGGGTGAGAAGTGGAGATATGAATTTCGGTCCTTTGTGAGTAAAAACTGGGTAACTCTCCAGGTACTGTCCTGAGCTTGCCGCTAATTATTGCCTTTTTCTTTCCGAGGGTCCCAGAGATGGACCTACCTGAAACTAATAGCAAATTAAGTCATCAGACAAGGAATAATTCTAAACTGCAGAGTAGTCCTCTAGAGGAAAGTAGGAAAGGGTAGATCCCTATAATCAATGGACAAGTAACAAATGATGATTTTATGGTCTCTTTTGACACATATCAGGCCTTCATGGCTACACTAATCCAGTGTCTTACAGAATCTACTATTTATGAAGCCAATATCCTGACCAGGAACTCCATCCATTGTACCACCTAGCTGCCCTTGTATAAAAATACTGAAGGAAAATTCACTGAAATTTCAAAAGAATTCACAAATTCACAGGAGGTGATGTGGGGCAACTCCGGCATGACAAGCAGGTCAGGGCATTTGGTGGAGTAGCATGGATAAGAAAATGGAATAAGGATTTGGATTTTGCTAAATAAGTCAACTCTGCAGCCCTGGGCAGTTGGGACATCACTGAGTAGGGCTGGGGAAAAGATCTGTTGGAAATAATGCTCTTCCTCCTTCTCCTCCTCCTTTTCCTCTTTCTTCTTCCCCCATCTAATCTACAAATCTCCACTCCACCCCGACACACAAGTGAGAAGAAAAGAGAAATGGTGTTGGAGGCCAGGGCTATTCCTAAGAAGCAGGAGGGAGTCTGAGGGAATGAGGGGAAAGGAAAGAAAGGAGGGGAAGAAAATCTCAGACACAAGTAATGATAAGAAAAAAAAAAAGAGGAAGTCTGACCAGCAAGCCATCCAGCTGGGACAGTTATTCCATATATATATATATATATAGATATAGATATAGATATAGATATAGATATAGATATAGATAGATAGGTATATAGATATAGATATATAGATATATCTATATCTATATATAGATAGATATAGAGATAGATAGATAGATAGATAGATAGATAGATAGATAGATAGATAAATAGATAGATGTATATATGGGGTGTGCATCAAGCAAGCAAGTGATCACTAAGGGTTCACTGATGTGCCTCGTTATAAGCCAGGAACTAGGCTAATTGCTGTTATTATGAGTCAGGAACTGGACCAATTGCTGAGGATTAAAGCAAGACAAAAACAATCTCAGCTCTCAAGAAGCTTATGTTCTAATAGGAGACAGCATGAATAAAAATAGGTACATACCAGATACACAAGAGTAGATGAAAGGCAATAGGAACTGGAAAGGGAGCAACAGCTGGGGAACTGGGGAAAACTTCCTGGAAGGGGCAGCATTTAAGGAGAGCCTGGAAAGAAGCTAGCAATTCCAAGAGCACTCCAGACTTGGGGGACAACCAGTGCAAAGGTATTGAGACAGGATTATCTGCATAGCTGTATACACTGTAGGCACACACATATAAAAAAGGGTCTGTGATTTTCCCCTGGTGTAGGAAATCCCTCCCCACATATAGAACACACCCCACTAGAGATATACAAGGGAGTAGACAGAATTGCATACAAGTTGAATAATTGGCCCAGGGTCACAAAGTTAGTAAGTTAGGTCTACTTGACTCTAAATCTAATGCAATCCATCATGATTCCTTTATACATGATTCACTTCAGAAATCTTGTTAAGACAAGGAAGTCATGTGTTGCTCTTTGTTTCATCTAAGCTGGTGAAAACAAATAAAAAATTGAGCCCTGGGTCTTAGTTTCCTTGACCATGAAATGAAAGGGTTAAACTAGATGATTTCGGAAGTCCCTTCGTACATGATAATCCTGATCTCCATGAACTAGAGACATAACAAAGTGATTTTATCACCTGAAGTTGAAGAATTGGATCTCATAGGAGGATTGTGAGTCAAATAAAAAGTATAAAAATCTTTGGTCCCTCAAGCAATACCAACCATGACTGCTCTGCAGCAGAGGGTTGGCCGCCAGCCTGGTGAAGAATTCTGGAGATGAATTTGAAGTCATCTGTCATTTCTATGATGGAGATTAAAATCATACTTTAGACCTCTCTGAGCTGAATTCCTTTCACTCATAGGCGTTGATTACTTAGTTGTCATTTTTTTTAACCTGCGTCTTTCAGAGACTGACTATCTCTCTGGGATGCAGGTAATTAGCATTATCAGTTACAAAGAGATGAGTCATTGAAACCTACACAGAATTGGAAGACATTCTGTCTTTATACAAGTGAGAAATGCTTCTGCCAATAGCATCATTTTTACGTAATAAGAATAATAATAAACTCCATGAACTGTCTAATATTCAGCCATTTAAAAATAGATTTTTCTCACAATGATTATTCCGTTCTCAATCTAATGGTATGTTTATTTGGATGACTAGTTTTTAGGACATCAATATGATATTTACTGATCTTGACAAAGAAATATGCTTATTATAGAATTATAGATTTGGGAGGGACCTTGAGATTATGAAATCTTACTCTCTGTTTTATGAAAAAGGAAACAGAGGTTCAGAGGGAGTGAAGAGATGTGCTCAGGTTCAGAGTAGTCACTCAAAGAGAATACTGTCCTCTTGCCTCTTATCCAAGGCTTTCTGTTGCACTATATTCTGTTGCATCCTAGATCCAGATCAGACCAGCTCATAAGAGCTGATGGTTAAATTTTTACTGCAACCATAAACTCTTTGGCAATCAATAAATCAAGGTTGGATAATTTATTGTTTCATTGATTTTTTTAACTTAAGAAAATAATAGAGTAAATGTTAAAAATGTAAATTAAAGTTGAAAGCATATCATTCACGAATTTCTTCTCTTGGCAAGTCAATTGTTAAACACTTACCAGAATATTCCTGCTCTACTTATGTTTGCTTTCTTTTGTAGTGGACTACTGTTCCTTGTCTTCAACACACCTAACCCAATAAAAGCTGCCCACAGGGTTATATTACCGAACAAATTCCAAAAACTGTGATTTTAGTAAAATGACTATTTCTTTTGATATTATATGCAGAGACAGTATTGTTTTCTAAACTTTAGCCTCATAATTTTTATAATAGGAATAAGAGACTTCTGAATAACTATGGCCCAACATTAGAGAGATAGGACTGCCTTTTACATTGAAAAATGAGAGACAAGACTGAGATAAGCTCAAATAATAAGAAAGAGAAAGGAATCTGTTGACTAAACACATAAAACAGATACAGTTGTTTATTCAATATAGAGTTTACAATCACTCTAAAGATTATCAAGTCCAACCTATTATTCATTATTACAGATGGTATGATTAAGGCACACAGAGCTGGTGACAACCAATGTCACAAAGCAGGTTTCTAGCAGAACCAGAACTAGAACCCAAAACCAAAACTGGTCTTCTGACTCCTGGTCTCATAACTGGTTCTCAAAAATTTTTACCAATGACAGATTCAGGATGATTAAAATCCACATATCATCTCCAAATTCCATTTTGCTCCAAACTCCAGCCTCTTCTTAGAGTAGATAACATCCATCTATGATGTCACTTATGGATCTCTCAACCACTATCAGGATGATGGGTTGAAGTCTCAGAATAATCTCTAGATCACAATAAACCCTATCATAATTTGAGTTAGCATGCCAAAGAACACACAGAAAAAGGTAAACAATTCCTCAGGGAGCGAGCTATAGATTCTGAACCCCAGAAATTTACTCCGGTTGGACCTTCATGTATAAGGTAGCTGACAAGGGCAGCAGAGTAGTGGCCAGACCAATAATCTATAAAAAGAAATCACCACCCTTCCTCCTCAAATACTCAACTACACTTATGACCTCACTGATACTCTCCAACAGTACTCATTGCAACCCATCCATGTGTAACTTTTATCTACTGCTTTCCTTAAGGTCACCACAGAAGCCCATTCAACAACCTGGTAGCCTTCTTCATGTCTTCTGACATTTAAGAATATTCCCAGAGAATATAGCTTGTCCATCATACAACCTTCCCTCCCACTATGTGACCAACCCATATCGTTTTCTTTTTAATTCTGTATTTCCCTGATGAAATTCTTTGATGCCAAAATGCCTAATTCTTTAAATGCTGAAACTTGGTCACATTCATCATGTAGCTCTCTATTGGCCTCTCTGTGGTACTCATTTTCAATTCTTCTGAGAATGTAATGATCCATGACTTGCATCCTCCTTAAAAAATCCCAGGCAAATGCCACCTGAACACACCTGTAATGGAGGCACAATTGCTCAGCATATGCAGGTCACCTCCTTCCATTATGCAAAAGTATGAGTTATATTTATTCCCCAGCCTTTCACTCCTTGAAAGATGTGCTAGTGAATAATTAAATGTCCAAAGGGCAAGCAATAACAGAACAGAAGTGAAGTTGAGATCCTGGGAAATCTACAGAGCAGTAATGACAGGAATTTCAAGTTAGGCCTGCCAAAATGGAATTGAAGGATAAATTTTACATGTGCTCAGTGAGAAAAGGATTGACAGTCCCCAAAATGGCCCTTCCAGCCTAGCCATCATAGTCACAGAATCATGGAATCTTTGAGATAAAAGGAACCTTAGACATAATATTTTTCTGTCCCCTTATTTGACAGCTGGGGAAATTGAGGACCTGAGAGGTAAGTGATTTGCTCAGGGTCACATAACTAGTAAGTGGCATTGTTTAGACTGAAATTTATTTATCCTGATTCTCATTTAAGTGTTCCTTTACTTCCACTACCCAGCTTCAAATCACTTTGAAAGATACAAGGACTGTGATAAATGTAGTGACTCTCCCTAATTCCAAAGGACCAAGAATGAAACATTCTACCCACCTCCTAACAGAGGGATGACAGACTCAAGAAACAGAATGAGTTATACATTGATGGACATGGACAGTGAGGAGATTTATTCTGTTTGACTTTTCATATTTCTTATAATGGTTTACCCAATAGGAAAGAGATGTGGGAGAGAGAGAAAATAATTTTTTATTAATTATTTGAGAAAAGAAAAAATGTTAGAGACAAAAACAGGACAACAAAATATAACTGAAAGTTAACTAAAATAATTACATGTCAAAACACAAGTGCCTATAAGATCATCTCTTCAAAACTACCACTTGAATATATTCTTAAATCCAACAGGACGTTCCAACCCAATATTCTAAAACATTGTTGGTAATTATAAATGATATTTACATAGTACTTTAAGGTTTAAAATGCATTTTATGGACGTTATTCCATTTGAGTTTCTTAACAATCTTACAAGATAGGTAGCCAAGGTATGATTTTCATTTTATAAATGAGGCTTCGTTAGATAAGTAACTATTAGGAGTTGCATAACTAATAAATTCCAAAGGCAAAATTTGAACACAGATCTTTCTATCTCCAAGTCTATTATACCCACCACACTGTGCAAGTCATTATACAAAAATATCTGGATGTTTATTGCCAGTGCTTTGATTTCTGATACCAACTTTCATAGCCCTCTTAGAATGCCATAGTCAACACTATATAGAGTATTATTTATACACACATATACACACAGTGTATACATACATATATACTATATAAACATATATGTGTATATACATGGTATCTATCCATGCATCTTTACATGTATGGAGACATACTATGTGTGCATTTGTATACATATGTATGCATATTGTGTGCGTGCCTGTGTGTGCATGTGTACATGTGTGTTTGTATGTAAAATAGGGAGAATGCATAACTGATGGTACTCTGGACTGCTTCCCTACCCCAAAATGTCTACTCTATTGATCTGATATTTTGATTTTTCACTAAGATTCTATCTACAAAGAAAACCTTTGTTAACACACAAATATATTCTGCGGGGAGTCATTAGCATGCATTCATTCACCACTCAACAGTTATGCACAGGGGCAGCTAGGTGGTGCAGTGGATAGAGCCCCAGTGCAGGAGTCAGGAGGACCTGAGTTCAAATTTCACCTCAGACATTTGACACTCACTTGACCTTGGGCAAGCCACTTAACCCCAATTGCCTCATCCTGGGTCATCTCCAGTCATCCTGATGAATATTTGGTCACTGGATTCAGATGGCTCTGGAGGAGAAGTGAGGCTGGTGACCTGCACAGCCCTCCCTCACTCAAAATAAAGTCAAGTGCAAGTCATGTCATCATTTCTCTGATGCATGGTCTTCTTCGGCAATGAAAGATGAACACACAGCTATGCATTGAACAGCTATACTCAAGGCCCCATGCTTGATGTTAGAGAACATACAGAGGAAGTACATGACATAATACAACTCTAAGGTACTACTACTTTACTCTTATGATTTACTTAGGAAAAGAGAGCACCATCATCATCACCAAATAATTTTCCCAGAGCATAAGTCTGATCATATCATTCCCTTGCTCTGCTCAAGAATTTCTAATACCCTCTTGTTGCCTCTTGGATAAAGAAAAATAAACAAAATTTCCCCATCTTGGATTTTAAAGCCCTCCATAGTCTATCCCCACAAGCTCTGCACATGTACATTTTACCCTACTCACTCTTCCTTGAATTCAGCACATCATTCTTCAGTTTGATACTTTTGTGTAGGTTGCCCTCTCCTCATTAGTATTGCTCTCATTTTTAGCTGAGAAAACTATTGTTCAGAAGTTAAACAAGTTGATCAAGATCACATGGTGGTAAGTATCAGAGCCTGAACTTGAAACCAGTTTGGACTCCATGTCTGGTTTTCTGATCATTGCACTACACTGTTTCTTAAAAAGAGTCTAATTCTAGAAGGTGACTTATCTTGGGAAAAACTCAGGTAAAGTCAGGCCTTGATGTGATTCTATAGATAAGTGGAAGGAAGAAGTTAGTTCAGAAGCAGAGCAGAACTACAGATCTGTTTGGTAAAGTCCTTTTGTCATCTAGATATGATCTACAGTGACAGCACATGAAATCTACCTACTGCCAGAGCTGAGAACTCAGAGGCTACAGAGAGAGAAAACAGATGCACTCTGCCTGCGGCCTCACACATCTGCTCTACAAGTCATTGCTATAATTCTCTAGCAGAGGCAATAAGAAAAAAATCACATAAAATTTTATTGTGTTAGTAACACCAGTTATTACATTCTGCAGCCAGAAAGTCACCCGGAGGCCGGACCTTGCCTGACATTCAGTACAGAGGCCACTCAAGAGTCAAGCAGTAACAGTGGAGATGTTAGAATTCATTTTGGAGGTTATGGTATTAGGGAAGTGACATACAAGAAAGATGAAGCAAATCGGTGCTATGGGAAAGGTGGCATCGCAATTATCTTGAGTGTGCCAGAGTTTCTGTGATAGATTGACTCCGGAAAGATTATCAAAAGATTTCCTGTGGTTCAAAAAAATTCTGTTTAGTGAGAGGAAAGAAAGGCTATTTTTGTCCTCTTTATAAAAGTATCTTCTTGATCCATAACCTTGGCTAAAATCCTGTCTGCAATATAGAAAGCTCTCACTACATAGAACACTATGAATTCAGGATTTGTGACAATCTGATCTAGGGGAAAAATATTTTTGTAAAAGAGGCAGTCTCCAGTTTATAAATACTTGACTTATGACTAACCTGCACATAAATCATCATATCATCATGATCTATTCCAAGAGGCTGCAAGGTGGCAGTGGTAAATTGGATAGATTGTGAGACTCAGTCAGAAAATCCAGAATTTGAATCCTGCCTCAGACACTTATTAGTTGTATGACCTTGGGCAAGTCACTTACTCCCCTCTGTTTCTGTTCCTTCAGCTATAAATTGGGGATGATAATTATATCAGCTACCTCACAGGATGGTGAAGATCAAATGATAAAATATATGCAAACCTTACAACACATTAATGTTAGTTATTACATTTATTATTATCAGGTCTTTTCTGGTGCATTGTACAACACATTGTACAAATTATCTAATTTGAGCCTCTGTTGCCTTTCCCCACTACATGGTAGCTTCTTACCTACAACTGGCTGCCAAATGAATCCTGCCATTCCCACTTTTTGCAATAAGGGAGGCTTCTCTTTTTTACTTCCCCTCCTGGTAAAAACACATAGGACCTTATAAGACTCCTGCCCAAGCTCTGAGGGAGTTAGGCTGCAGCCAAGATTCATCCCTAGTCTCCAAGCATCTCTTCCCAGTAGTAGCAATTTGACTCACTTGGAAACTGCCTCAACATTCCCTCAGCCTCATACAGAACAGGAAGATTAACATAAACCAGCATGGGGAACTCTTTTTTTTTACCTGTAGACACAGGGATCATAATGTCAAAATGGATTCAGGATCTTGGTTGATAACAGGACATACTTCCAAAATACTGAAAAGATCATTCATCAAAGGGCAAAGGACCAGACTGGCCCTCAAAACCAACTTTGTCAAGAGTTCTTAGTATGAGAGTCCAGAATCAGTGCTCTAAAAAATGGAATACTCCCTAGTACTCCCAAGCACCACTCTGTGGGCCAAAGTTGTCAAAATACAGCAAGTGTATGTTTATATTCCAGGAACATGGGAAGCCTCCAGCTGCTCCTTCTTCCCCGACCAGCTCAGGAACTTAGATCTTGGTGATGACCAGTCTTCTCTCAATGTTCTCATGAGAGTAAGGCAACTAATGCAATGCCCAACACCAGTGACCAGCTACGAACCCCTAAAACTTCTTTTATCTCCTGCTTCCAGAGAGCTCCTTGGATGCTGCTGCAAAGTTGCCTAGATACTAGGACCTCAGCTTGTGGTCACCACTCATATCTTCTCCCCCACTCCTTTCAGGGTACAGAGGAGCTCAGTGTTAAAGGGAGAGGAGATAGTATATATTTCCAGCTCAGGGTCCTGAGTTGTTGGGCTTAAAGCAAAGACTTCAAAGTCTGTACTCAAGTCTCAGAGAGCTTAGGGAGACTTAGGACTTAAGGCTACTTTGAGAACTTTTTCAATCATTCAGCTGTCTGATGAATTAAGGGGACTTTTGTGAACTTGACTTAGGAAGGAACGAACATTTATAGCAGTGAATTTTTGGGGGAAAAGCATTTTCTCACAGAAACAACTTATTTCCAAATTAACTTTTGAAATAGGTTGGAAATAATTTATATCAATGAAGAAAAAAAATTGCTAAACAATTGAATAGTGCCAAGACAAGAAAAGAGACAACCAACTTAAGAAAATAAGACTAATTATTTTAAGGGTATTTAAGGACAGCTAGATGGCAGAGGGAATGGAGCACTGGACTTGGAGTCAGGAAGACCTAAATTCAAATCTTGCCTCACACATTCACTCATTGTGCAACATTGGGTGTCATTTAACCTCTTTCAGCCTCAGTTTACCTAAATGTAAATAGGGATGAAAATAGCACTTATTTCACAAAGTTGTTACGAGGATCAAATAAATTAACATGTATAAGACAATTTGCAAACCTTAAAGAAATGCTACCTATCATTTTTGGACAACAGTTTCTTGTATAGAATGGACATGGAATTGGTAGTTCAAGTTAATAAATGTATTCTGAAGCAATGAAGTCACATTCTTTAGTAAGTCTTTAAATTCAGGTTTTTTTATTCATTCCAACTGAGACAATGTTGAATATTTGTGAGAGTATTGGACTTGCAGTCAGAGGAAAGGAAAGTTCAAATATCATCTGTAATACTTTCTGGTGTTCATTCAGATTAAGTGAGCTTCTTCATCTGTAAAATGGGGTTAATCATATCCATAGTATTTGGAGTCTCCTTTGTTGACCCATCACCACATCTCCTAACAAAGAGTTTCCAAAGGTTCTATCCTTGACCTTTGTTTTTTCTCTAACACTTTCTCGCTTGGCAGCCTTATTAGCTCCAATGGGTTTAATTACTATCTTTATGTAGATTATGTATACATACATGTGGGTATGTGTATACATGTGTAGATATGTGTATATGCATACATGTGTATATATGTATATGTGTGCACACACATGCACACATGCACATGCACGCACACATGCACATGCTTCTCCCCTGACTTCTGTCCCATTTCACCAATTGCCTATTAGGATTTTCAAACTGTATGTCTCAGAAACATCTGAATTTCAACATGTTCAAAACTGAATTGAATATCTTTCCCTACCCAAACCTTCTCTTCCAAATATCTCTATTTCTGTTGAAAGTATCGATGTGCTTCCAGCCTCCCAGGTTCATAACTATAGCACTGTATTTAACTTCCCAGTCCTTTTTACCCACATATCACAAAAAAATTGCAGTCTTGACATTGCTAGCTCACATCATCACTTGTATCCAACCCCTCCTCTGCTCACACAGCTACTACTAGTTCAGACACTAATCACCTTTCACCTAGATTACTGCAATAATCTCCTTCCTCGCCCCACTCTAGTGGATCCTATACACTATTACCAAAATGACTTTCCTTAAGTCACTCCGCTACTCAATAAACGTCAGTGGCTGCCTGTTAATCTGAGAATCAAATGCAAATCCCTCTGTTTAACTTTAAAACCTTCCACAACTTGGTCCCATTCTATCTTTCCACTTTCAGTGGACACTACTCCCCTTCCTGCATACTCTGATCCATCCATACTGGGCTTCTCTCTGTTCCTCCCATTTCATTCTCCATCTTCTACCTCTGTGCCTTTGCCATGGCTGACCCTATGATACCTCACCTCCACATCATAGAATTCTTCTCTTCCTACAAAATGTAACTCAAGTATTAACTTCTATATGAAGCCTTTCCTGATCACTCCAATTCCTGACACCTTCCCTCCCAAACTACCTTATATTTAACTACCTTTTATTTCTTTGTGCATTCTCTTTATATTTATTCAGTGATTTATGTATATATCTTGTCTCCTCCAATAGAAAGTAAATTCTATGAAGGCAGGGATCATTTCATCCTATATGTTTGTATCGCCAGCATTGAGCATAGTATCTGATACACAATAGGTATTTAATAAATTAGGTATTTATTAATAAAATAGGTATTTAATAAATTAAAATAAATTTAATCAAATAAATTGATTATCTCAGAGGTCTGTATTTAGGATCTAATGAGATATACAGGTAAAAGTACTTTGCAAAGCTAAAAGCATATATAAATGTCAGCTCTCATCATCACTGTTATTATTGCTGTCCTTGAAAAATCCAAATTAATGGATTTTGACTGTAGTCATGAACTATACTAATTAGAAAAGTTGAGTTTATTTCCTGATATGGCTTCAGAGGTTATACTGTCAAATCCAAAGTTTATTTCTCTCTAACACTTCCTTACTGCAGCTATTTTTGTAAAAGTTGACAATAGAGAATAATGATTTTTAACACAGAGGATCTAAGAGGTCAACAGTTTTAGGAGCATTAGTAATCTCAAGGGATACAGATAGACTTATACTAGATATATTTGCCATGAAGAAAGGGGAAAAAACAGTAATTGTTCTAGTCTTTGGTTTGGACTAGCTTAAGCAAAAGCCAAAGAAATAAATCTTACAGTCTTGTCTTCATTTTTCAGCCTTCAAGATCCCTAATGAGGCAGCACTGTAGAGATAAATCTAAAATTTTAATAGGGAAAGAATGAAAAATATATAGCAAATGTTTCTGCAGTGCCCTTTCAGGTCACTTTGGCTTCTTTAAAGTTCTCTTGATTGTTATAAATTTTATGAGCCTGTTTGGAGACCAATGAAAGCAGCCCACTCTAGCTCCACTCTTTCAATTTGTGTGTATCTGTGTATGCATCTATATTCGCATCCATGTTTCATAGGTGCTGACATTTTAAAAAATTGCTTTTAATAAGAAAATTGAATTAGATATTCGAATACCTACACATTTTCTCATCTAGAATTAAACAGCTTACATTTTTCACAGATTTTCTTGCCTATTCTGAGTGTGGAAAATAGTGCTTGGAAGAAATGGTTGTTGTCCAATTAAGTGTAAGAATATCCATAAGTTTGCAGACATTCTGACCTTGAAAAGGAGAGGAAGATTTGAATGTAGGTCCAACCCAAGCAAAATTATGAAAAAAAAATGTGAATTAGAACCGTTCTGCCCTTCTCCTTTACCTTCCTTCTTTCTTGCCTCCCTCCCCCCTTTCTTTCTTTTTTCTTTCCTTTCTTCCTTCCTTTGTTTCACCCTTCCTTCTTTCTTTCCTTCTTTCTTTCCTTGCTTCTTCCTTTCCTCCTTCTCTCCTTCATAGTTTAACATGTAGGATGTGGATTCAGAAGACCTGGGTTTGAACTTCAACTCTTGCCCTTACTATGACCCCTGGCAAATACTTTCACTTATTTGGGGCTTAGTCTCCTCATCTATAAAAGGAGATGGTATAGCAACAGCCTTCTAAGTACCCTTCCTGATCTAAATCCTATGATCCTAAAATTAGATAATGGATAGAAAGCATTTTATATAGAGATATGTCATTGATACACACATGCATTCTTTATATGTAATAGAGTGCATATAGTTATAGAGAGAGAGATAACAGATGTATATGCAATAAATATATTGTATACCTGTATATATTTTATATATACAGATGTGTGTGGAGAGAGAGAGAGAGAGAGAGAGAGAGAGAGAGAGAGAGAGATGGAAGTCAATACAGCATGCTAGACAGAGATCTGGTCTCTGTGTGATGAAGATTTGGCTTCAGGTCTTTCCCTCTGACATACACTGACTATATGGCCCAGCATTATTCTAAAATTATATGGTCCAGAGTAGTTACTTGGATTACCCCCATACCAGTGACACTGAAAAGGCTGAGTACTGTATTTGGTAAAGAACAACGGACTTCATAGAATCACAGAATTTGAGAACTGGAAAGGAATTCAGTGACCATGTAATTCCACATGTGGTGAAATCCTCACTATAATGGTCATCTAGTCCTTTCTTGAAGGCCTCCAAGGAAGAGGAACTTACGCCCCTCAAGGAAAGTCATTCCATTTTGGGGCAACTCTAATAATGAAAACATTTTTTTCCCTGACATTAAGCCTAAATTGCTTTTCTGCAACTTGCAACCATTATTCCTGATTCTGCCTTCTTTGGAGCCAAAAATAAAAAGTCTAATTAACAACTCATTTTTATTACGTTGGCCCTGCCTAACCATGAACAATTAATATTACTCCAATTATTTAAACTAGTTTTTACTTAGAGTTTTAAAAATAATTTTATTTATATAGTTCTTGGGTTTGTTATAGGGCAAGTTTATTCCCAAGTGTTTTATGCTGTCTAGAGTTTATTTAAATGAAGTATTTTTTAACCATATTTTCTTCCAGAGTTTTGTTTGTGATCTATTGAAATGATGATGATTTATTTGGATTTACTTTATATATTGTTACTTTGCTAAAATTCTTAATTATTTCAATTAACTTTTTAGTTGAGCTTTGGAATTTTCCAAGAATATCATCTGCAAAAAGGTAGAGTTTTATCATCTCATTCCTTATTCTGAATATTTTAATTTATTTTTCTTCTCTTATTGGTAATGCTAGGACATCCAATACAATATTGAATAATATTGGTGACAGTGGGCATCACACTTAAATTGCTAAAACAAATTATTTTTCTGAATTGGAAAAAAATCAGAATTTAATTCAAAAAAGCAAAAATTCAAGACTATCACAAGAAATAAAGAAAACAGTGTAAAAGAAGAAAATTTAGTAGTACCAAATCTTAAACTGTAACACAAGGCAGTAATTACCAAACTAACTAACAAATTGAAAGGTAGATCAATGCAGTAAAATAGACATACAATTACAGCAGGAAATAAACATAATAAACTTGTTTTCGACAAGGGTAAAGATTTAAGATTTGGAGATAAGAATACATTATTTGATAACAATTGCTGGGAAAACTAGAAAGCAGTAGTTTTCTACTTGGCATGAACCAATATCTCACAGTATTTACCAAGATAAGGTCAAAATGAATATATCACCTAGATATAAAAAGAAATTTTACGAGAAAATTAGAAGAACATGGAACATATTACTTAGACTCATGGATAGGTGAGCAATTTATGAATAAACAAAAGATAGAGAACAAAGTTAGGTATAAAATGAATAATTTTGATTACATTAAATTAAGAAGCTTTTGTACAAATAAAATAAATATAGCCAAGATAAGAAGGAAAGCAGAAAATTGGGGATAAAATTAATAGACAGTTTCTCAGATAATGTTTCATATCTCAAATATATGAAGAATTTTGTCAAATCATTAAGAATACAGGTCTTTTTCCAAATGATAAATCATCAAAGGATATAAACAGGAAATTTTCCAGTGAAGAAATCAAAACAGTTCATAGCCCTATGAAAAAATGTTCTAAATCTTCATTGATTAGAGAAATGCGGATTAAGACAATCTTGAGATATCATTTTACACTTACAAGATTGCCTAAAATGATAAAAAGGAAAGTGACAAACACTGGAGAGGATTTGGAAAAACTGGTGGTGGGATTGTGAATGGATCCAATCCTTTGGGGAATAGCTGAACAGGTTGGGATGCATGATTGCAAAGAAATACTACCATGCCCCAAGAAATGATGAGTTCAATGGTTTTAGAAAAACATAGAAAGAGTTGCACAAAGTAATGAAGAGCAAAATGGGCAGAATCACAAGAATTTTTTATGTAGTAACAACAATATTGCTTTGAGAACAACTATGACTGAATAAGTTGTTTTGTCTATTTTAGATACCCAAATTAACTACAAAGGACAGATGAAAAGAGATGTTATCTGCATCCAGAGAAAAAACTCATAAATAGAAATATGTATAGAATATTTTTATGTATACATGTATGTACATACACACAGACACATGCAAACATATTTATCAGTGTCTAATCATAGCCATCTCTGGTGGGAGGAAAAGGAAAAAAGAAATTTACATGCTAATTTTGTTGTATATTTCAAAGGAACAGCAAGTGTTGCATAGCAGATTTTCAGTTTCATGTGCAATCATTTTTTATTGTATTATGTTATGGAAATGCTTATTTCATCCCATAAATTAAAAATAATTATTTAATCTAATAATTAATTTAAAAATAATTAACTACTTTTTGAGTCTGGTTATCCAACCACTTCAGAATCTTTATCTTATTAAATTATTGTCTAATTCCTACCTATTTTCTCCATGGGAACAATGTGAGATATTTCATCAAAAGTTTTGCTAATATCTTGGTAAACAACATCCATTGCATTCCCATTATCTAATAGTTTTGTAGTTCTGCAAAAAACCAAAAATTTCCATAAAATTTGTTAGGTATTGAGCGATGCTAGATCTTTTAATCCTTGATATCCTTTCTAAATATTCATCAACTATCTCTTTAATGATCTTTCACCAGAATTTTCCCGGCAATCAAATTTAAGCTTAGTGGCCTGTGGTTTGCAGATTCTGTTCTCTTCCCTTTTTGGGAAATCAGAACACTAGCCATTTTATAATCTTGTGATACATCTCTCATTTTCCATGATCTTTTAAATGCTACTGACAATGACTCAGCAATCATGTGCACTAGCCGTCAAGAGCTACTAGCTCTTCTCTTAGCTCCTTATTTATCTTTAGTCGCAACTGTCTAATAGTCATTTTTGTTCTATCATGGGATATATTTCAAGCAAAGGAAAACCAAGTTTGGTTCACAGTTTTGTTTAATATAAATGAAAAAATGCAGAATTTGAATGAAATCAGAGGCTTTGCATTCTAATCCAGGCTCTTTGTGACCTTGGCAAATCTCAACCTTTTAGGGTTGAGTTTCTTCATCTACAAATAATGAGCTTGAAGTAGATAATTTCTAAGATTCCTTGCAGCTCTAAAGCTATTGTTCTGTCCCTCTTACTTGTTGTGGAGCCTTGGACAAATCACTTAACTCCCTTGGACAACAGTATCCACGTCTATATCACATGCGAAAATAGTTGTAAGAGCATTTTGTAAGGTGATTAATTCTGTGCAGTCATCATCATCAAGCACTGATTAAACAGTTAGTAAGCATGAGGCACTGTGTTGGATAATAGGAATACAAAAACAAAGAGGAAAACTTTCATTTTCAAAGGTCAGATACACTATTATAGAATGGCTGATGTTTGAAGTAGCATGATTGGCCAATGGAGCAAGATACTGGGGTGCACACGGGAATGTACATGTATTGAGAGAGGAGGTCCTGTTACTACATACCAATCTCTTACTGCCTAGTACCAAGAAAACTAATGCCAACTATAAACTAATGTAAAGAAATAAAAATTTATAACATTCCATTGAAAAAGAGCCAGGCCATTGCTCTGTTTCTTAGTACTGCAACCAACATGGCCACATATATCAAACTACTTATGTGTTACCTGAGAAATTTAGGTTATTGGGGAAAAAAACATAGCTGTCATAGCAAAATAGTTTGTGGTAACAAATTTATACTCTACTAGATTTCCATGTCTAAACTAAGTTTATGGGTCTTAACTTAAACATGTAAATTATTCAGGACTAGATAGAAGTCTAAATAACTATTATTCTGAGAAGGGAAGTTGTTTGTCTTTTGTTGCTGTTTTTTCTGACAATGGTTTATGTTCAATTAGGTAAGTGGCAGGAATTTGGATTTGTCAAAACTTAAAGACATCAAAATGACCTCAAGAAATAAGATACATGTGATTTACAAGCATTTTTAAGAGTTGTAAATTGTGCTTATGAACTATTAACTATCTTGATATATATTCCTGAATGAATGAAAAGTTACTACGGTGAAAATATGAAGAATCAGAGTATAGGAGGAATATATTTTAGGCAGCTCAGAGTGTGGTGGCCTCCTATGCAGGTTGTAAATATGACCTGCATGGGATTTCAAGGGCACTAATGAGAAGAATTATTTTTCTAATAATAATAATATTTATAAAACATGTTACAAACATGTTCTTTGATCCTCACAGGGATCCTGTGAGGTAGATATTATTCATTGCCTTATTTCACAGACCGTAGTATCAGGGATTTAGAGTTGGAAGGGATATTTAAGGTCATCCAGTACAACTCATTCATTTGAAAAAAATGAGGAAACTGAGGCCTAGAGAAATGAAGTAATGTCCCCAGGTTTATATAGGAAGTAACTGATAACCTATTTGAACAAGTCTTCCCAATCCAATTTCCAACATTCAATTAAACCATATAGTTTCTTTTATTTGCAATAGCAGTGTGAATTATCAGATTTTTCCCCCTAAAAGCAGGGAATAAAGAGGAGAGAGGGAATGTCAATGGAGTATAATCTTCCTAGATAGCTAAAGGCCACAAGAGGGTAAAAGAGACAGTAGTAGGGCAGAAGGTGCCCACCTAAGAGAACAGGGATGATGAAGAAAAACTTTTCACTTAAAACTTATTCTGGGACTCTGCCAGGCCATGCCCAGGAGGTTGAATGACTCCATTTTCCCGCAATTTCTCTAAATGGATCCCCGTCCCCCCCCCCAAGCTTCCTGTCAAGAGAAGAAGCATGGTATAAAGAGTTGGCTTTGAAGTCAGGAAGACCCGGGTTCAAGTTCTACTTCTAGAATATTCTGGTAATGTGACCATGGGACAATCATTTAACTTATCATTGCCCTAAGCAAACCTAAGAATAAAAGTTGTAGAGAGCACTGACCTTCACTGTCAGAGAGAGTCTCTACTTCTAAGAGTATGCTCTACTAATTAATGTCCAGTCCCCTGTCAATTAATAATGACTACTGCCCAAGAAGGGAGAGAGACTGCTTGAGTCTAAGTGGGACTCTAGTTCTCTGCAATCAGAGCTTTTACTTGCCAGTTGGAATCAGTCTCCATTTATTCTTCAGAGTTCAAAAGGGCAATCTAAACCCAAACATCTTTAAGATGAGACTTCATTATTGGGGAAAGTCATTTCCTACAACCTCTGCCTCTACTATACTGTTATCTTTTTCCTTACAGAAATTTTGACCACTTTGGCCAATTAATCTAGTCAGTCCAAAAATATTTATAGGTGCCTACTATGTGCCAGGCACTGTGCTGAGTATAGGGATACAAAGAAAGGCAAAAACACTTCTCCTGCCCTCAAGAGGCTCCCATTCTCACAAGTGAAACACCATGTTCCTAGATAGGTACATACAAGATATATAGAGTAAATGGAAGGCACTAGCTTGGGGTGAAAAGTGGAGGATAAAGAGAAATCAAGAAAGGACTCATCCAGAAGGAAGGTTTGGGGATTAGTCTTGAAGGAAATCAGGAGTAGAAGTGAGGGGCAGAGCATTTCAGGCCTGGAGGATGGCCAGTGCTAGCTCAAATCACTCTGCCTTTGGTTCTCTATTGAGATTTTGAATTTTGACACAACTAGGAAAGATTAGCACTCATGAGGTGCCCTCCATCTTGATTCTTCTGCCCAATATGGTCCATTTGTCATTCTCATAATGTCTGTATCTTTAAAAGTACTAGTAATACTATCACCTTTTTGTTGTGGTAGTTAGCATTCTGACGGAGGCTCTCACAATCTAACATGCTCACCTTCCTACAACCCCTCAACTCCTCTGGGAAGTGTGGTCCATCTATTAATCCAAACTGCGTTTTCAGTTTTTGACCAGATGGTTTTAGCTGGCCCCCAGTCTGCCTCTCTCTTGGTCTGCAGCAGGGGCAAGAGGCTACCTGCTTTCCATACTGGAGTTCATTCTTCTGGAATGATGCTCCTCTTCAGAATCCGATGATGAATCCTAAGTTGGTTGGTGATTGGGGCATGGGACAAGCCCCATCTGCTCATCCAAGCATACTGGCTTGATCGATGTGGGAGGGCTGGCCTTGAAGTTGGCATGAATAGGGATGGATGTGCCAGAAATTGATTTAATTAACTGTGCAACTATTTTGTAAATGTGCCCAGAGTGACATTTTTTCTTAATTTTTATTTTTTGCAGAGGCTCCCAACTTTCAATCACAATAATGATAAATGAATTAATGACTTCCAATTGGATGGATCCGTGGTGAACTTGACAAGGCCACATCAAGAATTCTGAATGACTGGATAAACACAAAGCCTAAATGTCTACAGTAACTGACACAAGGGAAAAGGCTACATCTACTCTTGTCCATAAATCCTCCAAGCATTATTTCAAGCCTTCAAAAGAAAGAGAAAGGAAAAAATCAAATAGGATTCTAGTTACCTAGAATTCCCATATACTCCCTCACTACTGCAGTTCAATTACTTGAAAATAGAAGTTTGATTTTTGAGTATTAAGTCATGCCTCTATCTGTGAACCAACCCTTCCCCTAGGTCACTACCATTCTGATATTTCTACTAATTCAGGAACAATCTCTGATGACCTCTAATATTACAAAAGACACAAAAATCAATGGGATTCTATATGAGTACTCTACTTTCCAGGATAGACAGAAGAAAATACATCCAAGTCCTTTATAGATCCCGTCCTGGAATAGGACACATGAGACTCAGTCTATCATGGGGAAATGTCTAGCAGGTATAAGCAGCTGTAGGGGTATTATTCCATGGAAGACAGATTCTGAAAAAAATACAAAAAACCTTTTGCTCACTCATTAAAAAAAAACACCACCATACTCTCAATCACATCATCACAGATTTAGAGTTGGGGGGGACCTGAAGGCCATATCACTCAACTCCCTCCTCTGAGAACATCACATTCTCAAGGTAACTAATAAATATCAATTCATCTGTTGGTTTCTATGGGCAAACTTTTATTTTTCATTCTTAGAGCATAAATGGTACTGACAGTAAATGACACATAACATGAATAACTGTGTCACATAGTGTCCCAGTCTTTATTGATGCTATGATTTGCATACTGTAAAAGCAACCATGGTCGGGACCAATACTATGGACAAGCAGAATGATAGGTAGCCCGGGGCAAGTCGTTTTTTGTCCCAGGGCACTAATATTCCAGAGAACTCTATTTCTCTCTGTGACAACTTACCAACTCTGGCTTACTGCACTCTGCTCAGATAAAACCTTCTTTGCTTCTGGGAATGCTAGGAAAAAAGATTTAGAATTTTCTTCCATCTCTGGCTACTACTAACCCTAAGTCCAACCTTAACCACTGTTACTTTTGCCTTTGTTAGGAGGAAAAAGGAAGAAGGGAAGAGGAGAGGAAGAAAATCTAAATCTAAGTATCATCATAATGCTGCCTTCTATCTTAAGCAAATATGGTATGCCAAAAATAATGTTTTAAATTTATCATTTCCTGACTGAAGTTTCTCAGTTTTCCTTCGGTTTGCTCCACTCTACTCCCCTGGAAGCCACTCTTTTTCCTACTCTCCCCAAATGAACAAGAGTTGTTCCTCCCCTCCTCCCTTACTTCCCACTGCCACTCCTTTGCCATTCTTTTACTAATATTGCATAAGAGCTTAATACAATAACATAATAGCAAAATACAAGAAATCTACTTACATTATCCACACCTAATTCTTGCCATCTATCAATTTTATTCTAGGTCATTCTCTCAATCTTATCGCTGGTTTTAGTACCTAGTACCTGGATTTTTTTCTTGCTGACCACCTTATTTTTCTGCCACCTTCCTTGAAGATTTCTGTATTTGTGTAGATGACCCCTTAAAACTTTGACAACCCAATTCTTCAGTCTCTTTAACTCTAATAATCTCTTTGAACATTCAATTTAGCTGCATATCATCATGGTCAAACCTTAGACTTTAGTATTTCACAGTTCTAGCCTACCTAGTCACATTTTATGTAATTGCCTCCCAACTCCCAGTCATCCTGATATCTTATCTACCCTTTTGCAGTAAACAGATGTTTGCCTTCATTGTCACATCAAGTTCTTTCTTCCCTTTTCAATCTTCTCTATTCTCATTGACAATTTTTCCTATTCTAGCTTCATATTCCTCCATACTAATACTTTCAAGGTTAACTAAACATTAACCTAGAATTCTTTGCCTCCTAGACCATCTATCTGGCATTCTCAACATAATCCTTAATTTTACTTCCACCACTCAATATCTCCATTTCAGCTCCTTGGTACCTGAGCATTGTCAGAGAAAGGAATGAACTTCAGCTGATTTTACTTACTAAACATTTATGTGCAAGAATTCAGCTGGGTACTCACTGCTAGCTGGTAATCAGAGAATCTCAGAATGGAAAGGGACCTAAGACACCATCTGGCAAAAAGCATAGCTACATGAAAATTCCTACATTATACCTAACTTGTCATTCAACTTTCATTAGAAGACTTATTATGAAAGTGAAACCATTACCTTCCTTCCCAGTATATTCCACTTTGGATAAATCTAATTGTTAAAAATTTGTTACTCTTCGTCCAGGAATCTGAAATCACCAGTCCAATTTCTATCCTTCTACCAACCATCTAAGAGCATTTTTCAGATGGGAAGAGAAATTACTTGACCATGTGATCCTGTAGTTTCCCATAGTTAGAACATTTTCTTGCTCAAGTCTCTCTGTTCTTCCACTCATTATTCCTGTTTTTTCTCTCTGGGATTAAACAGAACAATTATAATCCCTTGATGAATGAAAGCCCTTCAAAATCCTGAAACTGGCTATCCCCCTCCCCCCACTCTCTTCCAGATAAATTATCCCTAAGTCATTTAACTCATCTTCCTATGAAATGAACTAGGCCTTTCATCCTTCTCTTTGTCCTCCTTTGAGTAGTTTTCAGTTTATCAATGTCCAAAGTCACATGACGCCCAAAACTGAACACATTGTTCTAGATGTGGCTGACTTAGGTAGGATACAATAGGACCTCTTTAGTCTTGGACACTGTATATTTCTTAATGCAGTCTAGGAACACATTGACTATAGCTTTGATATGCTACTATTGAGTCATGTTGAATTTGCAAGTAGAGTGTCACATTTATTTCCATTTCATCTTAGGCTTGCCCCATCATCATATCTGCCTAATTTAAACACCTCCCTCCTAGAGAAAGCCTTCTCATCTCCCTCTGGTTTGTACTTTTTTCTTGCTTAGGTCTCTTTTATTTATGTAGTATTTTATATTGGAATTTTTTATATATTCTTCACTATACACTAAGCTCCATAAGTAACGACAATTTCTTATTTAAACCATGCATCTTCCCAGGAGTAAGCAAAGTGTTCTACACACATTATGTGCTTAATATGTGTTTGCTGATTTCAGATTTTAAAACTAATGCTTCTTCTTTCATCCTTCGCCAGCAGGTGCTGTAGTCCACTGCTGCATAATGCCACCAAACATGGTTTTATAAATCAGTGATTCAGGTCCTTGCTATTTCAGGTTAAATCCAATCATAAGAGCTACTCAACATAGAGAATCACAAAATTTCGAAAAGGGGAGAGATTTTAGAGTCCGTCTACTGCAACCTACACCTCAACAAAAATCTCCCCTACAACATATCTGACAAGAAGCCATTCAACCTTTGCTCAAAGACATTTAGTGAGGGGAACCCATTAACTCCATAGGCATCCCATAACACTTTTGCATCACTCCAAATGTTAGGAAGTTTTCTTTCCTTTAGCTTCTTCCTAATTGCAATTTCTATGCATCAGTTCTGGTTCTATCTTCTAGCACTGAGCAGAAAGGGTCTAATCTCTTGTCCACATGACAGCTATTCAGATATCTGAGAATAAGGATCATGTCCCCACTAAGTCTTCTCCACACTCAGCCTCTCAGTTCTTTAGGCCAATCCTCATATTGCCTGATTTTGTGACCCTTCACAACCCTGCCTGCCCAATTTCAGACATTTTCAGCTTATCCATATCCTTCCTACAACGCGGTGCCCTGAACTGTATACCTCTTTGTTATGTTATGTACTTCAAATCACAGCAGCATACATTGACACTTTTAGCTGTCTAGTTCTGAATGGTACACCTCTCTTAGTGAAGATTCCGATCTCACTAAAATAGTAATTAAACTGAAATTGCTGCTTATTAACAGTTAAAAGAACTACAGAAATGAAACAAGGATTCATAGAATTTTGTAGTGAAACAGAACTTTATAGCTCACCTAGCCTAAATCCCTCACTTTACAGATAAGAAAATTGAGGCTCAGGGAGGATAAATAATTTGTCAAAGGTCTTTCAGAAGAACTGGATCCCCTCTCTGACCCAACTATCCTCTAATTCAGACTCTGTCCTTTGTCCTCAACTTCTCAATTCAGTCACATGATACTTTCAACTGAGAAAGAAAAGTTCTTCCTAGCTCATAAAAACTGCAGGAACAGCAACTTTCTCCAGACTTTAGGACAGCCTGCATGCACCACTGCAGGAGCTGAAGACTGTCAGCTCTTGAAAGCTGAACAGCTTGGGGAAAGAGATTTAATGCAGAGAAGCAATAAAAGGGGCCCTAGAACGTAAGGGACAGGATGGAAGATCCAAGACTCAGCGAGACACAAATTTAGATGAGCCACATCAGCTCTTCCACAGGGCAGGGCTAGGTCCTCTTTCCATAACTGGCACTCAGCATGCCATTAGTTTGCTATTACTATTCTCTTTACTGAATACATTGTTTTAATAGCTTCTTCCAGGAATAGACATAAAATGCTGCATTACTAGATGTGTACTTCTACACAGACTTAGAGGGCTGGAAGGGACTTTGGACATTAGCTCCTCTATTTTTTATTTTCAACAGAATAACAATGAAATTAAACAACAGATTTAGGTTCTTATGTTAGATGATGGGACATTTTCAAAATATTCCTCTCATTTCCTCTATAAGAAAAACAAAAAGAGTCTAGAGTTAACATCTCCTAAGAACTTTTCTGACTAAGCCCCTAGGTGTCATGAGAAAATTCTAGACAATATTATTAATTCTAGACAATATTAAATCATTATCACCAAATTGGGCTCAGCTTTCAGGTCTCTCTTGATATTTCCTGTAGCAAGATTCCTAATTTCACTCAGCCCCTCCCAAGGCCAAAGTTGAAAATAGAATATTGGGAAAGTAATCAAAATTTCTACCTTCTTCCTTATGTTGAAATCATGTGTCTACAAAGAATATGAGGGATTAGGTCTACCAGTTTCCAAATGCAGCAGAGACTTATTCAGAACACAGCTGAAAGGGTCTTTGTCTCACTGACATCAAGTTTCTCTCTGAAGATCTGGCCCCTTATCCCTTGAGTTAGAGTGGTTGTTCTTGGCTTAATATATGTTGGCAGGAGGTCTCCATTGGAGTGCCCCAGAGATCTGGACTTGGCCCTAGACTGCTTTGTATTTTTATCAATGACTTGGGATAAAGACTTAGATGTCATGCTTATTTAATTTCCAAATAATATAGAGCTGGGAGGGATAGCTAATACACAGTAAGAAAGCATTAAGATCTTAACAAGCTAGAGCAAGGTCAGCAAACAAAAGCCCACGGGGCAAATTCTTGCTGCAGTCTATTTTTATATGGTAGGTGAGCTAAGAATATATTTTTAATGTATATAAAAAAAGATAGATCGCATTTTAAGACGTAAAAGTCATTCTTAGCTCACTGGCCATACCAAAACAGAGAGACTTATTTTAGCCTTTAGGCCATCATTTGCCACCCCCTAGGTGAGAAAGCATTGTTCATGCATGTCCAATTCTTCCTGATCCCTTGGATGGTCCATGGGTTTTCTTGGCAAAGATGCTGGAATGGTTTGCAGTGGATTAAGGTAAACAGAAGTTAAATGACTTGCCCAGGGTCACAAAGCCAGTGAGTATCCGAAGTCACATTTGAACTCAGGTCTTCCTGTATCCAGACCCAGCACTCTATCCACTGAGCCACCTAGCTGCCTCCTGAAAAACCATTAAACTGATCCTACTAACGTGAAATTCAGTATATATATATATTTGTATATGTATATGTATATGTATACAGGTATATGTACATATATACTATGGATATCTGTGGAAATGTATATAGTAAAACTTTATATTTAGATTCATAACTAGATTTCACAAGTACAAAATGGGGCTATATAATAAATAGCCTATCTTATAAAATGGTGGCTTTATTGGACTTCATATTCTGAGATGAGTGAACAGTGTGATATTGAAGCAAAAAAAAAAAGTTGCTCCAATCCTGGGCTGCCATAAGGAGCATGGTTTCTAGATGTTAGAAAGAGCTAGGTCCCCTCTGCCATGGAAAAACCACACCTGGAATATTGTTTTTAGTACTACCATTTGGCTGAAAGAGCTAATGATTTTTATCCAGGGTAACAGAAGACTTAAGGAGGACATAACAGATAACTCCAAGTATTTGAAAGAGGGGGATTAGAGTTGTTCTTTAGGGGCCCTTGATGTAGAACCAAATCAGGAATAATGAGTAGAAGCTGAAAAAGATTAAAAGTAGGTTTGATGTCAGGAAATACTTCCTAACAATTAAAGATATCTATAAGTGGAATCTACTACCTTGGTCATTGTAAGATTTCTCATCATTGGAGGTTTTCAATCAGATGCTATAATGGTAATTTAAATGAGAAGATCTTTCCCAATCATTAATAGTCCCATGTGACCTGCTTACATCACATCGAAGTCTAAGTCACACATGGTGGGAGAAGTTTTCTGAACAGATAGAACAGGAATGATGGAGCAGAACTGGGAAGAAGTTGGTGAGAGCAGTTAGGGTGGAGGAGAGAGGACTCTGGCAGGCATAGCTAGTCCAGTATTGTTTGTGGGAAGGCCCCAGCTTTGGGAAGGGGTGGGAGTGGGGGAGAGAAGACTTGGGAATGGCTTTGTCCCTTGCAGTGTTAATGTGTATTGACTTGTTGGTTACTATGACAGATTTGACTTTCTAGGGTTGGGATTTGACTTTCTGGTATCTGAATAGATGTCTTTCTTCTGTCTTCCATATGAAGGGTCTGTTATACTTTGAGATTCAGAACTACGCCAGCATATTCATGGTCACTGTTGGTGCTGTGAATGTTGCCTTGGAGATACAAATGCCTATTGATCAATTGCCAGGAATGTTCCAGGGTGATTTGAGGGAGGGTATGGATTGGGAGAGATGGGCCTCAGGTGCCTTCCAATTCTTAACATTCTAAGATCATTCCTTCCCCATTAAGATTTACTTTCCCCATGCAAGAGTACACATTACATGCTATCTTACATTTCTATCCTCCTTCACTGAGAATTATAAGATGCTGGTCCAGTAACAACTTGCAGCCTTTTGTGCCAGGATTCTCTGAGCTTCATTCAGCTCATTTTGATTTGCTCGTAGCTACTTTAGATATGTTTACTTTTCAGGAAATAGGTGGTTATAGACCCCTGCCTTGCTTGCCTCCCGAGAGCCACAGGAAGACAATTCACAGTCTCCACTTATCCCAATCACTAAGCCTCAATCAGTCAGAATAATTAGAGACTTGTATTGTTATTTTTTCTTGCTACTTTATTCCCATCTTTCAGAGCTAATCAAGATTCATGCAGGGCCAGCTTTTCCTTAATGGAAATCCTCCCTTTCCATATTTCAATCAGGATCTTCCAATTGTTCCTTGTTCCCCGCCTCCATCAGATAGACCTCCATTCTTCAATCATTCCATGAGCAATTTAAATGACTGATGACTTCTTGCATGTCATTATCCAAGGATGATGGTAGTGATAACAGTCCAACCCCCCTCATCAAGGGAGTAGAATAAGGGGTTCAGACGGAAGCTGTCTCCTTTGTGAGACAGAACGCTGGTCAAAGAACCAAGAGAGACCCAAACATCTAATTCAGTTCTAGCCACGGTTGGCTGCTTGATGCATGTGAATACCCTTGCCTCTTATACTGATAGATCATGGTTAAAAGAATAACATTGAAAGAGGGAGAATTAAAGGGAGACCAAAGGAGGAAAACAAATTCTTACAATGGGACAGACTGTGAAATATTGGAATAGGATGCCTTGGAAAGTTTAAATTCCTAGGAAGAAAACCATATTGCTCTACTAAAAAAAAATAACAGCTTACATTTATATAGCATTGTAAGGTTTGTAAAGTGTTTTAAATATATAAACTCATTTCAGTATACCATCATCTGAATACGAGAAATAAATTTTCCCTAATTTGGACATTCTATCTAGACTTAGAGATGACTTAGGCTTGAGTCATCATTTAGTCACTTACCATCTCTGTGACTTCTGATGTATCACTTTTCTGAGCCTCATTTTCTAAAAGAAGATGATAATATTTAACTAAGTACCTTATGATATTTAGTGAGAATAAAATGAGATAATGAATATAAAGTTCTTAGTAAATTGTAACACACCTTAAAAAGTTAGCTTCTTAGGCCCTCCATTTCTCTATCCATAAGAATAAGGATAATAAGATTAGAGGGCCCCAAAAGTTGCCATCCAAATATAACATTTTACAGGTCAAAACATGGAACAAGGCCAATGTGATATTTAAGGAAAGGCATCAACTTTTCTTCTTTGTTCAATGTCTAACTTGCTGGTCTACCTGTTTGCACTTGGACATATCTGGCATTGTACCCAGAGAAAGGCAGAGTGGTAGTTCTGCAGATAAGGGCTCCCCAGTTAGAGGAGTATTTCTGGTTTCCACACCTAGCTGAATAAGAAAATGTGTAAAATATTTTTGACTTATTGAATAGTTGTTGATATTAAAGAATACTCAAAAGTCTGAACAAGTATTCAAAGTATCGGCTGATATAAATCTTATCCAAGTTACTTCTGAATTATCCATATCAATTAGATTTTTATCTACAATTTTTTAAATGATACATTTACCTTTGATTAGATATATATTTTACCCATCAAGGACTTACAGGGAGAAAACGAGAATTAGAAGAAAAATGATTGGAGTGGTTTCTAGCTTAAATCCTGTAGAAAAGTCCTATAAGCCATTTTCCAGTTGATAATTGGTCAAAGGATATGTACAGGTAGTTTTCAGAAGAAGAAATTAAAGCTAACTATAGTGATAGGAAAAAACGTTCTAAATCACTGATAAGAGAAATGCAAATTGAAACAACTCTAAGAAGATACCTCACATCTATCAGATTAGTTACCACAACAGAAGAGGAAAATGACAAACACTGGAGGGGATATGGAAGAAAGAAATGGGTCACTAATGTACTGTTGATAGAGCTGTGAGCTAGTCCAGCTATCCTGGAGAACACCTTGGAAGTATGCCCCAAAAAGTATAAAACTATCCTTTTGCCCGGCAGTTACACTCCTAGGTCTAGAACACAAAGAGATCAAAGGAAAAGGCCTCATTTGTACAAAAACAGAACAGCTCTTTTTGTAGTGGCAAAGAATTAAAAATTGAGAGGATATCCATCAAGTGGGGAATGGTTGAACATGTTGTGGTCTATGATTTTTCTGAAACGTTTTTGTGCTACATGAAATGAAGAGCAAGTTGGTTTCAGGAAAAGAAAACATGGGAAGACATGAACTCATGCAAATTGGAGTAGAACCAGGAGAGCATTGTACACAATAATAGCAATATTTTAATTTTGATCAATTGTGAAAGACCTAGCTACTCTGAACAAGACAATGATATAAGACTTTTTCCAAAGGACCCATGACAAAACATGCTATCCTTCTCAGGGAGAACTGAAGAACTTTGATGCAAATTGAAATATATTTTTTACTTTATTTTTCTTGTGTTTAACATGTTAAGTGGTATAGTATATATCATAATACAGCAAAGGAGATGGAGAAGACTCGGCTAAATATATAGGAACAGAACCAAAAGAGAGATGTTTGATGAAAATCTAGGAGAGAGTCAACAGAGTCAAATGATGCGAAGAAGTAAAGTATGATGGGGATTAAGAAAATTCCATTAGATCTGGAAATTAATAAATCATGAAAACAGGGTGGTTTTGTTTGAGGCAAGTTAGATGGCCCAAGACCTGAGTTCAAATCTGTCCACAGACACTTAATTAGCTGGGTACCCCTGGGCAAATCACTTAACCTTGTTTGCTTCAGTCCACTGGTGAAGAAAATGAGACACCACTCCAGCATCCTTGCCAAAAAAACCCCATGGACATTGTGGTCCACAGGATCATGAAGAGTTGGAGATAACTCAGTGACATAGCACCAGCAATAATGACCACAAAAACAGAGTTTGTAATGGCTAATTGAAGGACTGAGATTAAGAATGGGAGAAAGTAAAGCCAGAGTTGGGGAGAGGAAGGGAGGAAAGTGATGCTCTCTGATATTCCTGAGAATTAAAAGGATTCTGTTTCAAAATATAGGTGAAGAATACATAAGGAAAGATGGAATAATAGGAGGTTATGAAGGATAAAGAAACTTCAGACTTCTTGGGAAAGAAGTAGAATAATTATGAATGGTGGCAAAATCACAACTATGATCACTCTTACATGTAGAAGAGTTAGCGTGAAAATATACTATTAGCCTTCAAAGTTGAGTTGATTGACAAATTGAGGGTAAATATATCTGAGGGATATCAACAATATCAACACATATGTGGAAGTCCCTTCTTTTAAATAAGGGCAAGAGTTGAGGTGAAAAGGAAGAGTAAAAGTCAAATAACTCAACTCTTTAAGAAAGTGGGAGAGTGACCTGGGAGCCATTAGATATGTATTGGATAATAAGTTTGAATAGAGTGAGGAAGAGAGGTAACTAAGACAGAGAGAGAGAGGGGGGGGGGAGAGAGAGAGAGAGAAAGAGAGGGAGAGAGAGAGAGAGAGAGAAAGAGAGGGAGGGAAGGAGGGAGAGAGGGAGGGAGGGAGAGAGAGAGAGAGAGAGAGAGAGAGAGAGAGAGAAAGAGAGAGAGAGAGAAAGAGAGGGAGAGAGAGAGAGAGAGAAAGAGAGGGAGGGAAGGAGGGAGAGAGGGAGGGAGGGAGAGAGAGAGGGGGAGAGAGAGAGAGAGAGAGAGGAAGGGAGGGAGAGAGAGGGAGAGAGAAAGAGAGAGAGAGGGAGGGAGGGAGAGAGAGAGAGAGAGAGAGAGAGAAAGAGAGGGAGAGAGAGAGAAAGAGAGGGAGGGAAGGAGGGAGAGAGGGAGGGAGGGAGGGAGAGAGAGAGAGAGAGAGAGAGAGAGAGAGAGAGAGAGAGAGAGAGAGAGAGAGAGAGGAGGGAGGGAGGGAGGGAGGGAGGGAGAGAGAGAGCCTAATGATCAAGCATTGTCAATCTCCTGGAACAGTAAGTTGGAGCATTTAAGAGAACATGCAATTATTACTGAATTAATACCTGAATGAGACTGACAGGAACGCAGTATCATCAGTTGGGGTGGGGTGAGGGTATCCAGGTCTTTATGAGAATTGAAAGATGGAGATGTATGAGTGAAATATATTTAAAATTAAGGGAAAATTGTTCATTGTGGAATAAATATTGTGGATTGTTCCCCTCATTCAATTGTGGATTCCTTGAGAATAGGGATTTTTTCATTTTGCCTTTCTTTTTATCCCCAGTACATAGCACAGTCCCTGGCACACAGTAAGTACTTAACAAATATTTGTTTCCTTGACAAGGTAAACCATAGCATAAGCCAGAGTGGGATTCTGGAGGGGCAGGTTTAAGATGGATAGAGTTGAGAAAATTAGTAAGGATTGAAGAAGGGCATGGTTTGTTCTAAGGTAGCCAAGGATTCAGTATCACAGAGAGAAAAAATGAATGTCTTCTTCGTAGAGGTGTAGTTTAATGGAATGAATTTTAGATTAGGAATCTGGAGAGCTGGGTTCTAGTCCTGGCAATCCCTAACAAGCTAGACGACCTTGAGAAAATAATGTCATCTTCCTGGAGTTCAGGTTCCTAACATGTAAAATGAAGGGATTGAACTGGATAATTTATCCTGTTGTAATGATCCACTGATGATGTTATGATGAGAAAATATATAAAATCACTGAATCTATGGTACTTCACAGAATCCTTAGAATAAAAAGTATGGTTCAAATCTCTTTTTATTCAGATGAGAAAAGAGAAACAAAATAGGTTTATGGCTTCCCCAAGTCACACATTTTGTTGACACACTCTAAAATGCAGGCATCCTGAGTACCCTTGTACTAATAACCAAATGGATTGTAGTCATTTTGCATTTGTTGCCGAGTTGTTTCCCTGCCCAGTGGCTGGTGATTATGAAATGAAAGTGTTGGCTAGTCACTTGCCTGCTTTCACTAATGAATTGAATTCAGAACAATGAAAAGTTCCCATTGGAAGGAACCCAGTGCTGAAGTTGCTGAAGATGGGTGTTAAATAATAAAATGAGATGATGACTGGGTTTATAGCATCTGCAGCCTGCCCTGGATTAAAGGATTGCCAGAATGAGACAGGGAAGTGGAAGGGAGCAGTTTGATTGTAGGTCAGGGATGCTGGAAACTAAGGTTGTGCTAAGTTAGCACCTTGGCTCTGAAACCAATCTCTTCTCTTGCCTCAGACAAGCCACTTAACCTTCTTCACCTTACATTCCTACTTTAGAAACATTGCCTTTCCTTAAAGATTGCATTGGTGAAGATTGAACTAAAAATGGTAGTTATGTCCAAATTCAGAGTTGCAAGAGATTACAGTTCAGCCTATATCTCCAGATTAATTCCTTCAATGATATTCTCAATAGGTTTTCATCTTGCCTTTGTCTGAAGACCTTTAATAAGAAAGAGGTCCCTGGTGCCCCTAAACCATCCCATTTCACTTTGGGTTCATTCTAATTGTGAAGATATTTTTCTTTTCAGCAAGCCTAAATTGTCTCTCAGTTGTTCACAGTTCTGTCTGTGGTGCCTAATGGGTCAAGCAGAATATGGTTAATATCTCTTCCATATGCTAGTTCATCAAATATTTGAAGATAGGTATCATTAAGCAACCCAGCTACTCCATGAGTCTTCACTGCTCAGGGTTAAATGTCCCCTTAATTCTTACTTCAAATAATTCTCATATCTGGTACTCTTCGCCAGTCATTCTCTGTATAGTGTCAAGTTGCCAAAGTCCTTCTTAAAATATGGTATCTAAAACTGTATACTCCAAATGCGGTCTGGACAGGGCAGAGTGCAGTACAAATAAGTTCTGCCTTTCTGAGCAGCCCATGATTGCATTAACTTTGGGGGGCCAATATGGCATTCCCCTGTTGATTCAGATCGAGCTTGTGGAATACTAACATTCCCAAGTCCTTTTCAGAACAACTGCTTTCTAAACATGGATCCCCAGCATATACTTATAAAGTAAGTTTTTTTTTTTAATTCAAGTTTTAGATTTTATACTTATCATATTTAGATTCCTTATGCCTTCAGAGAAGTTCATACATCATTGGGCATGCCAAATATATGCCAGTAAAATAACTTGTAAAAATTTAAAAGATTTGTAAGAATACAGAATTACAAGCTGAAAGGAATCTAATATGTCATCTAGTTCAGTGGTTTCAAACTCAAATAGAAGCTGGGTCTACTAATTCATACATAAGGATCCCTGTGGGCCATAAATTAACAGTTTTAAAAAGTAGTATTATCTACATTTTATTGGATTTTTATTTATTTTGTTAAATATTTCCCAATCACATTTTAATCTGGTTCAGGTTACTCCAAAGGTGTCTTTTACAATTCTGAACTAGCCCAGTGCCTTTATTTTGTAAATGAAAGAAGCAAGACCTAAAGACGATAAAAGATTGCCTATTGCAATGGAAGTAGAATTCAAACCTAGTTTATGGGATTTGTTTGTTCATAGACTAAAATGAGAGAAGCTTGCTACTTATACACTGCAGAGTTCGACAAACTGCCTCCCTCCTGCTTTGTTTCTCCCTTTTGTTAAGACAGATCTTATCTTTCTTTACTAAGCTGATTTGACAATTTAGTTATCTAAATATTTCCACACACACACATAAATCTGGAGCTGGAACACTTCCCTTCAGAGTATTCGCCTCCTCTACTTATCTTACTTTCTACAATTACAAGATGAAGTGCATTATTTGTAAAAACCCAAAACCTGGAAAGTGAGGTAGGCAAGCTTTCTATTTTTGTTTTTTGTTTAAGTCAACATAATGTTGAAGGAAAGCAACACGATTCAGTGGGAATTACATTGGACTAGAAAGAGAAGAAGATCTAGCACAGCCACGATCACTCCATCTCTTAAGGCCTCAGTTTCTTTATCTGTAAAGTGAGAAAGGTGTACCAGGTGATCACCAAGGTCTCCTTCAGTTTCATCAGCCTATGATGCTTTCCTCTTATAGCTAATTTTTATTTTATTTTTTTCTTTTGTGGAGAGAAATGGAGAAAAGCAGCTCCATGGCAGGCACGGGATTCAGATGGCCCCATCCATTACTGATTTCCTAAATGGTAATAACTAACATTGAAATAGAATATTAAGGCTTGCAGAATACTTTGCACAAGCTATCTTATTTACTTTTCACAACAACCCTGTGAGATGGGTGATATTATTGATTCCACTTTATAGATGAAAGGTCATCAAATGTCAACAGTCACACAGCTAGTATGTACCTAAGAAAAGATTTGAACTCGGGCATTCCTGACTCCAAATTCAACACTCTATCTACACTTACTTGTTCCATAAATGATTGTTTCTTTAGATTTCACATCTTCCATGAAGGCTTACTTGATTATTCTAGCCCTCACTGATCTCCTTCTCCTCTGCCATAGAAGTAGAAATCACACATAATTTGACACTTTAATATAAACTATTTTGAATTGTTTCCCCTTTGTTTCCTTTGCAATTTCTGCCTTAATAAAAGTTCCCTAAGGACAGAGACCATAAATTATAATTTTTTTTCTGCATCCCTAAAGTGCTAAACACTCTTCCAAATACATATTAATTGCTCAAAAAAGACTTCATTTGATGGAGAAACTAAAAATCAGAGAATATTGAAAATGAAGAGAACACTCCTTCTGATGTGGATCAATGCTGAGAGCATTAGCAGCAGAAACAGGAGGAAGACTTGTCTCTTTTTCATGGCATATCCAATTATTCTTTAATAAAGGAAGTTAACCATCTGAGTCACCAGTGTTTGGGATTCCAACTGAATGATGAGATTTGAAACAGTGGACCTATGGAATTTAAACTTGACCTATCTTCAGCATTGGTCATGGTTAATCAATCATTTATTGATCCCTTCTCTTTGTTATGTTTCCATGACACTGTACTTTCATGATTCTCCCATACCTCTCTGACTACCTCTCTCAGACCCACAAAATCACAAAATTTCTGATTTGCAAGGGACTTCAGCAGACATCATGATCAAACCATATCCCCCACTATCACCACCAATTCCTTCTACAATATACACGTCATGACCACTATCATTTGGTTAAGTACTTCTGATGAAATAAACCCACCAACTCTCAAAGCAGGACATTCTGCTTAAAGACATTCCACTAGACCAAAAAAAACACTTTTTTTGTCTGTTTGGTTTTGTTAGTTTGTTTTTATTCTCAAGAAAAGTGAATAGGAGACAAAGTACTTAGGTTTAACTTTGTCAACTAAAAAAATGTTTCTAATTCATGGTCATTTTTCCAATAGGTCAATAAAACTGTAGCTGTGAAATTCATCCTAAAAAAAGAATCGAGAAATTAGCCAAAAGACCCCTGCTTATAAAAATCTGTCTTAATACTAAAGAGGAATTCAAACATCTGTGAGAAGACTGATAAGAACTGATGATTCACAAAATTAGGAAGATCCGAAAGACAATATGTACATCGTCACTTATTTTTGCTTAACTGTTCTTCTTTGTTACAAGGGAGTGTTTAATAGATAAAGTATTGAAGCAAATAACTAGTATAAAAAGAAAGATTTTTTTGAGAAAAGAAAAAAGTAATCTATCTCCAATGTCTTAGTCCAAATTCCTATTAATAATTCTAATAAATAAGGTATAGCGCATTCTTCATCTGGTGATTGAGGATATCATGTTGGCCACTGCACTTGCTATGACTATCATTTTCTTTGTAGATGTGGAAGGGTGGTCAAAATGTCCAGATTCAGAGGATGTCCCCATTCCTGTGCATAGATAAAGAGGTAACAGATATATGGGATTGGGATGAATTGGTGCTAACCTCAGGACATACTATAAAGTTTTCTTCAAATAAATTCTCTCAAATGAACATATTTTATCTTGATTTGCATCTTCCATCTAAATATGGAAGATAGAAAAAGACTCATAAATTATCCAGATTAGATTTCAATTAGTTAAGATTTGATGTAGGGTGACACATATATACATATACACATGTGTATGTACATATATATATATATATATATTCTATATATTACATATATAGCTGTATAAATATATCTATATATTTATCTCTATATATGTTTTATATTTCTATCAGACTGAAACCTACTAAATTTATCAGATCAGATAAAGTCAACCTTAGCCACCCTGAAAGATTTTCATTAATTTCCAGAGTTTTAATGGGAAGAAAGGTTCTATTGACTAGAATTAAAATAGTTCTAAGCATCTTAGATGAAGGTTCCATTTAAAAAGAAATGTCTGCTCATCTTTGGTTTTGAACTGAATTTGTCATTTGGTTTGTGGGCATTACATACCCAAAGCTCCTAGGGGAATGCATTCATTTGGTCTTTTTATAAGCCCTTAAAATAGGTTAACCTCTTTCCCGAGACCAGGACATTTTAGAGCCTAAGAGCTTAATACAGACATAGTGCCTGATTGCCTGAAGCCCAAACTGTACTTTCTGGCCATGTGGGTGGTTAATCTAATAAAGGACAAGATTAATTAAATTAAAGGTCTGCTTTTTTCACTAAATTCAATACTCACTCCACTCAGTGTCAGCATAAAGCTTCAGGCTTCCCTCTAATGCAATCACCACTGGAGTAATACACCCAGGCTTTATTTCATTTGGGAATGCAGGACAACTCAGTATCAATAATGGAATTGTATTAACTGATTGATAGATCCTTTTATTAAACAATAAATATGATCGATGGTTCTCTGACAGTATAAACCACTCACTCTTATGTCTGGCACCTCGGCAATGGCTCCTACCTCCACCCTCACCTCCAGTAGTTTCCAGGTTGCATTAAATGTTTGTTGAATGAATGATAGAATGATAGTGTCCTATCAATAAGGTTACTTCATTTTGTATGTGTTTTGTATTTGCCAATGTAAAGACAGTGTCACCCCTGGATACACTATAAGTTCCTTGAAGAACTTTATTCCTTATATTGCATAAGGAAAGGGAATGCTTCTTTTTCATCTTTGTAACCCTAATGCCTATCACCAAAATGGCATATAGCAGATGAAAAGCTTCTGGAATTAATGAATAATTTTATTGATGGAAATTGTTTCTCCCAAGTGTATTTATATTTTTAAAAAAATTTCCCCTCTAGAAACAACAGTATCACTTGTTAAAGGAATTTGTAGCATTATGAAACAGGGAAAATTATGAAGGGAAATATTCTCTTGAAAAAATAACCAAACATCACAGTCACAACTCATCCCTTTGCAAAGGTGGGAGGTTTACAAGTGTAGCACATTGTCCATATTTTCAGAATTTTTATATATTGGAATGATTTTTCTCTCCTTTTTTTCTTTAAAAATATTATTTGTTATATGGGATGCTTCTCTAGAAAAGGGAGATAGAGGGGTAATGGGGAAAACTATGATGATAAAAAGACCAACCAATAAAAATTATTCTAAAAAAGAAAAATAATCAGAAGCAATCAGAAAAAATTAGAAATATGCCACCAGGATCTGTGGGTTCTGTTTTGTTTATTTTTCCTAAAGCTCAGTTCTATCATGACAAGTTTGAAGAATATAAAAGCCTGGTGATTTAGAAATCATTAGTTTCTTCATTTGCCTTTTTCTCCTAGTGTTTGATAAAAATGCCATCTTAATGCTTAATAGAATTCTAGGGTTACTATTCCTTGCTTTCTTATCTGTGCTTCTACTTTCACTGTTTCGTGCCCTGGGTTGCCTTTCCCATCATGCTTTTTTTTTCTCTCAGAGAAGCTCAGGAGCTCAGATTTAGAAAGTTAGAAGGGCCTTTGATGGTCATGTAGTTCAACTCATAAATGAAAAAGAATCCCTTCCACTACATTCCTGACCAGTGGCCATTCAGTTTATACATCAAAACCTTCAGAGATAGGAAACAAATTATCTCCTAAGGTAGCCCACTGCACTTTAGAATAGCTCTAACTGTTAGGAATGTCTTTTTTGTCTCAGACTGAAATCTCCCTTCTCTCAATTTATTCTAGTTCTGCCTCCCATTTTATTAAAAAGGAATAGGTCTCATCTTTTTGTCCAAGTGACAACCTTTCAAATATTTAACAATTCTCATGTTATCTTTGAGACCTTACCATGTTACTCCCTTGTTCACAAGCCCTCAATATTTCCTTGTTGTGATTAGGATTAAATATAATCTCCTTTTTCATATTTAAGACCCTTCATGGTCTAGCTATAGTCTTTCTTTTTAGGTTGATTATACGTTATTCCCATTCATACATTCTACATATCAGCCAAATTAACCCACTTCCACATACACTACAGTCAATCTTCCATCTCTATACTTTAGCAAAGGTTGTCCCTTATGCCTGCCATGCTTTCCCTACTTATCTCTGCCTGTTGCAATGGCTAACTCCTTTCAAGACTCAATTTAAATACCATGAAAGATGCACCCACCAGAAGCCTCCCTGATTCAAGTTGTTAGCACCTGACTATAATGTTTTACATTTGTTTTATATGTATCTTGTATGTACTTTCTATGAATGTATCTTTTAGAAGACTGTAAGATCATTGAAAGTGGGGAAAACTTCATTTTTGCCTCTATATTCCTTGCACATAGTAGGTGCTTAATAAATACCTAATGATTTGAATTGAATTGAATTACTGACTTATCTCTGGCGATGGGCATAATTGCAACATCACAAGCAATCATAGACAGCTGACTATCTGTCCTATTAGAGAGATAAAATCATAACTACTCTTCAAAAAGAAGATTGCAAGACATGCCTTGGTAAGTAATCACCTCTGTTCAATTGTTTTTCTTCCAGTTAAAAGGAATCCTTCCTGCTGAATGGAATTATAATGTCATGTTAGAACTAGAGGAATTAACTAGATATCCTCTTTGCCAACAAGGAACAAGGACAAGGAAGCTAAGGCTCAGGGCAAGGCAATGCCTTGACAAGGCTCTACATCCCATAGAAGATCCAATATGGAACCCAAGTCTCCTGAATCGAATTCTACTGCTCTTTCCATTATGACCCACTGTTGCATCAATAACTATGGCATGGTGACAAGAGTTTTGACCTAAGTGCCAAATTTTAGAGAGTTCTGATGGCATTTTTCCTCATTCAGTAAGGAGAAGCAACCTAGTTGGCAAGAATTACTAGTTACATTGGGAAACTACCAGATGGCATGTCTCCCCTTAGCAGTCACACACAAGTGAGCCTCTTCCCGATCTAGCCTTCCCTTATTGCTTTGACCAATGACAGCTTCCCTGAAACTTCCTCCCTCCCTCCCACCCCTCCACCAACACACACTCCAACTGAATCTCACTTACAAAATCAATTTGAGGACATCCTTCATGCTGCTTGCCCACACCATGTTCTGTGGTATTTGTTTGCCAAAGTACCAGAGAAGCTGTTTGGGTTCTACTCATTAACACAGCAGTTCAATTCCTCTGTCAAGAGATATGGAAAAAAAAACTGGACACCATTTTAGACAACCAAATATCTCATATGCCTGAAGACAACTTATTGAGACAACCTAAATGAGTTATTTTTTTAACTTTCTAGTTAAGGAATTTAAATTCTTCTGACCTTTCCTTATCCATTGTACTTTTTAACCCTCCTGTTGATTCCCCCCATTTTGAAAATCCAAATGATTTCTTTGTATGTTATCTAGATTTCTTTGCTTTCCCTGCCTTTTTTATGTACCAGTGTATCTGACTTGTGTGACAGCTGAGGAAAAAGAGAAGGATGTATCTGAACAGGTCTAAATGAGGTAAGAGCTGATGTAATTGGTGAGTTTATGTAATTTCTAATCTCTTCTCACCCTGTTCTCATCATTCTGCCTGTATTTCTTCCATGCAATGATTTCAACAGCAGTTCTCCTTACAACAGGAATAGATGGGAGCTCAAACAACATGTGAAAAATGAAAGCAAGTTTCTGATACGGGGGTGAAGCAAAACCATTGCCTAAGTGTCATAAATCAACACCCACAGGGAACAAGGCACACTTTTTTCTCCAGCGACATGATCAGTTGGGAGGACGTGGTGCTGCTGATTAAAAAGAAGTAGAGAATGAGCAGCTGTTTAATCATAATTTGGTTTATTGCTCATCTTCCTAAACAGAGAAAACTATATCAGTACAGCCTGATCCTATTGTTCCCTGAGTAAGAAAGAGACTGACAGGGAGAGGCAGAGACAGAGACTCAGAGAGAGACACAGAGACAAAGAGAGGTAAAGAAACACACACAGAGAGAGAATTTGAGATTTCTGCACGATGAAAAAGGAAGAACTCTAGATCTGGAGTTAGAAGATTGAGGTTTGACTCCTAGGTTATAGATTTTGAAGCTGGAAACTTAATCACCATATAGCCCAACTCACTTCTTACATAGATGTGGTCACTGACAACCAAAAGGTAAAAGGACTTGCACAAGATCACAGAGGCAGCAAGTAGATGCAATTAGGCGGTACAGTGGATAAGGAGGTGGACATGGAGTCAGAAAAATCTGAGTTCAAATCTAGGCAAAGTTGCCAATGAGCTGACACTGGGCAAGTCACTCTGTCTGTCTCAGTTCCTCTTCTATAAAAAGGGGATAATAACATCACCCACTTCCCAAGGTAGTTGTGAGGATTTAATGAAATGTTTCTAAAATGCTTTGCAAACCTGAAAGTGCTATATGAATACTAAGTATTTGGACATGCCTTCCAGTCTCCAAATGGCCCACTCTTTCCATAGCTGTCTGTTGTTTTCCTACTGCAATTTACTGCCACGATGTGGGCAAATCATATAATCTCTACAGGCTTCAGTTTTCTTATCTCCAAAATTAAGAGACTGGATTAGAAGACATCTAAAGTCTCTTCCAGCTGTAAACCTTAAATACTATTTTTTAAAGCCAAATGTACTCCCATTATTTGGTTTGTTCCCTTTTTCCAATTCTATAATGATTCCTCAATAGTTATTTGAATTGTTTCTGAAAAGAAAAGGTAAATACTTATTGTATATTGGAAGTTCATTCAACTGGGGGCAAGGGTGAGGGGTTGTGATAGGCAAAACTTCAGAATTATCTTACAAAAATGGGACACGAATGGAAGAAATAATACAGAGGAAGCAAGTGGGGAAATGTTGGAACGTTACTCTCACCTAGGTTGAAGATGAAACAGCATGTGCATCTGAGACTGTAGAACATGTCTCAAGACGTAGAGAGGTGAGAAAACTGGTGGACTTTCAGAGGGTGTGTATATTGGAATTTAGGAGGGTTGGAGGAGAGAATGGGGGGACTTTTAGAGGGGTGGGTGGATTGAAATTGAAGGGGGTGGGGCAGGGGATTGGAGTATCTTCAAGAGGTGAATGAAATGGGACTTGGGAGAGTAGTGGGAGAAGATAAAGTAACAGGGATGAGGAAAAAAACTGAAAAAGAAAACAGTGAGTAAAAATAAAATGGAGGGAATTATACAAAGTAATTATAATTTTGAATGTAAATGCAATGTTTTGTAGTAGCAAAGAACTGGAAATTGCGGGTATCCCAATCAACCGGGGATTGGTTAAATAGGTAATTTTGTATGGTTGTGATGGAGTACTACTGTGCTATAAGAAATGATGATCTTGGAAAGGCATCAAAAGACTTGCATGAAATAATGAAGAGCCAAGTGAGTGACCCAAGAAAATATTGTACACAGGAGGGGCGGAGGCAAGATGACGGAGTAGAAAGACTCTGCAAGCTCTGAACCCAAAGCCCATAAATTTCCTGTAAAAAGAACTCCCCACAAATTCTGGAGCAGTGAAAGCTGTGCAGCAACGGAGCAGGGGAGATGCCCCTTCCATGGAGCCCAGAAAAACCGGCACCAAAGGTCCCTCACTCACCGTATAGTGGAGCCCAGCCCTGCCCTGCCCTGGCCACACAGCCGAAGACGAGCAGATCCGAGCAGGCTTCACAGACAGAACCTCTGGCGGCAGCGAAGGTCCCTCCACCCACAGGCGCTACAGGTCAGGGAGAGACCTTTTCTGGCCGGCCAAGAAGGGAGCGAGGTGTCTCCATAACTCAGGCACCCTTGGGAGGAAGCAGCAGAGGCAGCAGTGGACAGGAGCTCCCAAAGCAGAAAGGAGCTCAGATCCATTACTGAAGATCTTTGCATAAACCCCCTGAGGGAACTGAGACTGGGAGGCGGCTCTGCCCCCACCTGAGCACCAGAACTTAAGCTCACATTGAATAGCAGCCATGCCCACCGCTGAAAGCCCTGATGCAGGGGAGCAGCATTTGAATCTCAGGCCCCAAGCACTAGCTGGGTGGATCTAGGCAGGAGAGGAATCTCAGAAGTCAAGTAACTGGCTGGGAAAATGCCCAGAAAAGGGAAGAAAAATAAGACCATAGAAGGCTATTTTCTTGGAGAACAGATGTCTCCTCCTTTCATTTCTGATGAGGAGGAACAATGCTTACCATCAGGGAAAGACATAGAAGTCAAGGCTTCTGTATCCCAAACATCCGAAATAGATATCCAATGGGTTCAGGCCATTTGGAAAATCCAAAAGGATTTTGAAAATCAAGTTAGACAGGTGGAGGAAAAACTGGGAAGAGAAATGAGAGAGATGCAAGAAAAGCATGAAAAATGGGTCAATACCTTGCTAAAGAAGACCCAAAAAAATGCTGAAGAAAATAACACCTTGATAAATAAGCTAACTCAATTGGCAGAAGAGGTTCAAAAAGCCAATGAGGAGAAGAATGCTTTCAAAAGCAGAATTAGCCAAATGGAAAAAGAGGTTCAAAAGCTCACTGAAGAAAATAGTTCTCTCAAAATTAGAATGGAACTGATGGAGGCTAATGACTTTATGAGAAACCAAGAAATCACAAAACAAAACCAAAAGAATGAAAAAATGGAAGAGAATGTGAAATATCTCATGGGAAAAACAATTGACCTGGAAAATAGATCCAGAAGAGACAATTTAAAAATTATGGGACTACCTGAAAGCCATGATCAAAAAAAGAGCTTAGACATCATCTTTCATGAAATTATCAAGGAAAACTGCCCTGAGATTCTAGAATCAGAGGGCAAAATAAGTATTGAAAGAATCCATCGATCACCACCTGAAAGAGATCGAAAAAGAGAAACTCCTAGGAACATTGTGGCCAATGTCCAGAATTCCCAGGTCAAGGAGAATATATTGCAAGCAGCTAGAAAGAAACAATTCCAGTATTGTGGAAATACAATCAGGATAATACAAGATCTAGCAGCTTCTACATTAAGGGATCTAAGGGCGTAGAATAGGATATACCAGAAGTCAAAGGAACTAGGACTGAAACCAAGAATCACCTACCCAGCAAAACTGAGTATAATACTTCAGGGGAAAATATGGTCTTTCAATGAAACAGAGGACTTTCAAGCGTTCTTGATGAAAAGACCAGAGCTGAAAAGAAAATTTGACTTTCAAACACAAGAATGAGAAGAAGCATGAAAAAGTAAACAGCAAAGAGAAGTTATAAGGGACTTACCAAAGGTGAACTGTTTACATTCCTACATGGAAAGACAATATTTGTAACTCTTAAAACTTTTCAATATCTGTGTAGTTGGTGGGACCACACAGACACATACACACATGCACGCACATACAGAGACAGAGAGCGCAGAGTGAATTGAATGGGATGGGACCATATCTTAAAAGAAATTAAGGTAAATGGTGAGAGAGAAATGTAGTGGGAGGAGAGAGGGTGAAATGGAATGGGGTAAATTATCTCTCATTCAAGAGGCAAGCAGGAGATTTTTTAGTGGAGGGAAAAAGAGGAGAGCTGAGAAAAAAACATGAAGTTTACCCTCATCACATTCGACTAAAGGAAGGAAAAAAATGCACACTCATTTCGGTATGAAAACCTATCTTACAATAAGGAAAGTGGGGGAGAAGGAGATAAGCAGGGTCGGGGGGATGATGGAAAGGAGGGCAATGGGAGGAGGGAGCAATTTGAAGTCAACACTCGGGGAGGGACAGGATCAAAAGACAGAATAGAAACAATGGGGGCAGGACAGGATGGAGGGATATACAGTTAGTCTTATACAACACGACTGTTATCGAAGTCATTTGCAAAACTAACAGATATGGCCTATATTGAATTGCCTGCCTTCCCAAAGGGAATGGGTGGGGAGGGGAGGGATGGAAAGAATTTGGAACTCAAAGTTTTAGGAACAACTGTTGAGTATTGTTGTTGCTACTAGAAAATAAGAAATACAGTTAATGGGGAATAGAAAGGCATCTGGCCCTACAGGGCAAAAGAGGAGATGGGGACAAGAGAAGGGAGGGATGATAGAAGAGAGGGCAGATTGGTGATAGGGGAAATTAGAATGCTCGGTGTATTGGGGTGGAGGAAGGGGATAAATGCGGAGAAAATTTGGAACCCAAAATTTTGTGACAATGAATGTAAAAAGTTAAATAAATAAATTTATATTAAAAAGAATTAAAAAAAATAAAAAATCTTGTACACAGTAACAACAATATTGTTTTAAGAATGACTTGGAGCAGCTAAGTCATTTTGACAATTACAAGTAAACAAATTAAAAATAAAAGATATATAGAGACACAATTTGCATCCAGAGAAAGAAGTGATAGATGTACAGAAGAAATTTATATACATGTATACATATGTGTATGTATATATATATATATATGTCTTATGTGTTTGTGTATATAACATGTATATATATTTATTTGTATCTAATGGTAGGCATCTCTAGGGTGGGTGGAAGGAAGAAGAAAGGAAATTTACATGTGAACTTCTCTATATTTGGAGGGAATAGTAAGTTGTACATGATAGATTTGTAGTTTCATGTACAAACATCATTTTTTATTGTACTGTATTATGGAAATGCTTATTTTGCTTCCCGAACTGAAAATAAAGTAAATTTTAAAAATAAAAGATAGCTTGCAAGTGGAAAAAAAAACTCCTAAGTGTGGCTTGAAGGTAGGAATTAGGTATCAAAAGGTGACCATGGGCAGTGGATCTGAATAGAGGGAGGGAGGCAGGCAGGCTTAGAAAGAGTATAAATAATGGCTCTGGAATACTACAGAGCACTAGGAACCCAAAGGAAGAGTCTGGGAAATTGGAAGATTGTAGAAGGATGAAGAGGGGGAGGAGGAGGAGGAGAATGAGAAGAAGAAGAAGAATAAGAAGAAGAAGAAGAAGAAGAAGAAGAAGAAGAGGAAGAGGAAGAAGAAGAAGGAGGAGGAGGAGAAGAAGAAGAAGGAGAAGGAGGAGGAGAAGAAGAAGAAGAAGAAGAAGAAGAAGAAGAAGAAGAAGAAGAAGAAGAAGAAGGAGGAGGAGGAGGAGGAGGAGGAGAAGAAGAAGGAGGAGGAGGAGGAGGAGAAGAAGAAGAAGAAGAAGAAGAAGGAGAAGGAGGAGAAGGAGGAGGAGGAGGAGAAGAAGAAGAAGAAGAAGAAGAAGAAGAAGAAGAAGAAGAAGAAGAAGAAGAAGAAGAAGAAGAAGAAGAAGAAGAAGAAGAAGAAGAAGAAGAAGGAGGAGGAGGAGAAGAAGAAGAAGAAGAAGGAGAAGGAGGAGGAGAAGGAGGAGGAGGAGGAGGAGGAGGAGAAGAAGAAGAAGAAGAAGAAGAAGGAGGAGGAGGAGAAGGAGGAGGAGAAGAAGGAGGAGAAGGAGAAGAAGGAGAAGGAGGAGAAGGAGGAGAAGGAGGAGGAGGAGGAGGAAGGAAGAAGTGGAGGAAGAGAAGGAGAAGTTTGATACTTGTTTGATGCTTGAGACCATCCTTTGCTTCATCCCTTGGTATCCTGGGGCTTTGAAGAAAAGATAAATGATAAGATCTGGTTGGAGGAGTGGTGTCATAGGCCTGATGCCCACCACCGGGTATCTTTTCTCCTGAGAACAAACTCATCTGTCACACTTGAGATGGGCAGCTCTAGGCTAGATCAGACCACAGTGTTCATCACTGCTAATGTCTCTAATTCTGGAGCGCACTAGATGTGTACGCTGGAAGAGAAGGACCTGAACTGGATGGATACAAATGCCCTCAATTGCTCTCATTCACCACTGTGATATCAGAATGCAGAGCAAAACAGAAGATCCAGAATGGCTCACCATGCAGCTACTCTGTGTCTCCCAGGTTCAACTCCTTGCCCCTGTATTTATCCCTTCCCAGTCTCACTAGTACATATAGGCTAACTTCATCTGAGAACCACTTTCCTGTTACACTACTTAGCTCCTCCAGATTCCCTGTCAGAGGAGCTGTACTATCAATTATCACTGATCATTTGTAACCTGAAGCTCTGGCATGGCAATGGGAACATCCCAGAGGAATCTGTTATATTCTATGCAAGGTACCACTTGTGTCTTCTTCAAATACTATGCCACAAAGTGTTCCACCCTTCCTATTATGCTGACAGGCAGTCCCTTATACTCACCTTTTTTTTATTCTCTCAGTATTGACCAGGATTAGAATTTTGGTGTACTGGTTGAAGTAATTGTCTTCTGAAACTGTGCCACTATGCCCACATGGCTCAACCATTGGATAAAAGAGCAAGGAGTTCTTCACTTTTAAGGAGTTCTTCACTTTTTTTGTGAGTCATGGACCCTTTTGGCAGTCCATATATAAAAAACTATAGCCCCCTTCTCAGAATCATGATTTTAAATGCATAAATTAAAATACATTGGAATACAAAGAAATCAATTATGTTAACATGCAAGTTATCAAAATATTTTTAAAATTCAGTTTAAAGTAGTATGCTTTTCATTAATTTTCATAGGTATCTTTCACATTAAGGGTCAGATCACCCTCATAAAACAGATCAGAGAAATTCCCTAAGTGCCAGGATTTCAAACAGAGTCTTTGTAAGTAGTACTATGGAGGAGAGATTGTCACCCAAAGCAAGACAGCTATAGGAAGTAGGACATCTTGAGAAGTACTAACTATGGACTCCATAGAGGTACTGAATCATGGAGTCTGGTCCAGAAAGGAGCTATACCTAAAGGTAACTTGATGAGGACACTGTAAAGAGAGAAAAGGACTCCAGCTGCCAAGAATTATGAGCAGCCAACTGTCCCTCATGTCCTCTACACTTATGGCTCACTACCTTTGTACTTAAGTAAGGGTTCAATCTTCCTAGAGATCTTAAACATTCAAGAGGAGGATATGCCCTCAGTTTGGGAGGAAAGAGGAGTAATATTTTGCATTGTTATCGAGATATGTTCTCAGTAAATCTTTTCTAAAAACTAATAAAGTCAAATAGTTGATTGTTAATGGGAAGCACACTCAGTGAGAGCTCAGGAGCTACAGCACCAGAAGCAGAGCCCTTCAAGGTTAGCGGATCCTATAATCCTGAGAGAAACATTCTGCCAACTTCTAGGGACCTCAGTCTAGGAGTGTGAATGCCAAGTTGGGGTAGTAGCCTCAGTGGGTATGTTGCATATTTGTATTATTACCTTTTGTTCTACATCATCTTTATTTGCAAATATATCCTTCTTTTCTCCCCCAAAGAGACATCCTTTGTAGCATAATAAAAAAAAGGCAAATTAATTCTAAGAACCCTTTTGGCTCTAAAATTCTACTCCATTCACAAAGGTATAGATGCAAAAATAGTATGTCTATTGGAAGGGGGAAGATTGAGTAGAATTAAACTGTAGTATTTGGATTCATTAGAGAGTACTGGGACAGAAGGCTGCAAAAGTAGGGTGGGGTTAGATTGTGGGAGAGAGAGAAAGAGAGAGAGAGAGAGAGAGAGAGAGAGAGAGAGAGAGAGAGAGAGAGAGAGAGAGAGAGAGAGAGAGGAGGGAGAGAGAGAACTCCATATCAACTCCAAACAAATAAGACATACAACCATTGATTGTGATTTGAGAGGCACCAGGTTGCTCCCTTTAATTAAAGTATTGTTCCAAATTATCATTTTATGTGACACCATTATTTCTTTGACGATTTTTTTTCCTCTTTAAAGGTCATCTGTTAAAATACTAATACTCTTAGGGAGGTAACATCTAAGTCACCTCCTTATCATTATGAGCTATGTTTCCCAAATCAAACTGTACTATTCACTACTAAAAATAAAGAACACCTAATTTCTCTACCCTCAAGTACATTTCAACCTCAACAACCTCAATTAAGGGATTCTTCAGGGATCAGGTCACAAGAATGAGCCCAAAATGAGTTGCAGAAGGAAAAAGATGATATTGAAAAGAAATCAATTAGGACAGCAGGAGGAGAGATCCAGTCTTCAAGTTTATGGATTTTAAGTAAAAATTTTTGGTAGTAAAATATTCTGTTAAACAATAATAAGTTGCCTTGGGCCAATGACAGTTGTGGACTGGGAAACATGAGTTAATCTTTTTTTGTGGGGTTAGTTGATACCTTGCTAAGAGCAAGATAGGCAACTAGAGAAATGGAGGGGAACCTTGGGAGAGAGAACAACAGCTGTCAAAGCAGAAGCAGGACAATGCCACAAGCAGACTTTATCTACTTTACAACTTTGCCTAAGGAACAATGAGGAATAATAAACCACCAATGGGCAAATATAGAAAATCCTTACCTTTCCCAGCACCAAAAAAGTCCAAATCTACCAGCAGTGATCTACTAGGTATGATAAAATAACAACTGGCTAGCATTGTATTGTGTCTTTATCTACCTGCTTTTACTTTTTATAACTTCAAAACTTGAAGATGATGATGACAACTGGCATTACACACTGCTTTAAGGTCTACAGAGCATTATTGCATATTCTCTCATTTAAGCCTTATAACAACTTTGTAAATTGGTACAACTCATGTTACTATATCTACTTAATAGATTAGGACACTGAGACCCAGAGAGATTGAGTAACTTACCCCTGTCCATGTGGTTAGGAAATATCAGAGGTGGGATTTGAATATGTCATCCTGATTCTAAGTCCAAGATTGTAAGTAAGTCGGAGGAAGAAAGGGTTGCAAGAAGAGAGGGAGGTCTGAACATAATTCCCTTCGATAGTCTTTTGCGTATAAATGTATGCTTTCTACCATCTTATTGCTTTCTGAGTCTCTTTTTGTCCCATGGAATTCGGGGGAGGAAGGAATGAAGAAAGGAGGAAGGGAGGAAGAGAAAGAAAGAAAGACAGATAAGAAGGAAGAAAAAAGGAAGAAAGGAGGGGAAGAAAGGAAGGAAGGAAGGAAGGAAGGAAGGAAGGAAGGAAGGAAGGAAGGAAGGAAGGAAGGAAGGAAGGAAGGAAGGAAGGAAGGAAGGAAGGAAGACTGTATAAATAAATAAACAGTAACATATATTCTTCTAAGGATTGCTTGTATTTGGAAGCAAAAACTGCACATTACTTTAAAAATCAGTCAGCAGATATTTATTTGCTAACTGACTGACCAGGAAAATTATAGTTTTTATTTTACAACTTGGGAATCAAATATCTCACATGTAGATCCTAAGCAAAGGGCTAAGCAGGCTGATTCTGTAACCCAGAATACACTGGGAAAACTTTCAAAAACCTGAAAAATCAAAACTGCTACTAGCTGTTCTTTGTTCAGCTTCTCTGACTAAGCCGGCTAATTCCTGGGAATTAGACTGTGATTCTGCTGTTATTGTACATCCCAAGCTCTATTATCTGTGTAATGGTGTTCCAAATGAACAGGCGACTGTTCCAGAGCCGGAGGTCCTGGGCAGCCCTCAGTTGGAGTGTTTCAGCCTCAGATCCATGGAACAAAGCTCTGGCAGCTAAGGGCTACGAATGGACTTTTCTGGATAACAAAGGGTCTAAATCATGTTCTCCTTGGCACAAATTCACAATCCATTTTATCGAACTGCTGCTACAACTAACAAGAATATTATATTGCCTCTCATGGTAAATTGTATTGCAGGAGGCTGACAGGGACCCCAGGGCACAAATCAGACCTCAGATGAACAAACTTGATAGGAAGGAACTGAAAAGGGAGCAAAGATCAGATGGTTCAAGAGAGCACCAGTGTCTTGGGAGCCATTAGGTACCAGCCCCCTCTTCCAATGCTTAACCATTTGCCTGAAGAAATAGTGCTGAATTATAAACTTCAGGGGATGGAGACAAAGGATGGGCCCTTCTCTGGAGAACTGAGGTAACTGTTCATCTTTGAGAAGCATAATCACTATGTCCTGACAGGGCCACTGTGATTTGGTGCTGCAGTACAGGGAGATTCACTTGTTAATTCAGCTTTTAATGATTACCTTTCTGTGCATAGCACTGTCCTTGGTGCTTGAAGAGCTACATGTGTGTTGTTGTCCTTCGTTGCTGAAAAAGACTGTGCCATCAGAGAAATGATAAAATGACTTGAACTTGACTTTGTTTTGAGTGAGGGAGGGCTGTGCAAGGTCACCAGACTCACTTCTCCTCCAGAACCATCTGAATCCAGTGACTAGGTATTCATCAGCATGACTGGGGATGACTCAGGATGAGGAAATTGGGGTTAAGTAACTTGCCCAAGGTCACACAGCTAGTGCGTGTCAAGTGTCTGAGGTGATATTTGAACTCAGGTCCTCCTGACTCCTGCACTGGTGCTCTATCTACTGTACCACCTGAATAAGGTCCAGCACTAAGAGGGGGCTGAGGGGTGCAGTTTATAAGCTCTCACAGAAGCACAGAATCTTAGAGCTGAAAGTGCTTAATGTCCCATGAATCCAATTCCTTACACCAAAGAATCATCTCTATACTATATCAACAAGTGGTCATCTGGACATTGCTGGAATGTTACTATGAAGAGGAATCCATTACTTTTGAAGAGTTCTAATTGGGAGGGAAATCTAGCTAATGAAATCAATTTTGAGAACTATTGCCAAACAATTGGAGTCAACCCTAGTGTACAAATGGTCAATACTTTGGAGTGCCTGACCCTACTTTGGCGACTAGGTGGTCAGAGGCCTAGTAGGAGATGGTGTCACTAGCTGGCCCTGACAAAGAAGAGGAGCGGGGGGGCGCAACATGTTCAAGTTATTATTTCTCCAGTTTCATCCTTGGAGACGGAAGTGATTCATGTTCAAATTTTAGGGAAAAAAATAAAAATAGCTGTCAAATAATTCACATTTCTACGGTGCTAAAGGGGATCGATTTTATATGCCTATTCTGTGTCCCTTAGGGCCCTATCACTGCTTCATAATCTGAAAAATTAGTACACATTATCATTAATGGGTCCCAATGGCTTGATGATATTCCTCCCATGTAATATATTTGCATTTTAACAGGAGTCTTCTAGAGGCATAATGCCTTAATCCCAAAAGATGGTAGAGATTTTAGGCATCAGTGAGGGAGAAGACCTTTTGGTGCCTCTCAAGTCATGTCCCTGGATATCAGCATTCCATATAATTCCTCTCTATCCTATGCTGCACAGTCTTGCTTTCTCTCTGCTCACAATTCACAAGTTTGAACATTTAGATGAGGAAAATGAAGTTGTCATGTTATCCTGTACACTGAATGCCATTTTTGAAAATTTCAATTTGTGGGTGTTAAATTGACATCGATACTCGAGCATGGTCAAAATTCCAGAAGTATTCCAATCAAGAAGAAAACAGCTATGTGGATTAGGGCCATGCATTTTTCCTGAGTACTACAAGTGACAAAAAGGCATCCAACAGATGTTCTGCAACATTTCTTACTAGGAATAACCTTTCTAGCCTGCTATCAAAGGTATAGCTTTTTTTTTTCCTTTTTTGAATGTTTTCCTTGAAGGGAACTAAAGCTTAAAAGTAAGGCTCCTAATCAATATTTCAGCATAGGTTCAGAAACTGAATTTCCTTTGTGGATATTGAAGAAACTGAGGCAGAGAAGGGCAGACTCAGGGACAAGATGGAAGATGACTCAGGCTTCTCATTTCATCACTAGAATCTAAGAGTCATAACTAGGAAATTTTTGCACATAGTGTGAGTTCCACAAACCATACTTGGGGCAAGAGACAAGGGAGCATCTTCGACCGAGTTAAAAATGATGGTGCAGGTTATCCTCCCAGAGTACCTGATCAAGACTACAGGGACAGTACTACATAAAGGAGACTAGGGCAAAGAAGGAAAGAGTTCTTCTTAGTCCAACATCTGTTAGCTTCCTTTTAAAACTCATTATTCTTGCTAACTAGATACTACTATCACTTTTATTTTGATTAAAGATTGTAAATGCTATCAATAACCTGTAATTTTGACATATTTTAAATTTTGTACCCTGGAGCAAAACCCTGACTAATTTCATTCTAGTTTCATAACTGTAATATAAATATATTAAAATATATTATATATATTATATAAATTATATTAGTATATTCATATAATGTTACATAAATTTATAAATGAATTTAATATAATAATATCTAGCAATAATTTAAGGCTATATACATTTACATACTATATTATATAAATTTAACATATTTATATAAACATTAAATATAAATATTATTTAATATATGATACATTATAGACACATTATTTTCTGAAAATGAGGACAAAAAAGATAAACTATTTCGCTCTAGCTCTAGCACATTTACATGTTTTATAAAATCTTTCAAAAGCAAAACACTACTTTTTAAAGCAGAGCCAAGATGGTAGGGTAGAGTAGCACTTGATCAAGCTCTCTCAGTATTCCCATCCAAATAACTTTAAAATAGTACATCAAATAGAATTCTGGAGTGGCAGAACCAACAAAATGTCAGAGTGAGACACTTCTCTAGCCCAAGACAATTTAGAAGGCTGAAAAGGGAGATCTGTAACAGTGAGGTCAAATTAACTGGAGACCATGTGAATGAAACATCCGGGGTGCAACAGACACTGTTTGGCAACTCCATTGCTTATATTCACTTCTGGGTCATAGTTCAAGATCAGAGAGGAGCATTGTTGATCAAGAGGGAGATGCCCTGAGAGGGAACTGCTTGGCATCTCCACTGCCTATATATACTTCTGCGTCATAGTTCAAGGATTGAGAGGAGTTGTTCGAGGTAAGTTGGAGTGGAAGCCCTGAGGGGCAGTATCAATTCTAGCTTCAAGGAATCAGGGATTCTAAGTAACAATATTATTTCTGGTCCCAAGGGAGGAGGGTCCCTAAGGAGCATTATTGATTGCAACCCCAAGAGATCAGGAACCCTTCCTGGGTAAGGACTGGAATGCAGGCCAAGAGAGCAGTTTTATACACCTCCCCAGATCACACCTAGGAAGCGGAGACAATTTACAAACACGCAGACCTAGCTCTGAAAACAGAAGTTCAGAAACCCTGAAACATGAGGCAGGGCCTGTCCCTTCCCCCATACAAAGAGCAAAAGACAATATTAACATAATGTTCCAAATCAAGAAATAAGGTGGAAAAAAATGAACAAACAACAAAAAGCTTTACCATAAAAAGACACTATGGTGACAGGGAAGATCAAGACACAAATTCTAAAGAACACATGATGCAAAATGCCATCCACATCCAGAGAAGGGCTACAGAATGAAGCAGACTACTTTCTCCTTGTTATGTTTTGTTTTCTCACAATTTCACCCATTCATTTTAATTCTTCTACACAACATAACTAATTTGAAAATGTATTTAATAGGAATTCATGTATAGAACCCATATAAAATTGCATGCCTTCTTAGGGAGGGAGGGAGAGAATATTTGGAATTAATGGAAGTGATTGTTGAAAACTGAAAACAAATAAATTAATAATTTGGGAAAAAAAGAAAAAAATGCTCTAAATTACCACCAATTAGAGAAATATAAGTTAAAACAAGTCAGACATACCACCTTATGCCTATCTCATCGGCTAGCATGTCAGGAAAGGAAAATGACAAATGTTGGAGGAGATGTAGAAAAATTGGGAAACTAATGCACACTTGATAGACCTGTGAACTAGTCCAATTATTCTGAAGAACACTTTGGAACTGTGTCCAAAGGGCTGTAAGACGGTGCATACCCTTTAACTCAGCAATTAGGTCTGTATCCCAAAGAAGTCAAAGAAAAGGAAGAATGACCTACTATATAAAATATTTATACCAACTCTTTCTATGATGGCAAAAAAAAAATAGAAATTGAAGGGATGCATATCAGTTGGAAAATTGCTAAATAAGTATGGCATAGGATTATGATGGAATACTTTTGTGCTATAAAAATGAAAAGTAGAGCAGTTTCAGAAAAACCTGGGAAGACTTACATGAACTCATATAAAATGAACTGAGCAGAAACAATACAACATTTACACAGTGATAGCAATATTATGAGGATGGTCAACTTTGAAAGATTTAAATACCTCTGATCAAGACAATGATCCAACACAATTCCGAAGGATTCACAATGAAATTGCTATCCACCTTCAAAGAGAGAACTAATAAATTCTGAATGCAAATTGAAACATTTTTAAAATTCCCTATTTTATTGTTTTACTTTGTTTTGTGTTCTGTTCCAATATTATTAATATGAAAATGTTTTGCTTGACTTTACATGTATAATCCATATCAAATTACTTTCCTTCTCAAGGAGGGGAAAGAGTGGAAAGGAGGGAGAGAATTTGGAGCTCAAATTTTAAAAAAAGACTGTTAAAATAATTTACATGTGGGAAATACTTAATGACATGAATAATAATAATTTTATAAAAAGCAAAATATTTTTATTTACCTACTATCTTTGTGGTATAGGTTGTCACTTTATACCATTAGGCAGTTATTATTGGTTGATGCCATCATGCTACATGCTATCTGATCCAGAAATAACAGGGCCTACCTTGTAATCAAAAAAGAACTAAGTTCAGTTTCTCATATCCTAGCCACATAATCAAAAAAGAACTAATCAAAAATCAAAAAAGATCTAAGTTCAGTTTCTCATATCCTAGCCACATAACCATGGACAAGTCACTTAACCTCTCATATCCCCTAAGCATTCTAAAACCATGTTTCAGATGAATTGCTATCCTGTATCACAAGAGGGAGTTTTAATACTGGCAGTGGCCTACACCAGATAAGTCATAGGATAAGAATAGAAAGAAAGGTTAATAATAGTAAAAACAGCCAACGTCTCAGTATGTGCATATATGTACACACATACATATATGTATCTGTACATATATACATATATGTACATGCATGCACATATACATATTGTGCATCTGAGTGTTGTAATGGCAAGCAAAGTAGGATCTTTAACTGTTTGAGTCTTAGCTAATCAAGAGCCTTCGATTGAATCTTGTCTTTAAATCAATCAAGAGTCTTTGATTAGAAACAATATATATATATATGTATATATATGTGTGTGTGTGTGTGTGTGTGTGTGTGTGTGTGTGTGTGTTGTAGAGACATCAGTCATAAGCAGAGCTGAGAGAGAAGTGACCTTGAGCAGGGTAGGGGAACTTACTTGTGGGAAGGCCTAACAGAAAGAATGCTTATGATGTTGGTGCTCTGTCTGATCTGTGCTGATTTCTCAGACAGAAGCTCTGTCTGTTGGTCTGTGTTAATTTCTGAGACAGAAGTCCTGTCTGTTGGTCTTTATAAGTGTATTGAGATGATGGCACTGATAATGTGAAAAAATATTGTTATAGCCCTGGCAAGCTTTGTTTTCCTAGAAACAGGGAAGAGTTTGTAGTGGAACAGTTTCCATGAGCTGAGACAAGAAGCAGAAGCAGAGATCTGACTATGTGTGAACCCAGACAAGAGCTGGAACCTGTCAGCCCACAGAGGAGGAGCTCATGGAGGAGGAACCATTGCATTTGGAAGTCAGCCTGGAGACAAGATCAGAGAGGACTTTCTTGGATACTGTGTATTGATTAAGAATATTGTTCTTACTGTGACCTAGGGATGGATGCTGTGGTATTTTGAAAAAGGAATGTACTTGGAGACTTGGTATTGATTAAGGATACTGCTATTGCTATGAGACATATATGTTGAATGATATGTCTTACCTAAGAATGTTGTTATAAATGTTATGCTTTGCTGAACAATGTTTAGTTTGTTGCTAAATAGAGAGTTCATCAAACTATACGATTAAACTCTTGAAATCATTTACAGCAGCAGTCCTCAGGCATGCTGACATGATTGGCTTTACTTGAGTATGCATATGTATGTATACACACAGAGAAATAAACACACACACAAAACACAGACACACACACATGCTTTACAGGTTTTCAAAGATAATACTAACAATGATCAGATTAGCTCACAAAAGTTCTCAGCAGCAATATGGCATAATGGAAAGACTGCTAAGCTTACGACCAGATGATCTAAGTTCGAACCCCATGTTTTCAACGTACTCTCTACAGAAACTCAAGCAAATCACATTACTTCTTTTGACTAAGGTTTTCTCATGAAAATTAATTTCCTGTCTCAGGGCCTATTTTCTCAACTCTGAAATATTTGAATAACTGACCCCTAAGTCATCTTCCAGCTCTAAATTCTATGATCCTTATAAGTCTATGAGTTAAATGATAATGAATACCTTTTCAGTTCTATGTATAATAATAATAACATAATTAATACTATCTTACATAGCACTTTATAATTTTATATAACGTTTTATTGTTTTGCAAAAGAAATCCCAAATTTTAGAGTATTATCTCTTTTTATCTTCACGATAACCCTGGGAGGTAGGTTCTCTTATTATTCCCTTTTTACAGATAAGGAAAATGAGGCAGAAAGGCATGAGAGTGACTGTCAGATTTAATTCAGGTTTTCCTGACTCCAAGATCAGTGTCACCATCTAGCTGCCATTGTGCATAAAAGTACTTGCCAATCATTGATTTGTCCTTCCTTTGAGAAGAGGATCAAGAAATCAGGAACCTGATGCCATGATTTGCAATTAAATTGGATTTAAAAGGGTGCTGTGCAATGTCATCAGTCTCACTTTCTCCTCCAGAGCCATCTGGGTCCAATGGCTAGATAGAGATCAGGAAAACAGGAAATGACCCAGACTATAGCAGGAGACTAGCCTTTTTAAGCTAAGGTCTTTCAGAGTTTTCACTTTGACCAGGGTAATGCCCACTCAGTGCTTAGGTCTATTTAAGAAGTTAGTCAAGGATGACCCTTTTTAATTAAAAAAAAATCAAACTTTGAGGGAAGACCCTCAGGACTGCTGGTTGAAAGAGAAACAATTATTATTTACATTCACTCTGAGTCAGCAGGGCCCCCAAAAATAACCATTATGTGGTTCTTAGGCAGGGATCTGTTGGCCAATCGATGAGAGCCAGAGCAAATTGAGTTTAAGGCATGGTCTTTAAGAAAGAAATATAGCCAGTAAACCTCAAGATAGTTAAGTAAGTTTCAGCTACCAAAATGTACATTCCTTTGAGCAGAACACCCTCAGGTAAGGGCATGATACCCTGCATGGGAAGAAAAGGGGTGAGGAGACAAGGGGAGAGGAGAAGAAGCAGTTATGTTGCTCAATTGGTACCGGCCAGTTGGATCCCTATCGGGGTAGCTCAGATTACTCACAGATTATGCTTTGTTTATGGTCCCTCAAAGAGGACCATAAAATCAGGAAGATGATGCCATGACTTGCAGTTGAATTAGATTTGATTTAGGACAAGAAGCAACCTGAGAGGTCACTGAGTTCAAATCTTGTCTTTCCATCTTCTGTCTCTAAACACATCCCATAACAATGTCAAACAAATTCAGTTTAACCGGAACCTCATTGCTGTACAACAGAGTTTTTGTTTGTTTTCTCACAATAGCCATTTCCTTATTCCAAAACTTCTTTCTTAGCCATTTTCCCTACTTCTTGACTTTTCTTACTTTCTAGGAAAAAAAATGAATCAATCTGTCATAAACTTCTTAATCTCTTTAGTGCTATGCCATACTTCAATTTTCTTTTCCATCTTCACCAACCCTCCTCGTCTCTGCTCCAATCTCTGCATCTTCTTCTTGTCAAGGCTAACATATCTACCTGAGCTCTTGATTCCACCCTCTCTCATCTCTTCTGACAGTATTTTCTTTGTATTGTTATTTCTCTCTCTAATCTTTGATCCTTCCATAGTATTTTACTCACCACCTATAAACATGCTCACTGGGTTTGAAGTTAATAAAACCTGCCATCCCCTTCACATTGAAGTCTCTTCAACTTACCATCTCTTTAAGCTATCATCCCATATTTCTCTCCCCTTTTACTGTCAAAGTCCTAGAGTCTCTAAACCCCTACCACTCATTGCTTAATCTCTTTGAACTTACTTCCAACCCTGACATTCTACTGAAACTACTTTCTCAAATACAGTCTAACTCAATGAAGAAAGCAATGATTTATTAAGCACCTACTATTTGTAAGACACTGAAGTGCTCGAGATGTAAAGCCAAAACAACAAAAAGTCTCTGCTCTCAAGAAGTTAATATTCTCCCAAGAGTATATTCAAGAAAGGCCATGGATTTTTTAGAAAATTACTGTAGTAGTTGTGTGAAGGGTAGATTTGAAGAGGGAGAAACTGGTAGCCAGGAATCCAATTAGGAAGTTGCCATAATAATCCAGGTCAGAAATGGTAAGGATATGAATTAGGAGTGTTGAACATGTAAGTGGAGGGAATGAGACATATGTGAGATATGGAAAGGAGAAAGAAGAATCAAGGATAATATCAAGGTTTTGGATCTTGATGACTGGCAGTATAGTAGTACTCTCAACAAAAATAGGAAAGGTAAGAAGAGGGTGGGGTTTGGAAGAAAAAATCATGAGTTATGTTTGGGAACCTGAGATAGGGAGGGTCGGGTAGACAGTCAGTATATTTCACTTAATATCAGGCAAGGTAAAAGAGATCTCCAGTGTGTTGACTAGAGAGATAGAAGAACCTAGTGAGTTCAGCATAGCAAAAATCCAAGGAAAAAGGGGCTACAAGGATCTTACCTACTAAACTGGATGACATTTTTTAGTCCTTATCACTTTAACCTCTCTGTAGCTTCTGACACTGCCAACCACCTTTTCTGTCTACTACAAACTATGCTTTCACCTTTCTCACACCTTCTTCTCAAACTTGCTTTGTTAGATCATTCATCATCTATCCACCTACACACAATCCAAAGCACGTTTATGATTCCCTGAAAGCTATTTATGGACTAAAAATCTATGGTCCCTCACAACTACTCAGTGCTGATGGAATCACATCTATTAGTGATAAGGACATGATCCTAGAGAGATGGACTGAACACTTCCATAGTGTAGCCAACAGACCATCATCAATCAATGCTGAGGCCATTGACCGTTTTCCTCAGGTTGAAGTCAATTCATCCTTAGATGAACTTCCAACTGAAGAAGAGATTTTGAGGGCCATTAGGCTCCTTTCATGTGGCAAAGTACCTGCTGTTGATTCTATTCCAGCTGAGATTTACAAGGTAGGGGGACCATTGCTCATACAAAAGTTGACTGAAATTTTCCAGGTTATATGGCAAGAGGAGATTATCCCCCAGGATTTCAAGGATGCCTCCATTTTCCATCTCCATAAGGATAAAGGGAATAGGTTGTCCTGTGACAATCACGGGGGATCTCTCTCTTAGTCATTGTTGACAAAAATCTTGCTAGAGTCCTCCCTAATAGGCTGATCCTTCACCTGGAAGATGATCATATACCTGAGAATCAGTGTGACTTCAGAAAGGGCTGAGGAACAGTCAATATGGTGTTTGTTGCTCAACAATTCCAGGAGAAATGCCAGGAGCAGAACAGAGGTCCCTACACAATGTTTGTAGACCTGACCAAGGCCTGTGACACTGTTAGTCATGAGGGCTTATGGAAAATTATATCAAAATTTGGTTGCTTGGAGAAACTCATCAATATTGTAGGTCAATTGCATGATGGCATGTTTTCCTGGGTTCTGAATAATGGCCAAAGCTCTCATGCCTTCCCAGTCACCAATGGAGTGAAATAGGGCTGTATGCTTGGTCTCAGGCTTTTTAGCATGATATTTTCAACCATGTTGACAAATGCTTTCAATGAGGATGAACATGGCATCAAGGTCAACTACCCTACTGAGGGTAAGTTCTTCAATGTGAAAAGGCTACAAGCCAAGATCAAAGTGGAGGGAGTGCTAGTGCATGATTTTCTGTTTGCAGATGATTGTGCACTCAATGTAACCTCTGAAGCTGAGATGCAACAAAGTATGGATCAGTTCTCTGCTGTCTGTGCTAATTTTGGCCTAATAATTAACACCAAGAAAACACAGGTGTTCCATCAGCCACCACCACACCACCCATACGTGGAACCATTGGTTACCAAAAATGGAGAAGTTTTGAATGCTGTGGATAAGTTCATTTACCTTGGTAGTAGTGTACTTTCCAGAGATGTACACATTGACAATGAGGTTGACATATGCATTGCCAGAGTTAGCTCAGTGTTTGGGAGGCTCCAAAGAAAAGTTTGAGAGAGAAGAGGTATTAGACTGAGTACCAAATTGAAGGTCTACAGAACTGTTGTGCTGACTTCATTACTGTATGCCTGTGAAACATGGATCATTTACCAGTGCCATGCCAGGAAACTGAATCACTTCCATTTGAACTGTCTTAGGAAGATTCTGAGGATCACCTGGAAGGATAAGGCACCAGACACTGAAGTTCTTGCTCAAGCTGAACTACCATATATTCAAAATATGCTTCAGAGAGCACAACTCAGATGGGCTGGCCACGTTGTTCAAATGCAAAATGAACACTTGCCAAAAAGACTATTTGCATGGGGCAGGCCATTACATGATGGCCAGAAGAAAGAATACAAGGTCACTCTCAAGGTCTCTTTCAAGAACTTTTGATTTGACTGTGCAACACGGGAGACATTGGCACAGGACTACTTAGCATGGCGTGCCCACATAAGAAAAGGTGTTGTGTTCTATGAGAAAAGCAGAATTGAGACAGCACAGAGTAAATGCAGGATGTATAAATTTGGGATATCCACTCCAAATATTCCAGATGACTATCTGTGCCCAACCTGTGGTAGAGCATTCGGGGCTCATATTTGTCTGATCAGCCACAGTGGGACACACTGAAATTCCACATTATAATAGTGATGTCATTTTGGTCCTCTTCAAAGACAAAGGACAAGAACCAACCTACACATAGCAGGTACTTCATAAATCTTGTTTAAAGGATGGATTTTATGATAAGTATGATCAAAAGAAATAAAAGATCATTACAGGGAGATGGAGATTGCAGAAGGTAATGCAACATTGACAACTTGGGCATATGGGAGGTACTTTGAAATTCATCTTATAAATTTTCCAATTTACTGAAAAAAAATTGAGTCAGTCCATCTTAGAACCCTTATCTCCTCTCTACTGCACTTGAACCTACGTCTACATTTTCACAAATCCTCTTCTTTGCTCCTGTCTCTGTCCTATCTCCCTGTACCTACATTTCCCAGTATAGGAGAACATCTTAGTGTTATTATGAAAAAAAATTTAGCCTCATGGACATCATGGATCTAGAGACATCCCTTTGAAAACCACTGGTATAGAAAATGAAGGATGGAAGTATTATTTCTTCATTTCCAAAAGTCTCATGACACTCTAGGAGAGAATTAAGCCACCAATTTAGTATCTTCGTCTGCATAGGGTAGGGAAGAGTGGCAGTGGCAATGGAAGGTTAGTTAGTGGATATTGGTTAGAAATCTTGACTCAATATTTCTTTCCCATGTTAATATTTTACTTTAGCTTAAATAATGCTAGTGAGCTAAGCCATGAGATTGGTAGTCCATTACAGTATACATTGTTGAAGTAAAAAAAAAGAAACTATGCCATTTCAGAAACAGTCTCTGCTCTTATCTGATGTGACACAATGAGAGGCTGGGTGCTAAGGTGGATATTTGCCCAAATCTCAGAAAAATCTTCTACAAGGTCTGTTGAATGTCGATGGCATTTGTAACATAATAACCTAAATGGACTGTTGCCTTTCTATAAAATGAATGTGCATGAACTGATTAATCATCTTGTAGAGGCCCTGAAATTAAGATAAAAAACACACTAGCAGCAGCCCCTAATATTAACCCTGCAGGAACTCAGAAATTAATTGGCATGAAGTTGGGTATAGCTGCTAATCATCATTCAGATCCTTAAACTAACACTTGCAGAATTGCTATTTCATCCTTAAATGCAGGGAATTAGATAGTGATCAAAGGTCAGGAAATGTCCTTTTCTGAAAGTCTGCCTTTGGCCCTATTTGCTGTATTAATCTCTCATAATAAGGCAAGACAGTTCTCCACCTGGGTGAAATCACGTCTATAGAAGTTCGGTCCTCTTGAATTTGGCTTCCTCTGTTATTTGAGTGAGAATCAATGCTTCTTCATAGGAGGGTCAAGACAGAACAGAGACCTACATGCATGATACAGACCACAGCAAGCATCTGGGGAGCTCAACTGCTTAAATGTTGCCTTGGTTGATTGATTATGGAAACTGAGAAGTAATAAATCACTCTACCCAATTGGAGTCTCCAGTATTACTTTTTTTCTTTCTTGGTTCCAGAAAATGGTTAAAAGGAAGAAGAAGAGAAAAGGAGAGAGGAAGAAAAGATATCCAGTTAAATAGCTAAATAATTGTTTCCAGTCTTCTGGTCTGCCTTGTTAGCCTTCCACCATCAGCTATTCACCTGAGACACTCATCTTCTAGACACGAACATCATTCTTCCCAAGTGTGCCTCTCATTTGGTTTTTTTGACTATTTGCACAAGCATAAATATTAAGTTAAGAATTTTGAAAAAAAACAGAATATCCAAAATGAGTATCATTTTCTTCAAAGTAGTCATGTTAGGAGGCTAATGATAAAAAGATGTTTGGTTCTCTGTTAAGAATTTGAAGCTAGTGTAAGAAACATGGGAAGAGCTTTTGTTAGGTTATTTAAAAACATATTGTGTTTTTATTCAAGAAGGTATTACCTATCTTCATGCATTCAGTCAATTCTGACAAGCATTTATGAAGCACTTGCCATGTTCAAGGTGCTATGATAGGTGATAAAGATGAATTCTTTTTTAAATCTCTAATCTCAAGAAGTTTGCATTTTATTGAGTCAGATCTGACCCAGAGTGACTTTTGGCTATTTATAAACAAATCTTATCAGTCTTCAAAGGATGGAGATTTATCTTAACTAAGGATATTTAAAAGAACAGCCTTTCAATTCTAAAGAAGAGGACAAAAGAAAAGTTCTAAATATGTTTTCAGTATGACGTTTTGCCATAGTCTAGATAACTTTTCCAAGTGATTACTTTGAAGGAGACACTTATTTAGATGCATAATTTCTTCATTTCTTCGAATCAGTTTTGTTCCATGTCTCCTCACATGAGTCACCAACTTTAGTGCAGTTAATAACTTTGTCACCTTTGTCTTTCTTACATATCTTCTCTGCCACAGTGCTCCCATTTCTGCCACCTCTGAGTATTCCAGTTGGCCTCAGAACATCTTCAGTAATTTCTAATGTTTTTCACTTCTTTTTGAAACCTTCCATGACATTCTTTGTACTTTTCTGCCATTTGTGTATTTGACAGTTTCCTCACTCAGGGTATCAGTTTCCTCATCTGTGATATGAGATGCTTGAACTAGATGACCTCTAAGGTCCCTTTCTAAAAATTTAAAAATCTATCAATCATACTGTTCTCCTTTCTTAAAGTGCCTTTCCTCCTCAAGTTCCCTTTCTATACCCCAAATAGTCATCTATCAAAAGGTTAAGACATAATTTATATGTTGCCTCTATGCTATTTAGCCAGAAGTAATTTCTTCTTTCTACTCATTCTTCTGCATTTATTGCATATTGATGTATTATAGTTATTTGAGTATATGACTTCTCTTGAAGGCTTGATTTAATTTAATTTCCCAGCCATTCAAAATCCCTACAATATCTTGATGGATAGTATGGAATCAAAAAGATTTGAGTTCAAATCTTGCTCCCGACATACCATAGCAATGTGATAAGTCACTTAACCTCTCAGAGCATCCAGACAATCCTCTAATTTTATAGAAAACTTGCTGGAGCTGTATGGAGATAAAGGGAATTTCCATACCAGGAATTCCCCACTCTGACAAAATTACAGGTTCAGATTCATTCCACCCCATATCACTCATCCCTCCCCCAAAAATGTGTGGGATACTATGATAGGCATGGGAAAATGAATAAGCCAGCTCTTGCCTGAATCATCCAATTACTACTTCAACCTGTGATTTATATTCTCTCTGGGGTCTGAGGATAAGGGTAGAAGAGATATAGTTTTAGACCTACATAGAGCTTGGCCACAAACTCCAAAACACCTTGTGGTGAATATTACTAACAGCCCCTCCTCTGAGAAGAGGTATGGTAATATTCATCCTAAAGGTGAGAGTTCATCCTTCGTTGCCGAATATGACCATGCCATCAGAGAAATAATGACATGACTTGCACTTGACTTTGTTTTGAGTGAGGGAGGGCTATTCAGGTTACCAGCCTCATTTCTCCTCCAGAACCATCTGAATTCAGTGACCAGATATTTATCAAGATGACTGGAGATGACCCAGGATGAGGCAATTGGGGTGAAGTGACTTGCCCAAGGTCAAGTGAGTGTCAAGTGTCTGAGGTGAGATTTGAACTCAGGTCCTCCTGACTCCTGCACTGGTGCTGTATCTGCTGCACCACCTAGCTACCCCTTCATCCTAAGGGTATACCAGCATGTCATTGTAAAGCTAGCCCAAATTCTATGAACAGTTACGGACTTAACACATACACACATCATCTGAAGACAAAAAAAAATGGTACCTAGATAAAACTAAACTTCATGAAATAGACATCATATTTAATACATATTTAGATCCCCCATGATACTTTGCCCATAGTACATGATCAACAAATATTTGTTGAAAGAATAAATGAATGGATAAATTTGGTCTTCCTCTGGTTTCATTCCCTTCTTCTCCAGCACCCACACATACATTCTTTCATAGGAAGAGTTCTTGAACTCCCTTGTCCTTTCAGTTAAAAGACCTAAATAAGGTTGAGGTATTGAGGTGGAAAAATTATTCTGAAACATCCACTTCCAAGTACCCAGACTAGTTCGGTTCCAACCCCAACACCAAATATAATCTCAAAATGTTAGGTTCTGAGCTATATACTAACCACAGGACAACGACCTTAAACCTTGGTTTTCAGTTTTAATCTGTCAAACTGTAGGAATCCTGGAGGAAGGGAAGTTGCCCAAGCCCATAATATATTTTATCAAAAAAAAAAAGTTGCAAAGGTGGCTCGTGGGGTAGTGAGTTTTAAATGGCCACAGGTCTGGATTGCTTCCCTGAGACTACATGCTCTATGGAGGTTAAAGTTAGGTTGAGGAAGAAATAGGATAAGAGGAAAAGAGAAAATGCAGAATTTAGAAGAAGCTAAAAGCAAATAATGCCACCGGATAATTCCAAGCTGTGTACTTTTTTAACCTTAATAATGTGTGTGTGTGTGTGTGTGTGTGCGTGTGCATGTGTGTGTATGGATGGATGGATATGGATGTAGACTGACCTGTAAATAAGATAACAGGCTCTCTGGATGTAAGATGCTCATAACTCATAGCTGTTGAGTGGTATGTTTTAAACCAGAAGGTACAGTGGAGACAAGAGTTAATTTAATTCCTGTCAAATGGTAGTGTGATGAGAATATTACACACTACCACTATGGCTAGGAAATGAGCCCATGTCACCTCCGTAGGAGACGGAGATAGATTGAATCATTCTATATTTAGTGGAGAAAATTTTCGCTTGAGATGTTAAATTTCTCACTGGGACATGTAGTTCTATGTGACTTAAATGCTATATCAAGGTGCCTTGGGATAGTTCCAATTTTACACCTGCCTTCTGAATTGGTTCTTGTACACTTATGGCATTTGAGACTGGTAATAATATCTGACATTTAAATAGATCTTTAAGGTTTGCAAAGCCTTTTACAAGCTATTTATTTAATTTGATCCTCACGATGACCCTGAGCTCAATGCACAGAGGATAGAGAGCTGGGCCTGGAGTAACAAAGTCCTGAATTGAAATCCAGACTCAGATGCTTACTAACTGTGTGACCCAGGACAAGTCACTGAATCTTTGTCTCAGTTTCCTCAACCGTATAGCACCTAGCTCTTAGTGTTGTTCGGATTAAATGAGATACTGTTTGTAAAGCATTTAAAAAGTGTGGGAGAGAAGAGGTATTAGTTAGATTGACTACTAAACTGACAGCCTACAGAACTGTTGTGCTGGCCTCATTGATGTATGCCTGTGAAACCTGGATAGTATTCTAGTGCCATATCCAGAAACTAAATTGTTTCCATTTGAATTGCCTTAGGAAGATTCTGAAGGTCACCTGGAAGGATAAGATTTCAGACACTGATGTCCTTACTCAAGCTAAACTGCCAGGCATTCAAATTCTGCTTCAGAGAGCACAGCTCCAATGGGCTGGCCACATTGTTTGAACTCAAAACGTATGCCTGACAAAAAGACTATTTTACGGAGAACTCGTACAGGGCAAGCATTCACATGGAAGTCAGAAGAAGTGATACAAGGACACTCTCAAGGTCTCTCTGAAGAACTTTGGAATTGATTGTGTGACACGGGAGACACTGGTACAGGAGCACTCAGTATGACATGCCCACATCAGGGGAGGTGCTGTGTTCAATGAACAAAGTAGAATGAAGAAATGTGAAATGCACAAATTTAGAGAATTCACCCCAAATGTTCACATGGATTGTATGCCCAACCTGTGATAAAACACTCTGAGCTCATATTGGTCTGATCAGCAATAACTGGACACACTGTAACGACTCTAGCATAGTGATGTCATTTTGGTCCTCTTAGAGAATGAAAGACAACTAACCAGAACATGCCCAGTATGTAGTAGGCACTTAATAAATACTTGTTTCCTTCCCTTCCACTTTACAAGTGAGGAAACTGAGCAGAGAAGTTAAATGATTTGAAAAGGACCACATAACTAATAAATGTCTAGGAGATGATTCAAACCCAGCACTTGACTTTAGGGCCAGCACCCTCTCTACTATGTTATACTACCTGTATGTGTGATGGCCATTCAAATGTATGGTAGAACTTTTCAATGCCTATGATATTCCTCGTAAAGGATCATAGTTAACCAACTGGCCCAAGTAGTCAATACTAGCTTAATGAAGTCAATGAGTCTTCCACAGAAATTTTGTACTGCATCTTTCCACCGTTAGTATATGTACCATGATGTTAACCTATTATCTCTAGCTTCACATTCTTTATCATTTATACCCTTTATGTTATAGCCAAATGGAATGACTTGCCACTCTCATATTTATTCCTGACATTTCCTTTCTCTATGAGTCTACATTCATCATCCCCCATGTTTCAAATGCACAACTCCCACACCTACGCCAACTGAAATCCTTTTCTTTCTTTTAAGGGCCAGTTCAGGGGTCCATGCTCCACTTCCTTTGGACTTGCCATTGGTTCTCTCTCCTACCCCCAACTCTCACCTTGCCTACAAGAAATCATTCCCCTCTCCTTAGATTTCTCCTATTCTCTGTTAGACTTCTCCTATGCTGTCAATGAACAAGCATTTATTAAGCATTTACTGTGTGCCAGGCAATGTGTCATGCCCTTAACACATTTTAACTTGTATTATAGTTACATGTATATTTATATATATCTATATATAGATATATATAATTGTGTGTACACACGCATAATAATGTGTGTATTTGTCTATGTCTGTCTATGTCTCTATACCCTTCAGCTCCAATTATAAGGGAAGACATCATTTAATTTTTCATGTTTATATCTCTAATACCTTGTCAATGTCTTGCACACAATAGGTTATGTGCTTGGTTCAATTCATTAAATGATACACATATGCAGAGTATCCCTGAACAACTAATATATTTTCTTTTTAGCTTTTCCTACTTCTGAGTTCACTTTGGAACAACAGAGGAAAAAGGGCAGAGGGGAGAGAACCTGAGCTGACATCACAAAAAACTCGATGGCTCCTTCTATGCAAACCATCCAAACCCAAACACTCAGCCTCCTAGACAGAAGAATAAACCTGAGTTAAGCAGACATATTTGGTCATTTATTTGCTTGCTTGCTTTTCTTATTCTCGCAATTGTAGGACCTTAGGATCAAAAATTTTGAGCTGAAGAGGATCTTAGAGGCTACTAAATCCAACTTCCTCATTGTACACATAAGGAAATTGAGCAAGAGAGACGTTAAGTATCTGCAGAGGGTCACACAGTTAGAAAGTATTGGAATCAGGAGGGGTGGAGTCAAGATGGCGGAGTAGAAAGACTCACATGTGCTACCTCCGAACCCACAGCCCATGGATTTCCTGTAGGAAGAACTCCCCACAGGTTCTGGATCACTGCAGGGCATGCAGAAACTCAGTGGAAGGGATTTCCATCCCAGAGAGCCCTGGAGAGCCATCTTCAGGGTCCATCGCACCCCGGAAAGCAGAGTCCACCCCTGAGCTGCCCTGGCCGCGTGGCCGAGAGGAGCAGATCTGAGCAGGCTTCAGGGATGGAATCTCCGGCGGCCATGAAGGTCCCTCTGCCCACAGAGGCTACAGGTCAGTGAGAGAGACGTCTGGGCTGGCCGAGAGGGGAGTGGGGTGTCTCCGTGGCTCGGGCCCCCTCGGAAGGCAGCGGCAGAGGCAGCGGCAGGGGCAGGAAGCGGTGGAGGCAGAGGCAGGGGCAGCGGCAGAGGCAGTGGCAGCGACCCGGAACTCCCCCACCAGCAGGCAGAAGCTCAGGTCTCTACATAAACCCCCTGAGGGAACTGAGCCTGGGAGACAGCCCTGCCTCCACCCGTCCAATTACTGAAGGTCTCTGCATAAAGCCCCTGAGGGAACTGAGCCTGGGAGGCGGCCCTGCCCCCACCCTAGCACCAGAACTTAAGCTCACATTGAATAGCAGCCACAGCCACCTCAGAAAGCCCATTTGAATCTCAGACCCCAAGCACTAGCTGGGTGGATCTAGGCAGGGGTGGGCAGGAATCTCAGAAGTCAAGTAACTGGCTGTGAAAATGCCCAGAAAAGGGAAGAAAAATAAGATTATAGAGAGCTTCTTTGAGCAGGTGCAAATGTTCCCGCCTTTCAATTCTGATGACAAGGAACTATTCTTACCATCAGGGAAAGATGTGGAGGGTGAGGCCTCTGTATCACAAACATCCCAGGGGGATGTCCAGTGGGCTCAGGCCTTGGGAGAGCTCAAAAAGGATTTTGAAAAGCAAGTTAGACAGGTGGAGGAAAAACTGGGAAGAGAAATGAGAGAGATGCAAGAAAAGTATGAAAAACGGGTCAATACCTTGGTAAAGGACACCCAAAAAAATGCTGAAGAAAATAACACCTTGAAAAATAGGCTCACTCAATTGGCAAAGGAGGTTCAAAAAGCCAATGAGGAGAAGAATGCTTTCAAAAGCAGAATTATCCAAATGGAAAAAGAGATTCAAAAGCTCACTGAAGAAAATAGTTCTCTCAAAATTAGAATGGAACAGATGGAGGCTAATGATTTTCTGAGAAACCAAGAAATCACAAAACAAAACCAAAAGAATGAAAAAATGGAAGAGAATGGGAAATATCTCATGGGAAAAACAACTGAGCTGGAAAATAGATCCAGGAGAGACAATTTAAAAATTATTGGACTACCTGAAAGTCATGATCAAAAAAAAGAGCCTAGACAACATCTTCCATGAAATTATCGAGGAAAACTGCCCTGACATTCTAGAACCAGAGGGCAAAATAAGTATTGAAAGAATCCATCAATCACCACCTGAAAGAGATCCAAAAAGAGAAACTCTTAGGAACATTGTGGCCAAATTCCAGAACTCCCAGGTCAAGGAGAAAACCTTGCAAGCAGCAAGAAAGAAACAATTCCAGTATTGTGGAAATAAAATCAGGATAATACAAGATCTAGCAGCTTCTACATTAAGGGATCGAAGGGTGTGGAATAGGATATTCCAGAAGTTAAAGGAACTAGGACTGAAACCAAGAATCACCTACCCAGAAAAACTGAGTATAATACTTCAGGGGAAAATATGGTCTTTCAATGAAACAGAGGACTTTCAAGCATTCTTGATGAAAAGACCAGAGCTGAAAAGAAAATTTGACTTTCAAACATGAGAATGAAAAGAAGCATGAAATGGTAACCATCAAAGAGAAATCATAAGGGACTTACCAAAGGTGAACTGTTTACATTCCTACATGGAAAGACAATATTTGTAACTCTTTAAATTTTTCAGTATCTGGGTAGTTGGTGGGATCACACACACATATACACACACACACACGTACACGTGTGCACGCACACATACATAAACACATGTACGCACATACAGAGACAGAGAGCACAGAGTGAATTGAATAAGATGGGACCATATCTTAAAAGAAATTAAGGTAAATGGTAAGAGAGAAAGGTAGGGGGAGGAAAGAGGGTGAAATGGAATGGGGTAAATTATATGTCATTTAAGAGGCAAGCAGGAGACTTTTTAGTGGAGGGAAAAAGATGAGAGCTGAGAAAAAAATAAACAAGAAGTTTACCCTCATCACATTCGACTAAAGGAAGGAATAAAATGCACACTCATTTTGTTATGAAAACCTATCTTACAATACAGGAAAGTGGGGGAGAAGGAGATAAGCAAGGGGGGTGATGATGGAAGGAAGGGTAATGGGAGGAGGGACTAATTTGAAGTCAACATTCTTGGGGAGGGACAGGATCAAAAGACAGAATAGAAACAATGAGGGGCAGGATAGGATGGAGGGTAATTCAGTTAGTCTTACACAACACGACTACTATGGAAGTCATTTGCAAAACTACACAGATAGGGCCTATATTGAATTGTCTGCCTTCCCAAAGGGAATGGGTGGGGAGGGAGGGAAGGGGAGAATTTGGAACTCAAAGTTTTAGGAATAACTGTTGAGCATTGTTGTTGCTACTAGGAAATAAGACATACAGTTAATGAGGAATAGAAAGTCATCTGGCCCTACAGGACAAAAGAGAAGATGGGGACAAGAGAAGGGAGGGATGATAGAAGAGAGGGCAGATTGGTGATAGGGAAAATTAGATTGCTCGGTGTATTGGGGTGGGGGGAGGGCATAAATGGGGAGAAAATTTGGAACCCAAAATTTTGTGAAAATGAATGTAAAAAGTTAAATAAATTTTTATTTCAAATTTCAAAAAAAAAAGTATTGGAATCAGGATTTGAACCCAGATCTTCCTGATTCCAAATCCATTTGCCCTATCCACTAGGAATACTGCCTTAGTCTCTTATGTATAGTAACTTGATGGAATTCATATTAGGAAAATTGGGGAGTAGTGAGTTTGATTTTGACATTACATTATCAGCTAAAGAATTACAGGGGTGTCAAACTCAAACAGGAATGAGTGTCATTGAACCATAAAAAAGGATCCCTGTGGTTACATAGTGACTTAGAAAATCATATATTAGCATTATCTATATTTTGTTATACTTGCATCTATTTTGTTAAGTATTTCCCAATCACATTTAATTTGGATGGGGCCTTCCTTGGGACTATTGCTGGCCATGTCTCTGGTACCTCTGGTGTAGTGCAAAGAGAGAGAGGGAGGGAAGGGGTGAAGGGGACCAAGAGAAAAAAAGAGAGACAGAGAGAGAAAGAAAGATCCCTGAAGATTTCCTATACTGAAATATTATCTCTAGCTATGTATACAAAGTATTTCAAAAATCTTAGTACAGTCTTGAGCTTTTAAAGCCTAAAATTACACAAACATTTTTGGAAAAATGTACGTGTCCATGGAATGCCCTACTATGTAATGCAATTCTCCTTGACGCCTAGAACCATTTCATCTCTAGCTTTGTATCTCCAGAGTCTAGCACAATGCCAGGCACATACCAGATGCTTAGGAAATGCTTAGTGACTATTGTTCATTTCTCAGTGCTTCAGTTTCCTCATCTAGGAATTAAAAATATTGTAGCAGATAGTATTCAAGATCCATTTTGGACCTAAGAAATTCTATGATTTGATTCTGGGCACTCCATTAAAGGAAGCACTGACAAAATGACAAAGTGAAAATACTAATAACTAGTGTTATTAATAACAATAATAGTAACTAACACATATTATAAACTATTTTAAAATTTGCAAAGCACGTCCAGTTATCTTACTTGATCCTCACAGCAGCTCTGGGATGTTAGTGCTACTATTGCTTACATATTCCTGATGAGGAAACTGGGGTTGACAGAGGTTAAATGACTTCTCTAGGGTCATACAGCTAGTAAGCATCTGAGGCTGGATTTGAATTTATTTCTTCCTGACTCCAGTTCCAGCACACTTTAAATTGTGCTACCTACCTACCCCTTAGATGGTTCACTCTCAGAAGCACCCCTACACAGGTCAATAAAAGAAAGGGATCTGGCAGCTAGACTCTCCAGTTATGGTACTCAGCTTAAGTAGTCATTAACAAAATGAAACCTCGGAACATAAATTGGGAGATTGAGGATGTATTTTTGATGACCTTATGCATTCTCCAATTATGTACAAAGACAAACTTCACTTGGCTTGTCTCATTTTCCCTTTGGGAAAACACTGTGCTAGCTTCTGTTTTCCCAGAATGACTACGAGGACCAGTGAAATGTTACTGTATTAGTTATGATCCTGGAGGTGCCTAGAAACTAAGACTGGTATCTTTTTATAAGCCTTAAAATAATGTATCTAATTTTAACCAGCTATATCTTTTCAGCCATCTAGGATACAGATGAATGATAATGCCCTGCTACTCCCACACGCAGCTTTGAAAACAAATGGGAGAGTGTCCCAGCCAGTTCAAGCTTCACCTTGTTACTTTGGAAGACAAAGTGAAAACCAACTTTCCATTTCACTGGCGATGCCTTAGGATGGTGGACTTCTGGCAGTCTGCTCCTCTTGGGGACTGGCAACCCTTGTTTCCCTCCAAATCTTGAAATTCATTCTCATGAATCAGTCACTCCCCACTGCTCCCCCACCTCCCCAGCAAAGTATGCTGGCGGAGTATCAAAGCTTCTGAATCCAGAAGCCATTCATAATCATAATGAATTCTATAGTTAATGGCATGGAGACTGGAGAGCATTCAAAGGGACCTAAGTGATCCTAACTCATTATGGTGGGTTGAAGTTGGTGCCTGCAATCCAAGTCCCCTGTTTATTTTAAGAATACTTTTAAAGTCAGGCAGATTAGCCTTAATATCACATGAGTTAGAAATCCCCATTACCAGAATGCTTCTCCTAAATGTGGTCGTTTGTTGTGAGATTATGTATTTATGCTGAAATACAAAAGAATAATTTCCAAATCATTAGACTGGCCATTTCCCAAGTCTCATCTTTCTTTACTTCTCTGAATCCTTGGCTGTCTTGCTTGCCATGTTTTTCTGAATCCTCTCTTCTTCCAAGCTCCTGGTGAGAAGGGGATGGAGACCTTTCTCTGACCTCTAGCCACTCATCATCTACATCATGTGTTCCCCAAGGAAAGTTTGCTCAAGGCTGATGGAGTGACTTTCATCTAGGCCAGTACAAGGCAACTTCCACTTCCTGGTACAAGTCTGATCTCCCAACCAGGATGTGGAGGATCTCCCACAGAAAAGGGGGCAACATTCCTTTTGATCTCAGGCCTTCTATCTCCTGCTCTGCCTATTCCTTGAAGGAAGTGAAAGAAGAAAGTCAGTATGGAGTGAGATTTCCATCTGCTGCTGTGTAGGTTTGACTTCCAACTCCTACTGTACCATTTCCTACTTAATTTTCAGTTTTAGGATGTAAGAAGACTAGTGAAATCAGGCCTTTCATCTGACCATTTGATCATGAGCTTTCCATCCCATGTTCTCCTTGGCCCCAATTCAGTTCCTAGCCTTCTGTGAGAAAAGGAATGGCACCCTCCACTTCATGATGAACATTCTCACAACTTATCAGCCTATATATCCCAGTGATTGTAAACCTCTGCAAGTTATCATCCAAACCCATGTCCCACTACCTAATTCCTTATTCTCATTCCCCTCAACCCTCCCACCACAAAGTTCCAAACACATACCACACATTCCCTCCACTATGCACTTTGGAATGCCTATTACATTGACAACAAACTTTCCTTCATCCTAAATCTTTTCATCTTCCACTACTTTCATCTTCTAGCTATTATTGAAACATGGCTCTCCTTTGAGAACAGAGCCTGGGTTTTCCTGGTCACACTTTCTGGTACTACTTATACCTTTGATCAGTCCCGTTGGGTTACTGGTCAAGGTGGGGGCACTGGAATACCCCTTTTTCCTCATTTCCTCTTCCAGGATCTTCTCTCATCTCCGTCATTCAAGATCCTTTCCTCCTTTGAGGTTCATGCAATTAATATCTACCACTCAATCAAAATCATAGTTCCTTCTGTCTGCAGACTTCCTGGGTTATCCTCCTTCCTTCCTCAATACATTTTGTACTTGTCTCACATTATTTTTTTCCCCTTCCCAACTTCTGCCCTCATGTGGAGGAATTTCAACATTTATGATGACTTTCCTCCAAACATTTTAACTAATTCCTCCTTACTCACTTCCCATGACCTATTCCTCCACACTACCTCAGTTATATACAAAATGATCATGCCCCAGATCTTATTATCACTCACAAATGCACCATCTCCATGTTCAAGAATTCCAATATCCTGTTATCTGATAATAATCTACTGGCTTTCCACCCCTTCCCATACTTTCCCTTACAAAACACTACTCTTTGTTTGCACTATGATCCTCAATTCCTTGAACTCTGAATTCTCCCCTAGGCATTCTCTCTTGCACTAATCACTAGTTCTTCTTTTCCCTATCTTGGACCCCTTGGTGAACCAGTTCAGCCTTACACTGCCCTCCTCTCTAGACTCCCTAGACCCCTTAATTATATCATTAATTATACTCTGTCAATCCTCAAATTTGGATCCCTCCCACCATCCACTGCCTTCACTTCTACACCTGTGCTGCTGAAGGAAAGTAGAGAATATTGTACAACTGTTCTGATTCAGTTCACTACAAATTTATGTTCAACTGGGCTCTCACGGTTGCTAGGCAATCTTTTTATTCCTCCCTCATCAACTCTCTACCCCACTCTCTATATAGCTCTCCCAAATCTTTTCATCCTCTCCCATGTACCCTTTCCCCTCTCACCTTCTTAGCTGAGAACCTTGCCCCATATTTTCCAGAAAATTGAAGCTGTTCACTGTCAGCTCCTTTACTTCCTCGTCCCAGATCACTCATATGCCTTCTGCTACTATCTCCTACCATGAAGAGGTAGCCTTACCTTCTTAACAGGCTAACCCTGTTAAGAAAAGGCTAACCCTCTACCTGTATTCTACTCAATCCCATCTCCTCTAAAGATTCCCTCCTCTTCTGTCATCCCCACCCTATCATTTATTTTAAGCTTTCCCTGTTTACTGGCTCCTTCCCTATTGCCTATAAATATGTCCATGTCTTCAACATACCAAAAATAAAATAAAATAAACACTTTCAGTTGGTCTTTCTCTCCCTGCTAATTATCATCCTATATTTCTTCTGACCTTTGTAGCTAAGTCCTCAAAAAAAAGAACTGTTTTTCTCTTCTTACTCATTAACCCCTTAAAGTTCAACTGTTGACCTTATTGCTCTACTGAAACTATGCTTTTGGAAGTTACCAATGATCTCTTAATTGCCAAATCTAATGGTGCTTTTTCAATTCCCATTCTTCTCAATCTTTCTGTGACCTTTGATATTGCTACCATCCTCTTCTCCTTGATTTTTACCTCTTACGTTCTTACCTCTAGACTTTGGGAACACTACTGTCTCCTGATTCTCCTCCTATTTATCAGACTGTTCCTCATATGCCTTTACTGGATCCTCATCAAGATCGTGCCCTCCAACTATATGTTCCATAGGCTTCTGTCCTGTGCCCTCTTCTCTTCTCCCTCCATACTTTTTCACTTGGTGACCTCATCAGCTTCCATGGATTTAATTATCTTCACTATGCTGGTGATTCTCAAATCTACCTATAACATCTCTGCTGTCCTTCAATCTGACATCTCCAATATTCTGTCATACATCTTGAATTAGATGTCCATTAGATGTCTTAAACTCAACATGTCCAAAACTGAATTCATTATTTTGCTCCCAAACCTTCTCCTTCCTAAATTTCCTAGTACTGTAGAGGGCAACACCATCCTCCCAGACCCTCAGGTTCACATTTTCAATCCTTACTGTCTCTAAATCACTTCTTCCCCATGCCTATTACATTCCTTGGCTTTCTTCAAGAACCAACTCAAACTGTAACTTCAGAACAAATCCTTTCTCAGTTCCCACCAATTACACGTTTCCCAGAGTCTGCACTCTGAGACTACTCCCATTATACACTGTATATTTCTTGTATGTATCATTGATTGTTTTGCTTTATTTGTTTGTTTGCTTTTTGCATTCAGTCTCCACTAGAATATGTGTTTCTCAGGGGCAAAGGTTTTTTCTTGCTTTTTTGTTGCTCTTTCTTCAATGTTTAGTACAGTGAGTGGCACATACCAAGCCATCAATAAATGCTCATTGATTGACTAATCTCCTCTAATCTGAGAAAAGTGAGAATATTTTAACTGATGAGCACAGCAAATCTTTTTACTCATTGACCACTGAATGTTGGTTTCATCAAGAACAATCTAGATTGGGAGGTCATTTGAGGAGGAACTTCTGGAAAAAAACAAAAACAAAAAAACTGGTAAAACTCAGTTTGTATCGAATTTCAAGAAAAAGTAAATGCTTTCAGGAGGCAAGAGGAAGAAAGAGCTGCTTTTTATTTTGTTTGGTTTTTCATTTAAAATTCCTGTGACTTTCATGTAAAAGATTCTACCTTTGCCTGTTCCCTGTTCCTTACCCCTCCACTTCTGGTGTCAGGAGCCTTTGCCTGAAGGATCCATTTTGTTGCCAATGATTCATTCCTCTTCCCTAAAGTCTCCAAGTTCCTGATACATACATAAAAGTTTTAAGACATTTTTTCATTTAATTTGGATCTTGATGATTCAGAGTCAGATTTCTCATTTACTGCTCCTTTAATGCTATTTAGAATCACAGAATCTCAGTCTAGAAGGGATTTCATGGTTATTTAATCTAAATCACTCATGAACAAGAATTTCCTTTCCAATATTCCCAACAAGACTTTGCTTGATGACTTGTAATGAAAGGGAACCTATTACTTTCCAAAGTTGCTCATTCCACTTTAGGATACCTGTAACTGTAAGGATATTTTTCCTTGTTTCTAGTCTTTGTCTGCCTTTTTGCAATGCTGCTCCTACTTTTGTCAAAGGAATTGGTCTATAGTTTGCAGGGTCTATTCTTTTATTTTTCTTGAAAATATGGACAACAGTTTCCCTTTTTCAGTATCTTTCTGGTTCTTCTCCATTATTCTAATATCATTGACTGTAGCTAAGATCATGGATGGTGCTATTGATCATCTACTAATGACCAGATGACTTGGATTTAGGAATACTGTCCTTGTCCACTGGATGTCTCAGGAATGTACCATACAATACAGCTTATTTCAGTCCAGATGGACCCAAACATCAGACCATAGACCAATAGAGGGCACTCTGTCTCCCACTGGGCCTTTCCCTAGCAACTAATTCACTATTTCTTTGTCACTTCCAGGACTTCATGCCCATCAAGAGAACATTGGTACCCTTATTATGACCTCATAATAAGTGATGGATCAATATGGAGAACTCAGTTTTGAAAGTTTCACCCCTAATGAGACTCAGATAATTGATTTGTTTGATGAGAATGCAGGGAAGGTGTAGTATGAGCTTTGTGACTCAGACTCCTCCATTATCATCTCACCAAATAAGTTTTGTTTGTTTGTTTTTGAAAATGAAAAGTGTTTAATTCAGCACTAGATTCAGAAACAGCAAGCCAGGCCCCAGCCAGATGATATAAGCAAAGAAGTCAAAGAGATCTCCAGGTCAGTCTAACTGGCTCAAGCCCCTCATCGTGGAAGAACGAAGAGACTGTTAGAGCAGAAACTACCTTTAAGCCTCTTCTCTCCCTCTAAATGATATATACTATTATTCCCACTACATCCCTCACTTAGCAAAGGGAAAACTCCATCTCTCTCTAACAGCTAAAGAGATCAAACCAGACTGATCCACTCCAAAGTATAAATAAGGATACTTCTCTTGGGTATCAAATATTTCTTAACCATTTTTGCTCTATCCTTTCCAGCCCAAAATTCATTCTTCTCAACAGACACAACATAATCCAAGGAAAAGCTGACCTTGACATAGTGGGTTATAATTGCCCTCATCCTCCATCTCCTCATCCCAAGCAGTTGTCTTATCCTGATGTGATCCTCTTTTCTCCAATGTAGTTTTTTAGAAATTAAAAAATTCTTTAGGAATTCTAAACCAAAATAACGGCAGAAACTATCAGCCCATATTCTTTATTTTTTTGATACCTCAGGTTACCCTACATGTTTTACTTTCTACCATTACCACAACTACTACTACTATTACTACTAATATTAATTTTACTACTAATCTTACTACTACCATTGCTACTATGACTATTACTACTTCTACTATTACTAATAATAATAATCCTTAGCATTTTTATGTACTTTAAGGTTTTCAAAGCACCTTACAAATATCACCTCATTTTATTCTCATAATAACCCTGGAAGAAAGATACAATTATCATTCCCCACTTAACATATGGGAAATTGAAGGAGGCAGAAGCTAAGTGATTTGTCAGGGGTCACAGCAGTCGTGTGTTAGACAAGATTGGAACTCAGGTCTTCCTGACTCCAGGTCCAGCTCTCTATCCTCTGCAAAACCTTAGCTGCCTAGGTGCAAGTTGGCTCCCCTACAGGGATTGTAAACTCCTCAAGGGCGGGGACTGTCTCACACTTGATAAAAGTTTGAGAAAAGAACACTTTGCTTTCAAACCTGAACAGACACTAAGAATAGGTTACAAAGTCAGTCAAGGAAGAGTTAGAGGATTGGCATATAGTAGGAGGGCCCAGTTGATAGTACATAAAATCAGTTTGTATTGTACCTGTGTCCCACATCTGTGTGACTTTCCATCTCTAGTCAATAGCAGTAACTGGAAATGCTGTCCCTTTTCTTCTCAGATGGACACGATCGCTTCATTTTGGCTCCTTATGTTGCCTGGACAGTATCCCTTTAAAGGAAAGAATCCACTGCCAGCCCTGAGGTATGGTAGAGGAGAAGTAGGCCAACTCAGGGCTACCATCACTATCTTCGATGATCTGAGAAGCACACAGGGATGGAGAATGGGGCTATTGCCATTGCTACTCGGTTTTCAAGAACCTATTTAGATAGATACTCTTCATTTCCAGATACCCAGCATGTGGAAAACACAACTATGAAAACACAAATATGGAAAATATAAATATGGAATAATAAATGTTCGCATATAATGTATAAAATACAATATGATATATACAAAATAAAATAAATAATAAATAAAACATAAATATGGTTTAAACCAACAAAATAATCCCAAACATCATGCAAACTCTCCCCTAAATGTGTAAGCTGGCCCACTGTCTATCAAACACTGCCCCAGAAGCCACTAGGGAAATGGGACATCTAATGACACTCAGCAAATCATGAAATATACTATCTAAAATATACTTTGGTGGATGATGTCCTTTTTGGCACCTCAGTTTTCTCTGTCCTTTTTGAAAATGATGAACTTCATTCAGACAAGTGAATTTGTAGCTAACAAATTATAGGATTGATTTTAAATGCTGGTGCAGCAGACTAAGCACATTGAAAATCAATGCTTTCTCATTGCCAAATGTCAAGCTCTATTTTGTGGTCCAATGAGTGAACACTGCTCTGATGCCATTCAAGCCTCTATCATCCTATGGAAGCCGGCAGGTGAGCACGTCTTGGTCACTTCAAGAGATGACTAAACAGGTAAATTTGTCCAACAGACAAATGCAGACTAAGACAAAGTGCCAATATGCCAACAAACACCAAGGGAAGTTCCATATGGATGCTTCTTATGCTCACACCAGGAAGCTAAGGATAAATGATAAACTTTTATTAATATCAACAAACAAGGAGGCATCTTGGATCTCCCCTCAATAAAGAATTGGCTCACCTCTAAGATGAGAGGGACTCTTCTGGGATAGCTTCCAAGAAAGCACATAGCAAAATAAAGTCAACAAAGTGAATCATTAGAATATAAGGCATTTCAGTAAGTCTGCATTTAAGAATGGCACCCAGAGTAGCCATTCTGTCATTTCCCACCTGGCTGAACTACTTTGGAATTCTTAGCATGCTTCACAAAAACCTCATCATTCTGCTAGTAGCCTTGCCACTCCCATCTCATCAGTATTCTCTACTTCTAGAACTCCTCTGAAAAGTGAAGTGTGGAACTCTTCCTCAAATCACCATTTAAAGAGAGCACCTAGAAGTAGCTAAAAGATGATGGAATAGAGAGAATCACTTGGCTGAGATCTCTCAAATCCCCTTCCAAACAACCCCAAAATAATACCTCAACCTGAGTTCTGGAGTAGAAGAACCAACAGATGATCTGGTGATAACACCTTCTAGCTGAAGACAAATTAGGAAGTCAACAGGAAAGTTCTGTCTAACCAGGGTCGTGGTCAGGTAGGGCTGGAGCACAGGGAAGACCACACAGTGCAGGCCATATCCTGGAAAGTCAGCAGTGGCAGTGGGGATGGCTACATTGGCTGTAAGAACAGCTTCAGGAGCTCTCATCCCACAGAAAGTGGGCAACAACTGATCAGAAGGAGATTGAAAGGGACACATTGCTGGCACTGCATTCAGCACCTTGCTGCATTGTCCATACACTTCCAGGTTGCGGTCCCAGGGCCAACAGGAGCAATGGCACTGGGGTGTTAGGGAACATGCCTTGGTAGCATTTCCAGGGTAGAGAGGAGTGCTTGTGATCACTCACAACAGAGTAGGGACTCTAGTCTCAAATCCAAGACATAAGGAAACACCAGTAGTTTTAGCTATAGGAAAGCAGGGTACATGGTCACAATCCCAGTGCTAGAACTGTGGGCTATAGAAGAACAAGGTGTAAAGACCAGAACACAGGCCAGGAGAGCAGTGATCACATCTCTCCCTAGATCATACCACTTTGGAAGCACGGAAAGCCTACAGCCACCCAGATCTAGCTCTGAAAACAGCAGCAAGAAAGGTCCATAGCTCAGGACAGTGCCCCCTCTACTCCAGGAGCAGAGCCTAAATTTAACACAAGGTTAAAAGGCAAGAAATATTATTGTGCTATAAGAAATGATGATCTCATTGACGTTAGAAAGGCGTGGAAAGCTTTACAAGAAATGATGAAGAGAGAAGCCAGCAGAACCAAGAGAATATTGTATACAGGAGCAGCAATACTATTTTTTCAATGTATTTATTTATTTTTAGTATTCAACATTCACTTCCATAAGATTTTTAGCTTCAAATTTTCTCCCCCAATCTCTCCCCTCCCCAAGAAGGTGAGCAATCTAGATATAGGCTCTACTTATACATTCATATTTAACATATTTTCACTTTAGTCATGATATAAAAAAGAATTAGAACAAATGGGAGGAACCATGAGAAAGAAGAAAGAAAACAGCAACAAAAAAGGGAGCAAATAGTATGCTTTATTTGTATTCAGACCCCAAAGTTCTTTGTCTGGATGAGGAGTGCAATTTCTATTATGAGTCTTTTGGAGGTGTCTTAGATCCTTGCATTTCCGAGAAGAGCTAAGTCTATTAAAATCATAGCACAATGTGGCTATTACTCTGTATAGTTTTCTCCTGGTTCTGCTCATTTCTCCCAGCATTGGTTCATATACATCTTTCCAGCACAACAGCATTTCTTATAGCACAACAGTATTCCATTCCATTACTATACCACAACTTGTTCAGCCATTCCTCAGTTGATGGACAGCCCCCTCAATTTCCAATTCCTGGTCATCACATAAAGAGCTGCTATAAATATTTTAGTACATATGGTCCTTTTTCCATTTTTATGATCTCTTTGGAATACAGACCTAGAAATGGTATTGGTCAGTCAAAGGTTATGCACATTTTTATAACCCTTTGGGAATAGTTTCAAATTGATCTCCAGAATGGTTGAATAAGTTCACAACTCCACCAACAATGCATTAGTGTTCCAATTTTCCCACATCTCCCCCAATATTTATCATTTTTCTATTTTGTTATATTAGGCAATCTAATATGTGTGATGTGGCACCTCAGAAGTGTTTTGAAGCAATATTGTTTTGAAAATGACTTTGAGTAGCTAAGTAATTTTGACCATTATAAATATAAAATATAAATTAAAAATAAAGGACATACAAAGAGAGACATTATCTGCATCCAGAGAAACAACAGCAAAAAGAAAAAAAGGTACCATAACAAATTACTGTGGTTTCAGGAAAGACCAAGACATGAGAGCAATGCAAAAAAATATGAAAAAAAGCAATAGTTTGGTAAAAAGAAGCACACCAAACAAAAAAAAAAAACCTGAAGAAAATATTACCTTAAAAAACAGAATTGGCCAAATAATAAAAAAGCACAAAAATCCCCCAAAGAGAAGAATGCTTTAAAAAGCAGAATTGAGAACTAGAAAAGGAGGTTTAAAAGCTCAATGTAGAAAATAATTCCTTAAAAATTAGAATTGGGGAAGTGGAAGCTTGTGAGTCCATGGGACACCAAGAAACATCAAAACAAAATAAAAACAATGAAAAAAATAGAAAACTGTGAACTCTATCATTGGGAAAAGAACTGACCTAGAAAATAGATTCAGGAGAGATAATTTAAGACAAAAGAAGTAAATACTAGAGAGACAGAGACAGGTATGGAGAGAGAGAGCAAGAGCGAGAGCAAGAGTAAGAGAGAGAGAGAGACAGAGAGAGAGAGAGTATTAAGTGACTTACCCAGGGGGTGCAGGGCCCAGAGACAGGAAGACTCATCTTCCTCAGCTAAAATGTAGCCCCAGACGCTTACTAGCTGTATGACCCTGGGCAAGTCACTTAACTCTATTTGCTTCAGTTTCCTCATCTATAAAATGGGATGGAGAGAGAAATGGCAAGCCATTTAATATCTTTGCAATAAAACCCACATGGGGTCATGGAGTTGGACATGACTAAGAAAATGCCTGAACAATAATATGTCAATGGGACTTGAACCCAGGCCTTCAGGACTCTTAGAGTAGCTCTCTATCCACTAACCACAGAGAAATAAAATATACTCAAAGTAAATGTGAGGAAATGGAAGAGGAGTTTGGAGAGGGGGGGTAAGTAAATAAAAATACTTTTCTTTAAAACTAAACTGTAATTTAGATTTTCCAATTCTCAAGAATCATTCATTCAGCACACGTGTATATGATTTACCAGTGATATAATATGAACAAGGCACTGTGTGCTGGATTATTGTCTGTTCCTGTTTTCATGGACTTGAGAAACTGACTTTTGTAGGGCGGTATTTCTCAGAGTGCAAGCTATAATGCTGGTGAGGACCTGAAAAAAAAAAAAAAAAGGAAAGAAAAGAAAACTAATACTCTGGCCCAAAGTGAGCCATTTACTTCCTCCTTGGGGAGCCATTTTGACAGTCACTAAGAACTCACCTGGCTGTGTTCAAGGCCCATGGATGGGGGCAGCTAGAGAGAAATCCTGCTCTAGACTTGCCCTCTTGAGAGGCAGCTGAGGGTTTGAGGATGGAAGAATTATACAGAAAGAGAATCAGATACACTAAATGTTTTCTCCAGTGTTCTAAATTTGTTATCTCTTCAACCAAAGGCAGAAAAAAGCAATATTTGATGCTCTACAGAATGTAATTACTAGCTACCAGCATACTAAAGAAGGTTTATGCCACATTGCTCAGCCTGCACAGGGATTCGCTGGGAGTTCTTCCTTGTCTGTCTTCTCTTGTCTGGGCAAGGATGCAAGTAAGAACCAGTTATTTAGGAAATGACAGGAATCTCCACCACCCCTCTCTTCCCTGCTTTGGCATCATTGTATTCTGTACTTTGGTTGGTCCCTAAAGCCCATTTCTGTTTTACAGTTTGTTATTGATTGCAAAATCTACACAGCTCTTTAGAGGGCTATCTCATATTAAATGAATGTTTTCTCAGACAAAACACCATTGTTGTTTTCCAGGTAGATATTGCTATTTCTAAGCAAGTAAACAACTTGCAGGGTTTTTTTTTCTCTCTTGCCCCTTTTATTTTATTTATTTATTTTGCTTTGCATCTCTTGAAATGATTTCAAAAGACTGTAGCAAAATAGGCTATTTTAGGAAAAGTCACATTATTTTCTTACTGATAGGGAGCTCTGCTTTTCATCTCCCAAGTGGAACTGATCTTTGTTCAGCTCAATTCAACAAACACAGGATGATCATATAATGTGCCAGGCATTGTGCTAAATGCCAAAGATACAAAGACAAAATAAAGGAATAAATAAATCTTTGGCTTTCAAGAGCCTTACATTCTACCAAAGGTTGGGAGGTATCTCAAGGGAAGGGGCTGGAAGAATATGTACACATATGAGTAAACAGAAGATAGTCTGAAAATGGAAAAAAAGCACTAACCAATGGGATAGAGAAGGATATCATACAAGAGGTGATTCTTAAACTAAACCTTAAAAGACGTTAAAGATTCGAAGTAGCGCAGGTTTGGAAGAAGCACATTCCAGGCACAAAAAATGTACAGGGGTAGAAAATGAAATTCTGAGTTTGGGGAAGAGTGCAAAAGTCTCTAAATTGTTCCAAAAAATGGATAGCAGATGGGCTAGGGCAGAGCCTGCTTTTAAGCTGGCTTACTCTAATCAAGCCTGAATTTCTGAGCAACTATCTTATTTTAAGAAAGGAGGTTATGCTAATTTACAATTCCTCTTATCAAGTTTTTAGCTTTTCGATGGTCATTAATGCATAGTTTAAACATTAATCTTCTTGCTTGCAGTTCGCAGAACAGTAAGACAAATTGGCTTCTGGAACTGCTGTGAAAATGTGAGACTATTGTAGGATGACCTCACAGAAAGATTTTCACTGTTTGACACTTGGTTCTAATGCTACACAGACCCTGTTCATTCCAAAATCCTTTGCAGAAGGGATGCAGGAAACCAGAGGCACCAGATATCTCTAGGTTATTGGTGTCTTGAAATATCCTGGGTTTGGGTTACTACCACTTTGAGGAGGACAACAGGGTATGAGGTCAACAGTTTTGCAAATTGTTGAATCAAGCCCCATATCAAAGGTCAACAAAGCTAACCACACTTTTCTGAAACTCTGTAGTAGATGTAACAAAACTCTTACAGACTCTTTGGAGTGCAAACATTAAGTGACGTGTTGCCTTGATATGAATAGAAAGAGAGTGAAGAATGGTGGAAAACCCTCTTGACAAGCAGCAAGAATTCACCAACTCTCTACGTGACCTTGGGCAAGTCATTGAATCTCTCTAGGCCATAGTTTTCTCAGCAAAGAGAAATACACACACACACATACACACACACACACACACACATACACACAAAGTTTCTCCTAGTTACAATTTCTCAGAGATGTAAAGATGAACTTAGATAATGAATAGGAAAGCACTTTAAATTTATAAAACACTATTAAACTCTACAGTATTGGTAGCATTAAACACTTCAATCCAAATTTACAGAATCACAGAGTTGAAGGATGTTCAGAAGTCATCTTGCCCAGACTATATCAAAAACAAGAATTTACTCTGGTCAGTAAGTTAACTAACACTTGTTTTAAAGCACCTACTGTGTTCCAGGCACTGTTTGAAGTCCAGGGGATAAAAAAGAAAGGCATGGGATAGTCTTGACTTTCAAGGAGCCCACAGTCTAATGGAAGAGACACCATGCAACTAAGTAATGAATCACTTGAAGCAGTCACATGTATTAGAATTTACATGATTCAGAATGGTTAATTATATAAAACCCGCTCATTGGTTCCAATGCAGTGGAAATATGTAGTTTGATTCCATTTTAGAAAATCAATTATTTACAAAGGCATCTGTTGATACAGTTAGAGCACTGGGCCTGAAGTCAAAAAGAACTAAGTTCAAATCTGGCCTCAGATGCTTACTAGCTGTGTGACCTTCAACCTCTTTTTGCCTCAGTTTCCCCAAAAGTAAATGAGGATAATAACAACACCTACCTCACAAGGTTGTTATGAGGAACAAATGTGGTAATTTTTAAAAAGCACTTAGCACAGTGCCTACCACATAGTAGGTGCTATACAAATGCTTATTCTCTTGCCCTATATTCATCAGACCTAAGTCATACAAACAAAATTCTCTACATTTCATTGGCTGTCTTCCCTGATCTTAGCTCCAGGGACCAAGATGCCCCTACACTGGGTAACCTGTGGTGCCCTGCCCCACCTCACTCACTTTCCTGTCTCCCTTTGTATGTTATCTCTCCCTTTACTGTATCCCTCTGCCCCATTATGGGGCAGGGACTGTCTTCATTTTTTGTTTATTGCATCCCCAGTGCTTAGCACAGTGCCTGGCACAAAGTAGGCACAAAATAAATATTAATTAGATGTGTTGAATTGGATTGAAAATATATACAAGATACATTGAGGGAAAGTACAAAGATTTAGAAGGACTGGGAAAAGTTTCTTGCTAAAACTAAGACCTTTAGCTAAGACTTGGAGGAGCCAGGGAAGACATAAAGTAGAGATGACCAGGGAAAGTCTTCCAGGCCTGTGGAACGGCCAGTGAAAGTGCTCAGAACCAGGAGATGGAGGTCTTATGCAAAAAAAAAACCAAAAAACAAAACTACAAAAAAACCCAAAAACTGCAAGGAGGTCAATGTCTGAATTATAGAGTACATGGAGGGGAGTGAAGTGTAAACAATCTGGAAAAGTAGGAGGCAGGTTGCAAATGACTTGAAAAGCCAAACAAAGGATTTTATATTTGATCCTGGGGGTAATGGAGAGACAGTGAAGTTTATTGAGTAGGAAGGTTGAAATGGTCAGACCTGCATTTTAGGAAAATCAATTTAATAAATAAACGGAGGATAGATAGAAGTAGGGAGAGACTTGAGACAGGTAGACCCACCAGAAGGCTGCTGTTGCAATAGTTAGATGTGAGGTAATAGGCAATGGAGGCCTGCACCAGGGTGGTTACAGTGACAGAGGAGATAAGTGGGCTTCTATCAAAGATATTATAAAGATAAAAACAACACTACTTGGCCCCTGATTGTATATGAGGAAAGTGAGAAAGATTGAGGAGTTGAACATGACACGTAGGTAATGAGCCTCGGAGATTGGGAGAATGATTTTTCTCAACAGTAATGGGGAAATTAGAAAAGGGAGACAGCTTTGGGGAAAAATGAAGAGTTTAGTATGTGACAGTCAGCTGGAGATGTAAGACTAGGGCTAGGGATAGAGGTTAAGGATGAACAAGTAGATCTGAAAATCTTCATAGAGATTCACATGAGTAAAAGCAAAGGTAGAAGATGGTGGGAGTATTCCAAGGCTGAGGTTTGGGAGGTAAAGATCTTCAAAGGGATAAAGGGGCAACGAAGTTGGAGAGAAAAGCTAAGTGTAGCATTGAACTCATTCATCAGGGAGATCAAGTAGGGAAGGGAGGAGAGTATATCCATTGCGGGGTGGTAGCCTAGGAAAGAACTGAGGGGTGGAGGGATTAGAGGTCACAGTGAGAATTAAGAATAGGGTTTGGAGCTGCAAGAGAGATTGGATTATAATAAATTATTATCAAATAAAGAAATTTCAGTACATTGAGGACTTTGGAGGTATTTGAGGTACCCTAGTATGAGAGCAGGAATTAGGAGAGAAAGACCAGTAAGTCAATGAGGAAGGAATGAAAGTGTCTCAGATGGTGGTCAATAACAGCTACCAGAATCTTGATTGGAAGGTGGATATGGACTGAATGAACCTCAAAGTAAGCAAGTTTACTGGTTGATAGTGGTAGGAGAGCCTAGAAGTGGCAGTAGGTTTCAAGGAATATTCTAAGTTCCTAACCATGACCGTGAACTGAGGGCCTATGAATGCATATGAAACGAGTATTAGAAAGTTCAGCCAATGAGGCTATGTCATTGGTGGGGAATGGGGTCTCAGAGAGACTTGACAATTTGGGTATCTAGCTTTTGCTTGAAGCTCTCAAGTGAAGGAAAATTTCATACTTTTCAAGGTAGCCCATTTCATTTCTGGAGAAGGGCAGAAATGTGTGTGTGTGCATGAACATATACACTTGTATGCATATATATATATATGGATATATATATATATATATATATATATATATATATATATATATATATATATATATATATCAGAACAGGCACTGCGCTAAATTCTGGGGGTTTAAATGAAGAAAACAGGTCAATTCTTACTCTCGAGGACATTTCAATGGAGAAAGACAAAACACAAAGGTGTGAGGGTGATGGGTAGGGAAGTCAGAAATACTTCTAAGGTAAGGCAGCTAGTGTGTATATGAGGCAGACTAGAGAGTGAGCTGGAAGGGAAGTAAACAATAAGACTGGAATCTCTGATGATATGGTAGTTATGGGAAAGGACTCACCAACAACTGAGTTGTCACCAGGAAGGCAAGATGGCCAATGTGTAGTGGAACCAACTTGAGAGTAAGCCAGGTGGGATAGCTCTAGTTATTAGGAAACTTTTTGTGACATCAATCTCAATTCCCCCTTTGTAACTTCCTTCCATTTCCCCTAGAACTTCCTCCTGAGGTCTAGCAGAATTACTCTAATTCTTCCACCTGCTAGCCCTTTAGATATTTGAAGGTAACTTTTATGTGATGGTCTCAACACCAAGCCCTCCCCTTGCCTCACTTAAAGTTCCTCACATGGCAACCATAAGACAACTTTCCTCCTCATTTAACCTCTCTAAATTACATTATGAAAACTATTCCATAGCAACCTACCCATCCCCAAGGAGGTAGGGCTCTCATCACCTTCATGGCAGGGGGATTTCCATTATCCTAGAAGAAATGGGGGTCTGGAATGGCAGAACAATTAATCAGAAAGTGACAGGGAAAATAGTGTGCATTTATACTGAAAGTTATCACGGCCACAAAAACTTCTGGTAGCAAAGCAGTGACTGACATCCTACTGGGATGTTGTTATGGGACTTATGCAAATGAAGCAAGAAGCAATGACTATTGCAGTGTTTCTAATCAACAAAGTGATATGCCACTAATTAGGTTTCAACTGACTCCAATCCCATTTCTAGGCATTAATTGGGAGGGAGTATGCGGATTGTCAGTTAATAATAGAACAGTTATACTTCCATAGTCATTTTCTTCCTGTTTATCACTTTGTTTGATTGCTTGTATAGCAAACACTTGATTCATCCTTATCCACTTAGCGATCTGGGCTTGATTTTTTTATCAGTAAGTTATTAATTAAATTAGAGATGTCTTTAAAGCACTGTCAAGTCTCTTTATGAGCCTTAGAAGAATGTTTTAATAACTGGAAACTGCCAGTGACACAGCATTTCAAAAAGGAGAATAAAACCCAATAGCCACAAAGAGGATTTGCTCTCATCGGGTCTCAGAAGAAAGTAGAGCTTCAGGGACTTTCTAGGCACCCCACATACCTGAACAAGAATCCATTCTGCATCATACCAGAAAAATAGTTATCCAGTATTCATTTAAAGATGCCCCCGGGGCGGGGGGACAAGGAACCTACTGTTTTCTCTTGGTAATTCATTAATAGTTTGCCTAGTTCTGTTAGAATAATTTTTTTCCTCTATCAAATCACCAAATCTAAATTTGCAGCTCCCAACTAATATTCCTAGTCCACCATCTGGAGTCAAATAGAACAATGCTAATCAATATCTGAAAACAATTATAATGTGTTCCCTAAGTGAATTGTTCAATCTAAACATCTGCATTTGCTTCAATCAGTTCTCTTGTGGCAATGATCTCATAGCTCTTTTCCATCCCTACTTCCTCTTCCAGGCACTCTGCAGCTTATACCGTCCTTCATAAATGTGATGTCCAGAACTGAGTACAATACCCTGCTGTCTAGGATGGTTGTGAGGTGATGAGATGATATAACTAAAATGTTTTGTAAACATCATGATGAATGTAATTATATCAATTGTATATCTTACATGAAGAAGAAGAAACCGGACCAAGGCCTGAATCCCACAAGAAATATTACTTTCCAGGTCCTGGAAATTATACCTCTTTTAATAGAGTTTAGTATCACATTAGATTTTTTTTAAATGCTATATTTTAGGGGCAGCTAGGTGGTACAGTGAACAGAGTCCTGACCTTGGAGTCAGGAAGACCGGAGCTCAAATCTAGCCGCAGACACTTGATGCTTATTAGGTGTGTGACCTTGGACAAGTAACATAACCCCAGTTGCCTCACCTCCCCCCTCCAAAAAAAGAGAAAAAATTCCATACTTTATTGTTTAGTCATAGTGAATATATAGTCCATTAAAAGTCCCAGATAATATTTCCCCAGGTCCCTGATAAAGTTGATTTTCTGAACCCTGGTGCAAAATTTTACATTTATGCCTATTAAATTTGAATTTCATCTTATCACATTTGATATCACATTACCACCAATGTCCTTGCTTTCAAGAACATTTAGCATCTGGCCTCTTCATCAGTGCATTAACTATTCCTTTCAAGTTGTACAATCTGAAAATTTGATTGAAACGGGCAAATAAGATGCTTAGAAAAGTCTGGATTTAAGATTCTTAAGATTGCTGTCCCAGCAAAAAGTATCCTTTGTCCAGATAGACTAAAGATGTTTTGGTATTGTTCATCCTCTTGCCCTATGTAAGAATATTTATTATGATTCTAATATTACCGAGAAGTTGCTATTTTTTTCTGGAGTTGGGTTTCTTTTAACTACCAAGGCAGTTTTTGGTCAAGGGAGAATAATAAGCCCTCTCTTGGCTGAATCCTGAATTATAGGCCACTTCAGAAGAAAAGCCTTTTACCCCAGTGGGCCCGATGATGGATTTAATAGTAAAACCTGTAATTTTTCATAATGCATTCATCATAGTTCAGAGATCTCGCTGGGAGAAATCATGGGAATTAAGCAGTAATAGTTCGCTAGCATTTATATGGTACTTTGAGGTTTGCAAAGCACTTCCCAACTACTATCTCATTTGATTCTTGAAACAACCCTGAGAGGTAAATATTATCCTCCCCATTTTAAAAATGAGGAAACAGGCAAAAAGAGATTAAGAAAGAGACTTGCTGAAGACCACACCTCTAGTAAGTGACTAGTGCAGGATTTGAACTCAGGTGATCCTGACTCCAAGTCTAGCACTTTATCCATTGGGCCACCTATCTATTCCACGTACATTACACAATAAGAGTCCTAAAAGTAAGGAAGCAAGTCTGTTGTTTGTTTGTTTCACCTTTAAAAAAATCAGGAGTGTTTCTTTATGGGAGAGCTCTGATCATTTTTTGTTGGGGTATTTCTAGGGGCATAAACGTGTCTCTGGCATCCACACTGACTTCACCTCCTTTCCCAACATTTCTGAGTGTTAAAACCTTTATATAGTTTTAAAGGTGACAAGAAGTCAAAAAGGGCAGGTTCGGGAGTATGCACGACAGTGAGGAGGACAAGGATAGCACTAAGCCCCATTGCCTTAATTTGGGTGATGGTATCATGGTTGCTCTAATGCATATGAGCCTCAGGATACTTGTAGTAGCACATGATAGAAGTAAGAGAGTGGGGTGGGGAAAAATGGTGGAGAGTGTAAAAGGAAGAAGAAAAGTATAGCGAAGAAAGAAAGAAAAAGGGAGAAGAGAAAAAAGAGAAAGAGGAAAGAAAAGAAAGAGAAAAAAGGAGATAGTAAAGAGGAGTGGGGGGGGGTGTTACTTCCAGCTGAGGGTAATCAAGGAAAGCTTCATGTAAGATGCCACAGCTAAATTGGGTCTGGAAAGAAAGGCATAATTTCATTAAGTGGAGATTAAGTGGAGGGGGAAATGAGTCAATTCCAATCAAGAGGGAAGGGATAAGAAAGGGTTTAAGATGGAAGACTTCTAGAAGGATAATAGGATATTGTGAGCAGGCCAATTTGTTAGGAATCTACAATGCATAAAAGAGAGCTATGTGAAATAAAACTGAAAAGGTGGGTTAAAGGCATATATGGAGGGCCTGCAGTGCCAGACTAATAAGTTTATCCTTTATTCAGGAGGCATTGGGGAATTGGAAAGTTTTTGAAAAAAGGAGTAAAATCAGACCAAAGCATTAGGAAGATGACATGGGCAGAGGTGTGAAGAATGGATTGGAGAGGCAAAGGCAGGGTAATTACTACTTTGTCTTTTTCTTTTTTTGCCCAGATCTATGATTTCATTGCTGTGTAGAGTTCCTGTGGTACCAACTCTTCTATAAATTAGCATTTTAGAGTGTCTCTTGGTTCATTAAGAGGTTAAGTGACTCATCCCAGGTCACAGCTGGTATGTGTCAAAAACAGAGCTTGAAATCAAGTCTCTCCAAATCTTAGGTCAGCCCTATATCATGCATTCTGTCCTTTTAAGTCAACAAGTCAATGAACATTAAGCTTATACTATATGTAAGGCACTGTATTAAGTGCTGAGGATACAAAGAAAGGCAAAAAAAATCCCTGCCTTCAAGGAAGTTACAATCTAGTATGTGACTGAAACATGAAAATAACCACACATATAGATATATACAGAGTAGATAAATGGTGATCTCACAAGGGCAGGCTCTAGCAACTGTGGGGAGCCCTGAAGGTCTCTTGTGGAAGGCAGATAATGGCAGAGTGCTGAAAACCAGATCATACCCAAAACAAGAAAAATCAAGAATGGCAATAATGGGGCTAAAAACTGTGTGTTTAATAATTGGAAGAATTATTTACCTGAGCTTTAAAGACATGATGATGAAAATACCAAAGAGATGAAATCATGATTAATCTACATTCAGATGAATGTATCTTTGCTTACCTGATCTAGTTCATGATTATATTCAGAACATTATCCTCAAAAATGATAGGATATTGAACCCATTTGAGATTTTGCACTAGGCACTACTTAGAATAAGTTAATCATCACCAACACTGCTGCCCCGTAGGAAATGGAAGCCTAAGTAAAGTGATGTGGTCTGCTGGATTGAGTCCTGAATTAATAATCAGATCTGGGCCTGAGTTCTGCTTATGATCAGGGGTAAGTCCCTCCTTCTGACCCTCTGTTTTCTCATCTATAAAATGAAGTTGGAAACATTTTCACTATGAACTTCATATGGTGGCTGTGAGGAAAGTCCTTTTTAAATAGATATCAAGATATCTGTATATATATATATATATATATAACTATTATTATTTTCAGACACTTCAAGCAGAACAAACAAAGGCCCATAATTTTCAGATGGGAAATTTTTTAAAAAGCACTTTGTATGTGTTGCAGGAAGAAAATTCATTGCTTATTTATATGATGCTTCCTATAATTCATCTTTCAGTAAATGCTAATTTGTGTTGATAAATTAAATTCATAAGGAGGCTTTGATTTGTCAGATGCATATCTGATAACAGAATCAGAATGTGGGCAAGCCATAAATTTGCATCTGCTTTAATTTTTGAAGGCTGATCTACAAGGCCAGAGAAACAACTTAATTTTATTCTGGCCATGAAATTTATTGTGAGTGACTCACAATGAAAGTGTGCATCGCTGTATATTAATAACAAAAAAAAAACAGCCCTGCAGGCCTGGCCTTTATTGAATTCTCATCCAGTGCTATTCAAAGTTATTGAGAATGTCAGCTTAAAATAAAAGGGCACTCATGAGTGATTATTTATATGTCACAAAGATGCTTTGGGATTTGGAGCAATTGGTTTTAACTTAGAATGTATAGGCTACTCCTGTTAGATCCCTGACTCATTCTCCAGCCATATTCTGTGACCTTCTTTGGCACTTCTAGCCCTCGGCATCTTGGATGTGTTCCAAAAGTCATGAATTCATGGAAAAAAGGCACCTGAGAATTTGGAAAGTTCTCAAAATAGCAGTAAATAAATAAGTCATAGCTTTGGGGACTTAGATCAGCTTATTGGAACCGCTCACATCCACAGACTGTCTCCGGTTGCATAGATGCTTGATGCCTCTGCCCCTGTTATGCCTTGCATGTAGAATTCCATCTTGATCTCCATCAGCCCCTTAGCCCAGCCATCCTTTCAGGCCCAGCTTACGACTTGCTTTCTCTACAAAACCTTTCCTGACAAGTTTCTGTCCACACTGCTCATCTACTTTCACTGGAATGCTATTATATTTCTTGTTTATGTAACATAATGCAGGACTTAATATTAAAACTGTTGTAGCCTTTAAAAAAGTGTCTTGGACATTTGCATTTGATCCCTCATGCTGCCTAGTATTTACAAGAGATATTTTTAACTCAAGAGATATTTTTGATTAACTAATAAGCTAGAGTGGCTTTCAAATACTTCACTCATCATTTCTATAGCCACTCTCTCCTTCCTCTCTCCCAATCTAGTTCTTTATCTCCTTATTGCCAAGATTATATCAATAACCATTTGAGAGGCAAAAGAGTTGGTGCCAGAGGACCTAGAGTTTAAATCCCCTCTTTGGTACATACTTACCTATGAGAACTGCAGCAAATCACTTACACTTGCTGTGTCTCAGTTTTCTCATCTATAAAATAAGAGGGCTGAACTAGATAGACTTTAACGTCCCTTTCATCTCTAAACCTATAATCCTAAATTCATTAGGTCCTATCTCTTCTTTTTTTCTTATTCAATTTTATTTTGAATCCTGAATACTCTCCTTCCCTCACATGTTATAATAACGTGAATAGTCAAGCAAAATAAATCCCTGCATTAGGCATGTCCCCTTCGCCACCCTCTTCCCCATCCTCCACCCCCAAAAAAACCTCGATCTGCATTCTGAGTCTATCCTCCCTCTATTTGGAGGTGAATAACACATTTCATCATGAATGTTCTGGAATTGGGGCTGGTCACTGGGTCTTCCCTCTTCTAATTCATCCTGTATACTGCAAGTAATATAATCTTTTTTAAATATTGTTTTTGCCATGTCACTTCTGTGTTTCCTCATTGCCAATCACATAAAAGCTAGCCTGTTGGTCTAACTTCCCAAGCCCTCCATCAACTAGTTCCCTTTTATTTCATCAACCTACTTTAATATTACTTCCCTGCTCTGATCTTTCCCATTCCAATCTCTGCGTACAAGCCATTATCCCCACCTAAATAACACTTTTCCTTCTCTACCAATCCATGTTCATTGTCATTTCCAAACTTGGCTCAAAACCAGTTCTCTATAGAAAGTTAATTGATTAGTGTATTCATTTATTTAAAACAAGTTTGTTGAATGTCCACTAAGTGATAAACATCAGGACAGGGACACACACTTTTACTTAGCATCTTTTCAACATTTACATACTTAGCTTGTAATACATCATTATTCATTAGCTAATATATTATGTAAGTGTGCTACCTGTATATGATTTCTTTTTCCAGATAGGCAGAGAGCATTTTGGTTCCTTCTATTTCTTTTATTTCAGTATGAGTGAACAGTGTCATGGGACAGCCAAAAATACCAGTAAAAAAGCTAATGCATTTCTGGACTTCATTAAAGGAGGCATAGCTTTCAAGGGTAAGGAGCTAATAGAGTATTCCTCTGTACTTTGTCCTGATTAGAGCAGAGCTGGAATACTATGTTCAGCTGTGAACACCACAGTTTAGGAAAAACACTGATAACTCAAAAGGAGGGCAAACCAGGATGGTCCTGGAGTACATATTATATAAATGTGTGTGTGTTCGTCCTTTGTTGCCACAGAAGACCATGCCATCAAAGAAATTATGACATGACTTGCACTTGACTTTGGTTTGAATGAGGGAGGAGGTGTTGTGCAGATCACCAGCCTCACTTCTCCTCCAGAGCCATCTGAACTCAGTGACCAGATATTCATCAGGATGACTGGAGATAACTCGGGATGAGGCAATTGGGATTAAGTGATTAGCCCAAGGTCACATAGTTAGTGAATGTCAAGTGTCTGTAGTGGGTGGTAAACCATGGGTGGTGATCCCATGGAGGGATGAGCTTGTGCCTTAGTCACATCTAGTGGAGTGTATTGCTCAACTCTGAAAAGACTTGGTGATTTGGTGTGATTCATCAAATCTGGGGTGGGCTATTGTTCTTCTCCCCTTCCCTTCATGGGGAAAGGATTCTGTGTCCATTAAAAAAGAACAAGTAGTTTTTCCTCCCTAAGCTTTCTGGGCTGGGTTGTAGATGCCTGGTGCCCTTCCTTACCCACTTCAGCAAGGTGACATCTGAGATTACCTGGAAACTAAGTCAAAGGCTTAGCTAGGTGAAATGATCCTGGGCCTCAGGCAAGACCTTGGCTGTCTCATTGCTTTGTGTTTCTTTTCAGATCATAGATAACCAAACAGTGATCATAAGATATACCTTTCCAAGTATATCTTGGAAGCAAACTTGTGAGTTTGAGAGATCAGAGTTCCTATTTCCCTCAGCCAGCGCAGACTGGAAGCCAACAGAGGTAAGAATTTGAACCTGAGTCATTCATAATTACCAGGAGGTACTGAAAATAAGCAAACAAACAAAAACCTATATATTGCTTGCAAAGTAAAATGACCTTAGGACTGAGAAAGAGAAAATCCCAAGGAGAGGATGAAGGAATCCAAGACAAATAAACAGACAGGAGGCCTCTGGGCAGTTCCAGTTAGGTCCATCTAAAAGATTCAAATTAGCTTAATTCTTGAATATGAAAATAACTGGAAAATGTGATTGTTAAGCTTCTCTGAGTGATATTTTAAAGGTGATAAAGAATGTGATAAGTGAAATACTATGCAAAAATTATGGCCTGTTTGGATCTAGAAGAACCCAATTCACCAGCAAATACCCAAACTAAAACTCTAAAATTGCCCCTGAAAGTACAATGATAAAGAAAACTAAAAAGACCCAGCTATAAATTCCTTCATCTAATCTAGGAATGCATGAAATAATTGCCAAAATTTTATATATAAGTACAAATTGGAGATAAGCTAGAGTGAGTGGAAAGCAAAGTAAAAAACAGAAAGACCCACAGAAGATGGGGTGGAGCAGAAAGAGTAAATGCATATTGGATTTCTATAGGTCTGAAGGAGGTATGTTGAGATCCCCCAAATTATCATTTTACTATTTATTTCTCCCTGTAATTTGATGGACCTCTTTTTTTTTCATTGTACAGATGCTGTCATTCAGGGCATATACATTAAGTACTAATATTAATTCGTTGTCTATGTGCCTTTAGGAATTGTTTAGTTGTTTTGGTTGTGCTTAACTCTTTGTGATCCTATTAGGGGAGGCAAAGATATTGAAGTGGTTTGCCATTCCTTATTCAGATCATTTTACAGATGAGGAAACTGAAGCAAAGAGGATTAAGTGACTTGCCAATGGTCACATAAGCTAGTATGTGTCTGGGGTCAGATCTGAACTCAGTTGTTCCTGACTCCAGGTAAGTATTATGATGAAAATCAAGAGACAAAGAGAAACTGAGGGCAAAGTACTGAACATGATCAATTTATTATCAAGGCTAGCCATTGTCAATAAAAAGAGATAGAAGACTCCTCTTCCCTTTCCCCCTTCTCCCTTCTATGGTGAGATATGTTGAGTCTAGACTGTAGCTCATAGGGATAGGGAAGCTAAACTCCTACAAACTTTACTACTCAGGTCTACACAATTAAATCTAAATCTGATCCATAAATATTGATTCCAGAGTTAGATACAATTCTCAATAAATAAAACAAAATAGAGTATCAATTTTCAATTTCACACCCAGATCTTTATACACTGTGCTACCTAGCTACCCACATAACTTCAGGAATAAAGTGCAATTATTAACACACAATTATTCAGAATAATATGAACTGGGAAAAAGGGGGAAAGGAAGGGACTAAGGAGAAGAAACAAATTACTTCATTTACAAGTCACCAGTATTAGGAAACTCCTCTTTCACTCCCTTGTTTATTTAAAAGGAGAGATAGAGAGTGACAGAGATGGAGAGACAAAAAGAGACAGAGAAAGGATGGAGAGAAATAAAAAATTAGCACTCATGAACATAAATGTGAATAGAATGAACTCACACACAAAATGGAAAAGGGATGATAGAAAGTATTAGAAAGCAGAATTCAAAAATGTATTCTTCATAAGAAACACACAAAATGGTAAAGATTCACACACAGTTAAAAATAAGAGGGCAAAGAAGAATCTATTATGTTTCATATGAATTCAAAAAAAGATTTACCAATAGCAACAATAAAAATGACATAATTAAGATAAACAGAGAAACAAAATTAGTCTAAGGGAATTGTAGAAAATGAATTATATAGATATAGATATAGATATAGATATAGACATACATATATACACATATGCAAGTATGCATATATGCACAGAATTATATATAAAACATCTAAATAGTTAAAAGAAAAGTCCATTGGTAACATACACAGTAAAATGATAATAGTGTGAGGTGCATAATAAAATTCTCTCAGACCTACATAAATCTAACAAAAAGCTAATTAAGGAGGAAGCTAAGGAGATGAAGATAATTTTCTCATCTTAAATCTATATAAATCAAACAAAAAGATAAACAAGGAAGAAGTTAATGACATGAAGAGAATTTTTAAAAGTTACATATGACAGATCTCTGGTGATTACAGAATGGCAATAGAAAAAATTATCCTCTTTCTCATCTATACATGACACCTTGACAAAAATTGACTGTATTAGGACAAAAAAATCCCACAAACCAATACAGAAAAGTAATGAAGTATTAAGCACATCCTTTACTGACCAAAACAAAATATAATTATATTAAAGAGCCTTTGAAAAAACAATTAAATTAATTGGAGAATAAATAATTGAGTCCTAAAGAAACAGTGAGCCAAAGAACAAATCAGAGGAACAACAGATAATGTCAGCCCATAAAGTGATAAAAACGATGCAATATGCCAAAACTTTTGGGATTCAGCCAAGGCATCTTAAGGAAGAGAAAGAACGTATCAATGAATTGGGGACACAACTGGAAGAAAAAAATTATAAAAGATACAACATTCGAGAAATATTCAAAGTAACTACAAAGGGTATAAAATATTTGGGAATCTATTCACAAAGATACACTCAAATAGTGGGCCTTTACTTCAGTGGTTGATATCTTTGGATATGTGTATAGTTACATAGTCATTTATATATGTAAAGATATTAATAAACAACTAGTACATGAGAGTAATATTAATAAATTACTAGACTAGTAATTGTGTCTAACATGTGCCAGGCACTGTGATAAGGATTCTATAAATATTATGTCATCGGATCCTCACAACAGTCTTGGGAGGTAGATGATATTTTTATCCCCATTTTACAGTTAAGGAAACTGAGGCAGGCAGAAGTTCATTAACAAGTCAAGAGTTACATAGCAAAGAGGTGTCTGAGGTTAGATTTGAACTCAGGTCTTCCTGACTCCAGGGCAAGCATTCTACACACTAAGCCACCTAGTTGTATGTACGTATGTATGTGTATGTGCACACATGCACATGCATGTGTGTTGAATATGTGCATATACATATATAGATATCCCATATGTATAGATATGTGTGTAGACACATATATACAGATATGTATGTATTTAGTAAAATATATGACAGCATCTTTCATCACACTGTGCTTACAGATAAAATGGGGAGATTTGTTATTATTCAGTCGTTTCAGTCTTGTGACCCCATTTGGGATTTTCTTGGCAAAGATACTGGAGTGGTTTGTCATTTCCTTCTCCAGTTTATTTTACACATGAGGAAACTGAGGACAACAGAGTTAAATGATTCGCCCAGGGTCACACAGCTAGCAAGTATCTGAGACCAGATTTGAACTCAGAAAGATAAATCTTCTTGACTTCAGACCTTGCCCACTATCCACTCTGCCACCTAGCTGCTAATTAGCAATAACATTGAATAGATATAAAAATTTTGGTCAGATATTCAGACATAAAGAGGGTTCACTAGTGGGACATCATCTTGGGGAAAGGTCTATTGTGGAGTACCCCAGGAACCTGCCCTTTACCCTCTGCCATTCGACATTATCAATGACTTCGATGAAAGTTAAGTGGCATGTCTGTCAAATTTTCAGTTGTTTTAAAAGTTGGAAGAACCACTAATGTATTGGATGAGAGCAGAATCACAGTCTAGAGCAATCTTGACAGACTGAAACAATTGTCCAAGCCATATAAGATGAAATTTGACAGGGATAAATGCAAAATTCTAGACAATTTTTTAAATGTTCATAAGTACAGAAGTAGAGAAATATAACTAGACAGCAGTTCTTGTAAAAAACAGCCTTTAGTGGTGTATCAGAAATTCATACAAGATAATAGTAAGATACAGTATACCCAAGTAAGTAGTTATTCCTGCTTTTACTGAGACAGGTACAGAGTTTTGAATAAGGGAGGTGATAATTCTTCTTTACATAGTCCTGTCTCTGGTCTATGATTTCCTATGACTATGAACACATCTCGAATATTGTGTTCAGCATTGAATATCATATTTTAGGGAAGACATGGGCAAATTTCAAAATGAGGAGGACAATTGGAGTGGAGATTGCAGAACAGGTTACATAAGGATCTATTTTCAGAAAGTGTGGGGGTTGGGATAGAAAGGAATTTAGCCTGGAAAAATGCAGACAGAGAGAATATGTTGACTGCCCTCAACTATCTGGAAGGTTTTCACATTGAAAAGAGCAATCTTGCCCTGCCTGGTCACAAAGGGGAGAATCCGAAGCAATGCTGGGTAGATGTTTCAGAGACAAGCAGTAAGATCAGTGCTCTGAAAGTGGAGAGGGCCAGTTTTGTGGGGCCGCTCTTCAAAGAAAGCAGAAGGTAAATGGATGGATAGCCTTTAAATATGTGCAGAAGGAATTATTCAGACACGGGTCAGTCTAAATAGCCCTCGATGCCCCTCCCCACCTTCAGAGAAAGAAAGTTCCTTTCAGTCTTAAAGTAAATCCAGTAAGTTTTGGTTCTGGTGTATCTATAAATTCGTCAAAGTTCTGTTTGTCCATTTAGTTTTTAACTTGGGGAATAATGAGACAGAAAGTCTCCACAGTGAAAACAGGGTGTGGAAAATTACTAGTGAATCCAGTGGAAATTTTTATGGCTGGCAAAATGTTGGCAACTGTAGGGATTTATTGACTCAGTCCACCAAGGCTGAGCTAGGTTTTGGGCAACTGGAAGGCATCCTCCATACTGCTGTGTGTTGAATCAGCTATTTAAAAGTACACGATGTCCTTTGGGGCAAGAGTTAGTACCCATGTATGCTGCATTATTTGCCAGTGTTTTTTTTTTATTATTTTAAAATTGTTGGGAGTGATGGAGCAAAGACTCTCCCCAAATTCCAAGAACCTTCTGTTCTTTCCAGAGATAAGAGCATTTCAGGTTAACCACTATTTTAGAGTCTCTGTACTTCCAGAGCAATCCTCTTTAATATTTCATCTCTCCACATCTATATGTAGTAACGCATAAAACATGTTCTAGGGAAGCTGAATGGTTGGAATAAAGAATAACTTGCCTTTCACTCAGTCCAGGGGAGTGTTACTGGCTGTTGTTCATTTTAAATCTTTTTTTTTTCTACTATGGAAATCTATTTTCTGCAGCTGGACCTCTTAGAACAGATGGGGGCAAAAATTCAGAATGAGATTTTCCCAGACAGCTACATTCCGTTTTCCAGGGTGTAAAAGAAAAGGGGGTTGATTTTATTTATTTGTTTAGGCCTTTGCTTTTGAATTTCATTCTTTTGTCGGTAGTGGTGGTGGTTGTCTGATATAAAAAACAATTTTTCCTGCACTGCACCCTAAGCAGAGAAATCAATCTCAGCTTCTTAGAAAAGGGCCACAACTTCTATGAAGCTGATGGGCTCTGGGAGCAGAGCCATTAATGTTGTAAGGGACATTCAATTCTCTTTTTTTCCTACCCTGTGAAAGGACATTACAAAAAAATAATTAATGACTCCACTAATTTTCCAGCTTTCCTCACAAGTTGGTATAACATCTAAGCCTTCTTTCCAGGTCCCCTCAGTCAGTCAAAGGAAGGACAACTTTTCATTTTAACCTTTTCATTACAGAAGAGAAAATGGGTTGGGAACAATTTGTAGCTGCTTCCACAAAGTAACAAAGTATTTTACTATCCATGTGATCAATTCATCATAATGATCTTATATTGCCCTCATTTCAGGGTCTCATTTTTTCTGTTGATTTGGCCAAACTTTAACCTCTCCTGCCTCATTCCACTTTAATCATACTGTACCCAGACTGAAAAGCAAATAATAGCAAAACTTAGCATGGGGCCTTGTACACACCAGAGGCCTAATTGAATTTTTTATAGAATACTATCTTTAAACAAGTCTTTTGGCTTGTTTAATTCGTACAAGATTAAACAGGTGAATTTTTTGGTCCTAGGATCTAGCTTCTGAGCTGTTTATAGCAAGTGTATGACATTAGCCAGGACCAAGCAGAGATTCTGAACCTGGGGTTTGTGAACCAAAGGCTTTTCCTCAGCCCTTATTCTCCTTGACCTCTCTGCAACCTTTGACACAGTAGATCACTCTCTGTGATAGTTTCTTCTCTCTAGGTTTTCAAGACACCCCTCTCTTCTGATTTTCCTCACCTATCTGTGAGGAAAATCTCTATGTCATTTGCTGGATTTTCCTCCATATTAAACCCCTAACTGTACACGTTCTTAAGGGCTCTATCCTGGATCCTCTTCTTTTCTCCCTTTATATTACTTCACTTGGTGACCTCATCACCTCCCATAGATTTAATTACCTTCTCTGTGGTTATAATGTTAAAATTTCTCTCTCTGCTGACCTCCAATCTCAACTCTCCAACTGCCTTTCAGACATTTAGAACTGGATTCTAGTAGAGATCTTAAGCTCAATAAATCCAAAGAAGAGCTCATTATCTTTTCCTCTGAACCTTCTCTCGCTCCAATTTCCCTGTTCCTGTAGAGGGCAACACCATCCTTCCCGTTCCTAAGGCTTACAACCTAGTTATTTTTTGTGCCCACCTGACTCAGAGTGAACATTATTTCTCTTTTGGCCAGAACCCTACGGGTCTTCCCCTCCCAGTCTGATTTTTTTTTTTTTATTAAAGAAGCCATCCCTTACCTCACTTCGTAAACAGGCCTATTCACCGATGGGTGTTGCCTAACTCAAAGTAGGAACTCAGAGCTTGGCTTAAAAAGGCCAAGGTCTCCCACTGCATCCTGGACCATCTCCAGTTGTCCTGATCTATATCTGGCCCCTGGACCCAGATGACTCTGGAGGAGAAAGTGAGACTGGTGACTTTACACAGCCCTCTCTCACTCAAATCCAATTCAATCACAAGTCATGTCCTCATCTTCCTGATGTCATGGTCTTCGAGAATGAAGGAAAAACCACAACCTAGAAATCATCCTAGATTCGTCACTATCTCTCACTACCACAACCCCCTCTTCCCTCTATTTAATCTGTTGCCAAGGCCTGTCGGTTTCACCTTTGCAACATCTCTCAAATATTCTCCCTTTACTGTCCTCTAACACTGACACCATCCAGGTGAAGACCTCACTATTATTGTAATAGCCTGCTGGTGGGCCAGCCTACCTCAAGTCTTGCCCCACTCCAATACATCCTCTATTTGGCCACTAAAGTGATTTTCCAGAAGTGAAGGTCTGACCATGTCACCCTCTCTATTCCGTAAACTCAAATATATCCCTATTGCCTCCAGGATCAAATCCAAAATCCTCTGCTTGGCTTTCAAAACCCTTTCTAACTAAGCCCCTTCCTATTTTTCAAGTCTTCTTGGATTTTACTCCTTGCCATGAACTCTTCATTGCAGACACTGGCCTCCTGTTCCATGAACAAAAGACATTCCATCTCTCTGCTCTTGGCATTTTCTCTGGCTCTCCCTCATGCCTGAAATTTTCTCTCTCATCTGCCTGCTGACTTCCCTACCTTTTTAAAATACCAACTAAAATAGCATCTTTTGCAGGAAGCTTTTCCTATCCTCTTAATTCTGTATATGGCTTATTTGTATAGATTTGTTTATAGTCTCTCTCGTTAGATTATGGACTCCTTGAGGGCAGGAATATTTTTTTGTTTTAATTCCCCAGAATTTAGTACAGTGTCTGGCACACAATAAACACTTAATAAATGTTGGTTAATGGACTGGGTTTTAGCATTTGAAGTTAATTACACACTATTTACATTCTGAACAAGCTTCTGCCAAAGACAGCACCCCACCACTGTTGGGGTTTTTGATGTTGAAAATAGCTGAGTTTGCCCTCTGCAAAGGAAAGAAAGGAAGTAGCTACTTTGTATCAGGTGTTATGCTTTTGAAGGTTAGAAAGGCTCTTTACAAATAATACTTCATTTGATTTTCACAAGATCCCTATGAGGTAGGTACTATCATTTCCCCCATTTTACAGTTGAGAGAACTGAGGCAGACAGAGGTTAAGTGACTTGCTTAGAATCTCATAGCTAGTAAGTATCCAAGGTTCAATTTGAACTTGGGTCTTCCTAAATGTACCACCTAACTAACTACTGAAAAGCTGAGTTTGCAATCAGTGGGAGGTGGTGCTAATCACTGGAATTGGCTGCACATAGAATTTGAGCCTATAAGTCAGAATTTCAATCTACAACAGACAGTGTGAGAAATGTTCCACACAATTTTACATGCAGGCTTAGAAAGCTCTTTATATTTTACTTATCTAGTATTTCGTTGGGTCTTAAACCATACAGTAAATTCATCTCCAGCACTGTCACTTATAATCTAGAAAAGAAACTATTTATATATCTGAATATTAAACAGATAACATATGGAAAAAATCAGTGATATGAGTTGAGCAACATATGATATTACTTTAATTATTTTATTTGTTTCAGTTGTATCTGACTCTGTGACACCATTTGGGGCTTTCTTATCAATGAAAACAGTTTACCATTTCCTTCTCCAGCTCATTTTACAGATAAAGAAACTGAGGCAAACATGGTTAAGTGACTTGCCCAGGGTCACACAGCTAGGAAGTGTCTGATGCCAGATTTGAAATCAGGTCCTCCTGATGCCAGGCCAGCCTCTCTCTCCAATGCACCAGCTGGCTGTCCCATGATATTTCTTGTTAATTGCAAATCTCCTCCTTAGTAGGTCAGGGGTCATTTTTTTCCTTAGCTTCCACATGCTTAGAGCTGGGATAATTTTACATTTAATACCTGCTTTGTTTATAAAACAGATTTATTCACTCACTCATTTGTTCATCCATGTTTTCATTCATTCTACTGACATGTCTTTGAACAAATTGCTTCCCCTTTATATCCTGCTTCCTAGTCTGAAACATAAAGAATTGTTGTCTTTCAAATATTATAGGAACTTTCTCATTAAATGTTTCCCCACCCCCCTGAGCCTGTCATTGGGACAGGCACTGAAGAGGACCTGTCATATCTGTTTCCATACCACAGAATGCTAGTCCTAGTGAAGTTGATTCTGGCTTCATATTTTAGTAGGATTCCCTCCCAGTCCCCTTTCTCTCTTTGATCACACGTTTGTGTCACAGCCACCTCTTAACTTCTCAAGGACTGAGGTCTCATTTGTGGTCTATAGAAGTCCTCTCTACTGCTGCTTTGCTGCCACTCGTGCTGTTACTGCTGTCCTTTTCTTTTTCCAGCTAATTTTTCACCATTTCACTGCTCATCAGCACCTCCAATGGGTGTCAGAGAGTAGGCAGCCTCACTCCATTCCACTCCTGATTCTTGGTTCATTGTGGACAAGTTTCAAACTGTTGCCTAAAATCTGTTGTGAGGACTATCTCAGGATTTCAGTTCCCATGCATTCTCTGGTCCCAATTAGCAAAGTTAATTAAGGGATGACTTATGATGTGAAAAAAAAAATCTATTCTTTGTAAACAGCACATGAACTGAAGAAAAAATACCCAAGCAGCTGAGCAAATAAGCAACAAAACACTACTTTAGAGTGCTGGAAGAAAGCATGGGAATGACTTTGTTTGATAGGGAGCATTTCTAGCCTCTGATTCTATCTTCTTAACACTTGCTTAGATTGAAGATGAAAACAATAGGCATAACATCTCTTGGGACTGACAGTAGGTATCCTACTGTAGGGATTCAACTATATCAGGAAAGTATTACAGGCTTTTAAATTTAACCAAGATGCCCATGATTCCAGGACAAGAGGAAAGGTCTTTGGTGATACACTAGTGAGGGCAGGAACAATGTTTTGCATTTCTTAGTATCTGTAGTTCTGTACCAGTAGTCTCCAGTAAATGTATGTGATGATGAGAACTGAAAAACACAAAAAGTACATTTTGTGAGAGTGTGACTAGTACACACCTCCTACTGCATGACATGGGATCTCAGCTTATACTGTTAGACATGCAGAGAAGGACGAAAGTTTAGTCACCAAACCAAGGTCAGTATCAGCAATGACCTCCATCCCTCAGTTGACCATCACAAAACTGCCTTCTGGTTTCCTCTGACTCCACACAAACATATAGATAAGCCAAGACTTGCAAAGAATCTGAGGATTTGAAAGACTGGATTCTGCCACCTCCATGACCTATAAACCCAAAGGCCTGGCCCCAGGAAGAAATATTCAGAATTATACAGGAAAAGAAAGACCAGCCTTCATGAAAGAGTGCAGTTCTGCAGAAATAAGTGAAATGACTTAGTGTCAGAATCCTACCATATATTTTACCACACCTATGCATAAAGTTATAATTAGCCCAAATAACAGCTAGGTAAATCCACTTGAGCTAAGACATAGGTGGGGATGTGGTTGACGGAATAGGGAAGGGGAGGCAGAGAAAAGGAGACTGCCATGTATAGTCCAATAAGGGGTGTGATCATTTCAGGAAAGGAGAGATCAACCCTCAGAAAGCCCCTAGAAACAACTGTTCCTTGTGCCTCCTGAGCCATACAGGTGGGCATAGGTAGATGTAGGTACATGAGAAAAACCTGGAAGCATGCCCAAGTCCCAATCTCAGATGACAACATATTGGGGTTATGCCCCCATTCATTCCATGCCTTTCACAGTTCTCTTATATGAATCCCGTGTGAGGAGTAAATGCCTTTCCTTTTCTTTGTTTACATAACATACAGAAACTCTGACATTAAACAATAAAGCTCAGGACTATTACAAACAATCCCCAGGAAACAAAAGTCAGATTCTTTTTATAAAAATTCTGTTGATTCTTGTTTTCCTAATTTAGAGAGTTAGCACAAATCACTATGCATTTCAGCATGGATAATTCCTCACAGTATGCTTTTGGCTTGTAGCCTCCAAATACCACTCTTTGTGGGTCTGCCAGGGACAGTAAAAAGTTGTGTTATTTTTCTGGTGCTTCAATGAGATAGTTTCTTCAAAAGGCAAAGCTGATTGTTTGCTTGCTCCCAAATGGCTCAGAAAGACCACACAGATAGAAGTGTAACTCTTAGATACCTCTCCAAAATGACATCAAACCTGCAAAGGAAAACTGGCACCATTAATTTCTGTTATAACTTTCCTAGAGCCCTACTTACTGAAAAAGTCACTTCCCTTTATTTGTAGGCAGAAACCAACAAGTGCTCTCCGTTTGGAAGCCATTGGACATGTCACGGAAACTTACAAACAGGTGACCAGGAGAATTATGAATTCTCTTCACCTTGACAGGCTGACATAATACTCTGATATGAAGGACAAGAAAGAGGGGAAAGTTATGTGTGTGTTTGTGGAAGTGAAATAAAGTTTGGCACCATTATGTTACACAAAACATAGGTGTAGGTTCAATCTTAGATAAAATAATAAAATTTGTCTCCTGCTACCCCAAGTCTTCTCTTTTCTATCTATATCCTTTCCCTGAGCCTTTTTGTAGTGTACAAAAGCCCCTACTTGGTCCTCTTCCAGTCAGGGAGTTGCAGGTATGAATATACTCTATAGAGTATAGAAAGAAAGAGATGAAGAGATAGAGAAAAAGAAGGAATGAAGATGGAAGGGAAGGGAAGGACAGAGAGGGAAAGGAAAGGAAAGGAAAGGAAAGGAAAGGAAAGGAAAGGAAAGGAAAGGAAAGGAAAGGAAAGGAAAGGAAAGGAAAGGAAAAGGAAAGGAAAGGAAAGGAAAGGAAAGGAAAGGAAAGGAAAGGAAGAAAGGAAAGGAAGAAAGGGAAGGGAAGGGAAGGGAAGGGAAGGGAAGGTCAAGGCAGGGCAAGGCAAGGCAAGGCAAGGCAAAAAGGAAAGGAAAGGAAAGCAAAGAAAGAAAGGAAAGGAAAGGAAATCATTGAGTTAATGAATGAAAGAACAAATGATAATACATTATCTATCAGATAATAGACAGATAATGTAGAGGTGACTGATAATACCTAATATGTTACTGATTCTGGTAAGAATTCAATTTGAATCACAGAGTCTCAGAGCTGAAAGACTCCTCAGAGGCCATGTAGTTCAACCTGTAAATGAATGAGAATCCCTTCTACAGCATCCCAGACAAATGAGCATCTTGCCTTGATTATCCTCAGTAAGAGAGTGAAATACAAAGCAGCCCAGTCCACTGTTGAACCGCAGAAATTATTCACAAGTGTTTCCTCAAGCTTAAATGTGCCTCATTGAAACTTACACCCTTTACTTACAGCTCTGTTCTCTGGATCCCTGTTCCACACAATGACCTTTCAAATACTGGAAAGCAATTCTCATGAACCTACCCTGTCTACTCTTCTTCAGGCAAAAGCTCCTTAGTTCCTCCAACCAGCCCTCATATGTTACTATCATAAAGTCATTCGCTATCCCAGCACTTCAAGCAAAAGGAATGAGTCTCAACTGTCAGTAATCAATAATTTTATAATCAGTATGCCTTCATTGCTTTGCCTCCTCATCTCTGCTTCCTGGATTCCCTGGTTTCCTTCAAGTCCCAGCTAAAGTCCCACCTTCCACAGGAAGCTCTTCCCAACCCTCCCTAATTCTAGTGCCTTCCTTCTGCACATTATCCTGTGTATCTCTTGTTGGCACATAGCTGTTATCATATTTTTCTCTCCTATTAGACTGTGAATTCCTTAAGAGTAGGGACTGTCCATTGCCTCTTTTCATATTCCCAGTGCTTAGCGCAGTGTGTAACATTTAATACATTTGTGGACTGACTGACTGATTTCAGTAAGATAAAAGAAGAAATTGATAGTGGTGGAGAAGCATTTTAGTGTTACTGAAATTACAACCTGCAACACTGCTTTCTGTTTCACCTAAGAATCAAGTCATAATCTTGCTCTCTCTGTCTATATCTCTGTCTATGTCTACATATAGATTTACATAGGGAGACAGACAAACATATGTACTCATCTCTTGCCAGGATGTCAGTGTTCTTTTTTATGTCTATTTACATACATACATGCATGCATGCATACATACATACACCTGCATACACACATTACTGAATTCTTACCAGTGTCAAGAATCAGGGCCCCCTCTGTGTACATACACGCATACATGCATGCATGCATATACACACACATATACATATTATGCTAATCTCTTGCCAGTGTCATATATATGTAACTAAGAAAGGAGCTTGTTTAGAAGTTATATTTATCAAAAGTGCCATAAACTGCCACAAGCATGAAATCATTCTTCCAAAAGAGTGATTTGCCTCTATTCAGAAAATCACTGAGTGAGAGCAAGCACTTTTTGAGAACAGTGCCTTATCCTTGCAGGATACCAGGAAAGACAGATTGATTTGTGTTCTCATCTATAATTAGCAGAATATAATGTCAGAGGAATGATGGTACTCTGAACATTAAGATGAAACCACCCACACTCCCAGGGCCTTGCAATTCATATCACAGCAGAAGTCTTACCACAACCATTATCCTCTCTAGGGAGATAAATCTTAAACTTCAAAAGCAGAGGCCCTGCATGGACATGGGACTAGCCTTCTGGTTAGCCCTAGGATATCCAAATTACAATAAAGTCATTATATTTTTCTTCCTAATTGAGGGGGGGGATAGAAATACTTCTACATGACAAGTTACTCTTCAACTTTAGAATCAGAAAAGAAGAAACTGTGAGCAGCCAACACTTCTCTGCTGCCACAATATGGTAAGTCTGGAAAACAGTTGCCTTGGTATTATTATGCAGGGAGAGCTTAGTGTATTGAGCTATGCCATAGGCTCCAGGAGAAAGACAATAGAACCAGGACCCCACAATTAAAGGATTTGCGATATAACTGGCAAGTTCTGTGAAAATGCATTAGATACTTGATTTTATTCAGTTAATCAATAAATCTGCAAATATTTACAGAGCAATATTGACTACATGCAAGGGCAGGGCCTTCTCTATGGCAAGGCTACCAAAGCTTCATCCCAGGGCACTGAATTTAGAGGATGCTAACAGCACTCACAGTCCTTTAGCATACAGAGTTAGCACTTAATTAGCAAGAATTAATTAAAGTAGGAAACTGCTAGATGATTTGTCTTGGATGAGCGCCTGCCCACCATCCCATGCAGCTGCTTTCCTAGCAGTGGCCCATCACTAAGGTCCTGCCTGCTACCACCCCCTCACCTCAGTGTGTAACTCATTCCACTAACCTGAGATGTGTTTTGTGATACTTAGACAAGGCTTCAAAACGCTTGATTAAAGCTGCTTGTATGGGCCTATATCAGGAGCCATGTCAGGATGCAAAAATGTGTCCCATCTTGAGGAAGGTATAATCTAATGGGTGAGGTAAGATATATAAATGTAAAAAGTTAAATAAAATCACCTAGTAGAATTGAGAGCTTTCTTCAAAGTCAGTCAGTAGCATTTATTAAGTGCCTTCTATATGCTAGATCTTTTCTTAAGCTTGGGGGATACAAAACAAGGAAAAATAAAAACAATCCCTGTTCTCAAGGAGCCCAGAATCTAATGAGGGAGGCAGACTGTAAATAAACATGCACAAGCAAGGCAAGTACAGGATAAATTGGGGATAAACCCAAAGGAAAGGGAGGAAGATTAGGCAGGGCTGGGAAAAGCTTTCAACTGAGATCTGAAAAAAGATGAAAGAACTAGGAGGTTATGAGGAGAGCACCATGGTTAAAGAAGGATGTTGACTAGCTGGAAAGTATCCAGGAAGGCAGAGGATCTTGAATACATGTCTTATAAGGAGCAGCTGAACAAATTACTTACTTAGCTTGGGAGAAAAAAAGAAAACAGAAAAGCCTGAGTGGAAGGAAAGCATTATACATACATGCACACATGCATGTATGGATAGATGTGTATATGCACATGTATGTATAATGCATATGTATAATAAATGTGCATGCACACATATGTGTATGTGTATATACATGTGTATGTATATATACATGTACATATATATTTAAACATTTGAAGGATTAACACAAGGAAGGACCATTGGATACATTTTGTTTGACCCCAGTTAGGAGAATCAGGAACAACAAGTAGAAGTTACAAAAAAGTCAACTGAGCCTTGATATCAGGAAGAACTTCCTAACAGTCAGAGTGTACCTAAAGGGGAACTGACTACCTCAGGGGAACCATAGTTTTTCTTTCATTGAGGGTCTTTCCTTCAAAGAGAAATTGAATGACAAACTGTCCAGTATGTTGCCATGGAGATTCCTTCTGGGGGACAGGTTGGACTATGTGACCCCTGAGAGACTTCCAGCTCTACATCTGTTTCTGTATGGGATGTCGCAGGCATGGATTTTTATGAAATCAGAATGGGCTGGAAAGACTCCATGAAAGATGTTAGACTGGAGTTAGGCCCTGAGAGGTTATATTTGTGTAGGCAGAGGGGAACTGGGGTCATACAGAGCTGAATATTTCATTTGATCATACCTGTGGGATTTCTGGTTCCTTTATTCTTTTATAATCTGATGAGATTTACATTTGTTTGATAGAAACCAGAAGTATTTTGTGACTTTCTGCCTATAACTTACTTAAACTCTTTGTTTTCGTTATTATTCAGTCATTTTTAGTTCTGTCTGATTCTTTATGGCCCCATTTGGAGTTTCCTTGACAAAGATACTGGAGTGGTTTGCCAATTCTCTATGTCATTTTACAGATGAGGAAACTGAGGGAAATACGGTTAAATGACTTGCCCAGGGTCACATAACTAGTCAGTTCTTCCTGACTCCAGCAAGAGACTTTACCACCTAGCTGCCCTCTGTAAAACATTCTCTGGACATTCATCTAACATAAGGGTGGTTCCTAGAGAGAGCTGTTTTCAAATCCTGGCACTGATAGTAATGATGTGACCTTGGACAAGTAAATTCTGATCAAGATTTGGATTCACCATCTGTAAAGGTTAGAAACAATAAAAAGCATTGATTAAACACTTACTGTGAGCCAGCTACTATCCCAAGTAAAAGAAGAGGATAACCCTGGAACTAGAAGCAGCTGGGTGGTGCAGCAGGTGGAGCGCTGGTCTTAAATCTGGGAAGACCTGTTCAAGCCCTGCCTCATGCCACCAGGTGAAGTGGCACTGGGTAAGTCCCTTAACCTCCATAGACCTCAGTTTTCTCATCTGTAAAATGGGAATAATAGTATCACCTATCTCCCAAGGAATTTTTGAGAGTTAAATAAGATGACATGCAAAAGCACTTTGTACATCTCAAGACTTTAAATGCTAGATATTGTTATCATTATTACCCAGTGCCTGGAGGTGTTGTGAGTAAAAACCTTCACAAACGTTAAATGCTATATAAGAGTGAACCTTCAAGTTTTGAGTTATCAAAATGGCAGGTCATCAGCATATTGACAACTGATCAAAAGTCAAAGCAAACTTTTATTTACCTTCAGTCTTTATTTCAAATTCTATATTGAGGTCTCCTTACATAAATTTAGTTGATCTTCCCCTGTAACTCCACTTTATGAATACTTTCCCCTCTTCTACAACTCTTTGAAATTCAGGAAAATGAAAGGATTGATATCTACACAAGATATTCTTTTACTCCTGAGTCATATATGAAGCCACGAGTTTAGATGGGAAGGAAGGAAGAAGGAAGGAAGGAAGGAAGGAAGGAAGGAAGGAAGGAAGGAAGGAAGGAAGGAAGGAAGGAAGGAAGGAAGGAAGGAAGGAAGGAAGGAAGGAAGGAAGGAAGGAAGGAAGAGAAAAAGAAAGATCCTTATTCCTCCACCTTCAGTCACACAGCAGAGGCTTTACTGGATTTGAATGGTCATTATGAGAGAGGGAGGGCATCAACTGACAGCATTTTGTCAGGACTGAGATTCCCCTGTGACAGAGTTAATCCATAATAGGTTTCTGTGTGATAGCTGCTCATTGACGAGTGGAATCTGGCATTTCAGCCAGTGTTGTATAATTTTCCTCACATAAAGACAGCCCAGCAGAAACAGCAGCTGCATTGCACCATTCAAAATGCGTCCCTTGCAAGCTTGCCAAGGCTGGATGTTAAACTTTGGGTGACTCCTGTTATTGCTGAAACGAGATAAATAGTGAAGCTGGGACTACAGCTACAAAGTCACATTATGCCTTTTCATCCTCAAAAATCATCAAATAAGAAGTCATAATTTGTTATTAGACAATATGTGACAATTGAACATGTTGGGGCGAGGAGAAAGAAGAGAGCTTCCTTTGTAAATGCATTGGAACAGGTCAACCATAAGGCTACATTAAATAGTTTTCTGACTGATAAATTCTTTGCTCTCCACTCAGAAACCCATTTATGCCTTTTCAGCCTGTTATTCTTGTCTTTGCCAAACTGTAAATCCCCTACAGAGAATTGTCTCAAAGGGATGAGACCTCCTTCTGATTCTAGTTACAATGTGGGCGGGGGACTGGGGGTGGTGCAGTGGGGTAATTGTTGGCTACAAAGTCCTACTCTAATGCCTCATGGTAGCCCAGAGAGGACCCTGGGGGCTATGTCAGAGGAAGGTTCATTCTGAAGTGCCTTCTCAAACTGGGAAAACTTCCAGTGTGAGAGCGTGTCTTGTGAGGACCAACCCAGATAAGTTTATCCCCAGGAGACTAACCATAAACTGATGATTTTTATTTTCGCTTTTGTTTATAGCAGCTCATGAAAATATCCTACATCACTAGAGGTCTTATATGATGAAACAAGACAATCTAAAATGTAAATACACATTGCTACGTCTCTGTCTCCCATGGCCAGGCCTGACTGCATACAGCAGAGTCCACATATGTTACATTGTCTTTTTGAGGATTTAAGTCAGTTCACTTTGACTATCAAATGTGGTTTGCTTTGTGTCTACCTGGCCTTCCATCACCAACTCTGGCATTACAGCATGGCATTTGCTAATGCATTATGTCAAAGGAAAAAAAATGTCTCAAAGGAATTATCTAGTCAGGCAATTACTCATAGAGAAGGTAAGAAAGCCTGGTCTATTCACCTTGAATCAAAGGGAAAGCATTTCTCCCACTTCCAGAAAATGTAGATAGTACTTTGTTATTCTGGTTAAAAGAGTTCATGTAGGAGTCTATAAAGGGAATTGACTTAGTTGTGAGTACATAAGCAGCTCTGAATAGGAAGAAGGGGCAATTATTCTCCATGATCACTGGATGCCATGGAAATTCATACAGGCAGGGAGGTAAAAGCAGCTTTCACAGCATTAGGTTGTGCTTCGTCTACAAAGACGATGGACATGATTTTTAGATAACTATTCGATTCATAACCCTAAATTACGTGCTGTAAGTAAAGGAATGTTCTTTTCACTTGTCATCAAAATGAATAGAAACATTTCCTTCCTCTTTTTGCCAGAAAAAAAATGAACATGAATAGTAGTATATTATGTTTGTTCATGACTACACCATACCAGTGTTGGATCTGAAAAGATATTTATTTTCCTAGGCTTTGACAATTTTCTACTCTTTTTTTATTAAAGTTTAAGAAGGATGATGGTGACAGACCATCAACTCATACCCTTTTAGAAAACTATTACTTAGTTTCAAGAACTCTTAATGCCCTGTTTCTTCTTTCCTGGTTTCTCACACTTTGCCCATTCCACCATCGCCGTGTGAGTGCAAGGATATAGAGAGACAATGAAGCTGAAGTCAATCTAATGACTCCTTAATATGTCTTATAAAAGATTTGATAGGAGAAAATCTTAAGTTATTGACTAAAATGAGATCTTGGATCATGTCTGGATTCTAGAGATCTATGTTCTCTCTACTTAGTTTAAATCATTGCTAGTTGGGTATATAGCATGGTACCTTGTGCCCCATAAAGGATCAATAATATTTCATTAGGTAATTAATTTGTAATAAGTATATTCTTAATCCATTCTCTTCCCACCTTCTTCTATAAGGCTAGAATCGTAATCATGTCTTTCTCTAGCACCTCCAAGTATTCCACCTAGAAACTTTCTCAGATCCTCTTCCCCATTCTAATGACCATTTCTTCTGCCTTATAAGTTCTTTAAACTACTTGTCTACCTCTCTTTTTCTTTACCTAACAAACACCTGAAAAGAATTGTCTATACTGTGTTTCACAAACCTATTGGCATACTCTTGCTCCAGTACCTTCACTTGAAATTTCCTCTCACCTGGAATTCTCTTGCCTCTTCTTCATTTATTTACTGTGTCCTACCTCCTATGCTTTAGAGACTAGGTCCAATCTCAACCTTGTTTCGTGAAGCCTTCAAAAAGTACTCCATACCTCAATAATAAACACCTCCTCACAACCAAAGCCCTTCCTGTTAATACCACTAATATATAATTTGTTACACTGCATCTTATGATTCTAAAGTAAATACTGGATTATAAAGATTCATTATAATGAGTCCCTGTTCCCAAAGGACATTCCAGTGGAGGGGAAAGGGTGGAGCAGAGAATAAGAAATACATAATAAAGTAAATATAAAATATACCCAAAATAATTTTCAGGGCAAGACACTAGAAAATAGGATCAGCTCTGCTTTCACTAGTCTAGTAACACACTAGATGAAACTTTTTAAGAACCAGAGATTCTATGAAGTGGAGGTAAGGACAAAGTGCATTTTAAGTATAGTAGACAGCCTATAAAAAGATACAGAGATAAGAAATGAAATGTCCTGCGTGGGGAACAGTAAGGTAGGGTACTTTTGCTACAATGCAAAGTATAAGAATGCTAGTAATTGGTATCAAATCTGGAAAGTGAGGCTGGAGTCAGATTGAGAAGGGGGTTAAAAGGCAGGGGAGTTTGTATTTTATCATGAAGACAAGAGAAAGTCACTGGAACTTCTTGAGCAGTGAAATAATAGACAAATATTTCAAGACATTGATGCAAGACATTATTCATTCTCCAGTTCATAGGGATCTCCTTGGTTTCTACTATTTTATTTTGCTCACTCTCTCTGTCTCTCTCTGTGTCTCTGTCTGTCTCTGTCTCTGTCTCTCTCTCTCTCTTTCTCTCTCTCTCTATCTCTCTGTCTCTCTATTTCTCGGTCTCTCTGTCTCTGTCTTTCTCTCTCTGTGCGCACACACACACACACACACACACATACACACACACACACACACCCTGCTGTAAATATTTTGGTATACTCTTTGTCTTTGACTTTCTTGGGATAAATTCTCAGCACTCAGATTTTGAGGTCAAAGGATATGAAAAGTATAGTGAATTTTCTTGTATAATTCCCAAGTGTTTGGAGAATAGACTAATTCATAGATCCACTAACTTAGATTTTCAAAAGACATGTACAGAGAATGTAAGCAAGAACAGGTAACAGGAAGAATACAAAAGGATATAACCATGTAAGAAGAAGCATTGGTTATGCTAAGACTCAGAATGACAAGATTTTTTATGATTTTCTTTTACGTATAGGGAAAACAGTAATTTTGTATTCTAGGGATTGGATGAGAGATTGTACCAAGGTCACCAGTTTTACAAAGTCTATCCAACTGTTTTTAGTCTTGCTGCCAAACTGACTTGTGTGACAACCAGGATACACTATGGGAGTAGAAAAGAATCTCCTTATTCCAGTTCCACACACTTCCCTAACAATTTTTCTAAGTGAAATCCTGAGGATGATTTGAAAGGATTCAGGATAGTGACCCAGCAGGGGATGAGAGTAGTTAAGAGAAATTTTGGTCAGTAATTCCAGATCCATATCACCATCTGCTCCTTGGACAATTCTACGTGGACGTTCAATTGGCATCTCAAATTTAACAACGACAGAATAGAACTCTTAGTTTTACTCCCCATATCACCCCAATTTTCCTTTATCTAATGAGGGAAACACCAGCCTTCTAGTCAGATGGATTCACAACCTTGTGTCCATCCTCAATTCTTCCAGCATTAATGCATATTATTATTGTTCACATGCCACATTGAAGCCAAACTGTTCTATTTGCTGTAAGTCCTATATGTTCCAGAAACCAGAAGGAACCACTAGAGTGTCTTTGTTCAGGGAGTGATGGCATAATGATGTTCAATCTCTTATCTCTATATCTTTGTAAAATCTTTCCAGTGTTCTGAAAGACATTATCTCTTTGTCTCCTTCTAGAATTCTTATCTTTCTTTTTTCCTTTAATTTTAATTTTTTCTCAACTATATGTAAACAAAAAATTTCCTTTTTGCAATTTTGAGTTCCATGTTCTCTCTTTCCTTCCCTCGGCTCTCTCCTCCATGGCAATGCAAGCGGTTTGATACAGATTAGCCATGTGCAGTCTTGCAAATCATCTCCATATTAGCCATGTTGCAAAAAAAATGCAAATTAAAAGAAAGAAGATTAAGAAAGTTTTTAAAATATTTTTCTATTTACATTCAGACTCTATTGGTTCCACTTCTATGGAAGTGGATAGTATTTTTTTCATCATAGGTCCTTCAGATTTGTCTTGGGTCATTGTATTACTGAGAATAGCTAAGTAATTCACAGTTGATTATGATGTAATATTACTGCTACTGTGTACAATGTTCTCCTGTTTCAATCCCTATTTTTCTTCAGAGCTCATCTCAAATGATACATCTTCAGTAGTCCAATCCAGACCCTTCTAATGACCACTGCAACACTCCCGAAATTACTTTGTACATATTTTGTCTTTCTTATCTGTGTACACATTACTCTCCTCCAACAGAATGCAAACTCCATGAAAGCCTACCTTCTTCATTTTTGTTTTTGCATCTTTCAATGCACAGTACATGGTCAATGGTAGGTAACTTATATTAATAAATGTTTGTTGAATGAATAAATGAGTAAGAATTTAGGCTAAGAGGATACAAGTAGTAGCAGGAGAAAAGAAATGCAAAGGACATACTGAAATCCCTGAAGGCTCCTTTCTCTAGTTAGATGGATAGAAATATTTGACTGGGATCTAAAAGGAGTTATAGATAGCCCATTGCCAGAAGTCATTATCAGCTCTGAACATCAGCTGTCTGAATCACCCAAGCCACAGATATTCTGTGACCAATATATGCTCACTACAGGTTTGCCCCTCCAGGCATATTCCATGGGCATGAAGGTTCTCTCTGCATTCCGTATTCTCTAATGATGTCGTGACTGATAGGTGAGTGCGCTCTTGTGTTCGGGATGAACATTCATTCTTCCAGATGGTACAATGGATGCCAATGGATATCAGTTTGGATCCACCAGATCTAGGGTCAGGAATACCTGAGTTCAAATCTAGTCAAAGATACTTACTGGCTGTATCTCCCTGGGAAAGTCAATTAACTTTAGTTTTCTTCAGTTTATTCCTATATAAAATGGGGATAATATTCACACTTCCCTCCAAGGACTGTTGTGAGTAAAAAGTGAAATTCTATTTGTAAAGTGTTTTGCAACCTTAAAACAAAATATAAATGTCACTATTGTTATCTTGTTTTATTATTAGGTCAGTTTTTTGTTTTTATTTTTTTCTTTGAAATAAATTGTCTTCTGTTACCTAATGTTGCCTTTCTTCTGTTATGACTTCCTAAACGAACAAACAAAAACAGAAATGAGATAGAGGGCATAAAGAATGGTATCTGTAAATAATAGGCAATAAACCACTTAGATTCTGGAAAAAATTCTAAAATGAATTATTAAAGAAATATTTAGCAAATATTTGTAACAAGAAGTAGAGATCACAAAAAGCCAGTATAGTTTCATCAACAGCAGATAATGCCAGACTAACTTCTATTCTTATTTTGACAGGTTTGCCAGATTGGTAGACCAGAGGAATACTGTAAATATAGATTCCCTAGAGTTCAGAAAAGTACTTTATAAAGTAATTTCTCATGCTATTCTTGTGGAAAAGATGAAGAGATATGGGTGAACTGATAGCAAAATTAAATGTGTTCAAGAATGAGTGAATGTCTCAAAGAGTTGTTATTAACAGTTCAGTATCAACTTCTAAGAGATGGAGCAGTAGATAGAGAGCTAGGCTCCAGAATCAAAAATCTGTTGTAATTCTTCAGCTGTTTATTATGGAGATAGCATGTTTGACCCCATTTGGGGTTTTCTTGGCAAAGATACCGGAGTGGTTTGCCATTTCCTTATCCAGCTTATTTTACAAATGAGGAAAGTGGGGCAAAAAGGGGTAAGTGATTTGCCTAGAGTCACATAGCTAGTAAGTGTCTGAGGCCAAATTTGAACTCAGGAACAAAATTTTTCCTGACTCCAGGCCTGGCACTCTATCCACTTTGCTACCTAGCTTCCCCAGGATCAAGAGTACCTGAGTTCAAACCAGCTTCAGACATTTTCTAGGTGTATGACCCTGGCCAAGTCATTAACCTCTTTTTGACTCATTTTTCCCAAATGTAAAATAAGGATAACAGCACTTACCTCTCAGGACTGGGAAGATCATACCGTGCTTGGCACATATCATGCACCATATAAACGCTTATACCTTCCTTCCAGTTAATGCCCTAGGGATCTGTGCTTAATTCTATACTGCTTACCATTTTCATCAGTCAAATAGATAAAGGCATGGATGATGTGTTTATAAAATTTGCAAATGACAGAAAACTGACAGCGGTTGCACCCACACCAGGGGATAAAATTCAAAATCCAAAAAATTCTTGACCAATTTCAAAACTGGGACAAATCAAAGATGATATTTAACAATGAAAAATATAAAGCATTGCACTTAGCTTCAAAAAATCAGCTTCAAATGTAGAAGAAAGGGAGATGGATGGCTAAAATGCAGTTCATTTGGACAATACCTGGGAGTTTTAGTGGATTGCTAAATGTAATCTAAGTTGGTATTTTGATATAATAGCCAAAGACACTAATTTAAATATATTATAAATAGAAGCATTTAAAGAAGGAGTTCTATTCTTTCAAAATGACTTGTTGAGAGTAGAAGCAGTTTCATTTTTGTCATTATATCCCCAATGCCAAGAATAATGTCTAGCACATCGTAAGTGCTCAAGAAATATTTACTAATCAATTAAAAGGAAATATTTTAAGAGTTATAACTTAAGAGACATAATGCTCAAGACTATTGAAGTGAGATATATTTTTTACTTTGAACTAGTCAGATGATATCATATGCATAAATATTACATACATTATATATGGCATAGATACATATACAGGTACAATGATACATGTATAAATACATGTACACACATGTACATACACACATATGCATGTAAATATATGTTGTATATTCACACATATTTATACATACACACATATGTATATATGGATTCTGGGCATATTTCAGAGAGGACTTTGACAAATTAGAAAAATATACTGAATGGGGCAACCAGGATGGTGAAAATCCTCAGATTCATGTCATATGAAATTGGTTGAAAGGAATGTGGACATTTGCCCTGGAGAAGTGAGAGCTTTGTGAGAAATATGAATAGGTGTGTGCAAGCCTTAGAAGGGCTCTCAAGAAGAGGGCCTGCACTTTCTCTTGGCACCAGAGGGGCCAATTTAGGAATAGTATGTACAAGTTTCAGAAAGCAAAATCTAAGTTCATTTCAAGGGGATAAAATGTTCTAATAATTGGAGCAATCCAAAAAGTAATCCAACCCAGTACTTAACATGCCCCTGGTACACAGGAAGAGTTTAATCAATGTTTTTTGACTTGGTTTGATTTTGTCTGCCTTGGGAGAAAATGGGTAGTACTTTACTGAAGGTCTTCAAAGACAGGCTGATCACTTGTTGAGAATATTGTAGAAGGGGTCTTTGGTTTCAGGTTAGACTAGGTAGCTTTCCAGGGCCCTCCTTCCCTGAGATTTTCTACCATTTTCTGTAATTATACTCATTCCAATCCACATAAATGATAAACTGTTAGTCTAAGTGGTATGCTACTATACTTGGCGGTAGGGGTCCAAAAAACACAAAAACAAAAAAAAAAGTCTACTTTCCAGGAGTTCACATTCTAATGAAGGAAGTAACATGCAAACAACTATATAGAAACACAATATTTTCAGAGGGAAGGAACTCAGATTAAGGAATGAAGTTTATCCATAGATCTACTAGGAAAAGACTATTTGAAGAGATAAAATTAGATTCATAGCATCTAATTACAGGTATGCCTATTGAAATCTGAACTAGCTCTTTGGGTTATCTGCCTCAAAGTCACTGGAGAATGAAATGAATTATACAGTAACAGATGAGGCATAGAATATATTATGTGAATGAAGGGTGCTAAAATAATCAGTAGGTAATTTTTCATAGGTTCTTAGCACCTAGAGCTGGAAAGGAGCTTAGATGTAGGGGTGAGCCAGGACATGTTTAACAGACAGCTCTCTAGGGAACACAAGCATAAATGCTTATAAATAACAACTTGTGTGTTTAATCTGCATTAGAATAATTTTCTCCATCAGTTTTTCGAGTCTAGACAATCAACAAAATGATATGTAGCCTTTGATGATTTCCAGGGTGTAAGGATCACCCTAAAAGTTTATCAGTGCTCAGGAGGCACTTTGAGCTGATGCCAGCATCTCCCCTGCTTAGAAGTCGTCTGGTCCAATCCCCTCATTTTATAGGTAAAGGAGCTATGAGAACCCGAGAGGCTGAGACTTGCTGAAAGTAACATAGTAATAAGTGAAATAAGATAAAAATGAAAAGACAGATATTCAGCTAGGGCAGAAGAAAATTCCGTTGTAATAGCACTACTTAGAGATCAAATTGTATTCTTTCTGAGGGGGAGGGAATCAGGGTTGTGCGGTCACATAGCTAGTTAAGTGTCTGAGGCCAAATCTGAACTCAAATCCTTCTGACTACAGGGCCATGCTCTTATCTCCTGTACCACCTAGGTGCCCCAAGTTCTGGTCTTTCAAAATAAGCTCCTTGTGAGTAAAGACTACTTCATTTATGTCATTATATCCTCAGTGCTAGAATAATGTTAGGCATATAATAGGTGCTTAACAAATATTTAGTGATTGATTGAAAGGAAATTTTTAAACAAAGTCACAAACTATTTACCTGATATTCATATTTGAATTTTCAGACTTATTTCCAAAATTCCTTAATGGGACATGTGTCATTTGTCATGCTATCTTCATACAGAATATTTATCTAAATTTAAGTGAGCATGATTTCTTTAAAAGTAAGACTTCTCTGTGGAATATTCTTATTACAGTATTATCCCACTCAAATGGAAATAATACAGGCAATTTATCTGCTAGAGGATATAGTTTAATGACTGAACTCAAATCTTCAGAGGGCATAGTAAAACACTGGAAAACATTTTAAGATGATCAGAATCACTAAAGAAGTGGTTTTATAATACCATCTTTACTGAGAACCTGTCTAGGTAGCAAAGTACTTGAGAATCCTGAAAATTGTCTGACCTTATTACAGACATATGGGAACAGACTTTTCATGGTTTCTTACCCTCTAAATTATCTTCCAATAGTAGAATTTTCTTTTTATTCAAGGGTTTTTCAGTCATTAAATTGATTCTGTTCCAATATCCAGGTTGGGTTCCTCCTTGATGGCAACAGAGTAGTGCTAATATGATTATTAATATAATGGTAATAACAGAGTGGTCATTACCAGCTATCCAACCATATATATTTAATTTGTTATGTGTTTTTGTTCAGAATACTACATTAAAAAGAGATTCAAGCATGAGAAGGCCTTTTTTCTTACCCTTAATGAGCTTAAAATAAAATTGGGAATTAAGAAAATGACCTTAGGAATCCACTGATAGAACATAAGCAAGAAATTTACCAAGTGCTATCCAATGATTCAGAGTCCTCTTTTCACAGAATCATAATATTTGGAATTAGAAGGCATCTAGTTCCATCTCCCCCCCCTCCCACTATGTTACATATAGGCATATTAAATCTCATTAAAAATAATTTGCTAGTAGATTGTAGAGCTGAGATTTGAACACAGGACTTTGGATTCCAGATTTCTCTTAGCCCCATGTTGTCTCTACTTCTGAGGCATGTTCTACTTTCTGTGCCTCATTCTTACCTATATATCCTTTCCATTACATTCTTGGTTCTATTTTCTAGTGATTTCTAAAAGAATGCACGCTTGGTTCCTTGATACAAAGAGTACACAGGTTATTTTGAGTGACAGCTGTACAGATCCTTAAAGTAATGATTGGTCAATATGATAATTTTTTTTTTGTAATATAATAAGGGGCACAGTATCATAGGATCATGTACCTAGAACTGGAAGGAAACTTCAAGGCCAACAAGTCTAAATCCCTAATATTTTAGATGAGGAACCTGAGGCCAATAGAGATTAAATACATGTTCAAAGTCATATAAATACCACGTGGCAGAAGTCAAACTCAGGTCATATGAGACATTGTAATTCCAACTTCAGTATTCTTTCCATTGTGCCATCCTTCTTGTCCAACCATATACATATAACTACAAACTTTCAAAATGCCTTTAAGATTTAACTCTTTGAGAGAATGGAGATCATCTGTTTGAATCCTACCATTTTACTGTAGTCTTATCCACAAGCTTCCACGGACAGTGCAAGAGCTCCCTAGAGGAGGGACATACTTATCAGGGATGGACGGGACCTAGGTGGAACAGGGATGAGATCTGGTGTCAGCAAGGAGTCTGAAATCACCAAGAAACAAAAAAACAGTGGGCAGAAACTGCTCCAGTGAGATTAGGTGTCTCCTTCGGACAGATCAGAGAACTGCATCCCAGAGAACTGCAACTGTAAGAAAAGAACTTACTCTCTAGGCCAGAAGCAAAGGGGCAATTTCCTTGTCCCCCTTCTGTCCCCTCCATTTAGAGATCCCCACCCCCACCCCTGGACCTTTCTCCCCTCGGATGAATCTTTTCTTCTGCAGTGGTATGTATACCTTGCTAATCGACTCATTTATATACAGTTCATTTTCTCCTTTTACAAATGAGAAAACTAAGGCCGAGTAGAGCAATGAACTGTCCAAGATCACAAGCATCCATAAGCAGCCAATCCATTGCCTTATCTATGAAAACAAAGATCCTTTAAATACTGCAGACACCAGGTAATTCAGAGCTAGACTATAAACAAATGCTCTCTCTTTTCTTAAGTCTTTCCAAAGAAGAAAATTCACAGGGTTTTGAGTTTAGAGGTCATCAAGTCCAACTCCTCACTTTACAAATGAGGGAGATAAGGCCCAGAGAAATAAAGTGATCTCTTGGTAGGCACACAGCTATCAAGCCTTTACTTTCCAGTTTTAGTTTTGCTTACCTTCAGCACTAAGGAACAAGATGCTCCTGAGCTGGAGAACCTCTACTTTCTAGTTTCCTTTTTCGTGCTGCTTTTCCAAATTAGATTACAAGCTCCTTGGGGACATCCCCAGTTTGTATCCCCAGTGCCCAGCATACTATCTGGCACATAATTGGCACTTAACAAATGTTTACTGAATTGAAGTAAAAGATCTGCTATGGAACCCATGGTTTCTAGTCACAAACTCAGTAAACCATGTTACCTCTCACTCTGAGCCTTTGCACATTGAAGGAAGGAAGATTTGTGTTTCATTTTGTTTCCCTTGCAGTCATCCTCCAGATATCTCTGGGGAGGAAAATGCCATGTGGCAGTTTCTCCCCCTCTTTGAATATAGGCAGAATGGACACCTCTGGATTTTTTGCAACTCAACATAATTGAACTGAAAGGCTGCCATACATACTGATGAGGATCAAATGCAGCTTTTCCTCACAGCCCAGAGAAAACTGTGATTTTTGGTGGCTATCTGTGACATGTTCATAATGAAACAATGGGCTCTGAGGATTTTAAAAGCACTCAGGCAATGCTGAAATTCAGAGAATTTCAGATTCACAGTTTTAGTGGTGTTTTTAACCAGTGCTTAAACTAGGCAGGATCTCAGTAGGGGATCATATTTTTCACACCTAGGTCTGTTTTTAGTGGTCAGAGACAGAAAAGTCTGAAAGTAGACTTGTTCAGTTTTACTCCAGAAAGTGAAACTAGGTCCAATCTGTGAAAGTCAAATAGAGGTTAATTTGAAGTCAATAAAACATAAAAATTGATATAATGAATGGAGCTGTTCAATAATGGAAGGATACCTGGTAAGGTGATGAGCCCCTCACCTGGAAGAATTCAACTCAAGTTGGATAATTACCCAATTGAAGCATTAAGTGGAAGGTTGGAATTCTAAAATCTCTTCTAATGCTTAAGATCTTGTGATTTTAAGTCTTTGGTTGACAATAGGAATCAAGTCTATGTTTTCCCTACTCTCCCTTCTCCTCCCCCTACAAAATCGTGGCTTTAAAGTAAGGTTATCACTCAGTTGATGATTATCACTTTTAAAGTCACTCCCTTGCTCAAAAAACCTTCTTGTGTTCCCTGTTGCCTTCAGTACAAAATACAAAATTCATCAGCTAGAAATTTGAATCCAGTAACAGGTTGGCTCCAGATTAAAAAAAAACAAAAAACGCCAACAACAAAAAATAAAACCTGAATGGCAAAATAAAGCCATAAAGTTAAGAATGGAAACAAGGGGCCAAGATAGACCCTTCTGGGCAGCCAGGAAAAGGAATTCTAGCCATGGCGAGGCAACGTTCATGGAACTCCATGGAGCCAATCACAGGGTGTGACCTGCACAGTGTCAGAGGATACTTGATGCACCTGGGAAATCAGTCAATCCCTCAACTAATCAACAGTCATTTACTAAGTACAAACTATGTTCTAGGGCGTGAGATGGGAACCTGCAAACTTGAGGCCATGTATGACCCTGTGGATACTCAAGTGTGGCTCTTCGACCAACTCCAACTTCCTAGAACAAATCCTGTTATTAAGTTTACATTCTGTCAAGGGAAACAATATATACATAAATAAGTCTCCTGATTGGTTCAAATAATGAATTTGTACTGCATACTTTATTTGGGTTAAAAATAGTTGCCATATTTTACATAATTATAACTTCAAATAGTACCGATTCCAACACATGGACTGACTACTTTATAGGATTCAGGGTTTGCACTAATGAGGACCTAGTTGTATATAAAAATCATTCCAAATAAATATAACGCAGTTTTGAGAAGGAGGACACTAGAATCCAGAGGAGGAGAATGGAACAGAAGAGGTTTTCCTACGGAGAGCAGTGCTTGAACAATGTCTTGAAGGAAACACGAGATCCTAAGACACAGAGGTGAGGAAGGAGTAGGTTCCAGGCTTTGATACGGGAAATGGGATTGTTTGTGTAGGAACAAAGGGAAAATTAATTTAGCTAGACCAGAGAAAATTGAAAGGGAGTAATATATAAATAGACTAGGATAGTAGTTTGAGACCAGGCTATAAAGGGCTTTAAATGTCAAAAAGAGGCATTTATATTTATCCTACAGGCAATAAAGAATCACTAGGATTTATTTAATAAGGGGGTGACACAGTCAGATCTGTGCTTTAGGAAAATCACTTTGGCAGCTGTTAAGAGGATGGATTGGGGTGGGTAGTCCTTGAAGCAGGGAGAGGTCATTGTAACAGTCCAGGTGAGAGATAATGAGGATCAAAATCCAGGATGGTGCCCATGTGGGTACAGAGGAAGGGGTAGGATATAAAAAAAGTTGTAGAAACAGAAATAGCAATATTTGAGACAGCTAGGTGGTGAAGGGGGTAGAGTGTGTTGGACTTGGAGTGGGTACAACCTGAGTTACAATCCTGCCTCAGAAACTTACTAGCTATATAACCCTAGGAATGTAATCTAACTTTTCTCAAGCTCAGTTTCCTTATCTAAAAATGAGAATGCTAGTAGTGCGTACTGCGCAGGGTTGTTGCAAAGATCTACTAAAGCATTTTGCATTAAAGCATTTAATTAAAGCATTATATAAATGCTAGGTATTATCATTATTTGGCAACTGAATGAATCCATGGGTTGAGCAAGAGTGAGAAGTCAAGGATAGTTCAGAGCTAGATGCACACTTGAGAACTGAAGGGATCAGAAAGATGAATGAAGCACATATCCTGACACCTCTAATCAATATATCAATAAATATTTGTTTCTTTTGTGTTCAACACATTGTGGACAGACCCTTAAGGATAATTTGTTTGCCCTCCTAAAGTAAGGCCAGGGGATGAGAAAAAAAATAAAGTATTATCTTCCATCAACTTCGTATTCTTGGAGCATAAGCCCATTAACTTCCCCACATACATTTTAATTTAAAGAAACAAAGTGATTTGTCCCTCAGACATGTTCTAAAACTGATTCAAGGTCAGAAATAGCACAGAAAGTGATGGAAGCTCTGGATTTAGATCAGTTTGGGGGGTACAGAGTATGCTAAGAATGGAAACGCTATCTAAGGGTCTGTTACAAGAAGACTCCGTACTTATCCTCAGTTTAATGGATTTCTTATAGCTTATGTTCACTGCTTCCTTAGCTTTCCTTTGGCTTCAACGACTGCTATTTTTTCACTCTAAAAGCACTTAATCTCTTAACAGAATTTGATGGACACTATTTCAAATATTCATCATTTTCCAGAAATGTCCAGATTTCACATATTCATCCAAAAATATATCAGTAAGGAAGAAGGAATCAAAGATCAGACAAGGACAGAAGGGAGATATGATGCCGTTCAGAGGTCAATGGAATCACAGAAGAGGAATGTCAGAACCCAAACCTGGAAAAAATTCTGTCTAGACCCAAGAAGTGGCCTCCAGACTACCAGTGGTGTCTTGTTCCACTTATGAATACTGCTAATCGTTAGGAAGTTTTTTCCTTATGTCAAAGTCAAAACCTGCCTCTCTGTAGAAGACTTGATTTCAAATCCCAGCCCTATAACTAGCCATGTAGCCTTGATCAAAATAAACTTGCCACTCTCACCCCTCTCTGCTACCTCATTCTTATCATTTGGGGGGATTTGCTGTTTTTGTTATCATTATTGCTGCTTTATTCCCTGAGGATCTAAAACATGAGTGTGGATGTATGTGTGTGTGTATATGTGTGTGTATGTATGCATGCATGCTATACAGAGGGAACCAATGAATACCAATCTACCACTCACTCATGATTTTGCTCACCTCCCTGCTCAAGACCCTTCAGTGGCTCCCTATTGCCTTTAGGATAAGGTACACACTCTTCCATTTGACATTTAAATACTTTCACAGTATGATTCCAGCTAGTTTTTCCAGATACTTATTATTATCTCCTCAGTCATATAGTCTATGATTCAGCCAAACTGTCTTATTTTCTCTTTGTCACATACACCATGTCACGTCTAACCACTATGTCTTTGCACATCCTACCCCCCTGCATACCTGGAATGGTTTCCATCCTCATCTGTACTTCTTAAAATGGCTAAGGTACTATTTCCTACACAAGGCCTTTGATGACCTTTCCATTTGGTAGAGCCCCCTTCTATCACTTTGTCTATAAAATGCTATATATCCCATCCTCTCCCCTCACACACACATACCCCATAAACACACAGTATAACATAAGCCCTTTTTGAGGGCCCAGACTCTTCCATTTTTATGTATCCTTATCATCTCCCTACCACAAGGCCCCCTGCACATAGTAGGCATTTAAATGAATTGAATTTAAATGTGAAACATTATCTTCAGGCTACTTTTCTCTCCTCCAGAAAAAATAGAAGAGATATATCCAGCTTGAAATAAGAAACCAGAGCCACTACCTTTGCAGTCAAGGGGATAGTCATAACCTAAATATGGATGAGGCCCAGAAGCCACATTCTGACGCCGCAGCTTTGTCTTCTATTGCACTGACAATGTACAGCTAGTATAACTAATTTCTGGGGCAGCTTGTCCTCCTCCTTTGCCACTCCTTTCATGGTATCCTACAGCTAATAAAACTGTCAATTTTCTTTTACTTCAATGAAAGGTCACACACGACAACAACTGCTCTGTCTTCTAACAGCGAAGGCCTTTATTAATATTTTAAATGTACACAGTGATATTTCCAAAAGGTCAAACTTTTTTAAAAGACATAAAATGTCAGTCCTAATTCTTTTCCCTCCCATCTTCTGCCCCCATCACAATCACTTTGCTGTTCGGATTTAGATCCTCTACTTATTCCCATTGTGTGCAATCAGGTAAACGTCAGTTGTGTGGCCTGGTACCAGGGGCACGTGATAATTCCCCCTCAATGTTCCTGTCTTTTAATCTATGCCCTTTTCCCTCTGGTTAAGTGTGAGGGCACAGCTTTTGGATACCATGACAGCATGGACTCCCTATCAGGCAGGCTTCTGTTTCCAGTGTTTTGTCTTGTAATAACCATGTATTAGCCCTGAGCTATGACTACCCTTCATCACCTAGTACACCTCATGATAAGTGGTAGACATTGCCCAGGTGTATAAGTGGGGTTCAGTGGCAATCTTTGGCCATAGAATTGCTGAAATTAGCTTGCCCAAATAAAGAACATGTTATCACCACAGTCTCATGTATTAACTAAAAGAGCCAGCATGCCACAGATGGCTAAGTAGAGTACTGGCCAATATTTCTTACAGTGAAGACTCCAGAAAGTATTTAGGACTCTAACCTATGTTGATTTTTTGTATAACAACACATAATCTATTATGCTTCTCCAGGGATGCCTGGCCCTCCTGTAGGATAGAAAGAGACAGTCAATTTATACAGTATACATTGGGACATACTATAGGCAAAGTACTGAGTGATCTCCAGAATAGGTTCCTCAACACATCATACAGCAGCATACTAAAGGGATAACGGGGATTGCTTGATCCTTATCAGTTCCTTCCCCTGTCCTTCATGTGTGTTTGTCCTTCATTGCCGAATAAGACCATGCCATCAGAGAAATAATGACATGACTTGCACTTGACTTTGTTTTGAGTGAGGGAGGGCTGTGCAGGTCACCAGCCTCACTTCTCCTCCAGAGCTATCTGATTCCAGTGACCAGATATTCATCAGGATGACTGGAGATGATCCAAGATGAGGCAACTGAGGTTAAATGACTTGCCCAAGGTCACACAGCTAGTGAGTGTCAGGTGTTTGAGGTGAGATTTGAACTCAGGTTTTTCTGACTCCTGCACTGGTGCTCTGTCCACTGCATCACCTAGCTGCCCCCTATCCTTCATACACCAAAGCCAAAAGAACTTTAGACAAGTCACTGTGGTTTTCAGTCTACAGTTTTTACTGTAGAATAGAACAACTGGAAGGTTTAGTCGTTGTTCATATTTCATATTGTCATAAGAGAACTAACTTGTGTGGAACAGAAACCACATCACCTACTTCTAGTGATTCCTGTGGGTGTAAATGATAAGGCCCGGAGGAACCTGGGGATGCATCTCTAGGGATGATGAAACCCTAGGTAGGAAAGTAAAGACCTTAAGGGCACAGGTGATGATCTTGATGTTGTTTATCAACATGGGTATTTGAAAGTAAAAGGGTAAATTTAAGGAGAAATATGCGATGTGAACAGCTGGCTAATAGAATGACATTAGACAGTGGGATAATGAATGTCTAGAATATGGCTTATTAGGATTCAAAGAAAGATGGTCTCTTAGTTACTGATGAACTATTAAGTTTTGTCAATTCTGTCTCCACAATACTCTATTCATCCCTTTCTCTCTACTCATAAGGGTATAATACATGCTTTGTATCCTATATCACCAACCATCCAGGTTCATCTTGCTATCTTGCCCTCTATCAATGCCCTGTTCCTTTCTGTTGTGATGTACAAAAAGCTAGGGAGACATAATTCCTGTGTAATTAATAATTTTATTAATCATGCTAGCATATAATTAATAAAAGGGGCCAGTGACACTGTAAAATGCCAAAGACCCTTCATAGAACCTATTCAATGCTTATATGCCCTTGGAAAAGTGGATGTTCTCGAGAGTGGCGATTGACTCTGATGAGTTAACAAGTAATGAGAGAGAAAGAATATTACAATGAGAAGTGGACCTATTCTAATGAGGGACTAGAGGACTTGACTTTGATCATATCATCTACTTCCAAACCAACTCAAGCTTAGGGCAATCTAATGAAATAATTTATCCCCACCCAAACCTGAGTAGAACACAGTGCGTTTCCCCCACCTGGGATGGGATCTGAACATGACTGATGCTTGCTTGGCCTAGTAGAGAATAAGGTTTCAGAAACAGAAAAATTCTGTGTCTTCCCAACATTAACAACTGGTCATTTAATAATCATTTCTCTCACCATCTAGACCAGAATCTTCTACATCAGACCTCCAAAATGCATGCCCACCATTTTCTAGGTAAGTTAATTCACTCAGTTTTAGATAAGCTACCTTGATTAGTGACTGAGTGGAAACTTACCTAGCCCAATATATTTAGGCATTCTCAGACTAGATCATGCTTCATAGACATGTAAAGCTTGCTTGCAATCTACCCTCATTCACTACCCCCACTTTAAATATCTTGCCCTGGGCACAGAAATCAAATCTACACTTCATTTGCTTCTGGAAAGGATATGTCAACTAACTGCCTATGAATCAGCTCACTATCTCTATGATTTTCTAGAATTTAGACCAGAACTCCCTTCTCTGGCCACAAATCCCATGTATGTATTGTCTTTTCATATAAGAATATAAATTATTTGAAGGCAAGGCCTGTCTCCCTCTTTGTATTTGTACCTCCACTGCCTAGCACATTGTAACCATTCAATAACTACTTTTTCAATAAATTGATTTCTCTTCATTCACACCCTCATGACCAATAGACTGACATTTTGTAGTAGCCTCTATCAGCTCTGCCTGGATCTGGTCTTATCCTTTGTAGTCTATCTACACAACTACCAAATTGATATTCGTAAAGCATACATCTGATCAACAAGAAGCTCCAGCAACCACATATTGCCCATAGAATAAAATACAAATTCCCTTTTTTTGGCATATGAAGTCTTTTCCAATTTGGTTGCAACCTGTCTTTCTAGAAGGAGGTCACACTACTCTCCCTCATATACCCTACCTTCTAAATATCTCACTGTTGCCTTCATGCCTTCTTCTACGCTCTTCCACTTCCCTGGGGGGATGACCTCTTTCTCTATCTGGACCTCTTAGAAGCTCCAGCTCCCTTACGTTTCCTGCCCACAGACTTTTTCTTCCAGTTGTTGGCTCTTCCCCTTGAAAACTGTATTGTATGTTTTCTTTTTGTATTTACTTATCTATGTACATATAGTTTTTTACCCTGCCACCACAGACACAGTAGAATGGTAGTTCCTTGAAGGAAAAACTCTCGTGTTTTTGAATTTTATCCCAATAAACAGTAGAGTGTCTGGCATATAGTAAGTACTTAATACATGGTTATAGGAGAAAGGAAGGAAGGAAGGAAGGAAGGAAGGAAGGAAGGAAGGAAGGAAGGAAGGAAGGAAGGAAGGAAGGAAGGAAGGAAGGAAGGAAGGAAGGAAGGAAGGAAAAATGGAGCAAAGGAAGGAAAGAGGGTAGGAAGGAAGAAGGAGGGAAGGAAGGAGAGAAAGATGATGGAGAGAAGGGAGAGAGGTAGAAAGGAAGTGATGGAGAGAAGAGAGGGAGGGAGGGAGGAAAAAAGGGAGGAAGGGAGAGAGAAAGGAAGAAAAGAAGTACATAAATACAGACATGTATGTATTTGTTGTCAGTGTTGGCCTTGTCTAGTCATTCTAGTGTTGTCCAACTCTTCATGACCCCGTCTGAGGTTTTCTTGGTAAAGATATTGGAGTGGTTTGCCATTTCCTTCTCTAGTTCCTTTTACAAACAGGGTTAAGTGACTCACCCAGGGTCACATAGCTAGTGAATATATAATGCCAGATTTGCACTCAGGAAAATGAGTCTTCCTGACTAAAGGCCCAGAACTCTATCCACTGTGCCATCTAACTGACATACATACATGTCTGCACACACCACACACACACACACACACACACACACACACATTCATCTGGAGACTTCTAAATTTGCTTGAGGGCTTTTAACAAAGAACAATAGTTAACAATATGGTACTTCATTTATATTTGCAGCATTTTGTATATAATATTTTAAATTCATAACAACCGCTTGAGGTAGGTATGACAGACATTATTATTCCCATGTATAGGTGAGGAAACTGAGGCTGTAAGGTTAGGCTGCTTGTTCATGGTCACACAGTAAGTATCAGAGACTGTTTTTAGACATAGATCTGCCCAAATTCCATGTCCAGTGTTCTTTCTGGGCTTCCACATTGCCTCTCAGATGAAGAAGGAAGGAGAAAGTTACCTATGGACGATTGCTAAGATATAAAGCATCGAGTATGATATTAAAAATATAGCAGTTGCAGTGTCCAAAAGAAAATTACCAGGAAATGGGAAGTAATGGTATTTATGACCTTGGATAGTTTATATGCTGACATGAATAGAGTGGAAAAAGCTGAGCCAACTAAATATCTTCATCTGGGCAGGTAAAAATGTTCTCATACAGATCACTAAGACATGGTGAGATGCTCATGGCAAGAAACTCACCATGAAAGGGAATATTTTGTTCACAAATAGCCAACAAGGTAATGGTGCTAGGATAGCAGTAGAAGACATGACTTTGTGTGGAGCAGCTAGGTGGCACAGTGGATAGCATGCCAGGTCTGGAGTCAGGAAAGCCTGAGTTCAAATCTAGCCTCAGGGACTAGTAGCCGTGTGACTCTGAGCAAGTCACTTAGCCCTGTTTCTCTCTCAGTTTCTTCATCTGTAAAACAGAGTTAAAACATCACCTACCATCCAGGATTGTTATATCAAATGAAATAATAAGGTAAAGTGCATGGCACATAGTAAACATTATATTAATGTTGTTGTCATTATTAACATTATATTTGAGAAACCAAAACAAAAGATGAAAATTTCCACAGGACTGGAGACAGGCAAATGCTTTACCTGTTTTCAAGAAAGATTAGAAGATCATTAATAAACCAATGATTTTGATGTTGATTTATGGCAAAAACTCTAGAATACATTATTAGAGGACTGGTTTGTAAGCACCTGGAAAAAAGAAATTATCATTCTAACAAGGCATTCAGAATAAATCTTGTCAGACTAACCTCATTTCCACTTCCAGCCCTAGTCAGAGTTGGTTACAGAATTACAAAGTGGTTGTTCCAGATACAGACTCACTATGACTGGAGGCTACCTCCTTCATACAAGCTTCCCAACCCAACCATGATTACCACCTGTCTTCCACTGATCTAGAGAACCAAAAAATCAGACATTCAAAACTGGAAGAAACCTTAAAATCATCAAGTCCCATGTCTTCATTTTGCCAATGAGGACATAATAAAATGAGTACCTTCCCCAATAGACTGGCATTTCCCCATTCCATGGATAGCAAATTCCCATCTCCTGTCCTGCTAATTCCTATAATCCAGAACCACCATCTATAAGGGTACCAAAGTCATTCCCCTTACTACCTCTTCCTGAATTCACGTGTTGGTCCGGCCCAACTCTACACTACTCATCTTTTCTATTCGAGAAACATAGTTGAAAGAGTTCTATACATGGAGTTGGACATCAATTAGCTGTGTGTCGACAGATAAATCATTTATCTTCTCAGGTCCTTAGTTTCCTCATCTGTAAAACAGGGATGAATGGAATTTGCATGACCTAGATCTCATAGTTGTGAGAAAAGAGATTTGTTACTATTAATGTTTCTAAATATGAGAATTCATATCCTCTTCTCTCCCTTTCCACTGTGGGTTCTGGATCCTCAGTTCTATCACTAACATAGTTCCCATCCCCTTATAAGTCTTTCTTTCATACTCTTTCTATCTTCTTACACTCATAGTAACCTATGTCTCTCCAGACAATATTATATATATAAGAAAGAACTTTTTCTTAAGCTGGATCTGTGATTTCATTGGTATATAGGGAAATATCAATGAGAAAACTCCTCTACTAATACAAACTGGCACCTGCTCTTCCTGGGACACTGAAAGGTTGAGGGAGTTGACCAGAGCAATAGCTCCAGGATGTGTCAGAAGCAGGATTTGAACCTATTTGGATGGCACAGTGGATAGAGTTCTAACCCTAGAGTCAGGAAGACCTGAGTTCAAATCTTGCCTAAGAAACTTACTATGTAACCTGGGCAAATCACTTAAGCTCTATCTCAGGTTCCTAGTCTGTAAAATGGACACTGACCTCTTAGGGCTATTATAAGGATAAAATGAGATTATTTTTGTAAAGAACATTGCCAACCTTAAAGTGCTATGTAAGTACTAGCTATTATTAATATTATTATTCTGACACTAAGCCTAGATCTTTATCCACTATGCCATATTGCATCTAATAAGACTTTATTAAAAATTAAATGACCTAGGGGAAGTCCTAAGTAAAACAGGCAGATTCTAGAACAGATGAGACAAAAATTATGCAGGATGAGGAAGAATGAGAAAACTGTGTTTTGCACAGTCTGCATCCATTTTGATGAACCTGTGGATCCCTCGAAGTATAAGAAAGGATATTCTCACAACAGCACTGTCCAAAACTGAAAGAAGTTTCCCCAGGAGACAGCAGAAATCACTAGGGCTCTTTAAAAAGCAGATAGATGAACACACCTGAAAGATACTGCAGAAGGAATTCCTGTCTTAGATTTCGGTTGATGTGTATTTCCTCTAATTTACTTGTCAATTCAGGATTTTATGATTCTAATAGGAACTATAAAAGCAGTGAATTTATTTTGTATGATTAGAGGAATGCATTGCTCCCACTAGACTAATATTCTAAGTCTTAGATCTAATATTTAGATCAGACACTTCCCTGATCTCAGTGGAGAGCAAAGGTTGAAGTCCTGAGGCTGGCATTATTTTGCCCAAAGGGATATAATCTGAATCTCCCAAAAATTATCTGGTGTCTTCTTGAGGTTATATTCCATACTCTGCCAAACTAGTAGTTCTCTTCTCCCTCCTTTGAGAAGAGTCAAAGCTCTTCCATGTTCAGTCAACTTAATATGTATCCAAGAAGCTATGAGACAACGGGCAGCCTACAAATGTTTCCAGATCACTGGGCATCTCTTGCTTTTTTTTTTTTTACCAAATGTGAATCTGCTTATGCTATGTTGTTCTTCAGGTGTTCGTTTATGTCCAACTCTTCATGACACTGTGGACCATATTATCCATGAGATTTTCTAGGCAACTGCAGCAGTTTGCCACTTCCTTCTCCAGAGAAAGGAAATTATTGTTAAGCCCTAAAGATAGTGCCTGATCTAAAGATTATATGAGAATGAAATTGTGGACTGACTTATGAAAGTGTTTTTTGAAGCTTCCTGATTAACTGTAGAGAAGAAAACTGTGAAATGACAGGAAAAAAATAGTAGCAGGATCGGTCAACCCTGAAACCAGAGCCAAGTCAAAGATGGGGAGGTAGAACCATCAAATAATGGCAGACCTTGTAAATAGACGTTCCAAGCCAAACCATCACGTTTGCAGAATGGAAGGGACTAAGGGTTCACTTTGTAGCCATGCTCACAAATGCAAAGAAGGGTGCTATGAGCAACCTCATCTAACATGAATGACAAGCATGTACAAAGTAGGTTTGGATTACCATCTGAACTATTCCCACAGCCCCATTTAAGTTATTCCATTGCTGTGCTGCTGTGAATTCATTTCCACTCCATTACAGCCTCTATGGGAGCTGCTTCTTATCTGGTAACCACAGAACAGAACTGTGATGAAAAGCTAGATCTGAAGACAAACACAAAAATGAAAGGTAGCTTGCCACCACCTGGCCTGTTTTTTCAGTAACCCACTCAGCAGTGCCTTAGTCACTGATAAAAGCTTCATGCTTCTCTTTAGTAAATGGGTAAATATTCAATAATAATACAGTGTCATAACCCATTTGGTTACATTGAAAGACCCTTATGGCTAATATAGACATTTTGTATAAGTGATGAGGCTAAGTTTTTGTGGGCACTGAAATTAATTTTTCTCAATCGTGATAAAATAATTAAGTCTCTTTTAAAAGACACAGGAGAAGTTAGGCTCCATCACAAAAGTGATTATTTCTAGTTATATTCAAGATGAAGAAGTAGAAATGAAACTCCAGCAGACAAAGATGAGGAGAGCAGTTGACCCAACCCAAGTATATAAAGAGAAGTCAATTTTGGTGAGGACATGGTTGTAATGTCACTGAAAAATTCATTCTCAAAAAATCTGAAAGAACAGAGGACATAAAACGCTTATAAGGTGTTGTCCCATTAAGGTTCTAACGTTTCAAATGAAGCCATTTGTTGGTATATAATGTCTGTCCCAGAGTCTGGAGTCACAGTAATTATGACTCAGATTTCTAGAAGAGCTACTGTTTATTTTGAATGTAAGACTGAATTTATAGTTTTGGTATATTAGAGGAAATCTGGACCCTAAAACTCTTTTACAATGATGGGACTGCTTCACAGAAAGGATTTAAAATATGAAAGACGAGAGAGAGACTGGGTGAGAGAAAGAGAGAAAAGAGGAGAGAGAGAAAGAGAAAGAGAGGGAGAGAGAGAGAGAGAGAGAGAGAGAGAGAGAGAATTGAAAGGACAGATTTCTGATCTGTATCAGCTAAGTTTGAGTGGAAATGAATAGATATACAATTGTTTCTAGGGGATAATTCCAGCTGAGCAGAGGAACATGAAAGCAGGGAATTAAAGATGTTACCCAGTAACTATGTGACTGAGATGAGGTACCCACTGAAGTGCTTTCTCAAGAAAAATGTGGATGAACTCAGCTTACCATTAGGAAGAAAGGAATGAAGGGAATAATTACATCACCTACTATGTGCTAGGCACTATATTAAGTGGTCTAAAAATATTATCACATTTGAGTCTTACAGTAATCCTTGGGGATAGATACTCTTAGGGTCTCCGTTTTAGAGCTGAGTAGTTGCAGAATTATATACATACATACATATGAGAGAGAGAGAGAGAGTACAGGGTGAATTGAATAGGAAGGGATGATATATACAAAAATAAAACTTACAGGTTGAGAGAGGAATATATTGGGAGGAGAAAGGGAGAAATGGAATTGGGCAAATTATCTCTCATAAAAGAGGCAAGAAAAAGCTTTTTCAATGGAGGGGAAAAGCGGGGAGATGAGAGGGGAAAAGCGAAGCTTACTCTCATCACATTTGGTTTAAGGACGGAATAACCCGCACACTCAATTTGGTATGAAAATCTATGTTACACTACAGGAAAGTAGTGGAGAAGGGATAAGTGGGGTTTGTGGGGGGATGATAGAAGGGAGAGCAAATGGGAGGAGAGAGTAATTAGAAGTAAACACTTTTGGGAAGGGACAAGGTCAAAAAAGAGAATAGAATAGATGGGGGGCAGGGCAGGAGGGAGAGAAATATAGTTAGTCTTTCACAACATGACTATTATGGAAGTCTTTTGTATAACTACACACGTATAGCCTATATTGAATTGTTTCACTTCTCAGTAGGAATGGGGGGGGAGGGAGGAAAGGAGAGAAGTTGGAACTCAGTTTAGGAATGAATGTTGAGAATTGTTTTTGTATGCAACTGAGAGATAAGAAATTTAGGCAATGGGGTGTAGAAATCTATCTTGCCCTACAAGAAAAGAGAGATGTGGGTAAGGGAAGGGAGGGGTGTGATAGAAGGGAGGACAGATTGGGGGAAGGTGTAATCAGAATACACTGTATCTTAGGGTGGGGTGAGGGGAGAGTCAGGGAGAAAATTTTGAACTCAAAATCTTGTGGAAATGAATGTTGAAAACTAAAAATAAATAAGCAAATTTTTAAAAATAACCATTAAAAATTTTAAAAGTTAAGTAAAAAAACTGAAGTAATGAAAACAGGAAATATATTCTCCTACAACAGGATTGCCCAGGGACCTTGAGAAAATTTCACTGCAACTAAATGTAGATTGCATTTTCTTTATGTGGTCCTGGTAATTTAGACATGCTTCCATAACGGCAGGTTGGAGTGAGTTTGTTAAAGTAGACGTTCACATATCCATGAGAGGAATGGATTACCATGGTAAATTGTACAATTATTATTATTGCTTTGTCAGTTCCAACCTCCTTAAATTGAAGCAGATAGGCAGATATATAGATATGTCTGTCTATCTATATCTATCTATCTATATGTATATATATGCAATAACCTTATACAAACATTGTGGGACTGAACACAAAAGATTTTTTGATTTCACCAAATGACATCCCAAAAAATGAGCAAGTGAAATATGTTCCCAACTAGGTCAATATTTCATAGACTGAATCTGGAATCAGGGGACCAAAATCCTTGTCCAAGCTTTGTAATTAACTAGCTATATGACATTAGGCAAAGTACATAGCCTCTCTGAAACTCACTCTTTTTAAGCAATAAAGAAACATAGAAACTAGGATAGCATATGGCCAAGTAGGCAAGGGGATGGAATAATCATTTATATTGTGCCTACTTTGTGCCAGACACTGTGCTAAGCACAATATTTACAAATATATTTCATTTGATCCTCACAGTAATCCTGCAAGGAAGATGCAGTTATTATCCCCATTTACAGTTGAGGAAACTGAGGCAAAGAGAGTTAAAGTGGCTTTTATAGGATCATACAGCTGGTAAATGCCTGTAGATCAAATCTGAATGTGACTCCAGTTCCGATCTTCTGACTACTGCACCACTTTGTCATTTGAATGAATGAATCTGTCATTTGAGGAACAGCCTTGTAAAGATCAGAAAAGTTCATCACCATAATGTCAGCCACCAAGTGATAGATGTTCTTGGATTTGACAAATCCAATGATGCAAATTCCCCAAAGAGTCCACTACTCCAAGGGGTTATCACACGACCTCAGTTTTGGGGTTAGACACAGAGGGTATTAAAATAATCCTCTCACAATCCACTTCTTAAACTGAAGAGGAAGAAATTGATTCACATGAACAAAAAGATGATGGACCAAACCTTTTTTTTTTTCACTTTCTAATAGGGAAGGGAAGGGAAGGGAAGGAAAGGGAAGGGAAGGGAAGGGAAGGGAAGGGAAGGGAAGGGAAGGGAAGGGAAGGGAAGGGAAGGGAAGGGAAGGGAAGGGAAGGAAGGGAAGGGAAGGGAAGGGAAAGGAAGGGAAGGGAAGGGAAGGGAAGGGAAGGGGAAAGGAAGGGAAGGGAAGGGAAGGGAAGGGAGAAAGAAAAAGAATTATGCACCAGAGTTTGATGAACTGAATCCACAGGAAGCCCAATGAAACCATAACCTTATAGATTAACAATAAAGAATGGTCATTTTTAATTTGTTCATTTAGGAACCTCTTGTGGGGTCCAACCTGGGAGCAGGCAGAGGAGGTTTTTCAATTCAACCTTAAGGAGGAATAACCAACATCAAAAGGGGAGGAGTCAGAAAGTGAGGGACTGGGAATACACATACATAAACATATAAATACATATATACATGTACATGCATATACACATACATTGTTACATATTACATATACATGATGAGTATTTGTGTGCTATACATTACATCTTTATAAAATATATGTATGTGTATAATTGTGTTTGAAAGACTAAAATCACCAAGAATTATAAAAGGAAGAAAATAGCATTAAAAATCTAGACTTTAATCAACTAAATCAAGAGAGAAAGGATAAATACTAAAATATCATAGATTATATACTTCTCTAAATAAATATTACAAGGCAATTGAACCAATGCCTAATGAAACACAAGACCTTTTAGAACCTCAAGACAACATGGAATGGATACGTCACACAATTATTCAAAAGTAAAGTAATAAAAACATAAGAGAAAAAGTTAGATGAGAACAACTGTTAGAACTTATAGTCTACACAGCAAAAACAATTAGCAGAGTAGAAAAAGTTGGCTCCATAGTGATGAGACTCTGTAAAAAAGAAAAGGAGAGAGTAATAGATTTGGAATACAAATAAAAGCAAAGGACAAATGGGGAAAAGAGGAACAAAAGAAAATGATGCTAAAAGCCAAAAGGATTTACATGCAAGCAAAATTCTTTGATCTAGAAGAGAGAATGTTCAGAGGCAACTTAAGGATCACAAGTCTCCCAGAAGAACATGAAAAATAAGAGAAAGAGACCAAACGAAAACCCTGAACATCACAAAGCAGAAAGGGAATTCAGAAAGGATAAAGAGAAAAAAACCACCAAGCTAGATACCATAGGGAGCAGCTACAATGGAGAAAGGATAATAGTAGAGAAAACAACAGGAAACAAAAGCCGAAAAGAGGAGTCATCTGTTAAACTTATTGATGAGTAAACAGAATTTCACAAAGTAGGAATGACAATTAAGGAGAACTAGAGACCATGACCTTGAGTTTATACCACATGGGGATCAGCAAAGGAACTCGGGATATTTAGCCTAAAGAAAAGTTAGAGGCATGATTTTTTTCTTTGAATTATTTGATGGGGACGAGGGTGTAGATTTCACATGGAAAAATGAATCAGACTTGTTACATTTGTCTACTGAGGCTGAATTAAGAGTAATGGGCAGAAATTACAGAGACAGATACCGAAAAAAGTTTAGAAAAATATTTCTAATAATTAGCATTATCCTAAAGGGAAGCTAGGCGGTGCAGTGGATAGAATGCTGGACCTGGAGTCAGGAAGATTTATCTTTCTGACCTCAGACACTAGTTGTGTGACCCTGGGCAAGGCACTTAACCCTGTTTGTCTCAGTTTCCTCATCTGTAAAAAAGGAAGTAGCAAAGCACTCCATTTTTTTTTTGCCATTTTTTCCCCAAATGTTGTCACTAAAAGTAGAACATGGAAATGTCTCCAGTATCTTTGCCAAGAAAATCCCAGATGAGGTCACCAAGATTTGAACATGACTGAAACAAGCAGACAACATTAAAAAGGCAATGAGCTCCAAGGAAGTCGTGAGTTTTCTCTTAAAACAGAACACGTCTCTTAGAAGTGTTTAAACAAAGACCTGTCAGAGTCAATGTAGAGAGTATGGGTTGCACTCAGTGACTTTTGGCATCCTACCAACTCTGAGGTTCCATGGGTCAATCAATGTACTCCAAGTAGTAAGACAGGTTTCAGAGGACACCATGCATTCTCATGTGATACTGCTCGCAATGGGTTTGAGTAAACATACCACTATGGAGGTAATAGTCGTCTATATGTATACCACCATTCACTGCCAAGAATGAATTCAACAAACACATTGAAGTATCTACTACTGTTTTCAACTCCTACGATATGAGGGCAAAAATGAAAGAATCCCTGCTTTCAAGGAGTATTTTGCCAGGAGGTCATAATATGTAAAGAAGTAAATATACTTCAGAACTCCAAAGGACCTGTCATGTCATGAATGGGGTTTCAACAACGTATATTGCGACCCACTCATGTCTGTATACTCCCGTTCATGTCCTCTCAAAAATTAAATACAGAGCCCCCTCTCCAAGTACTGGGGCCAGTCCTTGAGTTCTGACATCAAGAAGATAGCTGAAACAGGGCTGGCCTATTTTCTGAAATACAAAATATATACAAAGTACTCTGAAATAATGTCAAGGGGGTCAGAGTATGAATAAATGGGGCATCAGGAAAGGCCTTGGATGGAAGTTGACACCTGACCTGAAATGGGCAAGCCAGAAATATTATTAGACAGGGGCAAGGAGGGAAGATAACAAAGAAACAGAGAAATTCTACAAAGAACTCGATAGACTTTTCCAAACCAAGCCAAGATATAATTCAGTATTTGGTTATTTCAGTATGAATGTGGGCACAGAAAATTTCAATATAAGAAGGATGTGTGATTTGTTCAGTTGCTATGAGAACTCCTTCCATCGATACAGAATGCTGTCAAGCTACATATATCCAAACGTGTGTATAAATTATATATACATATATAATATATATACACACATGCATATATGTATGTGTATACACACACAAAAGCCAAAGCAGATACATCCCATATAGTTGCCTGAGGCAAAACAAGGTTTACTGATTTGCCTATCACAGTTAGTCACAACTAAAACAACTATGAAACTTAAATTTTGAAAAACATTTTACAAATATTAACTCACTTTATCCTCAGTACAAATCTGGGAAGAAAACTATTCTTATCATCTCCATTTTACAGATGAAAAAACTGAAGCAGACAGAAATTAAGTGATTTCATCAGGATTACATAGATAACTAAGTGTTTAAGCCTTGATTTGAACTCAGGCCTCCTTGACTTCAAGCACAGGTACTATATCTTCTTTACCATCTAGAATCTGAATCCATAACTTCCTTCGTCCGCACCTCATGTTCTATCCACTTGCCACATGCCCATTAGAAAAGATGGCAAAAGACTATGCTGGAAAATATGGTTTGAGATCAAGAAATGAAAAGGGCCAAAGGAAAGAAGCCTGATGCCTCTACATCTTAAGCATTTGCACTGAGTAGGTATTTCCCAAATTGCAAAGAAAAAGGATCACCCCAAAGAACTCTGAAAAAACACCCCCACATACTTGTAAGTAAGGGACCTGTTGGTATAAAACATGGAATATTTTTTAGATTTTTCTTGATGTATTCATTGTTTTTCCTTATTTCTTTTTAATCTTTTTTTCAACAACAATAGTAATTTTTGTGATATTTTATAATATGGAATATTATATAATATGGAATATGCCTCCCTGGGGAGAGGAAATAGAAGTTTAAGTTATGCAAAAACCAATATAAATATTTTTTTAAAAGAAGGTGCTACACATGGAAAGCACAAAATGGCAACAAATACATAAAATTGATTATATCTTTAAAAGACAAGAAACAATGAATTAGAGAAAGGTCAAACCAATTCAGAATTAAAGAAAAATGAGCAAGAGCATATAAATACAATTATAGCATTTGCAACTCTATCTGTTAAATGCATTTCTTTTTTAAATTTATCTTTAATTTACAGAATAAAACAAGCATTTCTAAAACATAGTATAATTTTTAAAAAGATGATTGCACATGAAACTGTGAATCTACTATGTATAACTTGCTATTTCTTTCAAATATATAACAGTTATCATGTAAATTTCTTTTTTTTCTTCTTTTTATTCTCTCCCCTCTCCACACTAGAAATGGCCACCCTTAGACACAAATAGATATGTAGGGGTGTGTGTATGTGTGTGTACACATATGTATATATATGTATATATGTAAAATTATTCTACATATACTACTGTTTAGCATTCTTTCTCTGACTATAGATAGCACTTTTCTTCACATGTCCTTTATAGCTAATTTGGGTATTTATAATAGTCAAAATTAGTAATTCACTCAAAATCATTCTTAAAATAATATGGCTGTTATTGCTCCTCTCATTCGTCATTATTTTATGCAAGTATTTTTCATGTTTTTCTATGATCACTGAGTTCATCATTTCTTATAGCACAATCATATTCCATCACGGTTATAACCACAACTTCTTCAGCCATTCCCCAGTTGATGGGCATCTCTCTAATTTCCAGGTCTCTGCCACCTTGAAAGAGAGCTGCTATAAACATCTAAAAAGATATAAGTTCTTTACTTTTTCTGTAATTATCTTTGGAAATAAACCTAATAGTAGTATTATTGGATCAAAGGGTATATACATGGTTTAGTAATTTTTGGAGTATAATTCCAGATTGCACTACAGAATGATTGGATCAGTTCACAGTTGTTGTCCCAATTTTTCCACACCCCCTCCAACATTTTCCACTTTCTCCTTCAATCATTTTAGCCAATATGGTAAGTAGAAAATGATATCTCTGGGTTGTTTTAATTTGCATCTCTCTAATCAATAATGATTTACAGCAATTTTTCACATGACTATAAATTGTTTTGATTTCTCCATTGAAAAACTGCCAGTTCATATCCTTTGACCATTTATCAATTGGGGAATGACTCATATTCTTATAGATTTAACAAAGTTCTTTTTAAATGTTAGATATGAGACCTTTATCTGAGAAACTATCCATGTTTTTTTCAATTTTCTGCTTCTTATCTAGACTACATTTGTTTTATTTATACAAAACCTTTTTTAATTTAAAGTTATTGAAATTATCCATCTTACATCTAATTTTATTCTGTATCTCTTGTTTTTCCATAAACTGTTCACCTATCCATAAGTCTGATAAGTAATATCATATTCTTATGATTTTCTTCTCCTTTTATATCTAAATCATGTATTCCTTTTGACCTTATCTTAGTAAACGGTGTAAGATATTGGTCTATACCCAGTTTCTGCCATACTGCTTTACAGTTTTCTCTACAATTTTTACCAAATAATGAATTCTTATCCCAAAAGCTTAAGTCTTTATCTGTGTCAAATACAAGGTTATTGTGTTTATTTGCTGCATAAATTGTATGATTATTTCATGGGTCTACCTTTGTTTTCTTAGCCAATATCAAATAGTTTTGATAATTACTGCCTCATAATATAATTTAAGATCTGACCCTGCTAAACCTCCTTCCTTTACTTTTTTCCCCATTATTTCCTTTGATATTCTAGATATTTTGTTCTTTCAAATGGATTTTGTTATTATTTTTTAATTCAATAAAATAATTTTTTACAATTTCACTGGGATGGTGTTGACTATACAAATTACTTTGGGGAATACATATATGTATTTCTTAAATTCAAAATTAGGAAATGGAAACAAGTAAAGACAGCAGGGGACTCAATAATTTTTTCTTTGACATATTTAAAGCAGATGAAAATCACCACAATGAAGCCAAAGGAGCACAGAAAAGTCTTGATCAACAAATAATCTCTTTGCTATATAATATACATATATAATATTTATTTATATGTGTACACACACACACACACATATATATGTAGTCATGGGCTGCTTTGGAGTATAATTTTATTTTTAATATGATTATGGAGGATGAAAAAATAATTTTAACAGAATAACTTCCTGAAGCAATGAAAAGATTTTGAGGAGAAAACAGGGTATGATGTAAAATCCAGCTATACCAGATTATCCTGAGAGCATTTTTAGAAGATAAAAAGAGTTCACAGAACATAGGATCATAGACTAAGAGATGGAAGAAACCTCAGTGTATTTTTAGTCCAACTGCCTCATTTTAAATATAAGGAAACTAAGGCCACTGAAAATCTTCACTTACCATAAACCTCATAAATTCTCTCTTAAAGTAAAATAGAAAATCAAAACAGATTGAGTTAATCATTCAATAAGTATTTAATAAATACCTATTATGCAATAAACATTATGCTGGGGATACACAAAAAGGCAAAAAATAGGCCTTGATCTCAAGGATCTTAAAGTCTAATGGTAGAGCCAACATTCAAACTACCTACAAATAAGATGTATACAGGATAAATTGGAGATAATCACCAGAGGGAAGGCACTAGCATTGATGGTTATTAGGAAAGGTTTTCTATAGAAGATGAAATCTTAATTGTGACTTGAAGGAAACCAGGAGGTAGAGACAAGATGAAGAATTTCGGGCTTAGGAGATAGCCAGTGAAAATGCCAGCAGTCAGGAGATGGCTGTCTTGTTTGAGGAACAAACAGCATGGAAAACAATACCACTTTATCACAGGCTATGTTGAGGTAAAAAAGGTATAAAAAAGCTGGAAGGGGGAGAGGGCAGTCAGATTCTGAAAGGCTTTAGAATAAGTCTATTGTGTTAAATGGGGCAGCTAGGAGGTACAGGGGATAGAGTACTAGGCCTAGAGTCAGGAAGACTTGAGTTCAAATCTAGCCTCAGACACTTTCTGGCTGTGTGACCCTAAGCAATTTACTTAATGCTCTTTGCCTCAGTCCTCAGTTCAGGACATGACAAACTACTCCAGTGTCTTTGCTAAGAAAACACCATATGGGGTCATGAAAAGTCAGACACCATAGAGCAACAACAACCACAAAATGTGTGAAATCATTTTGAAAAGATGAGTTTACTTAAGAATTTTGAAAATTCATTTATTTGTTAAATTAAATGAGTCTAACCTGCAGACCATCTATTCCAAAACAGAGGAATTTTTTTTTAAACCCAGCATTTACTATAATAGTTGAGAATGAATATCCAAATGGAGTGTAAAATAATTGATAGAAAGTACAAAAACATTAACTTGCTTCCGCGTCACAATATATGTGATACCTCCTGCCACGGTAAGTATGAGGAGAAAATGGGGAATGGTAAGCAGTAGCCAAACATTAAGCATCAAAACATACCACGGCAAAAGAAACAAGAGGACTACTGAAACTCTGATCAAGTACTGGAAGATTAAACCAAAATCAAGCTGTTATCACTGGAAAAATTGAACCATGTACCACTCAAGTAAAGGCACCAAGAATACAGCTAGCAGAACTAAATCTAGAAAACAAAAAATATATTGGAAATTCGAGATTCTTTAATCAGCAATTGAAAGAAAAGTAAAAAAGTTAAGAAGATATATGAAATCAACAAAATAAATAATTTAACAGCATTTTTTTAAATGACTACAGACGCTTTAAAGGGAAGAAATTAAAAGAAAGGAAATCTCTAAAAAGAAAGGATATGGAAAATGGCTGGTTAAGTATATAGTTGCCAGAAGGCCAACGCAACAGAACATCAAGTTACATGAAGCAAGAACAGAAAGTTTACATTGTTAATATAATGAATGAGGGAACAGTTCCTGCAAGGGAGGTGACTGAGCCTCTAGTTTCTCTGTCAAATTGAAAAGCATCCAGGAAGGATAAAAATCCATAATCATTGGCTCAAACACTTTCCAATAGTGTATGAATTACTAATAAAGCACTATACCAACTTCCCCTCTGATGGTGGTCTGATTTCATCTTTTTAAACAGAAGATTGAACATATTTACTAATAAAAGAGGAATAGAGCAGTGATCTCTCTAAATATAGACCATTTTGCTGTTTTTGTACTTTATATATATATATATAATATATATATACAGTATTCATAGTTCATATTATAGATTGTGATGGGAATTCAAAGAGAGGTCATCATAAGCAGAAATAAAGAATGGTTGTTCTTAAGAAGCTCAGATTTACTTATTAATCATATCTACATCCAGAGAAAGAACTGATAAATAGAAATTTAAATAGAGTGGTTTCACACCCATACACACACAAGAACACACACACACACAGAAACTCACACACATTTGTGTCTAATGGTAGCCATCTCTAAGGCAGGGAGTGGGGAAAAAAGGAAGCTAAAGGAGTCGCAAGTTGTATAATAGATTTGCAACTTCATGTGCAATCACCTTTTTCTATTCTGCTATGTCATGGAAATGCTTATTTTATTTCATAAGTTCAGAGTAAAGAACACAAGAAAAGAAAACAAATGAAGGTTAAAAAAAATAGATCTTACAAAGCAAATGAAACTGGGTAACATATCTCCCTAGGCTATAAAACTGAAGATCTACCAAGTACTTAGGAAGACATGATCTGTTCATTAGAATTACAAATCAGAGTCTTTTTTCTCATGGACTGACACAGCAAGTTCAGAGCTCCCAGGACATTATAGGACAGGAATTTTGACATTAGTGACATCCACACTGAAAAAATAAAGTAAGTGAAAAACTCTCTATTATCTAGGCAGCTGAACATGCAGTTGTCCAGTTCTCTCCTTGAGTTAGACCATAAGTATATATCTTTTGGATAGATGAAGTAGAGCAATAATTATTAAGATCTATAAATGAGTGGTAGGAGATAGGCTAGATAGCATTTATAAAGCTATACCATGCTTTCAGTAAGCCCAAACTGTTCTTTAGGACTCAACCCCAAATGTACACATATATACACACATACACATGCATACCACATGTCCATATCTTTAATACCACCAATATTATACTAGTGCTGGTCTAAGGCAGAATCCTAAGGCACCAAAAACTTGGAAGAACCAAAATTTCAGATAACCCAAAGGGCAATGATCATAGGTGCAGACAGGTTGCAGCATATTACTAACTACAACTTGTCCATAGAGTTCAGAAAGGACAGGAAAGAAAAATGGGCTAGTCAGGAAACAAGACTAAAAGATAAGGAATGGTACAAGCTTTAGCTACATTGATAACTTGCAAGGAAATAAGAAAATAAAAAGAGCCCCAGGAAGTTGTATGGAACAATAATGAATAATTTTGGAAAATCACAGACACAAATGCAAATACTTTTTTAGGACAGTGATTGTTTCCTTTTTAATTCTCCAACGCAAGAGCACATAATAGGTACTTGATAAAGAATTGATTGATCAGCTCAGGGAATACTCACACTGAGGAAATTACAGATCCATCAAAATATGAGTATCTGTTCTAGCTATTTCATGAACTCGAAAAAAAAATTGCTAAGTGATTGATGATCAATCACTATAAAAATTTTAAAAAATACTAAAATACAAGGCATTATTACTAACTGGAAAATTATTGTTAAGTAAAAATAAAGTAGGATGGATGTTGGAATGGAAGTAGAGGTAAAGGTGTTAATAGGTTCTTTAGACCTAACCAGGATATGAAATACTGTGCATGAGTACAATTATTCCAAATCAACCCTGAAATTTCACCTTTCTTGTTCTACCATCTAAATCCTCTCTGTTGTAAATCTCAATAAAACTTTAAAAAAGCAATTTAGTAGAAAAATGTTTGAGCTAAATGTCTTCTGCAATGATGTGTCGACAGCATTTAATTCCTCACACTTATCCTTCTCTCATAGTACAAGGAGGTAGAATGCCCAAATGGCCCCTTCTCAATGGTTTCTCAAGCAGAACGAAGCTGGCTTCCATTTAATGATCTATTTAACTCTAGGGCATGCAGAAAGGTTTTGTAGAGAACTACATGGAGAGGAGGAAAAGAACCTTAATGTTTGGAATCGCTGTTTGCATAAAATTTCTCAAGGAGAATCTAAAACTATTTTTTCAGGGTGATATTTAACGAACGCAATGGTGCGTTTCATGCTGCATTTGTTACAGTTTTACCCTTAGCCAATGTAAACCGTAAGAAGTCATAAATTATAAATTCATCAGAATCAGGACTGGTAAGTAGGCTAATATTTAATTTAGTTGAATACAGAAGGGAAGAAAAGGATGAAAAGATTTACTTGGCCATGGAAAGGAAAAACTATGAAGAAAAAATGGATTTGATGAAATATATGTGCTGGAGAAAAAGAAAATGAATATTTGAAGGAATCAAGAGAAAAGTCTCTGTTTTCCTATCTCTATTATTACCTTGAAACGGTGGCAGTAGAGATAGAGAGTCCTCTGAGAAAGATTTCAAAATGAGTTCTCAAGAGAAGAATAATTATTAAAGATATTATGTACTAAGCAATGTAGGAAATGGCTATTCGAATGTTTTCTTTTCGTACAAGGACCACTAAAAGTTATGCAAGAAAGAGAAGTTCATGGGATTAGCGATTGAGAGAGTTGGAAGGGATCTCAAAGGCCATTTAGTCCAATCTCCAATTATTGTATAAATGAAGACTAGAGGCACAGATAAGCTTAGTGATTTTTCCCAGGGTCACAGCTGAGGTGGTTTTTAAATCTAAGTCTTTCTGACTCCAAGTCCCGAACCCTAACCACTAAGTCAGGCCACCTCTTAGTTTTTCTATAGGCACGTTGACAGAAAATGATTACTTTTTTTCATACTTAGAATAATTATACATACTTCTGCCATAGATTAGCTAGTAGAATATTGATGTTAAAGAGATAGAGTGTGGTGTGTGTGTGTGTGTGTGTGTGTGTGTGTGTGTGTGTGTGTATCTCAGAGAACAGTTTGAGGTTACTGAAAGCATGGCACAATAATGAGGTAATGAACACTATTTTCTTTGATAAACTCCAAGCCATGCCCTTCTGTTTCTTTGTCATTGGGCTTTGTAATTGATACAGCAAAAAATGATATAAGACTTAAGTTAGTTGCAAGGAGCATCTAGTAAGATCTCTTCATTTTGCAGAAAATTATATGACACCCAGATAGGTCATACTAATAAGAGATTCAGGAACAGAACAAGAAGTAAGCCCAGGAATTTCAAATGTCAGACCAGGGCTCATTCCATTACATCAAGTTGTCTCCCTTAGATGGAAGAGAAAGAAGACAGAAGACATAGGTTATCTGATTGATTTAGGCTATGTTATCAGCTCTTCAGGCCAGCTTTAAAGCCTTCCACATTCTAACTCATACCTACCCTCCCAGGCTTTCTTTCACAGCTCTCTACCAGCCCAATTGGACTAACTGCTCCTCAAACTGCTCCTCAAACTCCTCTTCTTCAAGCTATGAATTTTCACTAGTTGTTCCTCTGTTTTGAACATCGTTTTCCTTCATTTAAGATTCTATATCCTCTTTCAACACTCAATTCAGGTTATATCTCTTCTATGAAGTCTACTCTCTCCTCTTTTCTCCAGGTATTAATGTTATATATCTCCTCAAATGACCTTCTATTGTGCATATGTGTGTATGTGTGCACACATATGTGTGTATGCATATGTTTTATATCCCTAGAAGAATGTAAGCCCCATGAGGGAAGACTCTTATGTTTTATTATAACAGTTAAGGGGATGGCATGGTGAGTAGGGATGATAAGCTATTCCTATTTGCCTCTTCTCCTATATTCCATCGTTTAGAAAGGTTTCCCAGTATTAGACATTCCTTACCTATTCTGAGAAGAAATATCAAGGGATATGTAATTATTTTTTTTGCTGTTGTTGTTGGCTCAGAGCTCCCAACCGGAGATAGCACTTCTGGCAAAATACCTCAGTGTTAAGCTGTCTCTGTTTCTTCTATGTAGATGTTTTCCCCTTTGGTTACACCTTACCAAATATATTTGCAATAATTAATCTCAACTAGAAAAAGCCTGATAATCTCAGTCATGGCCCGTTTCTTTGTGTGCCTAAACTTCCCCTCTTCCAACTCCATGTAACTTCTTACAGCTTTTCATTCTCCGGATCCTTGTATCTTCACATTGTCATCCAGGACTGGGTTCCTGATTGAGTGGATTTCCCAGGTTCAGTGAATGGACTTTGGAGGTCACCCTGAAGGATATAGCCTATCATCCTTCATTTTATCAAGTCATTTCCTTTTTGATTTGTTCCAAGGAGTTATTAATCACAAGACATAAAGGAATCATCTGCTCCACATCAGTCACTATATCCTCAAGTCTACTACATGCCTTTAACAAAGCAGGTGCTTAACAAATGATATTTGAATTAAATTTAAGTGAATTTTAATTACTCCTAACTGACGTCTTTAGGTTATTATGTTAGTCATTATTTTCCACAGCTCCTCTAGCTTTAACCACGTTGATTATGAGATGATGGAGGAGTGTCTGGACAGTAGTTCATCGGGAAAAGACCCAGGTTCTGTTTTTAGACTAAAAAACTCTTTAAGAGAAGTGTGATGTGGCAACTAAGAAAATTAATGTGGTTGCCATCTCCATTAAGAAAGATACAGATCTCAGAAATTCAGATGCAGAAATGGTAGTACTTCTATGGGAACCAGATCTAGACTATTGTGTAGCACATTTTAGGGGGGTATTGAAAAACTGAAGAGCATCCAGAGGAGGTCAAACAAAATGCGATATCAGTTTGTTCCTGTCCAATAGTAGTAGTAATAGCAGTTGTAGCAGTTAGTAGAAGTAGTAGTAGCCATAGTTGTAGGAGTGGTAGTGAAAATAATAATAACATTTACATAACACTTTTAGAATTGACAGGTGCTTTAAGGTGTGTCTGTCCTTCATTCTCAAGGAGGACCATAACATCAAGATAATAACATGATTTGCACTTGACTTTGATTGGAGTGAGGGAGGGCTGTGCAAGCTCACTTGCTCCTCCAGAGTCATCTGAGTCCAGTGGCCTGATATTCTTCAGAACAACTGGAGATGGCCCAGGATGTAGTTACTCAAGGGATGGTCCCTTTAAATAAAAGAAAAAAATACCCAGAAAATCACACTAGTTGGGGAAGATCCTTAGGGTTGCTAGATAAAAGAGAAACAGTTACTATGATATCATTTGAACCCCACAACAACTCTAGGAGATAGGTAGTATTATTATAGCTATTTTACAGATGATGGAATTGATATAGACAAAGGTAAAATAGCTTGTAAGCTGGCTTTGAACTCGTCTACCTCCAGATCCAACACTGTCCGTTGAACAGATATATGTAGATCAGATGAAGCAACCAGAGAGGTTAGAATGAAGAATATTGCAGCAATCCTCCAACATTTTAAGGGCTGTTGTGGAGAAGAGGAATGAGAATTATGCATTTTGGTCCCCACTCAGCGAACCAGGAGCCGTGGGCAGATTTTGCATAGAGGCACTCTTGGGTTTAATGAGAAGAAAAACTTCCTAACAACTCAGAAGTGGAAAGCATTGCCTTTAGAATGTAGTAGATTCACTCTCATTGGAGGATCTTCAAGCAAAATCTGGATGACTGTTTTGTACGTTACAAAGGGGATTATTGGTTTAGGTGCAGTTTAGACACGAGTCCCTCCCAACATTGAAATCTTCAATCTGTGATTCCTAAATCCCAGGAGGTTTCCCATTTTTCCCTCTTGTAAGTGCCTAACAAAATACATCCAACCAGAGAGATCTGTGTCTGATTTCCTCTCTCTTCCCATGCACCTTCTCTTGTTAGGGTTCTACATATAGGAATGTTTTTACCAAAAAAAGAGGTGGCATTTGTGAACCTACTGAGGGACAAGAATTATTCATTATCTTCTCACTGACTTTAATAGAATACAATTCAATCTTTATTTATGGTCCATTAAAATTGACTAGTAGACAAAAGTAGAACTTCTGGAGGAAAAATTAAGCATATCCATCATAGTAATCTATCTCCTGTTATGCCTCCTCCTCTGGCAGGTGTGTACTCCTCCCCACTGTATGGTTAAACAGCTATATTTACCAATGTGGATAGAAAGCAGATTTATCTTGTCAAAACAGTCATTATAGAACCCTAACTGAAATTAACAGAAGTAAATATACTTATCTACCTAGCTGTGCTAAATGAGGATTCATTTCTTTCTTTCCTTCCACCTTCCCTTTCTCTTTCCAGTTCTACTTTCTAGTAACTCGGAGACTGTTTGTCAGAAGTTCCCCACTTAACTCACTGATCTGGAAGCAAAGTGTGCAAGCCAGACCTCTAGAGATGTACCTTAATCAACCCAACTAGGCCCTCTAGAGAAGGAAAAAAATGCTCAACTGGGAAAGGTAATAAAACTTTACAGGTTTTGTTGGATGCTATACTTTCTTTTTGGATGGCAATGTCATATAACAAATAGAAGATTGGATCTGGGTTCATGCTGCCTCTAAGAAATTAAGTGATTTGCCTCTGCTCACACAAAGACATTAACTCCCAGAAGCATGACTTGAATCCAGGATCCAGTTCTCTGTCTATTAGGCTAAGTTACCTCTGAGAAAGAGCTGAAGTCATACATGTTCATGAAAGCCCTTTAAGACAATAAATTACAGAGAAGTTGAGGATCTGCACTGATAGAAGGAATTTTCACATCTAAAGTTCTGTAAACATGCAAAATCACAAAATTATAAGCATGAAGCAAATACACATATATGTACATATACATGTGGATATAGGGGCATCTAGGTAACACAGTAGATAGAGTTCCAGGCCTGGAGTCAGGAAAACCTGAGTTCAAATCCAGCCTCAGACATTTACTAGCTGTATGACCCTGTTTATCTCAGTTTCCTCATTCATAAAATGAAATAGAGAAGGAAATGGCAATCCTCTACAGTGTCTTTGACAAGAAAATCCCAAATGGGGTTACAAAAAGTCAACCACTACTGAAAAAAAATGACTATCTATGTGACATATAGGTATATGTGTGTATACATATATTTATGTATTCCTTTCAATAACCTACTGAACAGGCCTCTTTAAAAATCTTTTTTTGGAATTATCATGTTTTATTGTTTTTCTCTTTTCTTTTTCTTTTAAATTTATTTATTTGTTTGTTTTTTTAATGGTCTATAATCATTACCAAAACACTTAGATTTTTACCCCCCTCCCTCCCCTAGAAGATGCCATACAATTCTGTATAGGATCTACATATACTTTCCAACTGAATACGTTTTCACTATAGTCATGCTGTGTAGATGAACTAAAATAAATGGAAGAATCATATAACAAATCAAAACATACCTCACACACATATAGAAACATGATCTGCTACATTCTGCAGATGAGTGAACAGGCCTTTTTAAGGAAAATTAGGATGAATCATTAGGTGATCAATTAGGAACTCAAAAAATTACAATCAGGAGTATGAGTGGTAAATCATATTCTATTGGCCTCAAAATATTTGTGAAATATCATTAAGAAACTTGACATGTGTGTCATGATAACCTGGCCTTTATTCCCTGCTCTGATTATACTGCCTTCTATGCCTTCTTGCTAAGGCTACTCCTGATATATATGCCCTTTATCTTTTTGCCTTATACCATCCTATACCCATATGCCTTCTGATCACCAATTTATATCCAGCTTGTTACTCACCTTGGATCAATAGTCATGACTTCCTAATTTGGACCTTTCCCCAATAACAACTTCCTTATGGGTTCTGTTAGCATAATTACTTTTCTCTTTATTCAGTAATCAGGCATAATATATTCAAAGGCCTAGCCTGACCTCTCAAATCTCAGACTACAACAGGCTACCTTCCATGAGATTCATGATCACTTAAAAGAGAATGACCTAACAATCTACAAGCAAAAAAAAGTGGATGAAGAAGACCTACTTTCCAGGTTGTGAAACACAGCTGAATGAGAAGCTATCAATGCATAAGTAATGAATAGGTAGCGTCAGAAGAATAATTAACAGGAGACAGAACTGAACCAGAGAAAAAGAGTAAGTTGGATGGCATGTGAGAAACTCTTTCAATGATCCCAAGTAGCTGGCTCCCTGATGCAAAATCCCATTGTTAATATCAATAATCTCCCAGTGATGCTACATAACCGTGACTCATAGAACATGATCTCTGAACATTCAAGATAGATTGTGACCCAAAAGGCAATACCGCAAGGGTATGCTGGAGCCAGGTCATACACGTTCATAAAAGTCAAATGTTAAATCTGCAGTGTGCTCATTTATATCTCGGAAACCAGAAAAATGCTACAAATCAGAACTTGATTTATTGCTGTTAATTATGTATACTTTAGAAAGTGATAGAGGAAATGTTAATAACGCACATAAACAAATTGTGCTGCATATACATTTTTCTTTTGAAGAGCGAGTTGTTAAACATTTACTAGCACACTCTTGCAATGGAGAAATGTGGGAAACATAAAAATGCTACATTCCCTTTTCAATAACAGCTTGAGCCCAGAAAGTATAAAAGATAGTATCAAGGAATTATAATTACAAAAGGAGACAAATTGGTCACATAGCAAGATGGAGGGATAACAGACAGTTGTTATCCTGAATTAGAAAGAAGCAAGCATCTATTAAGAGCTTGTGTGCCAGGCCCTGTGCTAAGTGCTTTCCAAAGATGATCTCATTTGTGAGTCAGGTCCTTTTATGGTCCCCATTGTACAGCTAAGGAAATTGAAGCAGACAGAGGTTAGGTAACTTGACCAGAGTTACATAGGTAGTAAGTGTCAAAGATCACATGTGAACTCAGGGCTTCTGGATTCCAAGCCCCACACTCTAACAAAGCTGCCATGAAATGTAAAAAGAACATAGAGGAAACCACCAGCACACCGAATGGAATTTCACTGGAAGGTTTAAATAGAATCATAGGACTATGGGACCTTATACCCAATACACATGTAAATAGACATATACTGAATAGATCAATTGTTTGCAAGCTATTACCTAAGCTCTGTAATGATGGATCTGATTCAATTGGTAAGGCAAATGAATCACTAGAAAATCCCTAATATGTGTGCTCATAGATGACAGGATGTTTATGGTATTTACACTTATTTCTAATTAGGAAACACACTGATATTTGTAACCTTCCTAGACTATAAGTCATCTTGTGTGTTAGTGAGATATTAAACATCTGAACAGCTGAAAAAGAAAATGATGTCTTAAAGATCAAATAAACCATAAAGATCAAGTAAATAAAGATCAAATAAACACCTCTTCTAAAGAATTCTAAAGACTGCAGGGAGGTCCTGCAGTCTTTCATCTTCATTTTACAACTGGAAAAAAAAAAGAGGTGCATAAAGGTCTTGTGATTGACCAGGCTGAGTCAGTGGGAAAGTCAGGAATGACACAGATTCCCACTGTCAGGCTTCAAGTCCTAGAATCCTTGAGTGGGAAAGAAATTTAGAGACTATCTGGTACTCCAGGTACAGAGAGGTAAATGAAAATATCCAAGATCACATATTCTGCATTGACTGCTTCCAGTGTGCAATGAATGCAATCAATTCCCTGGAGAGATGTCTTCACTTTCTCAACTGAAATACTGCCTCTCCTTGCAAGTCTACGGTCTCTCTCTCTCTAAGTTTAAAGGTTTTTAATCTTAAGTGCTCCCACCACTTCACTCCTCCAAGTTTTTACTGTAAAACTAAATGCTGGTTACTTTAATGATATGTTTTGAAATTGGAAAATATACTACCTGTTTTACTTACAAATTAAGTCAGCTAATTAGTTAAAGTTCCCCTGCTTTCTTTAGTTTGGAGGAAAAGCTAAAAGTCCAATAAAAAATGATGGGATGACTGGTGAGCACATGACACTGGAAGGCTTTGTGATTTCATCAGTAGAGAGAACCCTCCCCACCAACATAGACCCCAACTTCCATAGCCCAGGAGATAAGCCATGGAAAGTAGTCTGAGGCATAGAGAGTTAAGTGACAGCAAGTGAATGTCAGAGACAGGATTCAAAATCAGTCCTTCCTCATTCCAAGGCCAGCACTCTGTTCTCTTTATCCTACAGCCTGTATGCAAAGGGTGGGTGGCACAGTGGTAGAGTGCCAGGCCTGGAGTCAGGAGATTCATGTTCGTGAGTTCAAAACTGACCTCAGACACTCACTGGCATCTCACTGTGTGACTCTCTTAACCCTGTTTACTTCAATTTCTTCCTCTGTAAAATGAGCTGGAGAAGGAAATGGCAAACCACTCCAGTGTCTTTGTCAAGAAAACCACAAATGGGTTTGTGAAGAACTGTTCATGACCGAACAATAATTGTATCCAAAAGATGACAGAAAAAATGTCAAGGACTTTTGAACACACGCTTTTTAATTTCTCACACTGGTGACTGCTATTTTCATTTCATTAGATTCTGCATTAATTTAATTATAGATTAGGTTTTGCTTTCATATGTTTTAGGTTGTTTTCAGAGAAATGGTCATTATGTACTATGGTGCTGGACAGAAAATATTTCCTTTTCAGATATAGTCCTTGAAAGGTGGGGATCAACTGAGAGATGGTTTGCCGTAGTGGACAGAGTGATTCGCTTGGAGCCTGGTATTTTTTTCTGATACTAGCCCTGGAATTTGTGACTTCAGGAGGGTCAATCTAGGGTTGTGTGATCCTCAGTCATTCATTTAACCTCTCTGTATCTCAGTTTCCTCTTTTTGCAATGTGGGTTTTATAAGAGGGTCTACTGAACAGAGATGTAAAATCAAATTAAAGAGGACAAAGATCTTGATTACCTTCAAATAAGTGTGAGCTATTGAAAAAAAGTGATTTGCTGTGTCCTCCTGTTAGTTTTTATAATGATTTTTTGCCATAAAAGTTTCTTACATGCAATAGATGTTTATGTAAGATCAGTGTTTTTTGTCATTGTTGTTTTATTTTTTTTTTTTACTGAGTTGGTGATTTCATTGGTGCAGCTATCCTTCTAGTGCAGAAATTTCTTCTCTCAAGGCAGAATGGCACCTCCTGTGCTACTTAGTCTTTAGGTATAGAGAGTTGCCCATGGCATTGAAAAGTATAGTGATTTTACAGGGCATGCAATTAGCATGGGTAAGAGGAAAGACTTGAACCTGGGTCTTTTTGTTTAGAAGCCTTATTTATTCACTGTGTTATAGCTCTCCTTCAACTGGTATAGTAGCATAGACTCATAGAATTCAAAAAGTGCAGGGAGAGCTTCAGAGGCTCTCTAGTCCAAAGGCCCCAAAACATCCCTTCTACAAAATAGCTGATGGGGTCATCCAATCATTCCTTGAATTCAGTCAGTTGGTAAGTGAATTTTCTGGAAATACGAAAAAACATATAAGATAGAGCAAAAATGACAATAATCACAACAAACGTACTACTTCTGTGGCATCTAACCTCAGAAAATAAACACCAATATTAAAAAGGATTTCTCTAGCTAGAAGGTAGCTTAAAATAGGTTTTAAAAATTCCTTAATATTGTGTTAGAATTCGGGGGAGTAAGTCTGGTAACACTCATTATTTACTTCTACAGGATTTACCTCTTTGCTTTAAGTCTTGCTACAATTTGTGCTGATCAAGGCCCCCATCCCCACATTAATTATTATTAATTCATAATTATTATATAAACTCTTACTAGAGTTTATTGTCCACCATCCCTTTGCTATGGGAAGGACTGGGTCTACAATACAGTAACACTTGTTTCTTAAACTCTATCACAGAACTACAATAGTCACAGTAGCTTAGTGGTACCATGGATAGAGGCCTGGGCCTAGAGTCAGGAAGACTCATTTTCCTGAATTCAAATCTAGCCTCAGACATTTACTGACTGTATAAGGCAAGTCACTTAACACTGTTTGCCTCAGTTTTCTCATCTATAAAACGAGCTGGAAAAAGAAATAGCAACCCACTCCACATCTTGATCAAGAAAAACCTCAAATGAAGAGTCAGACATGACTGAAAATCCTGAACAACAATATTACCACAGCCATCCCAAAATCTTAAAATGACAAGGTTGGAAGGGACCTTAGAGGATATATAATACAACCACACCTAAATAGGAATCCCAGAGCTGTACTGAGGGTAGGGCAAAAAGGGGTTTGGTCCAGAACACTAAACTTCAGAGGGTACATAAAATATTTCATCACCTTGGAAATAACTGAGTATAATACCTAGTTAGCAAAAGTTAAGTTAAAATAGTAAATTACCAGATCCATGTTCATTTCATCCTTTTATAATTGGCTATAGTAGCCCATATGAGTTCCTTTCCAGCCAGGCCTACCAAACTTATAGGCAGCAATCTCCCAGGACATGATCTCAAGGTGTTCCAGGGTCTTCTCCATAGAAACTGCACACCAAACTGACCTCCCTCAACTAAATTTGTTATAAAAAAAATTGATTTCCAGGCATTTTCTTGGTAATTGTTCAGTAACAAAACTATTACTAATCACTATTTTCAGGTCTCCCTGCTATACTATCCCAAACAAATAATCATCCAATGGTCACTTGAAAACTGGGATGGAACACCCATTACCATATGAGATAATCCATTCCACCGTTGGCCAAATCTAATTGTTAAGGAGGCTTCCCGTTGAGAAAACCAAAATCTCTTTTCTGTAATATGCACCCATTCTCTCCACTTCTATCTCTGGAAGCCCAGCAAAATAAGTCTAAAAACTCTTCCATGTCATGTTCCTACTAACTCCTCTCTTCTCCAGGCCCTTCTATTGTCTTCTTCCTTCAACTTTTCTTCAGCACGTAGTTTCAAGTGCACTTGGTTAGCCATCCTTTAGATACTTTCCAGTTTAGTAATGTCCTTTCTCAAGTATGGTCTCCATTTGCCCCTTTACTTTGCAGACATAGTAGCCTTTGAGGGAATATCATTCCATATGATGTTATCCAAGAAAAATCTGAATTGGTCTCAGGACATTGAAGAGCTCAAAAGATTTTGAAAATCAAGTAAGAGAAGTAGAGCGAAAACTAGGAAGAGAAATGAGAGTGAGTCAAGAAAATCATGAAAAACAAGTCAACTGCTTGCTAAAGGAAACCTAAAAAATGCTGAAGAAAATAACACTTTAAAAATAAACTACCCCAAATTACAAAAGAGATCCAAAAAGCTGAAGAGAGTGCCCTACAAAGCAGAATTAGCCAGATGGAAAAGGAGACCCAAAAGCTCACAGAAGAAAATAATTCCTTGAATATTAGAATGGAGCAGATGAAAGCTAATGACATTATGAAAAATCAAGAAATTATAAAACAAAACCAAAGAAATGAAAACATGGCAGACAATGTGAAATATCTCATTGGAAAAACAACTGATCTGGAAAATGGGTCCAGGAGAGACAATTTAAAAATTATGGGACTATCTGAAAGCCATGATGAAAAAACAGCCTAGACATCATCTTTCAAGAAATTATCAAAGAAAACTGCCCTGATATTCTAGAACAAGAGGGAAAAATAAATATTGAAAGAATCCACCAATCCCCTCCAAAAACAAAAACTCCTAGGGTTAGGGTTAGGGTTAGTTCCTAGGTCAAGGAGAAAATATTGTGAGCAGCCATAAAGAAACAATTCAAGTATTGTGGAAATACAATCAGGATAACACAAGATCTAGCAGCTTCTATGTTAAGGGATGGAAGTGTTTGAAATATAATATTCCAGAAGTCAAAGGAACTAGGATTAAAACCAAGGATCACTTATCCAGCAAAACTGAGTATAATACTTCAGGGGAAAATGGTCATTCAATGAAATAGAGGACTTTCAAGCATTCTTGATAAAAAGGCCAGAACTGAATAGAAAATTTGACTTTCAAACACAAGAATCAAGAGAAGCATGCAAAGCTAAACAGGGAAAAGAAATAATAAGGGACTTACTATAGTTGAACTGTTTACATTCCTACATGGAAAGATCATATTTGTAACTCTTGAGACATTCTCAGTATTTGGGTAGTTGGAGGGATTTTTTCCTTATAGACAGAGGGCACAGGATGAGTTGAATAAGAAGGGATGATATCTAAAAAATAAAATTAAGAAGTGAAAGAGGAATATATTGGGAGGAGAAAGGGAGAAATGAAATGCGGCAAATTATCTCTCATAAAAGAGACAAGAAAAAGTTTTTTCCATGGAGGGGAAAAGGGAGGGATATGAGAGGGAAAAAGCGAAACTTACTCTCATCACATTTGGCTTAAGGAGAGAATAACATGTACACTCAATTTGACATGAAAATCTATCTTACACTACAGGAAAGTAGGGGAGAAGGGGATAAGTTGAGTGAGGCGGGATAATAGATGGGAAGGCAAATGGAAGGAGGGGGTAATTAGAAGTAAACACTTTTGGGGAAGTACAAAGTCAAATGAGAGAATAGAATAAATGGGGGCAGGATAGGATGGAGGGAAATACAGTTAGTCTTTCACAATATGACTTTTATGGAAGTCTTTCACATAAACTACACATGTATAACCTATATTGAATTGCTTGCCTTATCAGTGGGAATGGGTGGAGAGGGAGGAAGGGAGAGAAGTTGAAACTCAAAGTTGGAAAAATGAATGTTAGAAATTGTTTTTACATGCAACTGGGAAATAATAAATACAGGCAATGGGGTCTAGGAATCCATCTTGCCCTACAAGAAAACAGAGAAGATGGGTATAAGGGAAGGGAGGAGGTATGTGATAGAAGGAAAGGTAGATGGGGGGAAGGGGTAATCAGAATGCATGGTGTCTTGGGGTAGGGGAGGGGAGAGATGGGGAAAAAATTTGGAACTCAAAATCTTGTGGAAATAAATGTTGAAAACTGAAAATAAATTAATTAATTTAAAAAGTATCTGTCTCACCTCCCACTGACTTCCCAGCTCTGAAATCCGACTTCTAATGTCACCATTCTAGTGAAATTGTTCTCTCCCAGGTTACAAATAATTTCTTAACTACTGTATCCAAAGACTTTTTCTCAGGGGTCATCCTATTTGACCTCTCCACAGTCTTTGACAGTCAGCAGTGCCCCTCTTCCTACACATTCTCTCATCCTATTCATTGGCTTCTAAGACCTTCTCTCGGTTCTCTTCTTATTCAACTCCTCTGCTTGTTCACTAAGCATAGATGTGACCCACGGCTCTATCCAGGGCCCTCTTCTCACCCTGCGCCCTCCCTCTCGGGGATCTAATCAGTTTACATGGGTCCAATTTTCATCTCTATGAATATGAGGCCACAATCGGTGTGGTACAATGGAAAGAGCTCTAACCCTAAAGCCAAAGGACTTGGCTTCAATTCCATCTCCGGTCACACCATCTGTATAACCCTAGATAAGTCATAACATTCTTAGTGGCCTCTGAGAAGGTCCTTCCCAGATTTATATCTACAACTTAAATATTCAGTCCTAATTTTTCAGCTTAACTCAAAGCATCACCAATGGTGAGTCAAATATTTTTACCTCAATGCCTCACAGAAATCTTGAACTCAACATGAATAAATCAAAACCCATTATTTACCTCACTTAAAATTTCCCAGCTTTCTTATTTTGACTTCTGGTGACACCAACCTTCTGGTAACCTAGGTTGACAAATTCAGAGAGATCCCTGCCTCTTTCCTCTCCTTCACTTTCTATATCTAATCAACTATAAAGCCTTATCGATTTTACTTCCATAAATTCTGTTGAAGAATCCATCCTTTCTCCCCCTATCACCACCCCTTCTCTAGGTTCAGGTTCCCTTCATCTTCCCCCTCCCCCACTATAATAAAAGACTCAATAATTCTCTGATTCTCTCCCTTATACACAATGGACAAAATTATATCTATAGCATTCCCTTGCCCAAAAGTCTTCAGGTGTCCTCTCTTGGCTCTTACATAAAATATAGTTGCTTTGACTAGCATTTAAAAATCCTTTAAAGTTCCAGCTAAAATTCCATTTTCTACTGAAAGTCTTTGCCAATCCCTCTTAATTCCAGTGCCTTCCCTCTCTCATTTATCCAGTTTGTAGCCTTATTTGTACTTTTTCATTTGTTTATCTCCTCTGTGGGATTGTGATCTCCTTGAGGGCGGGGACTGTCTTTTACTTCCTTTTGTATCCAGAGAACTTTTTAATGTTTATTGCTATTAAAAAACTTTCTCATTTTATTTCACACCAGTGCCTTTCATGCACTCTACAGTCCAAGCCAACCTACTCAACAAGATCTTTTCCAAACTTAATACTACATTTTCAAAATCCATGCTTTTGCATGGACTGTTTTTTATGACTGGAATGCCCTTCTTGATGTCTTCTGTCCCTGAATCCCTAGCTTCCTCTAAGTAAATATTAGTTGCCATCTCCTAAACAATCAGTTGTTAATGTTTTCTCTCTTTGCAAGCTATCTGATATTTATTTATCTATGTATATGTCAGTATAAACTCCCCTGTTTGACATTTACAATCCTTCACAATCTGGCCACTCCAAGTTTATTATTAGCCATAACTCCTCTTCATACACTCTACTGGCCAGTCCAAATGGTCTTCTTGCTCTTCCTCACTCTCAACCTTCCATTTTCAGTCTCCAGGCCCCTAAACAAGCTGTCACTCATACTTCGCTGCAGACCCTCCTTATCTGTGCCTGTCGCAAGTTTTAGTTTCCTTTAAAGCTCAATTAAAAAGCCACCTGCTATATGAATGAGATCTTTCCTGACTGCTTCAGATGACTAGTGTCCCCCTTTGAGTTTCACCTTTTATTTATTTGGTATATACTTTTGGTAGGTAGATGCTGATGTAGGTAATGTGTTGGATGTTGTCAGGAAAACATCTTCCTAAATTCATACATACACTTACTAGCTGTGTCCTGGATATGTCACTTACCCCTTTTTTCCTCACTCTCCCCATCTGTAAAATGAGCTGGAGAAGGAAATAGCAAACCACTCCAGTATCTTTGCCAAGAAAACTCTAAAAGATTCACAAAGAGTTGGATATGACTGAACCAACTAAAAAACTATATCTATATCAATATACATATATACACATATATGCACACACAAATATATATACACACATACACACACACACACACACATGTTTGGTATTGTCCCTATTAGATTTTAAGATCTTTGAGGACAAAGACTGTTTTGTATTGTTTTTTTTTTAAACCTTGCCTTTGTATCCCCAGCACTTGATACAGAATCTTACATTTAGTAGGAATTTAATACATTTGTTAAAGTAAAAATAATTAAATGAGGTGCCCTCTTCAAATCTCTGATTCAGCAATATTCAGAAGTTGCCATTCTTACATGTTTTTAGACACTGTATCAACTATCACTGGCAGATTTCTGCTTGCCCCTATTTCCCAGTCAGACCACTAGATATTATGACAATTATTGTGTGAAGTTTGTCCTTCATTCTCAAGGAAGTCTGTGACATCAAGGAAATGATGACCTGACTTGCAGTTGAATTGGATTTGAGAGAGGGAGGGAAGGCTGTGCAAAATTACCACGTTCACTTTCTCCTCCTGATCCATCAGGGTCCAGTGGCCAGATATGGATCAAGATGACTGGAGAATGCCCAGAAAGCGGAGGGAGACCTTGACCTTCTTAAACTAAGGTCTTTCCAAGTTCTCACTTTGAGTGAGGCAACACCCATTCAGTGAATAGGTCTCTTGATTTTTTTTATTTTTTTTTGTTATTAACCAGACCATCCCTTGACTCACTTTTTAAAGAGAACCTGAAAAGCCCTTAGCTTAAAAAGGCCAAAGTCTCCCACTGCAACCTGGACCATCTCCAGTTATCCTGATCCATATTTGGCCACTGAACCCAGATAGCTCTGAAGGAGAAATTGAGGCTAGTGACTTTGCACAGCCTTCTCTCCTTCAAATCCAATTCAATTGCAAGTCATGTCATCATCTTCTTGATCATGGTCCTCTTTGAGAACAAAGGATAAACCACAACCTGGGTCTGAGATGACCCAGCTGGTCAGTTCTCTTCTCCTCTCCTCTCCCCTTCCCTCCTCTTCCCTTTCTTCCCCTCCCCTCCCCTCTCCTCTCCTCTCATATCATATCCTTACCCAAGGGTGTTCTGACCAAAGGAAGGTCCATTTTGAGGGCCAAAACCTACACAGTTAACTTGGGCTTTACTGACTAGATTTCTTTCTCAAAGATCAAGCCTTAAACCCAATTCACTCTGGATCTCATTGATTGAACAATAAGGTCCCTGCTCTGCCCAAGCACCATTAATGATTATTTTGAGAGTCCTCCTGGCTCAGAATGAAAGCAAATAGCAATTATTTCTGTTTCAGCCAGCAACCCTGAGGGCCTTCCCCTCCCAGTTTGACTTTTTTTTTAAATTAAAGGGGCTATTACAATAATATTAAAAGTAAGAACCTATAGAAATATATTTTACCTCATATATGTGTGTATTTATATAAGCATATCTAGATAGTTGGATAAATGGATAGATTTATTGATAAAGAGACAGATGGAGAGAAAAATATACAGTAAACAATCTTAGTGAAGGAAAATTTGAAACTATTGATTAAAAGGGGTAAGTCTGAATGACCTTGATATTTCATTTATGTATGCTACTCCTAGTTCCCTATTACCTAAAATAATTGAGATTTAACTACACAGATGGAGTCTACCTTTCAGTATTTTATTATTTATTATTTATTCAGCATAATGTATTGCTATTCTAATGATTCCAGGCTATTTAATTAAAATCCACAATTTTAACTTCCTTTGTACAGTCATTAGTATTTTACCAATATTAATGGGCAACAGCAAAAGCAGAATTTTTTTTCTTTCATGCATAAAATATATATATACATATCTTTATAAAGATAAAAATTGATGAAATCTCTATTATTCTTTGTGCACTGATTTCAAATAATTGAATTTTAGCCATAATCTATCATTTCCATGGGAAAAATTTTATGTTTTATAAATAAATTTGACAAAACAAAATTCTGCTTGTTTACCTCAGATAAGATGTAGCTATTGACAATTGGGGGTGCAGTGAATGAAGCATGAGCCCTGGAGTCAGGAGGAACTGAGTTCAAATCTGGCCTCAGACACTTACAAGCTGAGTGACCCTGGGCAAGTCTCTTAGCCTTATTTGCTTCAGTTTTCTCATCTGTGAAATGATCTGAAGAAGGAAATGGCAAATCCCACCAGTATCTTGTCAAGAAGACCCAAGTGGGTTCACAAAGAGTCAGACATGGCCAAACAACAAAAACTGAGAATTTTTAATTGTATTTCTCCTGAGGAATGTCCCTCCTTAGTGTCCTGGATTACTTTTGCCCCAGGTTCACGTTTCCATTGTGGAGATTCCTTGATGGAATCACTCCCTGTGCTTATCATTGGCAAAACCTAGACTATTCAGGAAGAAATCCAAATGTGAACCCAAGAAATGAGTATTAAGTTACATGGGTCATCTAAGAATGCTTTGGGAAGATTATTGGCAAATAACTTTGCAATTTTTATGTCATTTAGTAACCTAAATCTCTTTATATATAACTTCATAAATTCTTTTAAGTTTTTTTTCCAGATAAAGAAAATTTACATCATTTCAATCCGTTGCCTTGATAAATGTTTTACATTAAACTAAGTTTAGCAAGCAAAAGGGGTAATGAAACTTAGTCAGGAGTAACCACTGGTGTGATTTACTGTATTTTTCTTTACCATAATCAGTTCTTTCCTGGGTTCAAATTCTGCCTTAGACAATAGCTAGTTGTGTGGGGGGGCGGAGCCAAGATGGAGGAGTGAGAGCAGCTACTCACCTGAGCTCTGAGACAAATTTCTCCAGGTACCTCTGAAAGGAGAATCTGACCAAATTTTGGAGGTGCAGAATCGAGTGGGAGACAGACGGTGACAGATTCGGAGCTCAGGTGGGGCTGGAAGGTCCACGGGAAGGATCTGATCCGCGGGGGTGAGCCCACAGCGCACAGCGCAGCGTGGCCAGCGCAGCACGGCCAGTGCAGCGGAGCGGAGGAGATCCGAGAAACCTGAGTGGCGGGTGGAACCAGAGGAGCGGCACCCGGGGCGGGAGACAAGCCCAACCGAGTCAGTGAGAGCCTCGGAGCGCCCGATATCAGCGCAGCAGCTCCTGGGACCTTCAGCCCGAAGATCAAACTCCGGTGAGTCACATACTTGAACTTCCGGGAGCCAGGATGGCGGTGTAATCAGCTAATGCTCGCTCCTTCCCCCTTGATGACCGTGAAAGAACCATAAAATATCTCCCCAGAAAAATCCCAGATCAGTAGAATTAGAAGAAGGAGACCAATAGTCTCATAACACCTGAGACGAGGAAAATAGCTAAGGGGGATTCCTCATATGGTGGCAGAGGCAAACCGGAAGGACAGAGGACCCAGGGCAGGGAAAATTCGCACTAGGACCCAGGCAAGCCTCAGCACCAGGAGAGGAGCCCCAGGAGGGTTGGGAACACGCATTAGCATCTAGGCGTGCCTCAGCTGTCCAGGGGAATCAGAAAGACAATAGGGCAGCTGGGATTACCAGCCCCTGAGCTGACTTTGCCTCAATTCATCTGAGATCTCCTGGGACCAGACCACACCCCCACACTTAACAAGCTAAACCCAGGGCTGATCAGGGAAACACCAAACAAATACCTGCTTTTAGCTTTTTCACACATCAGCTCACCAAAAAGTTCTCCAGCTTCTGACTGAGAGAACCAGAAGCCACAACACTCAATCAAAATCATGAATAGGAAAAAGAAGAGGGCCGAAAGAACCATAGAATCTTTCTATGGGGATAAGGACCAAAACACAAGCCCCAAAGAGGTCACAGCTGAGACTGTACTTCCATCTGAAACTTCAGAAGGGACTATGAACTACTCGCAAGTACAAGCAGCTCTCCTGGAACAGCTGAAGAAGGAAATAGAAGATAAACTGGCCAATGATTTTAAAATTATTAAGAAAGAATTCACTGATGAGAACATCTCCCTGAAAAGGAAAATTGAACAAATGGAAAAAGAAGTTCAAAAATTAATTGGAGAAAATAAATTCCTGAAAGGCCAAATGGAAAAGGAAGTACAAAAATTAGCTGGAGAAAATAAATTCCTGAAAGGCCAAATGGAAAAGGAAGTACAAAAATTAACTGGAGAAAATAGCTTATTAAAAGGAAAAATTGGGCAGATGGAAAAAGAGATACAAAAGTTAACAGAAGAAAACAATGTGATGAAGATTAGAATTGGGCAAGTAGAAACTAACGACTCAATGAGACAGCAAGAATCAGTCAAACAAAATCTAAAGAATGAAAAGATAGAAGAAAATGTAAAATATCTAATTGGAAAAACAACTGACCTGGAAAATAGATCCAGAAGGGAAAACTTAAGAATTATTGGCCTGCCAGAAACCCAGGAGGGAGAAAAGAGCCTGGACAATATCTTCCAGGAAATCATCAAGGAAAACTGCCCAGAAGTACTAGATTCAGAGGGCAAAATAGTCATCGAAAGAATCCACCGTTCCCCTCCTGAAAGGGACCCCAAACTCAAAACCCCAAGAAATATAGTTGCCAAATTCCAGAGCTATCAAGTGAAGGAGAAAATATTACAAGCAGCCAGAAAGAAACAATTTAAATATCAAGGGGATACAATCAGGATTACACAGGACCTTGCAGCTTCTACATTAAAAGATCGAAAGAATTGGAACCCAATATTCCGTAAGGCAAAGGAGCTGGGACTGCAACCAAGGATCAACTACCCAGCAAAGTTCAGCATAACATTTCAGGCAAGGAGAAAGTCATTCAACGAAGTAAGGGATTTCCAGAGTTTCCTGACCAAAACACCAGAACTTAATAGACAATTCGATCTTCAAATGCAGGTCTCAAGAGAATCATAAAAAGGTAAACAGTGGGGGGGGGGGGGAACAACTTGCTACTCAATGAGGGCAAGTTGTTCACCTCCCTATAAGGGAAGATGTTATCTGTTTATCTCAAGAACTGTGCGTCTATTAAGAAATATAAAAGGGATAAGCATAGGGGGAACGGATATAAAGTAAATGATATCATGATAAAAAATGTGATTTAAGTATGAGAAGGGAGTGTAATAGGAGGTGTGAAAAGGAGGAAGCAGGAAATGGCAAATTACATCACAAGAAGAAGTACAAAATCATAGTACAGGGAAAGAGGGGAGGGAGATGAGCATTGTGTGAGAGGTACTCTCATCGGATTTGTTTAAAGGACGGAACAATAAACTTAAGTAGAAAATCCTAACTAGCTCTATAAGCAGTGGGAGGGGAAGAGGGAAGAAAGGGGAGGGAGGCAAAAGGGAGGGAAGAAGCAATAAGGGTAAAGGGGAGTAAAAGGGAGGGGGGCTAAAAGAAAGAGGGGAAGGCGGCAAGAGGAGGTGGTGAAAAGTAAATACTAGTGAGGAGGGGAAGGGAGACAGCAGAGCTAAAAGCACAAATGGTGGGAAAGAAGATGGAGGGAAATACACAGATTGTAATCATAACTGTGAATGTGAATGGAATGAATTCTCCCATAAAACGGAGACGGATAGCAGAATGGATTAAAAGCCATAATCCAACAATATGCTGCTTACAAGAAACACATTTGAAACGGGGGGATACACATAAGATAAAGGTTAAAGGATGGAGCAGAATATATTGTGCTTCAGCTGATGTAAGAAAGGCAGGAGTAGCAATCCTAATCTCAGACAAAGCAAAAGCAGAAATAGATCTAATCAAAAGGGATAAGGATGGAAACTATATCCTGCTAAAAGGCACCATAGACAATGTAGCAATATCATTACTAAACATGTATGCTCCAAGTGGTATAGCATCCAGATTCTTAGAGGAGAGATTGAGGGAGTTGAAGGAAGAAATTGACAGCAAAACTATACTAGTGGGGGACCTCAACCTCCCTCTTTCTGAACTTGATAAATCTAACCTCAAAATAAACAAGAAAGAGGTTAAGGAGGTAAATAAAACTCTAGATAAGGTAGATATGATAGATCTTTGGAGAAAATTGAATGGGAATAGAAAGGAATATACCTTTTTCTCTGCAGTACATGGAACATTTACAAAAATTGACCATGTACTAGGACATAAAAATCTCACAATCCAGTGCAGAAAGGCAGAGATAATCAGTGCATCCTTCTCAGATCATAATGCAATAAAAATTATATGTAATAAAAGGCCATGGAAGGATAAAGCAAAAATCAGTTGGAAACTAAATAATTTAATCCTAAAGAAGGAATGGGTTAAAGAAGAAATCATAGAAACAATTAACAACTTCATTCAAGAGAATGACAATAATGAGACAACCTACCAAATCTTATGGGATACTGCAAAAGCAGTTCTTAGGGGAAGTTTTATATCTTTGAATGCCTACATAAATAAAATAGAGAAAGAGGAGATCAATGACTTGGGTATGCAGCTGAAAAAGCTAGAAAAAGAACAAATTGAAAATCCCCAAGAAAATACCAAATTAGAAATACTGAAAACCAAAGGAGAGATTAATAAAATTGAAATTAAGAAAACTATTGAATTAATAAATAAAACCAATAGTTGGTTTTATGAAAAAACTAATAAAATTGATAAACCTTTGGTCAATTTGATTAAAAAAAAGAAAGAAAAAAATCATATTACTAATATTAAAAATGAAAGGGGTGAACTCACCTCCAATGAGGAGGAAATTAAAACAATAATTAGAAATTATTTTGCCGAACTTTATGCCCACAAATTCGATAATCTAAATGAGATGGATGAATATTTTAAAAAATACAAATTGCCCAGATTAACAGAAGAGGAAATAGAATACTTAAACAACCCCATCTCAGAAAAAGAAATTGAACAAGCCATCAATGAACTCCCTAGGAAAAAATCTCCAGGACCAGATGGATTCACAAGTGAATTCTATCAAACCTTTAAAGAACAGTTAATTCCAATACTATATAGACTATTTGGGAAAATTGGGGAAGAAGGAGTACTCCCAAATTCTTTCTATGATACAAATATGGTTTTGATACCCAAGCCAGGAAGAGATAAAACAGAAAAAGAAAATTACAGACCAATTTCTCTAATGAATATAGATGCAAAAATTTTCAACAAGATTTTAGCAAAACGAATACAGCATCTTATCAAGAGAATAATACATTATGATCAGGTAGGTTTCATACCAGGAATGCAGGGCTGGTTCAATATTAGGAAAACTATTAGCATTATCAATCATATCAACAAGAAAACCAAAAAAAACCACATGATCATCTCAATTGATGCAGAAAAAGCTTTTGACAAAATACAACACCCATTCCTATTAAAAACACTGGAGAACATAGGAATAAAGGGAACCTTCCATAAAATAATAAGCAGTATCTACCTAAAACCTTCAGCAAGCATTATATGCAATGGAGATAAGCTAGAGGCATTTCCAATAAGGTCAGGGGTGAAACAAGGATGCCCATTATCACCATTATTATTCAATATGGTACTAGAAATGTTAGCGGTAGCAATTAGACAAGATAAAGAAATTGAAGGAATAAAAATAGCCAAAGAAGAAACTAAGCTATCACTCTTTGCAGATGATATGATGATATATTTAGAGAATCCCAGAGATTCAAGTAAAAAGCTACTTGAAATAATAAACAACTTTGGCAAAGTTGCAGGTTACAAAATAAACCCACACAAATCTTCTGCATTCCTATATATTAGCAACAAAGTCCAACTCCAAGAGATAGAAAGAGAAATCCCATTTAAAGCTAGAGTAGACACTATAAAATACTTAGGAGTTTACCTGCCAAAACAAACCCAGGGATTATATGAACACAATTACAAGACACTTTTTGCACAAATAAAGTCAGATTTAAGTAAGTGGAAAAACATCAGTTGTTCATGGGTAGGCCGAGCTAATATAATAAAAATGACAATTCTACCTAAATTAATCTACTTATTTAGTGCCATACCAATTAAACTATCAGATAATTATTTTCTAGAGCTGGATAAAATAATATCAAAATTCATTTGGAAAAACAAAAGGTCCAGAATATCAAAGGGACTAATGAAAAGAAATGCTTGGGAAGGTGGCCTAGCGTTACCAGACCTCAAATTGTATTATAAAGCAGCAATTATCAAAACCACTTGGTATTGGCTAAGAAACAGAGGGGTAGACAAATGGAATAGGCTTGGCACTCAAGACACAGTTGGCAAGGAATATAGCAACCTCCTGTTTGACAAACCCAAAGATCCCAGCTTCTGGGATAAGAACTCATTGTTCGACAAAAATTGCTGGGAAAACTGGTTAACTGTGTGGCGGAAATTAGGCATAGACCCATGCCTGACACCGTACACAAGAATAAAGTCCAAATGGGTACATGATTTAGGTATAAAGATTGATACCATGAATAAACTGGAGAAGCAAGGTATAGTGTATTTATCAGATTTATGGAGAGGGGAAGAATTTTTTTCTAAAGAAACGATAGAAAGCATTATGAAATGCAAGATGGATAATTTTGATTACTTTAAACTGAAAAGTTTTTGCACAACCAAACCCAATGCAACCAAAATTCGGAGGGATGTAGTAAATTGGGAAAAAATTTTTACGGCTAAGCTCGGGGATAAAGGCCTCATTTCTAGAATATATAGAGAACTGACTCAAATATATAAACATCCAAGTCATTCCCCAATTGATAAATGGTCAAAGGATATGAACAAGCAATTTTCAGGGGAAGAAATCAAAAATATCTATAATCATATGAAAAAGTGCTCTAAATCACTATTGATTAGAGAGATGCAAATCAAAACAACTCTGAGGTACCACATCACACCTGTAAGATTGGCAAACATGACAGAACAAGAAAATGATAAATGCTGGAGAGGATGTGGGAGAGTTGGAACACTAATTCATTGTTGGTGGAGCTGTGAGATCATCCAACCCTTCTGGAGAACAGTTTGGAACTATGCCCAAAGGGCTACAAAAATGTGCATACCCTTTGACCCAGAAATATCACTACTAGGATTGTATCCCCAAGAGATTATAAAAACGGGAAAGGGTCCCACGTGTACAAAAATATTTATAGCAGCACTCTTTGTGGTAGCCAAAAACTGGAAGTCAAGGGGATGCCCATCAATTGGGGAATGGCTGAATAAATTATGGTATATGAATGTAATGGAGTACTATTGCGCCATAAGAAATGAGGAACAAGAAGACTTCAGGGAGGCCTGGAAGGACTTATATGATCTGATGCTGAGCGAAAGGAGCAGAACCAGGAGAACTTTGTGCACAGCAACGACCACAGTGTGCGAGAGTTTCTTCTGGTAGACTTGGAACTTTGTAATAACACAAGAACTTACTGAGGAAAAAAAAAAAAAATCCTAATGTCGGTCTTCAAAGGCAAAACGCCTTCCACACTCAGAGAAAGAAATGTGGAAGCCACTTGCAGAATGTAGCAGATCATGTTTGTGTGTGGATGGGTTTCAGTGTAATATGTGTTGATTTGTTATATGATTTCTTCCATTTATTTTAGTTCGACTACATAGCATGAATATAGTGAAAATGTGCTCAATAGGAAAGTATATGTAGAACCTAAACAGAATTGTATGCTGTCATGGGGAGGGAGGGGGGTAGTGAGGGAAGGGTGGGGGGAATAAAATCTTAACTTTAAGGAAATGATTGTAAAACATTAAAAAAAATAAAATTTAAAAAAAAAAAAATAAAAAATAAAAAAAATTAAAAAAAAAAAAAAAAAAAAAAAATAGCTAGTTGTGTGACCCTGAGCAAATCTTCTAAGTTCTGTCATCCTCAGTTTCCTCATCTGTAAAATGGGAATAATTACAGTCTGTCAGTTGTTTGGGAATCAGTTGTTGTGGGAATCAAATCACACACACACGTATGTATGTATGTATATAGGTATGTACATATATGTATGTGTACGTATATGCATATATAGCTTTACAAATTTTAAAGTACAATCCAATTATTCATCATTTAATATTATTATAATTTACTACGGTCGGGAGTTTTTCTTTCTCTGCTTGATGTATCATGTTTAGAGCATATATTTGTACCCTCTTGTAGGTGATATTATCTCTTTAATCTAAAAGCTAAATATTCAGCTTGATTTTTTTTGATATGTTAAGATCACAAATACTTTATTTTACCTCTATTTGTTATTAAATAAGGATCTGAGGATGAAAAGTTTACTTCCGATGAGAGTTTATCACCTTACTTATCACCTTGCATGACACTGAGCCTCCTAGCTATGATCTGAGCCCTAAGGATTGTCTTCATCCAAATTCCAAGTTTCCTGTGGTTTGGATACAAGATATTTTGTATTATGTAAAACAGGTCTTTTAGCTAATGATAGACTTAGACATTGTACTGTAGATTTTTGGAAGTAATCACTGGCAGATTTGTGAAATGAAAATAACAATTTTTGAATGCCCTTTTTATTCTCTCCCAATCATAGAAACCAAAAAAAGAATCTTATGAGTTCCATATATTCAGTCAGTTAGTAGTCTAACAAAACTGTTATCACATAAGAGGCCCAAACTTATCCAGATCAATTTCTGTACAACCAAAACATTGTTCAAAGCCTTTTCCAATGAGAGAACCAAAGTTTTAGAATTTAGCTTACATAACCACTATTCAGATTATGCCATGCTAATAACTTAAATAATGAACTAATATCTACATGTTACAAAATATTTGAGAAAAGAAAATTAGAAATAATAATTATGTTTACCAAATGATAACCTGACCAGAAGTGAGAGAAGCATACAACATACAGAAAATTTCACTGCATGAGTAACAGATGGGAACATGTCCTAATCTGACTTTCCACATAATACATAATCTGGGACTTGACATAATATGTAAATACAAGCTAAGTAGCAACTTCTCATGACCTATTCTCACATCACTTTGCCCTCCTTTAGCAAAACTATGATTTATCACCATTTCTTATGCATGAGAAGTACCAAAAGTCATGTGTCACTCAAAAGACGATAGAAAAATCTCATTGGCATGGAAGCCAAGTATTCAGTTCAGTAGATGTAAGGAAGAAGTTGCCATTAGAAATAAGGAACAGCTTGTACAAAATCATAGAGATGGAAGATGAAATGCCAAGCTTTGGAAACTGTTGTTGTTTGCATTTTTGGATTCAACATTCAGTATTCAGAAACCAAGAAATTCCCATGTGACAAAATGTGGGTTGAGTAATATATACAAACACAACAAGGAAAAGGAGGAAAGGTAGAGCAGGATTAGAGTAGTGGATAAAATTCTGGACCAAGGGCTGAGAAGTCCAAGTTCAAATCCTAGCTCAAATATTTAAGAGTTATGTGACATTGGGCAGAGATCTTAACCTTTAGATATCCCAAGAAGCTCTCTAAGAAAATAAGTAACTGAATAGGTGCCATTCTGCACTGATAAAGGGAGTTTCCTCACTGAGAGTTTCCTGTATCACAAGTCTGAACCATTCCTCCCCTCTCCAGTTAAAAATGCCCAACAGTAAAATGTAATATAAATGTGTACTATTTCTATTACTACCATTTTCTGCCAACCTTAACAAACTGTGAGAGACATTTTCAGACTTCTTTGAAAAACACAGACATTTCAAATGTTTCATGGGTTGTCATGGTAAAAAAAAAAAAAACTAATTGCCTAGGGGTCAACATCCTTAGTCTCCCCTTTCTCAGGTGGGCAAGTCCATGGAAAGTAAATGGTATTGGAATGACAAAGGAGGAAGAAAGGGATCTGAATGGAATTTGGGAAACTGTACAGTTCTTTTTGTGTCCCCACACTTCTCTCTGAAACAGAAGCCCATTGATTTAACAATGGAAATCATCAAATACTTATCTCTTAAGGATTAACATTTTTGATCACCCAAAGAGCAGTGGAGAGACTTAAGTAAGCAGGTTGTAGCATACTAGCAACCAAGAAATGTTCAGAGAATGCAGAATAAAAGACATAAGAAGAATGTGGGACCAGAAAACATAAAATGGACAGCAAAAGTATGCATTTTTCAGCTACCTGAAGACTATTCATTAAGACAGACAGGGTTCTGATTAGTGTTGCAGGTACCATGCTAAGTGAAAAATCACAGTTCCTTATTATACTGCATTAAATGATTAAGAAGGAACATAAATGCATCGTTTCTAACTTTGTGATGTAGGGGGTCATATCTAAAATTTGCTTGATGCTGAATCCTTGGTCAGGAAGTTTGTATCTCATTTTTTTGATCCTTGCATAGATCACATAGTCAGTGTGACCCTATGGTCAAAAATGAGTCAATGAGTAGCACAGCTGGTTTTCAAATCAGGTTTTCCTGAAAACCAGTCACATGTTCAGATCACCAGCTAATCTGAATTCATACTATCTATCCTGCCACTTTTTCCTATTTGGCAATCCTACTAAAGTTTGCAAGAAGGAAGTATGGAAGTTAGAAGTTGATGGAAAGGTTAGAAATAATCAGAAATATTTTAATATAATACTCAATCCAATAACCCATCTGGTAAATTCTTCAGGTCAGTAACCACCATTGCAAAGACTTTCCTGACAGACTACTGTACTTCCCTGGCAGTAGAAGATGAAGAGGAATCCTCTACAGTTTCAGAGAAACTTACAAAGACTAGTTATGAACCGAAACAGAACGACGCAAGCAGAACCAGAACGATGTATATGTTAAAAACAACACTTTATAAAAAAACAAACACCTTCAAAGCCATAAGAGCTCTGATCAGCAAAATGACCTACAATTATCCCAGATGATTGATAATGAAGCATACTACTCACCTTTTGACAGAGAAGAGTGGACTCAGGGTAGAATGAGACATTTCTGGACATTGCCAATTCAGGAATTTGTTGACTATTCATTTTTGTTTCAAGGTTTGGTTTGTTTTTTTCTTTTTAAATTTTTTTTCCCCAAGAGAGGGAAGAAATGAATTTTTGTTAATTGAAAAAACAATTAAGGGGATAGGCCTTGAGTTTTGCTTCTGTACTCTCCCAATCTCTAAATGTTGAGAAGCATCCAGTAGCTCCTTATATCCCCAAGTGGGTCTGTTTCCCTATGAAGCTGCAGACGCTGCACCAGCCTAGTTGCACCACTGATTTTTAGTGTTACTGTTGAAATGTGCATACCTAAGCAAATTCCCCATTGTTCATCTGAGAAGTAATAAAGTCGAATCAACTAATAGCCTTTTAGAAAGATACACATGCAGCACTTTTGCCTTAATGTCCATCAACCATTGTATAGCTTACTTCTCTGGCTTAATCTCCATTGTCTCTGAACTCCTCTAGCACTCCCAGAGACATTTAATTATCTGCTGCCTCTTATTGTCGTTCAACATCTTCTGCCTTGCACTTTATCTAGACTCTGCCTCTACCCCCAGCACTTAACAAAGCGTTTTGTTCCTAGTGAAAGGGGATGTGCACCCCTTCCAGCAAACCACTCAAGAAGGAATCAGATCTTTACTAAACATAGGTAACAATCTGCATTCAGAATTAATCAACGAGGAGAAGAAGCCAAATGCATCCAAGCTATCACCTGCATTGTGAAGTGGAGATATGAAGGGCCTGTGAGAATATGGCTCCATGTACTCCAAGCTGTATAAAAACCTGCTTCATTCCCAAGGATGGGAAGTCATTTTTAGGGCCTTAATTTAAATTATCGACTCCTGATCAAAATGTAACATACTGTCAACAGTATGGCACAGAATAGCTCTAAGAACTGGACCCCTGCAGACAGAAATGACAAGCTTCCACACACCTACCCACCCCACTCCCCTGGCATATACTTCAGGAGTCACCTGCAGCAAGCTTAGGATTCTGGCTGAGGATTTTCTGCAGATGTCAGATGTCAATACGGAGAATGCACAATTAAATGAGATGAGGCATCGTAGTACAGGTAAATGTCCATCAGTAGTTAAATGCTGAGCTCAACTGACTGCTTTCCTTGGAATTTAAATTCAAATTTCAGCTTGTACTCTGGAACTTAAAGAGAGCAATGTGCATCAGGCTGATTGCATCTCCCTTCCTCTGTTAGCCTCACCACTCCCCTGACAAAGATTCACGGGAGTTGAAGGTGAAAGAGTGAGTTTTTATGACTTCAGGAGCTGAAATCAGACAGAATTGGTCTTCCCATGTCTGTTGGTTTCCTCCAGAATTGTATCATGAACTACTTGCAAACACTGAATGAGTCTATCTGTTCAGAGTTCATTTCTGCGCCTTCTGAGACTAGAGTTAGTTATTCTACATGCCAATTGTGCCAGGATCTAAAGTATATGCTTTATTATATTTAGTACTTTATCTGGAACCTTACCCTACATTCTAAACAGTATGATGGAATCTCTACTACACTGCTCATATTAGTTCACATTCCTGCTGTCTCTTCCCTATTTCACTTGGTAATCTCATCACCTCCCATGGATTGAATCACCATCTCCAATCTCTGCATCTCCAACAACCTTTCAGATATCTTGAATTGGATGATCGGTAGACATCTTAAACTCTATATGTCAGAAACAGAACTCCTTATCTTCCTATCTTCCCTATTACTATAAAGGTGAAGATCATCTTTCCTGTCCCTCAGGCTAGCAAAGGAGTTCTCCTGGATTCCTCACAATCTCTCACCTTCCATATCCAATTTTGCCAAGGTCTCTTGTCTTCATCTTTGCAACATCTAGCCAATATGCTCCCTTCTCTCTTCTGATGCTGCCATCACTTTAGTGTAGGCCCCTCATCTCTTCAAGCCTGAACTATTACAAGTCTGCTAGTGGGTCTGCTAGTGGGTTCAAGTCTTTCCTCATTCAAATTCATTCAGCCTCTAAAGAGATTTTTCTAATACAGGTCTGTTCATGCCATCTTTCTACTCGGTAAACTCTAGTGGTTTTCTGTTGCCTCCAAGATGAAAAGAAAATGCTCTGTTTGGTATTCAAAATCCTTTGTAACTTATCCCCCTCTATTTTCCCATTCTTCTTTGACCTATTGCTAACATGTACTTTTCAATCCAGTGACACTGACCTCCTGCTGTTCCACTAACAAGATACTGAATCGCTTACTTTCGGGCATTTTTTCTAGCTATTCCCCATGCCTAGAATGTCCTGGCTTCCCTTGTTTCCTGTAGGTCCCAACTACAATCCCATCTTCTGCTTTCCTAGCTTTTATGAATTACAATGACTTCCTTCTATTAATTATTTCCTATTTATCCTGTCTATAGCTTGCTTTGTATATTTTTGTTTGCATATGGTCAACTCTACTAGATTGTAAGCTCTTTAAGGGCAGAAACTGTTCTTACCTCTTTTTATATCCTCAGTACTCAGCACTTTACCTGTTATTGTAAGTGATTAATAACTGTTTATTGATAGGGTAGCTGGATGGCACAGCGGATAGAGTACTGGGCCTGGAGTCAAGAAGATTCCTCTTCCTGAGTTCAGATCTGGTCCCAGACACTTACTAGTTGTGTGACCCTCTTTTGCTTCAGTTTCCTCTTCTGAAAAATGATCTGGAGAAAGAAAGGGCGAACTACTCTAGCATCTTTCCCAAGAAAACACAGAATAAAGGCAAGAATCAGACATGACTGGATCAGCTGAACAAAGACTGATAGTTCAGGTTCACAGTACCTTTACAGTGCTCTTCTAATTGATCTCCTTGCTTCTCATCTTTTCCCTCCTCAATTCACTGTCCACATAACTACAACACTGATATTCCTAAAATACAGATCTGACCACATCACTCCACTATTTGTAAATCTTCTTTAAATAGTATTTTATTTTTTCCAATTACATGTAAAAATCATTTTCAACATCCACTTTTTTTACAAGACTCTGAGCTGCAATTTTTTCTCCCTCCCATCCCCCAAATGGCAAGAAATCTCATACAGGTTATACATGTGCAATTGTGTAAAAATATTACCACATTTGTCAAGTTGTGAAAGAAGAAACAGAACAAAAGGGAAAAATCACAAAACAAAACAAAAAAATGAAAAAAGCATACTTTGATCTACATTCAGATTCCATAGTTGTTTTTTTTCCTTTGAATGTGGATAGCATTTTCTATAATGAGTCTTGTGGAATTATTCTTGGATAATTGTATTGCTGAAAAGAGCTAAGTTTATCAGAGTTGATCATCTCACAATGTTGCTGTTACTGTGTACAATGTTCTCCTTTTCTTTCAGAAAAATCTGGGAAGACTTACATGAATTGATGCTGAGTGAAGTGAGCAGAACCAAGAAAACATTGAACACAGTAACAGCATCATTGTGCAATAATTAATTTTGATAAACTTTTCTCAGCAGTACAGTGATCTTGGACAATTCCAAAAGACTTGATGGAAAATACTTTCCTCAACCAGAGAAAGAACTATGGAGTCTGAATACAGATTGAAGCACTTATTTTCTGTTTTTCCTTTCTCGTAGTTTTTTCCCTTTTGTTCTGATTCTTCTTTTACAACACAACTAATGTGGAAATATATTTAACATGATTGTACACATATAAACTGTATCAAATTGCTTCCTGTCTTGGGATGGAAGGAGCAAGGGAGAGAGGGAGAAAAATTTGAAACTCAAAATATTACAAAAAATTAATGTTGAAAACTACTTTTATATGTAATTGGAAAAAACACTATTAAGTGCAAAAAAAAATTGTTTCCCTCTTTCTGCTTTTCTTCTAATCTTGGTTGCATTGGTTTTGTTTGTGTAAAAACTTTTTAATTTAATATAATCAGAATGATCCATTTTGCATTTCTTAATGTTCTCTATCTTGTTTTGTCATAAATTCCTCCTTTCTCCATAAATCTGACAGGTAAACTATTGCTTGTTTTTCTAATTATTGGGATAAAAAGTATTAAATAATGATGAAAAGCTACTCAGCGCAACAGCAGTCCTTCCTTCTCTGCAGTGGTCAGCTATGACTCCCGATCCCCAGCAACCATGTTGAAGGGACCCTCAGTTGGCATTGATCTTGGCACCACTTACTCCTGTGTGGGAATCTTCCAACATGGGAAAGTGGAGATCATTGCTAATGACCAAGGAAACAGGACCACCCCCAGCTACGTGACTCACCAACACAGAACGTTTAATCGGTGATGCTGCAAAGAATCAAATTGCAATGAACCCCACCAACACGGTTTTTGATGCCAAACGTCTGATTGGTCACAGATTTGATGATGCAGTTGTACTGTCAGACATGAAGCACTGGCCTTTTACAGTGGTGAATGACGCAGGCAGGCCTAAGGTCCAAGTGGAGTACAAAGGGGAGACCAAAAGTTTCTATCCAGAGGAAGTGTCTTCTATGGTCTTGACCAAGATGAAAGAAATTGCTGAAGCTTATCTTGGGAAGACTGTCACAAATGCTGCGATCACAGTACCAGCCTATTTCAACGATTCCCAACATCAGGCCACTAAAGATGCTGGAACCATTGCTGGTCTCAGTGTGCTCCGAATCATCAATGAGCCAACTGCTGCTGCTACTGCTTATGGCTTGGACAAAAAGGTTGGTGCTGAGAGAAATGTGTTGATCTTCGACCTTGGAGGTGGTACTTTTGATGTCTCCATTCTTACCATTGAAGATGGCATCTTTGAGGTCAAGTCCACAGCTGGGGACACCCACTTGGATGGGGAGGACTTTGACAACCGAATGGTCAACCATTTCATGGCGGAGTTCAAGCGAAAGCACAAGAAGGATATCAGTGAGAACAAGAGGGCTGTTCGCCATCTTCGCACCGCTTGTGAACGTGCAAAATGCACCCTCTTTTCTAGTACTCAGGTCAGTATCGAGATTGACTCCCTCTACGAAGGTATCGACTTCTATACATCAATCACTCAAGCCCGTTTCGAAGAGCTGAATGCTGATCTCTTCCGTGGGTGGTTCCACTTGAATTCTGAAAATCCAGAAGCTTTTGCAAGACTTCTTCAATGACAAGGAATTCAACAAGAGTATCAATCCTGATGAGGCTGTTGCTTATGGTGCAGCTGTCCAGGCTGCCATTTTGTCTGGAGGTAAATCTGAGAATGTGCAGGACTTGTTGCTGTTGGATGTCACTCCTCTTTCTCTTGGAATTGAAACTGCTGGTGGAGTTATGATGGTTCTGATCAAACGTAATATCACCATCCCCACCAAGCAGACACAGACATTTACCACCTATTCAGACAACCAACCTGGTGTGCTCATTCAGGTTTGTGAAGGTGAGAGGGCAATGACAAAGGATAACAACCTGCTTGGCAAATTTGAGCTCACAGGAATCCCCCCAGCACCCAGAGGTGTTCCTCAGATTGAAGTGACATTTGACATTGATGCAAATGGCATTCTCAAAGTTTCTGCTGTGGATAAGATCACAGGCAAGGAGAATAAGATCACTATCACCAATGATAAAGGACGTCTGAGCAAGGAAGACATTGAGCGTATGGTCCAGGAGGCGGAAAAGTACAAGACTGAGGGTGAGAAGCAGAGAGACAAAGTGTCCTCCAAGAATTCTCTTGAGTTGTACGCTTTCAACATGAAAGCTACAGTGGAGGATGAAAAACTGCAAGGCAAAATTGGTGATGAAGACAAACAGAAGATCCTTAACAAATGTAATGAAATAATCAACTGGTTGGATAAGAACCAGACTGCTGAGAAGGAAGAATTTGAGCATCAGCAGAAAGAATTGGAGAAGGTCTGCAACCCCATCATTACCAAGCTGTACCAGAGTGCAGGGCATGCCAGGAGGCATGCCTGGTGGATTCCCAGGGGGTGGAGCAGCCCCATCTGGAGGTGCTTCTTCCGGACCCACCATTGAAGAGGTGGACTAAACAACAGAAGAAAGAGCATTCCACACAGCTTTTCCAAAAATTGAAGGACTCAAAATTTGTAGCCAAGGCAGTAGCAGTTTAAAAAGTAACATTTAAGCTACTGTGTAAATCTGGGCATTCTGAATACTTGAATGTGTGCAGAGGGGAGAGAAGTGAACAACATTACACTTTATCAGTACTGTAAACAAGTGGAAATGCAATTCTTGTCCTGGAGAATAAAAATTATTTAAAATTGGCACCATAAATAAATAAATGAATGAATGAATGAATGAATAAGCAAATAAATAAATGAGTGAATAAATAATAAATGAATGAATGAATGAATAAATAAATGGATGGATAAATAAATAAACAAATGAATGAATGAATAAATAAATAAATAAATGAATAAATAGGTGGTGATGAAAACAGGCACCTCTTTCTCTGATACTGGAGGGAAACAGGAGAAAATATGTGGGTACAATGTCTTATTCATACCAGTTCCATGGCAAGTAGTTTGGGAAAGCAATGCTCTCTTCCTACAATTCAATTCGATTGAATTTAATCATAACTTATTAAGAAATACACTACTTGTAAGGTACTGTGCTAGAAGAGACAAAGAACAAACAGAACTTACAGAAAATACAAAAAAAAAAAAAAAAAGAAGATTTACCAAGTAATTTTAAGGAAGAAACAGTATACTAACTGGGGATGGGAGTTGGGTGTCAGGAAGAGTTTCAAGTAGGAAATAACACCTGAATTGTGCTTTGAAGGAAATTAGGTCTTCCAGAGTGCCTCTTTTCTTTGTTATTTAATACACTTTTATCCCAATTACATGTAAAAACATTCACTTTTTACAATTTTGAGTTCCAAATTCTCTTTCTCCCTCCCTTCTCTAACCATTTACTGAGTTGTAAATTCTCGCTCATTCTCCCCTTCATTGAGAAAGCAAGCATTTTGTTATAGATTATACATGTGTAGCCATGCAAAACATATGTCAACATTTGTCATATTGTGATAGAAAACACAAACCAAAACAAAAGCACTCAAGAAAAAAAGTTTGAAAAACTATATTTTGATCTGCATTCAGACTCCCAGTTCTTTCTCTGGAGGTGCACAGCATTTTCCATAAGTTCTCTGGAATTGTCATAGATCAGTATTTTGCAGAGAATAGTCAAGTCATTTGCAGTTGATCATTATACAATATTGCAGTTATTGTGTACTTGGTTCTGCTCCGTTCATGTAAGTCTTTACAGGTTATCCTGAAAGCATCTTGATCATCATTTTTTATAGAATAGTAGTATACTACATATACTACAACTTATTTAGTCATTTCCCTATTGATGGGCATCCCCTCAATTTCTAATTCTTTACCACCACTAAAATAGCCACTAGAAGTATTTTTGTGCAGATAAGTCAATTTCCCTTTTTTTAATGTCTCTGAGATAGAGACGTAGAGGTGGTATTGCTGGATCATAGAGTATGCATGGTTTTATAGCCCTTAGAGCACAATTCCAAATTGCCTTTCAAAATGGTTGAATCAATTCTCAAACCCAGCCCCAATGCATTAGTGTCTAAATTGTCCCACATTCCTTCCATCTTTTGTCACTTTTCTGTCATATTAGTAAATCTAATAGGTGTAGGGTGGTACCTCAGATTTGTTTTCATTTTTATTTCTCTAATCAATGGTCATTTATGGCATTTTTTCATAACTATAGATATCTTTGATTACTTTTGTCTGAAAACTGCCTGTTCTTGTCCTTTGACTATTTATCAGTTGTGGAATGGCTCTTATTTTTTGAGCCCTTTATCAAAGAAATTTGCTTGTAAATTTTTTTCACAGTTATGATTACTAACTTTATTTCCCTCCATCCTGTTTTCCCCTATTTATCCTACTCTCTTTCTCCTTTCACCCTATCAGTGCTTTGCCAGATTTGCCCTCCCTTCTATCAGCCCCCCACTCCCTTCCCTTATCCTCTTTCTCTCCTACTTTCCTGTTGGGAAACCTAAATAAGTATATATGTTACTCTCTCTTTGAAAGTAAGGTCCATGAACTCCCCCTACCACTACCCCATATTCCCTCCCACTATAAAAGCTCTTTTGTGTCTCTTCCATGTGAGATAATTCACCCCACACTACTTCTACCTCTCCCCTTCACCTAGTGGACTCTTCTTTCTCACCTCTTAATTTTTTAAGATTATCTTTCCAACATACTCAACTTATATCCATACTTTCTATCTATGTAGACTCCTTCTGAATGTCCTAATAATGAAAAAGTTATTAGGAGTTGCAAGTCTCATCTCCTCATGTAGGAACATAAACAGTTTAACCTTATTGAATCCCTTCAAATTACTTTTCTGTTCTCCTTCTTATACTTCTCTTGAGTCTTGTATTTGAAAGTCAAATCTTCTATTAAGGCTTGGTCTTTTCATCAGGAACACTTGAACATCTTTATTTCATTGAATATCTGTTTTTTCCCCTGAAGGACTATACACAGTTTTGCTGGGTAGGTAATTCTTGGTTATAATCCTAGCTCACTTGCCCTCCAGAATGTTAGAGTCTAAGTCATTTGATATTTTAATATAAAAGCTGCTAAATCTTATGTTATTCTGACTGTGGTTCTAAAATACTGGAATTGTTTCTTTATGTCTGCTTGCATATTTTCTCATTGACCCAGGAGCTCTAGATTTTGGGTATAATATTCCTGGGACTTTTCACTTTTAGATCTCTTTCAGAAAGTGATCAGTGGATTCCTTTGAGTTTTGTTTTCCCTCTGGTTCTAGACTTTGGGGGTAATTTTCCTTGATAATTTCTTGAAAGGTGATGTCCAGGCTCTTTTTATTCAATCGTGAATTCCAGGGAGTTCAATAATTTTTAATTTCTCTCTCCTAGATCCATTTTCTAGGTCAGTTGTTTTTCCAAAGAGATATTTCACATTTCTTCTATTTTTGAATCTTTTGATTTTGTTTTATTGTTTCTTAATGTCCCATGGACGCATTAACTTCTACTTGCTCAGTTCTAATTTTTCAGGAACTATTTCTTCATTTTCCATTTGGCCAAATCTATTTTGTAAGGATTTCTTTTTTTCATTTAATTCTGTGCCTCTTTTTCATTTGGTCAATTCTGCTTTTCAAGAAATTTTTCTCTTTATCGAATTTTTGTGCCTCTTTTACCATTTTATTTTGTTTATGTTATTTTTTTAGCTTTTCTGTACCTTTTTTATACCTCCTTCCATCAATCTCATTTTTCCCCTAATTTTTTTCTCTACTTCTCTTATTTGAGTTTTAAAATCTTTTTTGAGTTCTTCTAGGAATTCTTTTTAGGGTCTGAGATCAATTCACATTTTTCTATCTCTTCACTTTTAACTTTATATTGAAGTTGAACTCTGCTCCTGTAGTAGATGGGGTACTATGCCAAACTTCAGGTTTTTTGTGCAGCTATTTTCAGAACTAATTATGGAGGTCTGTAAGCTTTCAGTTCTTCTGAGGTGGTATAATCTAAGGAGAGATATATTTACCATTCTTCTCACCTTTACTCTATAAGTGACCACAAGCACTCTTTCCCACCTTGGAACTGTGACCAAGATCTCTACTCTCTTCTGGTGTGCTAGTGCTCCTCCTTGCCTTGGGGTTGTGACCCAGAACTGGGATCTGCATCCAAGTATGGGCAATACAACAGAATCTTGCACCTAGTGCCAGCCAAAGGACCTGTGAAATTCCCTTTTGATCTGTTATGTGACCTCCTTACCATTGATGTGCTGAGAATTCTGGAAGCAGTCACTGCCACAGTTGGTTTAGTTGCCCCTGAGGCCTGCTACTGTTTGGCTGTGGTGTGGCCTGTGCCTGGTGCTGGACTGTGTTCCACTCTCATACAGTTGCAACAGACCTTGCTTGTCTGTCTTCTAAGTTGTCTTAGGCTGGAATGTTGTTTTGCCCCATCTTTTTATGGATTCTGTGACTCCAGAATTTGTTTTGAGGCATTATTTAAAGTTATTTGAAGGAAAATTTTGGATAATTCAATTAAGTCCCTCCCTTTTCTCTGCCATTTTAGCTCTTCATCCCACTCCCGCACCCCCTTCTTTGTTAACCTTTTCCACCTATGCCTTGATACCATTCCCACCCATTTTTTCCAAAATGTTGCTCAGTCATCTCACTTTCATAAATATTTTGTCTTCCCAGTAGAATTCTTTACTCTCAGGCTAAAAAGACACTCATTTCTTCTATCCTTAAAAATGAGTGAACAAACCATCCCTTTGACACTCCCATGGCTTCAAGCTATCACCTTGCCTTTCTCCCCTCACTGACAAACTTCTAGAAAGGATAGCCTATACCTGTTGCTATCACTTCATCACTATCTTCTCATTGCTCAATACCCTGCAATCTGACATCTGTCTGAAATGGAGATGGATGTCACTAATAACCTCTATATAGCCCAACCTAATAGCTTTTCTTTTGCTGCTTTCCTCCTAAACCTCTCTGTAGATTTAATACTATAAACCTCATCCACCTGCACAATGTTATTTCCACCATTATTTTCCAAGACTATACTTTCAGAATTCTCTTACTTATCTGATTACTCCTTCTCTGCCTCTTTTACTAAAGGTTCATTTCCCCTTCAAAAAGCAGTGTCTCTCAAGGTTCTGTCCTTTATCCTCCACTCCTACTATGTTCCCTTCCACCTATTCTAATGTCTTCAATTGGTGCCTCTAAACAGATGATTCCCAGATCAATAATTCTGTCCCCTAGTCTTTTGCTAGAGATTCAACCTAATATTTCTAACTTCTTGTTAGTTATCTCCAGGTGTCCTGCCAGTACCTCAGACTTAACATATTAACAAACACAATGGCTAAATTCATCACCTTCACAATTCCTGCCCTTTATATAAAACTTTCCTCTTTCTATAGATGACGGTCTTCTCAACTGACCAGACTCTGCTTCTCACCTCAAAGGATTTTGTTTTTGTCTTTTTCTCCTGTTCACCCATATCCAAAGTAGTTACCAGGGTCTTTCAATTTTATTACCAGTATCTTTCCTATCTGTCACTGCCTCTTCCTAACTCAGCAACCATGGTAATTTAGAACCTTATCCTTTCTCAGCTAAACTAGTCTCCCAACTGGTTTTTCTGATTCCATCCATCTCTTGTTTAATACAGTCTCCATAGCTGCCCACATAACAAATAAATGAAAAAATGATGTATTAAATGTTTACAATATGTAAAATACATAGTGATGATGATGATGATGATGATGATATTACTAATGAGCAACTCTGTTGATATAACAGGAAGAGTACTGGGCTTGAAATCAAAAGAGCTAATACATACAGTTACCCCTTGTGCCTCAGTTTCCTAATCTGTAAATTAAGTCATAAAAGAATTCTAAGAACCTACTAATTTCTGTGCAGTGTGCTAAACACTGGGAATACAAAAGCAACCACCAAGGTCTCTCCCACCTTTAGCATTCTATTCTGCTCCATTATATCCCTCCTCTATTGAAAAACCTTTAATTAAGCACTTCCTATGTGCAAGATAATATGATATAAACGTGGATATAAAGAGGAAAAATACCTCTGTGTTATCAAGGATCTTATTTGAAGGGCAAGAGCCTTACAACAGGTACACACAGATAAGTACCTATCAGGTGATTAGAAAAGGGAGAAACACTGAACAGCTAGGGGGATAAAGGAAGACTTTGTGTAGAAGGTGCCTCTCTGTGGAGCCTTGAAAGACAATAAGGATCCTAAGAGGTTAAGACAACGAAAGAGTTCTTTCAGGGCTGGGGGATGGACTGGGGGAGGGGGTACAATATGTGAAGGCAGGATGTGGAATTCTGAGTATCTGGAGTCTGATTGGAGGGGAGAATGTATGAAGAGGGATTATGTATGGAATAATGTATACATTCCTTAGCCTGATATTCTGGAGCCTTCACAACCTGCCTTCAAAGTACTTTCCCAACCTTACCTAGTAATTCTCCCCTCTCATGTACTAGGTTTCAAGTAAACAGAACCATTTCTCATTCCACTCTCATCTTATAATATCCTACCCCTGGACCTAAAATGGATTCCCTGGGTGCACGTGTCTGACTTTCCAAATTCCCCCCACTTTCAATGTCTGATTACTTTTATTTAGCTATCTCAGTTGTGAGAATCAAAAGTGATAGCACATGTAGGGCACTTTGTAATCCTCAAAGCACTACATGAATGTTAGCATTACTGTTATTACTATTAATTATCTCTCCAAAGTTCCTTCTAGATCTAATTTTGTAATATTCTGTGTTCCGAGAACTGTCTAAGAATGAAGTTTGCACCTTCAAAAACATACCATTTAAATTTTTCTTATGTTGTTAAACATCTTCCTATCAATCTCAAGGGCCCCTGGGTCAAATGCATATGTATAATTAATTAAATTAAAATGTTTGGTCTTTACAAAACCAAATTCAGTAGAAATGGATGAAATGTCATATTTTTGTATAATATAACCAAGCAAGATTTAAAAATTCAGACCAAAAACATGTCCCGTATTTCAGAATTGATTGGAGTACCCACTATAGGCTGGAGATTACCACTCTGTTAGAGGTTCGACAAAAACAGCTACAAGACTTCTGCAGCTACTACCAATTACTACATTTCTTCAGGCAACCTCATATTGTCAATCTCTTTCATTTCAGTCCATGGCATTGAATGAAGGACCAATCTGAAAACATGAATACAGATACCAATGCTCGCTGGTGGGAAATTCTCTACCTGTACTACAGTAACACTGAACATCTAAAAGACTTTTCAAAAACATCTCTGAAAATCTGAATAGCTTGATTGCTATGAAATTATTCTGACCTGGGAATATGAATAAATCCCTGAGACTTTTCAAATTCTATGCAGGCAAAGTACAAGAGAGATATTTCACAAGCCCTTGATTCACTGCCTTTCAAGATATCACCTTTTCAATAAATAGAAGTCATTTTGATCTACAACATGGATTTTTCTTTTATAAATGAGGAAAATGAATGCCCTATCACTGGACATACTTGGATACTCAAGGACTGAAATATACGATATTCCCATTAACATGCACTGCCGCTTTGTAGATGATACATTCAGGATCTTTGGCCCATGTGAATCTGTGACCATCAATCACTCTTTCACCTTGGGCTGCTGAGTTTGAAAGAGTCATACTACCTCTCATCTTCTTTGGTTTTTCAACTACAGAAAATAAATCTGAGTTGTTTCAACTAAAATGAGAGAAAGCCTAAAGTTTCCATTAGCAAAGGAAGTTTGTTGAGTAAGAAATTAATCTTCCATCCACTATTGGTTAAGTAGCATTTTATTGAGATACACCAGTTCAATTAGTATTTATTCCTCTAAATCCCACCACAGAATGAAATTTCAGAAAACCTACAAAGACCACCACCCTGTGGTGAAAGTTATTTGCTGTCCTGTGCATATAGATAAACTCTAGTAAAAGTATTTGAATACTAACACAGGGAAGGAAGGAAGAGCACCCTTTGGGAGAAAGTGGCATAATGTTATTTTTATTCTATTTTGTATTATGAACTTAAAAATCAACATAAACGTTTAAGAAGAGGAAAAATGATTGTAAATGAAACTATTACACACAATTTAGTTTTTTAAGTATATATTATATATAATAGCAGCAAGACGGTCCTTACTGACAATGCCTCCTTATGAACTTCCTTCTGCTCTCATATATTCTTAAAATGTTTTCTTCATTGTTTTCTTTTTTCTTTTTGTATAAGTGCAACTATAAACAAACTCCAATTCTTACTGCCAATCATAACAGAACTAATTTTACACAATATCCATAACTGAAAATGTATACCTTATTTTTCACCTCCAATATATGACCACTCTTCAAAGAAACGTGACACGTTTCATCATAGGTCTTCTGAAGTCATGATTTTTCGTTGCTTTAATCAGTTATTGTCTTTCAAAGTTACTTTCCTTTATTATGGTCATTGTACCAATTGTTTTTCTGTTTCTGCTGACTTCACTTTTCATCAGTTCATAGAAGACCACCTAAGAACCATATAGCACAATAATATTCCATTTCATTCATACAGCATAATTTATTTAGCTCTTCTCCCGTTGATGAACATCCACTTTGTTTTCAAGTTCTTCACACTACAAAAATTGCTGGTACAAATATTTTCATTCATATGGATCCTTTGACCTCTTTGGAATATATGTGTATAGTGGTTTGTCTTGGTCAAAGGGATAAACAATTTTAAGACTTTGGAGATATAGTTCAAATTGGTTTTCAGAATTATTGGACCAATCACAGACCCACCAACAGTACATTTATGTTCCTCTCCTCCAACAGACCTTCCAGTAATTGTCTTTTTAGTTTCTTACACTAATTTCCACTCGGGTAGACATGAGGCAGAATCTCTTATTTGATTTCTTTTGGGTTTCTTCCATGATTAGTGATTCAGAGTATCTTTTTTTCATGTGTTTGTTGATAACTTACATTTCTTTTTCTTTTTGACAACCACCTCTTCATATCCTTTCATCTTCCTTCTTTAAGCATTATTTTAGTTTTTGTATCATTCTCTACTACACACTGAATCTCCTCATTATACACAAATATCCTACTTCCTTAATCAAATCTTCTGACATATCTGACCATATCCTCCTCTTATTCAATCTTTTTCCATGCTCTCCTTTTTTTAAACATAATTTTTTTTATTCTCCCATCCCTCCCATCTAAGTAGTTACTCAGACCATGGCCACTACTCTGACTTTCCTTTCTTCCATCTCCATTCTTAAGTCTATAGTTATCAAATTTAACTTCTCATGGTCTCTGCTCTTGAACCCTTTCCCTCTTGTCCTATAGCTATACAGATCACTTGCCAAACCTCAGCCTTGGATTACTCCGCCAATTGTCTCCTCAGCTTCTACTCACATGCTACTAAACAGAGTTAAAGGAAGTCACACAATCATGTAGATTGGTTACATTACAAATTTGTGTTATCTAACTTCAACTGAAAGTTGAAGTATTCACTCTAGCATGAAAATCTTTTTTATTCCACCATAAGTCATTCCCTATCTTGCTCCCCACAGAAACTGCTTGAAACCTCTTTTCTCCACAAGCCTCCCAAACCTCTCTCACTCTCCTAATAGAACCTCCTCTTACTGTACTGTGAAAATTGAGTCCAGCCATCTTGAGCACCCCTTGTCTTCTTATTTTCATGTCAAAACCCCTTGATGTTCTTTAACGTATTTTTTTGATAACGAGGTGAATTTTTTTCTTTCCAAACCAAGTCTTTCTGTATAAGTCCTTCACTACATCTGCTCCCACTTTCTCCAGCAGATTGCAGGCTCCCTTATGCCCTTCCCTTTTAACGGTCTACCTGTCCTTATCTATTTGTTCCTTCCCTACAGTTTTCTAACTTGATCAATTTCAATCTTTCTTAAAAACAACTTCACTAGTGCTTATCATCCTCTCAAGCTATAATTCCTTATATCTTCTTTCTTTCTCAGCCCACATATAGAAAAATGATCCACACTCATTTCTTACATTTTCTTTCTTCTCACTCACTGCTTAAGCTTTACAGTCTGGCTTCTGACCATCTGACGGTCTTTTCTGAATCTCCATCCTTCTTGGCCTCTCTACTGTATCTGACATTGTTGACCCCTCTCTCCTCCTGGATATTTTCTTTTCCGTTGGTTTTCATGGCACTGCTCACTATGAATTGTTCTCCCACCTCTTTGACCATGCTCTCTCAGTCTCCTCAGTAAGCTTATCATCCATATCATGCTCCCAATGATAAATGTTTCCTATAGTACAAGGGCTTCTTCTCTTCTCTCTCTCTACACTCTTTCTTTTGGTGACTTTGTCAGATCTCATAAGTCTTTTTGTGAGTCAAAATCTATAATCTAGTTCCAGTCTCTCTCTTGAGATTCATTTACACATCAGCTACTACCTATTGGACTAGCTGGATATCCTGAAGATATATTAAACTCAACATGTCCAAAGGAGAACTAGTTGTATTGCCCCCTACAAAGTCATCCCTTTATCAAATTTCAGTATTTCTGTCAAAAATATTATTCAAGTTTCTAACCTCAGCCTTATTCTTGAGTCCTTACTCACTCTCAGCATGCATATAGTCAGTTGCCAAATCTTGGAATTTCTGCTTCTGTAATATCTCTGACCCTACACTCTTTCTACTCATGTAGTTAGCACCCTAGTTCAAGCCCTCATCACCTCTCACCTAAATTATCACAATGACTGCCTGATACATTTTCTTCCTCTGTCCCCACTTTGTCCTCTCTCTCTCTCTCTCTCTCTCTCTCTCTCTCTCTCTCTCTCTCTCTCTCTCTCTCTCTCTCTCTCTCTCTCTCTCAATGAGACAATTGAGGTTAAGTGACTTGCTTAGGGTCAGACAGCTGGCATGCATTAAGTGTCTGAGACCACACTTCAATTCAGGTCCTCCTAACTCCATGGCCAGTGCTATATCCCCTGTGCCACCTAGCTGCCCCTCTCCATTCTAATCCTAAACAATTTTCCTTAGGCACAACTCTGCCACATCACTCTCTTACATAATAAATTCCAATAACTCTCTAATATCTTTAGGAAAACTATGAACTACTCTGGTCAGCCTTTAAAGTCTCCTAAAAGTCTGGCCCACTCTATCTTTGCAAACTCATTCTATCTTACTCTTCCTCCTGTACTCTATGGTCCAATCTGTTCTCTTCCTCTTTGCTCCTTACATGGCATCCCATCTTCTATCTTCATTCCTTTGTACCGTCCATCTCTAATGACTGGAATGTACTCCCTCTTCATATCTGCCTTATGAGTTTCTGTTATAGTCATTTTGTATAGTCATTTTTCAATTGCATCCAATTCTTCATGGCCCGAATTTCTTGGCAAATATACTGGAGGTGGTTCCTTTTCCAGATCATTTTACAGATGAGGAACTGAGGCAAACAGATTTAATTCACTTGTCTATGATCACACACTGAGGAAGTGTCTGAGACCAGATCTGAACTCAGAAAGATGAGTTTTTCTGACTCCTGGCCCAGTGCTCTATCCATTGCAACACCAAGCTGCCTTCCCTCGTGAATCATTATGCTTCACTGGAGACCACAGTTCAAGTACTATGTAGAATATTTAGCCGAGGGTGGTGAACGGCTATCTACAGGATCATCTGATACAATCTCCATCCCCTTCATGATGAGATTTGGGAACCTGTTTCTGAAAAGACACGGTAACAATAGCTTTAGAGAGAGAAGGACATGGGCAGACATTCTGTTACTGCTTCTAACTTGCTAACCATGCAGTGAAGAGGAGCCTCTTTGATTGACTGTGGTGCCAGAACTGGGGCACATTCCAGAAGCCATTCAATGAGGACCAGTCTCGTGGTGTAGGCTTTGCTGGCATTGGAAAAGGAGAAACTTCAGTGAATCTATAGGTGACCTTGGACCCTCTTTTCCTCAGAACTAACATGAAGTCAAAAGTATATAGTCCTGCTGTTACCTCTCTTTCTGTTGTCACTTCTTTTCTGCTTCTAGGTGAAAGATAACAGAGATAGCTATGAACTGTGTGAGCTTCAAAAAGTAAGGGAGTAAACCATCAGGAGGTCTAGAGGAAGACACTAGGTCAGGCTTAACAGTCAGACAGGCCCGTACTGATGTTCTGAGGAAAGGATCAGAGAGATCATGTAAAGATAATTTGTGGCAAGTGAACTCTATGCTGGTTCACCCTTGAATGCTGTCCTTAGTCTGATTACCTCTATGGGAATGAGTGTGGGAGTAAGAAGATAGAGTAATCACCTCTATCACTGAAGAATGCTCCTAAATGGAGGAATAAAAGAAGTTGAAGAATGGGTAAGAACCAGTGATCACAAACTGAACAGGGAGAAGAAAAGTGAAAAATTGTTTCATAGCACAAAAATTATTCATTATGAGTGTCAAGTCTATTCCCTACATTTTATGCCTTTTTGCTTGTAAATGTTTAGAAGTGGGTTATGAGAGAAAATGTTAAAATGTGATATGATGGAGAGAAAAGCACAACTTACAAATTATTATTATGAATGTGAATGGAAAGAATGTGCCCAAATAAAAGAGAAAATCAGCAGAAAGGATTAACAAAGATATGAGAAAATTTATGTTTACAAGAAACACTCTCAAAATATAAAGATACATGCAGAGTTAATATTGTGAGGCTGCAATAGACTCTATTATACCTCAGGTGAATCAAAAAAAGGAGGGGTGGCAATAATGACCTCAGCCATAGTTGAAAGAGACATGGTTAAAAGAGATGTGCAAGGAAATTACACTGTATTTAAAGGTTTCACAAAGACTGATTCCATAGTAATATTAAATATGTATGAACTGAGTAGCATAGCATCAAAGTGTGTAAAAGAAAATTAATTCAAATACAGGGGAAAATAGAAAAACAGTAATCATGGGGAACTTCAATGTGCTTATTTCAGATGCAGAAAGTAAGACTCAAAGAAAAACAAGACAAAAGTTAAAGATTCAAATAAAATTATAAAAAAATTAGCTTTCTTAGACATTTAATAACTACTGAATGAGAATGATAAAAATTGATTTCTCAGCTATGTATGGCATATTTAAAATATCTGACCACTGTTAATGAGGACAAAACAAAAACAAATGCAGAAGTGCAAAAATATTTTTAAAAATTCATTGCTGGTGGCAATAAAATTAAAATTACAACCAATAAGGGAAATTTGAAGAAAAAATATAAACTTAAATTCTAAATAGAATTATGATGGACTGCACATTTAAAACAGGTCATAGAAGCATTAAAAAATTTTATTTTTTAAAATTGTAACATACCACAAGATGCAAAAATTTTGGGATATAGACAAAGCAGACTTAAGGGGGACATTTATTTCTCTAAATAATTTCACCAAAAAAAGGAAACAGAAGATTAAACAACTGAGAAAATAAAACTAGAAATAAAACAAATGAGAAAAGAAAAAGAAATTCTGAAAATCACAGAAGAAAAAAAGAGTGAAAAACCCTTGAGTTGATAAATAAAACTAGGAACTGTTTTTTAAAACTAACAAAATAAAGGAAACATTCATTAAATTTATTTTAAGAGACAAAAGTCAATTAAAAATACATTAAAAAGAATAATAAGAAGGGGAAATAAAAGAAAGCATTTTCATCAGTTATATTTCAACAAATTTACATTCATAAAATACTTGTAAAAATATAAACTACCCAGATTAACAAAACAAGAAGTAAAGAATTTAAATGATCAGATCTCAGAAAAACAAATTGCACAAGCCATGAAAATTTCTGTGGGGGGAAACACTAGCTATAGATGTATTTAAAACTGAATTCCATCTAACATTAATGGAATAATTTTCTCTGACATTTACATAAAGTGTTAAAAAAAATAGAGAAATAATGCATCCTGCCACACACTTTTTATAAGGCAACTATTGTTCTTGTACCTAAGCCAGGTAAAGTAGAAGAAAATTATAGTTCAATGTTTCTAATGAACACTAATGCAAAACTATGAAATGTAATATTAGCAAAGTATCTTTGACAACATAATAAAAATATCATTCCATATATCCAGTTTGCATTTATCCCTGGGATATGGTATAGCTTAAACACTGTAAAAACCATAACAATATATTATATTACTAACACAAACAATAAAATCACAAGATTATATTGTGTAAGGTATGGACAGTTTGGTTTCCCATACCAGTTCAACTATGTCATCACAGGATATAACTATAAATGATTGGATGATGAGGTGGGAAACCAAATCAGTTCTCCCTTACAATATCAATAGATGCAGGAAAAAAAAAAAAAGGTTTTGGCAAAATACATTACCCATTATTTTTAAAACACTAAGAAGTGTAGGAATAGACATTTCCTTAATATGGTTTTCATCTGAAGCCAAGAAATAGAATTTTCTATAATGAAAGTGTTTTTCTAATAAGAAATGCCTTTCTTATAGGATAATGGATCAAGGAAAGATATCTATTGTTTCCATGACCATTCAATGTAGTTTAAGAAATACTTGTTATCACAGTAAGACAACTCAGAGAAACTGAGGAGATAATCATAAGCAAAGTAGAAAAATAATCACCATTGGCATATATATATATATATATGTATAAGTTTTACTTAGTCAACTCAAATTAATTTAACAAATAACATCAATAAATAGCAAGATATAAAAACCCCACAAAAATCAACTTATCCATATATTACTAACAGAACACAATAAGAGTAGATGAAAAAACGAAATCCATTTAAAATAACTCCAAAATTTATACTCTATCTGGGAGTCAGCTTTAAGATATTACACACAATAAAGACTTACACAACTTAAGAAATATGATGCTTTTATATATGTAAAGACTTAAATAATTAGAAAGTAATTATTCATGATTCTCTTGGGCTAATTAAATAAAAATGGTAACACTACAAAAACACTTAACAGATTTAGTGTTCTACCAATCTAACTACCAAAGGCTTATTTTATAGCAGTAGGAGAAATAATAACAAAATTCAATTTGAGGAACAAAAGGTCAAAAATGTCATTGGAAATAATAAAAGAGTAGGAGAGAAATAAGAGATAGAGAACCTAGCAGAAATAGATATTAAGTTATACTACAAACTATTAATCATCAAAACAATTTGGTACTGCTCGCAAAACAGAAAATTTGCAAATATAGTATCAGAGTATTCAATAAAACAAAGCACCAACTTCTGTGGTAGATACTCCTTTTTTGACAAAAATGTTCAAGATTATTGAAAATCAGTCTGACAGAATTGGGTTTAAACCAACATCTCACATAATAAATCACAATAGCCTCTAAATGGATAAATGAACTAAAAAATGAATAGTCATATTTTTTAAAAAAAGATATGAAAGTGATACCTTTCACAGCTATGAATAGGAGAAGAATTCTTATGTAAACAAGAAATAGAATTAACTAAACAAGGAATAAATGACCAGAATAAAACAGAAAATTTCAATTACATAAAATTACAAAGTTTTCATACAAGTGGAATCAGAATGGTTGTAATTATAAGAGGAAAAGTTTTCTTGTTGATTTATTTTTGTCATATCCAACTCTCCATGACCACATCAGGGGGTTTTCTGGGCAAAAATATTGGAGTGATTCAGCCATTTCCTTCTCCAGATCATTTTACAGATGTGAGGAAACTGAGACAAGCAGAGTTAAGTGACTAGCCCAAGGTTACACAGATAGTAAATGTCTGAGGTCAGATTTGAACTCAGGTCCTCCTGATTCCAGGCCTGGTGCTCTATCTTTGTAGAAAAATTTCCCCGATAAAGGACTGCTACGTTCTTGTTAGTTGGTCAGTAAGCATATGTTAAGCTTTTTTGTGCCAAGCACTGTGCTAAATAAACAATTGGGGATGTAAATGGAGGCATAAGATAGTCCTTGCCTTTGTAGAGCTCATAGTCTAAGGAGGACAACAGATAAACAACTGTGTAGAAACAAGTTATATGTAGGACACATAAAAGAGAGTCAAAAGAAGGAAGACAATACCATTTAGAGGGAGATCAAGACTTCCTGCAGAAAGCAAGACTTTAGCTATAACATGAAGAAAGCCAGAGAAGCCTGGAGGCAAAAATATGTAGGGAGAACCTTCCAGGCATGGAGGATATCTACTGAAAATACGTAATATCAGGACATGGAATGTTGGATTAGAGGGACAATAAGGAGGCCAGTGTCAATGAAACATAGCGTACTCTGGAGGTTATCTGGAGCTACTGGAGTTTACTGAATAGTAAACAATCAGATCGGTGATTAAGGAAACTCATTGTGATAGTTGTACAGAGGTTGGACGGAAACAGGGAGAGACTTCTCTCTCATAGAGAAACGAACTAGCCAGCTATTGCAACAATCAAGGCTTGGAGAGATGAAGGGTTAAATCAGGGTGGTGGAGGTGGTATCAGATAAAAGAAGAGGATAGATATGAGAGATATTACAAATTTGATATGGGGGTAGCAGGGATCAAGAGTGAGGAGTTAAGGATGACACTTAGGTTGTAACCCTGGTTGACTGGGAGGGTAGTGGTACCTTCAAGAATAATAGGAATGTTGGGAAGAGGAGAAAGAATGGAATGGAAGATGAGGTAAGTTATTAACATTTTGATTTTAATATGTCTACAAGACATCTAGTTCAAAATATTGAATAGGTGGGTGGAGATAAGAAACTGGAGGTCAACAGAGATGTTGAGGCTACATAAGTAAGTCAAAGAATCAGCATAGAAGTGAAAGTTGAATCCAGAGGAGCAGATGAGAATTCTAAGTGAACTACTATAGAAGGACAAGGGAATAGGGACCAGAAGAGGGACTTATTATATGTTATGAGTGTTATTATGACGCATGGATGTTATGAGATACCCATGTTAGCAGCCATGACTCGGATGAAGATGCAGCAAAGGACACTGAGGAGCAGTGGGATAGGTAGGAGACGGTAGGAGAAGAACCAAGAGCTAGTAGTGTCATGAAAAGAGAGAAGAAAATATCAAAAAGACAGGGGATAATCAATAGTGTCAAAAGTCACAGGCACTTCAAGAAGAAAGAAGAGTAAGAAAAGGCCATTAGATTTGGCAATTATGAGAGCTTTGGTAACTTTAAAAAGTAGTTTCAGTAAGACAATGAGGTTGGATGTAAAAGCCAGGATCCTAAAATAAAGAGGAGGGCTTGCTGTATAGGTTCTTGGATCTGCTTTTTGAAAAGGAAAGGCAACTTCTGAGGGGGTCAACATTCACTTTAATCAAACACACCTATCATTCACTTAGTTCAGTGGAAAAAGTCAACACTTTGAACTTCAGAGAAAATACAGAGAAATCAAAATCAACAGACAGAGCTTCAACTGTCTGACAGTACACAATACATACATCACAAATCAACAGACCTCTCTGACCACACATACATAGTAACCAGAGAGAAGCACCAACATCCGGGTTTTCAAAGTCTGCTTAGCGGCTTCCCAGAGTCTCATCTGGCACACAAAACTTCTTCCAAAAATTAAGCCCCAAAACAAAACCTCACATCAAATTCTTATACACTTTTCAGAACCAGAGGGCCTCATAACCCTTAAGAATCAGTGCCTCCTTAACAAAAGATGTGGGCCTTCCTACGAATCTTCCCAGGCCCATTAATGGGTAGGAAAGATATTCTTTAATCACATTATTCAATCAGAAGCACTTAATTATACTAAAAAAAATGCATTATCAGTACATCAGAGCCCAAACTACAGAGAATTAAGAAAAGAGGGAGAAGAGTGTTGATGGCCTTTTTAGGAGGTAGTCACAAAATAGAAGAGATTAAAATGCATAAAAATAGTTTGTTTGTTTTTTCCCAAGAGGCAGAGGGACAATGTTGAGTTGTGTTGCTTGACTGCTTATTTGATATAATAGATGGTTTCTATTTAGTAGGTGGGTGTGACATGCATTAGGAGATAATGATAGAGATTTTTTTAAAAGGAAAGAAGAAACGATAAATAAAACTTTGGCATGAATAGGCAGTTTTCACAAGAAGAAATGCAACTATAAACAACCATATGGAAAAATATTCCTGTCACTAATAATAAAATATAAAAAAAATGAAGTTCTGCTTCACATCCGTAAGAATCAGTCAGTAAACAAGAATTTATTAAACGCTTACTCTATAACTGGAAATGGACTAATAATTGGGGATACAAAGAAAGGCAAGAGCAACCCTTTCCCTCAAGGGACTTATATTCTGATGGCAGAAATAAACATGAAAATAACAAAGTAACTGCAAGATGTATACAGAGAAGGTAGAAGGTGATCTCAGAGGGGAAGGCACTTGAAGGGGTCGCAGAGGAGCAGAAAAGGCCTCCTGCAGAATGTGGGATCTAAGATAAAGCTGTAATAAGCCAGAGAAAGGAAGAGATGGAGGTAAGGACGGAGAGAATTACAAGGATGAAGTTGCACAGAGCATTCCATGCATAGAGACAACTAGTTCAAAGGACTTGAGATGGGGTATGAAATGTGAAAAACAAGTAGGATAATGTAACTGGATCTTGGAGAGCAGGAAAGGGAGTAAAGCATAAAAATAGAAAAGGAGGAATAACACAGGTTGTGAAGAGTTTTAAATGCTAAACGGAAGACTTTATATTTGATCCTAAAGGTAACACAAGTGACCATTGACATACACTTTATGAAAATCATTTTCAAAGCTGAATGGAGGACTGATTGCATGAGGGAGAGATGAGAGTCAAGGAAACAAACTAGATTGTTGTCAGAGTCCAGGAAAGAAGTCTAAACGCAGATTGAAGCATGCTATTTTCATTTGTATGTGTGTGTTTTCCTTTCACAAACTGTAAATTTTGCAAACTTTCTTCTTTTACAATATGACTAATATGTTTTGACATAATTGCACATATATAACCTGTATCAAATTGCTTACCACTTTAGGGAGAAGGGCAGAAAGAAAAAAATTGGAACTCAAAGTATTATAAAAAATTAATGATAATAATTGTCTAAACATGTAATTTGAAAATTAAATATTATTTTAATTGTCCTGGAAAGAAATGATGGATTATGGTGGTGGGTGAGTAATTTAGTGGAAAGGAAGAAACATATACAATAGATGTTCTGAAGGTAGAAACAATAAAATTTGACAGTGGATTGAACATGTGGGGCGAAAGAGAGCAAAGGTTCAAGGAAAAGAGCAGTGGTATGAGCCTAAGTGACTGAGAGAATGTTGTTGCCCTCAATATTAGGAGGATAAAATTGGGAAGAGGCGAGGATTATGAGAAAAATAATGAGTTCTCTTTTGGACAAATTTAATTTGATATGTCTCTGCGGCATCCAATTTCAGATGTACAAAAAAGCATTTGGTAATGTAAGACTATAGGTTAGGAGGGAGAAGAGAACTGGATATTTAGATCTGGGAGTCATTTACATAGAGATGATAACTGAACCCTTGGAAGCTAATAAGATCACCAAATGAAATAATATACAAAAAGAGAAGAGGGACCAGAACATTTAGGGACACAGCTAGTTAGTAACCATGACAAGTATGAAGATCCAGAAAAGATAATTGAGGAATGGTCAAATCAATAGGAGAACCACTGGGAGAGCACAGTATCATCAAAACCTAGAGAGGAAACATGTCCAGGAGGAAGGGATGAATCTTGTCAAATGCTAGTGAGAAGTCAAAAAGGATGAAAATTGAGAAAATATTATTAGATTTGTCAATTAATAAGTAAGTAGTAACCTTAGGGACAACAGTTTCTATTGAATTACAAGGACAGAAACCAGATTGTAGAGAGTACAGAAGAGGATGTAAAGAAAATAGAATTATTTAGTGAAGATGGCTTTCTCAAGGAGTTTAGGGGAGAAAGAGAGAAGAGGTATAGGATGTAACTGGCAGTGACAGTCTGATCAAGTAAATTTTTTTTTTCTTGGATAAGATTGGAGACATGAACATAGGACTCTTTGTAGTGAGTAGGGAAGGAAGAGAAGGGAATAATTATTTATATAGTGCTTACTACATGTCAGGCACCATGCTAAGTACTTACATATATATATGTATATGTATATATTAGCTCATTTGATGCTTACAATAATTCTGTAATATAGATTCAATTATTATTTCTATTTATAATTGAGGAAACTGAAGTGAACAGAGGATTGAGTGACTTGCCCAGGGTCACACAACTGATATCTGAGACAAGGATTAAACTGGGGTCTTCTTGACTTTAAACTCAGCACTTCATCCATTGTGCCACCAACAGTCTCAAGGAGACAATATATAGGGAGAGATGGACGATTAGAGAAAACGTGGGAAAAATAATGGAGCAATCTGCTAGAGAAGACTCAAGGGGGTGAACTCAAGAATGCAAACATGAAAAAAAGAGAAAGGATCAACTTTGAAGGAGCACGGGAGAACAGACAGGCTAATGCAATGAATGATGGAGAAGCTATAAAGTAGTACAAAGATTCTGGAAAGTGATTTGGAATTATAGCCCAAAAGTCACAAAACCGTACACACAAAAGGATCCATTTGTATAAAAATATTTTCAACAGTACTTTTTTATTGTAATGAAGAATGGGAATCAATTGGGAAATGACTTAACAAACTGTGATAGGAGAATTAAGCAATAAGAAAGGATGAAAGGAGCAGTTAGAGAAACTCAGGAAGATTTGTACAGACTGATGTATAGTAAAAAGAGTAGAATCAGGAGAAAAAATTAGATAGTGACTGCAATAATGTGACAGAAAAAAAATTTTGAGAGACTTCAGGGTGCAGACCAATGCCATGATCAATCATGACCAGAATTCTGATGACGAAGCAAGCTCTCTGCCAGTTGATAAAGAGGTAATTGACTGGAGGTGTGAAACAAGACATGTATTTTCATATATAGCCAAAATGTTGGAATGAATCTAGTCATTTGGTACAATGGACAGTTTCTAGTTGGAGAGACAGGGGAGTCTGAGTGGGGAGATGAGATAGTGAGTAATCAATAAAGAAAGGATCAATAATACATTGAAAATGCACAGAAGAAAACAAAATATTCAGAAGAAACAGATATGTCAATTTTGTTTTGACTGAGTTAAATTCAATATACATTTTATAAACTATGTAACAACTTCACAGTTTCATATGCAGTCCTTTTTTATTTCCCCTTTGTATAATACAATGCTAATGTTGGATTATACTCGAGTTTATATTTTGAATTTTTTTTTAAGAAGGGAACTTCAATGGCATCAAAACCATAAAAAATAACATCTGAAATATCATCGGGTTATATGGAGAATTGAGATAACCTGTGTACAGTTCCAAAATCATTAGAACCAAAAATGGCAAAATGAAAAATGCTTAGATATGTCTTTGTCCCTGAAAAATCAGGTTGGTAACTTTCTACCCATGATGTAATCCTTATGAATTCTCCTTCATCATCTATTTTTTTTGGACTAAAACAAACAATGGTGTTATCATGCCAAGTGACACATTAGATAGAATCATCTCAGTGGTGAAAATGGAGATTCAGGGAAGATGTAAGGAGAGGGGGATAGTCATGTACAGAGCTTCATGAACCCATCATAAAAATTCTTCAGCTAAACACAGATAATTTTACTGTAGACAAAAGTACTAATCAGTATAAGCCTTCTGCTATTCCCACAATTGTGACAACAAATAATCAAGATCAGTTTCAATTATTGATTAATCCTTTCTACCAACTGTTCTAAAGTTCAAATTGATTTCTGATAACGGACAAATCAGAAGATAATATCAGGTTTATTTTTGTACCTCTAGTGACTAGCACTTTACCTTGTCTCTGATAGCTGTTTAATAAATGCTTATTGGTTGAGATTGGTTTACTCCTCCTTCTACTTAAAACTGTACTTAACATTTGAGTGGGGCATTAGTTAAGTATCTAATTTATCACAAAAATCATCATTTAGTGTTAGCACTGTCAGGGCCAAAGAAAAATTATTCCTTCTCCTGGTGTTGTCAGAAGAAAGAACAAATCAGATAAAAAGCCATCACTAGTTATCGGCAATATCAGCCCATGGAAATATTAACATTCTGCTCAGTACAGGCTTGAAGGCAAGGTAGAAAAGCCTTGCTTGTCGTCATCATTTTTCAGATTCAAATCCATGTCACAGTTGAGAGGAAAAGAAGTTTTTCTTCTCTCACAGCAAGCTTTCAAGTTCAAATCTTTGTGTACTAAATATTTTCATTGGATTTCAACTTTAGAATCCAAAGGCTCTGGAGAGTACAATAAAGAAGAAAAACATCAAAGACCACATAAGTACATAACCTAGTTCTGAGGGGAATGAGAGTTGGGGGAAAGAGGATAAGGTAGTCAAGAGACAGAGAAGGAAGATATCTAGAAATAGACTGCTATTTTCACACATACATGTTTAAGATACAGATATATATGTAGACTGTGCATTTTAAATAAATGCTATACTTTATAATTTATCACCTTAATTATATATTAATATATACAATAAGATAGACATAAATGTAGATATGTATAGATATGGATTGGATGATAGACAATATAGATATAGATAGATATGGCAAAATTGAAAGACATGTACATTTATCTATTTCTAAGTATTAAAAATAGAATTGAAAAGCTCTGCTGTTCTGTAAGGGATTTTACCCCTGCAATTCTGCTTAGGGCAGTATGATATTATTTCAAATTCTCTTCTTATTAGTAAAAAAAAAAAAAATGGAGAGAGCCTTTTTTTTGGCTTTATGTGTATACTTATCCCAGAGCTTAACGGGCATTTTCATAGATGCGATCATGAATTGTAATGTGGTTCCATTGCCATTGCTGACACGCTCATTAATTTGTTCCCAGCGGCAGTTCATTACAAACATCACAAGCAAAACAAACTATGTATCCCGGTACTGAGATACCACCGGAAACTGAACAAACAGACTCTGAGGAGTCCTAAAGCACAGCCAATCTAGAGTGTCGATCACAGCAGGCTGGGGGTGGGGGAAGAGAGGGAGAAAAAGATCCATGCAGAAATGTAAACTCATTCCCATCCTACATAGTTCTCTGCAGTCTGAATTTCTAGCTGATGCAGTACAGTGATTTCTTGAAAATGATGTGACCTTGCCATCTCTGCAATGTACAATCTTCACTGTTCCCTTTGATTTTCCCTATCAATTTGTTGTGTGTATGTGAGTGTGTTGCTGTTGTCATTTTCTTTACTAATAATGTCAAGGTTTTGTTTTTTTAGGTTTGCTTTTTGGTTTGTTTATTTTTAACAGAGTAAAGGATTAGGAAATCTCTCTAGCTTTAGTCAAATTTCTGCTTTATGGAGTGACCCCGTTGAGGGCACATTTCCAGCATGACCAATGAAGCGTCTGAGCTCCCAGATATAGCTCTGCACCAAAATCTCTTAAGCAGGAACTGAATGTATATATCCTTTATTTTTCACAGGATTGCTGAGCTGGCCTTTGGGCTCAGCTAAGATAGACAGGATTTAATTAAATGTACACCTTTATATTAAAGTAAACTGGATGTTCATGTAAGGGGTTGGATTGGCAGCTTAAAAAAAGCAAAAAGGAAGGTTTGAAGGTTTTCTTAAGCTTTAAGCCATCATAAGTTTTTCCTCACCAATGATACAACAAGCCTAATTGGCTGAGAGGGACAGTTAAATTTGCAGAGGAAGGAAGATTATGTTTCGACCCCACTGATGTCTCTAGCTAATGTTGGTCCTTTAGGAGCTAGGCTAACATCAATCAATCAGTAAATATTTCAGTGCCTACTATGTGCCAGTCACTGTGCTAAGCCCTGGGGATACAAAAAGAGACAAAAACCAGTCGCCGTCCTCAAGAAGCTCACAATCTAAAGTAATTGCTAGAGTCCTTCTAACATGTAGATTACTCCTCAGAATTTGGAGGCTTTAGTGCTGAAGTTGCACAAGTAGAGTGAAAGGCAAAAAGAAAGATTTTATGGTCTACATATTCCTTATTCTTTTCAAACAGTTGATACCTCTAAGAAGAAACTGAACTATGAGAAAAGGGACCAGGGATGTCTTTGAAAGGAATTCAGTCACAAACTTGCATAAGGAAGTATCTTTCCCATCTTTTCTCAAAGACCTACAATGAAAAGAATTTTGCCCAGGGTCTTACAGTGAGTAACTGAGACTGGATTTGAACTCAGGTCTTCCTGACTGCAACCTGGCACTCTATCCACTGCATCACCATGGTGTAGTGGATAGAGCACCAGTGCAGGAGTCAGGAGGACCTGTTCAAGTCTCACCTCAGACATTTGACACTCACTAGCTGTGTGACCTTGGGCAAGTCATCTTCCCCATTTGCCTCATCCTAGGTCATCTCCAGTCATCCTGATGAATATCTAGTCACTGGATTCAGATGGCTCTGGAGGAGAAGTGAGGCTGGTGACCTGCACAGCCCTCCCTCACTCAAGTCAAAGTGCAAGTCACGTCATTATTTCTCTGATGGCATGGTCTTCGGCAATGAAGGATGAACACCCACAATGAAAAGGAACCCAGTTCCTCCAGACATAATCCTCTAAAGGAAATCCAGTCCATTTTATTTTGGAACTCATTGTTAGAAAGTTTTCCTTTCCACTAGCTCAACACCATCCTCTTTGTGTCCACCTATTGCTTCTTCCCTCTAGGGAAAAACAGAACAAGATATATCTCTTCTATGTGAAGGCTCTTCTGGTTTCTGAAAACAGCTGTCATATCCCTTCCCTAATTTTCCAGGATAAAAAACTCCAATTCCAGCCCCTTCCATAAATCGTTCTACTGCATAGATTCAAGGCCTCTAGCCCTACTCATCACCCTACTTTAAACACTCTCCAGATTATCGATGTCTTTTTGAAAATGTGGTAACAAGAACCAAGAGCAGTACTTAATGTATGACCAATAAGAGTGGAATACAACAAGATTGTCACAGCCCCAAATCTGAACACTATGACCTTTAGAACAAATCATATTAGCATTTTGGTTTTGGGTTTTTTTGCTTGCAGTATCACATTGTTAACTCACATCCAACTTGTAATACACTAAAGCTCCCAGATGTTACTTTTACATTGAATGTATTTGGTCATTAGAAGGGCAAATTCTGCTTTGACCAAACCACACGGTGAAGTTCCTTTTGGGAAGGTAAAACAATGACCATATAAAAATGAGATATAACGTTATCCAGGATGTCACAAATATGCAGTGATATTAATTTTAGTATCATGAAACTAAATAATTTCCACTGAGTTCTTTCTTAAACACGGGCCTGCAAAATACAGTGACAGTCTCTATATTGTGAGCTACCCCCTGGAAAAAGAAGTTATAGAGGGAAATCACTTATTCAGTGAAACAATTACGAGTAAATTCTCTAGGAGCATGAATAGCACCTCTTTATTTCCCCATATCCTGTCACATTTGCACTCATCATCTCATAATGCCTACTTTCTCAGTCATTTACCAGATTACAAACCTATACAAAAAAGATGTAAATCAATGAATGGAATTTTATAAAACTGGAAATACAGTCTTATGGAAGAGGTCCACAAAAAGTTACTGAATGAGAACATATAGAACTTCCCAACTCAGGATATGGATGGAGAAAGTGGCCAGAAAGGGTGGAAAACTTGGATGTCTTCTTGTTTCCCTGGTATTCCATCCAGGAGTAAGGAGGTGATATTTCTGTTGTTTACTGCTTTGGTGCCACTATATCTGGTGTTTTGTGCTCATTTTTTTGCTTCCACTTTTTAGAAAGGATGTTAACAAACTGAAGAGGGTACAAAGGAGGGCAAGCTAAAATGGCGAAGGACCTCAAATCCATGTCATAATAAGATCAGTTGACAAAACTGAAGATCTTTAGCCTACAAAAGAGAAGGCTTACAATTGGGTCCACTTGCGTCTTCAAGTATCTGTAAAGTGTTATATGGAAGAAAAATTTCATTGATCGGTGACTCCTCCCTCTCCTTCGATTACCAAGGTCTTGTTCATTCTATTCCAATGATTTCTCTCATACCTCCTCTCCTTTCTCCTCTTCTCTTTTCTTTCTTCTCAGCTCACAATGCCACTGTCGTAGTTCATGCATTCATGATTTTTCCTTTCACAAAGTAGAATCACACAGTAGCAAGATGACCTAAGTTAGACCCCCATGCCTACCACTTAAGTGTGGCATTTATAAATTACTTATCCTCTCTGGACCTCAATTCCCTTTTCTATAAATGAAAGGAAGGAAGCAGGTTATGAACTGCCAGGCAGTAGGGGAGCCCAGCTGATACCTGATAAATGAGGTAAAGATGTTAGGATGGCAGCATATGGTCAAATGTGGAGCCTGACCTGGGTAAGTGTGTGGGCTGCAAGTGAAAGAGAATGTGGAGTTATTTATAAATGGTCCTAGGATGGAAGAGAAGCCCAAATTCCAAGATAATAAGCAGATATTATATTTCCATGGACCACCCCCATCCTCATGAAACCAAGAGTGTATAGGTTTCAAAAAGAGAAAAGAATACCTAAAACATTTTAGGAGTTAGAATGAGAACTGGGATGAATGGGTCCAAGAAAGCAGAATTCTCAAATATACAGATCCCAATCTGCAGAAGAGGAAGTTACTCCAAAAAACGCATTAGGAGCAATCAACAGAAGAAGAGGGTAGCTCCAGGAAAGAAGTCTGACCTACCACAGCAAAATCTTAAAGCAAAGAGTTTTGGACTAAACCAAACCCTGAAACTGGAGAAGGCAGCTGCAGCACCTGTGAGGAACCTTAGCCACCTTAAGAAAGATCTGAGCAGACTCTATTGTTGAAAGTGTGTGTGTGTGTTCATCTTTTGTTGCTGAAGAAGATCATGTCATGCATATACATATACGTACATATATACATACACATACATAAAGTTCAGAGAATACAGGTTAAGTGCCCCCTGAATGAGTCCTGAAGAGCTGAAACTCTGGTTTGTGGATGACTTGACTGGGACTTGATCATAGAGCTTTTATTTACCTGCCAAGAAGAATATGGACTCAGCTCTAGAGGATTATGTATTTTATAAGAACTCCTGTAGAAACATAGAAAATAAGGAACATATTGTAAATTAAGTTGTAGCAGGGACAAAAGAAAATTTCAGCACAATGTTGACCTTCAACTACTCTACCAAATTTGAAAGAAGTCATCTATCAATAAACATTTATTGGGTGCCTGCTATCTATCAGGCACTGTGTTAAGACACAAAAAAGAAGCAAAACATATTCCCAAGGAGCTCACAATCTAATTTTAAGCTCCATATGCTGAAATTGATCAATGAGCAACAATTATGTGCCAAAAACTGTGAAAAGCACTGGGAATATAAAGACAAAAATAAAACATCCCCTCCCCTCAAGGAGTTTACATTTGAGGAAGGGAAACAACATATAAGTTGTATATGTTTATACATACATATATGAGTGCATATATACATAGAACATACACACGTGTGTGTTGTATACAGAGCAAAATAAACACAAATTAATTTCAGAAAGAAAATACCTGAAGTTGGAAAGTTCAAGAAAGGCATATGACCTGAGTTTTGAAAGACACTAGGGCAGTGGCAGGAATGCGAAATTTTGAAATTAGGAAGATCTGGGTTCAAATCTTGTTTCATGTACTAGCTTTGGGATCCTTGGCAAGTCACTTAATTTGTCTGCCTCAGTTTCCCATTTATGAAATAGGGATATTAGTAGCACCTACCACAGAGGGTTATTGTGAAAATAAAATGAGATAATATTTGCAAAGTGCTTTGCAGACCTTAAAGTATCATGGAGAAGCTAATTATTATCCTAATCATTTATTATTATCATAATCATTCTAATGTCCTGATGTCACAGGTCTATGGAGAATCAAATAAAGTGTGCTTTTTTTTCTGTACAATGGAGTACTGCTGACCTATAGCGCTCTCAAATTCGGCTTTACTGTTGTACTCTTTGCTTGCTTTCTTAAAATACTTAGGGAAGAATGAATTCTCTAGCTTTGTTTGGTTTTACCTCCTCTCAAGTATCATGAAAGCTGTCTAAGAGTCTGACATTATTTGTTTAATTTGGAGTTCTGCAAACATGTATGTTTTGGTCTTAGTCCCTTTCTTGCACAAATATTATACTTCGAAATTGTGTTTGTGTATAACAGTCCTTATGTTTGTCTCTTAAACACTGTGTTCTATTTGAAGCAGAAATTGAAAGAAGGTATTTCAGCCCCTTCTCTCCTTTCAGAGCCAAAACTAGTATATGCAAGAATGGATGGAAAGACTGACAGACTGTGTTGAAGGTTTCATTGCACAACTGGCAAAGTTGCCTGAATTCTGGGAGTTTCATTCCTCTGACACTCATAACTTTTATGATCTGTGTTAATACTAAGTGACAAAATGCACTCGTTCCAATGCCAAAGGTTTAAGTCATTGCACATTGCTAAAGGCTGAGTTTTTTGTACTCATTTTCATTAGTGATGCTAAATGTCCTCTCCTTGAAATCTGGCTGTGGTCCCCATTACTGAACAACGGTAATCAGTGTTAACAGGACTTTTTTATTTCAATGTACATTCTAACATAATAGAAAAATGCATTATACTGTAGCTACAATATTATAAAAAAAAGTATTTGGGGCAGCCATTTTACAACTGTTAGAAGCAATCTGGTTTTTTTTTTAATGAATTAAGAGTACTGGACTATATGAAATTCAAGGATATTTTCAGCTCTAAATCTGTGATCCCATCCATTATATTATAGTAGCCACATAATTCACCTTTCTGCCACTGGGCTATCCCCTTTCCTACTTATCCTTTCTTTTCCAAGCTGTCAGATTAATCTTCTTAAAGCACAAGTTTGAACATGTCACTACCTTCCTCAGATACCTACAATAACTCCCAATTGCCTCTCCTTATCCATCACAATCTTTTCCAATGCTGTTGTATTATCTTATTTCATATTATTACCCTTTATACTCTACAATACATCAAAACTGGATTTCTAGCTTCTTCTCTGAGTTCTTTCACTGTCTGTAAATATACATATATGTGTGCATATATTGTTGAGTCATTTCATCATGTTTAATTCTCTGTGTCCTCATTTAGGGTCTTCTTGGGAAAGATACCAGAGTAGTTAATTGCAGAGTTGATATTAACATAACTCATTTAATTTTCCCTCTGGAGTCCACCCCCAACAAAAGAAAATCTTCATGGATATTGGCGATGGGCTCCAGAGTGAAAATTAAATAAATTCACCCCTACTTTATAAAGGAAAACAGGACCATCCATTCTGATTGGTCATTTATGTAGAAGTCAGGAGAGTTGAATTTTAATGTCAACTCTGCAACTGACTAGTTTATCCTGTTAGGCAAGTCACTTAATGTCTTTAGGTTTTCACTTCCTTTGAAGTCAGTCAATAGCCAGTTGGCCAATAAGCATTTCTTAAGTGCCTACTAGGGGGCGCACTGGTCTAGAGTCAAGAAGACCTGATTTCAAAACGGGCCTTAGACATTTACTAGCTGTGTGACCCTAAGAAAGCCGCTTAACTCTGTTTGCCTCACTTTGCCTTCCTCTTTTGTAAAATACGTTAGAAAAGGAAATGGCAAACCATTCCAAAATCTTTGCCAAGAAAACCCCAAATGGAGTCACAGTCAAACACAACTGAAAAGCAATTGAACAATAAAAATGCCTATGTGCTAGGCATTGTACTAAGTGCTAGAGATTCAAAGAAAGACAAAAGACAGCTCTTGCCATTTAGGAGCTCACAATCTACTGGAAGATTATCATAAGGAGGTTAAACTGGAAAACTAGGTCATTTTCGGGGTCTCAACAAATTCTAAAAATCCTGCTTAAGAGACAAGATGATCTCTTAACATGCCTGTTATTTGTTCTGAATTCAGGTTCTTGCATTAAACCTTCCTTTAAAAAATTAATTACAAAAGATCACTAAATTTCAGATTTGGAAGACATTTCCAGGGTCGGATGATCCAACTCACTCCTGAAGAAACCTCCCTATTGCACAAGTTGTAAGTCGTCACCCAGTCTTCTTTGAAAACCTCCAGTGAAGGAAAGTCACTACTCCCAGAGGCAGCCTATCCCAATGAAGGACAGCTCTATTGGTTAAGAAGGTTGTTTGTGTCAAGGTATTATTTACCCCTCTGTAATCTCAACTCCTCTTTTGCCCTTTGGGGCCAAGCAAAAGTTCCTAAGCAAGGAAACCGAAGGTTTTCTTAACCACATGAGTCTTACTGGGAGGAGCAAAGAATCACTTCTGCTGTTTTTGAAGAGTAAAACCTCTCTAAATTTAAAAAATATAAGCTATGAATTGCTCCCTGAATTTTACAGTTCATTATTACCTACAAAAGCAATGATTTATAGTATTAATAAGTGTTTGAAAAAATTCGTCTAGACATACTGGGCACAGATGAAATTTCAACAATATACTAAAAAAAGAAAGACTTTAGCAACAAAGAAAGGAGATTTAAAATACAACCAAAGAATTTCAGTTTGGAGTTTAACACATTAAGTTCTGTAACTACTGTGTATAAGTGGAAGACCCGCAGAAGTTAGTACTTACCTTTTCTTTGAAGAGCTGGGTAATCGCAGGGGGAAAAAGTCTCTGATAGAAAGGTACTGTGAAAAAACAGAGAAGAGTGAAAGGAGTTCAAGAGACCTGTGTGCTAGTCCTGCCCCTAACAATAAGTGACTGCAAGTTATGTGAATTTATAAAGGCTCAGTTTCCTTTTCCGAAAATGGTCAAATGATATAGCTCAATACCTCAAATTATGTTTTCAAGAGCTATTTGTTGAGACACCTTAGTGTAAAAGGAATATCACTGGATTAGAAATCAGCAGACCTGAGTTCAATTCCTGACTCTGCCCTTTACTAGGTAGTATTGTTTACTAAGCAGTCCTTGTCCTCCAGGAGCTTACAGTCTAACATTATTTAGTCATGTTTGACTATTCAAGAATCAATTTGGGAAATTCTTGGCAAAGATGCTGGAATAGTTTTACTGCTTCCTTCCCTAGATCATTTTACAAATGAGGAAACTGAGACAAACAGGGTCAAGTGACTTGCCCAGGGTCACAGAGCTAGTAAGTAACTGAAGCTAGATTTGAAGTCAGGAAGCCAAGTCTTCTTGACTCCAGCCCTAGTGATCTGTCCACTGTGTCACCTCACTGCCGCTTTACTAAACCATGACTTTGGGCAGATCACTTCATTTTTCTGGGCTTCAGCTTTCTAGTGTATAAAAGTGAGGATATTAATAACTGAGTGTTTTCATTGGCTGACCCCATGCCTGGAATGCTCTCCCTCCTCTTCTTTGTCTCCTGTTTTCCCTGATTTCCTTCTAATCTCATCGTGAATCACCTCCTGCATGAAGTTTTACCCACCCCACTCTGAGACTACTCCCAGTTTATCCTGCATATATCTTGTTTGTATATAGTTGTTAGCATATTGCTTCCTCCATTAGACTGTGAGCTTCTTGGTAGTAAATTGTTTCTGTTTTTTGGTAGGGGTGGTTTCCCCTTTTTGTATCCCCAATGGTTACCACAGTAGCCTGGTACGTAACTGGTGCTTAATAAATGCTAGCTAGTAGACTGATCTGTTTTGATCATCCATTTCAATTTTAGATGGAATTTATGGGGCTTATGTTAAGTAAACATTTCCAGTGGCCTCAGGAAGAATATGAAAAAAATGAGTTTTTCCATTGGTAAATAATTTCAATGATCCTAAACTCACTGAAGCAAAAAATCTACCTTTCTTAGTAAATCAATAGGAAAGGTTCAATTTCAGTTAATAATCTGTTATGATGAATCTGATTGGTTAAATTGCCCTTGTGTGTTTTTTATTCCATATCAGATTTTCTGATGTTGGTACTTTTCTGATGCCTCCAAAATTTGAATGTAATTCATGAGACTCAACTGCATTTAGCCATGGGTGGGGGGATCAAGAGGAATAAGCCAGGGTTCTTTTCACTTTTCTGAATCAAAAACTGCCCTTATGTTATTGCAAAAGTCACAGAGAACAAAATATTGCCAAGAATTAAAGGGTTTAAAGGATTTACTAAAGTCATCTGGTCATGCTCTTAAAGAGGTGTGCCAAGATTCACCATTTTTTTTCTTCTAATACCTTGGAAAAATCAATAGGATGAAAGATGAGAGTGGAGAGGAGGACTGGTCTGGGGCAACCAAGAAAAGGCTAATAACCAAGAAATTCTGGATGACCTCCTTGATCAAAAATGTTTCCCCAAATATCCTACCCATTGGAGATATATTTATTTTTCAAATTCTTTCTTCAAAATAAAAAGATAAATGAATACAAAAATACATAGTATTCGGTATGTAGGGATAGCACTAACAACTGAGGAAAACAAGGAAAGGTTTCATGCAGAAGACAGCACTTGAACTGACAAAGAGATCTAGGGATTCCAAGAGATAGAGGGGAGGAAGAACATTTCATGCCTGAGAGACAACCTATACATGGAGACAAGGAAACAAGAGAGGAGATGTCCAAGATAGAGAATAGCAAGTAGGTCAATTCAGCTGAGATCTACCAGCTAGGTGATGCAGTAGATAGAGCGCTGGTTCTGGAGTCAGGAAGACTCATCTTCCCAAGTTCAAATCTGGCCTCAGGCACTTACTAGCTGTGTGACCCTGGGCAAGTCACCTAATCCTTGTTTGCCTCAGTTTCCTCATCTGTAAGGAAATGCAAACCACTCCAGTATCTCTGTCAAGAAAATCCCAAATGGAGTTACAAAGGATCATACATGATTGAAAAATGACTGAACAACATGTGTGAAGGAGGAGTAATAAGAAATCAGTCTAGAAAGGTAAGTTGGAGTCTATTGTATTGGGATTTTTATATCATGTAGAGTAATTTACATTTGATACTAGAAGAAATGGGAAACCATTGAAGAGCCTTGTACAATGGTAGCTACCTCTAGGGCTTGGGCGGGGGGGAAGGGGCTTGGGGGAGGGTGAGGAGGGAAGAAAAAAGGAAATTTAAATGCTAATTTTGTTGTATATTTAAAAGGAAGAGCAAGTTGAACATAGTAGATTTACGGTTTCACATGTAATCAGCTTTTTTATTATGCTATGTTAGGGAAATGCTTGTTTTATTCCATAAATTCAGAATATTTTTTAAAAAGAGTGACAGAAGCAGATCTGGGTTCCAGGATTATCAATTTGGCAGCTAGGATGGGGTGATCTGGAGAAGTAAGAGACTGGAGGAAGAAAGATATAATAAGAAGCAGTTACAACAATTCAGGAAAAGGCAATGACAGCTTTCATGTAAAGTAAGTCACATGGCAGAAAGATCAAAGGTCCTAGAAATAGGAGCCCTGGACTGAAATATCATTTGTAGGGTTACCCTAACTGCGGGCTTGTGCTAATGGTACTGAGCTCCAGAGCACAACAGGGATCCCTCAATGAGATCCACAACTAATGGACAGCCTAGAAAACCACAGGAATAAATAATGAATGCAAATTGTAATATCTGAATGTGATCTTCTTTTCATATGCATTCCTTAGCCTAAATTCTGTCTACAGATAACTTTGTGCTAATTATATTATGCCCCAAGACAAACCAGGCTTCTTTAGTGAGATTCATGAACATAGGATAAGAAAAAATATAGGTGAATAATACATTTTCCCAAGATGATTATGACACACAACTCACTTAATCCATCAGTATCTACATATATACACATATATGTATACAAAATATGTAATACATATATGTGCATATATGTGTGTGTGTGTGTCTGTGTCTGTGTGTCTGTGTGTGACAAGCACCACAGATCAGCAATGAGCTCAGTAAGGGAATGAATTTTGAAATTCTCACATTGGGATGAGGCCATAAGATTAAAAAGACCCAAAAACGTCTTTAGGCCATTACATCATTCAACAGTAGTAGTTAATAACTTGAAATGAGTTTGCTACTTGAAAACTCTAAGCAATTTCAAAATAAGATAATTTAGGTAACTGTGAGCAGCTATAATGATTTCTGCTAGAGAATCTTTCTCGCACCAGGAGATGATTGAAGACAAGAAGATAACCTCTCATTAATTTCCTATTAGCTATTTTAATAAGGATCACATCCCTATCACACTTTGCCCACGGACAATTGCCGGCAGCCATAGGTGCCTGCATTCATTAGGTTAGGGGAGTGGAAATGTATTGACAGCAGAGGGTTTGAGTCAGGCCTTCCTTGAAACCCCGCTTTGATGAAAGTAAGCCTGTCACATTTCCAGAGTCAAGTTCTCACAGTTGGCTCAGAATCACCTGTCATTCAAAAGTCTAAAAAATTGCCCTTTAGATGAATTCTTGTACCAGCCTTTGACCTGCTAGGTAAACACAAAAGTCTATTAGAAAGGGCACACAGAAGAACTGCGTGCCCAAGGCAACCCTTGAATCATCCCCAAGAGATATCTCATAAGTAGTTACTGAATTTAAGACACTGAATGAGACACCAGAAAAGATCGCCAAATGTTAAATGGACAATGGTCCTGGCCCTCCACTTGCTAGAACATACCCTTGATGGTTTGATAACTGTGGGGTGAGGACCATAAACTATTGCAGAAAGGCTGTATTTTGTACATGGTCTTAACTACAATGACCAAAATAATATCCTAGAAATGTCTGGCGGAGGCTATAGTTAATCTGGCTAAATAAAATATAGCTTTGCAAATGCAATCCTCTTTTTCGTACTGGCTCCTTTTGCAGCAAATTATTCGCTTTCTGTATCTGATCCCCAAGAAAACCTTATATGCAAGAGGTCAAGGGGCACAAGGAGTTTCTGACCAGGAAAGTTTGCAGCAAATGGGGTCGACCAAGAACTACGGATTGGTCAATGGAGGATCCTTACTATTTGAGGCAACTTTGTGTACTTGCTTTGTAGAGAGCCCATGTTGTAATGAGAATCCCAAGATCTATGTTCAAAGTTGAGCTCTGTCATCTTAATGTGTGATCTTGGGTGAATCACTGCTTGTCTTGGGGCCTCCCTTCTCTCACTCATAAAATTAGAAGGTTGTACTAGATGATCTCTATTCTCTCCTCTTTCAATTCTGTAATTATATGGGGAATCTCTAGAAAAGCTTGATTTACCCACCTGTGTGCTTGAACTTGAAAAAATGAAATACCTCTACTCTTTGATCAAGAGGTAGTATGTGATGTGCAAAAAGCCAGCCTCTGAACCAAGATGACCTGGGTTTAAATCCTCCCTCTGACACATATTGACTGTCTGTCCCTGCGCAGGTCACAACCTCTCAGCTCCACAGGTAACTCTCTAAGAATACAAGTGACCCAACAGGTGTTGTTTTGCATACATAGTGCAAGTTTGCTCATTGTGAGTTCTCTATAATTAAACCACAGATCTAGTTCCCCAATTCTGCCCCGCAAAAAATTTCTACAAAAGCATGGAAGCCACTGTAGTAACTAATTCCCCGTCAACCAAACTGAAATATATTTGTCTTACTTGTCTAAGAGGTATAATAGATAGAGCACTGGACTTGGACCAGAAAGAACTAAGTCTGAATCATACCTCAGACATTAGTTGTGTCACCCCAGGCAAGTCACTTAACATAGGTTCTCTGCCTCAGTTTCCTTCATCTATAAAATGGGTATAACAAGAGCACCTATTCCACAGAACTATTGTAAGTGTCAAATGAGATAATACATGTGAAGTGCTTGGCAAAACTCAAAATACTATATAAACATTATCATTACTGTAGCATTTTCACATCATGAATTGCAAAGTTGATTCATTACCATCTGCTTACCTCTAGCATTATTTATCTTGATTTATCCAGGGGCCAAAATTTCCAGTGACAAGTGTGGTGGCCTGTCATCCTTACAAATACTAACTAATGGCCTGGTCTCCTGAGAATTTATCCAGCTTGGTTTATGCAGATTGTCTCTATGGGACAACCCCCTAAATGTTAAAAAAGACAGTAACTACTCATTGAAAAGAGATGTCATAGAACAAATAACAGCTCTTTCTTTGGAGCTCTTATTTTTCTTCAGATATAGCAATGGCAGCCAGCAGTGGCATCTAGAAGTGAAACTCAATGAAAAATAGTTCATTCATTTACCTTCATGGTGTAATTTTTTGTTTTGGAAAAAAAAGGAATATTTAAGCTACCTCAAAAATTATCTTCTTTCCCCCTTCTGTTAAATCAGGAACTCTCAACTTCTAAGAGTTAAGCCTAACATAAATATCTATACTGATGGCTGTACTTTGGTATATTTTGAGCCCTGGATATTTTCTGGGAGACCTGAGAGACATGATTGGGTACAGATTGTATCACATCATCACAATTTGTAGCAGCAAACCTCTGTGTGAAGAACAAAGTCATTAGCAACTTTAAGCTTCCACAGTGGCTAAGTATGTAATGTGTCCGTTAGAAGGTTGACACTCCCCTATACTGATACACTGTCCCACCATTTTGGAGTGCTGGAACAAGGCATGCACACAGTGTTTTTACTCTGTTTTTATGATGTATGACAGTAAATTCTTAACTTAAACAGCCTTTTCTTCTCTCTCTTCTTCATGAAAATACCAAGTCTTGGCACCCATCTTCATGCTGAATTGCTGTCAGGAAAAGCTTTGTTCAAGGTCAACATAACAGGCTTTTCTGCCAGCTCTGACAGTAGATTTTAATACATTCTGAGGATTGATGTTGGATTTTAACTGCTGCAGATTGAGCTGATAATCGTAGGGATTTGGCTGCTGCATTAGCATTTGTGTCTCTGCAGATTTCAACACCCCATTAGCCATTCCTTGGAACTGACAGTTTATCCGATGGTGAGAAATACCAGGATGAGCTAGGAATTCCTTTACTGCCTGTGGCATCTGATAATGCAGGGATGATTTCTAATGCTTTTCATGTTGGGAAATTAACTAGAGTAGCACATCATTTTAGATGCTAATGAGTATAAATGTGCAAATAAGGAGACTTAGAAAAACAAAATCAGAAGCACTGAGAGAGAAACCAGACTCCTTGTAAGGGGTTCCATCAAATGGCTCACCATGCCTGATCTATGCTTTTCTTAGTCATATCTGAATTGGATTATCATTTTAGCTCTATCATTCAGCTCTAGGGAAGAATGTTTGCTCACTGTTCCAGACCCGGCACCCCCATCTCTCTCTAGGAAGTATTTTAATCTCCTTCAAGAAAGCTATTCTAGAAATACAATCTATTGTATCAGGTATGAGTTTACATTGCTGAGAAGCAATGTAGACCAGTGGATAGTGAACTGGTGCTGGAGCCAAGAAAATGGGGGTTCAAGATGTGCCTTTGATATATCGTGGCTGTGTGACCTTGGGCTAGTTACTTCATCTTTCAGTGCTCTTAGCAACTCTCTACAATTACAAAATGCAAAGAAGATGCCAGCTTATGTTAGTAGAGAGGGTTTTCTCAGATGGAGCTTCTTATACCAGGAAAATCATAGATCTAATATCTGCCCCAATCTGTGTCACTGAAATAGACTACATTGAAGCTAGTCTTTGCTGGTGGATTCGTTCTTATAAGGCAACAGTGTGGTTTTTAGGTCTCTTTGCTGCTATTCCTAAACTTTAGCTTTTATTAATTCTTTTCCATGAATTAATTCTATTCCATCAATTCTATTTCCATGAATTTTTTTGAAGAACAATGCTTACTGTCTAGAACATAGGAATTTGGATGTGAAATGTATTGAGTCCATTAATATGTACATCTTTGACAGACACTACAAGTGGACCAGAATTAAATAAGAAAGATTTTATTATATTTGGGAAACTGCAAAATGCTTTTTAAAATTCCTGATATAAAAACCTATCTTTCTAATGTCTGCTCCCACTGATACCATGAAGCAGTGAATCATGGAAAGTCACTGTCTCCAAAGTATCAGAATTGTGAGTGACCCAAAGATCAGTGTAGAAATTCATTAGGGGTGTAAGCAAACTACAGTTCAATAGATTAATAAGAAGGAGTTAGTTTCCCATTCTTGGATTATATTCTTTCCTCATTTCTGCCATCTGCCATCATTTTATTCAAAATTCAGCTCATGTTGCATCTTTTTCATGAATCCTTTCTTGACTTCCCCAATTGTTAATATAGTCTCTCTCCTCTATGCATCTTATTTTATGTACCAGCTGGTTTATGTAATCTTGAGGGCAAGAATTATTTTATTTGTTTCTGTATCCTTAGTACCTAGCAATGCTTTTCATATAAATGGGCATTTGGCAGATATTTACTGAGTTCAATTTAATTTAGTGCAGGAAGTAGTATAAAAGATATTGTCCAGGAAACATCTCATCAAACAAAGAGAAGGGTCATTTATGTAGCAAGGAGAAGGTAGAATAGATGGGCAGCCTGAATGCAGTGCATGTACCCACAGAATGTTGAAAGATAGAGAAAAGCCTTCATGACATTGGGTGGCTCTTCTACAGAGGATTAATGGGAAGACATAGACAAAAGTTGGATAGAAAAAGATGGTATGGGTGAGAATGCACTATGCTGCTGTAAAGAGCATCTCCTTGACCCACTGAGGGAGTATTATTTTTAGTGTGTTGTCTCCTTAATGAGATCACAAACCAAGGGACCACTTCTTATTTGTCCCTTGTTCCCTTTACACTACCTAAGTTACAAATATAACTAGAAATTATCAAAAATTGAATTAACTTATTTCTTCTCTGTTAAGGAGAATGATCTGAAAAGGACAGAATTGATAAGAAATCAGTAATGAAGACTAGTAAGAGAATGATAAGGGAGCATCTAGCTACCAACTCACCTGGTGAAATAAAATATGTCCTCAGGTACTGAAAGGACTGGGAGATGAATGTGTTTTGCTGGGCCACTGTAAGGGACTTTGAAAATCTGAGAAAAACAGAAGTACTAAAAGATTAGAGGACATATTTCTTTGACAGGGGAACTCTGATATTGTGATTTTTTTTTCTTTTCTTTTTTCACTTTGCCCTCAATTCCCACAAATCTATTCAAGTTTTGCCCCTAGACCTAGGTAATTTTCTGTTATGATTGATTGAAATATGGTATCCAGCTTTGGGGTTGGAGGTTGGTATGGTCGTGGTTTTCAGGGAGTCTAATGATTCTGAAATTAGCTCTCCTCAGTCTATTTTTCAGGTTACTTGTAATAGATAGTAGATATCTTTTGTGTTCTTATTTTTCTTATATTTTGACACTTTTATAATATTTTATAATATTTGACACTATTTATAATATTTGACACTTATATAACAATTGGGTTCTGTTTGTTCCATTCTGTTTTTCAGGAATTCCACTACTTGGTGTAATGAAAAATAAACTAGGATCTTTTGCTGTTTTTCTTTTAGTACTATCAAGAAGTATAATGCCTCTATTTGAACGTGATTAAGGAGGATCTCTCCCGCCTATTGTGGGGCCTGGGAAGATTTGTGGAAGGCCCACAATTTTCGTTAATGAGGCACTGTTTTTCTAGGGATATGAAGCCCTCTGGTTCCAAAAAGTGTATAAAGACTCTGAAGAACAGGTTTTATTTTGGGGCTTACTGACTGAAGTGTTTATCCAGACTCTGGGAAGCCACTTAAAGATCACCCCCCCCATCTCCCACTTGGAAAACTCAGATGTTGGTGGTTCCGTCTCTGGTAACTATGGTCAGATAGGTCCAATTGTCTATTGAATTCAGGCAGAGGAAGCCATGTCTGTTGACTTTTAACTTCTCTGTATTTTCTTTGAAGTTCAGGGTGCTGACTCCCCTGAATGAGGTGAATGATAGATGAGCTTGACTAAAGGAATAATACATGTGCTTGATTAAAATGATTGATAACCCCTCAAAAATTGCTTTCCTTTTATGAATGCAGATTTAAGAACCTGTGATAGCAGGTATATGTTGGGGTGTATGTTGTGTATGTTGGGGTGCTTACTGATACACTTGGGTAGGGTTTTCTATTTTCTATCCCAAGCTATTCATTCTTGTTCATTTTCTTTCTTCAAGAATTTTATTTATAATATCATTTTGTATCTTTTGTTTCATTTAAGTTATTCTTGGAGTAATCAGGTCATCCCTTTCTTTGAAATTGCTCTTATACTTACTGTGGAGTTATACATCTTTGAGTTTGCTTCTTGGTTTTCTCTTAACCCATATTTCTTCACTGTACTGAGTTTTCTTCTAGCTATTCTTTTCTCTGCAGTCTCAGTAAGTGTATCAGGACTTTGTGTCAGAGCAAATCTCCATACCTTATTTCACTTCCTGATGGACTGAACAGGCCCTGTTTCACCTTGTCCTTTCTGTATTCTAAATGCAAAAATTCTGGATGGAGTAGTTAGGGTCAGGCACAATCCCTGACTTCTATCTCCATTTATTTCCTCTATGCAGACACTGGCTTTAGCCCATCTCTGTCTTCTCTTCATGACATTCGCTCCATCCCCCAATATTAAGTCAATGAACATCTTTTAATTGTCTACTATATGCCAGGCAATGTGCTAAGCCCTGGAGATGCAAGAAACAAAAGAAAAGTTTTGGACCTCAAAGAACTCATAGTCTAATGGAGGAGACAACATGAAAGCAACCATTTATAAACAAGATATATACAGGATAAATAGTAGATAATCTCAGATGAAGAGTATTAGTATTAAGGGGGTTGGGAAAATCTCTTTGCAGAAGGTAGCAGTCTATTTGAGATTTGAATGAAACCAAGGAAATCAGAAACTGGAGGTGATGACAGAAAGGATTCTATGCATAGGGGAAAGCCAGGGAAAATGGACAGTCAGGAGACAGTGTCAGGTTCAAGGAACAGCAAGTGTCAAGGAATCATAGACTATTGGGTAGAAAAGGGAATTGACTAGAAAGGTAAGAGGAGGCAAGGTTCAAACTGTGAGAGGCTTTAAAAACCAAAAAGAAGATTTTATATTTTACCTTGGAGGTAATAAGGACCCACTGGAATTTCTTGAATGACAGGGCTGCTAAGGAGGTGGGGTGGGGGGCAGGGATTAGGTCAGACCAACATTTTAGGAAGAACATTTTGATAGCTGAGTGGAGAATGGATAGAAGTGGGGAGAGATGAGGCAGGAAGACCAAACAAAAGGCCATTGTAATGGTCCAGGCAATGAGAGGAACCTAGGTAGTACAGTGGATAGATATAGTGCAGTGCATAGACACTGCTCTGGAGTTAGAAAGACCTGAGTTCAAATGCAGCCTCAGACACTAAGTAGGTTTGTAACCCTGGACAAATCATTTACCCTCTGCCTGTTTCATTTGTAAAATGAAAACAATAATACTCACCTGCTAGGGTTGTTGTAAGGATAAAATAAGATATTTTCAAAGCACTTTGCAAATCTTTAAATGCCATTTTTAATTAATTTTTAATTTTAAATGCTAGTTATCATTGTAGAAAGAGTCATATATAAAAGATGCTACAGAGGTAAAATTGGCAGGGCCTAGCAACAGGCTGGATATGGAAAATGAGAGTGAAGGTTGATATGGAGGCCCTAGAAGAATGATAGCATCCTTGGTACCAAAAGGAAAGTGAGGAAGAGATAAGAGCTTAGAAGGAAAGATGAATTCAGTTTTGGACACGTACTTAGTACATCTAGAGAACACAGGTCTCAGACATATATTAGACACTGTGCTTTTATCTCAGCCCCCTTGGAGGGCCTCCGTTGGTCCTAGTTACCTTCTGTGGCTAGGACAGGAACACTAGCTATAGCTATAAGCTTCCTGGCCTGCCTCTGGAGTGCAGGTTGTGCATAAACTATACTGACTTCCTCCTCTGTTGTGGTTTTGATTAAAGCATTGGCTTCAGGCCTCCTCAAAGCCTCCAAACACTGGGTACGCTGCCTTGCCGTGTGTCTTTGCTCAGTGATCTCTCAGAGACTGGCTCCAGGCCCTGCTGCTGATCCAAAAAGATCAGTTTAAGATGTCGAGGACCCCCTTTCCTCACACACACCATGGTATATTTCCTCCCTTTGTGCTCACAGGTTTATGGCCATCTTCCTGAGCAGTTCTAGGCTGAATGGAAGTATTGAGCACTGATTTTTCTGTCATCTTCTTTGCCATTGTTTTGTTTGGTGCTATGAATCCCTCAGTTATTATATCTTCTAAGGAATATTGTATAATTTAGACATAAGCATGGAAGATGCCTTTTTTCAAAGCATTTTGCTCTACTGAATTAGTTTTTTAAAACTGTCAACAAATGATACACATTGACAACTTGTATTCACTACATATTTCAGTTAATTATATGATGGTAAAATGTGGTTGATTGTGGAATATCACTTGCAAATTGCCTGCCTATTCCCTTCTAATACCTTCATCATATATAGGACTTTGATGTGTGTGCATATAATTTTCATAAAAATTTTATGTAAATGGGAAAGTAAGTAGGCTTATGGGTCATTAGTTGGTACTGCTCCCTTAGGCACCTTTTATTAATTCAATATTTTTTCCCACAGTTTTAGGATCTTCTAGAATCAATTTCTCAGTGCCCTCAAACTGTGCTACTACAGTCACCTATCTACCCTACAGACAGCAGGTCCAGCCCATCTAATTTCTCGGGCTTTGTTCTCTAGTGGCATTTCTATCTCTTTGATAAGCACATGCAGGATTCCATGTACAGCAGCAGTTCGGGGGTCCAGAAAGGTGTTAGCAAATCTTTACTGATCCTTTGTATGTTTCATCAACTTGTAGTTTTCTACCCATTTTGATCACTGAATGTTTCCATTTTCTTAGGTGGGTCTCTGTCAAGTTTGTTTTTTTTTTAACTCATTTTAATCTACCCCTTCCCATTTCTTGCCATTGCTTCTGTTTGTTAAGGTGATATAATTTTTATCTTAGCATCAACTTTTCCTTTAAGATTTTATAATTCTAAACCAATGTATTCTAACCAGTGAAACCTCTGTCTGCTATTTCTTCCTGCCTGACAAGTAAGTGAAGATTTTGCAGACCAAAGTGGATTTCAGGTTATTTTGGTCTTTTTATTGAGGCAACTGATTGGCCTTCTATATGAAATAATTTCAATAGTTTTTGAAATTTCAATAATTTCAATAATTTCATAGTTTTCAATACAGTCCTATGTTCTTTAGTCTCTTTGTATTACATTATTCCATACCAATAACTTTTTATGCCAGGTTGAAATTGTGTTATTTATTATCATACCTTTTTTCTTTATATTCTTTCTTCTAACTTTGTATTAATTTTTATCGTTACTCTAACAAGTCAGTGATGTGAAATGTACATAGAAAACTGATTAAGAAATGATTTTCACATAGGTAACAATTCATATCTTTTCCATTAAAATGCAATCGATTTTATTTTTGTGTTATCTGCGTCATGTCATCTCAGTGCCTTCTAATTCTTTTCTCAGAAAAAGTACTTTTAATATGTAACTTCTTAGTACTTGATAAGTCTTTAGCCTTATTCTTTATTTCTGAATCATATTTTTCCAATAAATTGTCGCCATCTCACCTTTTCTCACAGTAGCATTAAAGTCATCAAGTATTAAAGGATTACTAAATTTTAATTTGGAGAATCTTGTTCATAAGAGTGAACCCCAAAATCTGAAATAGGTTTAGAAAGACATATATTAGATCATTTGATAGAGGAGAGCGAGCCCTAAGATTTACATTATGTAGGATTTTGAAAAAAGGTTTCACACACAAGAACCTTATGAACCCCAGGCAGGGAGTTAAGTAATTTTGTCAAGAGGGAAGCCTGAAAACAAGGTAGACTGGAACAGATGTGAGTAACTCAAAACAGAAAGGGTGTACCACTCAGGAGTGCCAGTGTGGTAATACAAAACAAGAGTGCTTTGGGTGGACCCTGAGCCTAGGAATTGGAAATACTAGTAGTCATCTCTGGCATTCCTGGAGAGTTACTGGGGTCAAGAGGTATTCTGAGTATAGATAATATTTAATCACATAAAATTGGATTGAAACAGTATAATAACTTTCCCTAAACAGTATAATAAGTCATTTTTCTCACAGTCATATCAAGTTCTCTAAGGGACGTCTCTGTTGCTTAATGCATGAACTGAAATTATTTTCATGGTGGTCTGTTTGCAAATCCTTACCATAATGTTGCATTTAAGATGACCAAATGAAATTACATTTCTTCTAGCCTTTAGACACATGTTAAAACTAATTTACTACTCCTTTTTTCTCTCTAAAGAGAAGTTATTTTGATTCATTTTCATTCTGGTTTCATTGTTTGGAAGAATGTAAATAAAGACAGATATACTATAATTTACTTCATCTAATTAGATGTATTCTTGTTGGCTGCTAGGTTGGAGTACCAACAGCTCAGGTAATACTTATAGCTCAAGTGTGTGTTCTTAACAGTCTGGGGCAGAGGGAGATATGGACTTTCTGTTATTGTTGTTTTGGGGTGTAGCTAGCATAGAGTTCATTATGCTAGATATGGGTGTGTCTTGAGGGATTTCTTTTGAGGTTTTGTTGTGGCTTTTTTTAACATTCACATTGGAGAAATCGATCATTCCAACACGTAATGATTGCTTGTCCATCTATAAGCCTTGTATCTTAAGTGATGTCCACCAATAATCAGAAAATTATGCCTCTGTTAGCACTTCTAAACCTAACGACTTTTTAGGCCACTTATTAGGAGCTTCTTAAAAAAATTTTAAAAATTGAACTGACAATAAGTAGAGTTAACAAAAACAAAGTTAAAACCCAAATGTGAATTTTTCTAGGCTTAAACAAAACACTATGTTCTTGATAAGCTATCTTAATGGGGATTCAGTCATCAATTCAAGCAGAAAATAAATCAAGATAGCTCAAATTACATATCAAGTGCAAATAACATTATACTAAGGCTAGATAGATAACTCGGGGTTTCCCCCACCTTGGAGGTATTACCATTCCTGAACATGCTGGAAGGGAAGTTTTTTCTTAGGTGGGAAGTGGATTTGACTGAGGTTCTTTTTAACTCTGGAATTCTTTAATTCTATGATTCTAGGACCTGCAATCTAATTCTAGTTGATATGAACTATAGATGTGTAGGACCTTGGTCAAGGTTATTTTCTTCTGCAGCCTTGTTTCCTTATTTGGAAAAAAAAAAAAGTCTAACTAGATGGCTTTCAGGAAACTTCTCCTATTCTAGTTTCTCAGGATTCTTAATTGAGAACAGAGATCTAGATGGATCTAGCCATAGGTCACATCTTTACTGATATCTTCTGGGATTTAGCAGAAAGACACAGATTGAAGTAATATCCACATCCATTTACATGGCAGCAGGGGTGTGCTCCAATGGAGTCTATCAGACTGGCCTATTGAACAAGCCCCTCTCTTGATCAGATTGTAATAATATTTCTTATTGCTTCTTAGAGTCCAGCTCTGCACTCACTCCAGGTCTGATTAGCTTTTATTTGAGAAACACATTTTGATTACTCATATTGATTTTATACCTAAATCTCTGCTTTTCAAATGTGGACAAGGCTATTATAAGCCTTAACAGCTGCTAGAGAGCTATATAGCCAAATGGATTAAGACTGAACTAAAGATTTGTGGACCTGCTTTTTTTTTTTTTTAATGCCCCATTACCTGCTGAAGAGACCAAAATTGACTTCTCCTAGAAGATCAGTTAAGGCAGAGAGTATGAGAGAAAAGTGAAAGAGGGAAAGGGAGAGGGGGGGCCAGAGAGAAAGAAGAAGAGAAACAGAGAAAAAAGAGAAAGAGGGGGAGGGGGAGGGAGAGGAGAAAAAGAGAAAAGAGAGAAAGAGGGAGGAGAAACAGAGAAAAAAGAGAAAGAGGGAGAGGAGAGGGAGAGGAGGACAGAGAGAAAAAGAGAAAGGAGAGGGAGGAGTAAAAGAGAAAGAGGCAGAGGAGAAAAAGAGAAAGAGGGAGGAGAAACAGAGAAAAAAGAGAAAGAGGGAGGAGAAACAGAGAAAAAAGAGAAAGAGGGAGAGGAGAGGGAGAGGAGGACAGAGAGAAAAAGAGAAAGGAGAGGGAGGAGAAAAAGAGAAAGAGGCAGAGGAGAAACAGAGAGAAAATGAGAAAGAGGGAGAAGGAGAAGGAAAGGAGAGAGAGAGAGACAGAGTACGACTGCTGCAAACGTGTGCTTAGTGGGGTAGGATGGATAGTTTTGTCTCAGACAGACTGTTCTTAACTGTAAAATAAACATTTTAATTTAGTTTAATTCCTCCAACAGTACTTAAGAACCTACTATGTTATACGCAAGGAACAATATTACACCTGGTGATTCCAAGATATGATGAAAAGAAGTCCCTGGCCTCAAGATGTTTAATAATAATGATAACTAACATTTAAATTGACTTTGCTTTGTGCCAGGCACTGTACTAAGCATTTTACAATTACTATTTCCTTTGCTCCTCACAACAATCCTAGGAGATAAGTATTATTACTATTTCCATTTTGGAAATCAGGAAACTGAGACAAACCAAGGTTAAGTGACTTGCCCAGAGTCACACAGCTAGTAAAAGGTAGCCAAGGGCAGATTTAAATTTGTCTTCCGGTTTCCAGACCCAGGGCGCTATCCACCCTGCCTTTCAGGGGTATGCTGGTCAATGTTTAACACCTGGAACTCAAGGGGGAAAGAAAGACGCTAGACACAAATTTAAGTTTAAGTTGAATTATTATCATTTTCTCCATCACTTTCTCAAGACAATCCACAAAATAAGAAACCAAACTGTTATTTGTAGCATTTGCTGATCCCCGAATTATAAATGCCCACACTCTCCTAAGCCCTTGGAATTGGCTTGAGCATATGTCTGTTTCTATTCTACTCTCATCACTATTTTTTAAAAATAATTAATTTATTTTTAGTTTTCAACATTCACTTCCATAAAATCTTGAGTTTTAATTTTTCTCCCCCTCCTTAAGATGATGTGCACTCATCACTGTTCTCCACGTATTCCAAACCTCTTCATTGTTTATGGTGTCGTTTCAGTCATATCCAATTCTTCATGACCCCATTTGGGATTTTCTTGTCAAAGATACTGGAGTAGTTTGCCATTCCTTCTCCAGCTCATTTTACAGATGAGGAAACTGAGGCAAATAGGGTTAAGTGACTGATGCAGGATCACACAACTAGTAAGTGTCTGAGGCCAGATTTGAACTCAAAAAGATGAGTCTTCTTGAATCCAGGCCCATTGGTTATGATCCCTTTAAGCTAACCTCTTATGAGTCTTTTCTTGATTATAGAAAGTATGGCTTGGTGGAAAGAGGACTGGACTGAGAGTCAAGTGACCTGGGTTCTAATTCTGGTTTTGCCTTTTACTGGACCTCAGGCAACTGATTTGACCATTTAATTTCCTTAGTTTCATTTCTTCCTCCTTCCAGTGAGAGGATTTAAATTAGATTATTTCTAAAAACCCCTTTCACTTTTTTAACATTCTATGATTTTACTACAGCCTATATTGATCTCTCTCTTTTCTCAATTCATAATCTGTCTGCCTCACATAATTTAGCACTTAACTTTACATCTCCTTCTAGTTTTGTTTCACACGTATTAATCTTGTGTCCTCAAATAAAGAGTAAACTTTTATGCTTTTCCTGGATTCCTCACATAACAGCAAATCCTGTGTTGACCTTCTCAGTTAAGTCAGTCAACATGCATTTATTAAGCACTTACTATATGTGCTAAAAGTCAAAGGCATAAACACAAATAGAAAGACAGCCTCTGCCATTAAGGAGCTTATATCCCTCTAAGGAGGGAAGATAATAAATAAAGGAAAACTAAGAAGAAGGCAGGGGAGAAGGAATGAAAGTACATGTCCGGGGCATGGTAGAGAAAGTCTGTAGTGGTGCCTGAAGAGAAATGAGACAGGACTGGCCTATGGAGATCCTGGTAGGAGCTATAAATCAAAGGGAAGTGCTCAGGGGGTAGGGACAATTATACTTCCAACATGTGAGATTCTTCTAAGGGGCAGGTTAAAGAAAAAGTCGATTATATTTTGGTCTAATAGGAACAAAGCCCGTGAAACATACAAAAGTAGCCTAAGATTTTTATGGGTGTTTAAGAAGTTTGGTGGCAGTTGAGTTCAGGCTAGAAATTTCTGATGGCTATCCTTTCCCTGTACTTCAGGATTATTTGTCATTTCAGACATGTGGATTCCTTGTCCACCCTTCTCCTACTCATTTTGTTTAGAGGTCTTATTTCCAGAAGGACCAAAAATATCCAGGAAAGGATGTCAGGGCTATTAAATGTGGGTTTGGTTTTCCTCCTCATTCCCATTTTAAACCAGCTCTATGAGGCTCTCCTGCCCCCGTTGAGTGTAATGTTTCTAAATCTGTTGTACTCTCAAGGTGAGGTGTTTGTTGTAAGATATTTTACCTAATTATGGTTACTAATAAACAAAAGTGTGTGCTTTTTGGATTTCCCAAATTTGATTAAATTTCACAAGTCTTATATTTCACACCTGGGAGCCAAGCTTAAGAAATACACTCCATTTGCTAATTACCTAATGAAGGCAAAAAGTCTTCCTTAAACAGATTAGCAAGCAATATAGAAGAGTGAATAGAAGGCCAGACTTGAAGTCTGAAGACCTGTATTCCAGTCCTGCCTTTGAAGCATACTAGCTATGTGACCATGGGCAAGTCATTTAATATACAGTAGTTCAGATAATTCTCTAAGATTCTAATTTATATACAGGTGACTGAGCTACATGGAGAGAGTCCCCATGCTGGCAGCTCCTACATTGCTACAATCACTGATCCAGGACAAACAGTTCAGGAAATGGATAGAGGTAGAAGCAAAAATACAACTAACTATTCTTCCTTCATTGCAGATTATTTTGTAGCTGGAACTTAAACAGTCAATATGTCAAATAAAATGACTTGAGAGGACAGAAGGAGAAGACATTGAACCAACTAAGTCAATTCCCGAAATGATATTGTATGAGGCATGCTGCTTTGCAAAACATATATGCCAATTAGGAAATGCTTCTAAACATCTCTGAGAGAAAGGATTTCTTTTTCTAATTAGCTTTCCTCCTCTATCTGATGGAAAGAGTGCACAGATATTCTGCAATGAACATATACCAAAGCCTGGTCCCTTGACATATTTAAAAGTGATAATATAATCATATACAATTCAATCAGGCTCATTCTGAGTTTATTGCTGAGGGATGTAAGAGTGGCCAGGCTTTCTAAGAAAGCACCAAAAAGATCTTTGTTTTTGGCTCTTGGAAAAAAAAAAGTACAAAGATTGCCTGGGTTGTCATCTCTGGCAATTAATCAAAACACCTACACACACACGCATACACATGCTTTTATTTTTATCCCTCTGATTTTATATAGCATTTCAAAACATCCTTATCATTATTTGCATGTGCTTTAACTGAATCACATAAATACCTATTTCTTGGAGTCTCAGAAGCTGTTAACCATTCCAGTATTTAATGCTGTATTTTCCCTTCAAGATGACTTTGGCCTATGTTGGTGAAACTGTTAGAACAGCACCACTTTGGAATAAACACAGTTATAATGAAATCCCCTCTGTGAGCAAATACAGATTGTTTGATCCACACACTTCCTTACTAGTTTAGAATGAGTCATTGACCACCTATCACCTCTTGTTTCCTACCCTCGTTTCCAACATGATTTGTCTACAGTTATTTATTAAGAATATTACATTATTTACATCTTGTTCATCGACAGTCTGTCCCCTAAAGTGACAGAAAAACAATATAATTTGTCATCCTGCCTAAATATCTAGGGAAGAAAAGATACTATGCAGAGCTCCTTGAAATTCACAAATGAGGCTGGTTAAAATCTCTGCAGAATTTATAAAGTGCGAATGATGCCTTTGATGTTGATGTATTACAATTCCCCTCGATTGCTGCTTTCAATATTTTACTCTGCTGGCTTCATGCACACCCACAGCCCGCAATTTTAAACTGACAAATCTATGGGCATAAATTTTAGATTGCTCTTGCAGACCAGGCAACATTGAGGACATTCTGCACGTTCAGAATATCATACTCTGGGATAATGCCTGCTAATTCTGTCCCCTTCCCTCCTTTGAGCCAGTTCTGCAGAGCACATTTCAGATAGATATAAATTTTCTATTTATGCCACGGGGAAGTAATGCTTAGGAATATGTTATTCCAGGTCATTCTGGTTGAATAGTCAAGATTTGTTTTATTTGTTTTCACTAGGGCTCCAAATACAACAGTGAAGCTGAGATCTCATGAGTAAATTGTCGATAAGATAGAGCGACTTAAAAGCACACTTAGTTTTAGTTGCTATTTAACTCCCAAATAGTACCTTTTTTGAGGTCTATCTGTATTCCTATGTAAAAGTCCCCCTTTGTAGTGTCTTTTTAAGAGTACAAGAGGTTTTTCGCCCAAAATATCTTCCCCATGAATTTACCATAGAGCCTGAAATCCCCACCATTACAGAGTCACTTTTTCGGTTAAGGCATGAGATCTTGTGAGTTCCTTTCTAAAATCCATGTACGTCTACTAGGAAAGAGAATATTGAAATATTACTACTCATTAACACTATTAAGAATAAAGATGAACTTCACAGCTATACACCTTGGTTAGGGCAAAGTCTCTACCTTAGAATGTTGCCCAGGTAGGAAAGGCCCTAGGGCAGGAGGAGAACATTGAACACTGGAAAAAGGGAGTAATGAAAGGAGACACAGGGAGCTAGGGAGTGGGTAAAAAGGAAAAGACACAAACATCAGCTGAAGATGGATTGTTTGATGACATTTACTGTATTTAGGATGCCCTTCGTTTTTCTTCTTCTGAAACTTGTGAAGAAATCATGACCCCGAGCACAGGCCCTGAGTCATGGACTCGGAGACCTGAGGCTAGGCTATGGAAGAGCCAAGAGAGAGTTTCCTCTGTTAACTGGGGTCTTACTACTGTTGTTCATTCATGCCCAACTCTTCACGACCCCATTTGGAGTTTTCTTGGGAAGATATAGAAATGGTTTGCCATTTCCTTCTCCAATTCATTTTGCAGATCAGAAAACAAACAGGGTGAAGAGAATTGCCGAGGGTTACACAGAGAGCAAGTGTCCACGGCCAGATCTGAAACCGTGAAGATGAATTTTCCTTACTCCGGGTGCGCTCTCCACAATATCACCCAGCCGGGCCCTAGGCCAGATATAGGAAAGCCTGAAAACAAGACGAGTGGGAGGGATATGAGAAAGTATAACGTGTCAGGCTAGGGCCATAAGGGAGGAGAGCCAATTTCAAGGGACATTTCAGCTGCTTTAAGCAGCTAGAAGAATGATTCATGGTCCTGTGTGAACACAGAGAAGTAACTGAACTTCAGTTTTGTCATCTGTAAAAAGAGAATGCTGAACTATGACCTCCCAGGTTCCTTCCAGAGGTCTTTACTTAGGTCCCTTCTTTGTTTGCTGAGGATCAACTGAAGAGACATGTTGCTCTTGAACTATTATTCTACCTCTGTGAGAAGGTATTTACCATGCAAGAAGGTTTAAAGGAACATCAATCTAGAAATAAGATTTTAGAACTGGAAAAGATTTTAGAGGCACCCTCTTCTAGCACTTTCACTTCAGAGAAGGAAAAAACTGAAACTCAAGAGGCCCCAGAGAAGGGAAATGAAGGGGAGGCATTGTGAAATGGTAAGAACACTGGATTTACAATTGATGGAATTTAAAATTCTGGCTCTTCTACTTAGTGCCTTATGTCCTTAGGAAAGTCGCTTTCTGTTCTCATTTTCCTTTTCAGTAAAATTCTACAGATTCTATTGGAGATAATTCAGGGGAAAGAGTACTGGATCTGGCATCTGAGGTCCCGGATACAAATGTCAACTCTACCATTTAGCGGGGGTCAGTGACCTAATCTTTTGAAACCTCAGTTTCCAACCTCTAAAATATAGAAGTAGATTACTTACTTCTAAGATCTTTTCACTTAACCCTATGATCTTTGATTAGATGACCTCTGAGAGCCTCTCAAATGGTTACAAAGGTGGTAAGGGACAGGACCCAGACTCAACATCAGGCCTCCTGATTCCAATTCAGAGGTCATCCCTCTTATCACAGCTGCTGAGTTCAAAGTTAGAGAAAAGAAATATTTTCTTCACATCCTTAAGATGCATCCATCTAAAATATTCACCTATCCCACTTCTGATGGGGAAGGGAGAAAGGAAAAGGCAGTAAAAGTCAACCTTCATATTTTTCCATAACTACAGAACCACATCACACATTGTTATTCTCTTTAACTATGAAAAGACATATAGGATGAGGAGGAGAAAATCCAGTAAGGAGATAGGAAAGAAGGTAGAAGAGTGGAATATACATCAAGAAACTTTGAGAATGAAAATATAATATATAACTTGGATTAGGTAAGGGTTTATGAGAGAGAAGTATGGTACTCACTGTCAGATTTGGTTGTTTTCTTAGTCATTAATGTTTAACTTTTTCTAGGAAAGGTTCAAGAAAAGAAGAGTAAGTCAGAAATATCAATAATTATACAAAAAGGCTTAACATAATATATAAAAAGACTTAATATCAATAATCTTATAAAAAAGGTTTAATAAAGGAAATAGGGAAGAAAGGGTCCTAAAAGCTGGACAATATGTTACAGCTGATACTGGATGTTTCAAAGCCAGTTTTCCTCAGTTATATGAAAATGAAATCTTTTTGAAGGGCAGATTCTGCTACTGCAGGTCAACACTGTTCAGAATTAAAATGGTTTTCTAGCTATCACTGTAACTTAACCATTTCACCAATTACAAGGTCTTGATTATGACAAGGCCTGCTTCTGGCCTTCCCTTTAGTAAATAGAATTAACATGTGTACATGACCTAGGGATATTAAATTGCTCAGCATGTGCCTGGAGTTTTGTTTATTTTTATCTTTTTTCAGAAATTCCATTTCATTGTGCTGTGAACAGAGTAAAATATCCTCATTCAGTTTCAAGTAAAAATTTTTCATTGTAGTAACTCTGAAATTACCATGTTCAAATTAATTGTAATTTTGGTTCTCAAATGTTTGTTTTACCCTGACCTATGTGCTCAAACTGGTTGAATCACGAAAGCTTTCAACTCAAAGACAAATTAATAAACCTAGAGGTGATGGATGGCCTTTTCAGTAGGATAAACAAACCTACAACAGATGAGCCCTTTGCTTCAAAAACAAAACTGGTTATAGAATGTCAGATTGGCTTCAAGGAAAAATTGCCCCTCTATCAGCCAGGAGAGGACAATCAGTTAACACTTGAAAAAAAAGTAGGATCCACATCCAAGCTGGATAAATTGATTTGGCTGAACTAACAGTCAGCCATTATCAAAGAGTAAAAAACAAATCACTCAGTTACTTCTATTAGAGTCATCTTGGTTAAAGGCAGAAATCAACAAGCATAATTTCTTTTTAAACATTAAAACACCCCAAGGCATTAACTTTTTTTTTTTACTATTTCAAACTCTAGCCCTACAACATTTATTTTGCTTGTGAATTGAGCAAATTTCCGTTCTCTTTACATTAATGCTTTCTGTATCGATTGCGTGCTTGACGGACAAGTATCAACTGATATCACCTAACAGCAGATTCCTTTTTTAATGATAAAATTCATCAGGATTGCCTGTTAGAGGAGGTTATGTGTTTGTGGATATAGTCTCAGCAATTATATAAGAAAGGTCAATATTTCCCTATTTTGATTTACTTCATTTTGTATCAGCTTACCCCTAATTTTACCTCTGCATTATAGTTCAGGTATTGTTACAGTTTAGCAAACGTTATGATTAAGACGCATGGATTGTTTGAAGAATTCTTTTATATGTTCTTGTTTGGTGTAACAAACCTCAAAGCACCATTGAGGTGAATAATGAACAGATACACAATTCTTGATGGAAGCCCTTAAAGAAGCAGGTTTCAGGATCCCAGGCCCATTGGATCAGTTAATAATAACAAATCATATTTAAATAGTTTAAAAAGCATTAAGCATTTTACAAAGTTAATTTGATCTTCATGGAAACCCTGTAAGTAGGTGCTCTTACTAGTAGGCCTCATTTTATCAATGAAAAAATAAAGGTTCAGAGAGTTCATGTGGTTTATTTAGGTTCATACAGCTTGTTAGTATCAATTCATCAACCATTCAAATGACAAGCATATATTAAGGACTTCCTAGGTATCTAACACTGGAAAGGTGTTGGGGATACAGAGACAAAGATGGAACAGCACCTACCTTCAAGGACACTTAAATGGAATCTAAGACAACATATACATAAACACACACACATACCTACACACGGGGAAGTTTTGAAAGAGAATAGTTTAGCTTCTGGAAAGGGATCAGGAAAAGGTTCATGCAGAAAGTGCGATTTGAAGTAATTCTTGAGGGAAAACAGGTGGAGGTACAATCTAGGTATAAGGGACACCCAACAACATGAGACAGAGAAAGAAGGTCTTATGTGAAATAGGGAAAGATAGGAAAGATTCAGTTTGTTAAGAGATGTAAATGCCAGAAGAGTTTGTTTTTGGTTCTAGTAGAAACTGAGTCCACTGGAGTTTAGTAAGTGGTGGAAGATGGTGCAGGAAGCAATGGGGGATGAAATGATCAGACCAGATCACTTTGGCATCTTGTGGAGGATGGATTACAGTGAGAAGAGGTCTGAGGAAGCAAGAACAAATAAAAGACAATTATAGAGACCCAAGCCTTAACTAGACAGGTGGCTAAGTCACTAAAAAGGTCTCTTAAGTTGTATTTGAACCTAGGTCTTTATGATTCCAGGGCACCTAATAGCTAGACTTAGGAAGACCTGAATGCAAATCTAATCTCAGATACTTACAAGCTCCGTGACCATGGACAAATCACTTAAACTTGTTTGCCTCAGTTTCCTCATCTGTAAGATAATTTGGAGAAGAAAATGGCAAATCTTTGCAAGAAAGGCTCAAAGGGGGTCACAAAGAGTCAGCCATGACTGAAACTACTGAATTTCATGTTTCCAAGTCCAGAGCTCTATTTAATGTGCCATGCTATATATAGAAACGTTTGGTTTCCTATATTGGGAAAAAAACTAGATCATACAAGCCTGATGCTTTAGTTGGATCACATAATTATGACAACCCAGACAAGGCCAAAATGCTCAACTATTATGTTGCTTCTAATTCTTTTTCTTGTAAGAGAAGAATACTTTTAGATTATAAAAGACCAAACAAAACTGTCTGATAGCAAATTGTTACCCTAGATAAGCAGGCAGATAGTAAGGTAATATTCAGCTGACTTTATATTTTCAAATCATCGGGACCAGATGAACAACATCCCAGGACACTGAAATGGTAGATGTGATTGCTGAGACATCTCCCCATAGGGAAGTTTAAAAGACTATAGAAAAAAGGAGATGCTGAAGGACTGAGGAAGGAGAAACATCATCCTTATTTTCAAAAGAGGTCCTGGTGACTGAAAACATAAGGGTAACTAAATGTTATCTTACTGTAACTCCTGGCTTTTGCTATTTTCTTAACCTTGAAGCTAAGAGAGTTACAGGTTTAGACACAGAGAACCCTGCATGCCCCATAAATACTCCAATAAAGCTCTAAAATCCACCAGAAAGAACGATACGCGAAAAAAGAGCTATTAACTTATCTATCCAGTCCCAGATCCCACAAGAATATTGCCTGAAACCCATGAAGGCTCTAAGCTGACACAGGCCAGTCTAGGCTAAAAAAGCATGCAAGTGGCTTCAGGGCCACAAACAGTATACAAGGCCCAGGCAACCCAAACTCAAATTAGTACCTTGAAATCTCAAGAAACAGCAAGAGATAGGGGTAGAAACACCCCCAAGAAGCACACTGCTAAGGTGGCCACCTAAGCTACAGAACAAAAAAAGGGGACCTAAGAACTTGAACTAAGAACTATGTGGGACCTAGAGGTCTACATGTGGCCTCAGGGCCACAAGTTCCCCATCCCCGTGACTGAAACCAAGCTCAAAAGCAGCTAATGCAAAAGCCACAAGATGAAAGGACCAGGGCAGCCAAGTATCTGACATCCAGCAAGAGGCTTGCTACCAATGCAAACAACAGAATCTCAGCAAAGGAAACAGCCAACTCCAATTTCATAATTGTAAGAAGATAAAGAGATAAAGAAAAGGTTGAGACCTATGAAGACATATGAACTGATACAGTGAAGTGAGCGAAACCAAGTAAAAAATGTATAAAATAAGAGAATGATGTAAACAAATAACTTTAAAATACTTAAGAATGCTCCCCAGTTCAGTAGCAAGTCTCGATTGTAGAAGACTGCCAATGAATTACGCTGCCCAGCTCCTGACAAAGGTATGATAGATTCAAGATGCAGAATGAGATATATGCTTTCAAAATATGTTTTTCTTCATCATGTATATTTTTATGAGGGTATTGTTTTTTCTATTTTCCTTTAAATTAGAAAGGATGTGAGTCAAAGAAAATGAATACCACTTAAATGCAAGACAAAGACAAAATAAAAAATTAATCCATGCTTTTTAGAAATAAAAAATGAAAGGCCAGAGCCAAAACTTAAGTCAAGTTACCAGAAGACTGGAATTCTTGCAGAACTGGGACTAATCTTAGCCTCTATATCTAATACCAAGTAAGGCTTGCCCACACTCTCCAAGAGTTCAGGAGGTGGCAGGGTCTGTTCCAGACACACAGTACTAACTCAGCAACTAAAAAGGGGGGTATAAGTAAAACATAAGAAAACATCAAACATAATGAAGAAACATTACAGACTGAGAAAAGCCCAAGAGCTAAACCCAGAAGAGAAACTGGGTAATAAGCCTTTGAAAAGCTTCAGAGAAAATGGTATCTTGGACAAAAAGACTATGTACATGAATTTCTGGAAGAAATAAGTAACAGATACAAATTGTTATTCTAAATAAAATGAGATCAATGCAGTAACAAATTGGGAAAAGAATTAATATCTTTGAAGTGAAAGTAGCAAATTTTACTCATAAAATGGACTCCCCAAAATTAGAATGGACTATATAGAAAGAAATTACTCAGGAAGAAAGAACTATTTGAATTAAATTTAAAAATAAGAAATAAGAAATTTTGTTTTATACTATCAGAAACAAATGACTGGGGGAAAAGGTATAAAAGAAAATCAAAGAATCGTCAGGCTATCCAAAAATCATAACCCCAATAAAAAAAGGTCTATGTATCACATATTAAGAAATCATAAATAAAACAACAGATCTATTAATATCCAGAGAGCAGAAAGAAAAAGAAAAAAATTCATTCATCACTTTATAAAAAGAAATCTCAAAATTAAACCCACCAAGAAAATTATAGCAATATCTAGAACTTTTAGTTAAAAGAAAAATACTACAAGTAGCCAGAAAAAGCATTCAGGGTCACACAGTCTTGGCAGACACCACCATAAAAGAGAGGAGATAATAGAAAATGGTATTCCAAAAGGTATAAAACAAATTATTGTAATTTATCCTGCAAAAGAATATAATCTTTTTTTTTCCAAAAATTGTTTTCTTCTATAAGGCTCATGGTTTTGACCATTTTACTCTATTTCACAAAAGTGTTTCCAAATTTCTATGAATCCATTTTTTTAGTCATTTCTTAAGGGGCAATATTATTCTATCACACTCATCTATCATAATTTGTTAGCCAAGCATAAAAACTTTAGTTTCTAATGATCTATTTTTATTAATTTATTATAAACTTAAAAAACACAATAAAATAAAAAGAAACATATTATAAACTTAAATATTAAATAAACTTAAATATTAAAACAAATTTAAAATAAGAAGAAACATTGCCATGTGCATAACAGAACATAAAAGAGGATTTAAAATATCCACAGTAAACTTCCATTTCAAGAAAGGCTGTAGAATAAATATCACATATTGTCCTGAGTGGTTCATCATTTCTTTACTTCCATCTAAGCTTTCTTTTCTTCTCTGCTGCGCACTTTTTTCTTTGTTCTTTTTTCCCTCCTTCCTTCTCCCCCTGCATCCTAAGAAGGCTATAAGGCTACTATTAAGCATGAATAATATGTATGTCTGTGTATATCTGTATATGTACACACATACATATATACACACATCCGTTACACATACATACATACATACATATGGAAAAGACCAGAATTGTATGGAATATTTGAAATGCAAACATAGAAGACAAGACAAATCTAGAAAAATAAAATCATTTATACACTTGAAAGGCTATATGAAGTGCTTACATTCCAAAAAGAAGAAAAGAAACCAGGTTTCCTTCGAAGACAAAGTCTTCAAGAGTCATAGAAAGAGTTAAGACAAACAGAGTGTCTGGATAGTTATGTTTTGTTTTGATGATATTAAGAGAAGAAAATGGATTAAGGAATATGCTAAGGAAGAAAAAGGAGATATGGGAGTACCTGGGAAAATAATTACACAAGCATCTGGGAGGTTGTAGGTGCAACAAGCACTATATGAACCTCACTTTCATCTGAAGTGGAAAAAGGAGTACTGACCCACCAACATACACATACATGCACAAAATTTAGTGTAATTATACATCAAACTCAATGGGGAAATTTTATCAGGGACATGGATAGGAGAGAGAAGTTTTTAAGAGCAAGGGTAGGATTAATGAAGGATGAGTCATAGTACAAACAAAAGTCAACATCAGAAAGTAGATTACAAAGGGGAGATTAAAAGAAAACAAATAATAAGAACCCAGGATTAGGGTTGGGCAGAGAAGGGAGAGGACAGTAAAGCAGAAGCAGATGGTTTCAAGTATGGTAAAAAGTTTTAAGCAAACTGCTCTTTCATCACCTTTTTCTTCTCAAAAAGGTATAGAGGGAGAGGATGAGTTAAAAAAGAAATACAATAGGAGAAGATGAAGAAAAAGACACAATAGCCATAACTATGAACCTGAATAGGATGAACTTATCTATAAAATGGAAGAAGATAGCAAAGCGGATGAGAATGCAGATTCCTTACAATATTTTGTTTGTAATAAACACACTTAAAGATCCACATGATGTTAAAAATAAGGAACTAGAGCAGAATCTATTATGCTTCATGTGAATTCAAAAAAGCACAGGTAACAATCATGATCTCAAACAAGGCAAACATAAAAACAGCATGATTAAAAGAAATAAACAAGGAAACTATACTGTGCCTAAAAGTATCATAGTTATTGAATCAATATTAATTTAGTAGATATACATTTCTGAAGAAAAAGACATTCAAGACTTGAATACTTCAATGTTTCCCCTTTAAAACTAGTCAAACCTAGCAAAAAATAAAATAAACAAGAAAAGTTTAAAATTTTAGAAAATTAAGATATTTTAGATCTCTGTCAATTATTGAAGGAAAGCAAAAAGAGTATACATATTTCTAAGCACTCTCACATTGATGAAAATTGACCTTATATTGAGACATAAAACTTTCATAAAGGCAGAGATACTAAGAAAATTATTTACTAATCACAATGCAATAAAAATTATATTCAATAAATAGTCTTTTAAGAAAGAATTTAAAATCCTGATAAGCATAGAACCAATGAGTATCATTGACACAAGATTGGTTTCATAAACACTAAAATATTTATAGCAGCACTTTCTTTGTGGTACAAAAAACTGAAAACATAGTATATACCCATTTAGAGAATAGATCAACAAATGGTAGTACATGATTGTAATAGAATATTATTTATAAGAAATGATGAAAAAAGAAAAGCATAACACTTACATGAATCAATGTAACATGAAATAAACATCCAAGGAAACAATATATACAGTAGAAATGAAAATAACTATAGCTATCAAAACCAACGTTATAAAATTAGAATGATCAAATGCAGCCTCAAAAAATATTAGAAGTCACTAGGCCTTCCCTTTCTTTTCCTAAGTGGGAGGGAATGGATGTATTCAATGTTAGACTTGTTCTTATTTTTTAATTAGGTTCACAGAATGCTTTTTCTCTTTAACTTAAAAAAATTTGTTATGAAGGATGCATCCCTGGGAAAGGATACAAGGTGGAGTAAAGTAGGTAACAGAAAAACAAAATTGGTCAATAAGAGCTGTTTTTTTTAAAGAAACAATTTTGTCCAATTACATTCCAACAAATTTGACAACAGATAAAATGGATAAACTTTTTTAAAAAGTATAAAATATATAGATTAACAGAACAAGAAATATTCTATCCTAAACTGTATCCAACACCAAGAGCCCTTGCGTGTAAAAGGATCTTTCTAATAAGCTCATGTGTAAAACAAGATGTTAAACTTAATGAGTTAATAAACATCGGAAAAAGTGAAAGAAGGCTACCATTTTGCAGATGGTATGGTGAGAACTTTAAAGAATCCATTAAAATCATTGAAAATATAACCAGCAAAATCATTAAGATATGAAACAAATTCACATATATCATCAGCATTTCTGTAGATGAGCAACATAACTGAGGAGGATGAGAAAAAAATAAATCTTATTCAAAATAACTATAAAAAGTATCAAATATTTGGAAGTCTATTACGAACATACATGTGAAGCATATAAATAGAACTAGGAAGGTGTAGAAAGAGACCTAAAGAATTAAAAACAGTTGCTGATCACTGTAACAGCACTATAAAAGCAATATAAGAAAAATTAGAATGTCTAAATTAATTAACTTATTTAGTAAAATACCAAACTACTAAAGAATTACTTTATAAAATGAGAAATAAGAATAACATAATTCATCTGGAAGAAAGAAAGGTCCAAAAATATCTAGAGAAATAATGGAAAAAAAGTGAGAAGGCACCAGATCTCCAACTAAACTACAAAGGAATAAACATTAAAAGCATTGCATGCTGATTTTTAAAAAAATCCAGTGAGACATTTATAGGATATACAGAAGACAACAATGTAGTAGGATCTAAATACTCAGGTAGTATTTAATAAAACCACTCGGAAACCAGTAAAGCAGTCTGGCCAAAATAATAATAATGGTGATGATGATGATGATGATGATGATGATGATGATGATGATGATGATGATGATAAAAATAATGATAAAAATTTCAGGCCAGCATCTCTCATCCTATACCAATATGCGTCAAATGAATACATGACTTGGAAATAAAAGGTTACATCATAAATAAATTAGAGGAACAGGGAAATATCTTTTAGAATACATGACCAAATAAAGGAATAAAGAAGATTACAGAAGATAAAATTGACAAATTTTTACACAAACGAAAATATTGCAGCTGTAAATAAGGACAGATTAAAGATTAGAAAGAAAAGGCATGGTTGAAGAAAGAAACTGTTAGAAAAGAAAACAGGGAAGAGAGCCAATGATCTATACAGAATGTTGGTTAGTGTTGGCAAGGAGATATACCAATTCTGTCAGAGACTGGAGCAAAGAAGTAGTTAATTGTGGTTAATGAAGAATTGTGGTTAATGAAGATGGGTTTGGGTATACAATAGGAAAGAAGACTGCAATCATTAATGGTCCAATGTCAACTTTGAAGAAATGTTTTAGGAATCTCTGCTTGGTCCTTTACTATTCAATATGTATAGCAATGACTTACATAATAGCAAATAGATAGTATGCTTATAGAATTTGTAAATGACACAAAGTAGCAAGAGATACCTAATACACTAGATGACAGGCAAAATTCAAAAAAGATCATCTTAGGCTAGGACATGAGATTTAATCTAATGAGATGAAATTTAATGAGGGAAACAAGAATAGGATAACTTCTTGTGTTCATACCATAACATCTGTCTGCCTCAGTTTCCTATTTGTAAAATGGAGGTAATAATAGCACCTACCTTCCACAGTTGTGATAATATATGTAAAGTGCTTTGCTAACTTTAAATCACTGGCTAGTATATAAGAACCAGATGAAATAACTGGGGTTGCTTAGCTTAAAGAAGAAAAGACTTAGGAAGAGAATGACATATCTTCAATCAGGATTAAAGATGGAACCTCTGGGTAAAGACCTACAATGAAGAAGAAAGCCCCATCTCTGGAAGTAGCCTATTCCAGTCAAGGATAATTCTGTCTACAATTTTTGCCATACATCAAACCTAAAATTGCCTTTTTATAATTTCTCCCCATTACTCCTGGTTCTTCCCTCTATATCCAAAAGAATAAAGTCTAATTACTCTTCCACTTTCCAATGCTTCAAATTCTTGAACACACTCATCATACCCCACCAACTTCCTCCCCTCTCCCCACCTCATTCTTCCTCTTCTCCAGGCTAAATAGCACAAATTTCTTCAATCCAACCTCATATGATGTGGACTCAAGGTCTTTCATTATCCTGGTTGACCTCACAGTAATCAATATCTTTCTAAAATTGAGATGTTCAAAGCTAGATGCAGCCAACCATATGAAGCTAATGAGGACCAAGGACAGAGGGATTTTGAGCTCCTTAATTCTGGAACCTATATCACTCTTAATGCAGACTAAGAAAACGTTACCTTTTTCAGTTACCATCTCACACTACTGACTCAAGTGGACTATAGAGTTCACTTTAACCTCTAGCTAGTTTTTTCAGTTCTAAATATGTTTCTTGGAATTTCGTGTTTGTGAAGACAATTTTTTCTGTACCCAATTCAATTATTATTGAATTTTATCTTGTTTGATTCAACTCAATGTTCCTGCCTGTCAAGACATTGTTAGATCCTGACTCTTTTCCCACAAGATCTTAATAAGATATTTTATGCCACTTCTCTAGTGAGGGTCATGAAAAGAAGGGATAAAACAGCCAAAACCAAAAATTAAATCAGTGTAATAATTAGAGTGATGATCAACGGATTATGAATGAGAAGTTGGGAAGCAGGAAACTATTTGAGGAGGCAATTTCCGTCAGGAAGCCAAAGTTTCAGCACTGGGTCAGGCAATAAATGAAATTTGGGGGCTCTCCCTCAAAAAAAGGAGAAATAGAAGGTAACTTATGATCAACAATGCCAGAGAAAGCAAAGTAAAATCCCTGGGACATGGGAACCCATCCTCGATCCCAGGTAGCCAGGTCCAAAGGCACTTAGTCAGTTCATTATCTCATGTCTCCCTTAGCTCTGAATATCCCTATTTCCAACATCAGCAACTCACTGAAATCATCCTATTTGTTTGTTTTCCCCTTTCGGGGAAGGCTGTATTAGGCAGGTATCCTAATAAAGATCTATGGAGACACTTGAGTTTATGATGCCTGAATACTTATGTAACCAGGCTTCTAATCTGATATCACTAACCTACTGAAACAGAAATAATGTGCTTTTTCCACCTAGCTGACAGATGAAATATTGTGCTCGTGGCATAGCAAATGCTTTGCCTAGAACTATAGGTATTTGCTGCTTTGATGTGCAATATGGCTTGTTCATTTACCTAAACACTGGCATTCATTTTGCATGCCTCTGTTTAATAAGAAAGCCTGCTGTAAACCATGTGTGTCTTGTTAAATCAGCTGCAACAGGAAAGCTTTAGTGTACAAACGTAATTTAGTACTTTGCTACATATTCCTATTTCTGTTTTACAAGGTATTGAATAGACAGAACTGGTGTAAACGTGAAGGAAATAGAACATGATAAGGAGTCATGTTTTCTCATTATTTATTTTTCCAACCAAAGGCCATGTCTGGGGGTCTACTAGAAAACAGACCAGCTTGGACAGGGATGGTGGTGTACATTTTGAAGAGCCTTTAGGAGGGAACAAGAGAAGGATCAGTAAGACATGTTTATCTACAAGCTCTCCAATGGCTGCAGGAGACACAGACCAAAATCTTTATCACAGAATTATGGAACCTAGCACTGAGAAAGACCTTGGAAATTCTAGTTCAATCCCCTCATTTTACAGGTAATGCCGCTGGAGCTCAAAAGAATCAAATGATTTTCTCACAACCATACAGCTAGTGAGTGTAAGAGCTGGGATCTTGAAGTATGGTCAGAATTGTCCTGTTGTCATTTTAAAAACATGAGAACTTGAATGATATCAAGATAGTCATACAGATGTGCATACATATGTGGACATTATATAAAAAATTACATTATATAGTATGTTATACATCATATATCATGAGTATATGTACACATTTATATATTAATGTAATATTCATATAAAATATATTACATATGGAGTCTCAGAGTGTGAGACACCAGTAAATGATCTTTTCTACAAAGTGCCCAAATATATTTTTTCTACAAAGTGCCCAATATATTGTCATTCAGCCTTGGCTTGAAGCCCCCAACAAGTGAGAGAAAACTCACAATCTTCTGACCAACCCCATTCTACATGTAAATAGTTGAACTGATAAGAAAATTTCCAAGCACACATCAACCCAAAATCTGCCTCCACCACATTTCCACTCATTAATCCTAGATCTGCCCTCTGGGTTCAAGAAGATCTTCTTCTAAATGATATCCCTTCAAACACTTGAATAAAGCTATCATGATCCTCAACCCCTTTCCTGCAAATCTTCTCAGGGTAAACATCCAAGTTCCTTAAAGGACTCCTGACATGGCAGGATTTCAAGACCCTTCACAATCTTGGTTACCACTCTCTGAACATTATCCAACAAATATTCTTCATAAAGCAGAACTCCCAGAATTCAGCATTCCATTCCTCCAGATATGATCTGAATAGAATAGTGGATAGCAGAAACACTCCGTAATACTTGAGATTGCATTAGCCTCCTTGGTTAGCATATCATACTCAGTCAGATTAAACTTGTAATTCCCTAACACTCCTGGTTTTTCTTCTTCTTATAGTTTTGTAAAAGTAAATTGCTGTTTATATATGCTTCCCTAATCTTGTATTTGTATTCATTCATTCCCTATAGAAAGACAGGTAGATAGATATTATTATCTAGATAGTCAAATATAAACATATATCATTATATTATATATTATACTATTATATATTACATATGCATGCATTTTATATATTCACTTAATATATAATTATACATTATGTATGGCATATTATACATATACGTACATATACACTTATGGTTAATAGGAATATATTTTTATGATATATATTAATTATACTATATATTATACATCATATATACACATATATGTGTGTATATTTTTACATATATAGATATAGATAAGACTATCCTGATATCATTATCAGTATCTATATCTATTGCCATGAAAATTCTCTATTACTATAAAAATTCACTTTATTATAAGTGTTCCAGTGTTACAGATGTCAAAATCTTTTTGAATGTTAGACTCATCATCCAACATGTTAGCTGTCCTTTCCAGCTCTGGGGTATCTGAAAATTTGATAGCCATGCCCCTTATGTCTTCATTGAAGTCATTAATAAAAGTGTTAAAACAGCAAAAAACTGAGCACACAATCCCCTGGGGTATTCCTTCCAAGTTGCCATCAAATCATTAATTATTATTCTCTGGGTGCTTTGAGGCTTACAAAGTGTTTTCCTTATTAAGAACTATTATACAGCCCATTAGATGATAGGCTTTAGAGCAGGGAAGGTAGACATCATCTATCCAGTTTAACCATTTCATTTTACAGTTGAGGAAACTGAGGCAAGAGAGTTTAAATTGCTAACCTAAGGTCACAAAATACGAAGTGGTAGCATGGCATTTGAAATTAAGGTCTTCTGAATCCAAATCCAATGATGTGTGTGTGTGTGTGTGTATGTGTGTGTGTGTGTGTGTGTGTGTTGGGGGGGCGGGGTTAGGATCTCTAATACTATCAGAGTTTGGAGTTCCTGGTGAAGAAATTGCTTCTACTAATGTAGAACAACCGTTCCAGAGACCCTAAGGGATTAAGCAACTTTCTGAGACACAGAGTAGTTTGCATCGGAGAGTGAATGTGCACCTATATCTTCCTGATTCAGAAGACCCTTCATACATGACCACAGGGTGCTCCCCTTGCCATGTTACTCAGGGACTGAATTCCTGAGAGCTCTCAATTCTATTCATCTGCTGCCAAGGCACCACCCACAAAGGAATAAAACAAGGGTGTGCCTTGCTGCTATAATTCACATAAATATTAGAAAACTTCCCCATGAGTACTATAGGCATATAAAATTTGTATATAAAAGGATATACAAAGTAGCTATATTTAATACATTATATGTATATATGCCTACACACACACACACATATCCCCTATTATAGCCCCTTTCAGGATTGCCCTCTCTAGGAAGTACCCCATGTGCCACGTGCAAGGCACTCGGCTAGAGCCTGTAGACGCAACAAGATAAGTAAAATAGTCCAAGACCTCCAGGAACTTCAGGCACTTAGCAGAGATTAATACTATTGCAATCCTACAAAGAAAAAATATTTCTTAAGGATGTTGCAAATCTACCATTACAAAATTGACTTGCATCTCACATGGCAACAATTCAATAAGGTAATAACTGACACTCCCTTGGACTTTCTGTGATCTACGTAGAATCCCCATTAGTATTAGCTGGGAATCCTGTTTCCAAACAGGGAAATTATGGGGCGACATTTAAGTTGCCATACATTTGGGCACTCCTTCCACTCTTATGAAGAAGATTTTCTAGCATATATCAGTATCTGCTAGCCATGGCTGGCAAAGTGGTGTAGAGGGCAAAGTTTTTGTTTTGCCTCCTGACCTTCCCAGATTTCAACAGGTTGCTCCTTCCTTTGACCTATCATACATTCTGAATTCTCAAGATGCTGCCTTTCTGGCCTCCATTAGACAGCACCCAAACTAGTATTACTGGCATACCATTTCCTCTAGACCCAGTTCTCAGCTAATTGCCATAGCTGAAAAGTGATCTAAATGAAAACTTTATTGGCATACAAATGACTGACAATAGTTGAATGTCACCTTTCCAAGAGATATTTACATTTGAATGAGGAAGGTTTGAAGAGAGGAAAGGCTCTTCCCCAAAGAATCAGTCCCTGGACATAACAAAGTTGTAGGCAGCATGACGGGCCAGAAGAGATATAACACACTCAGCCAAGTTGGGAGCCCTACACAGCCATCCTACATAGAGCATACCTGACAAACAATTCCTTTTAAAGCATATCTGGCAAGTGGTCATCCAATCTTTGCTTGAAGAGCTCCAATAAGTAGGAATCCAGTGCCCTGAGACAACCCAGTCCATGTTAGGAATATGCAAATTTCTAGGAAGTTCTTCCTTACATCTAGCCTAAATTTGTATCTGCAGCTTCTGCCCTGTGTTTTCAGTCCTGCCCTCAGAGGTCAAAAGTATAAGTATAATTCCTTTTCTAGGTTACGGTTCTTCAAATACTTGAAGACAGTTATAATCACATTTAATATCATTAAAGTGCTTAGCATAGTACCCAGCACATAGTAGGTTCTTTATTCCTTTCCATCATCATGTGACATCTAAGCCCTCTCTTCTCCCAGTGGAATAATACAATTCATTCAAGCCACAGTGATCAGGCATGAATTTGGGGTTTCCATTATCCTTAGAATGCTCTCTGCTTTCTCTATCTTGTAAAATCATTTCTTAAAATCTGATGCTGGGGGGAGGGAGAAAGGGAGTCTTCCCAACATCCTTCAAATTATTTTAGATAGGTAGCTATTTCTCCATTAGGTTGACAACCCTCATCATTAAAAGTTCCTTCCTAGATCTGACTTCAGTTATTCCATCTACAATTTAAAGTAGTACTCTACTTAGTGAGAAGAGAAAAAGAATAGCTGGCCATTTTCTGCCATGAAAGAGCTCTTAATGGACATGAAGACATTACTGAGGGGAAAGAAAGCTTTCACACAGACTCTAATACTCTCCAAGTGAAATATTTACCCACTAGACTATCCACTGTAGAGTTTGCAGAACAATCCAAATGTGTAAAGCCAATATTCTTTCAAATTAACTTTTACCACATGTTAATTGTTTCTACCACTGGACTAATTATCTGGTAGTAATTACATAAGGAAGATTATACAATCTACATTATGGAAGGTGTTTCCAAAAGAGCAAACACAGAGAGCGAATGCCACTTTCTAAAATAAGATTGGAGAGGATTTTATTTGTGCCAAATTAGGTATGTTCAATCAGCTTAGAAACATAGTATACGAATATACTATCTAAACTGATTTTTTCTTAAAATATATTGATTTTCTTATATTCTTGAGTTTTGATTTCTGCCAGGTATTAACACTGAGTCTCATCTCATCAAATGAATTCAATACAACAAATATGTATTAATTTCCTATTATGTGTCAGGCACTAGAGAGAGAAGAAAGAAGGAAGGAAGGAAGGAAGGAAGGAAGGAAGGAAGGAAGGAAGGAAGGAAGGAAGGAAGGAAGGAAGGAAGGAAGGAAGGAAGGAAGGAAGGAAGGAAGGAAGGAAGGAAGGAAGGAAGGAAGGGAGGAAGGGAGGAAGGAAGGAAACAGATGAGAGGAGGAAGAAACATTGCCCCTGTTCTCAAGGGAGATTTTACTGGATGGGAGGCACTGGGGAAGAACACAAAGTGTGCACAGATATGAACATACGAAGTATACATTAAAGAATACAAAATCATTCCCAGATATCATAAGCAATACAATATCAATGAAAAAAGATCCGATACTTAGGTTCTAAAGGAGAACTCTTTCAGACCCTTCTAGTCCCAGTTAAAGGTAGAGACAATCTCATTTATTAAATGATGTTGAGGAACCCCAAAACATCCGTGGGGTTTAATACACCCACTAGCAATGTTGCTCCCATAATCAGCTCACTTGTGATGACTAGCATTTTCCTAGGTGGTAGTACTAATCCACAGATAACACCATGCTTCTGTCAAATGTATAGTGTGAAATGTGCTAACCTTTTTACTGCAATGTTCAATAACAATCTCTCAGGCAAAACTATAATCTCTTCCTATGATCATAAATGGCTCATATACTGATATATACTTAACTGTCATAAGTGTTTTCCCCCTCCCTCCTGTCTCCATCTTTCTCTGTCTCTATCTCTCTCTGTCTCTCTGTCTCTCTCTCTATATCTATCTATCTATCTATCTATCTATCTATTTATCTATCTTTCCCCTAATCTTATGACATTTCTCATAAATGTCTTTTTTGCTGGCCTATGTCTGGAATGATTTTCCTACAGTGATTATATTGTGCTTGTTCTGAACACCGAACAAACTACCACCAACCGAAAAGCACCCTCAGGTTATCTAATGTTATTCTAAAGAAATGAAATTCTCTTTCTTGTACTTCTTCCCACTGATTTAGTATCAATTGTGTCTTATCACTAACCTCATAGTTATTTGATTTTTAAAAAAAGTTTCCATCAAGTAACCCATAGGCTAACGATGATTTTTCCCCAGATAAGACTTACTTAAGGTTACATCCTGAAATCAAGTGAATGTAGAATAGGCGAAGGTAACTTTGTTTCTCTTTCCCTTTTTCCCTCCTACCATTGCTTTCTGTATCTTCCTCCTCCCATAATCTTCATTTCATAGTAGTGATAATAACTAATAAAGCAAATATTTAGATTTAGATTTGGAAGAATAGTTGAGACGATTCCCCCCGCCCCAGAGGATTTACCTTTATAATTGTGGTAGCTTTTTAAGTTAATACTAAAATCATTTTGCATTTCCTAAGTATACACCAGCTGGAAAAGGAGGCATGCTACAGCAAGACAAGATGCTAGGTTGGGGTTAAAGTTAGCTTTGTTAAATCTCCAATTCAGAGACTTCGTCTATGTTTAATTGACAGCAGATCCTCAAAAGGGACTCTTTATAAGAACACAACTTATTCCAAGGGTTGTCAGTTTCCTTCATTCCTGAATACTGATAACAACAATGAAAATAGTCCTGTAAATAACAGGTTTTCTAATTGTTCTTCCCTATTGCCCCTTCAGTCTTTCACCATGCCATACCTGTCATCTCGTTCTTGTTTAGAGTATGAGATGATGAAGGCATGTTTCCCCAGTATTATAAGACATCAAGATTCAGTACACCTGAGGCTTGGAGTTACATTGCTTATTTAAATCATGGTTGACAACTTGCCTTGCCTTTGTCTTTCTGCACTGACCTAAGAATTTAGAGAATTTATTCTAAGGTATTATCTACCTCATACTTTTCTTCTTCTGTTTAGAGGAGCAGTGGGTTTTTGTTTTTTGTTTTTTTTTTTTGGCATCCCACAGCCTAAATCATTATACAGCGTTCTGTTAATGTTGCTTCTGCTTGATTATTAGTAGAGAGGAAAACAGCCTGAGATAGCATGAAGAGACTACATCAGAGAATGGGAAATGTTCCCAGTCTTGATAAAAATACATGAATTCAAAGGGAAGTGTTCAGGAATTTATGAAGGAGAAGGGGATAGATAGATTTTGCTTTTCAAAGTAACATGTTTATAGGGAGGTGTGCTGTTCATTCCTTCTTGATTCTTAAATTCCTATTCACATTCCCCAAATGAAACTATCCACATGGCACAAGTTTCAGTCATGGTGAAAAACCAAGTAACCATGTTACAGGAGAAGATAATGCGTGAAATGTACTCCAAGCCACATCACATTATAAGTAAGCAACTGAATCCTGACAGGAGTGAACGATGATGCTGCTTAAGAGTCTAGTGCCAAGAGACAGGGATCTTGTGTGCAGTGAAGGAAATAAATCAGATCTTAGGCAAGTTTGTTTAGCTATTCTGTCAGACACTGGGGTGGGATGGTAGACCCAACAGAAGGCCAGCACTGTCATCCTGCTGCGGTCCTTGAATGATTGCATTAAATTGAGCTAATAAAATAAATTTGCAATTCAAGTATGGCTAGAGGGAGGCTTTCCAGATGTCCATAGCATATCTGGCATTTTGTGCATTATTCTGACTACCAAAATGATTCTCATTCTGTATCAATGATGGTTTGTGTCTATATATTCAGAGAACACACGTGATGCCAGATTATGGAGGACAGCAGGATCAGGAGGTCAGGTAGGATGCTGGCAACTGAGAAACACAGAGCATATGAAACAACTGTCTAGACAGTCAAAAAGTTGGGAACTAAGTTAGTGAGTGAAATAACTAATATATAAATACCTAAAGGCAGAAAAGTTTGGGATCACCTTAGTCTAAGCCACAAGAAGTTCTAGTTGTAGGAACAGACTGAGGTAAGCAGTCACATAATTAGGAAAGCTGAAAGCAACATGGAAAGCACATGATTATAGAATAAGGAGGGGACAGTGGAGACTATCTGATCCAATTAAAACCTGAAATGGAATCCTACCTTCAACATACTTGACACAGAGTTAGCCAGTCTTTGTTTGAAGGCCTCCAGTTGAAACCTAATACTTCCCAAGGCAGCCCATTCAATCAATCAAAAGTATTTTTAAGCACCTACTATGTGCCAGACACTGGGGATACAACTGCAGAGAACTAACAATCTGTATTCACACTGAGTTTAAATTCTAACGGAGAAGACAAAAATACAAATAAAAAAAAATTCAGTTGTGGTTCAGTTGTGTCTGACTCTTTATGACTCCATTAGGGGTTTTCTTGACAAAGATACTGGAGTGGTTTGCCATTTCCTTCTCCAGATCATTTTATGGATGAGGAAACTGGAGCAAACAGGGTAAAGTGATTTGCCCAGGGTCACTCAGCTAGTAAGTATCAGATATCAGATTTGAACTCAGGGAGATGAGTGTCCCTTACTTCAAGCCTGGCACTCTATCCACTGGGTCACCTAGCACAATTAGAAAGTGAATAAATATATAAAGTAGTTAAATACAAGGTGGTTTGGGAAGGAGGGCATTAGCAGTTGGGGAGATCAGAAAAGTCTTCACAAGAAAAATAGTTTTTCAGCTGTATCTTAAAGAAAAGAAGAGATTCTATGATGCAGAAGCAAAGAGGGAATGTTTTCCATGCACGTAGAATGTAAATGGCAAAAGCAGAGAAGGAGATGAAGTGTCATGTGGATACAACTGAGAGACCAGTCGTGCTGAATCATAGAGTGTAAGATGTTTGGTGAAATTTTTGTTTTGTTTGTCTATTTTTCTTAATTTAGATATCTATCTACTTCTTTCCAATTTCACCCATTGTTCCTGGTTCTACTCTCCAGGACCAAGCAGAAGAACCTAATTTCTCTCCCACATATCAACACTTTAAATTTCTAAAGACTATAATCACATCCTTCCTAAGTCCTCACTATTTGAAGCTAAATCCCTTCTCCCCTAGGATTTCTGTGAATCCTCTACAGCTTATAAATGTGCATTTAGAACTGTGGTGCCCAGAAATTAATACAATATTACAAGTGTTATCTGAGCAGGACATAATGTAGGATGGTGTCCAACTCTGGAGGTAGCCAAAGTTAGCATCAATTTTTTTTTGGCTACCATACCACACAGACAGAGATTGAAGCCTGCCAGTATCTCCACATTTTTTCCAGCTGATCATCTCTTAAGTCATGCTTCCATTTTGTTCAGAAAAGCAATGTGGCTTAAAGAATTTTGTACTTAACATCATCATAAAATCTTTAGTTCAAATATAGCCTTTGACAAGCTTTAAAACATTGACAAACCACATAACATCTCTAAACCTTGTTTTCTTATGTGTAAAATGGGTATCATTCTTAGCATCTTATAGGATGGTCAAACAGTTTAAATCAGATAATGTATTTAAAGCACTTAGCAAATGTTAAAGCATTCTATGTCAGATATTTTTATTCACATACTTACGAAGCTAGTTTTTTAATCTGAGCATAAAACTACATTTATCCTAAATATATTTCTTCTTATTAGAGTGTCCAATATTTTCCCCCAGCACCACATAGGAGTGATTTTCACATAGGAAAGCTTAATAAAGCTAGCTGGATGAGTATAGAGGAAATCAAAAACATGGTATCAGGAATAAGAAAAGAGTTTGACATTGTGTATATATGCTGCAGCTACCTTTACATCCATTACAATGCGGGGAAAACCAAACCTTAGTGGCAATGACCTAAGAACTTGCTCATGATGTTTACCATTCATCAATGTTAGAAAGTCAACCAAATCCAAGGTTAAGATGCAAACAGGAAATACCCCCAAACCATGATCCAGTACGCAATAAGGGGCAGTCTTTCTTTGGGGAGCTGTTAGGGCATGGGGTTAAAATTGCCAACTGTACAATTTAAGAACACTTTTTTTCTTATTATCACCCCACTATTTCTCTCCTTGCAGTTTAGAATATTAAAAGCACTCAGTCAAGCTGGAGTAGAAATGGATGCCAAGGGAAATACTTCCTAGACAAAATTCTGTTTGCATTTGGATAAATGACAATATCTAATTGTACTAGAGCCTGGGATTTGAATTTAAATAGCCTGAATTTCTTGTTTCCAGTACTGGCCTTACAGGAAGCCAGAGTAGGAAGCTACTTAAGAGGCATATTGTACAGAACACAAAGAGTTGGCATGATAATCACCTTATATGCAGCCCAAGTCAGGCCCCATCTGCAGTTTTATGTTCACTTCTGTATACCATATTCTGGGAAGGACATTGAAAAATTAAAATGTATCTAGAAGAGGACAACTAGAGTAATGAGAGAATTGGAGACCATGATATATGAGGATCCACTGGAAGAACTGCGAATGCTTTGCCTGGACAAGAGACTTGGGGAATGAGGAGACATGACTGTAACCCTCAAATATATAAAAGGTTGCTGTGGGTAAAGAAGGATTAGATTTGCTCTGCCTAACCCCAGAGGCCAAAGTAAAGAACAGTGAATGGAAGTTGCAGAGGGGTGTATTTCAGCTCAATGTAAAGAAAACTTCCTAATCAATTAGAGCTCTCTAAATATGAAATGAGTTGCCGTAAGGGTTAATGGGTCCCATCATTGCAGGGAAGGGGAGTCTTTAAACGTTGGCTGAATTCTGGCGGGCACGTAATAAAGGGTACTAATATTCAGGTCATGGGTTGGACATGCCTGGCATAGTACACCACTGGTACTGCAGTCTGGCAGACCTTGGTTCCAGCCCCACCTCTGATCTATACTTGTTCTGACCATGGGTCACTCATGAAACCCCTGTTTACATCAGGCAGTTTTCTAAGAATTTAAGATGCAGAGCAAGTAATGACTTGCATTAGTAGAATTTATTTCTTTACAGAGAGTTCCCTGTACCAATGAAATCACAGGTCTGGTCCTAATTCAATCCACTGGATTGAACTAGATAAATTATGAAATTCTTCTCATTTTGATTCTAAGTTTAAAAAGGGAAAATAGTTACATGAAGAATGAAGAATCCTATACCAAAATATCTCTGTAATGGCTGCCCCACAAAAAGCCATAATAGAAGAAGTTCTGGATTTGAGTCAAGAGAGGTGTGAGTTTGAATCCTGCTTCCACATTTAAGAGCTATTTTACCCTAAACTAGTCACTTAACCACTCTGAGCCTTAGTCTCTTCATCTGGAAAATAGAGGTGATCATTATTCTAATTCATATAGCTCCTTAAGGCCTACAAAGCACTTTACATACATTTGATCCTCCCACAATCCTGTGAGGTAGATACTACTGCTTTCCATTTCACCGCTGGGGACACAGAGATGGACAGTTTATTCAATTTTACAGGATTATACAGTTAAGGCCGGATTTGAACTCATTTCTTCCTTACTCCAAGTCCAGCACTTGACCCTACTCTGCTGTGTTCCCCATCAACCTTCAATATTATCTACCTCACAAGGTTTTGGGGAGTCTTCAATAAAATTACATATTTAAAGAGGTTTGTTAACTTTAAAGTGGAGGCACTAGTGTCTGCTCGAGTGGTAGTAGTTATATTCAACACAGATTAAGAACTTTCCCTTCTACCTGTCTGACCTTGGGCCTCAGTTTCCCAAACTGTTAAATGATTTCCTTCTAGCTCTAAAGATATGATCCTTATAAACAACTTTCCAGGGAATTATTTCTATTGCCTTTAGAAACAAACTAAGGCACTGAAGGAAATGTTGTGCTGGTTAAAAAAAGGACCTCTGATGGAATTCACCAGCTCACTTCTTTCTCATACTCAAAAGATATGTAGATGACTGAGAGGCAGAAATAGAAAATGAATACTGATTTTGTGTTTAAACTGACTTTAATACTTACAGAATCCCTGAGTTCATTGATATGGCCATGCCCTCCATCAAACACAGGCCATGATCATTCTATGTCTTAATACCAACAACTTGTCCTGAAAACCAGAATTTAAGAAAACACCAAAGGGCCAAGCTACTAATTGATCCAGTAAAATTGCACATACCTGAGATAGTATACTGCATGATCAATTTAAAAGTATAATTATAATATCTGCTTGCATTATGTTGGTCAAATTGAACTCTTTGCTGTTCTTTAAATTAATAGTCCATCTTCTTTCCCCACCCCCTCCATGTAGAATGCACTCTGCTCAAATCCCCCTTTCTGAATCCTTGCCTTCCATGAAGAGATAGCTTCCATTAAGCCTTCCTTTCTCTTTCCTTCACCTCCATCCCCTGTAAATATTCAGAGTTCTTTGTCTGACTCCCTCCCTTTGTTGTACTAATATGTGTTAATATGTGAAATGTGTATCCTTGAAGGCAGTGACTTCATATTGGTGTTTTTGATTACCCTCACCTGGCATAGCACTTTGCCTGGAGAAGATGTTTAATTAATGTTTTTTTTTAATTGGATAGATGATCTTTATTAGAGAAATTTAAAATAGTCACTTAACGATTGCCAAAAAATTACAAAACTATATTATTTCCCTGCTTGGATAACCTCAGATGTGATAATGTCTTATAACCCAAGATACTACAGGAAGTTCTAATGGCAATCAGAAATATAGATGACTGTATTCTGTGGGTGACAAAAGGACTGTCTCACAATCTTCTTCTATAGCATAGTTTCAATTTCACCAACTTACTTGAAAAGAGCCATGTGTTATACACTTAGTTCCCATCAATTAGCTCTAGAAAGCTCTGAAATATTAAGTATTTAGTTCCCATCAATTAGCTCTAGAAAGCTCTGAAATATTAAATATTTCAAAGTCTATGCTCATGTGACCTGACATAGCCTCTCTTCATTCTCACAGTTGACTGAACAATAAACAGATTTGTTAAGAATATTTTGTCAATATATGAATCTACTCTATGCCAAAAAAATGCCATGCTAGGCAGAAAAAAAGATAAGATGTGGCCTCTGTCATCAAAGAAGTCACCCACCTAACCGTCATCTAGAAGGAAATTCAATACAATTTTCTCCCAAAATGTTTGCTAAATGACTGCTAGGTACAAGGCAGAGTTAAGGAGATGGCCCAGTGGATAAAGCACAGGGCCTGGAATCACAAAGGCTGGGTCCAAATCTGGCCTCAGATACTTACCAGCTGTATGACCTTGGGCAAGCTACCTAAGCTGTTTGTCTTAATCTACTGGAGAAGAAAGTGGCAAATCACTTTAGTATCTTTGCAAAAGAAACCCCACAGACACTATCGTCCACAGGGTCATAAAGAGTAGGACAAGGCTGAAGGACTGAACAGCAATGTATAAGACACTGAGATAGGTACTGGAGATACAAAGCAAAGATACAATAGTCCATCCCCTTAAGGAGTTTGCATTTTGGTGGGAACATATAACATGATTAAGTAAGTAAATATTACTTTTAAGGAAAAGGAAGGGATTACTGGCAGGTCCGTGAATCCCGTGGGGAAAGGGTTTTCTATAAGAGATCTAGAGATGCTGAGCCTTGAAAGGAAGCCAAAGATTCTAACAAGTGGTAAGGAGTAATGTGAAGGAGCTTGAGGAGAACACCTTCGTCCCAAAAGGTCCCACATATATAAAAATATTTATAGCAGCTCTCTTTGTGGTGGCCAAGAACTGAAAATCCAGGGAATGCCCATCAATTGAGGAATGGCTGAACAAGTTGTGGCATATAAATGCAATGGAATACTCTTGTGGTATAAGAAATGATGAAGAGGAGGACTTCAGAATAGCCTGGAAACACTTAAATGAACTGAGGCTAAGTGAAATGAGCAGAACCATGAGAACATTATACATGGTAACAACCATAGTGTGCAAGGACTGTTTCTAATATACTTAAAACACTCCCAATGGACTCTTGAGGTAAAATGTCATCCAAATTCAGAGAAAGAACTATGAAACTGGAACACAGAATGAAGCAGAATATTTTCTTTTGTGCTACGTTTTGGTTTGGTTTAGTTTTTCTCATGGTTTCTCCCATTCATATTAATTCTTCTACGCAACATGACTAATGTGAAAATGTGTTTAATAAGAATATATGTGTAGAACCCATATAATATTGCATGCTATCTCAAGGAGGGAGAGGGGAGGGAAGGGAAGAAAATTTAAAATTTATGGAAGTGATTGTTGAAAACTTAAAACAAATAAATTAATTTAAAAAAAGCCTTTATCCCAGACATAAGAGATGAAATACCAAGTTTAGGGAATAGCTGTTAGATCAGTCTGACATACATGAAGGAGTGTGATGTGAAATAGACCTGGAAAGGTAGGAGTGAACTAGATCATAAAGATCTTTGAATGTCAAGATGAAAAATTTGTATTTTGGTTACTTATGTATTGTTTTCCTCTCTTGATACTACAATCTGACAATGTTACTCCTTTGCTCAAAAAAGAAAAAAAGTGGTTCCCTACTGGTTTTAGGACATTGTTGTTTGTCCTTTGTTTTCAAAGAAGACAGATAACTTCATGGGATGATGTCCTGAATTGCCTCGGTTTAAGAGAGGCAGAGTTTCAGAAAGTCATCAGCCAAACTCTCACTTCCAGAATCCTCAGAACCTGGTGGGAAGATAAAAATCAGGTGATGGCCCAGGATGTAGTGGATGACCTTGGCATCTTCAATGTCTAACCAAGCTTAAGCCTGCTCAGTAGCCATCATGAGTGTTGGAACAAATTGTTCCTATCTGCACATGCCTCAAGAGGGAAGTCTTCACTTGCTTGGGGTAGACATCCCCCCATCTCCCCAAGGGAGGTCTGTCAGTTATCCTCAATCTGACTTAACTTGTCTGCTGAGACATTTCACAGGTGAGTGACCATTGCACAGGCTACAGCTTCTTGGAGTCACAGATGAGAAGCAAGTCACCAAAAGTGGATAAAGAGCCTTGAGAAGGGCTCTACAAGCCCTCACACCAGAGGTGCTAGTCCTCCAATAACCCATACGTCGTTCCCTTTAGGATAAGACACAAAGAACACGATACATTTACAAGAGGCATAAACCATATACTATAAAAAAGCTAAAAATAATGATAACTTCCATATATATATTAAGGATCATATACAAAAATCCAAACTCTCTTTTAAAAAATTTTTTGTTACATCTTAAGTTCCTGTTCCCCTTTCTTCCTCCCTTCCCCATACTAAATAAGACCACAATGTGACACAAATTTTAAAATATATGTAAATTATGTATATACCATATACATATATATACGCATGCATACAAACTATGTATATAGTTTACATACATAAACATATGTATACTATGCATACTTCTATTTATCAATTCTTCCTCTGTAGGTGGAGAGCACTTTCTTTCATGTATGTCCTTTGTAGTTGATCTGAATATTTATGATACTCAGAATAACTTGGTTGTTCACAGTTATTTTTTGAATAATATTGCTTTTGCTATATGCAATGTTCTCTTGATCCTGCTCATTTAACTTTTCATTATTTCATGTAATCTTTCCACATTTTTTCTAAAATGAACCAGCTCTTCATTTCTTATAGCACAGTAATATTCCATCATGATAACATACCACAACTTATTTATCCATTCTCCAACTGATGGACATCCCCTTAATTTCGAAGAATGCTATTGTAAATATTTTAGAACATATAGGTTCTTTTCCTTTTTTCCCTGATCACCTTGGGAAAGAGATTTAATACTGGTGTTTCTGGGTCAAAGGATATATACAGTCTTATAACTCTTTGGGCATAATTCCAGATTACTCTCCAAAATGATTAGATGAGTTCACAATTCCACCAAGAGTATATTAACATCCCAATTTTTCTATATCTCCTCCAGAATTTGTCATTTTTTCCCTTCTATAATTTTAGTCAATCTGATAGGCATGAGATAATACCTTAGGGCCTTAGTTGTTTTAATTTGCATTTCTCCAATCAATAATGATTTAGAGCATTTTTTTCATATGGCTATATAGAGTTTTTGATTTAATCACTGAGAAATCTCCCTGTTCATACCATTTATCAATTGGGGAATGACTCATATTCTTATAAACTTGACAAAGTTTCCTATATATTTGAGATATGACACTTTATCTGAGAAACTGTCTATAAAATTTTCCCCCAATTTCTGTTTTCCTTCTAACATTGCCTACATAGGTTTTATTTTTACAAAAGTTTTTTTTAATTTAATGTAATCAAAATTATCCATTTTGTAACTCACAACCCTCCTTATCTCTTGCTTATTCATAACTTCTCCTATCCATAAGGCTGATAAGTAATATATTCCATGTTCTTCTAGTTTTCTTATGACATCTCCTATATCTAGGTCATGTACCCATTTTGACGTTGTATGAGTAAATGGTATGATATCAATCTATACCCAACTTCTGCCACACTGCTTTCCAGTTTTACCAATAATTTTGGCTAAAAATGAGTTCTTATCCCCAAATCTTAAATCTGTGCATTTGTCAAACACAAGACAGCTAATCATTCACTATTGTGCATTGCATTTCTGTTCTATGCCATTGATCCACATTTCCATTTCTTAGCCAGGACCTGTGAGTTTTGATAATTACTACTTTATAATATACTTCAAGATCTAGTACTGCTAAGTCTCCTCCCTTTACCTTTTTTATTAATTCCTTTGATATTCTTGATGTTTTGTTCTTCCAAATGAATTTTATTTTTATTATTTTCTAGCCCAAGAAAGCATTACTTGGTCATTTAATTGGGATGGCATTGAATAAGTAGATTAGTTTGGGTAGAATTATCATTTTTATTACATTGGCTCTTCCCACCCAAGAAAAATTTATATTTCTCCAATTATTTAAGTCCTAGTTTGTATAAAAATTAGTTTATAATTATGTTCATGTAGTTTCTGGGTGTGTCTTGGCAGGTACACTCCCAGGTATTTTATACAGTCAATAACTGTTTTAAATGAGCTATATCTTACTATCTCATTTTGCAGGGTTTTGTTGGTGATATATGGAAATCTTAATGATTTATGTGGGTTTATTTTATATCCTGCAGCTTTGCTAAAATTATTAATTATTTCAACTAACTTTTTAATTTAATCTCTAGAATTTTTCAAGCATACTATATCATCTGCAAAAAAAAGATAGTTTTATTACTACCTTCTCCATTCTGATTCCTTCAATTTTTTTTTCTTCTCTTAATGCCGTTGTTAGCATTTATACTGCAAAATTTAATAATATACTGGTGATAAAGGGTATCACTGTTTCACTCCTGGTCTTATTGGGAAGGCTTCTGGTTTATCCATATTAAGAATAATGCTTACTGATGCTATTAGGTAGATTCTTAACATTTGCAGGAAAAATCCATTTATACCTATGCTTTCAAGTGTTTTTTTTTTTTTTAACAGAAATGAGTGTTGTATTTTGCATCTATTGATATATCATATAATTTTTGTTACTTTGGTTATTGATATAATTCATCATGTTAATAGTTTTACTTAGGTTACACAAACATCATAGTGTATGATTCTTGTGATATATTGTTATCTCCTTGCTAGTATTTTCTTTAAAATTTTTGCATCCATGTTCATTAATGAAATTGGTCTATAATATTCTTTCTCTGATTTTGCTCTTCCTGGTTCAGATATCCATACCATATTTGTCTCTTAAGAGGAGTTTGTTGAGACTCCTTCTTTGACTATTATTCTAAATAATTTATTTAATATTGAATTAGTTTATCTTTAAATTTTTGGTAGAATTTGCTTGTAAATCCATCTGATCCTGAAACTTTTTTCTTAGGAAACGCATTTATGGCCTAAAATAGTTTTATTTAAATATCCTATTTCCCTTTCTGTTTATTTTTTATAATTATTCTTTCAATTCATCGATGTAGATTGGGCAAAATAATTCCTAATAATTGCTTTGATTTCATTTTAATTAGGGATATATTCACCCTGCACCCTCTTTCAAAAAGCATAACACCTTCATTTACTTTTATCTAGTATATAACAGCTCTCAACTCTGGGCCAGGGACTATCAAACTATAAGCCAAGGTCCCCTGGCGTTACTTTCTTCTCCACTCTCAACCCAGATGAAAGATAGAGCACAAAATTATTAGTGTATTTGAGGGTGGGGGTGGGAGAGAAATCTGTAATTTCTTTGGTGAAGGGAACCCTCAGTGAGGAAACTCCCTCTAAGAAGGCAGATAGGTATCTAATCTAAAATTTATATTAATAAGAGAATTGCCTAAATTTCACAAGGTGACTGTTGTTGAAAGGTTTTGCATGGTTACACATGTATATCCTATAACAAATTGCTTGCCTTCTCAACAGGATGGGGGCAGGGGAGAATTTGGAATTGAAAAGTTTAATAAATGAAGGTTAAAAATTGTTTTACAGGTAACCAGGGGAAAATGAAATATTAAATAAAAGATTTATTATACATTAAAAATAAATCCCAAATAAATGAGAAAATATTGCAAGTAACAAGAAAAAAAAATCTTAAATACTGCAGAAATACAGTCGGAATTTCACAAGACCTACCTGCTTCTACTCTAAAAGACCATAGGTCTTGGAATATTATGTTTTGAAGAGAAAAAGAACTGGAATTGTATCCAACAATAACTTACCCAGCAAAGTTGAGTATAATCCTGAATGGAAAAAAAAAATGGACATTTGAAAAACTGAAAGATTTGTAGGTATTTGTAACAAAAATATCTGGAACTCAATGGAAATTTGATATAAAAGATACAGTAGAAATATAAGAAAACTTTAAAGACTAATTATAAGGAGAGGGAGAGAGAGAGAGAGAGAGAGAGAGAGAGAGAGAGAGAGAGAGAGAGAGAGAGAGAGAGAGAGAGAGAGAGAGAGAGAGAGAGAATTGTCTAAAGTTTTGTCGGGATATCACTATATATCAATGGTGGGTCTCATCACAGAGGAAGTATATGTCAGTGACAAGGCTTAAAACCACTCTGTGTCTTTGTGTCAGTGATTAGGGGCACATTACTTGTGAGACCCTCTCTAACTTGAGGATTCTGCAATAGAACTTCCGTTCCAAAAAAACAATGTGATCTAAGTCATGATGTGAGAGAGGACCTGTGCCAAATCAAGCCAGTGCATATAATCAAATCCAAGGGTTAAGTGAATATTTCTCATTGCTGTGGGCTATGATAATTTCTAATATCAAAAAAGCTCCAATCCACATCCCACAAAAGTCTTACTATTAATATCTAGCTGACTGAGAATGAATGAATAAATAAAAATGCATTTATTAAGCACTTACTATTTGCCAGATATCATGGATTATACAAATATCAAAAGATAATTCCTGGCCTAGAGGAATTTAGGTAAGATATACATAGTGGAATAGTGACCATGGAGAGGGTGAACTGGGAAGAGAAGGAAAGGAAGGAAACAAACATTTATTAAATACCTACTATATTCAAAGCACTGTGCTAAGTGCTTTATAAATATCACTTTCTTCTGACCTTTACAATAATCCTGGGAAGTAGATACTCTCAGGATCCCCATTTTACTGCTAAGGAAACTGAGATCTACAGAGGTTGAGTGATCTGCCAAGAGACATATAACTAGTAAGTGTCTGAGGCTAGATTTGTACTCAAGTGTTCCTGACTCCAGGCATAATATTCTATTCACTGTATCACCTAGCTGCCTCAAAGAGTCAGAGTCAAAGAGATCATCAACAGGCATACAGTGATGGATTGACACTTTTTAAAGGACTTATTTATTTAAAGGTCTGTTCTTGTTGATTTGAGTGGTTACTGTGTCCAGAGAAAGAGTAGAAAAGGGTGGAGGGGCAGGCAATGTCATGGTAGCAAAATGTTTAGAGTGGGCCATGCTGATTCTGGGACCAAACAGACATGGCGGATTCACAACACTGAGGCGAGAAAAGACATAATTGCAAAATGCCAATGCATTTTGTGCACATATGGGTCATGGACCTTTTGCAATTATGCTGTGGCCACCTAAGATCTGTAACTAACAAACTAGAAACCACTGGGCAAATCACTAAGTGGGTAAAGAAGTTCAAAACAGTGGCCAAAAACAGAGACGTCATCCCAAAGTCAAATCAAGTCAAATCTTCGTGCATTTAAATGCCTTCTCTATGCCAGGCACTGTGCTAAGCATGAGGTATACAAAGAAAGGAAAAAAAAATCTCTGTCCTCAAGGAGCTCTGATGCTAACAGAGGAAACAACATGCCAACAATTGTACAAACAAGCTGTCTTTTTACAGGACACAAGGGGTGGGTGTAGTCTCAGACACTTAAGAGAGGATGCCAAGGGATAGAGCTGAGGAGGAAGAGTATTCCAGGAGTGGGATAACTAGTGAAATGTCAAGAGGTGGGAGCTGGAGTTCTATGCAAGGAACAGCAAGGAGTTTGGGGCAGTTAGGTAGTGCAGTTGTTAGAGCACCAGTGTCAGGAGGACCTGAGTTCAAATCTCACCTCAGACACTTGACACTCACTAGCTGTGTGACCTTGGACAAGTCACTTAACTCCAACTGCCTCATCCTGGGTCATCTCCAGTCATCCTGATGAATATCTGGTCACTAGATTCAGATGGCTCTGGGGGAGAAGTGAGGCTGGTGACCTGTACAGAGCCCCCTCACTCAAAACAAAGTCAAGTACAAGTCATGTCATTATTTCTCTGACGGCATGGTCTTCTTTGGCAATGAAGAATGAACACACACATAGCAAGGAGTCTAGTGTCACTGGGTTACAGAGCATGTGAGAGGGAGGAAAATCTAAGAAGACTGGAAAGATAGTAGCAGGTTGGTTAGAAAGGGTTTGAATGCCAAACTTATTTGATACCAGAAGACATTTTGTTGTTTATTGAAACTGGAAGGAGCTGGGAAGCAATCTGCTCACATCAGCTTTATCACCAAGTCAGGGAGAACACATTGGGGCTGGGGAGGAGGGGGGATGGAGAGGGGATCCATAGTTGTACTAGAGATAGCTATTTTTCTCACCTGATTTTTATACACAGAGCAGCATAGAACATCTTTCTATGACAACCAACAGTGAACCAGTAATACTCTGTCCTTGCTCTGGGGCCTCAGTGTAGCTGTGGTTCCAGACAGGGTTAAGCTGCTGCTCCTTCATTACCTGTCTTGGTTGATTTTTCTTTTCACATCACAGGCAACTTTTTTGTGTGCTGAATTTCTGTGCATAGAAAAGATATTTCTCTGTGCACAGAAGGCTTTCTGCACAGAAAAGATATTTTGAGAAGGGAAGGGAACATTGATCTATATCCCGCCAATACTGTACATATGAAAATTTGCATCTGAAGTAGACTTTGAATGTTTGTTCTTGTTGAGAATGCAATTATTCTAGCTCATAGCCAACAGCAACTACCTTGGGCTTTTGGGAAAAGGCCCAAAACAATGTTTTCTCAGAGCTATTCATAATTGGAAGGGGCATGTCATTTTTAGTGTCCAAAGGGAAGTAAGAGAAGCAAGGTTACTGTTGTTTCTTTTTTACAGAGAGAAAATAACTATTAAAATGTTGTTGGCCGCTGCAACGAAAAAATACTAATGGGCCTAAGTAACAGATGGAAATTGAAAAGCATGCACAGTGTCAAAAACCCCAATACGGTAATTTGTTAAATTATAGGAATTTCTTTTCCCTAGAGAAAAGAACTCTGTGTCTGGAGCATGCTGATAATTCATGGGCAGTCGTGGTTATTGCAGTAACACAGCAACCTTGTTTCCCTATGAAACCAGGGGGAGCTAATTAATTACAGTGGTTCAGCTACCAGGTTAGAAGCCAAGTTGGCTGCCCTGTTTCCAAAAACTTCACTTTCTGTGATTTCAAAGACTCAGAATTTTCTTAATTATCAAATAATTCTGATGACTACTTACAAAACTTGTTAGCTCTCTCTAGAAAGGAGCTGCCTCCTAAATTATGTCTGTTCCGGTTCAAACCATTTTGATACCTGTTAGCCAGTCCCTTAAATCCTCAAACATTCTTATTGAATAGAAATTTTTCTTGGTTATTATTCTGTAGTACAGTGAAGACATAAAGATGGGGAAATGTATCATGATTTTATAAGGGGACAGACTGAAGCTTTAAAAAAATGATGTATTGACTTGTTTACCAAGAAACTGACAGCTTTACACACACACACACACACACACACACACACACACACACAGAGCAGACCAGTTAATGCATAGCTATTGCTTTTATTTTCCTAAGAAAAATAATAATAATAATATAGTAAAAATTGTAACAAAGGATGGTATAGGATTGAATCTCTTCATTCTGAGAGCCTAGATTCATCTCCAAGCTCTGCTGTTACCACCCATGTGACCTTGGTCAAGGCATTTAATCATCTAGCTCTTAGTTTTCTCATCTGTAAAATGGTTGACCTAGATGATCTCTAAAGTCCTTCTAGGTCTAAGTCTATAATATTAGTTCATAAGGAATACAAAACAGGCTCTAGGATAATGGCCAGTGGATGATAATATATTGCCCTTGACATAGACTAAATAGCTTTATTTATTCACTGATTTATTTTCTAATGCCCTGAAAAATAAATCAGTAAACTTGGGCAAGTCACTTAACCCAAACTGCCTCATCTTGGGTCATCTCCAGTCATCCTGATGAATATCTGGTTACTGGATTCAGATGGCTCTGGAGGAGAAGTGAGGCTGGTGACCAGCACAGCCCTTCCTCACTCAAAACAAAGTCAAGTGCAGGTCATGTCATCATTTCTCTGATGGCATGGTCTTCTTTGGCAAGGAAGGATGAACACACACTGCAGTGATCTGATCAGTTGGCAATTCTTCAATCTAGGAACACTCCAAAGAAACTTGGGAAATAAATGAGGTTCCTTTTCCATGTACACCCTCTGTCTTCAGTTTCCACCCTCTTTGTCCCCTGGGGACTCAATTATTTCAATATGCTGAGGTAAGGCAGTTTCAAATTCATTCATACTAAGATGTTAGGGTCTTAACTTATTACTGCTAAGGAAGATTTGAGGGAGTATGATGTAATGGTTAGAGCAAGAAGTGGAAAGGAATTGGAATCAATTTATGTCATAGTTTTGATACTTTTTTTAAATTTTAGACAAATACTAAAACTTAAATGCATAATAAGAAAAGCAAAAGAAACATTATAAACTTAAATATAAAAGAAGAAAAAACATGCCATGTGTACAGCAGAACATGAGAAGATTCAGAATATATAGCAATGACATATCATTTCAAGAAAGCCTATAAATTAAATATTGTGGGATATGTTGAAAGCTGGCCACCTTTTCTTTGCTTTTTTGTAGGTTTTCTTTTGTTCTCTGTGGTACACTTTTTACTTGGTTCTTTTTGCCCCCTTCCTCTCCCCTACCCACAAACCCCAGGCTAAAATTGAGCATGGATATATTTATATATAGGTATTGATATATAGATGCATGTATATACATACACATACATACATATATAAACATATACTTTCCCCAAGAGATTCTACTCCTAATCTTGTTTGTCATCTCTTTTTTCCTATTACTCCTAAATCCTCTATTTTACTTCTACCTGCTATGTTGCCCTCTTATTATTTAACCTACCCCCACTCCAGGAATCCCTCCCTTATCCTCCCATTCCCCTAGATCTAAAGACCCTTCTATACCCCACTTTAAACCTACTCCCTCACCCTCCCTTCTAAAGGTTCTTCCTCTATCCTCTCCCTCCTTCCTTTCCCCTTAGAGTTTTATTTTTTCTGAATTTAGAAGACTTTCCTACTCTTCTAGATGTATATGTATTTTCCCCTCTTAAAAGAATTTCCATTTCCAGTGAAAGTTGGTTTCCACAACTAATAGCCCCCCATCTAATTTCCATTTCAGTTCTTCCTCTTGCCCCTTATTTGTATAAGATAATTACTCTTTCTCCTATTCTTGAACAGTTTCACTTTTTGAAGACATATCATATGCCGGTCTACCCCAATCTTTCTTATAAGCTACCTAATCGCTAGTAATAATCTTAGACATAGGTTTTACATTTTCCATACATAAAAGGTAAACATTCTATCCTTATTTAGTCCCTTGTAACTGGTCATTGGTATGCACCTTATATTTCTCTTGGCTCTTGTGTGTCAAACCTTCTATTGAGTTTAGAGTTTCTTTTTTTAACAGAATCTGAAAGTTGATCAGATGTTCATTTTTTTTTTCCATTCAGAATTATGCTTAGCTTTGCTGGGTATGATATTTTCAGCTGGGGGTCCAGTTCTTCTGCTCTTCCATACATAGTGCTCTAAGATCTGCGATCTTTGAGTGTTGCCAACGCTAGGTCTTGTGTGATTCTAATTGTGGTAATGTCATATGTGATTTTTTTTCTTATTGCTCATAATATTTTGTCTTTGCTCTAGGGTTTTCTGAATTTAACCATAATATTTCTGTGAGTTTTCCTCATAGGATCTCTCAGGTGGTGTTTGGTGGATTTTTTCTATTTCCACTGTCCCTCTTTGTTCTAATCTGGTTCAATTTTCTGTAATTACTTCTTGTATTATTGTATGAAGATTCTTTTTTTTTGGTCAGAACTTTTAGGTCCAATTATTCTTATGTTTTCTCTTCTTGATCTGTTTTCCAGATCCATTATTTTTATTATGAGATGTTTCATGTTCTCTTGTATTTTTTCATTCTTTATATATATGTACGTATATTTTTTTATTTCTTCATCTCATATCTTTGCTGGCTTCTCCTTGTCTAATTCTCATTTTCAAGGAGTAATTATCTTCCTCAAGATTTTGGATTGCCTTTTCTAATTGGTTGACTTTCTTGTTGTGATCTTGTTTTTCTTGTATTATTCTTATTTTTCTTTTTAATTTTTCCTCCATCTCTCTCATTTGATATTTAAAGTCTTTTTTAAGTTTGTCAATGAATTCTTTTAGGGAAGGTGATCACTTGACATTGCTCTTTGAAATAGAAGAGGGTTCTGAACCCCAGTCTTCTCTATTCCAATAGTAGCTCTCTATGGTTGGATCCTTTCTCCTTTGCCTATGCATTATCTTTTTGTAATAATTTAGTTTTTATAATCACCTGTAGTCCTGGGGTATGAGGGATGGTGCCCTTGGCTTCTGATCCTCTTCAGTTCTCCCCTCTAACCTTGAACTTGAACTGAAACCTCCATCTTCCTGTAAGTACACACAGTTAGCAGAGTCCCCTGCCCCACTCTTCTGCACTCACCAGGCATGTGCTGGTTCCTTCTCGCCCCCACTGCTCTTCACAGAACGTCTGGTCTGGTATTCCTTGTCAGCAGAGATTCCCTGTCCTGTGGCAGTTCCTGTGGCAGGGGCAGTTAGCCTCTCAAACCAACTAACCCAAGGGTTTACCACTAGTGGTTAAAGTGGACTCTATCCTGGAAGTGTTTACTCTTCACAGGGAGGGAACCTCATTCTGGGATATTTCTTCAGGTCTTCTCTGATTGTCCCAAGAAAGCCTCTGTTCTGCCCCTACTCGTATTGTATTCATTGCTCTATGTTTGCCCTGAGGTGCTATTTTATATCTTTTATGGAGGAAAATCTTGACAGTGTGAAATTTTCTGACCTACTTCAACATCTTCCAGAATTCTCTCCCCAATACTTATTAACTGTTCAACTGCAGCAGATCACATAACCTCTTTGACTCAGTTTCCTCATCTGTAAAAAGGTGATAGTAATATTTCTATCTTGGGTTTGAATTAAGGAATATGCTCTTTAAGGTAGTATTGTTTTAAGAGGCTAGCAACTGGATGGATAGAGTCCAGGGTCTGAAGTCGGGAAGACACATCTTCATGAGTTTAAATCTGGCCTCAGACATTTGCTAACTATATGACCCTGAGCAAGTCACTTAAGCATATCTCCCTCAGATTCCTCATTGTAAAATGAGTTGGAGTAGGAAATGGCAAGCAGCTCTATTATCTTTGCTAAGAAAAGCCCAAGTGGGATCATGAAGAGTCAGAGACTAGGGGAAGAAGGGAAAAAAATACTGGAGAAAGTGTTATTCATGCCATTTAAACTTCAAAGTATGTTGTGCCTACATTTCATTTTGCTTTGTTTGTTTTTCCCAGAGAGCTGGTAAAACACTTTGTAAATACTCTTTCTATTATGCCAAGAAAATTAACACTTACCTTCCTTCTGATAAAGGGCATTCTGGCCTCACTGACACTCCCTTTGGAATGATGGTCCTTAACTTTCATGATTTATCTCCCAATCATCCACAACCAAAACCTAGAATCAACTTTGATTTCTTCTGTCTTTCACCCCTCACGCAGTCAGTAAATCTTGTCAATTCTTGCCATTGCAGAGTGTTTTGAATGATGTAATATCTTTAGCAGAAAGCTAAGTGGAAGTGAGAAGTGTTGAACAAAAAGTTGAAGGACAGAGAAGGGTTTGTTAAGAATGTAAGGATACCACCAGATACAATGAGAAGAGAGCTAGGGGAGAGTTAGGTGGAGAAAGCCTAATGGCAGACAGGAATAAATCTGACCTGAGTAGTTTAGGAGGGGAGTAGAATTGGAGCCATTCTACTTCCCTCTAAGTTGACATTAACAGATGATACATTAGAGAAGCAAAGCTGTTGTATCCTCTTTTTCATCACTAAAAGTGATCTTTTAGTCCATCCAATTTAAAGAAACTTTAAATATCATTTAGTACAAGTTCTCACCCATACCTTCCATAATATCTATACCAAGTGATTATCTGGCCTCTGCCTGAAGATTTCCATTTCTGAACAGCTCAAATTGTTTGGATGGTTTTTTTTGTTTCACTATGTATGGAGTCAATATCTGTCTCTCTAATAACTTGCATTAGTAAGAAGTTAAATTTGTGAAGCAATGTGCTAGATGCAAGGGATATAAATACAAAAAAATAAATAGTCACCCTTATTCACAAGGATTTTAAAGCCAGGTCTGCCCCATTCTGTAGGCACATCAAGGCAAAAAAAAAAAAAAAATTAAGTACTTGCTATGTTGACACACTGTGCTAAATCCTAGGGATATACATATAAGATAAAAGATAATCTTTGCCCTTAAGGAGTTTACAATCCAATAAAGGTAATACCCAAAAGGGAGCCAAAAAGGGTGAAGGGGGATGAAAATATCAGCTTCAGAGCATGGTTATGAAGTACAGAAAGTCAGGGCAGAGCTGGAAGAGGAACGAAGGCCAGCTTGGGCCCCTCTGAAAAGTGGAGGTCACAAATGCGAGAAAAGAGGGCAACCTTCTGTAGGGATAGTCCAGGGAGAGCTGGACAATAGGGATGGTTAGATATTCCAGGTGAGGTGACTCCAGGTGCTGAGGGAAGCTCCAGGAGACTGCAGCTAAGCCATAGGTTTGAAATTCCAGAAATTCATGAGCAAAGGAAGGAAGGAAATACATACGCTTCCACTTAATTTTTTGGAATCTAAATCTCTCTGCACTTATCTCTGATCATTTATTGGTTTCATTTTGATCCTCGGTCCTATTATGAGAATTAGTGAGATATATTGGTGAGCACTAGAGTAGGAATTAGGAGACTTGGATTCTCATATCAACTCTACTATTCTGATCTTGGACCAGTTGCTTCAACTCTAAGACTTATCTGTAAATGAAGAGGCTGAGTCAGATAATCTATTTAGACATTTTTAACTTTAAAATTCTATTATTATATCATATTATCTCTCCCATCCAATTCTGAGTCACCCAGAAAATGTGATCATTATACTTTTTTCTGTGTTCTTTCAAGTCACTGATAAAAATTTTGCATAGATCTAGGCAAAAGACAAAGACCTATAGTAACATATCTTGGTTGATACTGAATAAACTTTTTTGTATAGATTTTTTAAATGCCTGTAAATTCTACTAACTGTACTATCATCCATAGCATCTTATTCACCAGGATATCATGAAATATTTTTTATCAAATTTGTAGCTGAAATCAAGATAACCTATATTTGCAGGAACACTTTACCCAACAATAATAACACTATCCAAAAAGAATCAGAATATCATTGATATAGAACAACAAGGCACCTTAGAGGTTATCTAATCATTCATTTTATATATAAGAAAACTGAGCCCCAGGACTGTTAAGTGACTTACACAAGATGACATAGAATTTAATTATTGGAAGTAGGATCCAAACTCAGGTCTTTGGAATTGAAATGCAGTGCTCATTGGAAAACTTGTTTTTAGCTAACTGAATTCAGGTTACTTTTATTTTTTCTCCTTTTTTATTCAAAAGTAATAGAGAATTGAAAATTACTGAGAATTCCTGGGACAGTTGCTACCTTCCTCCCAGTCAGCAAGGAAGAAAATCAACGATAAAAACAAAAAATCACTGAGAAACTGTGGGATGTCCTTAAAGCCCATTCTCTGACATAGGTAGGGATAATGTAATAAGGTACAGATTTAGTTTCCTTTTGAAGGCAAGAAAAGGGTTCAATGTCCTACCCCACTAGGCTCATTTCTTATTCTCAACAAGGCTATTACTTCACTCAGTGAAACTTTCATCCTATGGATTCAGAACAAGATTGGTTGTCAGTAGTAAGATAGATACAGTTCTATGATGTAATTAATAACAGTGCTGGATATGCTCTGGGGCAATGATGACCTTAGCAATTTGGTTATAGATAGAGTTCCTACCCAGTGTTTTCCCAAGCATCTTGGCAGTCTTGGATCCATGTTAGAGCTTCCATATGAGAGTTTCTAGCACAGACACATCAGTTGCATTACATACCACACAAACAATTGTCATGGCAACTATTTGTAATTATATGTTAAGAATTGAATTGTTTCAAATCTCCCATCCCTCTTTGGAGATTCTTGCCCTGGGATCATACCTATAATTTCTCTGAACTTTGAAATGTAATTTGTTAAAGTCTAGTATATAACTCTAATTAAGTCCAGCAATTCTCTTCTTTTGCCATTTTGAAATATTTCCTTTCTTCCAGGGGCCTTCTTGGGCAAGACTCAGACTCATATAAATGAAATGATACTATTATAATAGCTGACCCAGCAATTATTTGCACAAAGCAGTAGTACAATATCCTTCTTCAAGGCCAACTTTTCCCATAGACCTCAGAGTAAGCAGCTGCATTCATATTATGAGAGTAAAAACAGCGAGAAAGGTTCCACCAACTCAACAATCACAGCCAAAACTCCCTTGTTTATTTTCCAATGTCTGGAATTCCTTTAACAATGGATAAAGACTTTCATTCAATTTTGCATGCCTTCCAGGGCCTTATCCAAAGTGGATACCCAATAAATAGCTGAATTCAAATTAATTCCACAATTAAAGAGAAAGCTTAAAATGCAAATATTCTTGAAAGAGAGAACACTGACAAATTCATTCTTGCTGAGGTATAAATGATTAACGTTAGATCCTTTGTGAGAATGGAAGGAACTGAGGGAGAACACAAGGGCTCTAAGTACTCCTAGGCACGATCGTAGAGGAAGAATGAAACTAAAGCCTTGGGCCGAGAGATGTGAAAAGAGAAGATCAAAGATTACTTCACAATTTTGTCTATATGGTGGCTTTACTTTTTTGTAAGCATTTTTTAAAAAACTCAGATAATAAAAGGCTGATCTGGAATTATCTGAGTCTGATATATTAACTATTAATATGTGTATGTATTAAACTCTGTATGGATCTACTAATGGGTTCACTAAAAAGATTTACTACTGGTGAAAGTTTACTTTAATTTTTCCAACTACATTCAAGTATCAAATGAATACCTCCAGGATCATAGTTGCAGTCACAGATTTCAGCAATACAATATTTTCAGGCTTTCTTTTTTAATCTCTTTAAATTTTGTCACTTTCTAAATAAGTTTCTTTTTAATGGACTTGGCAGTTGTGACCAGTGGTCACTCTTTTAATTGCCTAATGACTCTGAACTGTTTTGCCAGATCTTGGCTTATTAAATGGAAATGCAAAATGACTTGCTCACTGTTTCCTTTCAGTAAAGCCTGTGATTTGGGATGATATAACCAAATCAATATAAATAACTAAGAAGAAATGAGAAATTCAGACTTCTCTTCCTTGTTCAGAAAACGCACTCTTTGTCAAAGGACCACTTGCAGCCTTTCTGCACAATGCAGTTTCTTTTTTTATTAACATGAAATCTGATAAATGAATTGGTTTCCTCTTATTCACATTGATACAATTCTCTCCTAAGATTCTACAATTTTTTAAGAATGCATCTTGGAATATAAATTGAAAATTGAAGAGCAATAAAAAGAAAAATCGTTTCTACTTCACCTCCTGGCAGATTTTACATCTTCAGGCAACTTGTACTGGGGTTTAAAGGGCTGTGTGACAATCTAATTGTTCTACTTGATTGCAAATCATAGTACATGCAGGGAAAAGATGACTCTAGCTTGGCATATGTATTATTAAAATCTCTTAAATATGCCTGCACAGAGAAGATGGGAACTTCACTTCATGGTGACTAGAGGAAAATGAGAGGGAGAGAAAGACAGACAGAGAAATACACAGAGATATATAGAGGGAGAGGTGCACAGCTATGCAGAAAGAGACAGAGAGAAAACAGAAAGGACATGGAGGCAGAGATAAGGAGAAAGGCAAGAAAAGAGACCGGGAAGATAGGAAAAGGGAGAGACAGAGAAAGAGACACAGATAAAGAGACAAAGATCTATAGGAAGATAAAGAGAGAAACAGAATGACACAGGTAGAGATAAAAAGACAGAAACAGACAAACATAAAGGGAGAGAAACAGGGAAAGAGATGGGGAAATAGCCAGGAAAAGAGACAGAAACAGAGACAAAAAGAGAGGGAGAAAGACAGGGAAAGAGATGGGGAGACAAGGAAAGAGAAGCAAAGTCAGAGACAGAGACAAAGAGAGGGATAGAGGAAGGAGAGAGAGGCGGAAGGAGGGGGAGAGAGAGAAGGAGGAAGAGAGGGAGATCACCCTTACATGCAAGAATCTTGAGAGTCTCTATGCTGTAAAATATTTAGGGCTGCATAAAGAACATAGTGGGGTGGCCATGACCAATGGCAGAGTCAAAGAAGCAGAGGTGGGGGAGGAGAATACAGAGGGAGAAACAAGCTACAGGGATGAGCATTTTAAATGTGTAAAAAGATGTAATATGAACCTCTGTTTGAAGACATGCTAAAATACCTCAAAGCCCAAATACTCCAATAAATCTGTGATTTCATTGATGTGAGTAAAGCTTCCACCATTTCAGACCACAATCCATTCATGACTGCCCATCGTCAGGTCATGTAAATAGACATTTATTAAGTGCCTGTGATGTGTCAGGTGCTGTGTCAAGTGCTAGGAACACCAAGAAAGGAAAAGGTTAGCTCCTGCTCTCAAAGAATTCATGATCTAATAGGGGAGGCAACAAGCAAAGAACTTGTATAAACAAGAATATAGACTTGATAAATTGAAGATCATCTTAGATAGAAGGCACAAGAATTAAGGAAGACTGGGAAAGGCTTTTTACAGAAGGTGGTATTTTAGCTGAGATTTGAAAGAAGTCATGGAAACCAGAAGATAGAGATGAAGAGGAAGATAATTCCAGGCATTGAGGATAAGCTAGTGAAAATTCTCAATCAGAATGTCATATGTCTTCAGCAAGAAACAGCAAGGAAGCAAGTGTCACTGGATTATAAAGAACATGGAGGGTAGTAAGAAGTAGACAAAAGATTGTAAAAGTATGAAAGGGCCAGGTTGTAAAGGACTTTACAAATCAGTGAATTTTATATTTAAGTTTTGAGTTATAAAAAGCTACCAGAGTTTACTTGCTAAGAGGATGACATGAACAGACCTAGGCTTTAGGAAAGTCACTTTGGCAATCCAGTGGAAGGCCGACCAATCTGGACTATTGCGATAATCCAGATGTGAAGTAATGAGGATCTGGACTAGGACATTGGCACTATCAGAGGAGACAAGGTTGTATATATGAGAAATGTTACAAAGATAGAAGCAACAGGACTTGGCACAGACTGGATATGAAGAGATAAAGTGAATTGTCTTTGACAGTAAGAGAGAAGTTACGAAAACAGAAGGTGGGGGTACAGAAAAAAGGTAATCAGTTCAGTTTGGAACATGCTGAGTTTAAGATGTCTGTGAGACATAGGCTGAGGTGTCCAAGAGAAAGAAATGCAAGCCTCAAAGTGAAAAAAAGGGTTAGAGACGAATAAAGAGATTTCAAAATCATCAACATAGAGATGACAGCTGAATCTATGGAAGCTGATGAGGTCACCCAACAAAAAAGTATAGAGGGAGAAGAGAAGAGGACCCAGGACAGAGCCTTGGGGGATACTCATAGTTAGCTAATACAAACTTGCTGAAGATCCATTAAAAGGGATTGAGAAGGAATATTCAGGATGGTAGGAGGAAAATTAGGAGAGGAAAATAAATGAAAACCTAGGGAGAAGAGAGCATTAACGAGAAGAGGGTGAGCGAAAATGCAGAGGCCAAAAAGAATGAGGATATTGATAAAACGTCATCCTGTGTCCTTTTTCTTGTTCACATATTCCATACGTTTGGCCATTCAAGAAGTTGGGAATTTTCCTTAACATCTTCTGGCATGATGAGGACAATAATGGAGCAAGAAAGTTGGAAATTAGTTATCCTTTGCTCTCAACATTTGACCTACCCATCTTCTTTTTTCAATAAATGTCTTTAGCAGGGTGTTTTAAATTGTTTCTCCTTTGTAATTCTCCATCTGTACTGTGCTGAAATTGGATAATACACACCATGGGCCTCTCTACTGTCCTTTAGGCAATCCTCACTTACAATTTCTTGAAGACTACTAGTTTTCTATTACTTATAATCACACAATAGCACTAAGATGAATTAATAAATGAAACTATGTACTAAGCCATCCATATGACTTAGTGAGATAGGCAATGCCTTCAACGACCTTAAATACAGAGGAATGGTTGTCAAGGAAGAGAGTCTAAGAAGCCATAAAGATGGTGAATAGGATATACCCTTTTCAGAGACAACAATTGTGTTGTTTGATTATAGCTCTAAGAAGAAGCTGTGTATAAAAAGTGAGAGGGGTATCATGTGAACAGAAAAAGGTTGGGATGCAGATTGAGGACACATCGTCCCAGGGAATACAGAGTTGAGTTACTTAGCTCCTTCCAAGCATGATTTCTGACAGGTTACAATTAGCAGAGTTAAACAACAGCAGTAAGAAACAGCAGAAAAAAAATAATTTTATTAAAAAGATGGGCCTTTAAGGAGAAACATGGGGTCATAGAGAGAATTTTACAGATTTCTGGTTCACAAAATCCACAAAGCAGACTAGATATTTTCTCCCCTCGATACAACCTCTCAAACCTTTCCAAAATAGAAATCATGTACAAGAGATAAAGTAAGTCTCCAGAAGACACCAAAAACCTGAATGTGGTAACAATCTGATGCTCAATCAGGACCCCTTCTCCCAGCAACAACCATGCTGTGGCAGGGCTAAACAAGATGACCCATAGACTTACAACAGAAATCAATTCTCTTACTACCCCTACTTCACCTCACATAACTTGGGAAACTTGTTTTTCCTAAAATTGTGACATGGCAGTATGCCCTTCCTATGTCACTGACTTGGTTTAGAAATCAGAATCACAGTATATCAGAATTGAAAGGTCTAAGAAGTCATCTAACCAACTTGGGTATATACAAGAATAATTTCTGTAACATAATTAATTAGTTGCCATCCACTCTTGAGTTGCTGTGAGGAGGAACTGACCACTTCCCAAATAATCTCATCAATAGCACTAATTATTTAGAATTCATTCCCTCACATCAAGCCAAAAACCAAACTATGTGTAACTTTCAGCCATTTCTACTACTTCTTCCCTCTAGGGCCAGGTCAAAAAAATAATCAGTCTCCCTTTCACATGATAAGCCTTCAAAAGACAAAGGAACTTGAATTACAACCAAGGATCAACTACCCAGCAAAACTGAGCATGATCTTTAAGATGAGGATAAGGACATTCGTGAAATAGGGGACTTCCAGAGTTTCCTGATGAAAATCCCAGAGCTCAACAGAAAATTTGATCTTCATATCCAAGACTCAAGAGAGGCATAAAAATGTAAACAGGAAAGGGGGAAAAATTTGTCATTCAATAAGAACAACTTGCATGAGAAGATAATACTTACAACTCTTGAGAACTGTATCTTCATTATATCATAGGAAGGGAAATACATAAAGGAGTGGGTTTAAGTTGATTTTGATGTGATGATTAAAAAAACTTAAGTGCTGAAAAAAGATTGTAATGGGAAAAGAGAAAAGGATGAGGTAGAAAAGAGTAAATTAAATCATTTTACGAGCACAAAGACAATCGTAGTAGAGGGAAAGAAGGGAGGGTAACGAACATTGAAATTTATTCTCATTGGATTTTGGCCAAGGATGGAATAACATATTCAGTTATTTATAGAAATCTAACTTGCCCTATATGTATCTGGAGGGAAATGAAAAGGAAGGGAGGGAAGAAGTAGTAAGGGAAAAGGGAAAGAAAAAGGAGGGGAACTGATAGAAGGGAAGGCAGATTAAGGGAGGCAGCAGTCAACAACAAAACGTTAATGTGGAGGTAAAGGGAGAAAGGACCAAGAAAAGCATAAATGGGTGGGAGAAGTGATAGGATGGAGAGAAAGACACAAATAGTAATCATAACTGTGAATGTAAATGGGATGAACTCTCCCATAAAATGGAAGTGGATAGCAGAATGGACTAAAAATCATAATCCTACAATATGTTATTTACAAGAAATATAGGATGCACACAGGGTAAAGGCAAAAGGCTGGAGAAGAACATATTATGCTTCAACTGAAGTAAAAACAAGCAGGGGTAGCAATTCTGATCTCAGACAAAGCAAAAGCAAAAAATAGATCTAATTTAAAAAGATAAGGAAGGAAAAGTATATCCTGCTAAAAGACACCATAGAAAATGAAGCAATATCATTACTAAACATATTTGCACCAAATGGTATAGCATCCAAATTCTTAGTTTAGGGAATTAAAGGAAGAAATTGACAGCAAAACTATACTAGTAGGGGATCTCAACCTCCCTATCTCTGAACTTGATAAATCTAACCACAAAATAAACAAGAAAGAAATTAAGAAGGGGAAAAAAAATTTTAGAAAGTTAGGTAGAGTAGACCTCTGGAGAAAGCTGAATGGAGATAAAAAAGAATATGCCTTTTACTCAGTGGTACATGGCACCTACTTAGGGCATAAAAACCTCAGAATCCAATGCAAAAAGGCAGAAATATTAAACGCATCCTTTTCAAATTGCAACACAATAAAAATTGTATGTAATAAAGGGCCATGGAAGATACATTAAAAATCAATTGGAAACTAAATAATTTAATCCTAAAGAATGAGTGAGTCAAACAACAAATCATAGAAACAATCAATAACTTCATCCAAGAGAATGACAGTAATGAGACAACATTCCAAAACTTTTAGGGGAAGTTTTATGTCTCTAAATGCTTACATGAATAAAACAGAGAAAGAGGAGATTAATGAATTGGGCATGCAACTAAAAATGCTAGAAAAAGAATAAGTTAAAATTGCAGTTTATCTTCATCATTGACCCTTTAGGAAAAATGATAGGGAAAGAGAACTTCTACTGTTTTCCTAAGAAAGTAAGACTCCATTGACATTTTGTTACATTCAAGATCATTTTAAAGTTTTGGTTTGAGAATTTTTTTGTTGTTTGTAAGTAATTATTCCAAAAAGCAGTTTGTGAGGCAAGAATAATATTATTCTCTGACAAAGACAGCTAGTGACAGTAACAAGTTTAATCATAAGCAGAGAAATACTCAATTCCCAGCTGTGTCCCCTACATTATTCTTATCTGCCTGTCCTTTTCTTTTAATGTCTATCCATTCACGGTCTGCCAGCCACCAGTGAAAAAGTAGCTTTTGCTCCTGCCAAAAGTGTTAATTTTCTTACATCTTGCCCTCCATCTCTTCTCTTTTGTTCCTCATAGCAATAATAAATTTTTCCTTTCACCCTAATAGATGCTTCTTAAATTCTCTCTTCCATTACTATTATGTTACTCATCACCCAAGTTGCCCAACTGTTCACATGTTAATAGGAATGTAAATTATGTGAGTGGTGACAGATTATGAGTGGAAGGGTAAGAGAGTTAAAGTAAAATGCATTGGGAGGAGTAATGATCATGGCATATTTCCCTATCTTGGCCTAAGACCTCTGACTCTGAGATTCTCTTGAAAGTTAAAGGTTTCATAAAAATTGATTACTTCTTTGTGATCTTCTCTACCACTCTTGTTCTAGAAAATCATTCCTCAAAGATTTTCCCAATTCTGGTTTTATGACATTCAAGGAGAGGGTTTTGGCATGGTTTTAGAACTGGCAATTGGAGGACCTTGGTTTGAATAATGCTCTGGGGCAATTTGTTTAACCTCTTTGGGCTTCCCAGAATTTTGGCCTCATCTGTAAAATGAATGGGTTGGATTCTATGGTGTCAAAGATGTCTTAGGGATATATGTGTGCATATGTATGTGTATATATGTATGTTTTATGTATATAACCACAAAAATATACCATAAACATAATGTAACAGAAAATGTGGGACTGTCATATAGTAGAACACTTCAAATTTCCCAAAAGTTCATAGGGATCTGATTCTGTGAATGGTAAAAACCTCATAAAAGTTTAAAAGGTCAGCAAATCTCATAAAATCCTGCAACATAAGTAAAGATCTTTCTTCCTCCTTAACTGTCTCCATAACATCACCTCTATGGAGAGAGAAAAAAGGAAAATGTGATTCAGCTACTAATGTTCCATTTCTAGCTGCTGGCCCAAGAACAAGCCAACTATCCTCAATTTCAATGCTATATTTTTCACCCTATATCAATCAGACAACTTTTCCTGCTAACCCTTCTTCACTTTAATACCAGATGAAGAAGTAGTGTGCGTACTCTTTTTTCTTTGTCTGTTTCTTGCTCTCTCTCTCTCTCTCTCTCTCTCTCTCTCTCTCTCTCTCTCTCTCTCTCCCTTCCCTGCTTCCTATAAATATGCATCTGTATCCTCAATCTTAAAAAAAATAAACAACCAAAAACACAGCTTAATCCTATTATAACTGTTGGCTTTCACCACATGTCATATAAGTCTCAATATCTTTCCTCCCCATTATGGCTCAACTCCCTGAGAAAGTCATCTACATACACACAATTCAATCATTTTCCTCCTCTCCTACTCTCTTCTAAACCTTCTATAATATGACTTCCAATATCATTGTTCAATTAAACCTTCTCTCCAAAATTACCAATAATGTCTGAACAAGTACATTATCTCAGTACTCATGTTTTTGGCCTTTCTGATATATCTGCCATCATTGATTACCTTTTTATCCTGGATCCTTTCTCTTCTCTAGGATTTCATGACATTGTTCTTTCTAGGTTTCCTCTTATCTGTCCAATCACTGCTTCATAATCAGTCTCCTTTGCTGATTCTTCATCCGTGGCATGCCCACTAACCTTTGGTGTTCCCCAAAGCTCTATCCTGGATCCTCTTTTCATTTCACTCTATAGAATCCTCTAAATATCATATCCATAGATTACTTAAAGATATATAAGTTGATATGTATATGGATATAAAAATAGATATAACCATATTTGCTCCTAGTTCCTCTTCCAAGCTTTTAGTACCTGCTATGTACTAAACACTAGTTTAGTTACACTATGTACTAAACTCCAGTGCTAAGCACTGGAGAGAAAAAAAAAATAAAAGACAGTCCCTGTCCTCAAGGAGCTCACAATTTAATGAAGAAGAAAACAAGCAAATAAGCATAAGAATAGGAAATAATTAACAGAGGGAAGGTCTATTGCCTTAAGAGGGTTGGAAAAAGCTTCCTAGAAGATGGGATTTCAGCTGGGACTTGAAGGAAGTCAGTAAAGTCAAGATGAGAAGGGAGAGCACTCAAGGCATTGGGAACATCAAGAAAAATGCCAGGGTGTCTAGTTCATGGGACTGCCTAGGAGGCCAGTATCACTGGATCAAGGAGTATATGACAAGGATTAAGATGTAAGAAGATTGGAAAGGTAGGAATGTACTAGGTTATGCCAAACAGCAGAATTTGTATTTGATCCTGGAGAAAATAGAGAGCCATCAGAGTTTAATTACAGGAGTAATATGGCAACATACAGGATGTATTGGAAAACGAAGAGATTGGAGGCAGGTCAACCCACTGGCAGGCTATTACAGTAGTTTACATGTAACATGATGAAGGTCAGCACTAGAATAGTGACAGTGTAAGAGGAGAGAATGAAGTATATTTAAGAGATGTTGTAAAGTTGAAATTGAGAGGCCTTTGCAAAAGATTAGATATGGAGGGTGAGAGATAGTAAGGAGTCAAGGATGATACCTACCTTGAGCTGGCTTATCTAGCTTGAGGGACTGGGAAGATGGTGTTGTCCTCTATAGTAATAGGGAAGGCAGGAGATGGGGAGGATTAAGAGGGAAAGATAATTAGTTTGGTTTTTGACATATTGAGTTTGATGTCTACTGGACATCAAATTCTAGATTTCTGAAAGGCAGTTGAAGATGCAAAGTTGGACATCAGCAAAGAGGCTGGAGTAGGATAGGTAGATTAGAGAAAAAAATCAAAATAAAAATGGTAATTAATGGGAGATGATGAGACCACCAAGTGAAGTAGTAAAGAGGGAGAATTGAAGAAGGCCCAGGATGGAATCCTTAGGGATACCTATGGTGAGAAAGTATGATCTGGATGAGGATCCAGCAATGGAGACTGAGAGGAAGTAGTGGAATGAAATCCAGGAGAGAGCAACATCCCAAAAACCTAGAGAAGAGAAGATCAAGGAAGAAAGGGAAGGTAAAACTAGATTGCAAGGAGTTAATGAGATTGAGGGAAGGAAATGTGAAGACGTATTGTAGATGGAGTTTAACCACAAGGACAGAAGAGATGGATGGACAAATTAGACTTTTTGAGGATTGGGGAGACAAGGGCAGGCAGTACAGAAGCAGCCAGTAGACAAGGAGAGATGAAAAATAAATGATAAAGTAGAGGTGACAGAGGATAAAATGGGATCGATTGTGCTGGTAGAAGGGTTATCCTTGGTAAGCAGCAAGGTCACCTAATCATCTAAGAAAGAGATGAAGGAAATAGTGGAAGAAGGCACCTGAGTGATGTGAGATGAAAAAGAAAGGAGAAGAGAGAGCTTATGGTAAACAACTTCAATTTTTCCTGTAATATGTCAGGCAAAGTTTTTTGATGAGACATTTGGGAAGAGGAAAAGAATGGGAGGTTTGAGAAGGGATGAAAAGATTTGAAAGAGTCACTGTAGAGACTGGGATGATTTGATGATGGATGTATAATAGGATTACTTAGCAGCAGGGAGGATCTGATTGAGGTTATATGCCATAAATTTATAGTATACCCAATCAGAACAGTTGTGTGATTTTCTCCACCTTCTTTCAGCAGCACATGTGCATGAGCAAAAGTGTAACATAATGGGAGTGGTCAAAGGCTGAGGCCACAATCAGTGAAAAGGTAAGATTCTAGGGACTCAAAAGAGAACAGTATAAAGTTGGATTGGTTCACAAGGGGTAAAGATAGGGAAAAGACTAAAGAGTGGATAGTGCAGGGAAGATGGCCTGAGAGAGAACTGAAGGGTCAAAGATTTGAAGGTCATAATATAGATGAAGAGTAAGGTGTGGTAAGGGAAGGAAGAAGTGGGGGCAGAAAGACAATAGATTATGGTCAGATAAGGCTTAACAATACTTTAATAAGGAGGTGGTATATTTGTAGGTGATGGCAAGATCAAGGGTATGAACATCTTTGTGGCTAAGGTGGGGTGGAGGAGTGAACAAGTTGAGGAACTGAGTGGTTAGGATATTTGATGGAGGGTCAATATGTATGCTGAAGTTTCATGAGGGCAGGAGTTGGGGAGGAGGGAAAAATTTTGAGCCAAGTATTGAACTCATTGAGGAAGGAAGGGAAAGGCTTGTAGGTCTACAGACAACAGCTACTTGGATTTTGATTGGGTGATAGAGATAAATAACATGAACCCCAAAGGAGGAGAGTTTGTTAAATTATAGAGGTAGGGGAAAAACCTAGAACTGGCAATGGGAAGGATTATTTTAACTCTCCCACCTTGACCACTGAGTCTAGGAGAATGAGTGAAGGTATAGCCATTACTAGAAAAGTGTGACCAGGGAGGTTGTGCAATTGAGGGCTCTGTCACCTCTGTCGGGTTTCAGAAAAAGCTAGAAGATGGAAGGAGTGGGAAAGAAAAAGATCTGAAATAAAAATAAGTTTGTTGCTTATAAATAAGCATTCAAGAGGATACAGTGAAATCAAAAGATGGTATTTGATTAGAAATTTAAAGTAAAAGTGTTGGCGTAGGAATAAGAATCAAGTGGTGGGGCATGAGGAAGGGAGTTTGGATAAAGACCTTGGGGTTCTGAATCACTGGCATGTGTAGATTATTTATCAGTGAATGGAAGGTGCCATTTTCTTCCCAAAGAAAAATGGAGATGGTCTGGGGAAAAGTGCAGCATGAGATGAAAAGCCTGTAGTCAAATGTTACACTGATTCTTTTCCCTCCAAAGGATGGAGATTAGCAGGAAATGGCACAGCAAGAGATGGAAATCCCACTCTCCACTGTCTTTCCTCTTCCTCTTCCTTTAGTGAACACCAAGCTGCCACACAAAGGACATGTAAGCCAGACCAGCTAAAGCCTGGGGGGTACCCTGATGAGAAGCAGAAGGTAGCATGTACAAGGCACATAAGACCACCTCAATCATCATCAATCCATCATCCCTGGAGCCCCATCTCCTCTCATACCTTGATGGAAATAACCCAGGACCCTGAACTCAAGAGTCTTAGGAATAGTATGATGGAATAAGGCAAGAATTCACCCGATTCACTGAATTTACTTCCAAATCATAAAATAATGCCCCAAAAGGAATTCTGGAGCAACAGAACCAACCTAAAAATGTGACAAAACAATTTTCCAGCCCATGGCAACTTAAAAGGTGGGCAGGAAAGGTCTTCCTCCCTCAGGTAAAAGGGGAGTGCATTTCTGCGTAAGTAGTGTCCAGGCAAGCCCCATGGAGCAGGCCAGATGAAAGGCCCCCATGCCTCCTGGAGCAACAGGCCAGCTCCAAGGACTGGTGGCCCTGGTACAGAGGACAGCAGCAAGGCCCTGTGTCCCCAGCACAAGAAGCTTAGGACAATACCCTTTCTACCACAGGAACATGTCCCAACTTTAAAATTACACTGGAAAAATGAGCAAAAAACAAACAAAGAACATGACCATAGCAAGTTAATCTGATGACAGAGAAAATCAAAACACAAACTCAGGAGAGGATAACACTGCCAAATTTCCTGCATGCAAATCCTCAAAGAAAAATGTGAACTAGTCTCAGGTTCCAAAAAGAGTTCATAAGGACTTTTAAAATCACATGAGGGGAGAAGAAAAATTGGGAAAAGAAATTAAAATAATGTAAGACAATCATGAGAAAAGTGTCAACAGCTTGGTATAGGAAGCACAGGAGATGGAAAAAGATGAACAAAAATTCACTTAAGAAAAAGCTCCTTAAAAAATAAAATTAGCCAAATAGAAAAGGAGATTAAAAAAAGCTCTCTAAAGAAAATAATTTCTTAAAAAATTACAGTTTTGCAAGTGGAAGCTAATGACTCCATGAGGCATCAAGAAATAGTAAAATAAAATAAATGAACAACTAGGAGAAAAATGAAATACTTCACCAGACAGACAACTGACCTAAAAGAACAGATCCAAGTGAGAACATTTAAAAATTATTGGACTACAGAAAGTTATGATTTCAAAAAAGAAAAAAAGAGATTGGGCATCACATTTCAAGAAATTATCAAGGAAAACTGCTTTGATATTCCTAGCACCAGAGAATAAAATAAAAATTGAAAGACTATACCAATCACCTCCTGAAAAAGATTCCAAAATGAAAACCCCAAGGAGTATTACAGCCAAATGTCAGAACTTACAGGTCAAGGAGAAAATACTGCAAGAAACCAGAAAGAAACAAGTCAAATACCACAGAGTCACAGTCACGATTACACAGGATTAGGCAGTTTCTACATTAAGGGATTGAGAACTTGAAATATAATATTCTAGAAGGTAAAAAAGCTAGGACTACAAAGCAGAATCACCTACTCAGTAAAATGGTGTACAATTCTTCAGGGGGGAAAAAAAAGAATGTTCAGTGAAATACAGGACTTTTAGTCATTCTTGATAAAAAAGACCAGAGCTGAACAGAAGATTTTGTTTTGAAATTCAAGACTCAAGACTCAAGAGTAGCATATAAAGGTAATCAGGAAAGAAAGCATAAGGGATTCAATAAGATTAAACTGTTTACATCCCTACATAGGAAGACGATACTTGTACTACGATAACTTTATCCAGGCAGTTAGAAAGTATATGCACAGACAGAAGGTATAGGTATAAGTTGACTCTGATGGGATGATTCTGAAAAAAAAACAAAATTAAAGAGTAAGAAAGAATTACACTAGGAGAAGGAAGACAGAGGTAGAATGGGTAAATTATCTCACATGAAGAAGTCATGAAAGAACTAGTAAAGTGGAGGGAGAGATTGGGGGGAGCATTGCTTGAACCTTACTCTCATTGAAATTGGCTCAAAGAGGGAATGACATAACACACTTGGATATAGAAATCTATCTTGCTGTATAAGTAAATAGGAGAAGATGGGGATTGGTTGGTGGTTGTTGTCCTTCGTCTTTGAAGAGGATCAAAATGACATCACCATTCTAAAGTGAAACTTCAGTGTGTCCGACTGTGGCTGATCAGACCAATATGAGCTCAGAATGCTCTACCACAGGTTGGGCACAGTTAATCATTTTGAATATTTAGGGTGGATATCCCAAATTTGTGTATCCTGCATTTACTTTGTGCTGTCTCAATTCTTCTTTGCTCAAAGAGTACAGAACCTTTTCTTATGTTTCTTATGTGGGCATACCATGCTGAGTGGTTTTGTGCCAGTGTCTCCCATGTTGCATAGTCAAATCCAAAGTTCTTGAGAGTGTCCTTGCATCATTTCTTCTGGCCACCATGTGTTCTCCTGCCCCATGCAAGTTCTCTATAAAATAGTCTTTTTGGCAAGCGTACATTTTGCATTTGAACAACGTGGCCAGCCCATCGGAGTTGTGCTCTCTGAAGTATAGTTTGAATACTTGGCAGTTCAGCTCCAGCAAGAACTTTAGTATCTGGTACCTTACCCTGCCAGGCGATCCTCAGAATCTTACTAAGATAGTTCAAATGGAAGAAGGGGATAAGAGAAGAGGCAAATGATAGAAGGGAGAGCAGATTAGGAGAGGCAGTGGTGAGAAACAAAATATTGGTAAGGAAGGAGGAATAAAGTGAAAGGAGAGGGACAGGAAACTAGGATGGAGAGAAATACACTAACTAAAACTGTGAATGTGAACAGGATGGACTTATGTATAAAACAGAAGCAGATAGAAAAGTAAATTAAAAACAGACTCTTAAAAATATGTTGTTTACAAGAAACATTTGAAGCAGAGAGACACATAACAGAGTAAAGGTAAAGGATTGGAGCAGAATCTATTATGCTTCTGCAGAAGGAGAAAAAGGCAGGGACAGAAATCATGATCTCAGACAAAAACAAAAGTAAAAACAAATCAAATGAAAATAGGTAAGGGAGGAAACTACATCTTTCTAAAAGACACCATTGACAATGAAGTAATATCAATACTAAACATGTATGGACCCAACGATAAAAAGTCTAAATATTTTAAAATTAATTTTATTTATTTATTTTTACATTGTAAGTTCCAAACTATCCCCTTCCCTCTGTCCTTAACTCACATATAAGAAGACCAACATTTGACATAGATTTGTAAATAAATGTAAAACCATACTATGTATATTTCTATTTATCAACTCTTTCTGTGGAGGTGGATATCTTCCTTCGTAGGTTCTTTATAGCTGATTTTAGTATTTATGAATACCTTGGCTGTTCCCAATTATACTTCATACAATACTGCTGTTACTGTATACAGTGTTCTCTTGGTTCCATTCACTTCATTCTCATTGTTTCATGCAAAATTTTTCCATGTTTTTCTAAAATCAATCAGTTCATCATTTCCTACAGTACATAAATACTAAATCACAATCATATACTATAACATGGTTAACCATTTCCCAGTTGATAAGCATTTCTTCAATTTCCAGTTCTTCTATAACACAAAGAAAACTGCTATAAAAATATTAGAATATAAAGGTTCTTTTCCTTTTCCCCTGATCACTTTGGGAAACAAAACAGATAATGGTCTTGCTGGGTCAAAGAGTAGACACAGTTTTGAGCATAATTTCAATTTATATTCCAAAATATTTGGATCAGTTCATGGGTTCATTAATAGTGTATTTATGTCCCAATTTTTCTATATCCCCTCCTACATTTGTCATTTTCCCCAGCATCCAAAATTGTTAAAGGAAAAGTTCAATGAGTTACAGGAGCAAACAGATAGTAATATTATAGAAGTGGAGAACTTCAGCTTTCCCCACTCAGAATTAGATAAATCTAACAAAAAAAAAAACAAGAAAAAGTTAAGATGGTAATTAGAATTTTAGAAAAGTTAGATATGATAGATCTCTGGAGAAAACTAAATGGGATAGAAAGAAATATACTTTTTTCTCAGTAGTACATAGCACCTACACAAAAACTGATCATATATAGAGCATTAAAAACCTCACAATCAAATACAGAAAGGCAAAAATACTAAAAGCAACCTTTTCAGATCATAATGCAATAAAAATTACCTTCAATAAAGGGCCATAGAGAGATTGAAAATTAATTAGAGACTAAACAACCTAAACCTAAAGAATGAGCGGATCAATGAAAAAATCATAGAAACAATCAATAATTTCATTAAAGAGAATGAAAACAGTGAGACAACATACCAAAATTTATAGGATGCACCCAAACAGTACTCAAGGAAATTTATATCTTCTAAACATTTACATAAATAATACAGGAAAACAGTAGGTCAAAGAGTTGGCCACATAACTAAAAAGCTAGAAAAAAATAGCAAATTAAAAATCCCCAATTAAGCACCAAATTGGAAATTCTGAAAATTAAAGAAGAGATTAACAAAATTGAAAGCAAGAAAACTATTTAATGAATAAACAAAACTAGGAATTGGTTTTATGAAAAAAATAAAATAAAACAAGAATTGGTTAATTTGATCTAAAAAAACAAAGAAAATCAAATTACCAGTATCAAAATGAAAGTTGTGTACTCATCACCAGTGAAGAGGAAATTAAAGCAATTATTAGGAGATATATTGCCCTATTATATGGCAATAAGTATGTAAATCTAAGCAAAATGGGTGAATATTTTTAAAAATATAAATTGCATAAGTTAACAGAAGAGGAATTAGAGTATTTAAATAATCCCATCTGTAACGGGATTTTAAACGGGAAGATCTTTCCAATTCATTAATAAGCCCATATGACCTGCTTAAATCACATGGAAGCTTAAGTCACATGTGGTGGGAGGAGCTTGCTGAATGGGTGGAACAGGAAGAGGAAGCGTTGAAAGGAAGTTAGCCAGAGAATAGTCAGAAGTAAAGGATGCAAGTAAACAGGCAGCTGGCTGTGAGTGAGAGAAGGGCATTTTGTTTAAGGAAGTCTGTGATTTCTTTAAGGGAGTTGGTTTGTGGGAAGCCTAACAGAGAGTAGGCTTGGGGCTGGTATTTCCCTCTGCATTGTTACTATGTATAGAATTCTCTGCTACCATGATGAATTTGGCTTTCTGGTGTTGGAATTTGACCTTCTGGTGTCTGAATAAATATTTTGGTTCTATCTTCCATGTGGAGAGTCTGTTGCATTTCATGATTCAGAACTGCATCAGCATATTCATGGCCTCTATAGGCACTATGAATATTACATTGGTGCTACACTGTCTTAGAAAAAGAAACTAAAAAAAAAACCATCAATGAACTCACCTAAGAAAATGTTCCTGGGGCCAGACAGATTCACAAGTGAATTGTATCAAACTTCTGAAGAACTTTTAATACCAATGCTGTATATACTATTTGAAAAAATATGTGAAAAAAGAGTCATACCAAATTCCTTTTAAGACAAAAATATGGTAGTAAATATGGAAAGCAGGAAAGAGCTATAACAGAGAAAAAAATTATAAACCAATTTCCCTAATAATTATTGATGCAAAAATTTTAACCAAAATACTAGCAAAGAGATTAAATCAATATGTTACAAGGCTAATACACTATGACCAAGTAGAATTTATACCAGGAATGCAGGGCTGACTCACTATTGGGAAAACTTAGCATAACTGACCATATCAATAACAAAACTAACAGACGCCATAAGATTATTTCTTCAATAGGTACAGAAAAAGCTTTTGACAAAATACAATACTTATTCTTATTAAAAACACTAGAAGCAGGGGAGGAGCCAAGATGGTGGAGTAGAAAGATTCACATATGCTAGCTCCTAACTCACAGCCCATAAAATACCTGTAAAGAAGAACTCCCAACAAATTCTGGAGTAGCAGAAGCCACACAGCAATGGAGTGGAGGAGGTTTTTGTTGCAGAGAGACCTGAAAAACTGACACCAAAGGTCCATCATGCACCAGACCCAGAACAGAGCCCAGTCCTGCCTTGGCTGCATGGCATCTGAGAGGAGCAGATCACAGCAGGCTTCAGGGACAGAATCTCCAGCAGCTGTGCAGGTCCCTCCACCCACAGGTGCCAAAGGTCAGTGAGAGAGCCTTTTTGGCTGGCTGAGAGGGGAGCGAGGTGTCTCCATAACTCAAGCCCGCTTGGGAGGCAGCAGAGGCAGCAGTGGACAGGGGCTCCCAAAGCAGACAGGAGCTCAGATCCATTATTGAAGGTCTCCACATAGACCCCCTGAGGGAACTGAGCCCTGTGAAGCAGCTCTGCCCCCACCTGAGCACCTGAACTTAATCTCACATTGAATAGCAGCCCTGCCCCACTGAAAACCCTGAGGCTAGGAAGCAGCATTTGAATCTCAGCCCCCAAGCAGTAGCTGGGAAGATCTGGAAGTAAAGTGGGGGTGGAAAGGAATCTCAGAAGTCAAGTAACTGGCTGGGAAAATGCCCAGAAAAGGAAAAAAAAAATAAGACCATAGAAGGTTACTTTCTTGGTGAACAGATATCTCCTCCCATCCTTTCAGATGAGGAAGAACAATGCTTACCATCAGGAAAAGACATAGAAGTCAAGGCTTCTGTATCCCAAACATCCAAAATAAATATTCAGTGGGCTCAGGCCATGGAAGAGCTCAAAAAGAATTTTGAAAATCAAGTTAGACAGGTGGAGGAAAAAACTGGGAAGAGAAATGAGAGACATGCAAGAAAAGCATGAAAAGCAGGTCAACACCTTGCTAAAGGAGACCCAAAAAAATGCTGAAGAAAATAACACCTTGAAAAATAGGCTCACTTAATTGGCAAAAGAGGTTCAAAAAGCCAATGAGGAAAAGAATGCTTTCAAAAGCAGAATTTGCCAAATGGAAAAGGAGGTTCAAAAGCTCACTGAAGAAAATAGTTCTCTCAAAATTAGAATGGAACAGATGGAGGCCAATGACTTTCTGAGAAACCAAGAAATCATAAAACAAAACCAAAAGAATGAAAAAATGGAAGAGAATGTGAAATATCTCATTGGAAAAACAACTGAACTGGAAAAGAGATCCAGGAGAGACAATTTAAAAATTATGGGACTACCTGAGAGCCATGATCAAAAAAAGAGCCTAGACATCATCTTTCATGAAATTATCAAGGAAATCTGCCCTGAGATTCTAGAACCAGAGGGCAAAATAAGCATTCAAGGAATCCACCAATCACCACCTGAAAGAGATCCAAAAAGAGAAACTCCTAGAAACATTGTGGCCAAATTCCAGAGTTCCCAGGTCAAGGAGAAAATCTTGCAAGCAGCTAGAAAGAAACAATTCCAGTACTGTGGAAATACAATCAGGATAACACAAGATCTAGCAGCTTCTACATTAAGGGATCAAAGGGCGTGGAATAGGATATTCCAGAAGTCAAAGGAACTAGGACTCAAACCAAGAATCACCTACCCAGAAAAACTGAGTATAATACTTCAGGGGAAAAACTGGTCTTTCAATGAAATTGAGGACTTTGAAGCATTCTTGATGAAAAGACCAGAGCTGAAAAGAAAATTTGACTTTCAAACACAAGAATGAAGAGAAGCATGAAAATGTAACCAGCAAAGAGAAGTCATAAGGGACTTACTAAAGTTGAACTGTTTACATTCCTACATGGAAAGACAGTATTTGTAACTCCTGAAACTTTTCAGTATCTGGGTAGTTGGTGGGATTACACACACACACACACACACACACACACACACACACACACAGCACAGAGTGAATTGAATAGGATGGGATCATAGCTTTAAAAAATGAAGTTAAGCAGTGAAAGAGAAATGTATTGGGAGGACAGAGGGAGAAATGGAATGGGGCAAATTATCTCTCATAGAAGAGGGAAACAAAAGACTTTTTAGTGGAGGGGAAAAGAGGGGAGCTGAGAGAAAAACATGAAGTTTACTATCATCACATTCAACTAAAGGAAGGAATAAAATGCACACTCATTTTGGTATGAAAACATATCTTACACTACAGGAAAGTGGGGGAGAAGGGGATAAGCAGGGTGGGGGGGATGATGGAAGGGAGGGCAATGGGAGGAGGGAGCAATTTGAAGTCAACAGTCAGGGAGGGACAGGATCAAAAGAGAGAATAGAAGCAATGGCGGGGCAGGATAGGGTGGAGGGAAATATAGTTAGTCTTACACAACACGACTATTATCGAAGTCATTTGCAAAACTGCACAGATATGGCGTATATTGAATTGCCTGCCTTCCCAAAGGGAATGCGTGGGGAGGGAGGGATCAAGAGAAGTTGGAACTCAAAGTTTTAGGAACAACTGTTGAGTATTGTTCTTGCTACTAGGAAATAAGAAATACGGGTAATGAGGAATAGAAAGTTATCTAGCCCTACAGGACAAAAGAGAAGATGGGGAGAAGGGAAGGGAGGGATGATACATGAGAGGGCAGATAGGTGATAGGGGAAATTAGAATGCTTGGTGTATTGGTATGGGGACAAATGGGGAGAAAATTTGGAACCCAAAATTTTGTGAAAATGAATGTAAAAAGTTAAATAAATTAATTTAAAAAAAAAACACTAGAAGGCAGAGGAAGAAATGAAGCTGTCCTTAATACAATAAGTAGCATCTATCAGTAATCATTATTTGTGATGGAGGTAAACTAGATGCCTTTCCAATAAGATAATGGATGAAACAAGAATGTCCATTATCACCAGTATTATTCAATATTGTTCTACAAATACTAGTGATAGCAATAACACAAAAAGAAGTTGAAGGAATTAGAATAGGCAATGAGGAAACAAAATTATCACTCTATACAGATGATATGATGGTAAAAGTTACAGAATATAAAATAAATCCACAAAAATCATCAACAATTCTATATTACCAACAAAGCCCATGAGCAGGAGATAGAGGAGTTCCATTTAAAATAACTGTAGACAATATAAAATACTCAGGAATTACATGAACAGAATTAAAAAACTACTTTTCTCAAAAATAAAGTCATATCAAAACAACTGGAAAATAGCAATTATTCATGGGTATGCTGAGTCAATATAACAAAGATGACAATTTGATATAAATTAATTTACTTATTCAGTGTCATACCAAACAAAATACCAAAAATTATTTTATAGAACTACAAAAAAATAACAAATTCACATGGAAGAACAAAAGGTCCAGAATATCAAGGCAATTAATTTTAAAAAATGTGAAGGAAGGTATCCTAGTCATACCAGATCTTAAATTATATTATAAAATGGTAATCATCAGTCTGGTACTAACTAAGAAGCAGAGTGGTAGATCAGTGGAATAAATAAAGACTATATGGCAGCAAATGACCATAGTAGTCTAGTGTTTGATAAATCCAAAGACCCAAGTTTTGGGGATAAGAACTCACCATATGACAAAAATTGCTGGGAAAAGTGGGGGGAATGTAGGGAAAATTGGGACACTAATGCACTTTTGTGGAGTTGTGAAATGATTTGACCATTCTGGAGAGCAATTTAGAACTATACCAAATGAACTTTCAAACTATGCTTATACCCTTTGATCCAGCAATACCAAGACCAGGTCTGCATCGCAAAGAGAACTGAGCACCTCAGCTTTCAAAAGCAAGAAGAGACATTCCAGTGACCTGCAGAGATTATGAATGTGTATTTCTTCCAGCATAGAACTAAAAGTGCACAAAACATAGGATGATCTCCTGGAGGAGAAGGTGAGAGGTTTAGGAGGGGGCCTTGAATGAAACAGTCTTAGAGAAAATGAAAGGAATGGCCCAAGAGGAAAACAAAGAGGACAAGGGATCTAAAGAAGTCAAGGAGAATCTGAAGCTATACAGGAGACTAAAAGAGGAGCAATACAGAGAAAGGAGAGGAGAATGTGTACTGAACCACTGGAGCTTTGTAATAGGTTTGAAGTTCTCCCAATTGGAAGGTGGAACTGGACCACTGGAAGAGGAATTAGTGTCTGATGCTTCAGGTGATGACAAAGGAGATCCACTGATTGTGCCATGAGAAAAGACATAGGGCAGTTATCACAGAAAAGTGATAAAAATTCTATCAATTGTTAATCCCCTGATGAGGAAGATTTCAGGGGCAAGTCAAATGGAAAGGTCCCATCACCCTTAGCGTGCAGGAGCAAAGCAGATGGTAATGTCTTTTCTTAAATGTCAATTTGATCATTGATCTACTTTCTAAGTTATATATAATAGATGGTAGCTTATTCGACCAAGGCCAAAGAGTAGTAGTGAAGGCCAGTGATTTATAGGAGATAATTTCCAGGAAGAGTTTATGAATGGACACCATGAGTGCTAACAGTAAATAAAGGATTAGGATAATAGCCAGAGAACACTCAAAGTTTAGAGCAATGAGATGTATCGGCACTGTAGAAAACGATCACACCAAACCACTAACTGGAATATACCATTCAATGTCCCATAGGCATCTCAATATGAAAGTGTCAAAAATAAAACTCATTATTTTTTCCACAGACCTTCTGCTCTCCCAGGCTGCCCTTTTACCAATGAGGGCACTAACGTCCTTCTAGTCATCTAAGCTTTTGTTCCACTTGTCATTAGCAGGAGAAATGAAAACCAAAGCAAATCGAGGAAAGCACCCTTTGACCCATATCTCTCAACTCACTTGTCAGGTCACAATAGAGTGGAAAAGAAATGCAACATAGTAAGAAACAAGACTTCTTTTAAAGGTAAATACAGGAGAAGAGAAAATGAAAATAAAAACTGTAATATTAGCTGCCTTTCACTGATGTTTTCTGTACTGCCATTTCCTTCTTTCCTGCATGTTTGAATAGCTAGCTTCATCTATCTATATTCAGTGCTGAGAAGTGGTGGGGTTCAACAACCTACCACTTAATTAAGTCTCCTCCTTGAATTCAGTAAAAATTGTTTTTTTTTAATGTATATGCATACATATGTATATGCATAACAAAAGTTATATATGTATATATACATACACACATGCACATACATACCTATCTCCAACTTTCGTGCCTTTGCATGTGCTTATCTTTCATGCACTGGATTCTCTCCTTCTGCACCTAGATGGTACAGTGGATAGAGTGCTGGGTCTCGAGTCAAGAAGGCCTGAATTCAAATGCAACTTCAGATGATAGCTAGCTGTATGACTCCGAGCAAGTCACTTATTTCTGTTTGCCCCAGTTTTCTCAACTGTGAAATGGGATAATTAATAGTATCTACCTCCCAGGGTTGTGGTGAGGATCTAATGAAATAGTATTTGTAAAGTCCTTAACACAGTATCTAAGTGAATAAATCCTTCTTCCCTTCTTTTCTCCCTCAATCCCCCCATCTCAGTCTCTTCACGCACCTTTTCATGGCTCAGCTCAAATGTTATCCCCTATGTGATCCCTTTCCTAATTCTCCCAGTTGTTAATATAACATCCCCCAAAAAAATTACTTCATATTTACTTTGCATATGTTTTTTATTTCTTCTGCTGTATTTATGTTGTATCTCCTAGTGAAATACACATACATACTTCTGTGCATATGTGCATGTGTGTGCATGTGTGTGTGTGTGTATGTGCAAACAAGGGATTTACTCTTCAATAAAGACTTATTCTATGGAACAGAACTGAAACATATTAATTTGAGGTCCTTCACCCTATACCATATTAGTTGAGATTCAGGTTTTCTTATTACTTAAAGGAACTACTGTATATATTGTAAGACTAAATACAACAAAATATTTTTGGTATTTTCCTATGATCCCATGGAAACTCCATGAAAACTGCAAAAGAATCCTCCAGAACTCTGGATCTCACCTAGTGGCGTTCACAGAACTACGCACAAAGCAGCCATAGTCTGTTGTATGGAATTGATTATGTAACCACGTAGAAAGTGTAGCACTATCTCTTGGCTCACTCTCTCAACTACCATTGGTGGGAGTAAATTGGGTTCGTGGAAAGCAAATAACTGCTTCTCCCCATTGGGATCCTAACTGTAACACTAAGGGCTAGATTTGCTAGTATTATCTTTCAAGTGCCCCTATCCAGAGTGCTCCCTACTGATTATTAATTAGCCAGGCAAAGTTAATTAGCTTTTAGAAAAGAGTATTTACTAAGTATAACAAGTAAGGTTGTTTCAAAAACAAACCTACCCCTTCTACTCCCCCACCTCCTGATGAAAATCTTAATCCTAACCAAGGGTAGTTCCCTAAAGCACTCACTGCTACTAGAATGACTGAGATTCTGTACTGGCTTGCTATCAACCTAGGCCTAGAAATGTGTTGGATTCTTCCAGTCAATTATAATACATTTCTTGTGTGCATGGTCTTCTATCAACAATGAATGTACATAATTCCTCCCAAATTGAAAAAAAAAAAGATTTGTTCTCATCTAGTTTAGAACTTTGGTAGTTGGTTGATCAATTGAGGTATCTAGTATTTGTTCACATCTAATTTATAATTTTGATTGATTCAAGATTTGACTTAGAGTAAAAGTGGGCCACCTCCCATCCCCCCACCCTTGAAGTGTCCATGAACTTTTAAGCTTCCACAGAGTCTGGGGCAGCTAGGTGGTGCAGTGGATAGAGCACCAGTGCAGGAGTCAGGAGGACCTGAGTTCAAATCTCACCTCAGACACTTGACACTCACTAGCTGCATGACCTTGGGCAAGTCACTTAACCCCAATTGCCTCATCCTGGGTCATCTCCAGTCATCCTGATGAATATCTGGTCACTGGATTCAGATGGCTCTGAAGGAGAAGTGAGGCTGGTGACCTGCGTGGCGCTCCCTCTCTCAAAACAAAGTCAAGTGAAAGTCATGTCATTATTTCTCTGATGGCATGGTCTTCTTTGGCAACGAAGGACAAACACACATCCTGAGTCCAAGTAAGACAGGAGACTACATAAGTCATTGGGAGTTCAATAAGAATCCCTCCTTTTCTATAAATAAAGAGGTTAGAGGAAGTATTAAGGATCTATCAGTGTCACATTGAGCTTTGATATCCTTTGTTTTTGTCAAAGAAAAGAGATCAAAAAAGAAAAATTGGATCAAAAAAAAAATTAGAAAAGGGTGGAGCTAGGTTGACCAATAAGGAGCTGCATCATGTGACTTAGGAGACAGTGGAACCAGGAAGCAAGTCCTGGCTTTTACACCATTTTCCATGTGGTTGTAGGCAAAATATGGCCCTCCCCAGTTCAGTTTTCTAATTTGTAAAATTGAAATGTATAAAATCTGTCTTATTAAAAGTTTGCTATGAGGATAAATTAAGTGATAAATATGAAAGATCTTTGAAAAGTTATTACCTTAATGAGATATTATATTTGTATAATACTTTACAATATATAATTTCTTTTGTTCTTCAGTGTCCCTATAATGAGCAGAATAGAAATTATAGGATATAAAGCAAAATGATATCTTAGAGATCCTTTGTAAAGAAGAAAACAATGACCCAGAGAGGTTAAATAGCTTGCCAAAGGTCACAGAACCAAGATTGGAGCTCAGATCTTTTGATTCCAAATCTACTCCTCAAAATATTGTATTCTATTGCTCATAGTTACTCATCTTGGATTATATCATTCAATATTTTAATAGATCACTATCTCATCAAATACTCTTTCAAAAGGTATGGATGATATATTTCAAACTTTCTAGTGCTATGAAATTCTTGTCCACGTGCTTCTGTAAATTTCTTTGGATACTATACGCAATGTATCATGGCCATCTTCTAAGTCCCTTCTTGTGGTTCGGTCATTTCAGTCATTTCAGACTTTTGTAACCCTCTTTGGGTTTTTCTTGGCAAAGATACCAAAGTGGTTTGTCATTTCCTACTCCCGTTCATTTTACAGATGAAGAAACTGAGGCAGACAGTCTTAAGTGACTTGCCCAGAGTCACACAACTCAACGTTTGAGGCAGAATTTGAACTCAAGTCTTCCTATTTCCAGGCCCTCTATTCACCAAACTGCCCAGCTGCCCAAGTCTTTATTATTCTTCAATTGACAGAGAAGCATTTCAGCAATCCTATGATCCCTCATTCACTACAAGGAATCTCTCTTTCCATTTGGTCTCTTGGTAGGATACATTCCATGACATTGGCAAACAACAGTGGCAAACATATGGTTCCCTATTTTGTGCCTTACTTGATATTTATAGTAGGATTATCGAACAGTCATCTCTAGAGATGCATCTATCAATGGATATTGTCTGATCATAAATGAGTTACTTTGTAGGAGAATTGTCAAATATGTATTTTGCTCTCAATCAGTTTTATAAATAACTGACAAACAATAAAGATAGTGGGATTTTATATTATTTATAGTCTTCCATAGATTGCATGGTATGCTATGGAAAATCCTAAACTAAAGTGTATCCCCTCTCATATTTTTATCAAGGATACCTCTAATATACATATAGAACATTCTCATAAATATTGTATAGAGATGTGAAAACAGCCACAAGTACTTCTGGCCTGAACAGAAGGCTGGCAGAACAGTTCACAGACACTCCAGCAAAACTGTAAAGTTAACACCAAAATGAACGATGATCAAAAAATTTAAGAGAAATTATAGTAAGCATTTTCTTCCACCCAAGACCTGCATAAGAGGTCAGACAGAAGACTGAGGGCAATAGGAAAGGAGGATCTCAGCCAAGCCAGGATAAGCTTAGACTGGTAGCCTCCCAAAACAACCAGAAACAGGGAATGTGTAGCCTAGAAGATTATGGGTCTTCAGGATGCAAGAGCAGAGGGCTACCCTTAGAAGTCCCCAGAATGGTCACAAAGTCTAAGGGTGGAGATCTAGGAATCCATGGGAGGAGCAGCAGGCAGTAGGTACTTCAACACTCACATACCCCAGGCCCAGGGGCTTAAGCTGTATAGCACACTGTCTTTTGATTCCATAGGGGGCCCTGAAGATGTACTGTTCTGCACCTCAAGGATTGGGATGGGGGGAAAGGCTCAAACTCCAGGATGCCGAGGCTAACACAGGGACCCACAAAACTAAAGCAAAACCAAGCAGTGCTGACTACCTCATGCGAAAACCAACAAGGGGCAGAACCTGACATAATCTCCAATTCAGGAACTAAAATAGAAAAGATTAACAAACCAAAGACAAAAATGAAAAGTAATTTTTAAAATTATTGTATAACTAGGTGATACCGAAAAGAGGGATTAAGCAATTCTTAAAGTACCAACTGTAAGCAAATAAAGAGAAAAAAAGGGATTTTTCACAAGGATTATATGTATGCCTAGGATAAATGATTCAAGAAATTAGAAATAGAATAAAATCTCTTGAGGAAAAAACTGGAAAATAATGAGTAATTTAGAAAGGAGAGAGGTAAACTTTACCAAAGAAATAGAATCCCTGAAAATGAAAATGAGCAAAATAGAAATCAATTATTCCATAAGATATAAAAAAATATTAGAATAAAATCAAAAGACTGAGGATGAAAGAAGAAAGCATAATATATCTGAGATTGAAAACCAAGTGATCAGGAAAAGACATTAATAGGACATGATCTGACAGTCACTGAACTCCTTGAAAATTACAGTCAAAATAAAAATTCTGAAAATTATATTTTAAAAAGCAGATATGAAAACTGGCCAATATATTAGAATCAAAGGGCAAAGTGAAGATAGACAGATTCCACTGATCACCTCCCAAAAGGAACCCCAAAAGTCTCAGGAATATCATATTCAAAATATGAAGCCCCATGTAAAAGAAAAAATATTACATGTATACACAAAAATGCAGTTCAACTACCAAGGAAGTATAGTAAAGATCACAAAAGATCCGTTTCTACTATAGATAGGAGGAGTTATGATGTAATATTCTATAATATTTACAACCAAGTACAAGAAATTGCCAAGATGAGCATAATATTTCCAGAGGTGGGTGGCAGGGGAGATGGACAATTAATGGAATAGAGGACTTTTTCATATTTCTGATAAAAACACCAAAACTGAGTAGGGACTTTAAAAAGCAAATGAAAGGGTTTAAAAATGTAGAAAGATAATTTTATTTGAACAGTTGAATGCTGATATAGTGCTAATGCTACAAGGGAAGGAGAAGAAACAAGTGTCTCTTCAGAATCCTCAAAGATGAGGAAGTTAAATAAGAAAAGCAGACATCCTAGAAGTAGATTGGTTGGTGTTGTTCTGAGGGTTTGGAGAGGAGACAGTGAAGGAAGAACTTAAGGAATACGTCTATACAAAGGAGCAAGATAGTGGGCATCAGAGCAGCTCACTTATCTGAAACAAACAAATGAGAGTTGAATACATTTGCAGTTTGGTGTAAAAATGCATTACACTTACCAGGAAAATAAGTGGGGATGCAGGAGATGAAAGTTAGGAGGGAGAATACTATTTGGGGAAGAAATAACAACAAGCAAAATAAACTTCCTGATCTTGAAGCGGAAAGGAAAAAAAAGAAAATAATTCGAATCTAAAGGGATGCCTACAATTGCCTATTAGGCAACTGGCCAAATAAACTATGGCAGATGAATGTGATAGAATAATTTTGTGCCGTAAGAAATGGCCAGAGATATTTTTAGAAAATTATAAGTGGTATAAACTGATGTGAAATGAACTGGGCAAAACAAGAAAAATTACTTATATAAGGGCAGTAGCATTGTAAAGAAAAGCAACTTTGAAAGACTTAAGAACTCTATTTAATGCAATGACCAACCATATCAATAGAGGACTTATATGATAAAGTATATTACCTGCTTCTTAACAGAGAGGTGATAGACACAAAGGGAAGAAAGGGAGCTCTACTTATAGTACAATGGATTTTTTAATGGATTTATCTATTTACTAATTTTGGATTTACATCATAGATAAATATAAATTAATTTTTACTTGCCTTTGGTAATTTGTTATGTAGAGTGTTTGTTTTTCTCTATTTTTAATTGGTGAAGGGACAGAGAAGGAGAAGTAGCACTAGTAATGCAAAAAAGAAGACTATTGAAGCATTTTTAAAAATTAACAGAAGGGAAAAAAGTCCAGAAGGAAGTATGGAAGTGTAGGAAAATTTTAAAAGTGATTTGCAGAATTCTTTACATGTATATTTTAAAAAGTAAAAGGTATGAAACAGATATTCAGAGTTTCATACAGAATCTCCTTTAGTTTTCTGCTATATGTAGAAATAGTCCCCCTTTTTGGTGTTTCAGTTCAAAATTTCAAAAAAAGAAAGTAGGGATGTGGGTCAATGATTACTGGCATCCTTTTTATTACTTTTAAAAATGCTATTCATAATTTTTCTGTTTTCTTGTATCTTCCTTCTTTCAGTTATCTTGCAAATCAATCCTTTAATATTTTCAAGATTATTTCACTTTCCAAAAATTTCTTCTCTGTTTCCTTGCTCTGGGCCAACTGTCCAACACTTGACACAGTGCCCAGAATACAGTAGGTGCTTAATAAATGTTTTGTTTTGTTTTTACTTCTCTTGACTACTGTAGTGCCATGTTCACATTCTCATTTAGCACATTGGACACTGGTTCCACTGCCATCGATGACAATTACTGAAATAGTGGCACATGACTTCCATTTTTCATCTTCCAGTTTTTCTCCTTCCATCATTTTGGGATAATCTAGCTTAATTAGGTCTTATGTAAAACTTTCTCAGATTCATATTTTCCCAAGTGGTATGCTGGAGTCAGCTCAAACAGGCTCCCTAGAGTCAATTGCTCTTCAGTGTGAGCATTTACAACTCAGAAACTGGCAAAAGTTACAAATCGTGACTGTGTTTATTGTTTTGCTAGTTGTCTGAACATCACAAAATGATGGAGAAAATACTAATAAGAAAAAGTAAACTTACAAGTTTGTCATATATATGTATATGCACACATATATATCACATATATGTTTGTATGTGTGTATATATGTATATGCTTATATATATATATATATATATTTAGAGTTAAGTATTTACCAAAACACTGTCTCTCCACACAATTCTTCAGTGTTTTGTCAAACACCCCTATTCATATTCTTACATTCTTTTCCTCTAACATTTCACAAATATATCTTTATTCTAAATTAACATTGCCTTTAGCTATCATAGCTTTCAGCATGGAAAGGTAATCAAGTGCTTCTTGAGTAAGATAGTTTCTCAGGATCTTTTGACTTCTTCATTGTGGCACTTGTTTTCTTAGTTAATCTTATATAGGAAATGATAATCAAAGTCAATGTCTTTTCCTTCATCAATTTCCCACTTCGAAGGCATCAATACTTTTATAAATAGGTTAAGTTGAAATTGTTGGTAAGTTAATGTCTTCAATTTTATCCTTGATTACAATTTGATATTGATTTTGACATTTTCTTTAACAGTTGCTAGCCAGATTGCACATGATTCAGAAATTACTCCTAATCAGTAACGAAGTCACTCTTATCTTCTAAAATTTAGTCGATTTCCTTTGTTGTGATATCATTTGATATTTAATAGATATAGTGGAATAACCAAGCCTCTTCTTGAAGAAAGTAGTCATTTAGCAACAACAAAAAGTATGCATCACAAACTGGCATGGAGTTTCTGAGCACCTTAAAAGTGTTCTCATTCATTTTTTATCCAGAATAATGTTTTTCAACATGCTTCTTGCCTGTTTCCAGGACCACTTTTGCACTGAAGTCATTAAAATATGTTGACTTAGTGTGGAGAACCATGCAAAATTCTTCTTCAAAGCATTTCCCTATTTCCTCATCCTCTGCAGTAGATATTAACATATAAACTATTTTCAGTTGGGTTTTTTTGCCTATGCTCAATGTGAAGACTACAAGTCTAGATGTCTCTCATTGATTTTGTATATATGCTAAAACCACTTCTATTAAACTGAGACCTTAATGTACTGCTGGTGGAGTTGTAAACTTATTCAACCATTATATAGAGCAATTTGGAACTATTCCCAAAAGACTACAAAACCATGTATATCCTTTGAAGCAGCAATAACCTTACTAGTTTTGTATTCCAAATGAGATTTTTTAAAAACGAAAAGGGACACATATGTATAAAAATATTTATAGCAGCTCTTTTCCGGTGGCAAAGAATTGGAAATTGAGAGGGTGTCTATCAAATGGGGAATGACTGAGCAAGTTTTCGATTGTGTATGATTGTGAAAGAATTCTATTGTGCTATAAGAAATGATGAGCAAGATGCTCTGAGAAAAAGTTGGAAAGACTTACATGAACTGATTCAGGGTGAAATGAAAAAAGCAAGGAGAACATGGTACACAATAACAATAATATTGCAGGATGATAAACTGTGAATGACTTAGCTATTCCCGGCAAAAAAATGATCCAAGACAACTCTGACAGACTTATGAGGAAAAATACTATCCATCCCCGGAGAAAGAATTGATGATGTCTGACTACAGATCAAAGTATACTTTTTTTTACTTTATTTTTCTTGTAGGCTTTTTTGGTCTATTTTCTTTAATAACATGACTAATATAGAAACACGTTTGCATGACTACGTATGTATAACCTATATCAAATAGTTTGCCTTCTCAATGTGGGTATGTAGTTTGGAATGGAGGGAGAGAATTTGGAACTCAAAATTTTAAAAACAAATGTTAAAAAATTGTTTTTACATGTAACTGAAGGAAAATAAAACACTGATAAATTATAAAAAAATTTTTAAAGGAAGAAACCACTTCTTTTTCAAATTTATTTATTTTTAGTTTAAAACATTCCATTCTACAAAAGAAATCACTTCTACCAACTCCTTTTTTCACTTCTCTGAGAAAAACCTATAAGCCCTCTTTCTAGTTAGTAGTAATTTCCTTATGATTGTTTAAATTTATAACAAGAATGTGAGTATTACTATTGTTTCCCCAGTGATACATCAATTATTGGTTACCAAGCAACACTCTCAAATGGAATTATGTTGTTTCATTGGGGGCAGGAAACAACTATTCGTGTAGTGCCTACTGTGTGCCAGATGTGGTGCTAAGCAATTTTAAAAATACTATCTCATTTGATTCTCATAACAATCCTGAAAGGTTGGTGCTATTGCTATCCTTATTTTACAGTTAAGGAAAGGGTGCAAGCAGGTTAAGTGGCCTGCCTAGAATCACATGGCTTCTGCTTCTAAGTATCTGTTGGCAAATTTGAACTCAGGTCTTACTGACACCAAACTGACTGCTCTAAACATTGTGCCACCAGCTACATTATATTACATATATATTATATGTTACATCATATTATTCATGTCATATTATGGTATGATAGGGTATGGTATGGTATGATATGATATGGCATATAACATGTTGTCATATTATGTTGCACTCTTACTCCACTAAACTCTTACTCCAGTGCCTCATGAAATTATAAAAATCCTCTGTACAGAGGTGATCCTGGGCTCTAAGATTATAGTACAAGCTCTGTCAGACCACCAAGCCAAAAAGGCACCAAATATGGGGCAATGAAAAGGACAAGTTTAGCTCAATTAGAGAATCTTATCACAAGCTTGGACACAGAGCAGTAATGAAGTTTTTGGCCATTTCAATTCCCAGAGACTTGTTTACTAAGTCACGGAGTGTGATTTATGCCAATGGAAGGAATACCCACCCAGATGAAACAAAGGATCCTTTTAAGTATCAATGTAAACACAGTAAGAAAGAGTCAGGGACCAAGTAGGACATTTTCAACATGACAATACTGAGCTTAGGTAATATAAATACAAAATGACATTATCATGGCTTACCTTCATGAAGACATGATTCCTCTAGTGGCTAATGAATTTTACCTGTATCTTTTAGATGGCATAATAATTTTTCACATTTACATACTTAAAAGCTATATTAGATAAGGATCAAATTTGATACAGATGAAATGTGCCTAAACCAGTACTTTTAGGTTCATTTTAAACAAAGGATGCATGTAACTAAAAGTCAAAGTGTAACAAGAATTTATTTCTTTTGTGTACTTCAGATAGATTATAAAGTCTTCCCCCAGGTTTTATTTTCCAAGGGAAAAAAAGGTTTCAATCTACCAGATTGAGCAAAACCTTCAATGGCTTGAAAATGAGGCTTATGCTCAGTCAGCTTTCACCAGTTACAATCATTAGGAGCATCACTCATATCTACTGGGTGAGATGCATTCATTGTGAAGATTATTTATGTTATAAAAAAGGTGGCGAACTTTTCATTTACATTGGATTTTTATAATCTTAGGTGGAAGAACATTTATCTAGTCTTTCTTTCAAAAGAAACAAAACCACTACCAATCTGTCCATTACACCTGCAGAGAATCTAAAGGAAGGTCAAGACACAAGTAGATTACCCTTGATAGCGTTAATAACAGCTTATTGCAAGGCCCAAAAGTCAGATCTCTTGCCTTGGGTTTCCAAATGATTTCTGAAGCTCAGCTATTCTTATAGTAATGAGAAATAGTCTTATCTCGGCATATAGGAAATTCAAAAATCCCTGTAGCTTCAAAACCCTTATTGACTCCAGTGTTATTTTTATTGAAGTTTGCTAGAACTAAAAAGTGGTTTGATGACTGGAATATTTTGGTTACAGAAATTTTCCAAGACTAACCACTTATTATAAAAGTTTTGCATCACTGAAGGAAATATTTTGACTGATAAAATTACAGACTTTTGAAGTATTTGAAGTATTTATTACTCCACACAAGGTCTTTTACCATATGGAAGACCTTTGTAAAACTAACACTGGGAATCCCAGAATCTCTGTTCTCAGGATATTAATAATCATCTAAATCAACCGTTAATGTTATTCTCTATGTTTCAAGATCTCTAAAATCATTTTGAAAGCATTGCATTCCCAAGTCTTCCATCTTTTTTCCTCTATAGGAAGAGGAGACAAAGGATATGAATAAGGTTTATGGTATCATAAAAGAAAAGTTAATAATGGATTATATTTATAATATATTCTATTGTTACAAAATAGTTTTAGTTTCATAATCTCACTTACTTTTGACAAAAACTGTATAAGGTAGGTATTTCTATTTATCTATGATCTCTTTGATGTAGGTCTTCCCTCTAAGAATGCAAGTGCCAGTTCATAGCAGTTAGGTGGCCCAGTGGTTAGGAGAACTGGGTGTGGCATCAGGAAGACCTGAGTTCATATTCCTTCTCAGACATTTACTAGCTATGTGACCCTAGGCAAGTCATTTAACACCTCTAATGCTCATTCCTCATCTGTAAAATGAGGATAATAACAGAATCTACTTCACAAGGCTATTATGAGGATCAAATGAGATAACATAAATACAGTGTTTTACAGATCTTAGAGAACTACAGAAATGTTAGCTGTTATGGTTCATCATTCTATATTATTCTTATTCATTTCTTTCCATAAATCCTCCATAGAAAGGTCTACCCAATGTGCTTCCTCTAGATCACTTGGCTTTGTATAGGTATGCAAATGGTTTCCAGAAGTTTTGAAACCAGTAAAATACAAAGTTTAGCCACTGGGTATCACTTGGTTGACTTATGTGGCTGACTTACATCCTTTTCTAGTTGTCTACTACCCTGATAATGTCTTCTATATTTCCTTCTCCTGACTAGTTCTTCAATGGTAATGTGCTGCAGTGTACTCAAACCTTCCATGTCCTTCTTCATTGCCCCTTGGATGAGCTGAAACTTTAATTATTCAAAAACAGGAGTGTTCTTAGTCAAATAGCATGATGTATGTCTTAAAAAAAGAAACAAGTCTTTGTTTCAGGAAATAACTTGACATCATTAAAAGATTTGTCCAGTTTCCCAAGATACATGTATTGATTCTATGAGTTGCCAATCCAATTTCACGTAATAAATAGGACAGTGTAATGTCTTCATTTGTTGCTTTTTGGTTTTGTTTTGGTTTTTTTGCTGTCCTGAGAGTTAAGCCAATATAATTTGAATAGTCATGGATTTCACTTGGGAGATTCTATAAGGCTCTAGGCCTTGATATAATCAGTATAATGTCAATTACAAACAGAAGCATCTAGAAGGGCATTAGAAGCAAATACAAGGAATTGCCCTTGGATTTGGGCTCTATGTTGGATATTTTCTATGACAGTGGCAGATACCTTTGTCAAGCATTTATCTCCCTGTTTTATAATTTCCTTGATATTTGAAATCATGTGGCTGTTAAACAAAGATATATCTATTGTTCCTTCTCTCAAGGAGTCTGCTCCTGGAATTATACCAGAAGCCTTTCTAATATGGTAGGATCAATCAGTGTCTGTTCATTGCTGGTCAACTTCAGGATACTCAGGCTCCCCTCAGCGTACACCACGATGAGCCATCAGAGTAGGAACTCACGGAAGGTAAAGAAGGCATTACAGATTTCTGACCTTGCTGGTAGACTTAAACAATGAACACTTCTTAGTCACAGGAGGGAGGGGGGTTTTGGTTATTTTTTTGGTTTTTTAAAATATTTATTTATTTGTTTGCTTGTTTATTTATTTGTTTATTTTTAGATTACAGCATTCATTTACACAAAATTTTGAGTTCCAATTTTTCTCCCCACTTCTCCCCTCCCCCCAACCCATAACACCTTGCATTCTGATTACTCTTTCCCTCAATGTGCCCCCATTCTATCATACCCCACTCTTCCCTATATCCCCATCTTCTCTCTTTTCTTGTACAGCAAGATAGATTCCTATGTCCCATTACCTGTATTTCTTACTTCCCAGTTATATGCAATAACAATTCTCAATATTCGTTTCTAATGCTTTGAATTCCAACTTCTCTCCCTTCCTCCTTCCCCACCCATTCCCACTGAGAAGGCAAGCAATTCAATACAGGCTATACAGATATGTTTCATTTTGCAAAAGATTTCCTTAATAGTCATGTTGTATAAGACTAACAATATTTCCCTCCATCCTACCCTGTCCCCGCTTTATTCTGTTCTCTCATTTGACCTTGTTCCTTCCCAAAAATGTTTACTTCTAGTTACTCCCTTCTCTCATTTGCCCTCCTTTCTTTCATCTCCCTTACCCCATTTCTCTCCTTCTCCCCTACTTTCCTGTAGTGTATGATAGATTTTCGTACCAAATTGAATGAGCATATTATTCCCTCCTTAAGTCATACGTGAAGAGAATAAGCTTCGCTTTTCTCCTCTCACCTCTCCCTTTTCTCCTCCACTGGAAAAGATTTTTCTTAACTCTTTTATGACAGATAATTTGCCTCATCCATTTCTCTTCCCAATATATTCCTCTCTCATCCCTTAATTTTATCTCTTTAGATATGATTCCTTCTTCCTATTCAATTCACTCTGTGCTCTGTGTGTGTGTGTGTGTGTGTGTGTGTGTGTGTGTGTGTGTGTGTGTGTGTGTGTGTGTAATCCTTCCAACTACCCAAATACTGAGAAAAGTTTCAAGAGTTATAAATATTATCTTTCCATGTAGGAATGTAAACAGTTCAACTTTAGTAAATCCCTTACGATTTCCTTTTTCTGTTTACCTTTTCATGCATGTCTTGATTCTTATGTTTGAAAGTTAAATTTTCTATTCAGTTCTGGTCTTTCCATCGAGAATGCTTGAAAGTCCTCTATTTCACTGAATGACCATTTTTTTCCCCTGAAGTATTATACTCAGTTTTTCTGGGTAGGTGATTCTTGGTTTTAGTCCTAGTTCCTTTGATTTCTGAAATATCATATTCCAAGCCCTTAATGTAGGAGCTGTCAGATTCTGTGTTATCCTGATTGTTTTTCCACAATACTCAAATTGTTTCTTTCTAGCTGCTTGCAATATTTTCTCCTTGATCTGGGAACTCTGAAATTTAGCCACAATATTCCTAAGAGTTTCTCTTTTTGGGTCTCTTTCAGGGGGTGATCAGTGGATTTTTTTCAATATTTATTTTGCCTCTGGTTCTAGAATATAAGGGCAGTTTTCCTTGATAATTTCATGAAAGATAACGTCTAAGCTCTTTTTTTGATCATGGCTTTCAGGTAGCCCCATAATTTTTAAATCATCTCTCCCCAGGTAAGTGGGTCTTCCAATGAGATGTTTCACATTATCTTCTATTTTTCAATCTTTTGCTTTTGTTTTTTAACTTTGTGGTTTATCTCATAGTCATTAGCTTCCCTGAACTTCAGTCTCTCTTTTAAAGAACTATTTTGTTCAGTGTACTTTTGAACCTCTTTTTCCATTTGGTTAATTCTGCTTTTTAAAGCTTTCTTCTCCTTTTTTACTTTTTGGACCTCTTTTTCTAATTGAGTTAGCTTATTTTTAAAGGTGTTATTTTTTTTCATCATTTTTTTGGGTCTCCTCTAGCAAGTTGTTGACTTGCTTTTCAAGCTCTTCCATTGCCTGAGGCCATTGCATATTCATTTTGGAGGTACTGTATGCAGAAACCTTGACTTCCTCTAACAGTATGTATTGTTCTTCCTCAACCAAAAGGATGGAAGGAAATACTTGTTCACCAAGAAAGTAACCTTCTATAGTCTTATTTTTTCCCTTTTTGGGGAATTTTCCCAGCCAGTTACTTGTCTTCTGAATCCTTTGTCAAGAAGAGGGTCCCAGTGCTCCTCCTTTCTGCAGGACAGTGCTCAGGGCTGAGGTTCAGATCAGTTGCTCAATTTCCCCAGGGGCTTTAGGTAGAATGCTTCACAGATGGACTCTGCCACTGCCACCACTGCTGCCTGGGGCCTGTGCTGGGGGGAACCCTGCTCCCCTCTCACCAAGCTGGGAAAAGCCCTCTCACTGACCTTTGAAGGTTTCTTTGTTGCTTATGAGTTGAGGAATCTGAAACCCTCCCTGCTGGGGATTCTTCCCCAGAGACCTGCTCTGGTACTGTTCCTCCCAGTGTCCTACAGCCAGGTCTGGGCTCTGCTCAGCATCTCATGGGATAGGTCTTTCCTATTGGCCTTCCAGGTCACCTTTGGCTGGAAATCTCTTTCACTCTGTCTTTCTATGGCTTCTGCTGCTCTAAAATTTACTGACAGTCATTTTTTACATGTATTTTATGGACTGTGAGTGAAGAGCTAGAATATGTGTGCCTTTGTACTTTGATATTTTGGCTCTGCCCCCAAAGGAAAGGGTTGTTGCTAACCCCTCTTTCCCAAATTCCAATCAGTCATATTGTCTCCCACACCTTAGCTATATAACTAATCATGTCCTCAACCCCATGACATCACTTACCCTGTCCTATTCTATGTTGTAACTTATAAAAATTAGATAGACCTTCATCTTTGGATCTTTGGCATAAATCAAGGCAAGCCACTGACCCCTTTATTAATAGGTCCACACACCATTAATAAACTCTTATTTTGCTCAGAGAGGATGTGCCTCAGTCTACCTTTGTTTAATTTCACTAGTGACAGGAGGCATCTTTTTTGGAAGACAGTCTTTATGGTGGCATTTTACTCTTCTAGTCAAATACATTTTTATGATCAACAGTAAGTATAATGGGATGCTATATTCTCTGCACCTTTTAGTCATTTATGCCTGTAAGATACATTATCTTTGTGATAGTTTGTTTTAAAATGTTCATTATGAACACTGCAATGTGAGTGAAGCAAGTGCCTCAGAAATACTTTTTTCTTTTGGGTGTCTTATAAAACCAAGCACATCATCTCCTTTATTTGTCACTTCTCAGTCATCTTAATTCCTCCTGCATTCCAGCCTCCATTTTCAACAAGAACTCAAGTTTTCAAACTCCAGAAAATTGCTTTTCTGATCATTGAGCAGTCACCCTATTTGACCTAAACCCAAATCTGCCATGTCACTTCTCAGACATCAACATATAAACCACTATGTGCATAATCAGCCTCCCTTACCCCTTTCCAACTCTATCTATTCCTGGAAAGAATATTTCAATTAAATGATCTATGATCCCAATTGTCATTCTCTCTGGTTTTCCTGTATGAAACATTTCAACCTAGTCATTCCTTCCCTCTCTATGTTTCTTCCCCCCTCAAAAACTCCCTGAGATTGGGGACTGTTTAGCTTGTTTATATTTGTATCCCCAGCACTTAGCACAGGACCAAGCAGAGAATAAGTACTTAATGTTTTGTTGTGTTTTTTTTTTAATTAATTTCTCTCCAAGGAAAATTTGTGAGCCATCATTCAATTAAGGAGCAAGCTCCTTTTGTCTTCTGATTCCATTTATAATAAGAATGTCAAAATTAATATGTCATTTCCTCAGTCAGTATGTCCACTTCTTGGTCTCTGGACAGAATCTGACAAGAGGTAAGTTAATGTTCAGAGGCAGTCTAAAAACTGTGATTCTTCAGTACCTTTTTCCCCATTATTCTGTCAATGTTATTGCTGAAGCAGAAAGGGACAAAGAACTGAGGTTTGTTTTCCCCCTTCTCCCTATTTCTCAAATTGCCATGGCCAAAGAGGCAACCAGGTGGCACAGTAGATAGAACTCTGCGGCTAGAGTCAGGAAGAACTGAGTTGAAATTCTACCTCACAAGCTCATTAACTAAGTGACCCTGGGAAAATCACTTAATCTGTCTTGCTTTGTTTCTTCCACCATAAAATGGGGATAATAAGAGCACCTAATATCAGTCCCCAAAGTCATAGGACAGGGTTGTTATGAGGATCAAATGAGATAATATTTGTAGACACTTGGAAAATTCATTTACGTGGGCAACTAGGTAGCAAAGAGAGCAGAACACTGGGTTTGGAATCAAGATCTGCCTCCATGAGCTCAAATCTGACCTCAGACACTTATAGCTGTGTGACCCTGGGAAAGTAACATAACCTTGTTTACTTTAGTTCCTCCCTATAAAATGAGCTGGAGAAGGAAATGCCAAACTACTCTAGTACCTTTGCTAAGAAAATCCTAGATGTGGTCACAAAGAGTCAGACATGACAAATGAACAATAAATATTTATTCCCTCCATCCCTCCAAAAAATTCATCACCAAGTTATTAGATTAATGATGATGAACCTCTTTATGCAGGTAGGCTGTGCCTCAGTAAGTAAACCCAATGTATTGCTGGGACAATGCCAAAACCCTTTTTAATATGGTAGAATCAGTGTTTGTGCACTTCTGCCCCAGCTCTGAACACTCCAGTTTGCCTCTACATATACCATGATGAGTCACCAGTGGTGGTCACCACTCCTAGAGGGTAAAAAAGGCATTATTGGCCTTATTCGCACTGTTTTTTAAATGAGGAAATTAAGGCTTTCATAGCTAGGAAGTGGTAGAATCAAACTTCAATCCCAGGTTTCCTGACTCCAGATGAGATCCACTTTACCCATGAAACCATTCTTTTAATGGGGCAGACCAGCCTATGAAGAAGATCAGGCCCAAAAAGTCATAGGAAAGAGCTCTGCATGTGTGACAGTAGACATTGTCTGGTCCCAACACTATTCTCATTTCAACTCAGCACTAGGGAAATACTATGCCCCACTTGAGGCTGGTGAGTATCATTTACCCCTTCAAATTGCTTGGGCACAGTGGGGATTTACCTATCATTTAGACTTAGGAGGGCAGAGCAGGGTGCTAGGAATAGTTTAGCCTTCCCTCTACCACCAAGTCAGTTCATAGCTCATCTGCTCTCATTCACTGAGGGGACAAAGACCACACAGGATTTTATTAGCATTTTCTTCCTCATTTTACAGTTGTATTTGACATGGTGTGTCTCTCCAAAACAACTTTTGAACTTGAGAATGAAGTGGAATTTTTTTTTCCACTATGGATTTGCTCTTTCACTTGCTTTTTAACCTTGGACCTTTATGTCTTGATTTATTTATGAGAAAATCTGAGAATTATGGTTTTAATGTTGCATTCTCTAATATGAGAATAAATAGCAAGTTCTGAATTGGGGAGTTAAAACACCTAATAATTGGATTGGAGAAATATAAAAATGTTGAATTCAGTGAACCAGCACAAGTCTAATTTAAATATCTAATTAAAAGTTATTTGGAGCCACAGCATATACAAACTGCATTACATTCTCCTGCAGCTGGGAGTTAAGCTTGGTAACCAGGAGAATAATTGGAATCACATTTTAAAATGGGGATGGGCTGCAAACTGTAAGCATGGTAGTGCATTTTAATCAAGACATCCTTTAAAGCTCAACTCCAAAACTATTGCTTTCATGAAGCCTTCTGTGAGTCTATCCACCCCAGATAGTTTCTCTGTCATCTTAAGCCCCAATATACTGGCTCTCTCTCGTGGCACTTTCTCATGCTACTTGATACTATATTTATTTGTGCACATGTCTTATCTTCTTGCCTTAGTTCTACTCTGGATCTCAAAAAATAGAAACATCACCACCCTCACTTCTACTCTAACTACACAATTTAGTAGTGGTACATGAGCCATTAGGAGATTGACAAAAGGATGCAAGAAGACTTCTGTTTTCACCATACAACACCCTTATTTCCCAGTTTTATTCTGATTCTGGGAAATAAGCTGCACACATAAACATAACCCAGAAAATGGTCTCTTCCCAGCATGCTAAACTGATTCAAAAAGGCCCACAGGGTTAGGATCTATGTGGATTTATACTGAGGTACATAAATGAAGCTGGAACATTTACAAATTCTCTATTGTAAAGTAAGCAGATCCCTGGTACCTAGGAATATACCAGCCATGAGTAGGTCACATATAAATAACACAGGGATTGATAAAAGTCCTTGAGTGTCTAAGAAGGTTACATGCATCCATTCAGCTATTTATGTCTATCTCATTTATCTCCCGAATCCTCCCTCTCTTACACAGGAGCCTCATCTAATGAGTCTACACTCTCCTGCTATCACGTTATAAACTCTTTAAGAGCAAGGACCCTGTCTTTTTCTCTATATATGCCACAGCATCTAGCATAATGAAGTAGATGGCTGCTGTCGTTCAGTCATTTTAGTCATGTCTGACTCTTTGTGACCCTATTTGAAATTTTTGAGGCAAAGACACTGTCGTGGTTTGCAGTTTCCTTCTCTAGTTCATTTTACAGATGAGGGAACTGAGACAAATGGGATTAAGCAAATCCCCAGGGTAACACAGCTATTAAGTGTCTGATACCATATTTGATCTCAGAATGATGGGTCTTCCATCTCCAGATCTGGTGCTCTATCTACTGCACCATCCAGCTGCTCCTTGACATAGGTAGCCCTCCCTCCAAATTTGTATGATGAATGAATGTTTAACACAGCATTCTGTTACCATTCTAGTGATATGACAGAGTTGAGATTCAAAAGGATTTTGACAAAATAGAATATTGATTTAAATACATTTATGATGAACTTTAACAGAGGTAAATATCAACTGTTAAATCTGGCTCCAAAAAAATTGCGTCAGAAATATAACATGAAAGAAGATGCTGGAGGCATGGCTAGAATTGGCCATGGCAATTCCTCCAAATAATTCCATTTCATGGGATTTAGTGGACTAGTAAATCCAATATGGTGTTATTCGGAATTGTGATGTATAAAAAGTTGGAGAGACATAGTTTCCAGGTAATTAATTATTTTATTAATCATGCTAGCAGATAATTAATAAAAGGGGTCAGTGGCACTCTCAAATGCCTAAGTCCCCTCATGGAACCCACTCAATACTTATATGTCCTTGGAAGGGTGGCTGTTCTTGAAGGTGGCAATCAACTATGATTAGTCAACAATTAATGAGAAGAATGAATACTATAATGAGAAGTAGGCTTATTCTAATGAAGAATGGGGATATGACTTGGATCACTCTTGCTCCCAGATCACCCTCAACCTCAGACAATATAGACAAAGGATCTGCTCCCATCCAAACCTGAGTAGAACATAATGGGTGGGATTTCATGGACTAGAATCTCTTTGTAAGGTTTTTCCAGCTGGGTGGGGCAACAACTCCACCTAGATAAAATGATGTAATAACAAATAATTATTTGTTATTTAATAATCATTGATCTCAGTATCTAAGAAAGATCATGCAATTTTGGACTGCTTTGAGAGAAGTAAAGCTACTGGGACTAGAGAAATAATAGTCCTGTTGTATTCTGCCCTAGTCAGACCACATTTAAAGTATTATATTCAGTTTGGGCGCCATATTTTAAGAAACAAAGTGTCCAGAGGAAGGCAAGGAAGATGGTGAGAGGTTCTGTGTTCATGTCAAATAGAGACCTATTAAAGGAACTGGGATTATTTAACCTAGAGAAGAGACTTTGGAAGAATATGATAGCTGTCATAAGTTTTTGGAGGGCTGTCTCAAAAAGAAATTAAACTACTTCTCCTCTTGGCCCTGAAAAGCAGAAATAGGAGCACTGGTTAGAAGTTAACAAAAAATATGGGCTTGATGTTAGGAAAAACTTCCTAACAATTAGTGGTATCCAAAAATAGAATGGGCTACTTTGGGAAGTAGCAGTGTCCTAGCTCCAGAGTCGTAACTGTCAAGTATGGTATAAAGGGGATTCTTCTTTAGGTATAGGTTGAACTAGATCAGGTGTGACAAACTCAAACAGAAATGAGGGCCACAAATCCATACATAAGCATTTTTGCGGGTTGCATATATACTTAGTTTTAAAATGTAATGTTATCTATGTTATATTGCATTTTGTTTATTTTGTTAAATATTTCCCAATTACATTTCAATTTGGTTCTGATTGAACTTGGGAATATTAAGCTGTATTGCCTACAGGCCACATGTTGGACACTTTTGCATTCTCTAAAATTCCTTCCAGTTCTGAAGTGCTATGATCTGATTTCTGTGGCAGACCTTCTAAATGCCAGAGGTCCTTATCACAATTCCCAAGTGACAAGTTGAGCTCGCTAGAACAAAGCTACATTTTCTCCTTAGAGTTCTACAGGCATCCATTATGGGACTGGGATTTTGTTCTAATGTCATCAGTTTAAGTCCCCATTCCAATGTATTCTCCCAATATCAACTGTTAATTATATCTCCCTTACATCACTGATACCCTCCAGTAAACATCATTCTGGAGTAATTTAATCAAGTGTTATCAATTGGCTTTTGTAAAGCGATATTTACTAAGAAAACATAAAAAGAAGAGAAGTATAAACATTTCTCTCAGCATCTAGGAGTTCATTCTTTTCCCTTTATCAACACAATCCCTGGAGAGAATAGACTCAAACTTAAAACAGTTGCTGCAAATCCCACCCCACCTCCCAGTTCATTTCTGAATGTAACACATTCAATGAGCCTTCATCTCTAGACTTCTAGCAGCTAGCTCTTCCAACCTTTCAAAATTCACTGTGTAAAAACCTAGCCCATTGGTTTTCTAATACACCTTTGTGTGTTCATCCCTCATTGCCAAAGAAGACCATGCCATCAGAGAAATAATGACATGACTTGCACTTGATTTTGTTCTGAGTGACAGAGGTCTGTGCAGGTCACCAGGTTCACTTCTCCTCCAGAGCCATCTGAATACAGTGATCAGATATTCATCAGGATGACTGGAGGTGACCCAGGATGAGGCAGTTGGGGTTAAGTGACTTTCCCAAGGTGACATAGCTAGTGAGTGTCAAGTGTCTGAGGTGAGATTTGAACTCAGGTCCTTCTGGCTCCTTTTCTGGTGCTCTATCCACTGTACCACTTGGCTGCCTCAATACACCTTTATGTAAGGCAGGAAAGAACAAATACAGGGACGGAAGCAATAGGAGGGCTATGCACTTGCTTCATGTTGACTTGGATGAGGAGAACAGAAATAGAAGTGTTTTCTGCCTCTCTGTCTCTGTCTCTCTCTGTCTCTCTCTCTCTCTGTCTCTTTCCCCCCCCCCCCCCACCCCACCTAAAGGCTTATAATAGTCCTTGCCTCTTCACTTGAACACTACCAGGCATGAAAGGGAACGAGAAAAGATTGCTTTGGCACATGAGTGACTTTTGAAAGAACACTCAGTTCCATCTAATAAAAGTCTATATAGTCATAGAAAAACTGTGCATGCTACAAAGGGGAGAAGAAAAGGACCCATTACATTACTATACACTTCCAGAAGGAGATTCTCCAAGCAGGTAGACCATGCTACTCATGCTCTGAGGTCAGGACTCTCATTGATTTACCAGTTAACTCCCCATTACAATCTTTCCCTGTTTCAAAATTTGTCATCCTTGCCAAATCAGCCAAGGTACATTTTGAACACAGTATCGTTGTCTCCAATCCAGAAAAGATCTCTGGAATCCTGAGAAAGAATAAGCATTGCCCTTTCACTTGCTTTCCTAGTACAAAATATTTCCTCTGGGAGGAACCTTATATAGTGCCAAATGTAAAAGTGAAAGTAACAACTGACTCCCAAATACTCACACATATCCAACAAAGAGTATTCTATAACAAAGATTACATTTGCTTACAACTCAATAATGTCTGTCTCAGTACTTGAAATGGACTGCCCCAACACAAAGGCAAAGAAAATCCAGCTTCATCTCTCAGAGTTGATAGTTTAGCTAAGAAGGGACTCAGGACCTGGAGTCAAACGACAGTCACCTCCTCATGGTAAGGTGAGAAACCGATTTTACTTGGTGTTTGCAAAACATCTCTGGTTCCTGGGAGGTCCCAGGAGGTCCTAGGATAGTCACCTTCCATGAAGGGACCACTCCATCTGCTCTGTTCTCATATTGAAAGAGTAGGTTTAATGTAAAATTCCTTCAGATGGCTACAACATCATAGGTCAACTAAAATGTTCTCCAGGGATCCTTGAAACACAAAGGGAATTCAACTGAAAGTCAAAACAAAATCTCTAAGTTTCCTTTTCCATAATGTGCTCACCAAAATTTTCCAAGAGTCCATGTACCACAAGTGACTTTCAAGTACCAGAAAATTTCCTTTGGGTCTATATATCAAAGGGCACCTGAAATTTCCCAGGGCATCCCTGCCACTTCAAGGGTAATCTAAATAGAATCTCAAACTCACCCAATAGAACAAATAAGCTCCATTAGAAATTGAAGAAATAGGATCAATTAAGCCCCAGACCAGTACAAGACTTTCAAGAAAAAGAATTAATCACTTGGAGATGACTTATTGGGGTTTCTAGGACAGCAGGCAAACCTTATCCAAGAGGTCTGTAATTTTTAGGGAACTCAAAATAATCTAAATTTTTTAAAAGCAAAAGAAACAACATGAATATTTATCAACTAGGAATCAACCATATTAGCTTCATTATTCATATTGTAAAGGATTCAGTAATGCAGCAGATATCAGTATCTAAAAATTTACCTACACAACTGTCATCTCTGACTTTTAAAAGAAGCATACCAAAAAACAAAAAACAAAATTCTTACTATGCAACTAATCATCTAAAATGAAAGAGAAAAAAATTACTAATTTTTTTCTTGTGTAGCTCACCAAACTAAGGAATCAAATAAGTAATGTCCCACATGGAGAATATCTCCAGGTGGTCTCTACAAAAGCTAAGAGCCTGGTTTCATCCCAATCAAGATCTCACAGATTCAAGCAAGTTGAGAGGAAAGAGGTTTCCTTGAGAAGAAATCAATGATGAACGTTGATAAATAAAGGTGAGAGTAGGGGGCCAGGATAAGAAGTGGGGCCTCAGACCTTGCTCTCAGATTCAGTTTCCCCTTCCTTCTTCTTGGCCAGACAGAAACTTGTGTACTTCAGAGATTCAGAGAATTTTCTGTCTTTCCATGGCCATCCTAGTAGCACCCCCAAGTCATCTGATGACAGTGTTTGTGTAAGGAACGAAAGAAAGACTGGACAGAGATTCACAGCATTACAAAGATTTCAGGAGAAATCTATTCCATACCAAAGAGAAGCTTCTAGAAAACTCCAGCAAAAGGTCTCCCAAGGGCTGTGAGTTATACCTTTGTCATATATGTTTTCTATGTTTTAGCCCCCTTTCTCCAGACTTTAGAGTGTATCAACTTTGGAGGTATGTTTTTGTACTGGCTGCTCTCTACTATTACACCTTTAAGAGAACATGCCTTTCTAATGTTAATTTCATCTGGCTGAAGAATTGATAGTCAACTGACAGTAGTGATATAGGAAGCACACTGGAAACTGCCATCATTACAAACCTGCCCTCTGCCCCTCGGTTTTCACCCACTTCTAAGTACTGGGCTCATCAATATCAGTGAGAGTTGGGATTATAACTATAGATCATGTGCTATTCTGTGATTCTGTGAGATGTCATACTCCGAAGGAAAAAAAACTACAGATGTCTCTTACGATGACAAGCATAATGCATGCCAGATATGACAGTAGTGCCTGTACCTGAAGAAATGGCCAGGGATGCCTTTCACTGCCTTCCTATAGTTAGCTACTTCTTCACTATACCAGCATTTCTTCAGTTCTGCCAGGGAGCTGTGGAGGAGGAAAAACAGAAGTATTGTGATTAGAGGAGGTGATATTAGCGCTGACTTGACAAGAACAACAACCGCCAGTCTTTAGACTGATTCATCCAGAGGACTATTCCTAGCAGAAGGCTATTTAGCACATTGTCAGAAATGACACTCTAAAAAGGCAGTGAGATCTTCGGTACAAATAGCTAATGAACAATGACAAATTTAGATTGCTTTGCATAGTAGTGATATAGTAAGTAAACTGAAAAAAGGACAATCTTGCTGCATGCACAAGATAGTTTATTGAATCCATGATGAAAGCAGATCTTTGTAGAGGAAATAAATTCTGGACTTCGAGGCAGAAGATCTGAATTTGAGTTCCAACCATAACAATAGCTGTATGATTATAGGAAGTCAGTAAGTCAGTCAACAGCCATTTATTAAGGGATAACTATGTGACAGGCATGGTGCTGAGTGCTAGGAATACATTGATGTTGTTTGCCTTTCTTTCTCAAAAAGGACCAATGACATCAGGAAGATGATATCTTGACCTGCGAGCGAATTGGATTTAAGTTAGGCAGGGCTGTGCAAAGTCACCAGTCTCACTCTTTTGGTAGATCCAAAGCCATCTGGGTCCAGTGTCAAGATATAGATCAGAACTGGAGATGGCTCCAGAGACCTTGGCCTTTTTAAGCTAAGGTCTTTTCCAGGTTTCAGTTTGTCTAAGTCAATGCCCATTCAGTGATTAAGGCTAGGTAAGAAATGAGATAAAAAATGGCCTCTTTTAACAAGTCAAAAAAAATAAATAAATCTGAGAGGGAAAGACCCTCAGGATTTCTGACCAAAACACAAACATTTGCTATTTACACTCACTCCAGCCATCAAAATCCAAACAATGACCAGATGAGGCTTGGGCTGGAACCTATTGTTGGCCAATCAGTAAACCAGAGAGATGTAACTTTGAGGCAGGGCCAAGTAGCTTGATTTGAACACCATTTGACTTTATTGAAGCCTGGGAATACAAATACAGAAAGTTTCTGCCTTCAAGGAGCTTATATTCCAGACAACACATAAAGAAAGTTGAAAAAGGAAGGGTGATGAGGAGAGAAGTATCTGTTGTAGCCTAGTATGAAATGAAGATATGGATGTCCTGAGCACTTTCCTTAAAAAGATATTCTGAGAGGAGTCATCCAATCAGAGTGAAGTTATCTTCCAGGACAATTAGGTTTCTGGGGCATGATGGAGAAGTCTGGAACTTAGCCCAGTGAGAATTTAACATTTAGTAGCTCTAAACCTCAGTTTCTTCATCTGTCAAGAAAGGAAATTAAGCTATCCGACTTCTAACCTCCCTTTCAGCTTGGAAGACCTTCCATTCTGAGGTATTTTGAACCTGAAGACACTGTCAAAGTCTTACCAGATGTAGATCCAATAACTTGCCAACATTCATTCACTTATTTATTTATGCTGCAAGTATTAAGTTGCATGCAGAGTCCTGTGTTAGGCATTAGAAGAGATATAAAATTTAGATAAAACAGTCCCTGCCCTAATGGGCCTTAATATCTGTTGGGAGGATAATTACAGTTATAAAAAAGTAAAATACAAAATATTATATGACAAATTAATTAGCAAGTTTTAAAATAGAACAGAATAGGAGCTTGGAGGGGAAAGGTCATTATTACTGACTGGGGGACGAGGGAGATTTTATGGGGAAGGTAGCATTTGAGGTTGGCTTTGAAATATGGCTCTGGATTCAACAGGTAAAGAGGAGAAAGGAGGAAATTTCATACGTAGAGAAGAGAATGAGTAAAGCAATGGAGAGGAGAGTATATAGGCTGTGTTTTGGGAGGAAGAGAGTATTTTAGGTATACTAAAAGTGTACCAGGCATGAAGCAGAGTAGTAGGAAACAATAAGTGATGATGATGACGGTGATCTCATCTGTTATTTATGTAGACCTTGAAGTTGCACAAAGTCCTTTACATAATCTCATTTGAACTTTACACAGACCCTATGAGAAAGACACTATAACCATCATTGTTACTGCTTCATTATGTTATATGAGGAAACTGAAGTTCAAAGAGTTAGAATGGTTTGTCTATAGTCACCTGGCACTAAGAATTAGAACTGAGATCAAACCATCTTCCTTACTCCAATCTGTATCCTATCCATTACTGATGGCAATTTTATAACTAGAAAGAGAAAATAATCCTAGGCAACTGGCAAAAAGGTTAGAGTATAGCACCAATTCATGATGGGCTTTGAAATACTAGGAAAAGGAGTTAATATTTTACCCAGGAAAGCAAGAGTTGATAGAGACAAGGAATAGTTGATAAAGAGCCTGCCTTGGGAGTGGAAATAAGCAGATTCAAGTTTCACCTCTGGAGGATACTGGCTATATGGCCCCAGGCAACCCACTTAACCCCTTAGTGGCCTCCCCTTAATACTATAAATTACAAAGCACTTGCTAGTCTGGTTTGGTAGGGAGAGTTTTCTTGCCTCAACTTCCCTTCATCACGGATATTATAGATCCAATCCAAAAAAGGAAAAAGCAATAGTGAACCAATGAAAATTTTTAAGTAGAAGAGATTTATGTATTTATGTGTATAAAGAAATCTTTCTGAACTGAGGATATGCTAATCATGTACAGCAAAGTTCATAAGCATAACTGACATAATAAGCAATGACAGTATTTCTATTTTCAACTAACACGTTGCTATTAATTAATATGCTCTTTGTATGTGAAGAATATTGGGGTTGTTTGCATCCCCAAGGCTGATCACAGCATCTTACACACAGGAGGCACTTAGTAAATGTTTGCTGCATTGAATTTTTTGCTACAATGATCTTTTGAGAATCTTTTCTTCATCTTCACTTTCTCTCTGTTTCTCTGTCTCTGTCTCTCTCACTCTCTTTTGCCTCCAATTCCTATTACCTGATTAGTCTCAGTTAAGGATAGTGATCATGGAGTTTAGTAAACATCTGGTACGACTAAGAGTAAAACAAAGTTAATTCAGACCTAATTCTTCCACCCTGAGTAAATCTGAATAAAATTTATAGTTAAGAGGTATTTTATTGCCACAGGTCTTGACTTCCTCTTGCAGGACACAGCACCAGACCCAGACTCAGGAAAACTGCAGGCCGTGCCAATATCAGACAAACTCAGAAGAATGACTATAGTCAAGGATGGCAATAACCCAAGAGATGGACTATCCCTATCTTCATTTCTGCTTCCCTTTCTAATGAATAAATAAACAAATCTGTAGGTTTCTGGGTCACACACTTCTTCAAATAAGTATTTTTTAAAAAATTAAACTATGCAACTGAAACAACCAGAGGACATTTTCACAGTTTATCATCTAACGAAAAACAGCAGTGGTAATTAAAATAATGTGAGGGTAGGGGAAAGATAGAAGAAAAACCTGTCACCACTGGGGAAATCAAGGAGGAAAAAAATTCTGGAAAATGACATGGAAACACAGAAGATTCACTGGACCAGCTAGAATTTCAGGGTAGAGGAAGATCCTGGAGAGAATGAACTTTTTTTTTTTAACTCTTGTGCAAGGGGTCAGAAGTCAAAGGAAGTCACCTGGAACAAATCTAGAACAATTAGAACAAATTAGAACAATTAGAACAAATCTACAAGGAATTTTTTTTGAAAAATGTCTTTTTTTTTTTTTTTTTAAGGAAAAGGTTACCCATGGTCAGGAACGCTCAATACAACCACCCTGTGCTATTCACTGTAATCTGAAACGCTGGAATTACTTTTAAAACCACTTCATGAATTGTGATGGCAACCATAACATCATTTCCCCCTACCCAGGAAGCACATTCATTCCAGATCTGGCTTAATGTCAGAGGATGGGAGGCTGTCTTTAGAGAATCTTCAAGTTTGGTATAATTTCAGTTTAAAGGAAGTTTAGGGTTTTTGTGAGTAGCATTCACCTTGGTTTTCCTTCTAAATACCACCCAAAAAGGCAAGTAGAAATATATTTATTCTCTGCCAGAGATATAACTGGTTAAGGACTCCCCCATAGGGCATATCAGCAGGCTCAGGTTAAAAAAAAAATCAAAGAAGATAGGAGACATTAGACTCACCTACAGGCCTTTATCATACATAAGGGATTTCGCCAGAGATACACAATAGTAGGGCTGACAGAATGGTGATGACTCTGACTGCAATTCGTAACTGCTTTCTGATGGGGACACATCAGGTCATAGAATTTTAAAAACTTAGATCTAGGAGAAATCTAGGAGATGGAGCAAACCTGGAGCAAGCCTCTCCCAATATTTTTTCCATCAGCAAACTCAGGTTTTAGTTCAATAGTGCTCCCTTCAGTCTTCTAGTGGTCACTACTCAATCCTTCTTCCAGGACAACAGGCATTTCTTTATTTTTTTCCTCCCTACTATCTTTTTCCTTACTCAGGTGCAATAACACACCAAATTCTTAGATATTTAGAAGAAAAATTAGTATAAAGCACTTGAGTGTCAACATACACTAGAGTGGCCAAAGTTTTCATAGGTGTTTAGACTAAACTCTGCTTTTCCACACAAACTATAACATATTTGGACTACTCTTAGCTCTCGCTTACCTGATTTTCTTCTCAATGGTCTTGGCCTTGATTTGGCTCTAGCTCTATAGCTTTGGATGGGGTTGGCCAGGGCTGCTCTTCTCAGTCCTCAAAAACATATTTTTCCACCTTTCAGTAATGGGGTATGAGAAACTAGGATTTAAATTCACATTTAGCTCCTCTATCATCCAGGCAAACCTTGGGTTACTCTACTCTCAGTCTCCAGAATCTAGCTCTACAATAAAAGAAGCAAGAGGGGATGTGATAGAAGGGATGGAGTTGGGGGAAGAGGCAATCAGAATGTATGCTGCTGGGTTGAAGGGAGGGGAGAGATGGGGAAATTTGAAACTCAAAATCCTGTGGAAGTAGATGTTAAAAACTAAAAATAAATTACAATAAAAAAGAAACACTAACTATGGTGGGGAGAGATGAAACAAAGTACAGCTAGCTGGTTAAGGGCAGAGTCAGGCTCCAATGTTCTAAGTTCTGATCTAGTGTTATTTCCACGACACCATCACCTTCTCAGGTGCGTAGAAGAGGAAGTTGTTTAATTACCGACTGTGCTAGATATATTTCATTAAATTTTATTTGAATCAAGCACTTTGCTAGGTGGCTGTACGAAGACAAAAATTAAAACAGTGCCAGCCCTCAAGGAGTTAATATTGTGCTGAAGGAAAGAACATGTACACAAATAAATAAATAAAAAGGACTTACAAAGTAAACACAAAGTAATAGGGAGAGCGTAAATTGCTAACAATTTGCCAGGTGGTCAGGAAGGGTCTTTTGTAGCATTGTTACCCTTTAAGCCCTTGTGGAGGAAGAGATTGCAAGAAAGAGCATTGCAGATAAAGACATTTCAGAGGTCAGGTAATTAGACAGACTCCAAGATTCCTTCTAACTCTGCAATTCTATGACTTGTCAGATCACCTAAGAATTCTCATAGGAACTGAGAAGAAAATAAGAGTTTTGTGTATTTTCTCATAACATTACTGCTTTCATCTATGATAATCCTTGTTCAAAAATAGATGTTCATTTAGAGAGCTAATTAATGTTCACAATAAATTAAATCACTGGAAAAATTCATCAACACAACCCCCTTCTATATTCTCACCTGCAGACTTGAACAGATTAAGCACATCAGTAAGCTACAATACCAAAATTAGAGGACCAAAGAGCATTGTATTTTGAATCAGATGACCTGGTTTTGAATTCTATATCTGTTCACTTACTGCTTTTGTCACTTTGCACTGCAAACTTTCCTTCTCGGGATGTCAGATTTCTTCTCTGTAAAATGAGGTGAGAAGGGTATTGGACTGGATGACTTTTATGGTGCCTCTAATTCTAAATCTGTGATCCTATGACCTTGAGTGTGTGTTTTCCATCTTTCCTTTCATTTATCTGAAACCTCCCAAAAAGCAGCAGTGTTTGTAGCAGTGAGAGAATCAGACTTGAACAATGATGACTTGGTTTCAAATTCTAACTCTTCTACTTAATGATGATCTCTAGGATCCACTTCAACTTACATCTAGGATACTTGTCTCTAGCTATATAGTAGATATAGTAGATGACTAACAAAGGTTTATTGCACTGAATGTTCATATTCAGGAAATGTGAGCCACCTCTTTATCTTAGCTTGGATCACAAAATTTCAGGGGTGGGAAGTACCTAGGTAGTCATGTTGTTTAATGTGGACTTCCAAGTAAATCTTTATTGTAGCATGCCTGACCACTGCCCACCCAGTCTCCACTTGCAAGTCTCTAAGTAGGAGTCTCATTAAATCTGGAGACAGCCCATTCCAGTTTGCAATAACTCTGTAAAGAAGTTTTTCCAGACATTAAGACAAGATATACCCCTTTGCAGATGCCACATATTGCTTCTAATCTACACAAAGCAACCCCTTGAAAACAGCCATCATGTCCCCTCCTCTGAGTTTTCTCTTTTCCAGGTCAAATGTCCCCAAGCCCTTCAAATGATCCATTTATGTGACATGCATTGAAGATACTTTGCCATCCTAGTTACACTTTTCTGGACACTCTCCAGGTTATTAAAACTTTTCCTAAATATTATAGATGTGAACTGACCAGGGAAAAATGTGTAATCCTGTAAGTCACTTAACTGTTGCCTGCCTCAGTTTCCTCAGCTATATATTTATATAGTTATACATACATACATACATATATATATATATATATATATATACACACACACACATATATTTAATACCTACCTCTCAGGGTTGTTGAGATAATCAAATGAGATAGTAATTGTAAAGCCCTTAGTACAGTGTTTAGCATACAATGAACACAGATATGTAAATGTTTGTTCCCTCTGTCTTTTCACTTCCTTTCCTCTGGTCACTATGTATTGCTTCATGCAGGATTTGAATGTACTAAATCTTCTTCATGTCAAGTTGTGGATTCTTGTAGTCCATTCACACTTCCAGATGTTTTTCACATGAAGAGTTGTTTAGTCATGATTTTCTGATACTTGTAGAGATTTTTTTTGGTTCAAATACATAATTTTACATTTATCTCTATTACATTACATTTTCTTAAATTTGGCCCATCTTTTCAGCCTTGTTAAATTTTTTTGGATCCTCACTGGTGTCCAATGAGTTAGCTATATCTCCAAAATCTTTCATCTGAAAACCAGATAAATTTGAGATTTACACCTTCACCCAAATGCTGATAAAAATATTGAGTAGCTCTTGATCAATGATAGAGGCCTGGAGCTCTCCATTTTAGAGTTCTTTCTAAGTTGCTTTCTTCCACACTTCACCCTAGTTCATAGATTTCTTAACAAGCATACATTTTTTTAAAATATATAAATTCCTTTTGGAAAATCTATTGCTCTTTATTTAAAAAATAACATTCTTTATCAAATGAGTGAACATGGGTAAAAGTTTTGTAAACATTAAAGCACTATATAAATATGATTTATTAGTGTTTTTGCTGCTGCTGTTTTTGGTACTCAAGCCACCAAAATCCTACTATATCTCCACTATATCCATGAGGTCACATTTATCTCCCCACATTAAGTAAGAGCATTTTGCTCAATACCAATTTTTTGTGCATTTGTATCTAGATATCAGAAGGTAAATGTTGCATTTTGCGGGGGAGGGATTTAGAGAGGGGAGTGGGGAATCCCTCTTCTTGAATATTTTATCTTGTAACTTATTGGTCTTTCCCACTGCTACTCTGCTTCCAAGGTCAGAACTACTGCTCTCTGGCTTGGTAAATAAACATAAGGTATGGGGCAGAGCCAAGATGGTAGAGTAGAAAGATGCACATACTCTAGCTCTTCCCCCACAGTCCATAAAATACCTGTAAAAAATGACTGTCAACAAATTCTAGAGCAACAGAATCCACAGAACGACACAGTGAAGGAGATTTTCAGCCAAAGGTAACCGGGAAGGCCAACAGGAAAGGTCTATCACACTGGACATGGAGCAGAGTGCAGTCCTGGCCATGTGGCACTGGAAGGAACAGGACCAAAGCAGGCCTCCGAGGCAGAATTCCCAGGAGCAATGGAGGGTCTCAGACCCCTCAACTCACAAGCACCAAAGAGAGCTTTGGAGGTCAGTGAGAAGGCTTTTAAAACCAAGCATAACCTACCCAGCAAAACTGAATATAATAATTCAGGGGGAAAAAATGGTCATTCAATGAAATAGAGGACTTTCAAGCATTCTTGATGAAAAGACCAGAGCTGAAAAGAAAATTTTACTTTCAAACACAAGAATCAAGAGAAGCATGAAAAGATAAACAGGAAAAAGAAATCATAAAGGACTTTCTAAAGCTGAACTGTTTACATTCCTACAAGGAAAGATAATATTTGTATCCCTTGAGACTTTTCTCAGTATTGGGGTAGATGGAAGGATTACACACACACACACACACACACACACACAGCACACACACGCACACACATATAGGCAGAGAGCACAGGTTGAATTGAATCAGAAGGGATGATATCTATAAAAAATAAAATTAAGGGGTGAGAGAGAAATATATTGGGAGGAGAAAGGGAGAAATGGAATGGGGCAAATTATCACTCACAAAAGAAACAAGAAAAATCTTTTTCAATGGAAGAGAAAAGGGAGGAGGTGAGAGGGGAAAAGTGAAGCTTATTCTCTTCACGTATGGCTTAAAGATAGAATAACATGCTCACTAAGTTTGGTCTGAAAATCTATCTTACCCTACAGGAAAGAAGGGGAGAAGGAGACAAGTGGGGTGAGTTGGATGATATCAGGGAGGGCAAATAGGAGAAGGGAATAACTAGAAGTAAAAATTTTTGGGAAGGGACAAGGTCAAATGAGAGAATAGAATAAAGGGGGGACAGGGTAGGATGGAGGGAAATATTGTTAGTCTTATACAACATGACTATTATGAAAGTCTTTTGCAAAATGACACATATACACCCTGTATTGAATTGCTTGCCTTCTCAGTGGGGATGGGGGGGGTGGGGAGAGGAAGAGAGATAAGTTGGAATTCAAAGTATTAGAAACTAATGTTGAAAAATGTTATTGCATGTAACTGGGAAATAAGAAATACAGGTAATGGGGTATAGAAATTCATCTTGCCCTACAAGAAAAGAGAGAAGAAGGGGATAAGGGAAGGTTGGGGTGTGATAGAAGGGAGGGTGTCAGGGGCCGTCCCCGGACCTCCTGGGCAGAGAGGTAACGGCCAGGAGTCTATACCCGTCCCCCCCCCCCCCCCCCCCCCCCCCCCGGCAATCACGCGCCTCACCCGTGACTTCCGGGCTAAGGGTGCAGGAAAGGCTCGTGTACAAGGCACGATACCGCCCTCGGGGAGGTGCTGAGGGAGCCCCAGTAAGAGTAAAACACACCTGGCCACCTGTGATAGGACCAAGCAGATGGTCCGAGTGGGGAGGGAAGGTCCAGAGAGACTCCTGCCCTATTGCCACAGGACACAACCAGCTAAGGGGAGGGGGCTGGGGCGACAGCAGGCTGAGCTCTCCAATCAGGGGCCAGATAGCAAGAACCGGAAGGGATAAGGAATATAAGGCTATGCTCTGAGGGGATTCGTGGGGACTGGACTGATGTGAACTACTGAATAAACATCTGCTTTGCTCTACCACTCTGGCTCGTGCTTGGTTTAGCCCGTGCTCCAGCCTCCGGAGGCGGGACCAGAGACGTCTGAAGCTGCGTGAAGCAGAGTGAGGGGTTACTACTCACCGGGAGGGTTGATCGGGGACCGTGAGTCCCGGACAACTGGCGCCCGGAACAAGGGACTGTGACGGACGTGGTGAGGTGAGTAACTCACCTACCCCTTGCTGGCAGGGGGTAGAAGGGCCAAGCACCCGGGGATTGCCGAAGCGAAAACTTCTTTCGTGTAAGGCCCCCGAAGGCAGACCTAGGATGGGACAAACCCAATCCATAGGAGAGGTTAGGCCAGAGGACAAAGGAATTCTAGCTTGCCAAGTGTACCGCCTCTGCAAGCAGAATGGGATAAAAATACACATAAGAATTTGCCAAGATTGGGGTCGAGAAAATAATAACCATCAGTCCATGGGTAGAGCATACAGGAATTGATCCGACCCGTTGGAGATTAATAGGGCAGCAGATGGCTTCATACCAAAAAGAGGACCCCTACTTCCTCAATCCCCAGGACTTTGTTATGTATCCATGGAGGAGTCTGGGTAGTGTAGTCCGAGAGGCTAAAAGACAGAGTCAGGAAGGAATCCGGGAGGAGGGAGCAGGACACGGGAAAGACAAGGAACAAAACCTCGCCCACAGAGAGGAGAGGGACCCCAAAAGAAATCACAGGACAAACAAAAAGAGGAAGTCCCAGAGCAGCAGGAAAATTAGAGAGGAGGTAGATTTGGGAAGGGGCCAACCTATTCTCCGTGTTTATTCAGCCAGGACAGGACGGACAGCCTCAAAGGGTGCATAGACAGTTCTCTTATAAATTCCTAAGAGATCTTAAAGAGGCCGCCACAAAATACGGTCCCGGCTCTGCTTATGTACAGACAGTCATACAATCTTGGCGGTCTGGGAGCTCAGGAGACAATCATGACCAGATAGGACAGAGAGGAAAGAGGGAGTTGGTGCAGTCAGAAATTCAACCAGGAAATACATCCAGAGTTGGCCTAGGGCCTGGTTTTGTGGCACAGCAAAAAAATTTGCCCAGGATTTGTGGCACAGTGGCGAATTCAGCAGCCCGGACACGGTGATAGAAATTAAGCCAGAGTTATAATGTGTACAGAGGATTTCTGACAATTTTTTCTCAGTTTTTTGGATTCTTTTATTGTCTGTATATGTGTTCTGTCTTTACATGTTCTGTGTGCGTGTGTTTGTGAGTTATTACGGTCAGCTCCATGGTAGCTGGACCTTGGAAAGTTATCTCTTTTCCTCCCCCTCCTCCCTTCTCTCTGATGACTGCAGCGTCGGGGAGAAGTATGGGAGAGAGAAAGAGAGGAACTAATCTTATATTATTTAGTTTATGTGATTGCAAGGTGTAGTTTTGGATGGGAAATGCAGGGACATAGTGTCTGTGCAGTTTTAAAGGGGGCTTTAATCAAAGCCCATTAGGAAAACAACATGGATATGAAGTTTAAGGAAAGCATAAAAGTTTTGGGAATTATTTGAAAGTTTTTGGTTAAACTCTCTCTCGCTTTACCCTCTTCCCTCCAATCCTGGCCAGATTGTGAGGGTGGAGAGAGACGAGACGAGATCTGGGGCAGGCTGATCAGCATTTTCACCTAAATCTCACCTAAAAGAAAAGTATTTTGTATAATGAGAAGTAACCAAAAGGTAGTTATTCTGGTCACATTTTAAGTGAAACGTGTCACTCCTAATTGGATGTTTAAGACAGATCAGGATTTGTTATATTATTTGGCACTAGGCAAATTGGAAATATGCATAAATCTTAAAGGAACACCTCAGCAGAGATAAAGCTTTTGAAACTCTCCAGCAGAATGGAATAGACTTGGCGCCACTGGGCAGTTGTCCAGAAGTCTCCCTCCCTTCAGCTGAGGAATTCAAAAACTCTCTCAATCAAAGAAGTTCTTAAGGAGTGGACACAGAAATAAAATTTACTTGAGTAAAGGATGGAACCATTAAGATTTTTGCCCTGCAGTCCCAACTCATCATTCAGCTGGGTCTACAGTGAATTGTAACTTTTATCATTCCAGATTAGATCAAGAGAAGAGAACTATTATTTTGAAGGTTTTCAACTAAATTTTTGTAAAAGTTTAGTGACTGTTAACAACAGGAGAAATTTTAAACGGTTTTAAATTTTCATTTTCAAGACAATGTATTGGTAAATTAATATGTAATGGTCTATGAAGCAGAAAAGATCTTGCTCTTCTAATCTGAACTTGTAGTCATTCCTTGGCTTAAGCAAAAGTTAAATTTAGTGTTTGAACTTATTAACAACTTAATTTCTAAAAAGTTTTTTTTTCAGAGTAAATGTAATCAGAGAAGGAGAAACTACCCTGTGAAACAATGATGTAAGGTGGTAAGGCTTAAGTTTGAAGTCACCTATCATAGATTCTACAAAGGTTACAACTTTAAATGACTTTCAGAAATTGATAGGAGAAATTCAGTGGTGTAGGCCACAGTTGAGAATTACAACTGATCAAATGAAACCATTATATGATTTATTGAAAGGTCCTTCTCAATTAAAGTCATGCAGAGAATAGACAGATGAAGCACTGGAATGTTTGAAATTAGTGCAGAAAAAGATTATGGGGTGTACTATTAGCAGGATATTAGAATCACAGGACTTGAAAGTAACAATTTATTCACTGAAAAAATACCCACTGGAGTTTTACATCAAAAACAAGGGATTATTGAGTGGGTACATTTGGCTCAGATAAAGAACAGAGCTTGTGTGCTTTACGCTGTGCTGGTAGCCCAAATCATACATAAGGCAGTGAAGAGAGTAAGGATGTTAATAGGACAGAAACCTCACACAATATATACTATGTATACAAGTCAACAAATAGAGAACTGCATACAAGAGTTTGTGGAATGGCAGATATTGATTAATCAGAATTTACAACACGGGTTCCCAATTCCTTCTGGGTGGCAATTTGCCACGTGGCCATGATCTTGGGCCGACAAATGCTCTTCCTCACTGGTAGAGGGAGTTAATGTTTTTACAGATGCAACAAAAAATTTTAGGGCATCTATGCATATTCCATCTAAAAAGGAGATGCATAAATTTAAAACAACATTTACTTCTACACAACAAAATGAATTATATGAAGTATTGCAAGCATTATTATATGTGAAAGAACCTTGCAATATCAACACAGACAGAAAGTATACAGTACCATTGATACCTAGAGTAGAGTCAGCCTATATTCCTGATAGGGCAGATAGTATTAAACAGATAACTATGGAAGTTCAACTAGCAATAAGGGCCAAAACAACAATATCTTATATCACACACACTTGGTCACATTCTAAATCATGGAGTACCAAAAAGCATTAAACCAAACAATGGTCCAGCTTATGTCAGTAAAGCCATTGAACAGTTCATGGTGGAATTTTCCATTTTACATGTCACTGGAATCCCCCATAATCCCACTAGTCAAGCTATAGTGGAATGAGCAAATCGGTCCCTGGACACTTACTTGTAAAAAGAAAAAGGAGGAGTTGGACCAGGAGTTGATAAATTCGCAATTGGCTGTTTATACTCTAAATTGATGATAAATTACAATTGGCTGTTTGGCTGTTTATATTCTAAATTATTTAAAATTCTATAATGATGGCTTAATGGCTGCTATGAAATTCTTAACATTTCCTAATAAGGAGTCTGCAAAGAATGAATCAGCAATAACAAGTGCCCTGAAAGCAGCCAGTAAAGTAATGTGGCACGATGAGAATAAAAATTGATTTGGTCCTCATACAGTGTTAACGTGGGGAAAAGGGTATGTTTGTGTTTCAACAGATGATAATAAAGAAGTTTGGGTTCCAGTGAAAAGGATGGGAGTGAGGAGGTGCTATCAGCGGCGGATGAAAAAACTTCTGGAGAAACTTAATCAACTAGATCACAATGACTCCTTTCATTTTTCTCGTACTTATTATGACACTCAAAGAACACTGCGTCCATCGACCCAGCACCGAAGGAACAACAGAGATGGGCGTTCCTCACGAATCCATCATGGTTAAGGGTGATGTCATGGAGTGAGACAATAACCAAATTTATCATCCAAGGCAATATTTCTCACATGTTTAAAGATGATGGACTAGACTATGATAATAATGGGACTCTTTCAGAGACACTAACTTTTCAGGACTAGTCACAGGTTTCTCACTTTGTCTATAGAAGGGTATTTCTGGGAATTGGAATGGGTTTGGTTTTAAATACACACAGGTGAATGGAACAGAGGGGTATCCCTGGTGTGCCACTATTGTGGATGGACAAGAGACATTGGATGAGAAAGATACATTACACGCTTATAATCTATTCACCTGGAGGATAAATGGGACAATAGTAGTTTGGTCAGACAAGGACTTTGTGGGACTTGTTCGTGGGATGAAATTTAGGCCATTTTGTAACTTACAAAAGAAGAGAAATGTAACCCTTTGGCATCTGTATACGGGGTTTTTACCATTTGAGAACTGTCACGCACATACTTGTCAGGAGAAAGAATTGATTATGGGAAACTACACAGAAATGTTATATTCATGTCACAATCTTACATACTTACTTGAGGAAAAATATGCACCAAACTTTCCTAGACAAATGTACATCAATTATAAAGGGTCTCCTGAGGTTGAAAGACCTGTTCAGGGACTAGACAGAGTTATTCTAGCTATGAGAGGACAAACAGTGCAGGGAATGCCTGCTGCAGCATCACCAAAGAAAGCTAACAACATTACTTTAATGGGTGAAGTATGTCTAGGGAACACACATATTTCTATGGGACAGAGACTACAGATCTAAACTAGAGACATATCAGAACATGACAGGAATTTTCAATTTTACATGCCAGAATTGTTCTGTACAAGCATGTATAGGACCAAAGATAGTAGGGAGAGTGTTTATTCAAACAAAACCTCTCCCATGCTGCCAATTTGTCCCGCAAACTATCGCAGATGCTCATAGGAAATTGGTCCGACAACTTTGAGCGCACCCTCCGGCACCAGGTTGCCAACATCAATGCCACCCGAATTGATCCCGCTGTTACCACCACCTTTAGTTCTATCTTTTCTACTCTATCTACATGGGTGAAAGGCTATGTGGGCTCCGCCTCTTTATTCCTTCTCCTTGCCGTGGGTTTCCTGCTCTGCCTACACCAGGTTCGGCAGAGGCAGACGCAACAGCGGCAATATACTGCGTGGGCTCTCCGCTCCCTGACAAATCACTCTAATCCACAAGTTTGGATTACAGCTTTAGAGAGACGCTAACCCTCGCCTCAGCCCCAAAAGCATCCCTGTGCCCCACTATAATCAATAATGAGCTTTCTACAGGAATATTGTGGCTCCATGACCTGGAGACCCGTTGGCTGCAGAGGTACCCAATGACGGGATTATTGTGGGTCCACCTGCCAGAAATGCTGGAGGTGAGGGCCACCCACATAGCCTAAGACAGGGGCCCTGCCCACTTTTGGTACCAGGCATGGAGACAGGCCACATGACCTATTCTCTCACTTACCTTTATAAAACAAAAAAGGGGAGTTGTCAGGGGCCATCCCCGGACCTCCTGGGCAGAGAGGTAACGGCCAGGAGTCTATACCCGTCCCCCCCCCCGGCAATCACGCGCCTCACCCGTGACTTCCGGGCTAAGGGTGCAGGAAAGGCTCGTGTACAAGGCACGATACCGCCCTCGGGGAGGTGCTGAGGGAGCCCCAGTAAGAGTAAAACACACCTGGCCACCTGTGATAGGACCAAGCAGATGGTCCGAGTGGGGAGGGAAGGTCCAGAGAGACTCCTGCCCTATTGCCACAGGACACAACCAGCTAAGGGGAGGGGGCTGGGGCGACAGCAGGCTGAGCTCTCCAATCAGGGGCCAGATAGCAAGAACCGGAAGGGATAAGGAATATAAGGCTATGCTCTGAGGGGATTCGTGGGGACTGGACTGATGTGAACTACTGAATAAACATCTGCTTTGCTCTACCACTCTGGCTCGTGCTTGGTTTAGCCCGTGCTCCAGCCTCCGGAGGCGGGACCAGAGACGTCTGAAGCTGCGTGAAGCAGAGTGAGGGGTTACTACTCACCAGGAGGGTTGATCGGGGACCGTGAGTCCCGGACAGGAGGGCACATTGAGGGAAGGAGTAATCAGAATGCAAGGTGTTATGGGTTAGGGGGAGGGGAGAGATGGGGAGAAAAATTGCAACTCAAAATTTTGTGGAAATGAATGTCAAAATCTAAAAATAAATAAGTAAAACTAAAAAAATTTTAAAAAATAGACATAAACTGGCTTTCCTTTCCCTTAAAATTTCAGTTTATAAACCATTTCAACAGATTCTCATATCTCCACACAAATTATATTTTATTACCCTCTCACAAAGTGAATTCCATTGCTATTTGAAAACATGAACCCCTGATCCTGAAATAATAATTGCAATTTTTCAATTTTTAACGTATACAAAGCCCTTTAAATGCATCATCTCATTTGAATCTTTCAACAACCCAGTGAGTTAAATGCTATAGATATTATTATTTAACAGATGAGGAAACTGAAGCTGAGAGGTTCAGCGATTTGCCAGTGGTCACATAGCTAACTGTCAGAGATAGGCTTTAAAGTCTTCCTGCCATTGAGTTCAACACTTTATCTATAAAATCATGGTGTCAATCACATTCTAAGACACTATGTTCTTAACTGGCTTTTCACTTTCAAAGTCTACCTCTTTCTTTAAAGTCTCACTGTGAATGAAGATTCAAAAGCAATGATAAAATTATTGTCTGTATCCCTTAGGGTTTAGTTTTTCTCCCAAGTTTTTGGAAACTCTAGCAATATTTTCTTTGTTCCTTATGGTATTTCATTTGAGGCTATGTCAGTCACCAAAAGTAAGGAATTGTGGGAACCTACTTACACTTTCTCTGAATTTTGTGAAATCTGTTATTTCAAAGCCATGTCTTTGCATAAACTGTCCAGCATGATTTGGAATGCATTACCTCCTCATCTCTGACTCCTAGATTCTTTAGCTTCCTTCAAGGCCCAGCTCAAATCACAGCTCCCTGAACTGGAAATTATTTGGTATGTATTTTATTTTTTCTTATCTGGATTCATATTGATCCCTTGCCCCATAGAATATAAATTCCTTGAGGGTACAGGTAGTTTCAATTTTCTTTGTATTCTCAGTACTGAGTACAGAATCTGGCATTAAATTGCTTAACAAATGTGTGTTGAGTTGAATTGCATATCAAATTCTTATTCTTAACTTTCCTTTATGGCCCAATTCACATGCCATTTCTTTCAGGAAGGTTTCTTTGATTCCCCTCAGCACCTCCAAAGCTTCTTGACATTTTGTGTTTCTGTCATATTATGTACTATCTTCTGCCCTTCAGTTATTTCTGTATATATATATATATATATATATATATATATATATATATATATATATATATATATATATACACACACACACACACATATAAAGATATATATGTATATATATAAAGATACATATATGTATATATATATATATATATAGAGAGAGAGAGAGAGAGAGAGACATTATAATCTCATTAAGGACATAATCCATGTTTCATTCATTTTAGTGTCCTCCACAACACTTAGTATAGTGCCTTACATATAATAAACCCTCCAGGGGAACGTAAACCCTTTGATGACAGAGAATGTTTCATTTTTATCTTTACATCTTCAGGGTCTTACACATAGCAGAAGTTTAAAAATGTTTGTTGAACTGAATTAAACTGAAATCTTTACTGAATCAATGAGGAACTCATCATCCTTTCCTTGAAAAGCATGCTTCTTTTACTGCCTTCCTTAATTCCATTAATTCCAAAAGACTATAGTGAATGAAGCAGACAAAGCTTTCCTAATGAAGGGACCAGGTCTTCCAATTCTCCATATTTCCCAAAAGAGCCTAGAAATATCCTGGACATGCAATGGTCAAAATAAATATTTTCTGACTTATTTGCTTTGATTGATGTAAGATTTTTCATGAAAAAATAAGCTCCCAATATCCATCATTTAACATGTTGATAGATGAATCTTTCATATGTCAGTACAGATATCCTTAATTCAGAATGCTATTCAACATTTCTATTAAAGGAGGTTTATTAAAGGTTTCTTAGCCAGTGCTGGGATAAACATTCATATTCTTGGACTGAATATTTCCAAATTCACTTCTGACTTCATCATTTTTTAACTTATACTCCTCCTCTTGATGATGTGAAAATTTTAATCATTTTGATAAAATTTTGGAATTATTAGATTCCCCATCCTCTATTAAGATGAAATCTACAGATGCTAGTGATTCAGACAATTAAGATCAGGAGGGAGGCATGATGGCAGAGTGGAAAAGTCCTGGATTTGGAATCAGAGGACATAGGGTCAAGTCCCAGTTGAGCTGCTTATTACCTGGGTGGCCCTCCTTATCTGTAAAAATAGGGCATTGGACTGCATGATCTCTACCGTGCCTTTCTGCCTTAAAATTGTGATCGTATGCCTCCTTCTGGACTAGTCAAGTTCTGAAAGCATAAACAGAATAGTGTGCTGCATCAAGCCAGAGTTTAGAGAAGGAAAAGAAAATGCGCTCTAAAAAGGGTTGTAGTCCTCAGTGAAATGTTGATTTTTCTCATACTACTATTTCAATATAATAGCCTTTTATGGTGACACCATGCCCTTCACTGTACAACTATACCGGTGCTGTCATAGGGCCAGAAAAGAATTGTCTCCATCTGTTCCTCTCCTAGAATGATCCCATTTAAAGTTCCCTAGCTAAAGAATGATGACATAGACTGAAGTTACAGGTAGGAAGCTAATCAAGGATTACAACTAGAAGTGTCCTTGGGAGGAGATAATGAAAAAGTCAATGCATTTCCTTTTATATGGTCATCAGTGTGATCCACCTTATCCTACTACCCATACTCCAGTTCTACAAAGGCTCTCAGGAATTTAGACTCAGGCCCACAACAAGCTAGCGTGGGAAAATCCTCATTCTTTGTACCCCTAGGCAGATGTTCTTCCTTAGGTACCATTAGCACCTAAGCCATGGGGTCCCACACACTTATTTCCCATCATATACTCAACTTACTTTGCCTAACTGCTCTCTTTTTGACCTTTAACCCACTCAAAAAAGGCAGCATCTACTCTCTTTCACACACGCACACACACAAATGCTGAGCCCTCACAATGCTAATTTTCAGCCCAAATGGATTTTTAAAGCTGAATTATGAAGCTGCTAAAAGATGTGTAACTATAGCTGCACATATGTCACAACAGATTGCTCATATGCCACTACCCCACCCCCTCTAAAAAAAAAAAAGTTCTCTGGCAAGTAATGCCATCAGTAAATGAGTCAGACACAAGTATTATGAAATGGCAGGGGGAAATAGCAATTCCTGTTGGGCTAATGGAACTGTGTGGCCTGGAGACAATGTTTTAGAAAATTCTGTGTCTGTGCCCATGTGATTCACTTTACATGGGAGGGTGGAGGGTGCCCAGTGCAGTTTTTTCATTGGATTTTGAGACTTCCTTCTAGCATCTCCTTAAGGCAATGAGAGTTTGAAAAAGATTTTCAAGAAAGTGCAAGATGTGAAAATACAACCAGGACCTGTGATTTTCTCCATGGAATGCTAGTCTCTAACTTACAGTCAGAAAGAGTAGCCCAGATCATAGAGAACTGAAGTAATTGGCCCATGGTTGCAACATCAGTGAGTGTCAGCTGCAGGATTTGTAACCATGCCTTCTAACTCTAGTTCAGCAAGGTGGCACAGTGGATAGAGTGCTGGGCCTGAAGTCAGGAAAACTCATCTTTATGAGTTCAAATCTGGCCTCAGACACTTATTAGCTGTGTAATCTTGGGCAAATGACTTGATCCTATTCTCCTACATTGCATCCTTAAATAGATTTTTACTTCCCTAATATGCCTTTCTTTGCTGAAGTCTTTACTCCAGTTCAAAAGCTTTGATGAAAGGATGGGCTTTGGATTCTCTCCCATATCATGCTGCCTCTAAAGTTGGAGAAGCTATAGTGAAATTCTGCCATGCTCTCAACTCTAAACAAACTGACTATAAAGACAAAGCAACGTAGAAAGTATACTTACTCTGACGTCAGAGAACCTGGGTTCAAATCTTGACTTTAATGCCTGGTATTTATATGTCTTTGAGCAAGTTACACAAGAACCCCTTCAAGAGTTCCCTAACCTGCTCATTCTCTTTCTGGACCAAGGTTCATCCCATCTTTTCCCCACTGATTCATTATGACCTCAGTTTCCTCATCTGAAAAATGAATGGTTTAGACTAGCTCTAGAGTTCTTAAGCAGGAATCTTGGAATTTGATCATGGATATAGATGTAGATATATAGACATAGATATACAGATAGAAGAATAGATAGATATAGATAGATAAAAAGATATAGATAATTCAATTCCAACATAAGTGATTTCCTTGGTAATCTTGAGTATTTTGTTTTATGCATTTAAAAACATCATTTGGAGAAGAGGTTTCTGAGTTTCATCAGACTGCCAAAGAAATCCATGAAACAAAAAAGGTAGGATCTTCTAACCTAGACTAGATGGTCTGTCTGGGCCATCTCCAGTTGTCCTGATGAATATGGCTCTGAAAAAGAAAGTGAGATTGATGACCTTACACAGCCTTCTCTCACTCAAATGAAAGTCAGCTGTAAGTCGTATCATCTTGATGATGGAACAAAGGACAAACACAACTTGTGAGTGAGTAGCAGCTCCTCTCCTCTCCTCTCCTCTCCTCTCCCCTCCTCTCTTTTCTTCTCCTTGCCTTTTCCACCTTTCCTGGGGTGCTCTACCCAGGGGAAGGTACACTTCCATGACCAAAAGCTGCCTTTTTTCCTTCTGGTTTTCTGGACAGATGTCTTGCTCAAAGACCAAGTCTTAAACCCAATTCACTCTGGAGCTCATAGACTGGACAACAGGTCCCCACCCACCTAGCACAGAGTGAATGTAAATACTAAATAGCAACCGTTTCTTTTTTTAACCAGAAATCGTGAGGGTCTTCCCCTCCCAGTTTGTTTGTTGTTGTTGTTTTTAATCAAAGGGGCCATCCCTTGGGAACTACTTAAAGAAGTCTATTAATTGAATGGGTGTATCTCACTCAAAGTGAGAATGTGATAATACCTTAGCCTAAAAGGGCTGGGGTACCACATTGCATCCTGGGTCATCTTCAGTCATTCTGATGAATATCAGGCCACTGGACCCAGATGGCTCAAGAGAAGAAAGTGAGGTTGGTGACCTTGCACAGCCCTCCCTCTCTCAAATCAAAGTCAAGTGCAAGCCATGTCATTATCTTGAGGTCATGGTCATCTTTGAGAATGAAGGATAAACCCAACAACAAAGATGGTGTCTAAAGCTTTTGGTTCTGTAATCTTTTAATCATCGCTGAGCTGGGGTTAGATCTCAGCAGAAAAATCATTGAGGCTTAATGATTTTCAAAAAACTCACTTCCCTGCTCAAAAAAAAAGAAAAATCAGTTGCTTTCAAGCACTGATGGAATAAAGTACCACTCCTAAGCCTTTTATCTTAGGCCTCCTACAATCTAGCTCCAATCTACCTATCTTTCCTTTGCATAATCTTCTAGCTTCTAGCCAAACTGGACTATCTGTTCTCTTGACCAGGCTTGCTCTCTTTTCATTTCTCATCAACTACATTCCTTGGATTTCACTATATTCCTTTTGTCATTTCTCCCATCACTCCATAAAGCTGTCTACCAGGAAATCCTATGGACACTATATAAGCTTTAGAATTCACACCTCATCCAAATCCTCGGTAGCCTCTGCTCCCCTGACTCGAGAGTGGGGGAGGTAGATGGCAGAGTAGAAGAATTCCTCCCAAAGCCTATATGTAAGTGGATTCAGCAGCCTAGATAACTCTTCATTCCTCACCAGTTGCTCTCTTTCTGATTTGACTCCATTACTTTCATGGCTCCCATGCCTGGGCCAGCATTTGGCTTTTTCCATGTGTATTGTCTTATCCCATTAGACTGAGGGCAGCTAGGTGACCCAGTGAATAGAGCACTGGCCCTGGAGTCAGGTTTGAGTTCTGATCCAGTCTCAGACACTTAACTAGCTGTTTGACCCTGGGAAAGTCACCCTATCTGCCTCAGTTTCTTCATCTGTGAGATGAAAAAATGAGCTGGAGAAGGAAATCCAAACCATTCCAGTATCTTTGCCAAGAAAAACTCAAATTTGGTCATAAAGAGTCAGGCACAACTGAACAACATCAGACTATGAGCTCCTGGAGGAAAGGGACTACTTTTCTTTTTATTTATATCCCCAGTGCTGAGCACAGTTTCGAGCAAAATTTTTCTCTTCCTTCAAAGTTCAGCTCAGGTGCCACCTTTCCCACAAAGCTTTCTCTGATCCAACAAGCCAAAAACATTTTTTCTTCCATCTTAAATTTTCCTAGAATTCTTTTGTCTAGATCTTTCTTTTGCCCCTAATATGCCCTTCTTTTTATTATACTTATCTACATGTATGCTGTATTCCTTCCAGTAGAATATAAGTTCTTGAAGGGCATAAACCTTGTCATTTTTCATCTTTGTACCTCTAGGACTTTACATGATGCCTTCATGATCACAGCAACATAGACCTTAAGTTGGAAGGGACATCAGGGGTCAACTAATCCAACTGTCTCATTTTACCAATAAGAAAACTAAGGCCTAGGAGAGACTTGCCGAGGTAGGATTTGAACTCAAATCCTCTGACTCAAGAGTCAATGTTCTTTCTACTATACCATGTATCTATCAAGCACTTGGTGAATAGCTGCTGGACTCAAGTGAACTAAAGGAAAACATTTCTTGATTCTATTTATTATCAGTGAGTAATGACATATTTTTCCTTGTCCACATGATTAGAAGTGCAGCAGCTATTATTAATATATTTTCTCTTGGAATCCAGTGCAATTGCAAACAGTTCAATTCTATTTTTATTAGGTCCCTCTTTCTTTTATTATATTTTCTAACATTTTCAGGCCTGTGAGAACGCCATAATCAGTTGATTTTTTTTTTTTATTTTTGTTTCTGTCTTTTAATGTCATATCTTGAAGCCACAGTATTATTAAGATCTGGAACAATCATTACTCAGGAAGTTTTCCACCTCAGACTACAATGTTTATGTCATATGCACATTGTGAAAAAAACTATTACTCTCAGAAGATGCATCCATAGCCATTGCCATCTCTAGTCAATGTATCAATGTCAAATGTGAAAGATACCGATACATGGTAAGAGCTCACATGTGGAAAACCTTCTACCTTCAGGCAAGTGCCCCTAAAATCTTTTAGGGCCACTTAAATTAAACTCATGTCATTATTTTTTGGCAAAAGCTTCCAGAAAGGAGCAAATGCTCATAGTCCCCAGGTCCATTAAATTTACATTTGTCCTGAAGATTTTGGAGGAGAGCTAAAGTTCCTTTGCTCTGACTAAACTAGGAAAACACACACACACACACACTCCAAACCTCTAGCTCTGCCACTTATTCCCATTCCTGGAAACTACCCAGGAAGAAAATAGAATGGACAGAGGGTCCCAGCCTTGCTGATTATTTTCACACTTGTGGAACAGCTTGGTTTTGGTAGTAGCCACAGATAGTGTATATTCCTTCTAAGATCCCATCCACCAACATTGTCACTTGAAATGTGCTCAAAACTTACACCACCAGTTACTAAGAATGAGACTATATTTTCTCATTAAAAAAAAACAGCAATCAAATCCCCAAAGGCTGTCTCAGTGGATAAAGCTGTATGTCATGGGGAAAAAGGGGACAAAATAAAGATTTCATAAAATAATTCTTTGCTACCACAAAAAAAGTGTTGCTATAACTATTTTGGTGTATCTGGAGACTTTTTTCTTAGCAATGGCTTCCTTGGAGGATAAGCCTAGTAATGGAATCTCTGATTCAAAGAGCATGAATATTTTAGTCATTTTATTTGCATAATTCCAAACTGCCTCCCAAAATGATTATATTGATTCACCAACCATGCACCTGTGTGCCTATCTTCCCCCAGCCCCTCCAACATTGAAAATTGACATTTTGTCATCTTTGTCAATTGGCAGGGTGTAAGGTGAAAACTCAGGGTTGTTTTGATGTGCGTTTCTCTTACTATTAGTGATTTGGAACATTTTTTTCATATAACTGTTAATAGAAATTTTTCTTTTGGGAACTCTTTGTATCCTTTGACCACAGTTATCTTTCAAAGATCACTAACAGTGGCTCAGCAAACACATCTGCCAGTTCTTTCAGGACCCAAGGATATAGTTCATATGTATCAAGTGACTTGAAGTCATTAAGAGCAGGTAAGTGCTCTCTTACTTTTTCTCCTTACTTATTTTTATCAACTATGTGTTAACACATTTTCTTTCCATTGTTTTTAGTGTAAAAGTCATTCTCTTTTAGAAAAAAATAAACAAGTAAAATAGGATTTAATAACTCTGCCGTTATTCTGTTGATAATTACTATGTCCCATCCATGCCAAACAAGAGCTTTATCCATTCTTTGATCCCTTTCTTTTTTCCCATTATACTTTAAAAACCCTTTACATTATCCTTAGGTTCTCTCACCAACCCTAGTTCATTCTGAGCTCTAGTATTACTGACATTGCATGACCATGACACAATCTTATTTGTCTTCCATTACTTAGACTTCTCTCTTTTGTATGTCTCTTTATTCTTAAATCTAAGTTTATTGATGAGTTCCTAGTGCATTCACATTGGTCACTTTGGATAAATCTATTTTTCTTCCTCAAATGAGTTTCTATGTCTTCAGAATTTTATTCTTGAGTATCTTCTATGCTTCCTGGGCAGATTTCCCTTGAAGTATTTTAGTCTATGGGATTCCATCTAGTTTTCCTCTGAGCCTGCTGAAAACTGTTTTGCCCAAATCTAGGGTGCATGTCAGATTACACTCAGTTTTCCTATGAGTCTCTGCTCACTTCCCCCAAAGTGCCCATCATTTCAAATACATTCTTTGATTAGAGAGAGTCAGATATAGAATATAATTCTCCCTTGTTTGTTCCCCCATGTTTTTAAATTTTCACTAAAGCAAGTCAAGAAGCTATTAATTACTACTAGTTCCTCTGATTATGGAAGATAGAGAGCTCCAGAATGTCTAGATAATTGAAATTCCTCATCACTACAATCTCATGCTTTTGCCAGTTTTTGTAATTTTTTGGTTTCTTATAAAGTCACTAGCTTCCATCTGCTCCATTCTAATTTTTAAAGAACTATTTTCTTCAGAGAGCTTTTGAATCTCCCTTTATATTTGGCTAATTCTGCTTTTTTAAAGCATTCTTCTCCTCATTAACTTTTTCAATCTCTTTTGTCAATTGAGTTAGCCTATTTTAAAAGGTGTTATTTTCATCAGCATTTTTGGGGTCTCCGTTAGCAAGCTGTTGACTACCTTTTCATGATTTTCTTCCTTTGCTCTCATTTTTCTTCACAATTTTTCCTCCACCTCTCTTATTTGATTTTCAAAATCCTTTTTAAGCTCTTCCATGGCCTGAGACCATATTGTATATTTATTTTGGAGATTTTGGATGTACAAGCCTTGACTTTGAAATCTTCCTCTGATGCATGCTTGATTCTTCCTTGTCCGAAAGGATGGAAGAAAATACCTGTTCACCAAGAAAGTGGCCTTCTATAGTCTTATTTTTTCCCTTTTTTGGACATTTTCCCAGTCAATTACTTGACTTTTGAGTACTTTGTCAAGAGGAGGATATAGTCTGGGGACCTATAAGTTCTCAGTTCCTCCAAGGTGGCACAATCAAGGGAGAGGAGTTTACTCCTCTCCTGGCCTGTGCTCTTGTCTGTGAGCAACCACAAGCACCCTGTTCTGCCCAGGACCTGAGAGTAGATTTGTGTCTCCAACCGCCTCCAACTCCACCATGCCAGGACTCTTCCTCAACCCAGGAGAGTCACTCAGGGCTGAGATCCAAATCAGTCACTCAATTCCCCCAGGGGCTTTAGGTGAAGGGCTCCAAAAATGGAAGCTGCTGCTGCTGGTGGGATCAGACCCCATTCCCTTCTCACCCAGGTAAAATAGCTTTCTCACCAACCTTTGAAACTATCTTTGGTGTTTGTGGGTTGAGCAATCTGGGAACTGCAGCTGCTGCCAGGGATTACACTCCTTGGAAGCCTGTTCTGCTCTTGTCCCTGCTGTGGTATGGCCAAGGCTGAGCTGCACTCTGCTCTGTGCCCAGTGCGATAGACCTTTCCTGTTGGCCTTTCGGGCTGTCTTGGGCTGGAAATCTCTTTCACTCTGTCGTTTTGTGGCTTCTGCTGCTCTAGAATTTGTCTGAGTCATTTTTACAGGTATTTTATGGGATATAGAGGGGAGCTTCTACAAGTCCATCCTTCTACTCCACCATCTTGACTCTACCCTCTTTTGCCAATTTTGCTTTGTTTTCTAAACTCCTCACATATTTACTTCTTCTTTCTGTCCAGGTGATTGCCTATGTAGTGCCACAACAAAATCACTTCTATTTCTACCTCCCTTGATTTTGAAGTATCCTCCATCATGCTTTCTCCACCTCATTACCACCAAGTTCCTGTATTTCCTTACATGAAAATATCTTTGTGTATAATTCTCTGCTCCCCCAACCCCTTTTTTACCTATCCTCTTTATTTTGAATATATCCCCATTGAAAGCATGGCCCATTTATAGGCTCTCTCACCAAATATGATTGTCAGAGTTGCATTCCTCTATACTGATCTCTTGGTTCTCTTATTTATTTCCTAAACTAAGTTTCAGCCTGTGTGTAAAGAACACATGGGACCTCACAATTTATCACTGTCTCCTTTCTTGGGTTTTGTTTTCTGTGACTATGGGTTTATCAGACACTATTCTTCTTTCATTAAAACTATTTCCTAAAGTATCTAACCTTAGTGATATACAGAGGTAGTCTTTTCCTTCATCCCTTTTAGTTTAAAGCTCATCTGATCAAATTTGCAAGATGCTTGACAAATAGATTCTCACCAGTGCTTGTTAGGTGTGTTCCAACTCTAGCCAGGAATCTGTCAACCTTAAATTGTAGGTGTGATACAGAAATCTAAATCCTATTCTCAGATACTTCATTCTTAACCAGATGTTCACTTCCCAAATTAATTTCTCCCTTCTGATTCTTTTGCCTTCAATAGGCAAATGAGAAAATATAACCTATATCCCTCTGGTTTCAGTTTTTGTCCAATGGTTTATAATCATTGCTAACACTATTTAGGTGATTAGAACTGGCATCAGAGTTATCGTAGTGTCAGTGTTGAGCATATTATGAGAGATGTTATGAAGGTACAATTGAAAGGAAGGAGACTGCCTTAGCAAGAGACTGGATATAGCTGAGACAGAGTGAGGAGCCAGGGATAACCCACAGATTGTGAGTCTCAGTGACTTGGGATAATAGGCATATATTCAACAATATCCTCTACATTTTGAAATAATCACTAAATAGTAAAATTAGAAAGAGAATAGGGAAATAATAATAGATCATAGCAAAATCTATATATTGTTTTTTATATTTGCAAAGTGTTGTATACATGTTAATTCATTTGATTCTCATAGCAACTCCGTGAGGTAGCTGCTATTATTGCATTTAACAGAGGAGAAAACTGAGGAAAAGAGCAGTTAAGTGATTTGCCCAGAATCAAACAGCTAATAAATATCTAAGGAAAGATTTCAACTCAGGTATTCTTGACTCTATGCCCAGTGCTGTATCACCTGAGCATCACTTAGGTGTTCAGGTTTGAGTTCTGTTTTGGACATGCTTAATTTAAAATGTCTATAGAACATCCAATTTGATTGGGCATGCTTAATTTAAAATGTCTATAAGACATCCAACTATCCGGTAGGCAGCTGGAAATATGACAATGGAGGTCACAAGAAAGGTAAGGACTGGCTAAGTATATCTAGGAATCATTCATATAGAGATAATAACTAAATCAATGGAAGCTGATAAAATTATCCAGCAGAATAGTCTAGAAGAAAAAAAGAGAGTCCAAGATTGTGCCTTGGGCAACCTCTGTGGTTACCGGGTATTTCCTGGAGGAAGATCCAGCAAAGAAAGCTGAGGACTAAGTGAGAAGGTAGCCAGTAGAGTTGTTATAAAAACCTAGAGATAAGAAAGTATCAAGGAGAGGAGGGTATTGGAGAATATCAAAGACTGCAAAGAAGTCAAAAAGTCTAAGGATTAAGCAAAGGTCATCAGATTTGGCAATAAGGGCATCTTTGGATTCTTGAAATTGAGCAATTTCAGTTGAATATTGAAGTTAAAAGCCAAACTGCAAAGAGTTAAGAGAGTGAGAGGAAGAATGGGGACCTAATTACACTACTATTCTCCATGGTGACTGAGATTTCAAGCCTTCTTCCTTTCCTGTCATACATCCTTGGTTGTTGTCCTTTGTTCTCGAAGAGGATCAAAGTGAAGTGAAGTGATAAAGTGAAGTTTCAATGTGTACAACTGGCTGATCAGACCAACAGGAACTCGGAATGTTCTACCACAGAATGGGCATAGATAGTCCATGTGAACATTTGGAGCAGTTACTCCAAATTTGCACATCCTACATTTCCTTTGTGCTGTTTCAATTCTGCTTTGCTCATAAAGCACAGCACCCTTTCTGATATGAGCATGCCATGCTGAGTGGTCCTGTGCCAGTGTCTCCCATGTCACACAATCAAATCCAAAGTTCTTGAGAAAGACCTTAAGACTATCCTTGTATCACTTCTTCTGACCACCATGTGATCATCTTTCTGGCAAGCATACATTTTGCATACATCCTACTATCTACGGCATGTAACATAAAAGACATATATGGATAGTTTTGTCCCTTCTCTTCCTTTTTCAGTTAAAAGTTTAGACTAGATGTATAAACAGTCAGATAAATATATTCTTTCAAACCTTGATTAGGTGCATTCTACATCATTCCTCTATCTTAAGCCCTCATCTGGAAATCTTAATCTCATTCTTAAACAGCATCTTCTCAACTAACTATTCACTTCTTCTGCTTAGCTTTGGTTGGCAACAGTGAGGACAAGAGCAGTCCCTAAGGTCTTTTGCTTCTTGCCCCGGGCTTTGTGATTCCTCAAGATATATTCCATGTCATTATTTGTCCCCATATAGATGACCAGAAGTGAATACTAGTCATAAGGTTAACAAGGTGTAAGGCTCTAGGAAGATAGTGTACCTCCCAATTGTTCATCGAAAGTTAATATAAGATCAGGACAATGTTCGTCAGGGATTTACCAACCACAAGATCTTGTCTCTTTCTCCCATTCCAACAGAATGCATGAGTTCATTTCAACCCATAAAGCCCCAGAAGTTTCTCTTCAAATGACCAGTCCCACTTTCTATGGAAAGAACTTCAAATGTTGCACAGCTCCAGTGGTTCAGTATGTGTTCTCCTTTCCTTTTTCTATATGACACTCCTCATCAGACCCCCTGACAGGTTTGGATTCCCCTCAACCACTTCAGATACTTTCTCTTAGTTGTTTTTCCTTCTGAACTCCTCCTTCCATTTGTTGTAGGACAGTTTCACCCTACTTAAGGAGAGTTTTCCTCCAGCCTTCTCACATTCTCCTCATTTTGCGCACACATGGCTGTACACTAGGAGAAAAACACATATTGTAATTGCTGTAGGTCACTGGGACATTCCCCTTTGCCCTCCCTACTTATGAAAATTGTGATCTTCTCTCTTGCTGTCAATTTCCCTAATATCTCCTTTTTCTTTTCTTTGAGGTTTTTGTGGAAGTTTGAGAAAATGATCAGAAGAGGAAATAGGATTTTTTTGACATTACTTGGTCAAGTGTATTTGACCTTCAGCTAGCAGATTCTTGCTCAAGCCTTAATGTAAGCAGTAACACCCTAAGAACTCAGCAGCTATCAGGCAGTCAACAAGAACTTGTAAATTGCCATTCATTGTTAAATGCTGCCTAAATCCTGGAGAAAACAAGTAAAGGCAAAACCAGTCCCTGCTCTCAAAGATACCGAGTTAGGAAAGGAAACAAGTCACTATGCCTCTGGGTTGGTGGATCATGGATTGTGTGCAGGGGAGAAATGTGAGAAAACTGGCAAATTCAGATGGATATCTTTAAATGTCAATGACAGTAGTTTATCTTTGATCCCAAAGGTAATAGAATATTACCGAATGGATGAGTCAGAAGGTGACATGGTCAAACAGGCAGGGGGATGAATTAAAAATTATTTCAATAGTCTAGGCAAAAAGAGATAAGTACCCAAATTAGAGTGGTGGAAGTGTCAGTGGAGAAAAAGGGACACACACAGGAGGTGTAGTGTAGGGAGAAAACTGCAAGATTTGACAACACTGGATACATGGGGTGAGAGTGAAGAGGCAAAGCTCCAGGCCTAGATGACTTGGAGGATGCTGAAGGCCTCCACAACAACAGAGAAGTTCTGAAGAGGGGAGAGCTTAGGGGGAGTAGATAATAAGCTCTATTTTGGACTTGTTGATTTTGATATGTCTATGAAACATGTAGTTTGAGTTAGCCAAAAGATAGTTGGCGAGCCTATAGCTCAAAATTGAAACTAAAGCAAGACATATAGGTTTGGCAGTCATCTCTAGAGAAATGATCATTGAGTAAAAAAGGATTAAATGAATGAATAGATGGAAAAGAGAAGGAAAAATTGACAGAGCCTTGGAGGACAGCCATATTTAGTGTGTAAGACATGAACAGAGTGCTAGCAACTAAGACTGAGAACTGATTGAGCAGATAGGTGGCAAACCAAAAGAAAATATCATGAAAACTTGGAAAGGAGATAGTGAGTATCCAAAAAGACAAAAATAATGTCAACTGCTTTAGAGAGGTAAAAAAGGATGAGAATTGAGGAAAGGCTATGGAGGTTTGGCAATTAAGCAATAGCTGATCATGTTAGAGAGATCAATTTCAGTTCAAAGTGATGTTAGAAATTCTGTCCTGTGAGGCCTAGGAAGTCTGTTTCACAGTAAGCAGAGATAGAAAAAGGAATGACAACTAGTCCCAGAGGGAAAGGTCTCTTTCTCACCCAGCAAAATGTCCTGGGAGGGTAAGATTTAAAAAAGGTCTTGTCCCCAGAGCACTAAAGATAGCACTCAGGCAGGACCCCAAGGAAGTGGCAGGCTAGCCCCATGAAGGTGAAGATGGTCATGGAACAGGCCCTATTGAATCTGACAAGTGTGATAAACAAAATAAAATAAAAACATCAAAGAAATATAAAGTGGTATTATTACTATTATATTTGAAAAAGCATCCTTTGACTAAATACAATCAGCATTCAGGGTACAATATTTTCGGTTTTTAACATTTTTTTCTCTAATTACATGTTGAAACAATTTTTAAAAATTTTAAATTTTTGAGTTCTGAATTCTCCACACCTTCCTTCTCCTTTCTATGAAATAGTAAGCAGTCTGATACGGTTAATATAGGTGCAGTTATGTAAAACATCTCCATTTAGTCATTTTGCAGACCATCAAATAAGAAAAGAATGAAAGAAAGAAAGTAAAAAATAGCATCCTTCATTCTATATTCAGATAGTATCAGTTCTTTCTTGGGTAATTGTCAAGATTTTAGTATCTTCTCTATCTAATTTATTTCAAACTTTGTTGGAATTATTTTAGGCCCAGGTTTGTGTTCTCTAGGTCCTCTAGGCACTTTTCATTGGTATTCCATAATTGACAAAAGTATCTCAAGAAGATAAGTAGTTTTACTATTTGTCCAAGAAGACAGAATAATCCTTCTCTGACTGATTAACCTTCTTGACCTGGATAGACAAGATCCGAGCACTGTCAAACACCATCAACATTTTGGCACTCCTTACTTGATAACTTCCATTAGCTCATGGATACACATTTAGGATGATGAATCTTGTGTCAGTTCATTTTATGTATCTGCTCTGAGCTGGGGTGTTTAAAGATCTATGAATGTTAACTCCCCCATGCATCTGGGGGAAACCAAAAATTCAAAAGGAAACTGTGAATAACTAAAATTTGGGCAATTATATTTTCAAGGAAAAAAACCATCTGAAGGTTGTTGCTTAATGCAAAGTCTGTTTAAAAATCACATTTTCTACCTCTAATGAGAAAAAGAGAATGCTGAGAATGCTAATACATTCAGATTGTTTGATGGGGTGGGGGAGGAGAAATGTTTTTGCAAATTACTGAGCATGAGAAGGACTATACAACATGGGAGAAAACACAAACAATTAAGAAACTGTCTAGATACAAACACCAAATTTCAGGAAGCTATCTTAGAGATAGCATTATAAAAATATATATTCAGAGCTGACACTGAGATTCAAACTCTGTCTTCATTTCTCTATATTATTACCAGTTGTTTGAGATAACATAGACATATGGTGCACAGGGGAACCAAGGAAATTAATTTTTTCTCATCTGTCACCCACAGTCCTGGAGTAGAAGCAAAATTAAAAGCCCAAGAATGGTCCCATCTGTGGCATAGAAATCGATAGGTGTCAAATTCAGTGGAAGCTGAGGAGGCAGGTTCAAGGAAGGACGTGAAAATGTATCTTTGCCAAGCAGTCATTGATCAGAACGTGAATCTACCAATGGGGAAAGAATGAAATTTCACAGATTTCCTGTCGCAATTCTTCCAAGGAGATATTCCCAGAATGCATTGTCTCTGTATCCATTTCTCCTCCTGTTAACAGCAGCTTAAAAGAAATCATAGATTATCAGGGCTGGAAGGATCCTTGTAGAGAATCTACTCTCCTCATTTTATAACTGGAGAAACGAAAGTTCAGAGAACAGACTGACTTTAGCAAAGTCACAGAACCAGTTGATATCAAGGCCAAAACTAGGGTCAACGTATCTTTCAGAGTATTTGTTCTCTTTGAATACCTCATCTCTCAGAAATCACAAGGTTACATATAAGATCACAGATCAACTGCTGAAAGGGACCTCAGAAACCGTCTATAGAAACCCTCTTTTGATTTTCCAGGGAGGCAAAGCCATCTGAGGCCCAGGGAGTTAAATGATGCCCAAAGTCATACAAGTAGTAAAAGCAGAAACAGAATTTGAACCCAGCTCGTATGACTACAGACGCAACAGGTTTTTCTCCCCACTGTTACATAACAAAGTGGAAATTTTATGTCATCTTTGGTGTCTACTGTAGAACTAATTGCCCTGTAATCAAGACCATTTTAGCAGTGCATCAAACAAATTTTTAATTGAAAATATTTTTATTATATTCTTACATTATTAATTTATTAATTAATAATATTATTATTCACTTTATCTTCTCCTCAATATAACCTTAAAATGGTCATAAATACAAACTATTACCAAGTCAGTAGAAAAATTCTTTCATTAGGTATTAGCAGTTGGAATGACTATTTCAGGTATAAGATGGATCACTTTTGGTTACTTAGCTGCCCTATTCTTCCACTTAGTATCGATATGATTCTGGGCAAGTCAAGGGTACTGCAACCACAAGAAGAGGAGGATTGTCCTTTGGGAAAGTAACCTCTCCAGGTTTCAGTTTCTTCCTGTTAAATGAAATTGGATTTTATGATCTCTAAGGTGTCTGCTACAATCTATGATTGTAAGATGCTAGGATTTCCTGATTTCTAGTTTAATGCTTCTGGAGGGTTTTATCTCCTATCCCATTTATGCCTACTATGTTTGAGGCACTTATAGTATTAGAGTTCAAAGATGTCAAATGACATACTCCTGGCCTTCAAGGAAAGGAGCAGATGGAAAATAATGCCTTTTTGAAAAATCAAGAAATTATAAAACAAAGCCAAAGGAATGAAAAAATAGAAGACAATGTGAAATATCTCATTGGAAAAACAACTGACCTGGAAATTATCAAGGAAAACTGTCTGATATTCTAGACCCAGAGGGTAAAAGAAATATTGAAAAAATCCACCGATCTCCCTCTGAAAGAGATGCCAAAAGGAAAACTGTTAGGAATATTGTAACCAAATTTCAGAGCTTCCAGGTCAAGGAGAAAATAGTGCAAGTAGCCAGAAAGAAACAATTGAAGTATTATGGAAACACAATCAGGATAACACAAGATTTAGCAGCTTCTACATTAAGGGATCAGAGGACCTGGAACATGATATTCTAAAAGTTTAAGGAGCTAGGATTAAAGTAAAGAATCACCTACCCAACAAAACTGAGTATAATACTTCAGGGGAAAAAAATGGTCATTCAATGAAATAGAAGACTTTCAAGCATTCTTGATAAAAGGACAGAGAATAGAAAATTTTACTTTCAAACACAAGAATCAAGAGAAGTATGAAAAGGTAAACAGGAAAGAGAAATCATAAGGGATTTACTAAAGTTGAATTGTTTACATTCCTACATGGAAAGATCATATTTGTAACTCTTGAGAGTTTTCTCAATATTTTTTCTCAGCATGCGGGTAGTTGGAGGGATTATATACATATAGACAGAGAGCACAAGGTGAGTTGAATAGGTAGAGATGATATCTAAAAAAATAAAATTAAAGGGTGAGAGAGGAATATATTGGGAGGAGAAAGGGAAAAATAGAAAGGGGCAAATATTGTATGTCCTATGTGTGCCACTCTGTGACTGCCTTGGTTATCTATACTTAGTCCTGATTTTGTATAAATTCATAGTATTTGGTGAGAATTTAATGAAGGAAAAACCTTTCAGTGATAACTTCTAGTTTAAAAAACTTTTCAGGAATAACTAATTATTATAGCAATTAACTATGATTCACAGTTATTCAATAACTCTTTAATAAATTGCCAGAGATTTAGATGCTTGATGGCAGCAGAGTACCAGAGAAATATTATGCTTTGGAATACCTTGCTAGAACAAACATTTCCTTCCTTTAAACTTTTTTCTCAGTTACATGTAAAAATATTTTTTAACATTCATTTTAAAAAATGACTTCTAAACTCCTTCCCTCTTTCCTCTTCCCTCTCCTTGAGAAAACAAGCAATTTTCTATAGACTGTATGTGTGCAGTCATGCAAAACATTTCCATATCAGCCATGTAGAAAAAATATATTTCAAAAATTTTTTAAAAAAGAAAATTTAACACTCAGTTCTCAGAAACTGGTATAAGCTGGCTCCAGTATATCATTATTAAATGTCAGACTAAGAGGTTTAAAATACAACCTAAAGGCAGGAGAAAACCACCCAAGTTTTCCGAGCATGAGAATTGCCTAGTTGAACTAGGAAATTGTTGATTCTCTTATGAGAATTTGCAGTTTTCAGAAACTACACATGTCAGACAGAGGAATAAAATATACAGTAGTTGGTGTTGAATAGGGTAGGATTGTGAGGCATCTCACTTCAACACTGATAGACTTAGATATTTGTCAAGACCTCACTTTTGATGATCCTGCCTTGCCATTTAGCACTCAGTAAGATTCAGAGATGACATTGAGACAAAATGGTTCAAGAAGTGCAGATACTCTAGTTTTGGTAGTCTCCGCATCATAACTAGACAGAAGGTTAGGAACTATGGCTTCATAGGCCTTTGGTGTGGTCAATCAATCATCAAGAATTTTTTATTAAGTGCTTGCTATTTGCCTGGGAATACAAACAAAAAGTAAAGACAGCACTAAAGAAACTTATATTCCAAAGTAGGGGACAAGATGCACATAGAGGGTACATACAAAATCCACACATAGTGAAAGGAAGGTTGCCTTAAAGGAGATATCACTAGCATCTGGAGAGTTAGGGAGGAATGCATAAAGTAGCATTTGAGCTGAGTCTTAAAGGAAGACAAGGATTCTGAAAATTACAATAGAGGAGTAAATATATTCTAGGTATTGGAGACAGCCAGAAAAGGCACAGAGATGACAGATGAATGAACTTCAGAGTACATGAAGAGTAGTAATTAGTAAGAAGACTGGAAAGATAGGGCAAGCCTAATTTGGAAAGAGTTTTGGATGCTAAATTAGTCTATATTGATCCTAAATGTAATAGGAGGATACTGGAATTTATTAAGTAGGGGATTGGCATAGTCAGATCTACATATCAGGGAAAACTGCTTTGGCTACAAATGGAGGATGGATGGACATGGGAGATGGGGCAGAGATTAGGTAGGGAGACCAAATAAAAGGGATAAAATTAGACTTCACAAATTAACTATGATTCTCAGTTATTCAATAACTCTTTAATAATTTGCCAGAGACTTAGATGCTTGATGGCAGCAGAGTACCAGAGAAATATTATGCTTTGGAATACATTGCTAGAACAAACATTTCTTCCCCTTAAATTTTTGCTTTTTAATGAATTGATAGTTCTATAGTTCTGAGCCAGGCACAAGAGGTATAAAGGGAGAAATGAGGCAAAATTGATAAAGACAACAATGTAGAAATCGGTTAGAAGAGGTAGCTCAAACTTGATATTTCAGAAGCTTTAATTTCATGAAGAACAAAGAGACTAGAGAAGGTATAAATAAGCATACAGACCATGAATCAAAGAATAGAAGTTCAAAATAGATAGAAAGTCTAAACGTTTTTTAACTACAGATGCAAATATAAAGAAGATAGTCTTTGCTCTCAACAGGTTTGCCATCTAATGAGGGAAGTGTGGCATGAAAGGAAACTGAAAATTGGAGAGAGATGGAGACAGAGTAAAGCCAAGGTAGAAATGAGTAAATGTCTGAGCTGAGATCTCTCCTTTAATGGAAGTTTGCAGTTCATGGTCATACCCTCCAATGAAATCACCAGACAGTGCTTTTGTGCTGATGTGAAGTATCAGGGCTGATGCGCTCTCGCAGAAGAATGAGGCTATTCCAATACTAGCTTCCTTGGACTCAGTGGAGAAGTCAAAATAGGACATCCAGGTAAGAAATGAACAGATAAGTTTATTTAAGTTTAATAAGCTTATAAGGAAGCAGCTAAGTGGTTCAGTGGATAGAGGACAAGCTCTGGAGTCAGAAAGATCTGAGTTCAAATCTTACTTCAGACACTTATTTGTAATACGACCCTGGCAAGTAATTTAAATCTATTGCTTTAATCCATTGGAGAAGGAAATAGCAAACCATTCTTTTATCTTTGACAAGAAAACCCCATGCACAGTATTGGCCTGCTATGGTCCATGGGATCACAGGAGAGTTGGACACTATTGAATGGTTGAACAATGAAAATGATCATATAAGTTTAATCCTGACCTTGCTTTGTTGTCTTTGGTTCCTTTAAGTGGTGTTGGTTTTTTTGGCTCATTTATTTTGTTTTGTCTGATAGTTTGTAAAACTTTTTGGATTCACCCAGTGCTTACTGAATTTTGTTCTGGTTCTCATTTTAATATTTGTATATGTTTCTTGTAAGCAAGAGATTGTATATGGTTTTATCTTCTCATCCAATCTCACTCTTTCATTTTCTTGGATTGTTTAACCCATTCATATTTAACATTATGAGGGTAAGATTTGTGATTTCCTCCATTTGTGGCTCTAATGTTACTTTTTTTAAATCAGAATTTTTTGTTCTATTTCCTCTTTTAAGTCAGCAATTTGTTAGTTTTGCTTAACCTACTTTGATTCAACCCTATTTTCACAAACTTTCATCCCATCCAACTCTACCTCTCAGTTCCCTCTCTTTCATTTGTCAATACTTTCCCAAGTGTAATTCCTGACAGGACAAAGGGACAAGAGTTTTGAGAGTATATAACAGTGTAGAGTTGAACAGATTTACAAAGTGGTTGAGATTGATTAGGAAAACAGAAAACAAGGAGAGTATAATCAGAGTTGGAATAATGGAATTGGGAAAGTACTGAAGGGTAGAGGGAATGCAAGGAACTGTGAGGATAAAGAATGAAATTAGGTGTCATAAGGCTTTGGGAAAGGTGGAATGATAAAAGATTGTGATCAGTCTGGAGGTGGATTCCATATTCACAGAATCTTGGAGCTGAAAGGATCTTCTGGCACAATATTTATGACTGAATAGTAATTACCTGTATGACATATCCAACAAATGATCATCCAGTATTTTATTGAAGACATTCAGTGAGTGGGAGCCTACTACCTTCCAATTCTTATTGCACTTTTGAATACTACTATGTGTTAGGAAATTTTTCCTTTTATTGAACCTAAATCTGTCTCTTTGCAATGTTGACTCATTCCTGCTTCTACCCTTGTAACCTAAGCAAAACACATTTAATTCCTCTTCTATGTGACAACCTTTAAAAGTACTTAAAGTGTGCTAATATGTTTTCCTTTAGTCCTCTCTTCTTCAGTATAAATATCCCCAATTTCTTCAAGCAATCATAGTGTGACATGATTTACAATTCCCTTACCACCCTGTTTGCCTATAGTGGGAACCATAGCTTAACACCACCTCCTACACAAATTAAGCCAATTTTTCCTTAAAAGCTATTTAGACCATCCAAGGGTCTTGGTTGGCTCAGAGGACTAAACATTTAGGTTACTGACATCACTTCATGGCTACCTAAGCTGAAAGCAGCTCTAGAGGCTTTCTGAGAGTTAGTTATAATGCATATAGATAGACAACTCAAATAAAGGACTTTTGCTCTGCTGAATGACCTTGAAGAGTTTTCAGTCACTATCCTTGCTGAACATACTTCTATTATGGCTAGGTAATTTTTCTTTTGTTAAATGCTGAATGATCAATGATCATCGTATTTTGTTCCAATATCAAACCTAAACCACTAAAGAATTGGCTTGAGTAAAACAAGAAGATAATCACAGTCACAGGTATTTTAGACCCTCCAGATGTGCCTTCAATGAGAATGAACATGGCATCCAAGTCATCTATCACAATGATAGTAAATTCTTCAACTTGAAAAGGCTATAAGTCAAGACTAAAGTGGAGGGAGGGGTGATGCATATTTTTGTTTGTAGATGAGCGTGCACTCAATATAGTCTCTAAAGCTGAGATACAACAAAGTATAGATTGATTCTGTGCTGCTTATGCTAATTTTGGCCTAACAATTAACACCAAGAAAATACAGATGCTCCATCAGCCACAACCACACCATCCATAGATGGACCATTGGTTACAGCAAATGGAAATGTTTTGAATGCTGGGGATAAGTTCACTTACCTTGGCAGTATACTTTCCAGGTATGTACACATTGATAATGAAGTTGAAACATCCATTGCCAGAGCTAGATCAGTTTTGGGGAGGTTCCTAATGAAAGTGTGGGAGAGAAGAGGTATTAGAATGACTACCAAACTGAAGGTCTACAGAGCCACTGTGCTGACCTCATTGTTGTATGCCTGTGAAACCTGGACAATATGCCAGTGCCATGCAAGAAAACTGAATTGCTTCCATTTGAATTATCTTAGAAAATTCTGAAGATCACCTGATAGGTTAAGATACCAGGCACTTAGGTCCTTTCTATACCGAAATGCCAAGTATTCAGACTGTATTGCAGAGAATGCAACTCTGATGGTATGGCCATGTTTTGAATGTCAAACATACACTTGCCAAAAGTACTATTTTAGGGAGAACTCACACAGGGCAAGTACTCAACATGAAGGTCAGAAAAAGTGACAAAAGGACACAATCAAGGTCTCTCTTAAGAACTATGAAATTGATTTTTTGACATGTGAGACACTGGCACAGGACTGCCCAGCATGGTGTGCCCGCATCAGAGAAGGTACTGTGCTCTATGAGCAAAACAGAATTGAAGCAGCTCAAAAGAAACACAAGATGAGCAAATTTAGAGAATCCACCCCAAATGTTGTCATGGACTATTTGTGCCTGACCTGTGGTAGGGAATTCCGAACTCATGTTGGTCTGATCAGCCACGGTTGAACACACTGTAACTCGACTCAGTGATGTCATTTTGGTCCTCTACAGAACGAAGGACAACAAACAACCAACCAGCCTTCTAGCCTGGTAATTTAAGCCTCTTCTAAATTTTACTAGAGGATCTCGTCAAAAGTCAATTTACCTTCAAAGTAGTCTGGAGATTCTGGGAATTCTTCGGATTGTTAGGTGAATTGACATACTGCAGAGAGAGCTAATTTCAGAATCAGGAAGACAGGTTCAAGTCTCACCTAAAGTCCCACTGGTATACTGTCCAGGTTTCATAGGCATGCAGCAATGAGATCAGCACAATGATTCTGTAGACCTTCAGTTTGATAGTCAGTATAACACCTCTTTCCCACCTATGGTGACTCTATGATCCAAGGCAAGCCACATAACCTCTCAGTGCACTAACAACTACCTAAGGCTTTTTATTGTTCAGTAATATCAATTTTGTCCAAGCTTTCACAACCCCATTTAGGCTTTTCTTGGAAAAGATAGTGGAGCAGTTTGCCATAGCCTTCTCTCCAGCTCATTTTATAGATAAGGAAACTGAAGCAAGCAGGTTTAAGTGACTTGCCCAGGGTCACACAGCTAGTAAGTATCTGAGGCCAGATTTGAACTCATGAAGATGAGCTTTTCTAACTTCAGGCCTGGTGTTCTACCTACTGTACCACCTAGTTGCCTTAAGATTATAAAGTGTAAAGAAGATTAGTAAAGGGAATTCTCTGCTAACCAAAATCACAAGTCCAGTCCCTATCCCTTTCATATTAAATTGCACTTAAAGTTTACTAAAACTCCCAGATCTTTTCCACAGGAATTCTTCTGGCTATGCTTCTTCTATCTTCTACTTGTTACACTGATTATTTGAATCCAAGCGAAGAATTTTATATTTGCCTCTATTAAATTGCATCTTATTTATATTCAGGTCATTGCTATAACAAATTGGGTTGGATCTCAATGTTGTCATCCCTCTTATTTGTTACTTCCCCAAGCTTTAGGTCATAAACATTCTGGTAAGCATCCTCTCTGTGTCTTTATCTAAACCACGGATAAACGTGTTAGATAGCACAGCGCCAAGGGCAGATCCTCAGCATCCTCTAGGGAACAAGTACCACCAAGTCAGCATGAATCCACTTTGGGTGCTTCAACCAGTTCTGACATCGACCCCAAATTTCATCTACCCTTCAAAAAAACCACAATATTCTCATTGTTTTGTCTCAGTTTTCAGAATCCTTGACTTTGCGGACACTGGGATTATCTAAGCTTCAGAGCTAGAAAGTTCGGCAGTTGCAATAGTAAAATGTAGATTATTGGAAAGAAAGAGCTGGCTTTGCTATCTCTTTATGTCCTTACATGACCATCATTCCAATCTGCCTTTAAGATGCCGAAAAGTGAGACCAGAACTGAGGATCCTGGAATAGCACCTGTTCGAGGTCAGGAGTCATTATAAAACCAACTCTACTGTAAAAGTGGTGATCTCTTCTTGGTTATGTAGTTTTCTTGTGTGTTTGTTTGCTTTCTTTTCCCCATAAAGATATAAGTAAGATGTGGAAGATTGTGGAAGCCCTGAGGGGAATTGCAGGATGAAAATGTTTGAGACTTTAGCCATCTGTCAGTCTCCAAGCATAGCTTTTGTAATCTCAGATTTTTGATAAAACAGAAGCATTTTTTACATTCTATATGAGCATAAAAATACACAGGTATAAAAATAGTAGCACTATGTCAAAAATGCCAGTAGTGTTAATGGTTATTCCATCTGTGTTGTATCCTTCTGGACTTACAAATTCTTAAGCAGAATATTCATAATAAAAGATAGGCAGAAAAGTCTGGGTTTATTATATTTAATACATCAAGGTTCAAATTGACCAATGAATAAGCTACTCCCTGTAGGCAAATTGGTGATTCATTGATTCTTTCTGACCTCCTAAGGTAAGCCAGAATTGTAGAAAAAATACAGAAAAATGCATACAGTATAACAAAAAGTACAGGAACTGGCAGCCTGAATTTCTGTTTGAATAAGATGAAACTTTCTAAGAGTAAAGGTAAAGTCTCACACTCGATTTCAAATATTAGTTTCACAAGTATAAGATGGGGGAAACACAGCCAGAAAGCAGACTTGAAAAAGTCTTAGGGGGTTTAGAAAACAAGGTCCATGCGTGTCACCAGAGTAATGAGGCAGTTAAGAAAATTGAGGGTTCAGGCTGTAGGAAGAGAAATAAGTAGAGCGTCAGAATTAGGGAGGTCAAACTCCTGTTGTAGTCTGCCCTGATCAGACTTTGTTATCTGCAGTATTACATCAATTTCTGGGCAATGCAATTAATGAATAACATGAACAAGATGGCAACTGTCCAGAGGGGAGTGTGACATGTTCATGTCATATGAGAATCTGTTGAAGAGAACTGAGAATGCTTAACATAGAGAAGACAAGATGGGAGGCAGGGGCACTTTTCAACGATCTAAAGGGTAATTATGTAAAAAGGAGGACTAGGTTTATTCTGTTTTACCATGTACAGCAGAACTAAAAGGCAGATTTAAGCTTGATGTAAAGAAAAACTTTAGAGCTAGCTAAAGGTAGAATAGGCTGCCTCATCACCTCCACTAGAGATCTTCAAGCAAACACTGGACGAACACTTACTGCTTTAATCGGGTCCCAGTTGGACTAAAGGCCTCTGAGGTCTCTTCCAACTCAGACTCTATAATTCTGATTCCATTTAAGTCTCATCTCTGCCACTCACTGAGTGATGCTTCAACCCTCTGAATGCCAGTTTCCTCATCTATACAATAAAGCAACTAGGTGGCGATAGCCTTGGGCTTGGAGTCAAGAAGACCTGAGCTGGAATTCTGTCTCATATACTTACTAATTGTGTGACTCAGGGCAAGTTGATTAATCTTTCTTAGATTCATTTTCCTCATCTGTAAAATGAAAGTATCAAGAATGAATAAATAAAATAATACCTTCTACCTCATGGAGTGGTTGTGAAGGGTCAAATGTTATATACAAAGCATTTTCCAAACCTTTAAAGTACAATATATATGTTAATTATTAACAATTTTTAAATACTTGTATATGTTTATATGTGTATCTACATTTACATATATAGTATACACACATATACTACTTTGCAACCATACATTGACATATAAATTGAAAGCTGTTACTTTTCAACCCTAATATCCTTGACCGAATCACTAATGTTACTTCAGTGGAGTCAAACTTATAGCTAGAGAGTATTTCCTTCACGAAAGCAGAATATGGGCATTTGGTACTTTTTCATCAACCCTCCACCATCATCTTAGGGACTTGAATGGACTATCTAGTCCCAGAGACATTCTCAGGGTTCCCTTTCTGACCATATATAGAGCAAAAGGAGAGATGAGTTAAAATGTCACATCCCCAATGCTTGAGCATACTATATCCAAACATAAAAAAGCACTATACATGAACATAATCTTGGCAGCAGAACCCCATAAAATGTGGGACAGGAAATACCAAAAGGAGTTGACTCACCTTTGTACCAAGAGTCCATTCTCCAAGAGAAATGTTCTTGCACCCCCAGGGATAGGTGTTACATAGGCAGAATAAATGGGAGATATGACTGAGGCCAGAGCAATCATAGGTGTGAACCAAGGCTAAGCTAAGGCCAAAGAATAACTTGTCCCTGATTCACACATGTCAACATCAGGTGGAGAGTCTGACTAGTGCAGTACACCTATAAAACCATAGCCATGAAAATGAACTCAGGGAAACTAGAGATTTCCCACAGAAATAAAGGGAAAAACATTGACTGGTCTTGATGTCAGTATGAATATAAACCATGAAAGTGGTCTCATAATGTGAGTGGGGCCTCACAATACTTTACTCGTTGGGTCAGACTGAAGAAGCAGTGTTACATTTTCAGAACTGAAAGAGGGGGGTCTTTAGAGTGTAGAGCTTTAATCACCCTTCCCCCATCATAACCTCAACCCCTTTTCAATTCAACAATTCAGTAAGTATCATGAAGCATATAGTTTCTTGGACTTGAAGTACAGAAGACCTCCACGGAAAGCCTAGTTCTGACACTTACTAGATCTGTGACTATGGGTAAGTCAATTAATCTCTCTCAGTCTCTATTTCTACTACTACTACTACCATCAGTACTACTACTACCACCACTAATAATACTGATAACAATAATATAGCATCTACTATGTGCCAGGCACTAAATTACAAACATTACCTCATTTGTTCCTCATGACAACCCTGGGAAGGATTGCTATCATTATCCCAATTTTAACAGAAGTACTGCCACTATTATCCCAATTTTACAGTAGAGGAAACTGAGGCAAACAAAGGTTAAATGACTTGCCCAAAGTCACACAGTTAGTAAGTGTCTGAGGACAGATTTGAACCTACATCTTCCTGATTCCTGGCCCGGTGTTCCACTTAGCTGTCCCAACTATAAATGAGGTTAGACAAGATGACTTCTAAAGTCCTTCCCAGCATTAGACCTATGTGCCTATTTTCCTATGATGTACCAGACAGTGAAATAGGTTTTGAACACAAAGGCAAAACCAAAAATAGTGTCTACTCTCAAGTAGTTTACAGTCTCTTGGGGACATTTGCTGTCCAATTCATTCCCCAAGAATCAGGAACAGAAGAGTCTGGGCAGGGGCAGAAAGCCCTCATCAGGGAATTGTCTGCATAGTCCAACTCTGATTATGGAATTGAGTACCACAAGAAGTTAAATGACTTGTTCAAAATCATTTGCTTAGGAGCTGAAACAGGATAGAATGTATCCTATTCTTTCGTGTTCTTTCTGCTATCCCATGCTGTATCATCTAATACTGAATGTTAACACACTGTGGTCAGCCCTGTGTATGTGCCTCAGGAAAATTACATGAAGTATATAGCTCTTCCCATTACAGGGTTAGTGATCTTTTGTGGAAGAAAGGACAGACTAGTCTCATATGAAGTCATCTGAATCTCTAGCATAGCACTTGACACATTATTGACCCTCCACAATGTTTAACTTGCTTTTTGGAATGACAATATAAAACAGTATTTTTTTTTTAACGTGAGAGTTCTTTTGAACAAATCAATGTTCCATGGAACAGGTGAGGCTCCATAGATATAGATGGAAGTTTTCATCAGAAAACTGACAGCTAAGACAATTATTCTCTTCTGTTGATATCAAAACAGTTAACAAGAATTTATTGAAAGTGGGTACCCCACACTAGGCACTGTGCTAAGCACTAGGGATCTAAAGAAAGATTTTTAAAACTGCCTTTTCCCTCAAGGAACTTAGATTCTAACTGACTAGATCACTTGTAAATAACTAAATACATTCAAGAAACATACAGAATAAATGGGAGGCAATATAAGAAGGGAAAAAACAAGAAGCTGGGGAGAATTGAGAAATGTCTTTTTCAAAAAGTAAGTGTTTAGCTGAGTCTTAAAGGTATCCAGGGGAAAAAAATAAACTGAAAAGCCGAGGTGAGCAGGCAGAGCCTTCAAAGACATGGAGATGGGAAATGAAATGTCTTCAAGAAATAGTAGTCAGGCTTGGGAGCCAAGATGGTGGAGTAGAAAGATTCACATGTGCTAGCTCCAAACCAACAGCCCATAAATTACCTGTAAAGAGGAACTCCCAACAAATTCTGGAGCAGTGAAAGCCACACAACAACAGAGTGGAGGAGATTTCTGTTCCAGAGAGCCCTGAAAAACCGACACCAAAGGTCCATGGCGCACCAGACCTGGAGCAGAGCCCAGCCCTGCCTTGGCACCACGGCACAGAGAGGAGCAGATCCGAGCAGGCTTCAGGGACAGAATCTCCAGCAGCCACGCAGGTCCCTCCATGGGGTGTCTTCATAACTCAGGCCCCCTTGGGAGGCAGCAGCAGAGGCAGCAGTGGACAGAAGCTCCCAAAGCAGACAGGAGCTCAGATCCATTATTGAAGGTCTCCACATAGACCCCCTGAGGGAACTGAGCCCTGTGAAACGGCCCTGCCCCCACCTGAGTACCTGATCTTAATCTCACGTTGAATAGCAGCCCTGCCCCACTGAAAACCCTGAGGCTAGGAAGCAGCATTTGAATCTCAGCCCCCAAGCAATAACTGGGAAGATCTGGAAGCAAAGCGGGGGTGAAAAGGAATCTCAGAAGTCAAGTAACTGGCTGGGAAAATGCCCAGAAAAGGAAAAAACAATAAGACCATAGAAGGTTACTTTCTTGGTGAACAGATATTTCCTCCTTTCCTTTCTGATGAGGAAGAACAATGCTTCCCATCAGGGAAAGACATAGAAGTCAAGGCCTCTGTATCCCAAACATCTGAAATAAATATCCAATGGGCTCAGGCCATGGAAGAGCTCAAAAAGGATTTTGAAAATCAAGTTAGACAGGTGGAGGAAAAACTGGGGAGCGAAATGAGAGAGATGCAAGAAAAGCATGAAAAACAGGTCAATACCTTGCTAAAGGAGACCCCCAAAAAATGCTGAAGAAAATAACACCTTGAAAAATAGGCTAACTCAATTGGCAAAAGAGGTTCAAAAAGACAATGAGGAAAAGAATGCTTTCAAAAGCAGAATTTGCCAAATGGAAAAGGAGGTTCAAAAGCTCACTGAAGAAAATAGTTCTCTCAAGATTAGAATGGAACAGATGGAGTCTAATGACTTTATGAGAAACCAACAAATCATAAAACAAAACCAAAAGAATGAAAAAATGGAAGAGAATGTGAAATATCTCATTGGAAAAACAACTGACCTGGAAAATAGATCCAAGAGAGACAATTTAAAAATTATGGGACTACCTGAAAGCCATGATCAAAAAAAGAGCCTAGACATCATCTTTCATGAAATTATCAAGGAAAACTGCCCTGATATTCTAGAACCAGAGGGCAAAATAAGTATTGAAGGAATCCACTGATGACCACCTGAAAGAGATCGAAAAAGAGAAACTCCTAGGAACATTGTGGCCAAATTCCAGAGTTCCCAGGTCAAGGAGAAAATATCGCAAGCAACTAGAAAGAAACAATTCAAGTATTGTGGAAATAAAATCAGGATAACACAAGATCTAGCAGCTTCTACATTAAAGGATTGAAGGGCATGGAATAGGATATTCCAGAAGTCAAAGGAACTAGGACTCAAACCAAGAATCACCTACCCAGCAAAACTCAGTATAATACTTCAGGGGAAAAAATGGTCTTTCCATGAAATTGAGGACTTTCAAGCATTCTTGATGAAAAGACCAGAGCTGAAAAGAAAATTTGACTTTCAAACATGAGACTGAAAAGAAGCATGAAAAGGTAACCAGCAAAGAGAAGTCATAAGGGACTTACCAAAGGTGAAATGTTTACATTCCTACATGGAAAGACAATATTTGTAACTCTTGAAATTTTTCAGTATCTGGGTAGTTTGTGGGATTACACACACACACACACACACACACACACACACATGTGCACATGCAGGTGCACACACACATACACACATGCATGCATGCACAGAGACAGAGAGCACAGAGTGAATTGAATAGGATGGGATCATATCTTTAAAAAATGAAGGTAAACGGTGAGAGAAAAATGTATTGGCAGGAGAGAGGTGAAATGGAATGGGGCAAATTATCCCTCATAGAAGAGGTGGGCGGGAGACTTTTTAGTGGAGGGAAAAAGAGGAGAGCTGAGAGAAAAACATGTAGTTTACTCTCATCACATTAGACTAAAGGAAGGAATAAAATGCACACTCATTTTGGTATGAAAACCTATCTTACAATACAGGAAAGTGGGGGAGCAGGGGATAAGCAGGGTGGGGGGGATGATGGAAGGGAGGGCAATGGGAGGAGGGAGCAATTTGAAGTCAACACTCAGGGAGGGACAGGATCAGGAGAGAGAATAGAAGCAATGGGGGGCAGGATAGGATGGAGGGAAATATAGTCAGTCTTACACCGCACGACTATTATCAAAGTCATTTGCAGAACTACACAGATATGGCCTATATTTATTGAATTGCCTGCCTTCCCAAAGGGAATGGGTGGGGAGGGAGGGATGGGGAGAATTTGGAACTCAAAGTTTTAGGAACAACTGTTGAGTATTGTTGTTGCTACTAGGAAATAAGAAATACAGTTTATGGGAAATATGGGGAATATGGGCAAAATGCCTTCCATTCGCAGAGAAAGAACTTTGAAATTCAATCACAGAATGTAGCAGATCAGTTTCTTTTATGCTACATTTTGGTTTGTTATATGATTTCTCCCATTTATTTTAATTCTTCTACACAACATGACCATAGTGAAAATGTATTTAATAGGAATGTATATATAGAACCTATATAAAATTGTATGCCATTCAGGGAGGGGGGAGGGGGGGAAGGAGGAAGGAGGGAGGGGAAAAAATAATCTAAGTCACATGGTAGTGATTGCAGAATACTGAAAACAAAAGTAATATAAAAAAAAGAAAAAGAAAATAAAGGCAGGTTATCTACATGTCATAATGCTGGCCTCCCATAAGTCTTTGTACAGCTCACTATTATTAGTGGGAGTTAGGTTCTGACAGTTTTTACAGCAGGGTTTGAAGATTTACTTTGATTCCACATTCTGACTCAATCCCATCTCTGCCACAAAGTAGGACAGTGAAATATAGCAGCAAGCTTGGCCTCCTTTGCCTCTTTTATGACAATGTGGCCAGGCTCTCGGCTCCTTTAACATTAGCAAGATTAATGGGAAGGACAAAGCTCTTTGTGACTTTCCTGTTGATTTATTCTCATACTCAACAGGTGCAGGTACAGGATTTGCAGGAGTTAATGTAAAGGAAACCTGCATTTTGCCATTTGCCATCAACACCTCTGCATCCCCTCTCTAGTCAATATGTATTGAAGAAAGAAAAATCAGTATCCTAGTGGGTTCTATAATGATGACCAATTCTTGCCTCTATCCCAGGTGCTTCAATTCTAGTGAAGCACAATAGATTTCAAATCCTTTAGAAATTACTTCCCGTGGTTTTCTTAATGACTTATGTTCTGTTCTGCACCCCCCCCAAAAAGTATACACACTGCCCTCCACCTCTAATTATGTGCCTGCCTGCTTTCCTTCTTGTAAGTCCGGTTTATTGGCCTCTTTCTTTCTCTTCTTTGGTGCTGAGCTACAACCATTCTATTAAAAGAAAAGTTCATTATGAGGGAGAGTGAAAGATCATTTTTGTGTGAAATCAAGCATGGGGATCCAAAAGGGGAGATTCCACATGGCCCTGAAAGGTAGCCAGACCCATCACCAAATGGCTCCCCAGGCTTCTTCATGAAGGTGGGCTCTCATTGAAGTTTGCAAAACCCTGGGCCCACCTTCGCAATAACAACTAGGGACACCTTTCGGCTTGATTAGGTGATAAGTTGACACTGCCCCCTTTTGAAATAAAGGATTTGTGCCAAAGCTCTTTGTATAAATATTTTTAATTAATAGGTACCTTCATCAAACGGGAGAAAAATTAAGCATTATTGCTCACCAGAGACCCTGAAATTAGATTGATTATCTGCATCTTAATTTTCTTTTTCGACACCACTAATTTATTTTTAATAGATCTGTAATTTAGCTTTATCTATCTCTGGCTCCGTTTGGGGGGAAGCCTTAGCAGACTCCTATGCCTGAAGCCAGTCAGCCATCTCCTGTACCCTTCAGGCACTGCTTTCTGCATAGCGTATTCATTTTTAAATTATCTGGCCCAGTGTGAGGAAGAAAATCAATTAATTTTCGGATGAAAGTCAGGTTGAACCACAGCAGTAGCAAAACTGAAATGAAAAAAGAAGGGGGAGGGGAGAAGCCTCTATAAAGACAACTCTTGCTACCAAACGGCTTCAGGCTCTAACTTGTCAATAAAATCCCTCTCTTTTGTAAGAGGATCTGCTGCCCTTCAAATCTTTTCCCTTTGAATCCAGGGCAATGGATATTATTATTGCATTGGAAATAAACTTTCTCCTGTCAGCAGGTATTATTCGTCAGACAAGACACTGGCAGAGATGTGAATGTTCATCCTTTTTAAGTATTTAAAGTATTTAAGCCAACTTGTGATTATTCTGTTCCTTATACAGACCATCTACCTGGGATGAATCAAGTGTTGATATACAGTTGTTGATATTCACAGAAACAATCTACTTGATTCAAGCCATGTTAAATGGGACCAGCGGCCACAACGGGGATATTTAGGCAGCAGCTGCAGGAGTACCTACAAATAGCAGAGACTCGGATAAAGAATCAGGCCTTAGCCAATCATACCAAGGAAAGAATAACTCAAGCTGAGCCCCCAGGGCTGCCTGCTCTAAGAATGATAGCTTACATCTATTTGTAGGGTGCTCTGTGGTTTGTTATCTCACTGATTCTAACAAAAACCCTTTTTAGTATGTTATAATTACCATATACTGCAAGCATAATTGTCAATATTTGAGGCCCAAAGAAGGGAATAGATTTCCCAAGGTCAAACAGCCATGACTTGGAAGCAAATCTTGTGACATCACATCCAGGGCTTTTCTTCACTGTACAGCATGTTCCTTGTGTAACTTTGACATAGGAAAGCTTTGAACCCTCTTAGATCCTTAACACTAGTAATGGTTCGGTGGTTAATTCTACTTCAGTCTTGAGATCTCCAGAGTATTAGAAGTTGTCCAGGTTCTAGGGACTGGTAGATAAATCTCTGAGGTAATCACTAAAAACAAGCTAGGATTTTACTGAACAAAGTAAAATATGGATGTGAATACTGAAAACAAAATCATGGCATGTAGAGTTCACAATTTGTAGTCCTCAAACAATATACAAATGAAATCATGAAGCCTTCAAACTATCAAAATGCCTAAACTTCAAAGGATTATCCCAAAGGCCCAATTCACCATAAAAATTGCAATCTGGTGTTCATTCAGGGCAGAATCTAGTCTTTGATGAGTTGGAAGGAACTTCAGAAGTCATCTAGCCCAGCCTATAAAGAATATTGGATTTAGAGTCAGGGAACTGGATTTAAAACCCAGTTCTTTTACTGTGTGACACTTTAGGCAAGTCAGTTTCCTCATCTACAAAAATAAGATTTGGATAAAAGGATCTTTAAGGTCCCTTATACCTCCAAATCTACAATACGATTACATAAATAGAGGAGCTCCAATCTCTTCTTGAAGACCCCCAAAGATAGAGCACCTCCCAAGATCACCTTCTCTAGTTTGAGACAATCCTATTGCAACTGTCTTCTTGTTATTTCCCTCCCACTAACTCTCATTCATCTCTGTAGGCGCAATTAAAAGAAGTCTCTTCTGAAAGATAGGAAAGCTCTTCAAATATTTGCAGAAAGTTATCATGTGATTTCCTTGCTTACCATAAGGGGAAAAAGGTAGAAATGAGAAAAGCCTTAGCCTCTAAGTAGGAATTCTGGAAGGCTATTTATTTTTATCTTTTTGAGTTCATGTCAAGTATGGTTACATGTACACTGGTATAATGAATAAGATCACCAGGGGCAAGGACAGGGCTATTTATAAAAATGGAAATATAAATAGTCCACCTTCATCTTGGTCAGACAACAACATGTTCAGTTTGGGTCACCATGAAGGGAGTGAATTGCTGGAACCAGTTTTCACAGGCACATGAGAATTGATTGCTAAATTTTCACCATGAACATTTACACCTCAGAAACTGGCAAACATTGCAAATTGGAACTAGATTTATTAGTTTGTTGACTGGCTAGATATGAGTGATGGAGAAAAATAACAATGCAGATTAAATTTTAAAGTATGCCATGCACACATTTTTTTTTCAGAGTTTTAAACATTTACCAGCACGCTTCTACATATTGGCAAACTACATGTGTCCAAATAATTAGAATGGTGAGGGCATGGAATGAATAGTTTAAAAAGCTTAGGATTTTTATTCTGGAGAAGGTAAGACTAAAAGAAGGAATAATTTTTAAAAATATAAATAAAAGAAGGCATAATTGCTGTGTTTGAGGGACAGCAGAAGATGGAGTAGACAAGTTTTGGGGTTTTTTTTCTGAGTTGTAGCAGAAAAGAGAACCAGAGGCAGAATTAACAGGGGTAGCTTGGAATTTCATATTTAAAAAACAATTTCTAACACTTCTGAGAAAGTCATCATTTTTGACCAAGAATATAATTGGTAACCTCAGTGTCTGCCACAGAAGGACTCAAATAGAGGCTGGATGATGATATCTCATCAATCCAAGGAATTCTTGCTTAATGAGGCAATAGACTGGAGGGCCAATCGGGGACATGTGAAGCAGTGGAAAGAATATTGGATTTAAATATGAGTATACCAGTTCTGCCACGAACTGTGTGAGCTCTGGTAAGTCACTTAACCTGTCTGAGCCCTAGTATCCTCATTTGTGAGATAAGGGGTCTGAACTTCAGTACCTCTATGGTCCCTTCTGTTTCTAAATCTATGACCTCTAAGATCCCTTCTACCTCTAAGAGACTAAGATTCAATTATTCTTTAATTTTTCAGAAGCATCACTGGTCTAGACAACCTTTTCTACCTCATGAGGGGACTCATGGAGCTCAGTGGCCCCAGTTTTTAGAAAGTTATTTTTTTTATTCTGAGTCAGAACTTGTATTACTGTAACTTGTTCCCATTCTGATCTCTGGAACAACACAGAGGGTAAGGGACTCTACAGTACTATAAGAACCCTGGCCCTTCTGCTCTCTTGAGAACACAGTGATTGTGATTAGGGCAGGAAAACAGGAAAACCTAAAAAGGTTTATATCCAAAGTTCTTCACTGATGACCTCCTTAGAGATTTGACAGTTTAATAAATATCTTTGCTTTTGAAAAAGGAAAAAAATAAAGCCCAGACATGGTGGTGCAGACTTGTAATCCCAGCCATAGGAAAGGCAAAAGTGGACAGTTCTCTTAAGCCCTGAAGTTCTGAACTTCAGCTGGCTATTCTGACTGGATGTCTGCATAGTCTGGTATTAATATGATGAGCCCTCAGAATCAGGGAACTACCAGGTTGCCACTGGAAGGTCAAATGAGCCCAGATCAGAAAGAAGGTCAAAGTTCTTGTGTCAATCAGGAGTAGGGTCAGGCCTTTCATTAAGGTCTGCATTTCCGCCCTGAGGGAAATGAAAGGACTGGGCAAAGTAGAAACTGGAAGGAAAGAGGAGAGAAAGGGAGAAAAGAGGAGAAGAGAAGAGAAGAGAAGAGAAGAGAAGAGAAGAGAAGAGAAGAGAAGAGAAGAGAAGAGAAGAGAAGAGAAGAGAAGAGAAGAGAAGAGAAGAGAAGAGAAGAGAAGAGAAGAGAAGAGAAGAGAAGACCTGAATCAGCTTTAGTCCCAACGAGAGATGGGGAATGAATGAGATGAATGGAGAATAAATTATAAAAGTACTTTCCGGAGATTCTGTAAGTTTTCTTTTCCTTAGGAAATTAGAAAAATCACTTTAGTCTATGGTCCAAAATTAAAAAAACAAGAGTATAGAAGGTTAAACATCAAATAGGTCAAGGATTTTTAATTTCTTTGGTATGGGTACTCTCTCTACTAACATGAATCCCAGACCTCTCAAATGTAGATAAGGGTCTTCAAGAGTTTCTAGGATCAAAATAATTTGTCATCCTATAGCCAATCTGTGAGGAGCCTCTTCAACTTATCCAGGTTCATAATCAAACAATAGACATAGAAATTATCATCAGACCTGTAGCCAAAGCCTTCCCAATTCAGTAACACCTGCTAGACCTCTGACTTCATTGACCCAGCCTTCCTGAACCCCAGTTCGCCTTCATAGTTCAGTGCTGAAGGAGGACCTGAATGAGGACTCATGCTTTTAGAATCATAAACTTGAACCAGAAGAGATCTTAAAGGTCATCTAGTTCAACTTCCTCATTTTATAGATGAGGAAACAAGGAAGATACATGCAAGGGCACACAAAGAGCAAGTGGCAAGTGTAAGATTTGAATCAAGATCTTAGGAATCTAAATTCAAAGTTTCTTCTTCTCCATTATGCTATGTCCCTCAAAGATAATATTTAGAAAAGAAAAACCAATACACCATTATCACACAGTAGCTGTATCTCAAGGTAAAGCATTTGAGTTCTAAATAAATCCTTTACTGCCATGTACTTAATCCTACAGGACCAATATTTTCACCTGAACCACATAGAGGGATGGGCTAGATTTTTCCCTGGATTTTGCCAGTACCTACAAGTGTCCTACTTACCTAATTAAAAACTCTTAACATTCTCCTCTCGTCATAACTTTTTATCAGTCATTCCTCTTTTCCCTATATCTCAATCCCCTTAAGTTCATTCTTTGCCACTATCAAAACCTCTTATCCCTCTACTCCTCAATACTTTCTCAGTCCATTACCTCTACCCTGATGTCACTTTCCTCCATTTCCAATCTCAATCCAATAACTAGCCATTTCAACTCTGTATAATCCTCTGTTCTTGAACATCTTTACCCTTTGTTCTCACAGCTTACCCAACCTCAGCTCTGTATTATATTCACCATCTGCCTCTTTTGCATCATAGCTAAAAGAAATTTCATGACTATGTACATAACTAATCCACACTGTCCACACAAACTGGGCCCTAATTGCTGAAAGGCAATTCATTCCTTGCTAATTGCTTCACTATTTTGAACTTCATCCCTCTAAAACTTCCCACAACACCCTTTCCCTCCCATCCCCTCAGCTAAGGACTGAGAAAACTGAGGCCATTCAATGTGACCTAATACTTCTCTCATTCTCTTCATGTCAAAATTCCTTGACATCTTCTTCCACCCTCTCTCTCATCTTTTCCTCAGTTTCTGACAGAGAGGTGGCCCTTGTTCTCAACAAAGCCAATTTCTCATGAGTCCTTGATGCCCTGCTTCTATCTGCTTCAGAAGATAACAACATCAATCATTCTCACCTTCATTAGACCCTATCATCCCCTAAAAACATCATCCTATATCTCTTCTCACTTTCTCTGACAAATTCCTTGAAAAAAACCACATGGGCTTCTTCTGTTTCTTTTCCTCTAATTCACTCCTCAACTCCTTACAATCTAACTTTCAACCTAATCAATCAATGGAAACTACTCTCTCCAAAGTTATCAATGGTCCTTGAATTGCTGAATCTGATAAACTTTTATCAGTTCTTATCTTCTAGACATAGCTCCTTTTGACTACCCTCTCTTCCTGGATTCCGTCTTGCATTACAAAGGTCAAGGTTGAGAGGTGGAGTCAAGATGGCAGAGAAAATGCAGGGCCTCATCTGAGTTTTCTCTCAAACCCTTCCAAATACCTTTAAATAATGACTCTAAACAACTTCTAGAGTAGCATTAACCCACAAAGACAGAGTGAAAAAATTTTTCAGCCCAAGAAAATTGAGGTCAGCAGAAAAGGTCTGTTGCACCAAGGTGAGAGAGGGGCACAGTCCAACTCAGGCCAATCCAGCACAGACAGAGTCCCAACAAATAAGGAGTAGGCGTCAGAAAGATGGAATCAGTAGCAGTATTGATGGTTCCCAGATCTCTCAGACCAACTATACTAAAGACAACTTAAAAGGTCCGCAGGAAAGGTCCATCACATCTGAATGAGAGTGTAACACAGTCCAATGCAGTGCCAGAGCACATCCCTGGCTCCAGCAAACCAGGAGCAGGCCTTGGGAACCATTGAATCAGCAGCAGTAGCAACTGCTTTTGGAGCTTTCAGCCCAGAGGGTAAGGGGGTTGAACAACTGGTCAAAAGGTCCCCTTGCTAGCACTGAGGCAGGACTCTGTTTCTTTGCCCATAATCTGATTCTGGGCCACAGTACTGGGTGGCAGTCCCGGGGCAAGGAGGAGCACTAGCACAGCAGACCTTGTGGCCATAGTGGAGGGGGGGCTCACCTCACAGTTCCACAGCAGAAAAGAGTGACTATGGTTACTTATAGACCAGAGTACAGGCCAGGAGAATAGTAAACACCTCTCCTTAGGTCATGCCACTTTAAAAGAACTGAAACTTACAAGACCCTAGAAGTATTTCTGAACAGATGCATAAAACCCCTGAAGCTTGGGACAGTGCATTCTCCACCCTTCAAGCAGAGGTCTACTTTAACACAGAGTTAAAAGTAAAAAAAAAAAAATAGGCTGGGAAAATGAGCAAACAACAGAAAAAACTCTGACCATGGAAGATTACTATGGTGAAAAAGAGGATCAAAACACAACTCAGAAAAAGATAACAAAGTCAAACTCCAACATCGAAAGTCTCCAAGAAGGCTATGGAAGAGCTCAAAAAGGATTTTTAAAATCAAGTAATAGAGGGAGAAGAAAAATTAAGAAGAGAAATGAGTGATGCAAGAAAATTATAAAAAAAACAAGTCAATACTTTGGTAGAAGAGACACAAAAAATATATTAAAGAAAATAACACCTTAAAAAATAGACTAGGCTAAATGATAAAAGAAGTCCAAAACTCCAATGAAGGGAAGAAAAGCAGAAATGACCAAAAGAAAAATGAGGCAAAAAATTCACTGAAGAAAAAAACTGCTTAAAAAGTAGAATTGGTCCAATGGAAAGGGAGGTAGAAAAACTCAGTGAAGAAAATAATTTTTTAAAAAATTAGAATTGAGCAAATGAAAGCTAATGACTTTATGAAAAATCAAGAGACAATAAAACAAAACCAAAAGAATGAAAAATAGAAGACAATGTGAAACACCTCACTGGAAAAAACAACTGACCTGGAAAATAAATTCCAGAGAGATAAATTTAAAATTATTGGACTATCTGAAAGCCATGATCAAATAAAGAGTCTAGAAACCTAATTACAATACTTTAGATCTGTAAATGCAGGCATTCTCATAATAAGAAATATGAATTTAGAGCTAACGGTGTTATTTATGTGAAGCAATGCACAGTTAGGGAACATAATATGAGTGATGAACCAGCAAGAGATTAAGAAAAAATTGTCAGATAGGTAGGAAGAGAACAAGGAGAGAATAGTGTCCAAAATACCCAGAAAGAAAGGAAATCAAAATTTATTAAGCACTTAGTATGTCTTAGGTATTGTACTAAGTGCTTTTGAAGTGATAGGTGTTATTATCAACCTCATTTAACAGCTGAGAAAACTGAAGCAAATAGAGGTTAAGTGACTTGCTCAAAGTCATCTAGCTGATAAGTGTCAGAGCTGGATTTGACCTCAGGCCTTTCTGAATCCAAGTCTAGTGTCCAATCCATTGGAATCCTTGTTGGTTTTGTCCTTCTTTCTCAAAGAGGACCATGACATCAGGAAGGTGATATGACTTGTAAGTGAACTGGATTTTAAGTGAGGGAGATTCTGTGCAAAGTCACCATCCTCACTTTCTCCTCCAGAACCATCTGGGTCCAGTGGTAAGATACAAATTAGGACAACCAAAGATGGCCCTGGATGCAGTGGATGCACATTTAGGATTAGGGTCACAAAAGTACCTGAGGGAAAAAGATATTTGAAGAAGAGGAGTAGGAAAGCAGAGAGAATATATGATACTTCAAGACGGTTGCTACAGAGACTTCTGCAGGAGTCCAGCAATGAGACTATACTGGCCTCAGTCTATCAAAAGTTCACCTGAGGCGTAGCAAGGATCTAATTACTCTTGCTAAGCACGTACTAATCTTAGCTGTTTCTTCCTGCAGAAGGAGTACAAGTACAATCAGAACCCTCCAAACTTCAGTGCCTTGTGACAAAACCCTTATCATTCTACCCTAATCCCAACTCTTCTGGCTACCCTATTATATCAGTGCACAAATAATAGCAGAAGACAATTACATAACATGATATTAATACCTTCTGAATATGAGCACATTAAACCTCCTTGTTCCTAATTCAAAAGAAATATCTAGCAAAATCTCAGAAAGGTATCTACTAGGGCCTTTCATGACTTTTAGAAATATTGCTTAAAAGGCTCTAACATCTCCAGTATATTTAAAAGAAACAGGAGTGGGTCAAATGATAATATGAAACAATCTGAACATTTTTTTCATATTTAAGCTAAAGAAAAATCTCCATATACCTTAGGATGAATTTTCAAAAAATTACTTACCTTTGGGATATAGATGCTTTATAATTCCTTAGTGGCTAAATAAAAAGATTGACTGAAAGCAGAGCTCAGCATTTCTTCTGAACTGGAAAGTGCAAAAAAAGAATTTGATTTTATGAGAAGAAAACTTGAATCCATAGACCTCATCTAAAATTTACTAGAAACCTAATTACAATACTTTAGATCTGTAAATGCAGACCTTCTCATAATAAGTAATAAGAATTTAGAGCTAACGCTGTTATTTATGTGAAGCAATGCAATTTTTTTTTCCTTAGGTAACATGGCCTCAATAACTGAATGTTACCAAACAGAATTGAACTGAGAGTCAAGAGATCCTCCTCTTCTAACCTCAGCTTTGCTACTAATTAGCTGTGTGACCTTAGGCAAAACAGTTAACCTCTCTGGGACTCAGTTCCCTTATTTGTTAAGTCAGAGGATAGATTAGATGGCCTCTAAGATCTCTTCTAGCTATGAACTACTATTTTGTACACAGAATGTCATTCAGTTTATATTTCCCTTAAAGAGTAAAAGAATATTGAGATTCCTATATGAAAACTGATTCTAGTTTAAACAAAACTAGGAAGTAGAATACAGGAGGAAATCAGAAGGAAAGGGGAAAGAAAAAAATGAAAAAAATAGAAACAGAAAAAAAAGGTTTTGAAGGTACATGAAGTTATTCAATAAGAGTTTAAAAATGGGAATCAGCTGTTAGTTAAAACAGGTTGGGACATTTGTGGAATAGCTACTGAAAGCCTCCTTGGCTCCTCATTCATTGGAGTGAAATGTAAAACCCTCTATTTTGGACATGATGATTTTCACAATCTGGCTCCAACCTACCTTTCCAAACTTTCCACACGTTATACTCCTCACTCCAATACTCCTTGTACATTCTGTATTCCCACTAATCTGGTTCATTTGATGTTTTATGTACAGAGTTTTCCACTATCCCTCATCTCTGGGCTTTTTTGTATAGGCTATCCCCTATGGCTGAAATGTTCTCCCTACCTGGAACCTCTAGTTCCTTTCGATGCTCAACTCAAGTAGTGACTCTTACAAGAGGCCTTTCTGGATTCCCTCCACTGGTAGTAATTCTTTTGAAACTCCTTTGTATCAATTTAGTATGTATTTTTTTGTTTAATTACTTCTTATTTAATTATTTCTTCCAAATGGAATATAAGGGCTAGGAAGGCACAGATTATATCATTTTTGTCTTTGTATCTCTAATGTTTAATACAGTGCTTGGACCATAGTATGTGTTTAGCAAATGCTTGCTGAATTGAATTAAATTGACTTGGGGATATGCTTGAGTTCCTGAACCACTCTAATACCCCACTTTTTCTCTTCTCGATGAAGTAATGGCTCATTCTAATTTTAAGGTACACTGATAATCATGTAATTGATTTTTGTACAAATGATGAAAGAATTGGGATTTTGGATAATGATGGATGTTATCTCTTACCTGAAAATTTGATTATGGGCATATATAGAAATAAATACAATAAAATTTCACAACATGACAATTTATGAAGTAGGGAACAAATTATCTATTGGATTTTCAAAAGTTTGGAAAATTTATAGTCTTTATGGAGCCATTTGCTAAAACTATTACCATATTTTCCAACTCTTTTATGCTACCATTTAATCTACCCGTCTTATTAAGGTCACTTAATATCAAAGTATTATGATTTAGTCTAGAAAACCATTGGATCATAAAGTGATAGAATTAAAATGGAAATCCATCTCAGGAGTGACCTATTTCATAGGTGAGGATGATGAGGAGGTTGTTACTTGCAGAAGATCTTATAGGAAGTAACCATTAGGCAGAATTGAAATTCAAATCCTCTAAATTCAGAGTCAGGTCTTTTTCCATTTTACTACCTAAGTACCTCATAAGATTTCTCAAGTTCAGTCTCTCCTTTGATTTTCAGGATTTCTATTTTGGTGTTTAATTAAGGATTTTTGATTTATTCTTTTTCTAGTACTTTTTAGGTGACTGCCCAGTTAATCTGGTTTTTTTCCTTTTCTTTACTGATGAAAGCATTTAGAGATATGAATTTTCCCCTCTGTCCTTCTTTGACCATATCCCTGTATTGATAATGCATTTTTTGTTTTAGTATAATCAAGTGCCTCTGATTGAATTACATGATTAACAAAGATCTTCCCTACCCATTAATGGACCTGGGAAGATCTGTAGGAAGACCCACACCTTTTGTTAATGAGGCACTGGTTCTCAAGGGTTGTGATGCCATCTGGCTCTAAAAAGTGTATAAAGACTCTGAGGTAAGGTTTTACTTTGGGGCTTACTCATTGGAAGTGTTTGGCCAGACTACACTCTGAGCAGCCATTAAGCAGCCCCCACCCACCCCATCTTGGCTTTGAAAACCCAGATATTGGTGCTTCTCTCCCTGGTAGCTATGTGTGTATAGTTAGTTAGCTGTCTGTTGATTTATAATGTGTGTATTACTTATATTAGGCAGCTGGTAGCACTGACTGTTGATTTTGATTTCTCTGTATTTTCTCTGCAGGTCAGGGTGCTGACTACATATGCTTGATTAAAGTAATTGTTGACCCCTCAAAAGCTGTCTTTCCTTTTATAAAAATAGATCTAAGAATCTGTGATAGCAGCCCCCCTTGTATATGTTGGGATCCTTGCTTTTACAATCCCTCAACTTTTGGTATGCTGTCTTATTGTCATTATCTTTAAGAAAACTACTGTTTCATTGATTTTTGACCCACTCATTCTTTAGGAATAGCTTACTTAGTTTCCAATTAATTTTCATCCATGCTTCCAAGGTCTTTTAATGAATATATTTTTTGTTTCATTATGATCTGAAAAGGGTGAATTAAATATTTTTGCTTTTCTGCATTTGATTGTGAGGTATTTATGCTCTAATATATGGTCAATTTTTGTAAAGGTGCCATATACAGCTGAGAATAATACATACTCCTTTCCATCACCATTCAGTTTTTGCCAGAAGTCTATCATATCTAACTTTTCTAAAAATCTACTTGTCTCCTTAGTTTCTTTCTTATTTTGTAGTTACATTTATTTAGTTCCTTGAAAGGAAAGCTTAGGTCTCCCACTAATATAGTTTTACTATCTATTTTCTCCTGTAACTCATTTAACTTTTCCTTTAAGAATTTGAAAGCTATACCATTTGGTGTGTTTATGTTTAGTGTTGTTGTGCTTTATCAACATGTAGTTTCCCTAATTATCTCTTTTAAATAGGTCTATTTTTACTTTGCTTCATCTGAAATCATGATTGCTATCTCTGCCTTTTTTTATATTTTGCTCTAACCCCTAATTTTAATTCTATATGTGTCTTTCTGTTTCAAGTATGTTTCATGTTGTTGGATTCTGGCTTCTAATCCATTCTATCTACTTCTGTTTTATGGGTGAGTTCATACCATTCACATTCACAGTTGTGATTACTGCATATTTCCTTTCATTATATTTTCTTATGCTTATCCTTCTCTCTCTCTCTCTCTCTCTCTCTCTCTCTCTCTCTCTCTCTCTCTCTCTCTCTCTCTCTCTCTCTCTCTCTCTCTCCGTCCCCCTGTTCCTCCTCAAAAGTCTGTTTTGCCTCTGACCACTGCCTCTCTTAATTTGCCCTTCTTGTTACCACTTTCTCCCCTTTTTCTTATTCCCTTCTTCTCCTAAATGTCTTTTGGATAGGACAGAGTTCTATACTCAACTGAGTGTGTATAGATGTTCTTCCCTCTTTGAGTCAATTCAGATGAGAGTCAGATTCAAGCATTCCTCACCCTCTCCATTTTCCCATCCACTATAAAAGTTCTCCCTTGTATGTCTCTTATGTAAAATAATTTTCCTCATTCTTCCCCTCCCTTTTCCCATCTCCTAGTGCATCCCTCTTCTCAGCTTCCATCTTTTATTTTTTGGATAACTCCAGCATAATGGACTGACAGCCATACTCACTGTCTATGCAAATTCTTTTTGACTACTCTAATAATGATAAAGTACTTAGGAGTTACATGTACCATCTTCCCATATAGTAATATAACCAATTTAACCTTATTTAATCTCTTATGACTTCTCTTTCATATATAACTTTTATGCTTCTCTTGAGTCTTGTGTTTGAATGTGAAAATTTTCTATTCAGCTCCAATCTTTTAATCAGGATTTCTTTTTTTTTTAAATATATAATCCATTTATTTTTCAGTTCTTAACATTTACTTCCACAAGAATTTGAATTCAAAATTTTCTCCCCATCTCTCCCCACCCCCCACCCCAGGATAGCATGCACCCTATCCACCCCTTTCTCCAGTCAGTCCTCCCTTCTATTACCTATCCTTCTTCCATACCCCTTCCCCTCTATTTTCCTGTAGGGCAAAATAGATTTCTATACTCCACTTTCTGTATAGCTCATTTTCCAGTTGTATGCTAAAACAATTTTTAACATTCATTCTTAAAGCTTTGAGTTGCATATTTTCTCCCTCCTTCCCCACCTACTCTCACTGAGAAAACAAGCAATTCAATATAGGTCATACATGTGTAGCAATACAAAGCACTTCTATAATATTTATGTTGTAAAAGACTAACCACATTTCCCTCTCTCCTCTCCTGTCCTTCATTTATTCCCTTCTCTCCCTCACCAGTCCTCCCACAACAGTGTTTGCTTCTGATTATGCCTTTCCCTAATTTGCTGTCCCTTCTATTATCTTTCCTCTCCTATTGCCTTCCCTCTTGCCTTACTGCAGGGTAAAATGGATTTCCATATCCAATGGAGTGTTTGTTATTCCCTCCTTAAGTCAAATCCAATGAGAGTAAGTCTCAATTATTTCCTTTCATCTCCCTTCTCTTCCCCTTCATTGTAGAAGCTTTTTTCCCTCTTATATGTGAGATGATTTGCTACATTCTATCTCTCCCTTTCTCTTACTCCTAGTACATTCTATTCAACAGTAAATTTTATTTTCTTTAGGTATTCTCCCTTCATATTCAGCTCACCATGTATCTTATGTCTATGTGTATGTGTGTGTATGTATATATACATATATACACATATATACCCATCTACATATACATATATTTACATATATAATATACACATACATACATACATACCCATACACACCTACATTTATATATTCCCTCTAACTATTCTAATACCAAAAAAGGAAACATGAGTTAGAAATAACATCTTTTCATGTAGAAATTTAAACAATTCAATTTTAATGAGTTCCTTAAGGCTTCTCTTTTCTGTTTATCTTTTCATGTTTCTCTTGATTCTTATATTTGAAAGTCAAATTTTCTATTAATCTCTGGTCTTTTCAACAAGAATGCTTGGAAGTCTTCTATTTCATTGAAATTCCATTTTTTTCCCCTGAAGTATTATACTCAGTTTTTCTGAGTAGGTGATTCTTGGTTTTAATCCTATCTTCTTTGACCTCTGGAATATCATATTCCAAGCCCTTTGATCCCTCAGTGTAGAAGCTGCTAAATCCTAGGATATTCTGATTGTATTTCCACAATAATTGAATTATTTCTTTCTGGATGCTTGTAATATTTTCTCCTTGACCTGGAAATTCTGGAATTTGACTACAATATTCCTGGGAGTTTTCTTTTTGGGGTCTCTTTCACGAGGTGATCCATGAATTCTTTCCATTTCTATTTTACCCTCTGGTTCTAGAATATCAGGCAGTTTTCCTTGATAATTTCTTGAAAATGATGTCTAGGCTTTTTTTTGATCATACTTTTCAAGTAGACCAATAATTTTTAAATTATGTCTCCTGGATCTATTTTCCAGGTCAGTTGTTTTTCCAATGATGTATTTCACACTGTCTTCTATTTTTTCATTCTTTGGTTTTGTTTTATAATTTCTTGGTTTCTCATAAAGTCATTAGTTTCCCTCTGCTCCATTCTCATTTTTAAAGAGTTATTTTCTTCTTTGAGCTTTTGAATGTACTTTTACATTTGGCTAATTCTGCTTTTTAAAGGATTCTTCTCCTCATTGGCTTTTTGGACCTCTTTTGCCATTTAGGATACTGTATTTTTAAAAGTGTTATTTTCCTCAGCATTTTTTGGGTCTTCTTTAGCAAGCTTTTGACTCGCTTTTCATGGTTTTCTTGCATTGCTCTCATTTCTCTTCCCAATTTTTCCTCCACCTCTCTTATTTTATTTTCAAAATCCTTTTTGAGCTCTTCCATGGCCTGAGACAATTGCATATTTTTTTTGAAGGTTTTGAATGTAGAAGCCTTGACTTTTATGTCTTCCTCTGATGGTATACTTTGTTCTTTCTCATCTGAAAGGATGGAAGAAAATACCTTTTCACTAAGAAAGTAAACTTCTATAGTCTTATTTCTTCCCCTTTTGGGCATTTTCCCAGCCAGTTACTTGACTTTTGAGTCTTTTGTCAAGTAGAGGGTATACACTAGGAATCTGTAAGTTCTCAGTTCCTCCAAGGTGGTGCAATCAAGGGAGAGAAGTTTACTCCTCTCCTGGTCTGTGCTCTGGGCTGGGCGCAACCACAAGCTTTTCTGCCCAGGATCTGCAAGTAGAATTCCCTCTCCAGACCCTCCACCAACTCCACCAGGTCAGTGCTCTTCTGCACCCTAAGACCACCACTCACAACTGAGACCTAGATCAGTCACTCAATTTCCCCAGGGTCTTTAGGTAGAGGGCTTCAAAAATGGATGCTACTGCCACAGTGGCTGCCACCACCCTGGGGCCTAGGCTAGGGCCAGACCCTGCTCCCTTCTCACTCAGATGAAAGAGCTTTCTTACTGATTTTTGAAACTGTCTTTAGCATTTGTGGGTTGAGAAATCTGGGAACCATAGTTGCGGTGATTCCATGCCCTCAAGCCTGCTCCAATCCTGTCCCTGCCCTGCAGCACAAACAAGTCTGGCTTGAGCTCCATGAGCTGCACTCCACCCAAGCCTGGTGCAATAGACCTTTCCTGCCAGCCTTCTAGAATGCCTTCACCTGGAAATCTCTTTCATTCTGTCATTTTGCGGCTTCTGCTACTCTAGAATTTGTTTAAAATCATTTTTTACAAGTATTTTATGAGCTATAGGGGGAGAGCTACTCCACCATCTTGGCTCCACCCTCCCTTTCAGAATTTCTTGAAAATCCTCTTTTTCCTTAAATATCTATTTTTTTCCCTGAAGTTTTACATTCATTTTGCTAGGTAGCTTATTCTTGCCTATAATCCTAGCTCCTTTGCCTTCTGGAATATAATACTTCAAGCCTTCCATTCAACATGGAAGCTAATAAATGTTGTGTGATCCTAACTGTGGCTCCATTGGATCTGAATGGTTTCTTTCTGGTTATTTAAAGCATTTTATCTTTGACCACAGAGTCCTGGAAAATGGCAATAATACTCCTGGAAATTTTCATTTGGAGATCTCTTTCAAAAGTGATCAATGGGATCTTTCCATTTTCATTTTACCCTCTGGTTCTGATATGAAAACCTTTATAATTTCATAAAAGATGATACATATGCTCTTTGTTTACCATAGTTTTCTGGTAGTCCGATAATGATTAAGTTAGCTCTCCTCAATCTATTATCTATGTCAGTTTTTCTTCTGATGAGATATTTCACACTTTCTTCTCTTTTACACTCTTTTGAATTTTTTGTATTGTTTTTTAATGTCTAATGGAGTCATTATTTTCCACTTCCCCAATTCTAATTGTTCAGCATTTTTTTCTTCAGTGAGTTTTTATACCTCTTTTTCCAAGTGGCCAATTCTACTTTTTAAGATATTCTTTTCCTCACTGAGGTTTTATAACACCTCTTACCATTGGACCAATTCTGATTTTTAATGTGTTATTTTCTTCCATATCTTTATGATTTTTTTAATCAAACTGTTAATTCTCTTCTCATAATTTCTCACATGACTCTCATTTCTTTTCCCAATTATCCTTCTACAACTCTTATTTCATTTTTAAAATCATTTAAAAATGGGGAGGATAGGGGGGAAGAGCACTATCCCAACCTTAGGCTTTTTTGCATTTTTTTCACAGCTTATTCTAAGGGTCTGTAAATTTTCAGTGCTTCCAAGGTGGTGTGATCTGGGGAATAGTATGGTCACTGTTTTCCAGGTCTATACTGTGGTCCTTACCAGTATGGGCCTCTGCTCCCTTGCTGCTGCTACAAGTACTTGTGTTCCTCTCTTCTGGAACTGTGACCATGGCCTTTGCTCCCAGGCAACAGTAAGTGCTTCTCTCAACCCTGAAGCTCCACCCAGACCTGAATATAAACAATAGAGTTGCCAAAGAGCACCTGGTCCTTTACTCAGTACAAGTAAATGATCCCCTATAATCTCTTTCTGATCACTTGTCTCTCTGCTGAGAGTTCCTGAAGGTAATGCTGTTGTTCTTACGGCCTCCTCCAAAGCCCATGTTATCACTGAGTATGCTCCAGTCCAGCATCAAAAATCTTTCCTTCTAACCTCCTAAGTGGCCTGGAACTGGAAAACAAATGTCTCGTGCCAACTTTCCGTTGGCTATGCTACCCCATAATTCAATTTGGGGCATCAATTTAAAGCTGTTTAGAAGGGGATGTTGGGAGAGTTTGGCTGTAAAGCTTTTTCTACTCTGTCATCTTGGTTCTCAGATTTCTCTATTTCATTTTCTGAAAGAGATAAAGGCATAAATGTGACCATTATTTTCATAATCTTCTGTTTGTTTAGTCTAACAACAAAGGACAGTAAACATCCTAGGAAATGATTTTCCCCATTGCCTTTGAACATACAATGAACCAACTCTACCAAAATCCTTGCTCTCTGAGAGAAAGTGGGAAATTTTTCACTGAAATGCAACTGGTTTATTTCTTGAGATTTTATTTGGGGTTGAGAATGTCCATATGAATGTAGTTTGGGATTTTCACTTGTATGTCAACTAAGCTGTGAACAAAAATTGAAACGCTTAAAAAATAAAACAGTTAAATTAGCATTCAAAGACAGTATAAAACCTGTAATTCTTAACACCTAAACAAAGGCATTTATCATCATCCTCATTTCTTAGAGATGTTTTACTACTACTACTTAGAGATGTTAGAGATTTCAAGTGGCTACCACAACACAGAGACCAAAAGAGCCCAGAAAAATACCTTAATTCTCAAACATATGATTAAGGGAGACACCACAATATAGTGAGAAACATGCTTGTTTGGGAGTCAAACGATTTTTGTTCAACCATCAGAACCCAACAGATCTGTGGATAGAATGCAGTGGTTCTATGATTTTTTAAAAATACTTTGGTAACTGTATTTGAGCATTACTGATTTTATTTTTAATTTTATGTATTTTATTTCCACATTTAAAAACATTTTGAGAAAGGTTACACACGCTTCATCAGACTCAAAGGATTCCATGACACAAGAAAAGGTTCAGAACCCCTATACCAAAGAATCTCTAAGGTCCTTTTCAGTTTTAATATGATCCTGTGATTTTTTAATACACCACCACTGCCATGGCATTAACACTCTTGTTCATTTACTTTGCTTATAATGTAGAAACTACTCTCTTACAAGTCCCTGAGTTTTAGCATATGAGAATGCAATAAGTATTTTTGATACTGCCATTTTGTGGGGCCATTTGGAACCCTATCTAGATAGAAAAAAATTGTAGGCTCTTGGTAATTTTTGTGAGGTGCAGCTAGTTCATCTTACTTGGGGAGAATTATGGACTCACAAGAGGATCATAGATTTATAGTTGAAGGAGCCTCCTAATAAGGTCATGAAGGTCCCCTTCAACTCCAAAGTTGCATAACTGTAATTATAGACACATAAGAGAAGTTTTGCCCAAGGTGCAGCTAAGTTAGTGGAAGAACAGGGACAAGAACTCATGGTCCTGATTTCTAGTCTAATGCTGGTCCCATTACATTATTCTGCTATTTCATCTATGTTGTTCAAATCTTCATTCATTTCAAGTACTATCTACATTTCTACACCAATCTATTACAAACACTGACTATGTTTCTCTCCCAAAACTGTTAAAGACCCATGCCTTCTTTAACTGCGAATCTCCTAAGGTAATAGAAAATAGAATGCTTGATGATTTAAACTCCACTGAATAAATAATCATGATCTAGAGAGGAAAGACACATTGTACATACCCTGGGAAATACATGGACTTTCAGGAAACATCTAAAAATAAAAAGATGAAAGCCCATAAAATAATGCTTCAATAAACTGGATATATAATTACAATAACTAGAAAGATAAATCCACAAACTTTCCTGAAAAGAATTTCAATTTGTATCTAAACAATCAGAGCAGGTAGGAGCACAGCGGACGGAGAGCTGACCCAAGAGTCAGAACCTGGAATCAGACCTGAGTTCAAATCTGACCCGTCATTAGTTGTATGACCCTGGGCAAGTCACAACCCTGTTGGCCTCAGTTTCCTCATCTGTAAAATGAGCTAGAGAAGGAAATGTCAAGCCACTCTAGTATCTTTGCTGAGAAAACCCCAAATGGGTCACAAAGAGTCAGAAGCAACTGATACGACTCACCAATAAATAATCAAACCACCATTTCACGAGAGGCTCCAACTACATTCACTTCACTCCAGTCCCAGGTCACTGGTCAACTGCTTTCTGTCCCTGAAGAAACTTTTGCTGCCCTGCTCTCCTGATAAGGGAGTTCTTAGATCCAACCACAATTTCATGAAGAACGCCATCATATTTATCTGATTCCAAGTTAGATTGACTCTCCAGACTCCTCAACTTTCTCACCAATTTCTTATTTGCTCCACTCCTGCCTTTGATTTCACTTTCCCCTTTTATATGTTGTCTTTGCCCTCTAGAACGTACCTCCTTGGGGGTAGCAACTGTATTGTTAATTTGTATTTGTATATCCAGTATTTAGCAAAATGTCTGGCACATAGTGTTTAATAAATTCTCTCTCCTTCTCCCTCTCTCTCCTCCCTTCCTCCCTCCATCTCTCTCCTTTCTTCCCTACCTGCAAATCCCCCCTACCCCATAACCCACTTCTGCCCCTCAACCCCATTGCTTTCATACAAATAAGCTGCCAGAGAAGACCAGGGTAAAAGTAGAAGTACATTTTCTCCTACCTGGAAGAGAATGATCCAAGGGAAAGAGAACCCACAAAACAAATCCACTTCAAGTCTATAAGGATATATGAAGTACTAACTATGCACTTAGTAAATAGGCACCATCTTAGCAATAAAAGGCGCTGCCTTGAGTGCAGGGCATATGAAGACAACATTAAAAAAACATTCCTTGGCCTCAAGGAGTTTAAGTTCTCTTGAGATTTGCAACATGTAAACAAATATCTTCCTATACGACATAAGGAGGAAAGAGAAAGGACAAACATCAAGGACAGTAAGAAAAATTTCCCATGTTAAATGGCACACGATTTGACCTCTGAAAGAAGACAGTGTAGTCATTCTAAAGGGCAGAGGAGAGGAGGGAGTGAATGGCAGGTATGAGGAGGTGCAGTTTGTGCAAAAGTACATAGGTGGGAGATGGAATGTTGAATACAAGGACAGAAAAATGGGCCAGTTTGGCTGGAATGCAGAATATGTGGAAAACAATGTATAAAACCTGCAGAAGACTCATTCATTTTCTGTCCTCTAATCAATCCCTGTTCGTTAAATCTCTTTCTTCTCCTTAAATTATATTTACTGCTCTATATCCACTTAGACCAGAAGACAGCATCATACCTTGTGCATGCCAAGCTCTATGGAAGATGGGAGAGTCAATGGAAGAGTCCCCTCATCCCATTTTGAGAGACAAGTGAGTTTCAAATCCAGAGGGCTCTCTTCTGTTAACAATAGAAAGCTTCCCTGTCAATCTAATCACATCACTGTCTTGAGATTTAGCTTCCCCAAAAGGGAGAACACCCTTTATTATCAGATAATTATCACAGCTCTCCATCTAAATAGCTAGAAGGTAACGTAGTATCAGTGGAAAATTGATAGGGATGCCTAAACAGATAATTTCCTACCATATTCATTCAAAAATGTTTATTGATCATCTATTATGTCAGAGCCATTGTTATAAGTGCTTGGAATGATACAAAAATTAAAAAAATACATGGTTCCTGCCCCTAAATTTGTACTCATAAAGGAAAAAAATAACTGGACACAAGTAAATGTTACAGTATAAAGAGCACTGGCTTGGAGAACATGGATTCAAAAACTGTCAAATACTGTGGAACCACTCCCCCTCACCTCAATCTCCTTATCTCTAAAATAAAGGTATTGGCATTAAGCTCCTTTATCTATGAAAAATGTGCATATATACCTACGTATGTAAAGGTATACATGCATATATATTATATATATTATGTGTGTTATATATGTGTGTCTATATGTCAAACATATATGAGAAATTAAAACTAAATGTTTTCACTCCTATTCCCATTCTGGTGGACAGAGCCGGAGAACAGTCACAAAACTGTACTGAGTCCAGTAGAAATTTTTATCACATAATCACTGAGACTTCATTTCAGCAAAGCAAATCTTTTATACTTCTCTAATCAGTTCCCCATACCACTCACCATAAGGGCTTTTCCAGACCTTTTCGTAACTCTTCACATTTCCTATGGCTCCTCCCTCCCCCCCAGTTGAGAAACTTACTTTATCTTTTCACTGAAAAAAATTAAGACCATTCCCCAAGAGTTGCCTCTTCTCCCCTCCTCCTCATCTCATATCACTCAGATATCTTGCCCTACAAAATTCATCTATGTGTCATATGAACAGGCAGTCCTTCTCCTTGCCAAGGCAAACCCGTCTGTTAGAATATGCCGTGTTGCTTTAGTGTTCTCCAAAAGATTGCTCCCTCTATCATCCCCACTTACACTAATACTCAATCTTCCTATCTGCTGGCTGTTTCCTTTCTATTTACAAACACACTCACGTCTTCCATACCACAATGCTCTCCCCTAATAGTTAGGGTCCTTTTCTGGTCCTTTTTGAGAGTAAGTCAGTGCCTGTACTACTTTTCCTCTCACCCTCTCCCAACTGTCTTCAGAAGCGCTTCCTACTTCATCATTCCACTAAAACTGCTTTCTGCAAAGTTATCAGTGATCTCTTAGTCTTCAAATCTAATGACCTTTTCTCAAGTTCATTAGATTTTTGACACTGTTAGTTGATCAGCATTTTGTCCTTAATACTCTCTTTTCTCTAGACTTTTGTGATACTCCTTTCTCCTATCTGTTTGACCAATCTTTCTCAATTTCCTGTCCTGGATCTTTACCCAGGTTGCACTTGCTAAGTAGAGGGGTGTCCCCTGTGGCTCTTCTCCCTCAATATTGTTTTGCTGGGTGAATTCATGATTCATGGATACAACTATTATCTCAATGCAGGTAATTCCTAGATGTATTTATAGAGTTTTATCCTTACTTGACCTTCAGAATGCCTGCTAGACATCTTAAAATGGCTATCTCATAGACATTTTAAATTGAACATATCTAAAAATGAACTCAATATCTTTCCTTCAAAACTCTCCTCCTTTCCTAACTTTCTTAATATTGTTGGAGGTGACTACCATCCTCTGAGTTCATCCAGGCCTCAGCCTTTCTGTCATCCTCAAATCCTTTCTCTCTCTCTCAGTCCTCCCCATAACAAATCAATTGCCAAACTCCGTTATTTCTATATTAGTAACATCTATATTAATAACATCCCCACCTCTTCTCTTCTCTGACATTCCCATTAACTGCCATGGTACAAGCCCTCATCAGACCTCACACCTGAACTATTGGAACACCCTATTGGTTGGTCTTCCTGTGTCGTCTCTCCACACTCCAATCTATCACTCACTACCACTTACAGTGGCTTCCTATGACCTCCAATATAAAATATAAAATATTCTGTTAAGCTTTATAATCCATCACAGCCAAGACCCTTCACAACTTTCCAGTTTTCTCACACTTTTCTCACTTCCATGTACTCTACAACTCAATGACAATAGCCTTCTTATTATTCCCCAAACAGCACCTTCCACTTCTGTGTACTTCCACTGGCTCTCTTCCATGTCTAGAATGCTCTCCCTCTTCGACCCCACCTCCCATCTTCCCAGACTTCTTGTAAGTCTAAATTAAAATCCCACCTTCTGCAAAAAGTCCTTCCTGATAGCCCTTAATGTTATTGCCTTCCTGATACCTTCTATCTCTCTTTTTGTATTTTATATGCACATAATTGTTTTCACATTGTCTCCTCCATTAGAATAAAAGATCCTTCATAGCTGAGACTTTCTCTTTTTTTAACCTTTGTTTACATTCTCAGCACTTAGCACAGTGCCTGACACATAGTAAGCACTTACTGAATGCTTGTCGACTGACTGCCAATAGGGAGAACATGAAGAGAGCCTTTCTGGTTGGGTTAATTAGGAAAAGTTTTATCAAAGACATTTCATTTTTAACAAGTGTTAAAGGATGTCTGGGATTTCAATGAGTGAGGTAGAGGGGAGATGTTCCAGACATATCTTTCTTTGTATTGAAAAACAAATATGCATGAAAAGAGAGCATATCTAGCTTAGATTAACACAGTATATATGCAGATAATTAGTGGGATATATGGCTGGAGTTATTTTTAGGGCGCTTTGACTGCCCCCCAACTGCCAAAATACACACACACACACACCCTCAGAAATATCCGAGACAAAAATTATACTTCTAAAGAGCCACATTTACTTTACCTACAGTAAGGATGAAGTAGTTAATTACTTTCTTAGGACAGTCTGACTCCTTATTATTCCAAGGAAAAAAATAAACCTCATTTTAAATCACATCTTTCCATATGCCTTCTCTACCAACAGCGATTTATCTTGTTATTAATGACATGGAGCAATCTTTCATATCGTTTTTAATAATTGGCAATTCTTATTTGGAGAACTGTTTGTTCATATCCTTTGACCACTTCCTACTGGGGAATGTCTCTTGGTCTTATATATCAACATAAGTTACCATGTATCTTGGATATTGGACCCTTGTCAGAAATATTTGATGCAAATATTTCCCCCTCTGCAAAGTTTTTTCTTATATTACTTATTATTGATTTTGATAGTGCAAAATATTTCCAATTTCATCAAATCAGTACTTTCTATTTCATCATTTCTGATACCTATTATTCTTTATTTAGTTAAGAATTCTCCTTCTAACCAAGGCTGTAAAAAGTACCTGATCTGATTCTCCGATCATTTTATTTTTTATGGTATACCTTTTAAAGTTTGACCACGTATGCATTCTGAACTTAAGGTAGTATGTGATAATATGTTGGTCCAAAACTCATTTCTGTCAAATTTCTTTCCAGTTTTTCTAGCAGATCTAATTCTCTATCAACTAACTTATGTTCTCAGATTTAACAAATATTGAGTTGAGTGTAAATGTCTCTTTCTTTCATATGCTTTAAGCCACTGATCTAGTTTTCCATTTTTTTTTAAACTAGTACCGAATAGTTTTGATGATTACTAATCAATAGCATTATTTAAGGACTGGAAGTATTATTCCCCCTTTACAACTACTTTAAAAAAATTATTTCCCTTGAGATTTTCTATTTTAGGTTCCCTTAAATGAATTCTACTATTATTTTTGTCTAGCACTCTAATGCATCCATTTAGAAGCTTGACTGGCATAAGATTAAATCTGTAAATTAATTTAGGTAATATAATAATCTTTATCACTTTGTCAGGACCCAACCATAAGCAATGATCATCTCTCCAATTATTTGTCACTCCTTATTTCTTTAAAAAGTATTTTGCAATTCTATCTAGATAAACGTTGAGCATGCCTTCACAGATTGATTCCAAGATATTTTATGCATTTTGAAGTTAGCTTGAATGACATCTTCAAACATTTCTTCCTAGATTTTGCTTTGTTGTATACAATTGCCATTTGATTTTCTGACCCTAACCCTAAATCCGATTCTACTACTATACTGAAGCTATGAATTATCTCAGTTTCTTTGCTGATTATTTGGAGTTGTTTAAATAATCTATGATATCATTAGTAAATATAGATAATTTTTTCTCCTCTTTACTGTTTATGCCTGATTTCTCTCCCTTGTCTTATTGCTATCACTAGCTCTTCTGGATGTATTTTGAATAAAATTAGGCATCCAGTATTATTCGAATATACTTATGCTTGATCCAGTGTTTTGCTATTGCAATGTCAACTCCTTCCACAATATCTTCAGTTTGGACCAAGAGATGACTTGGAGTCAGGAAGAGAAGGCTTGGTTTCAAATCCCTCCTGTGACATTTTCTCTGCAATCTTAAAGAAGTCACTTAACATCTCTGAGCAGCATTTAAATGATTGTTATTAGACTCCATTGAGATTATATGTGGAATACATTGCAAATTTTAAAGTACTATACAAACATCAGTAATTATTATCACTGTGGCTTTTCTCCGAATTTTCCTCAATTTATACTATTTTAAAAAAGAAAGAAAGAAATCTATCAACAGTCACCATTAGCCATCTTTGAAAAGTCCAGGATGAATTGAATAAAATAGTAATAAACATTTTCAGGATTTTAACCTGCTCAAGTCTAAATCATTAACTCCATGAGAAATAATAAATTCACAATCCAGTCATCCTGGCCCCCCAAATCCCTTTAACCAGAAGTTATAATAACCAAGTTTCAGCATAGTAGCCATTTTTAACTGATTTATCAAGGTTACTTAAATCTTATGGAAAGCATACTAGCTTCAGGTACATTTGGTTTTCATCTAACTTTAAAAAGGCTTAGATTTCAGAAATGAAACTATGCAAATGATTAGTCTGTCATTTTGTGTAAATGCTTTAGGCCTTCAATGTTATTGAGAAAAAAGCAACTTCTTCAGAGCTGCTGTGAGACTGTTCTATGGACATCACATTAAATCCTGAATTACATACTCTACCAAACCAGCTCCTAATGAGCCATTCAGGTCTCTGATGTATATAATATACCTTTTTAAAAATGCATGAATACATATTCCACCCACAGACTTGGATGGCTCCTTTGGGTTATTAAGTTTCAAAGGGGTCCATCAGTCTCTCAGGTATAACGTTCCATGAAAGCCTAAAAAGAAAATCCCAGAATTAGAAGCTTAAACTGCCTTGAAGTGGAGCTATGCATCAGCAAAAAAGGGGAAAAAAGGCAAGCGATTTGGAGTTAAACCTGATGCTGTAGTTTGCTTCTACAATTCTTGCCTTTTGTCAGCTTAGGTCATAACCCTTAAAGCAGCTCTAACTTTGTACTTTTCTGATATAATTATACATCTCAGTCCTGTTTTGTTTATAATTAGTCCTTGGTAACCTCTGCTGGCTCCCTTCTGTGGAGACAGAATTCCTGTTGGAGAAGTATGAGTGTATTTGTAAGTACTTAACATAAAAGTACAACATTTCCAAAGCACTAATACAGGCCACAGGAGAGAACCTGAGCACTAGCTTTTCCCAGAGCTGTTTGCCTGGGAGGTCTAAGGAAAGAACCTATATGATGAATAACAGTTGTGGGTTCCTTAAGGGAAGGGGGGGGGTGTGGTGGAGTGGAGAAGAGGATGATTCAATATTGGAAAATTCGGTGGGTCTAGAAAAGAAATTCATAAGGCCTTCTGGTAGAGAGCCAATCAAGAGAGGCAGAACTAAGCTGGATGCCAATTGTGAAATTCCCTTCAGGAAGCAGAAATATAAGAAATATAAAAGCAGAAGTCTAGAAAGTCAATCTGAGTTTCAATGAATGAGGAAAGAGAAGAAGAAGGAATGGAGATGAGAGGGATAATATTTGCCAATAACAGGTCAAAGACAGAAGGAATGGTGCAATTGAAAAACAAGGAAGTTAGAAAGTGCTTGTATGTGGAATGTGATATGAAATCTAATGAGTGAGCCCATCAGTAGCTGTGTCTGGGGATACATTGAAGGTAAATGAGCTAGAAATAAAATTGGATAAGGAGATAAAACTGGATTGATTTGGGGCAGTTATAAAGCACTTTTGATTATTCAAAGTTCTTTGGAGCAACAAACGCCTCTCTTTTAACAACATATGATATAATGGACAGAGACATGACTTCAAAGCCAGGAAGACCTGAGTTCATGTCCATTCTCTGACACTGTTGGCTGTATAACTATGGGCAAGACACTGGATCTCGCAGTGACCTAGACAGCTTTCTAAGGCTTTAAGTTGTAGAAAATATCAGCCAACGTTAGCAGAGGGCCTTTTCTAATTCGAGCTCCCTAAGTCAATGAAATCACAGTTGCTGCCCCTATTTCTATCTCTTCTCATTGTGATATTATATGACTGTGGATCAGAGATAACCACAATCTCAGAAGAAGCAAAAGAAGATAAGCTAGAAGCAGTGGGGACCAATGTAAGATTAAACAAGCTGCAATATATTACTCATGATGATTTGAACAAACGAAAGGGTATAGAAGAGATTACTAAGGACCTGCTACATTCTTAGAATGCATGTCCTCATCAGTGTCACCTTTTAGAATGTTTATCATCCTTCTAGACTTAGCTTAGGTGCTACTCCTCCCTAAAGTCTTTCCTAATTTCCATATCCTATCTCCTGCCCCTGTTCTTATCTCTTCTTCCACCAATTATTTATTATATGTGATGTACACACATAACAAATTCCCTTATCACCTTCACCCCACACAATCACAGTCTTGAGGGCAAGGTCCATTTCATTTTTTGTCTTTGTTTTCCTAGCACCAGAGCACCTATCTCTTCCTTAATGTATCAAATGGGTCAAAGTGAATGGATACATACATGTGTGATATGCATGGTTTACCCATCAAAAGAGGTACATTAGTTGAATGGAATTATGACAAGAAAAGGAAATGGACACGTCATGTATCTAGAGAAAGATAACAAGTTGACAGGCTGAGTGCTGCAATGATATCTAAAATGTATTGAAAAGGTCCAGAAAAAGGTCACCAATGCATTGGATATTTTATGGAGGGTAACAATCCTACAGAATAAGAAATGATGGGTGGGTTTTAATCTGTCCCGATATAGGAATTAGTAGCTCCATGAGTGATTATCCAATTATCCAATGGGCAACTAAAATATGTGGAAATGATGACTGAATAATCCTATATACTAAGATTCTGTGGGAAAAGTCAGACCAAAAGAAATGGGAAAGTTGTAAGAGCAAAATTATAAAGACAAAAAACATATAATTATAAGGAGGAAGAAATGAATGAAGTATCCAAAAAAAGACTGATGTGGATACCTAGGAAACTTGTAAACTAACTTGATATGTATAGAAGAGGGCAATATAGTGAGTTAATAAGATATCTCCAGAAACTATAGAGGATAAAGACAAATGGGTGTCAAGTTCCTGTAAAAATAATACTGGAAGTACTAAAACTCAGAGTAAACTCAGACTAGAAAGGAAATACCAAGTCAACATAAAGTATATGGGGTTACTAATACCACACTGGAGAAAAGAAATGGATCTAAAAAGAATTAAACATGAGATACAAAATTGTTCTACCTAGGCCTAGAAGAGATCCATTTTCAATAACTAGTTTTCTATAGCTCAAATCTTCTGAGTACTGAGTGGGCATAAACATCCCATCATAGAATCTCCAGATCTTCCTTCTCTAATAGCACCTTAGCAGGTAGCATTCCAGATTCCAGGATGGAACAATAGAAATAAATGTACATAAAGGGGAAGCAACAGCCACAGGATCCTAGGGTCCCATGTCTGGCCACTTCAACACCTAAGCCTCCTTTTTCTACATTATCCTCACATTTCAATGATGGATCACAAATCATTGTAATCCAATACTATTTGCTACACCAAAAATCCAGGGTTAGGTCTAGTGATTCAGCCTCTGGATGGGAATTCAGTGAAATACTTGTGGACCATTAAATACAATAAAATATCTCTACTTATAAAGAACTAAAGAATATAATTACTAAACATAGACATTTCTCCACTAAGCTTCCACATTTGCAAGTCAACAATGTTGGGTCAGAAAAGCTTCACACAGGGCAGTAGTAAAACTCAGGAAAGAGACAAAATTCTACCAAAATTCAGGAACTCTCTATAAACTTGGTTTCTTAGACTCCTAGTCCCCAAGGACATTGTCCTGAAAGGAAAGCAATCTCAGCTCATATAAAATAAATAGTATTCCTTTTACATCCCACCCTTAATGGCAAGGCCCTAAAAATCCTCCAAGGGATTTTTCAGTATTTAAAAGACTTCAAAACAACTCTGACCTCAGGGAGAATTCTAAAATAAACATCACTGAAGGAAAAGCAATACAAATTAAAAAACAAATCATAAAATGATATAAAATCTATTTAAAAACAGAATCTATGCAATGGGTATATATCAGGGATAGTTCACAGCAGGTCTCCCAACATAAAACAGCAGTGATGAACAGGAGTAATACAGAACATGGCACCAGCACCATCCTTGCTGACACAGGCCAACATCACCAAAGAGTCTTCTAATGCAACTGCAATGCAAAAAGTCCTTTAATGGGACTTGTCCAGGGATCTAATTTGATAACAAACCTTGCTCTTCTACTACATCCCACCATCAATGGCAAAGCCCTAGAAATCCTCCAGGGGACTTTTGACTATTTAAAAGATTTTAAAACACTGTTAAAATAGCATTTACTGTCAAATGCTCGGTCTATCCTAACTCACCATCTAAAAGTTACCATTCCCTAAAAGTCCTATCAAGAAGGATGATAGTAAATCAAAGGATGATATCTTGTCCCTATAGAGTCCTCTCCTGAGGGAATGTCCCCTTCTTCAGGAAGATGTGAATAAAGACTTGCCCACATCTTCACGTAATCGTTCAAGATTGCCATCTAGAAAGTTAAAGAATCTTCTTTCTTTCAAGGGGATACACATTTACCATGGACATATATATATATATATATATATATATATATATATATATATATATATATATATATATATATTTCTTCTCCCTCCTCCCTGAGGCCTTTCTCAGAAAGAGTTATTTGAACCATCACAGGGGAGAAGGCAATCTGTCATTTAAGGAGGACTTAAATTGTTTCCACAGGGTGTATATAGAAGCTTCTAAATGGACAAACCCCTCAAATCCTAAAGGGAAATTCTCCCTGATTCAGAGGGATACTTAAATGATGATTGTCAGTCTAGAAGACCCTCTGAGATAACAATTCATTCAGCAAAGGCAGGGATGCTACCTCTATATTCTAAAGGTCATAGCCCTCTTAAATTTCAACCTGAGAAAGAAGCATTGGAAACCCCTATGGAGGGGATGCTTATATACACCTAGGACTCAGAAGATATAAGGAGGAAGTGACTTTAAGGGAAATTCCAGACCCAAGAAAAATTCATTTATACTTTTTCAGATTATCTTCCAAAAGATCAGTTTGCATATTAAGTATTTGCTTGCATTGAAGGAAAAGGTCATTTTTGGCCATTTTCCCACAAGAAGGAATTAAAAATCCAGGTATTTACTACTTAATAAAGCACATTTGGTAACCTTAAGTTGGGAGCTATCCACCACCTTTATAGTGAGTTTGTCTAAAAGCATACTGCTTCCTCTCTGTATATGCAGATTATATTTGAACATATTTGTATATGTAGTATGTATATATACATCCATTAAAAAGTATATACAGTATATATTAAGTTAATTAAGTCAAAGCAATGACAAGACCTAAACCTGTCCTGGGTAAGTTGGGAGGGAGAAAAAGGAAAAGGAGAACAGTAAAGACAATAAAGACAAATCATATCCTAGTAGAATGTAAGCTCTTTGAGTGCAAGGATTTCTTAGCTTTTTCTTGATAGGTCTGGTTCCTACCACCATGCCTGACACATAATAGGTGTTTGCTAAGTATTTGTTGAATTGAAATAAATCAAATCAATTAAGTGAGTCAATCGAAGTATCAGAGATCTGAAGGTCCTACAGTTCCTCCCTCGTTTTACAAATGAGAAAGCTGAGGTCCATATATGTGGTGACTTGCCCCAGGTCATGCAAAGAACCAGGAACAAAGCTCTTGCCCTCTTTCCACTATATCATACTGCCTCTGACCCACCATGACAATATTTGGCCTTTTGAATGTCTCATATTTCAAACCTAAAATCTTTAAAATCAGTGGATCTCAACTTTCTGAAGCTGGAAAGGGCCGATCACAGAATTACACATTTTCAGAATCAGTCTCATTCAATCCATACCTCACACAGTATATTCATCTTCTTTATGCATTGATAAGTCAGATGATTTCTCTCCTCTATGCAATCTCCACTGGCCTCCTGCTGACTATCAAAACTGTGAACTTCATAGGCTGGCCTTAAAAGACTTCTACAATCTGGCCTCACCCTATCTCTCCAGGCTTAATACACACGGACTATTACCATTTCCTGTAGACATCATACGATTTCTTATCTCCATACCTTTGGGGATATAGTATCATAGGCCCAGTATGTCTACTGTTCTCCTTCCTCTGTCTCTGCTTAGTGAAATCATATGCATCTTTCAGGCTCCATCTCAAACACCACTTCTTCCATGAAGTCTTTCCTGATGTTCCCAAATGGGAATATTCTTTTCCCTCCTTGAACCTTAAATGTCATTTTATTTGCACATTTTTATATATTCTGCATGATCTATTTTGTATTGCATTGATTTGTGAATGTGATGGGTGGATCAATCCTATTATATGATAAATTCCATACTTGCAGGACTACTGAGTTTTGTACCTTCCATTAGCATCCTCCAACATGAAACTTTAAAATGGTAGATGTGTAAGAAATTTTAAATTTAAATTTAATTATTTAAATTCAATTTAATTTAATAAATTAAAATTTAAAATCAATTATAAAAAAATACATTTCTTTAGTAAATGGTAAGTTCCTTGAGGGCCAAGATCATTTGATTTTTGTTTTTATAGTCCCTGTACATAGTGCCTACTACGTAAGTATTTAAAAAAGAATGTTGAATCAAATTGAGTTTCATCAGATAAGTATGATAAGAGCAGAGTGTACTTATTTTATTTGAAAGGCTACTTTAATATGTCATGGCTAGAACACACAACCTTATATGTTAAGCCTAACATTTTGATATGCCCAGGAGTCAATACAGACCTATGAACAGAAGTTCAGCCTGTTTGAAAATTACTCTTCAGAAGACAGGAAGTTTCATTGCAAAATAAGTAAAATTTCTAAGACATTTTCAGGAACATCCCAAGGCAGAGCCCACACAGGGATCCATAATTCAGCAACAGAAAGGGAAAGCTTACAAATTCCCAATACTCACCCCTAGCAATTAGACTGCAACACAGCGAGTCTTTTTCCACTCCTCCAAAACCAATTTGTGGAATAGAGGAATGTTCCTCCAGGAGCTGCAGAAAAATTGGGACAGACCCTTATAGACCTGAATGAATGGCAATCCTAGTCAAAGTTTCTCAGAGGAAAGGCTCTATGTAATTGCGAAATTCTTATTTAAAGAGCCCCAGGCTGCAATTGTTATACTCAAGAATGAAAATCTCCCCTTGGCTTTAGTAGAAAAGCATATGTACAAAGTCTGTCTTCCATATTGGCTTATCTATGGTTTGTGCTTATACATGTAGTTATAGAAGCATTTGTTCTGTTTGTTCCTTCAGGATATATAGTTCTACATGTGATAGCTGGTATGTATACGTAGGTTTTATAGTCTGCAAAATGCTTTACAATATTATTTCATAGAAATCTCACAGCAATGCTACAAGATAGGTAGTAGAGCTACATATAACTCCATTTTTCAAACCAACCAGTAAGTGTTTATTAAGTACCTACTATGCTGAGGGCACAGTGCTAAACACTAGGAATACATATACAATGAATGAAACAATCCCACTCACAAGGAGTTCACATTCTGATGACAGAGACAACACTAAGTACATGTAGAACAAACAGAAAAATTTAAGTATATGTAGAATGAATAGACAGAGAAAAAATACAAATAAAATACAAAGCAATTAAATACATTGTAGTTTAAGAGGAAGGACGCTAGTATTTCTTGAGGAGAGGAGAATGTTTGGAAAACCTTGTGTGAGAAGTGAGATAAGAAATCTGTTAGGTAAGAATAAAAAGGCTGCTTTGCTGCAGTGTGGGTCTAGTTGAAGTTGGATAGCATTAATTTATAATGGATCCAGTCAGCACAATTTTATTACTTCTTCCAACTCTGTTCAGTAGTATGTGAGCAGGACAGAAGGAGGCAGATAGTGGGAATAATGCAGGTCTCAAGTTTTGCAAACGAGGGCAAGAGCATAAGGGAGAAAAGCTTATTTCAGAGCAGGAGAAAGCACAGAACTGAACTGGTTAACTATATGATCAAGAGTGGAGAGGGAGGAAAGTAAATAACCTGACATATTGATTGCCCAAGAAACTACTATGGGATGTAGAGATCAGAGCTCTCAATGTGAGTGCAGAATGGGCTAAGGCACAGGGTCTGGTGGAATGAAAGAAGCTTATGATCAGGGAGAAGATCAGTTTGTAATTAGTGCAGTAGAACACTTGTAAGTAATGGTGAAATCCACTGTGTGGCCATTCCTGTGTATAGTTAAGGTGAAGTGAAGGCATGGAATTAGGAAGTTTAAGAGAATTTCAACATGAATACTGATGGTCCCTAGCATAAGTGAAAGAGTTGGGAAGGGGAGGAAGATTGTGAGTCCAGTGTTGAGCTCCTTGAGAAAATACAAATAATGGCTAGGTAGTCATATATCCAGCCACCATAGTTCTTACTGGATAGGCATTTTTGATATCATGTATCACAAAGGAGCGGTTATTGAGTGACAGTGGTAAAGGCAATATCTGGAAGTAACAAGAAATATTCTTATCCTCCCTCCGGGACCAGTGTATTAGGGGATGTAGACAAAAGTATGGCCACTGATAGAGAGGAGGGGAAAAGGGAAGCCAGGTCTCAGTGAGGGCTCGGATATGGAAGGAATAAAAGAAGGAGGTTAATGATAAAGAGAAGTTTGTTCACAATGGCACAGCAAATACAGAAAGAACCATAAAAGGGGGAATGAGCAGGGCTGAAGTGGGTGGCTAGGGTCGTATTGAGAAGATAGTGAGCAGAAAACAAGAGATGAGAGCTGGGGATAATTTACTCCTAAGTGGCCAATGACTAATTAATATAGATATAGGATGAGAAAAAAGTGGTGGAAAATCATTAGCCATAAGGCTGGTAGATATTAGGTGGTAGATGATAAATAAAGATCACAATCTTCAAGGAGTCTTGTTACACAGGAAGAAATTGAGGCTGAGAGAATGAGCTGTCCAATGTAGCACAGCTAATTGGGATAAGACAGTCTATCTCTTGTGATTTCAGGGGTTCCATCTCTGATCTTCATGCCTGGAATGCGCATGTCTGGAATGCACTATCTCTTTAGCTCTGTACTGCTAAATCCTTGCTTTCCTCCAAAACAACTTAGGTTTCACCTCTAACCAAAGGACACTTTTTACTATCTGTATAAATGTCTAACAGAAGGATCTATCCATAAGGGACAGTTTCATTTTTGTCTCTGAATCCCCAGGGTTTAATAAAGTGCCTTTTACATAGGGGGCAGTTAATAAATACTCATAGAATAATGAGTTCTGAGAAATTTCCTACCCATCCCACTCAAAATAGTCTCAATATTCTCTTTATTTCTTGAAATTCCCTGAAATATGTGTTCAAGAACTGTGAATGACTAGCTTGACTATATTCTTATATTTTCTTATCTCTAAACCATGCATTTGCGCAAAACTCTCACTATAGATCTTTAGGGGTCCTTAGCACAAGCAGATAGCAGGCTTGGTTTTTTATTGGATAGTTTGTGTGTATGTTTGGTTTTGTCTTTTTCCAACTCCGTTTAGCTTAGCTAAATGAAGTTTTCTTTTCTTTTTCCCCCATGGGGAATAGGGAAAAAGGGTCTGCACCCAAAATGAAATGCTCTGAATCATAGCCTAGTTTGTACTTAATTGTAAAGGATTGAGTTAATTAACCTTTGGCAGAGCTGATTAGTTTGAACCTTTTGTTGGGGCACTGGGGAATGTATTAGTGGTTGCTAATTAAAGGTATTGAATATACCTTTACTTTAGTATGAATTCTTGGTCCTGTACTAATTTGATTAGGAAGAAAAGGAAAAGGCTCTATTTAGGACTTCCTCTGAAAATTGCCAGGTGAATCTTACAGAAAGGACTAGGAAAATGGAAATATAAACATATTTGTCTTTTTTCATTAGAGTTGGTTTTTGTTTTGGGTGGGGCAGGGTGAGGGTAGGATTTAGATGCTTCTATGGCAAAACTGGCCAATGATGCTGAAAGCAAGGGACCTTCATTTGTTTCATTTTAATTCACGCTGAGGAGCATGAGAAAAGAATGAAGAAAGAGAAGAAAAGAAAATATCAAGACAAGAGAATAATTAGATCTCTGGCTCCAGATGCTATGCTTTCATCCCTTCTTCCAGTTCTATGTGGAAACATGAGGGAGTCCCAGCTATCAGAGGTGCTTGGGAATATACATGAGAGTCCAGGGTTTTAGAAAGAGAGAGCTTGCATTTGGGCAAGTTTGATTTGTCACACTTGAGATGCCCCAGGTAATATGGTGACAAGGATCTAGATGTTTTTCGATCAGAAGACTCCAGAGTTACTGGTATGGTTTTCAGAAAAAACAAGGGCGAAGATGGAAGACTCAGGGTAGCAAAGAAGGCATGTCTACAACGGAAACAGTCTCACTAGAAAGAATAGGCCCAGAAAACCAGAGGTTTTTCAAATGATAACAATATTGGAGCCTAAAGTCCTACAGCTGGCTATAAACATAAAGCCCCATACTGTGTGAGAATCTTGCAGATAAAAATATTTTGCCATGATAACCATTTAGTGTTTCAACAAATGATCACCAAGATGGACCTACCTTACTTGAAACAATTAGCCAACCAACCAATCGATAAAAATGTATCAAGAACCTACTATGTGCCGGGACCTGAGCACAGTGCTGGAAACAGTGTTGTGCAGAAGCTCCGCTGCACTTTAAAACAGATCTGGCACCGAAAACTCTACCCTTAAAAGGGAAAATGAGACCAATGGAAATAGGATGCAGAATTGCAGTACACTAGATAAAAAGTATTTTTCCAGAGGTTTGTATTTGTTACTCTTTGAAAAGATGAGAGGTGGAGGGGGGAAGGAGAGGAAGAGAGAGAAACAGAAACAGATTGGAGAAGGAATATTTTAATGGAAAGAAATGCAAGACAGCCATCTAATGGATGGAGAAGCAATAGGTCTGGCTTCTGCATGCCTGGGTGTGCCTGAAGTAGGTCACAGAACAAAAGCTCTTTGTGCACCTTCTTTGGCAGTTTGATTTTCTGGATGGTTTCAGCACATCTGTTTCCTTGTCAGATTTGGTAGAGAGCAAGAGATTAAATCTGGGATTGGGTGTGGTCAGGAGTTAGGACAGATACTCATCACAACTCTGTAGCCACCCTGTGGATTTTCTAGATAAGGAAACCAAAAATTAACCTGGTATCAAGAAGAGGGAAAATATTATGCCTGACGTTCTTCCATTAATATGTGGAAAGGGGACAACCAGGTGCTTCAAAAGTGCTTTTGCCGTACTTCAAAAGTGCTTTTCTGTGACATTCCTACCTCCACCAAGATCACAACCCCTATATGCCTTGTGAGTGATTAGGTTTTAAAAGAAAAGAAAAAAAATCCAACGACAAACCTGCTGAAATTCATCTACGGTTACCCTCAGATGGCAGAGTCAGTCAGTGATCCCACCCATGACCAAAGCCCTTCTAGGCAGCACACACACTCTACTGGCATGGCCTTTGAAAAATTAAGGTCACTGCCTCATGTAGACAAGGCGTCAGGGTAAAACACGAGAACAAAACAACAGCTCATGTTTACATGTTGGTGAATCGTTTTCAAAGTCCTTTCCTTGCAACAACTTGTTGAATGTAGACTCTGAATTTAAAAACTAAAAATAACTAACAGTTAATAACAGTATTCATATAGCACTTACTGTGTGCCCGGCACTGTGCTAAGCACTCTTCAATTATTATCTCATTTGATCATGACAACAACCCTGGAAGATAGGTGCGATTATGCCCATTTTACAGATGAGGAAACAGAGGCAGACAGATGCTAAATGTCTCTTACACAGGGTCATACAGCTAACTACTTTGTGTCTGAAGCTGTGTATGAACTCAGGTCTCCTTGACTTCAAGCATGGAACTCTACCCATTGTGCCACCTTGCTGTGTCATTTCATTTTGGGATGAAACCACAGCTCCAGTCTCTATCCATATCCCCATCAACGGGAACAATCATTTCCTGGCAGGCAGTACGCTCTTAAATGCTTATTGCACTAAATTTAATCCCATGAAATTTAAAGATCATTTCTATGGAAGAGGGAACTAAGACTGTGAGAAGGTCAGAGACTTGCCCAAGTGTCAGTTACATGATTAGTTAAGTATCTGAGCGGGAACGCCACTCAAACCTAATGTGATTCCACATTAGGCCTTTGTGTAGCACCACACGGTTCAGTGTTCATGTAGAAACCAGACAGGTCAGAAGCAGGATCATGTTCTCCTTTTGTTCTTGTGCGTTTTCAGAGCTTTACTTCCCCAGCTGACCACAGTACTCCATAAGTCTGTGGATTTATCTGTGGATCATACTTGGTGACCACAGGGCACCTAATTATTCACCAAAAGTGGTTCATGATCATTTGCCTCAAATTCCATATGTTGAATATCATAGGGAAGACTGTCCTCTGGGTTAATGTCAGTCAGCTTGTGACTTGCCCTTGGGCAATTAGACCAATGGTGTCTGGATGTCTATCTCCCCAAGTCCAAATCCGATACTGAACTTGAACCCTGATTCATATTAACCTTCTAATAATTGACATTCTGTTATCTCTTTCAGTTTGTCCACTAGCCAGCTAAAGTGGCTGTTCACTCTCAGGAAAGAGAATTATATTCATTTAATTTTTGTGGTTCTGTTTCTTTGATAGTTTTAAGGTGACAGAGGTTACAGTTCTTTTTGTATTGTCTAAGCATCAGTTAGCTAGCTGAATACTCCCCAGAAGTCTTTCCAGACAGAAAACACTACAGTATAATCAAAATTTTACAATAATAATAGTAGTAATAAAACAAAGTAAATGGAATAACTGTGTGTAGAAGGAGGGCTCTCTAACCATAACCCATAGATATTGGAAATAGTTTTCAATGATCTCAGAGCAAAAAGTGGTTAGGATGGTAAATAATTCCAGCGATCACATATATACATACACAAACGTGCACTCACTAATTCGTACATATCTCTGAACTTTCTTAAGACAAGGAAGAAAAAACTTTGCTTCACACTGGGACAACGCCTTTCCCTGCCTTCTCTTCTTGGCAACTATGTTGGCCCAAGACTGCCAAAAATCTTTTAAATTCACCCAAGGGAGAGGAAGTGGGGTTTCATGATTTTAATGTACAGGATTTAGGTTCACACCTCCAGGGAGCCTGGCTCTTTCCCCACCACCTTGTGTGGCCTTGGGAAAATGTCTTCACCACTCCCTCTTCAGCCTCCCTATTGGTCAAGTGGGTGGCAAGACCTTGGACATAAGGAGTGTTTAAAGGCTTGATGGTTTTGTGAGGTACTAGAAGAGAAAGAAAAAAGAAAGGAAGGAAGAGAGAGAAAGGAAAAGATAACCCTGCCTGAATACATACATACATAAATACACATATGGACCACATGTGAATATACATATGTGTATAATATATGTATATATACATATGTATTTATCGTATGGACCAGAAATTATCTTATTGTGGCATAGTGGAGAGAATAAAGATGACCTTGGTTTTAACCCCACCTCTGACACTTACTAGTTCAATATCCATGGATAACTCACTTAGTTTCTCTGAATCTCAGCAAACTCCTAGGGTGGAAAAGATCTTTGATACATTAATGTACCTGAATATTATCTTTTTGCAAGTGCATTCATCAACAAGCATTTATTATAGGTCTACTATTATGTCCAGTATTTTTGGAAGGCAACAAAATTTTGCACGTAATATAAAGATGGTGTAAGTGTATTCAACACAAATTAACTAGATAGTATCAATTTCATACTATTTAAATGTAGATAAGAGATGGCATGGCAAAGTGGATAGAGCACTGGACATGGAGACAAGTAGATTTGGGTCCAAATGTGGCCTCTGACACATACTAGCTATTTTATTATGGGCAAGTTATTTAACTTCTTGGTGTCCCAGTCAGCTCTCTGTATTGTCATCCAGAGCAGATGACAACATGCAAGGGTGGAGGCAATCCAAAAGAAGAAATCACAGGTCCTTGAATTACTAGATGAAATTCATTTGTATCCCCAACACTCAGCATAGTGCCTCCATATCTTAGATACCTAATAAATGTATATGACTGACTACCTGCTGCATAGTAACCCTTATATCTATTTAAATAGGAGTCAAGGGTCCAGGGGACTTAGAGGCGGCTTATGTTTTTGACTCAGAAGAAAATGAAACAATTGTGCCAGTCTTTGTTTCTCATCTGGAAGGGAACACCAAGGGAGGAGGGCAGATGTTTGGGAATGATTCATGAGATTCTCTCTCAGGTTTACCTACCAGGGCACTTTTGCCCTACAGCATAAACTCTTTAAAGTGGGGAACACTAATTCTCCAGACACAGAGGGCAAGCATTCTTCCAAAACTCAGCATCATCAGCATTTTACACTTCTCAGTTCTAGCTGCAAAAGGTGTTCTCTAAGTGAGCTTTACTTCTGCCCTGGGGCTGGGGCTGCCGGGGCAGGGGGATGGGAGGGAAGTGGAGCAGGGAGGTGGAGGGAGATGTGTATTCCTTGCGTCCCACTTGTATCTGTCTTCAGGGATAGCACTACCTGAGTATCTCGTCCTGTAGCTAGCTTTCTGAAAGTCACTAGAGGATGAAAGAGAAATCCAAGGTTACTTGTTATGTCTACAAGACACTGGCTAAAAATAAATTGTAATTACAAATGAGTTCTGCTTAGTCTTGAATATTTCAGGCCAAATATTCCTCTTCCTGAGTATGCAGGATTAGCCCTGATCCTAGCAAAAGATGGATGGCACAGGATGGACACCCTAATTTGTTTTTAAAACATTTATCATCACCACCACCCAATATTTAAGTGCCTCTTTTGCAATGATAACAGCAGATGTTTATAGAGAGCTTTAAGGGGTATAAAATACCCTTTATACTTGTCACATTTGACACAACAAACCTGTAAGGCAGAAATTAGTAATAGTCATATTTCATATAAGACTTTACGGTTTTCCTTATTTGATCCTGATAGCAATCCTGTCAGGTATGACTATTCCTACTTTTACAAGTGAGAAAACTTAGACTCAAAGATATTGAGTGATTTCCCTGAGATCACAAAGCGGGGAGGAGGGCGTTTAGAATCAGAAATCTAACCCCAAACTTTTGATTCCTGCTCTCTACTACTATTATGCTGCTTACAGAAGGAATGTAAAGAGACAAAGGACATAATCCCTGTGCTCTGGTACCTAACTTGGAAAGATAGGACTTAAAGATAGGACTTAAAAAAGGGGGCATAACTAATTATCAAAAAGTAACTTATGCTGTAAGTCGGCCAAGTACAGACAATAAATGCTACTAGACTTCGTAAAATGAAGTCATGGCTTCAGGGCTGGGCAGGAGAAATCTCCTCAAGGAGCAGTGACTTCAGAAAAGGATGATTAACTTATTCCTTAGATAAGATGACAGGAATGTGAAGACTACAGGAAGAACAACCTTGGCCAAAGTAACTAAGGGGAATACGTATGGTTCAATTACAAAATAAAAAGACTCATTTGCAGAGTGGGAGATAAAGTTGAAGAGGCAGTAGGGTCAAAGTGGAGGACTTTAAATGCAAGACTGAGTCTGGAATTTATTCTATAGGTAGTGGAGGGACAATGAAATTTTTTGTAAACTACTTAGGGTCAGGGACTTTTATAAGGTTGTTGCTTTTTTTCTTTTAGATTTCAATTGCCTAGCAATTTGATTCAACAGAATTTGAGAGGTAGAAGGGAACTCAGCAGTCTATACATAAAAACAATTCTTCCATATCATAACCAACAAGTGGTTATCCAAACCCTTCTTGAAGACCTTCAAAGACAGGGAACCATCATCTCTCAAGACAGTCCATTCCAATTTGGGGCAACATAAATTATTAGGAGGTCCTGCCTGACATGAAGTCCAGTCATTGCTCATGGCTCTATTCTCTGGCGCCAAACTGAATAATTAATCCTCTGTTGACAGGAAAGCTATATTTGAAAACAGCTATCATCTCCCTTCTGAGTCTTCTCCAAGATAAACATCCTCAGCTCTTCCAACTGATCCCCTTATCACAATGATTCAAGGTCTTTTACCTTTCAGATTGCCATGCTCTTAGATACTCTCCAACTTATCAATACCTTTCTTAAACTGTAATACCTGGAACTGACATAATGTCCAAAAGAGATCTCAAGAAGACAGAATACAGTAGAAGACTGTCACCTCAATATACCTAGAAACTCTGCTTCTCGATGCAGCCTAAGATCTTTTGTTTTTTAGTCATGTACCACTCTTTGTGACCCTATTCAAGGTTTTCTTGGTAAAGACATTGCAGTGGTTTGCCATTTCCTTCTCGAGCTAATTTTATAGATGAGGAAACTGAAGCAAACAGGGTTAAGTGACTTGCTCAGATTCACACAGCCAGTAAGTGACTGAGATCAGATTTGATAAATCACAGTGTTATCCACTAAGTCACCTAGCTACCCAGCCCAAGATCACATTAGATTTTGCAGTAGCCATATCATAGTGCTAACTCATATTGAGCTCACAGTCCACTAAAACCTTCATAATAGTTTTCAGAACGGTTGTCTGACCATGCCTCTTCCATCTCATATATATATATATATATATATATATATATATATATATATATATATATATATGTGTGTGTGTGTATGTATGTATATACATGTATATATATATATATATATATATACATATACATAGTTAATTTTTTTGTATTCCATGGTAAGACTTTACATTTAGCATTACTGAATCCTACCTTACTTTATTCAGCCTAATCCTATAGTTTTTCAAGATTCTTTTAGACCATGTATCCACCTTCCATCATATTAGTTTTCATGTCATCTGCAAAGCTGGTGAGCATCCTGATAAAAATATTAAATGCATATAATCATGCACAGCTCCTGGAGGTGAATCCCTAGAGACCTCCTGCCAGAGAAAAATTAAACTCTTTAAGTCAACTTATGACCAATTCTGAATCTAACTGTATTATCATCTAGTCTACAACTCTTTATCTTGTCCCCAAGCACAGTTTAAGATATTTTATCAAAATTTTACGTATCGATAGCCACTACATTCTCCTTAACTACTAGTTGAGTAATCCTGTCGGAAAAGTAAATGAGGCTAATCTGATATGACTATTATATATTAAACCATATTAATTCTTTGTAATCACCACTTTCCTGTCTAGATGTTTAGCAACCTTCTCTTTAATGATCTATTCTAGAATTTCCCCAGGAATAGAAGTGAAGCTTTTGGGCCTACATTCTTTTCTCTTTCCCTGTCTTTTCTTTTTTTAAATTGGCATGTTTTTCCTTCTCCAAACTTATGGTACTACCTTTTGAGCATGGGAATGACATGGTCAAACATTTGCTTTATAAATATCGATTTGGAAGCTATGTAAAGGTTGGATTTGAGGGGTGAGTGACAGAAGGGAGGGAAGCCAATGGGAAAGTTATGTAGTAGTCTAGGGAAGAGGTTACAAGGGGTTCATGAATGGGAAGAATAGGGACAGGTTGTCACAAAACATAAAATCACTCAAACTTGGCAAGTGACTAGATATGAGAGAAAGAGGAAGTATCTCACACACAATAGGCACTTTAATAGGTGCTTTGTTGAACTGAAGTGAATTTATTTATAAAGTAGTATTATGAATAGTAATGAGTCAACAATACATAAGATGGATTGAAACTGGATATGACAAAAGATAAGGAGACAGTAAGAAAAACATAATAGTATAGGGGTGAAGTGAATTGGGTCCAGATTAGAATGTTGGTGGTAAAGGAGAGAAAGGAAGGAAGAAATGCAAACAAAATAATTACAAGTAGAATAATCAATAGACTTGGCATTTGATGTATTTGAGGAGAGAAAAAGAAAAAGAGAGTCAAGGAAGACTCTGAGGTTTTGAGTCTGAATAACAGGGAGAATGCTTTCCATTGAAAGCAAGTAGGGAAATCTGGCAGAGAAATTGGTTGGCATGATGTGAGAGAAGAATATAGCAAATTCAGCTTTTGTGTATATTGAGTTTGAAGTTAAAGTAGAAGATCCCAACTGAGTTATTCATCAGGCACTTAGTGATACAGAACTGAAACTGCAGCTGACTGAAATTTTCCAGGTTATATGGCAAGAGGAAGTTACCCCCCAGGAGTTCAAGGATGCCTCTATTGTCCACCTCTATAAGGGTAAAGGGAATAGATTGTCCTGCCACAATCACAGAGGAATCACTCTTAACTCATTGCTGGCAAAATTGTTGCTAGAGTCCTCCTTAATAGACTGATCCTTCTCCTGGAAGATGGTCATCTACCTGAGAGCCAGTGTGGCTTCAGAAAGGGCCAAGGAACAGTCGATATGGTGTTCACTGCCCGAGAACTCCAGGAGAAATGCCAGGAGGAGAACAGAGGTCTGTACATAACATTTGTAAATCTGACCAAGGCCTTTGACACTGTTAGTCCTGAGGACTTATGGAAAATAATGTCAAAATTTGGTTGCCTGGAGAAGTTCATCAACATTATATGTCAATTTCATGATGGCATGTTTGCCCAGGTTCTGGATAATGGATAAAGCTCTCATGCATTCCCAGCCACCAGTGGAGTGAAGCAGGGCTGTGTGCTTGCTCCCATGCTTTTTAGCATGATGTTTTCAGCCATGTTGACACAAGCTTTCCATAAGGATGAATACAACATCAAGGTCAACTACTGTGCTGATGGTAAGTTCTTGCATTTGAGAAGGCTACAAGACCAAAGTGGAGGGAGTGTTGGTGCATGATTTTCTGTTTGCAGATGATTGTGCACTCAATGCAACCTCTGAAGCTGAGATGCAACAAAGTACGGATCAATTCTCTGCTGCTTGTGCTAATTTTGGCCTAATAATTAACACCAAAAAAACACAGGTGCTCCATCAGCCACCACCACACCATCTATAGGCGGAACCATTGGTTACAACAAATGGAGAAGCTTTGAATGCTGTGGATAAGTTCACGTATTTTGGTAGTATACTTTCCAGGGATGTACACATTGACAATGAGGTTGATGCACGCATTGCCGGACCTAGCTCAGGGTTTGGGAGGCTCTGAAGAAAGGTTTGGGAGAGAAGAGGTATTAGACTGACCACCAAATTGAAGATCTACAGAGTCGTTGTGCTGATCTCATTGTTATATGCTTGGTGAAACATGGACAGTCTACCAGCACCATGCCAGGAAACTGAATCGCTTCCATTTGAACTGTCTTAGGAAGATTCTGAGGATCACCTGGCAGGATAAGGTACCAGACACTAAAGTCCTTGCTGGAGCTGAACTGCCAAGTATTCAAATTATGCTTCAGAGAGTGCAGTTCTGATGGGCTGGCCACATTGTTCAAATGCAAAATGTACGCTTGCCAAAAAGACTATTTTATGGAGAACTTATATGGGGCAGACGATCACATGGTGGCCAGAAGAAACAATACAAGGACACTCTCAAGGTCTCTCTCAAGAACTTTTGATTTGACTGTGCAACATGGGAGACATTGACACAGGACTGCTCAGCATAGCGTGCCCACATAAGAAAAGGTGCTGTACTCTTTGACCAAAGTAGAATTGAGACAGCACAAAGTAAATGCAGGATGCACAAATTTGGGATATCCACCCCAAATATTCATATGGACTGTCTGTGCCCAACCTGTGGTAGAGCATTCCAAGCTCATGATGGTCTGATCAGCCACAGCCAGACACACTGCAATTTCACTTTACAATGGTGATGTCATTTCGGTCCTCTTCAAAGATGAAGGACAACAACCAGTGACACAGGACTGAAACTCAGGAAAGAACGCAGATGTGGAGATAGAGATTTGAGAGTCACCAGTACAGAGGTAATTGTCAGAACCACTAAGTGGAGTATTCAATGAAGAGTGTTAAGAGAAAACAATGGAGAGCAGAAGCAGTTTTCATTGGGCACAGTTACCTAAGAATCAAGATGAATTATACAAACCACAGATTGATAGTGTTCCTGTTTTGTTGTTTGGATACTCAGTGAGATTCCTGAGGCAAATTCAGGACTAGTTCTTAAATTTTCCTATTTGAATATAATAGATGCATTGTCTCTTACAAACTTCCATCCCCTATAAAAGAAAGGGTTATTGGTCAGGGTTCAGTTGCTAAGGATATCACACACAAATCAGAACCTTAACTAAGGTAGGACAGCAGGGGATTTATCCTAGGGCCTTAGATCTAGAGGTGGTAGAACATACTTCTACCTCACTCTGATCACAAAGATCGACAGTCCTGTGTCATGCAGTTGTCTGATGAGGTTGAGAGAGACAGGTTCACAAATCAACACAGGTTGCAAGAGGAGAGTGAAGGAATAAGTCATACCTTCCACCCGATTAAACTGCACTCTTTGCTATTTTCCAAAACTACTCTCCACCTATACAAATGGAATATTTTATGGACTCTTTTACCATAACTCTAACATGTTTATTTTAAAGATAAAAAAGCTAGTAAAATCAGTAATTATTTTACATTTTTATGAAACAAGATCCTCTCTTTAAATTGCTAAAACATTTAACTTAGTAATCAGTTTCCCAGCTCGTCGTATGGGATGAGGCAGTGGTGGCTGGAAAATGTTTAACAATCCTTTCTCTGGAGGAAATATGTATCCACAATACACTTCTAAGTTTAATCCGAGTTATTAACATTTCTCTATAACTTTCTTAAATCAAGCCCTGATTTGTAGAGTGTAATGATATCTGAGTTGTAAATGCCCACACTTAGCACTGTATTTCTTCCACAGAATCATACTCTGATATGTCATTATAGGGTGGAAGTAACTTTGAGTCAACAAAGGGATGGCAGTGGAGCACAAGCTCGAGTTCTCCAGTGCTGAAAAGGTCAAAGCACACTCACAGAGACAAACTGTCTGGAGGTCATTGTTGCTGCTGCTGCTGTTGCTTTATGATGTGGTTGTGTGGATCATGACATCAGGAAGATGATGTCATGACTTGCCCTGAATGGATTTAAGTGAGGGAGGTCTATGCAAACCAATAGCCTCACTTTCTCCACCATAGCCATCTGGGTCCAGTGGCCAGATATAGATTAGATGACTGGAGATGGCCCAGCACTTTATAAGTCTAGCCTACTGAAAAACTGAGAGTTTCATCACTAGAGGGCTGACCACTTGGTTTATATATTGGGCCATAGCAACCCATGAAACAAAGAAAAATGACAAAGTCATCCTCACTTCAGTGAAGACCCCTCCTGATTCTAGAGTGATGGAGGCAGAGTAGTAGAAAAGGGGACAGAGGGTGATAAACTTAACTACCACATTTAAAAACATCGACTTAGTTGTTAGTAATTTAAATATAAGAGCTTTGTCCAATAAGTGGCTAATTTACAGGAAGAACTTAATAATTTGATCACATTAATATTGACAATCTCAGTAGTTAATTCCATAATGTTTTATATGTATGCATTCATACACATATATAAACATATGTATATGTGTGCATATAGCCACAAGGCAAAAGGAAGCTACAGAAAAATAGAAGACTGTCTCCCAAAAGTTCTCCTTAGAAGGTAAATAAATAAGCATGTTGAATTGGTTTTTATCATGTGCCCAAGAGGAAATAGAAACATCATTTCATAAAAACATGATTATTATATATGTCAGTGTTCATGGTAGGCATTTGTAAAATTATGTATAACATCTGTTGCAGAGGATCAAGCAGAAAAACTCTTCATGAACTTCAATCAAATCTTCTAAATTAAATCAACATATATATTAATACTCAGTGATTTCACTGACAATGGAGGAAGAGGATCAAAACTACATGGGAAACATTGTTTAGGAGTAAGAAACAAAAGATCAATAACCTAAAGACTATACAGAAGGCTCACACTGAAAAATCATGAAGATTTTCTTAGAGAAAAGTATAAAGGAACACCAAATACCATCACCAACAATTCAAACTGATTATATTTTAACAGTTAAGACATGAATGAATTAATAGCCCCATGGATCCTGGGGTACAATAGCAAAGGAGATGGTAATGTCTCTTCTTTGATATTGTTTCCACTGATGGAATCATATCTGTCCTGATGTTGAATCATTAGACAGTGCCAAGGACTGTGGTGACAAGAACTTTCTTTGCTTGGGTCTTCACTATATGTCTCTTCAGCACCTGCAGGAGCAGTAGCTATGTTGCATCTCCACAGGGGTTACCTCCCATGATGATGGCTCTAGGCATTGAACTGGAAGCACTGCTTCCAAGAGTCCAAAGACTCTTGGGTTCAGCATTCTGGTCAGTCTCCATCAAGATCCAAGGGAATATGGTGGTCAAAGTGCTAGACTTGTCTAACACATTCTACTTACTATCTCTCCCTCAATGGGGCTGGCCCACCTGCCTTGTGAGTGCATTTAGTTAGCAATTGGTGGGGATGGACGGCCTCTTTTCCACAGGAGTATCTTCCCTGGATGATGAGTGTGAGGGCTGCGCTAGAAGTAGGACCATTGGTCTGAGGAGATGCTGTCACTTCCATGGCCCCTCTGCTCATCTACCAGTTTGGCATTAGGTCATCAACTACTGCTGGTGGTGGTGAAAATAAAAGCAGGCTTCCTCTCCAAAATGATTTCTTACCTCAATGGTGGCTTCATAGGCTAGGCTAGACATAGGTCTGATGGACTGGCTGAGTGACACTGTTCTTCCCAAGGCTCTTGGGTTCTGAGTCCTAACCTTTTTCAATTAGGCTCTCAGGGGAGATAGTAGTTAAAGCAGTGGGGGTGATTCAAATTGCCTAGAACATATTGCCTTCTGTCTGTCCTTCAAGATGCTTTGCTATTTCAGCTACACTGGCCCACCTACTCATTACATTACCACTCCAACTAATGTTGGAGTCATTCCCAAATTAGTTGTCTACCACCAACAAGGAAAAAAGCTTAAAGTTGAAATCAAACTAGAAAAAAAAGGGGAGGAGGAAGTGATATGCAATTAACCTGAACTGTTTAATGAAACTTGATGGCAAATAATGGGAAATAGGTAGGGGAACAAACAACAAACCAGATTATAACGATTTTTAAGTTTAATGAGTGTAAATCAGTTACCATGATAAGGAGACTCGAAAAGTCTTTAAGGCAACTCAGTCAACACACAATTAATCTCCTTTCCAAGACTGATCTGGTAAGGTGAGGGCAACAATATCTTAACATACAAATTTATCTACATCTTAAGAATAAGTATGACAGAATTATAGTATGCCTCTTAATGGAATGATATAACAATATGGGGTGGGGGGGAATGGATTAGAGTCAAACCTATGCTTTTATCAGGGTTGGGAACTCTTGGTTAAGAAAAATCTATCAATGCAGATGCACAACGTATAATCTTAAAAGATTTGCATGACTCGTCAATGTCATATAGCCAGTATTTGTTTTAGGTAGGACATGAACCCACATCTTCCTGCTTCCAAGTACAACCTCTATTCACTGTGCCATACCTCCTCATAGAACAGAAGAGGCCACATAAAGCACTGAGAAGTAGTGGAGGACAAAAAAAAAGTGCAAAAAGAGTTGGCAAAAGATTCAACTATACAAAATATCCTAAAGATATTTAAGGATGAAACTGAAACACAACAGATGAAAAACAGAAAAGATCTATAAAGACCTTTATAACAGTTTCTTTATACTATCAAATGCAGTAGAGTTAGCATGTTTGGATTCTATAGTCACAGAGATGCTACAAGAAGAACGGAAAATGCCACTGAAGAAAACAGTAATAGAAAGAATCTGTCCACTTTGCACCAAATATACATGGCAATATACATTTGGAGACATTTAAGTATTTACTGTTAAAAATTGGTTTCACTTTTTTTCCATTTTAAGGAATTGAGCAGAGGGGATGAGCCAAGAGGACAGAGTGAAAGGAAGAAGTTCCCTGAGCTCTACCCCAAAGCCCTCCAAATACCTATAAAAGTGTCTCTAAACAAATTCTAGAGCACAGGACCCCAAAATGAAAGGGTGAAGCAAATCCTTAGCCCAAGACAACCTGGACAAGCTGGGCAGGGAGCAGAGCACAGTCCTGCATGGACCGCACCTGTGCAGAGAGGCTGAAGCAGGCCTCGGGGAGCCAAATTGCAGGGAACTGTGGCAGTTTCCAGACTTCTCAACCCACCTAGTGCCAAGAAAGTTCAGTGGGAAAACTCCATAAGACCTGGATGAAGGAGAAGCCCATGGTCAGGGCAGTGGGCATGGGAGCAGTAGCAGTAGCAGTAGCAGCAGCAGCAGCAGAGGCAGCTTCCAGAGCTCTAGGCCCACAGATGGTGGGAGATTGAGCAGCTGATACAAAATCCCTGAAACCTGGGACAGCACACCCACACCAATCCCCATCCCCAGTGGAAGCAGTCCTACCTTGACAAAGAGTTAGAAAGTCAAACGTTTGGCTGAGAAGGTGAGTAAACATTGTAAAAGAACTCAGACTACAGAATCTTACTTTGATGACAAGTATAATCATGGCATACAACCAGAGGAAGACAGTAGAATCAAAGCTCCTACATCAGAAGCCTCCAAGAGGAAGAGGAATTAGTTGCAAGCCATAGAGGAGCTCAAAAAGGATTTTGAAAATCAAGTAAGAGAAGTAGAAGAAAAATTGGGAAGAGAAATGATAATGATGCAAGAAAACCATGAAAATCAAGTAAAAAGCTTGCTAAAGGACACCCATAAAAGATACTGAGGAAAATAAATCTGTAAAAATTAGAGTGGTTCAGATAGAAGGTAATGACGTTGTGAAAAATCGTGAAGTTATAAAACAAAATCAGAGGAATGAAAAAATAGCAGACAATGTGAAATATCTCATTGAAAAAACCACTGACCTGGAAAACAGATCCAGGAGAGATGATTTAAAAATTATTGGACTACCTGAAAGCCATGATCAAAAAAAAAAAAACAGCCTACACATCATCTTTCAAGAAATTATCAAGGAAAACTGCCCTGATATTCTAGAATCAGAGGGTAAAATAGAAATTGAAAGAACCCATCAATCACTTCTAGAAAAAGATCCTAAAAGGAAAATTCTTAGGGGTATCATAGTCAAATTCCAGAGTTCCCAGGTCAAAGAGAAAATATTGTTAGCAGCCAGAAAGAAATAATTCAAGTATTGTGGAAATATAATTAAGATAACACAAGATCTAGCAGCTTCTACATTAAGGGATTGAAGGACTTGGAATATGATATTCCAGAAGTCAAAGGAACTAGGACTAAAACCAAGATCACCTACCCAGCAAAACTGAGTATAATACTACAGGGGAAAAAATGGTCATTCAGTGAAATAGAGGACTTTCAAGTATTCTTAATGAAAAGATTAGAGCTGAAGAGAAAATTTGACTTTCAAATACAAGAATCAAGAGAAGGAAAAGAGGTAAAAAGAGACATATCGAAGTTGAACTATTTACATTCTTACATGGAAAGATGATATTTGTAAGACATGAGACCTTTCTTAGTATTAGGTTTATTGGAGGAGACAGAACCATACCTACATAGATACAGAGAGAGATGACACAGGGTGAGTTGAATATAAAGGGATACTATCTAAAAACAATAAAATTAAGGGGCGAGAGAGGAATATATTGAGAGGAGGAGAAAGTGAGGGATAAAATGCGATAAATTATTTCACATAAAAGAGGCAAGAAAAAGGTTTTATAATGAAGGGGAAGGGGGAGGGGCGAGAAGGAAATAGTGAACCTTACTCTCATTGGATTTGACGTAAGCAGGGAATAATATCAGTTGGGTATCTTACCCTATTGGAAAGTAGGGAGGAAGAGAATGGAGAGGAAAATGATAGAAGGGAGGGTAGATTGGGGGAGGGGGGTAGTCAGAAGCAAACACTTTAGAAATGGGACAGTGTCAAGGAAAGAAAAGAATAATTGGGGGCAGGATAGGATGGAGGGAAATACAGTTAGCATTTCACAACATGACTATAATCTATATTGAATTGCTTGCCTTCTCAATGGGGGTGGGTTGAGAGAATCTGGAGCTCAAAGCTTTGAAAACAAATGTTAAAAAATTTGTTTTTACATGCAACTGGGAAATAAGATATACTGGTAGTGGGGTATAGAAATCTATCTTGCCTTTCAGGAAATTAAAGGGGAAAAGGGAGTAAGATAAGGGGATGCCAAAAGGGAGGGCAGGCTAGAGAAAAGGGCAATCAGAATCGTACCATCTCAGGGTTGGGGGGAGGGGAAAGATAGGGAGAAAATTTGGAACTCAAAATCTTGTGGAAATGAATGTTGAAAACTAAAAAGAAATAAACAAATATTTATTATTTATTTAACTATCCATACAGGAAAAATCAAGTGAATGAATTCACCCTTTGTTCAAGCTATGACATGCATATGAATAGGCAAGCCATAAATCTCACTGATTAGTACACATATCTTGAACAGATACCATAAATGGTCTCAAAATTAAATTAGGAACAGAGCAGACAGAATTGTTGTAAGTTTTCCTCTAAAACAGAGACTCATCTTTTTTAGCATTAGTATTTTTTCTGGTAATTTTATAAGACTGTCAATCATGAAATATCACAGTCCTGAAATATTCTAAGTGGAAAATCACCCAAAGGGCAATTAAAATGCATATGGAAAATATTATATTATAAACAAGGAAATTCACAGCAGAAGCAGTAAAAAGGATATCATCAGAAAAATGTATATCCAGAAGGAAAAAAGAAAGGCCAGTCACATAGTGACAGCAAAGGAAAAATCAACAATATCTTCCTCTTGTCCCTGTTCCTACATTACCTTTGAGTGTATACTAGAACATTTCCTGGTCCATAATGCATATCTTAGAGAAAACAAAGAAGAATAGGAGAAATGAAAAGTGATGACTATCTCACTATGGGTAGGAGTAAATTCCATAAGAATCACATAATTTCAAGATAAGTAGAGGAAGACTTCAAGTGTATGAGGGAACCAACCTGGGTGTACTTGGACAAGCTTGTAGTCTCAAGAGAGCTGATTGTTAAATTTTCAATGTGAGCATTTACCAGCACACCCCTGAGGAAACTCCTTAAAACAGACTTATGGGAGGATGTGGACAAGAGTTGCACAGGAATGGATGTGTTTGGATCAGTGCCGTTAAAGGGAATTTTCACATTTATGAAGTCATAGATTCACTGAGTATCAAAGATGATAGCTTTTATCGGAATTCATCAATAATACCAGGATGATTTTCAAAGATGCTACTAATATATGGAGTACAAATTGCTTGTTTCTCCTGTCCATTCATAACATATAGCAGCTATCATTTCTTCTATTTAACCTCCATTTTTCCTTTAGCATATAACATCTTACCTATTTTACTCAACTCTGTGATACTTTCAAAGGCTTGGCTTGATTCAGAGAAGGAAGTCAGATGGATCCAATTTTAAGGTCTTAGAAGTAAGAATAATCTGAGCTCACATTAAACTCCCTATGACAAAGAAAATAGGATCAAAGGGAACCTATTTGTATTTTACAACCTCTATTCCTATCATTAGGACATCAGTGTCCAAGACAATCATCACCGGGGATCAAGAGACAAGGACCACCACGGTGGCATCCAGTGCCAGAGACAGACGGAAGATAATGGCTATGTCAGGAAAAAATTCAATCTCTATCTATGATCTACTGAGGCTTTAAACTACAGTAATCCCTTCAACACTGCAGCTTTCCCCATAGCTGTTTTAATATATCTCAAGTCAACATAAATTAAATGGAAATTTCTGTAAAGTTTTACAGAAATCACAAATGACACAAAAGGGCCATCAGAAAACACAATAAAAAGTTCAGAAACTCAGAAATGCATAAAATATATATATAGTATTGTATAACATCAACACTCCATAAAAGAAAAAAAATATTACACTTTTCTCTGGTATAAAGGGAGAGTTAAAAATTTTCCAGATTGAGGGGAGGGAGGGATAAATAGGGATAACTGTACTATGAATTGTGTCAGCTACTGAGTTAGTGAGCATTGAGTTCTTCCAATCCTTTATCCTTGAATAAAAATCTCTCTTTTCCCACCCTCTCCCTTCTCCCACACGTATCCCTTGGGTACGCAGTGGGACATTTTCTAGTCCATAAAAAATATCTGGAAAGAACAAAGAGGAAGAATGGGAAAAAGCGAAAGTGGAAAAGTATCTCAATATGATTAGAATAGGTGGATTTTTCCTTGTTTTTTAACCTTATATATATATTAGAGTTCTAGTCATCACATGCCTTTTGTTGTTTAGTCCAACTTGTAACCCCATGGATTCTTCCCAGGTACTGAAGTGTTTTGCCATTTCCTTTTCCAGTGTGTCCCCATTCTACAGATGAGGAACTGGGGCAAACAAAGTGACTTTATGAGGTAATGAGTGACTTAGGTCATATTTGAACTCAAGAAAATTAGTCTTTCTGACTTCAGACAGGATTGTCTATCCACTGCACCACTTCACATATCTGCATTTTAATCTCATCCAAATCCCTTTCCTGGATTTTTATCTATGTGATTCTACACATTAACCAAATCCAAAAAAACAATTATCACCAAAAGACTGTCAGATTTCTAGGAAATCTACAAGAGACAGTAAATACCTCAGTTAATTTTTTGTTATTCTAGAAAAGGTGAAGTGAAAATAAAAATGTCATGCATTCATAGAATTTTAGGGTGGGGACTCTTTAATCCTGCCCCTTGATCTTATACCTGAGGGAACTAATGTCTAGAGAAGGAAGAAAATTGTTTGCTAAAGAATCAAACAGAAGTAAAAGCATCTTAACTTTAATAAGTAGCAAAACGTATCTATTTAGATATTAGAGAGTCAACTCTCATAAAGAAAACAAGAAATAAAGAAGTCAATAGGGTAACCAGCCTAGGAGTTCAGAGCTAGTGACTCCCAGAATCCACAGGACTATCAATCTCAGTAACTTAGGTTAAAATACAAAAGCTGGCAGGCTCTCTGGGTCTTAAATGGGTTGTTCAATTTGACCATCAGTGTCCTTGGACAAACCACCCTTCTCATCCTCATGCCCAGCATGTTCTCAGCAAGTGAGAGCCAGACTGCATCCTCTCCTGCAAAGAGCAAATCCATACTCCATACTACTCCCAGTGGACAGAGCCTGGACTAACCTTTGAAGTGATCCTGGTGCATAGTGATGCAGATTCTCCAGTTTCCAGGGACTGCAGTGTGGGAGGGACTGACTGAACTGCCGCATGGACCATGGGAAGATTGGGACACTAAGGGCTATTCATGCAGTATTGCACTGATGAGAAAATAACTGTTATTCATAACAGATTTTTGATGTAAAGGGCTGCCATTAGTAATCTGGGCCAATTGGACATGTATAAATATATGTATTGTTCATAAATACAGTTTGCATTTATGGGTCAGAATTTTTTACTCTTTACTCTCTTAGAGCCCTGATAAACAAAGGATTATGTGGGAATGAAAACAGCATAGAGATAGCCTGGGAAATAACTCATTAAAATCCTATTGCTGAGAGTCTAAATGCACAGTGACAGCTCGATATTATAAGAGGAAAGAGAGCTGCCTTACTCTTGCTTGCCATCTTTAGTCTCAGCATGCCTCCTGATATGAATTCCATCACTCCAGGGCTATGATGGCACTAAAAAAAGTTAAATGGGATAATTGAATGCCTGACCTCGCCTTAATTGCAGTGTTTAAGTTCACACTACAGCAGCTGAATGGAGCTCTGAAGGCCAATTCTAAAACTGCTGTTTGGGGTCAGGTAGACTGCTTTCCTCCAGTATCAAGGCACTGTAATCATCTTGGGCTCCTGCCTTCATGTCTACCAAAATGTCTGCCTTGAGCAGCAGGACTTGAAAAGAATGTTAATGAGTTCAGTTCCCATCCAATAGGATTTGCTCACTGAGGCCACTGTGCTGTCATGATGAAGTTATTTTGGTCCTCCAAGAGCAGAGCTGCAGCCCTATTAAAAAGAGGGAGGAAAAAAAAGTGCCAGGGCTTTGGGCTCATAAGGAAAGTGGAATTTTTTCCAGTGGGCTAGGATCATTTATATGATGAGATCAATAAAACCCAAATCCAAATCTGTGTAGTCAGAGAAATGAATTTCAAATCAGCATGATTATTTCAAAATCTGGTGTTTGGAATCCCATGCAGAAAACATACAATAAGATTATTTGTTTGCTTATTGGCAATCAGGATTAAAAATGTTGCAAAGGGTGACACAGATAAGAAGTGTCAAGAGCCTGAGGCTGGATTTGAACTCAGGTCTTTCTGACTCCACAGCCATTGTTCTGTCTACTACACCACCCATGTTCCCCCTGATGGAATTTTAAACAGTTGTTTGGGTTTGTTTTGTTTTGTTTTTTTTAAATCCTTGACCAGACATAGGAACTGTCAGATCTATAGTCAGAGACACTTAGAGCAAAAGAAAGAGATACCCTAAGACAGAAAAACAGAATCATCAGGATTGAGGAACCGCCATAGATGACCTGTAGTTTAGATTATCAGTAAAGAGTACAACAAAACTAACTTGGTCTTTGGGCCTGAAAGAAAGACAAATGAGACGCTTCCTCAGTGTACCCTAATTGCAAGACACAGAAAGCTTAGATAGTGAGCATAAAAGCTTACATATTAGGGAACCATGCAGGTTTAGCTATAGTGAAACTTTGAATAAATTAAACTATAGGAAAATGGAAGGCTATGAATATCATTTAGAACAAATCGAAAGACAACTAATAACTTAAAGAAAAGAAAATGAGAAGCACTGAAATCTGGTAGACCCTTTAAAATCTGCCATAAAATGAGCAAATAATGTACTCATTCCCACATTAATTACAAGTACCTTTAAATGCTAAGTTTAGAGGAAAGAAGCTGTTATGCATATTCTGAAATGGCCAATAATACAGAAATCATTTATATTTGATTGGACATGAGGGAGGGGCATGGTGTATGCCCACAGAGTAGAGATTCATTTGTGTCCTAGGAACTCATATTTCAAATGACATAATAAAGTTAGCATTTTTTTGATACAAGAGAAAGTAGTAAGTGGCCAGTTTTCCTATCTTGCCCTATTCTATTAGGTCTTCTCTACAAATCATCCATTGCTGGAAATAAACATTTTCTCCTAGAACAAAGCTCTATCTAAAACTTCAACTAAAACATCAAACTGTGGCTAGTATATATACATACATATGTGTGTATATATGTGTTTATGTGTGTATTTATACATGTATTACATATATATGTGTATACACACATAAGTACATACATGTATACCTATATAATAGGAATGTATGTGTGCATGAATTTTATACAGATAGATATATATAAATATATATTACATTTATTGATTGATAATATAACATAGAAAGACACAGACATAGACTATTGCAATTTCCTGCTGGTAAGTCTGCCTGCCTCAAGTCTCTCCACACTCTAATCCATTCTCCAGTCAGCTACCAGAATGATTTTCCTAAAGTGTAAGTTCAACCATGCCACCCATCTTCTCAATAAACTCTAGTAGCTGCCTTTTGCAACAATGTTTCTCTAACATCTTTGTAATTTTTAATATTATTTCCTTATATTAATGTAGCACAATTTGTTTAACCATTCTCCATTTGATGGGCGCCTAATTTATTTCCCATTCTTTCCTATCACAAAAAGTATTATGAGTATTTTGAAATACATGGGACCATTTACCCCCAAGTCTTCTACCTTCTTGGTCAAAAGAGCTCCATTACATATACTCACATGTATTTACATCCCTGTCCTCTTTCAGCCTCTCTGACACTGAATAAATACATCCTTTGTTACCTTTGCCAATTTGCTGGATGTGAAGAGAAATCTCAGAGTTTTTTAAGTTATATTTGTCTTAATTTTAATGATCAATAACAGGAAATTCATCTTTTGTGAATTGTTTATATCCTGAGGCATTAAGGATAAATTAATCAGTAAACATTTATTAAGTGCCTATATCACAACAGGCAATATGCTAAACACTGCATATACAAAAAGGTACAAAAGACTGTTCCTGCCCTCAGGGAGCTCACAGTGTAATGAGAAGATAATATGCAAACGAATATATACAAAAAAGCTATATGTATATACAGGATAAATAGGAAATAATTAACAGAGGGAAGGCACTGGAATTAAAAGGGGTTAGGAAAAAACCTCCTGTAGAAGATGGGATTGTAGTTGGAACTTAGAGGAAACCAGGGAAGTCATTAGTCAGAGTGGAAGAGAGAAAGCATTTCAGGCATAGAGATCAGCCAGAGAATGGGCCCAGAGGCAAAAGGTGGAATGTCTTGTCCATGGAACAACCAGACGGTCACTGTCATTAAATCAAAGATTATGTGGCAAGGAGTACGGTGTAAGAAAGCTGGAAAAGCAAAAGGAGGCTAGGTTAAGAAGATCTTTGAATACCAAACACTGACTTTGGGTCTTCTATGCAGGATATCCCCAAAATATCAGTGGAATTTAAAACTTACACAAGAGTTTTGGGACACCATGGATTTTTGACAGTTGGCTATATATCTTGGATATGAGATACTTATCAGGATTATTTGATACAAGCTTCCCCTCCCTTAACTTGGCAGCTTTTCTTTCTATCTTAGTTGTATTCATTTTGTTTGTGTTAAAGCTTCAACATCAAATCATTGAAATCATTTTATCTTTCATACTTATTTCTATTGCTCTTTTGGTTAAGTGTTTACTACCTAGACCTAGCTCTGAAAGGTATTGGGTCCCATTATCTGCTAATTATTTTTTATGCTGCTTCCTTTTGCGTTCATGTTATATATGTTTTAGGGGAAAGAGACTATTTTCTGACCTTAACAAACACCAAAAAAAGTAAACATTTCAATATACTGAATAGAAAAGAGGGTTGTATATGAATATGTAAATCTATTATATGTAGTTTGCTTTTCTTTTTGAATATTTAAGAAATTTAGCATATAAAATTTTAAAATATGCTGCTTTCCTGTGATTCTTTATGACCTTCCTCATATTGTGCTTTGTACATTCAAAGGCTTTCAGAGCCCTCTTTTCTGTCTTTTTTTGGGGGAAGTTACCCTATCATTAGTCTCCCTCTTTCCCTTACTATAAAAGAAAAGAAAAAGAAAAACCCATAAAACAAATACAAATTGTCAAGCAAAACAAATCTCATGTTGGATTAAAGGACTGCTTTGTTAAAAATGGTGTAAATAGAAACCTAATTTCCACCAAACTGCTTTCCAGTTTTCCCAGTATTTCCTGTCAAATAAGTAGTTCACCTCCAAAATAATTTCTGTATTCAGGATAACTGAACACTGGGTCACTGAATTTATTGTTTCTCATTCTTCCTTATCTTGTCTTCCTCTGATCTACTTTTCTGATTTTTAATCACTACCAATAAGTTTTGATGATTACTGGTTTATGCTGTAATTTAAAGCCTGGAAATAGTGTTACTTTTTTTCATCATTTCAGCAATATACTCCGATCAGTTTTTGTTAGCTGAACTCAATTCCTGACCAGGATTCTGTCATCTCAATAGTTTAAGTAGTAGTCTACAAAACCAAATGTCATTCTCAGAAACCACCTTATTTCCAAATGAGTTGTGCTTTCTTTTCCTCCTTTCCCCTCCCTTAAATGAACAGCAGTGAGGAAAATATCACATATATTTCTATTGATCATCAGGTTATTTTGTCCAAGACTTCACAATCTTCAGCAATCATTTTCAGGTTCTTTTTGACAACGTCAATTATATTTGTGTGAATCAACAGAAATGAATAGTAGAATCTTGTAGACAGAGCCAAGATGGCTGAGTAACAGAAAACAGTACAACAAACTCTACTCTGTCATTCCCCCACCTCAACACTTCCAAACAGATCTAGAAAATGGATCAGACAAAATCTTGACTGAAAAACTAAGATGAAATCATAGGGAGTCATGTTTCCAGCCCAGATCAGCAAAGGAAGACAGAAAGGTTTGAAAACACTGGAAATGGGGTCTTGTCAGTGGAATACCAAAAGTCACTCGGAGTTTTCCAGCACAGACTGAGGAACCAGCAAGAAGAGATTCCAGATCCAGGAAAGAAGGTCCTAAACCTCTACAGAGGAAAGGAAGACATGCCAATTGGCAGCTTTGTCATTTATTATCCAATTCTAGATTAGAGAACAAAGGTAGACTGAGGAGGAAACCTGCACCTAGAAGAAACTTTCGAAGGTAAGGAATGATCCTAGATGTAGACTGTGTACCAAGCAGGGAATGACTTCAGAAGTATGTGGCATCTATGTAGCTTTGACCCCAGGAGCAGAGAGGAAGAATCAGTTCCAGTTTCCTGTCTGGTCTGAAGGTTTCAGAGAAATAAATAGGGCAAGAATCTCAGTACACAAGGAAGACTACATACAGTCCCTTTATTCTGAACCAAGAGTTTTCCAACTGACTGACAGTGACTGAGTCTAGCAGCAGTCTACTGGAACTCTAAACTGGGCAAGCTTAAAGGTATGCTGTACAGTCTGAAACTCAGGTCAGAAACATGCAGAAGTCAGACCACAAGGGGCACCAATCATAGTTTACCCTAAATTGGACAACTTTGGGATCACTAAAAGCTTGAAGATATCAGACCTGAGCTTTCTCTAAGATTCTGGAATAATATAACATTCAACACTCCCACAAAAGCAGCAGTAAGTCCAATCCAGACATTTTCTCATAAGGTGCACAGAGCCCAACCCTAACATAAAGTTTAAAGTCAGGAAGTAGGTTGGAAGAATGTGAAAAATAAAGCTAACAAAAAAAGAATTTCACCATTAAAAGCTACTATACAGGCAGCAGCACTCAAGACAAATTCAGAAAAAGAGAATGAATACAAAATACCTACAAGTAAATTCTCAAAGAACAACAAAACTTGGTTACAAACTCAATTAGAATTCCAGGAAAAAGTGAAGAGAACAAAATAGTTTAAAATATTTTATTTTGTTATTTTTATTAATGAGAGCTAAAGGGAAAAAAATAAGCTATAGAAGAAAGAGCTGGAAAGGGAATTAAAACAGCTTGGTAGAAAAGGCACAAAAAAAACTTGCCCAAGCAAAAAACCTTTCTGAAAATTAGGATGGACAAAATAGAAGTTAATAACTCCATGATAGAATAAGAAATATTAAAACAAAGTTAAAAGACTGAAAAAAATAGAAGAAATATAAAATATCTCCCAGAAAAAGAAATGACCTGGAAAACAGATAGAGGAAAGATAATTTAAGAGTCACTAGACTACCTGAAAGCTACAAACAGATAAGGGGCAAAGGGAGGGGATTCTATGTGGCATATTTCAAGAAATCACAAAAGAAAACTACCCAGATCTCTTACAGAGTGCAAAGTAAAAAAAAAATGTCATCTAATGAAAGAAACACAAAATGAAAGTTTCCAAGAATATTATAACCAAAACTCAGAGTTTCCAGGTCAAAGAAAAAAATACTGCAAGCAACCAGAAAGAAATCATTCAAAACCAGAGATTCAAGCATAGTCATAATTACATGCAATTTGAAAGTCACCACCACAAAGGACTGGGATATTGGAATACGATATTTCAGAAGGCAAAGGATATAGGCTTACAAACTTAGAAACTTATAACTTATTCAGCAAAACTGAATATAATCCTTCAGAGGGAAAAATAGACCCTTAAATGACATTAAGGACTTCTAAGCATTTGTGATGAAAAGACCAGAGCTGGGTAGAAACTATGAAGTGCAAACACAGGAGTTGAAAAACAGTAAACATGAGCAAACAATCATAAAGGAATAAACCAAGACAAACTGTTTATTTTCTAATATGGAAAGATTATACTTGTGTCCCTTCTGAACCTTATTATTTTCAAGGGTCATAGAAGGAGTCTAATTACCTACACAGAGGTACTGGGAGTAGTTTTCTTATGTTTTGATTATCTTAAAAGAATAAAGGAAAGTGGGAAAAGAAGCATAAACTGTGATGGGGAAACTATAATAGAGATGAAGTTTAGGAAATGTTATTTCTTATAATTATTGTATGAAAGTAGAAATGTATAATAATAAGAAGGTAGAGGGTACAAGGAGTAGGTAACACTCAAACTGCACTCTCATGTGAACTAGTCAAACAAGAGAAGAATACATGCCTGTACACAGTATGACACAGAAATACATTTCACTAAATGGGGAAATGGGAGGGAAATGGAAGAATAAAAGGAAGAGGGGACTAAAAAAGAGGTTGCTGTTATTCTTTTAGGCATGCCTAACTCTTTATGAGGTTTTTCTTGGCAAAGATACTGAACTGGTGTGCCATTTCCTTTTCCAGTTTATTTTACAGATGAGAAAACTGAGGCAAACAGGATTAAGTGACTTGCCCAAGGTCACACAGCTAGGAATGCCTGAGATCACATTTGAACTCAGGTCTTCCTTTACTCAATCAATGGGAGCTTCTGAGATCACCAAGCAAAATCAGACAGAGGGAAAAGAAGACCCAGGACAGAGTTGTATGGGATACCCACAGATGGCAGGTCTGACCTGTATGAAAATCTGGCAAAGTAGAATAAGGAGTGGTCGGATATGTAGAAGGAAAACCAGGAGAGAACAGTTGTCATAAGAACCTAGAGAGAAAAGAATATTAAGGAAAAGAGGGTGATTGAGAGTATCAAAGGCTGTAGGAAAGTGAAGATGATTGAAGACTAAGAAACAGACATTAGATTTATCAATTAAAAGATCATTAGTAATTTTGGAGACAGTAATTTGGTTGAATAATGAAGCTGGAAGTCATTCTGTAGAGAGTTCAGAAAAAAGGTAAGAGGAAAGAAAGGGGAGGCACCTATTGTAGATAGCCTTCTCAATGAATTTAGCTACAAATGGATGGAGGGATATTATTTAATAGTTGTGCGAGTGGGGGGTGGATGAATAAGTGAGGGTTTTTTGAAGATGAAGACGTATGAGAATGTTTGCAGGCAGTAGAGAAGTAGCCAGTAGACTGGAAAAGATCGGAAATAAGAGAATAGGGATGATAGAGGGAGGAATAATGTTGGAGAAAATGGAATGGAATGGGATCACTTGTGCAAGCAGAGTTAGCCTTAGCATGGAGAAGGGCCACCTCTTCATGTGGGCATGGGTAAAGGAGAATCTAATGGCAGAAGGCACCTAGGTGATATGAGATGGGGGGGTGGGTATGAGGAAGTGCTTGGCAAATGACCCATTTTTTTAAAGCAACATTTCACTCTCCCTAATAACATGTAGCAGAGAAGCTATCCTTGACTCCCTTTTCTTTTTCACTTAACGTGTGTTAAATTCTCTACTGTACTTTTCTAGTTAATTTTGATTAGAGGACCCTGATTTCTTAGCTAGTTTTCACCCCAATTTAACAACCCTTCTGGCAAGGCTGAAGTGAGTCCTGAACCACTAAAGGCCTTGGAAGTTCTTTTTAGTCCAAGTGAAGAAGGACTCTTGTCTCAGTAATGGGGGGTAAAGTTTCCCTGAATAGCGGAAGTTTAAAAAAGAAATCTCTGGAAAGGGACAAGAGGGGAGTCGGAGGCAGATTTCAGAAATGATGGCATTTGAAGCCACTGGTACAGATGGAAGGCTCTCCCTAGGAATCTTAGAATCCTCATGGTGGCTAGAAATGCTTCCTTTTCCTGGTTCACAGCTCAGTTCTTTAAAAGTATCCAGAGGAGAGGCACTGAATTCTAAATTCTCTCTTCTTGGAGGACAATGGAACAATTATGAATCTGCTCCCTTTTTCATTTCTCCATTGTGTTTTATAGTTACTTAACTAAAGATTTCTTTATTTATTATCTCAGTAAATGTAAGATAATTTTAATGGAATCTTGTTTCTATTTTTCTTATAGAGACTACAAGAGAAGGAGGGGAAACTTGTGTTTATTTTAGTTGGCATGTTAAATTCAACTAAGTAATCAGCACTGAAGCTTGGCAATCAACACATTACCTGGCATCTTAGAACACCGTATGATTTGTTTAAACTTTGCAAAGAAAGGAAGCCACTCAGAACTGGAACCTTTGCCCAGCACAAGATTAAAATTCCCATCAGTTAATCTTAGTCTTTCTCTCCAAACAGACCAATCACTTTATGGATGCTCTGGGGTTTCTTTGTTTTTATCAACCCACTAAAGAGAAAGAAGTTAGTATATACCTCAAGAGATGGTCATAGACTGAGCCAGTTATTAAGATTATCTCTGATGACCAACACTAATATCTTCTTTTAATAGGTTGAACCATTCCAGAATGTTTTGCTGTTTTTTAATGATCTCTGATGAATTCATAAATTTCTTTTATAATGTGTATTTTTGGTCATTTTCTTCTTCATATGATATAAAAGACATGTTCAATGTGATAAGATGCTTTTTTTGAATTTTCACTAATTTTTCCTCCATCTTTTGAGTCTCACTATTGGCTGATCTAGTTGGGAACTAGATTTATATCCAGCTTTTCTCCCTTGAACTTTTTATCTTTTAGCCTTTTTCTCATATTCTCATGAGTTAATCTCTGTTTTCCCTTCTACTGCCAAAGAGACCTTGAAACTGGGCATCCTCAGCTTCTTTATTCTAGAGGCTCTAGATACTAGAGGGAAGACTGTGACCCCATGTGGATTTCTGGTTCACTATCTCTCAGCACAGAAGCCCCTAGGGATTTCTCTCTGACTCTAGACTGTCATCTTCCTGCCAAGTTGCACTGCTTTTCCTTCAAGTGGCTAGGCAGAATCAGTGTCTTTCACCTTATAATTGTGAGTGTATGTGGGATTTCATATTGACTAACTTCCAAAGAGATTCAGGCAAGGACCCTCACACACACACACACACACACACACACACACACACACACACACATATACACAAAACTGGACCCTGAAACACAAATCTTTGAGATGGATTGTACTGACTTTTGCCTCCTCAGAATAATAGGATGGGACTGAGGACCTTGATTAGGAGCTCTAAACAGTTCAGAAATTTAATGTTATTTTATGAGATTTTATATTTGTTTAATGTATTCATCTTCTTATTTGGAGGATTCAGATTCAATTATTCTATATTTACTGGATATTTTCCATCTTTTGAGGTTATTGGGGTAGAGGTGTATGTAGAAATAACTTCCCTACCATTTTTGCTGATTATTTTATAAGGCAAGTCACAAATTATTCCCTGCTCATTTAGCTAAATTCAACTGGTTGATGTTTTTCTTCCTTGCCCAGGGAGAAAAAGCCTGTCTCTCATGCCTAGAATATTCTCATAAAATTTCTAGCTCCCATTAATAAGACTTATTACAAGTGTCACCTATTACACAAAGTGTACCTTGATATCTTCGGCAGTGTTATCTCGACCAAAACTACCTTGCATTTACTTTCTATAGATAATGAGAATCTTCCAAATGAAAGTCTATTCTCAACACATTCAGGGTGCTCCACCTGCTCCCAGTCCAAATGGAATAGACTGGGGAACCAGCTTTGAGTAAGGTATAATTACACGCCTATGGAAGGATCCCTCTGCCCTGTGTGGAATAGATTACCCAGTCTTGGAACACTTTTGAGCACATCTGTACCTGGTTCTGATCTGCTGGCTGGTTGGTTGTCGTCCTTCATTCTCAAAAGGACCAAACTAACATCACCATGATAAAGTCAAGTTTCAATACGTCCAACTGCAACTGATCATACCAAAATGATCTCGGAATATTCTGCCACAGATTGGGCACAGATAGTCCATGTGAACGTTTGGGGTGGATACTCCAAATCTGCACATCCTATGCTTCCTTTATGCTATCTCAATTCTGCTTTGCTCATAGAGCACAGTACCCTTTCTGATGTGGGCATGCCATGTTGAGCAGTCCTGTGCCAGTGTCTCCCGTGTCACATAATCAAATCCAAAGTTCTTGAGACAGACCTTGAGAGTGTCCTTGTATTGCTTCTTCTGATCAAATAAGTATACATTTTGCATTCAAACAACGTGGCCAGACCATCAGAGTTGTGCTCTCTGAAGCATAGTTTGAATACTTGGCAGTTCAACTCAAGCAAGGACTTCAGTGTCTAGTACCTTATTCTGCCAGGCGATCCTCAGAATCTTCCTAAGACAGTTCAAATAGAAGAAATTCAGTTTCCTGGCATGGTGCTGGTAGATTGTCCATGTTTCACAAGCAAATAACAGTGAGGTCAGCACGCAGCTCTGTCGACCTTCAGTTTGGTAGTCAGTCTAATATCTCGTCTCCCAAATTTTTCTTTCGAGCCTCCCAAACACTGAGCTAACTCTGGCAATGCATGCATCAACCTCATTATCAATGTGTACATCCCTGGAAAGTACACTACCAAAGTAAGGGAACTTATCCACAGCATTCAAAACTTCTCCATTTTTGGTAACCAATGGTTCCACGTATGGATGGTGTGGTGATAGCTGATGGAGCTCCTGTGTTTTCTTGGTGTTAATTATTAGGCCAAAATTAGCACAGGCAGCAGAGAATTGATCCATACTGTGTTGCATCTCAACTTCAGAGGCTGCATTAAGTTTATAATCATCTGCAAACACAAAATCATGCACCAACAATCCCTCCACTTCGGTCTTGACTTACATCCTTTTCAAACTGAAGAATTTACCATCAGTGCGGTAGCTGACTTTGATGCCACGTTCATTCTCATTGAAAGCATTTGACAATGTGACTGAAAACATCATACTAAAAAGAATGGGAACAAACCCACAGTCCTGTTTCACTCCATTGGTGACTGGTAAGGCACGAGAGCATTGTCCACTATCCAAAACCCAGGCAAACATGCCCTCCTGAAATTGACATACAATACTCTTGAACTTCTCTGGGCAACAAAATTTTGACATAATTTTCCATAAGCCCTCTTGACTAACAGTGTCAAAGGCCTTGGTCAGATCTACAAACATTGTGTACTTTCCTCTGTTCTGCTCCTGGCATTTCTCCTGGAGTTGTCCAGTAGCAAAGGGATATACTACTAATTATCTGCTGAGCTGAAACTGGGATATGTTTAAAAGACACTAGCTGGCTAAAGTCAGTCTCTGGCTCTTCTTTTCTGCCTGACTGTCTTTGATGAGAGACACATGATAAAAACCTCCAGATGGGGAGAGGCTTTAAGCATTCTCTACCTGGAGCTAACACATGACTGGTAAATAGGAGCTTTGAAGCTTTGTCCCTTTGCATTTGTTCTTTACCACTTTTAGTGAAAAAGCATTGGTGTAATGTTAATAGAATAAGAAGATCTTTCTTGCCCATTAATAGGTCTAACACATGGAGCCTGTGGTCACATGGAGCTCAGACTGGGAGGAGCTTGCACCAGGAGGAGAGAGAGAGAGAGAGAGAGAGAGAGAGAGAGAGAGAGAGAGAGAGAGAAAGAGAACACAAGCAGGGAGTGACAGAAGGCAGAGCAGAGATAGAGAAGCAAATTGTGAGTGGGCAGGGGGAAGAATTTATCCACAGGAATCTGTTTTTGTGGAAAGGCCTGACAGAAAGAAGGTTTAAAATGTTGGTGTTCCCTGGATTAGAGATAAGTAGCCTGTTAAATTTTACCTCCTGGTATTCTAATGATGTCCCAAATAAATATTTTGGTTTTGCCATTGAGGAAAAGAGTTTATTATAGTTTATGAATTTATCCTGGAAATACACATACATATTCGTAGTGACTGCTATGGGTATCACACTGGCATTACAATGAGGAGATAGCAATGACCTTGTAAACTTTAAAGACTGTTGAGTCACCAGAGGATTGGAAGCCACAGTTCATATAAGATATGGGAGCTGGCTGTTAGAAGTAAACTTCAAATAAGTATATTTGTCCTAGCAGAGATGAAAGGCAATCCAAGAGGAAGGAACAGGAATTCTTCCACTTACGTTCGTAAGTAAGTTTGATGAGGCAAATGTCCATAGAACCTATGTCAAGTTTGAGTGCACTCTCTCCAGAGATCAAAGTGGTTTAAAAGAAAGCGTGCCTGCGCCAGGATGTTGTTGAGGGAAATATTGGTAACTTTTGTTCTCATTGTATCCTTTTGGCCAATCAGTAGGCATTTATTAAGAACTATTTATTAAGCATTTCGGGCACTGTGCTAAGTGTTGGGGATACAAAGAAAGGCAAAAGACAGCCTCTACCCTCGAAAGCCCACAGTCTAATGGGGGAGGCAATATGCAAACAACTACGTACAAACAATACACATGCAGAATAAATTAGAGATAAACAACAGACAGAAGATACTAATATTAAAGGCAATCAAGAAAGGTTTCTTGGGGAAATAGCTGGATTTTAGATGGAACTTGAAGGAAGCCAGGGAAGTCAGGAGGCAGAGATGTGGAAATAGAGCATTCTAGACATGGGGGAAATCAGAGAAAATACCCTAAAGTCAGGAAACAGAGTATATGGTTTGAGGATCAAATAGGAGGCCAGTGTCACTGAATCCCAGAGCATGTTTGGGGTGTAGGGAGAGTAATACAAGGTATAAGAAGACTAGAAATGTCAAGAGTATGAGGGACTGGGTTAGAAGAGACTGAATGCCAAACAAAGGATTGTATATTTGATCTTGGAGATTATTGAGAGATACTGAAGTTTATTCAGTAGGAGGGTGACATGGTCAGGCCAACTCTTCAGGGAAATAATTTTAATGACTGAAGGAAAGGTGGATTGGAGTGGAGAAAACCTGGTGGCAGGCAAACAAAGCAACAGAATATTATAGTAGCCCAAGTATGAAGAGATATAGGCCTACACCAAGATGGTAACAGTATCAGAGGAAAGAAGTGGGCCTATATGAGAGATACTGCAAAGGTACAATCAACAGGCCTTGGCAATATATTAGATATATGGAACAGTAAAAGATAATGAGGAGTCAAGGAGGACACCTAGGTTCTGAGCCTGCCAGACTGGGAAGATGGTGGTATCCTCAATAGCAGTAAAAAAGTTTATGGCAGGGGCTGGGGGTGACGGGGATAAATAAATTTGGTTTTGGACATGTTGAGTTTGAGATGCCTACAGAATATATGATGCAGGATGTCTAATAAGCAGTTGGAGATGGTAGGTTGAAGGTCAGCAAAGATCTTAGGACTGGATAAATAGATTAGAGAATCATAAACATAAAGAGGATAATTGAATCCATGAGAGCAGTTGAAGTCAGCAAACTAAAGATAAAGGGAGAAGATGACTTAGTATAGAGTCCTATGGGACACCCATGGTAAATAGGTATTATCTGGATAAAGATCCAACAGGAGATGGAGAAGGATTGGCCAGATTGGTAGGAGGAAAACTAGAAGATAAATACACATACACACACAGGCATGCACATGAGTGTGCATGTGTGTATAACTAAAGGCAATTCTCATGATAGATAAGTCATCAAAGGGAATAAAAAATTCTCAAAAAATTGCATATTATTAACAAATATATGAATGAACCCTCCAGAACTGGGAAAGATGACTAAAGATGGGAATAGTCAATGTTGGAGGAGGTATGGAAGAGAGGCTAGTGCATTTTTGGGGGAGCTACAAAGAAATACAAGCATTTTGGAAAGCAAGTTGAAATTATGCAAATAAGGTAACTACAATATCATAGCCTATAATTCAGATTCTATTACTAGCTTTACATAGGAGGCCCATTAATAAGAAGTCCCCACATGCACCAAATTATTAGAGGCAGTATTTTTTTTTTGTGACAGGAAAGAATTGGAGACAAAGTAGATGACCATCAACTAAGGAATAGCCAAACAAACTGGGATACATAAATGTATTGGAAAGTTACTATGCTATAAGAAATGACAAAGGAATACAGAGAATCATGGAAAGACATACATGAACTGATGCTTAGTGACATGAACAGAGCCAAGAAAACAATATACATGACTACAGCAATGTAAATGGAAAGAACTACACAAACAAAAAATCAAAAGTGAATGTTAAAAAATTACAAAGAACAAGTTTGGCTATAAAGAAGAGATACAAACAGATGGTCCCAGCTCCATCCCTTAGCAGAGGTGGGAGGTGTTGTATATCTCATCACTTTTAAGAATTTTTCAGTGTACTGATCAGTTATGTTGATTCTACCATCTTTTCTATAAAAAATAATATGATGTAGGCTGGCTTTCTGGAATGGAGAGGAAGAGGAATAATAGGAGAAATTATGGTGACATAATGAAAAATACATCAATAAAAGCTTTTTAAAAAGGAAAAGAGGGGTAATGTCTAATTTAAGCCTTTTGCTCCTACCACCCCCCAAAATGTAGTTGAACACTGATGAACCATTAAATTGAGTGGACTCTTCATGGCATTGGATTAGTCTCTTAGCAAATTGGTAGTTGTAACTTTCTCCGACTTCTGGACAATGATTTCTTTCTAGAGCATTATTCAGTAACCTGAGACAAGATGCATTTCAATCACCTCACCTATAATTTATAGTATAGATACATGAAATATAAGATGCTTTGCTTACATACTACAGCCAGGATAAAGTGTTCAATCATGAGCTAACAAGATTAAGTGAGAGATTTCAAAATTAACTCAGTTAAATGGATAGTGATTAAGAGATTTCTTCCTAAATAAATTTACTTTCTACCATCTCTCAAATAAATTATTCAAGGACCTTTGCTTAGGGAATGAGGAGGTGTGTTGTGCGATACATGATTTATGTGTTCAAATAGCTCTTGCTTACAGTTGTTAATGTGTCTTGGGAAAACTCTCTTACTCTTTTTTGAATGCTGCATTCAAGAGAAAATACACCATAATGGATAGTATACTGGACATTGAGTGGGAAAGCCCTGAGTTCAAGTCCCATTTAAGACTAGCTCTATGATGTTGGACAAGTCATTTGAGATCTTTCTGCCTGTTTCTTGTTAAATGCTTACAAGATGAACATAACGATAGCTATAGTATCTATCTCACAGGTTATTGTGAAGATCAAATGGAAAGTGTTTGAACTTTAAAGTACCATGTGAATGTCAGTTATTACCTTGCAAGCTATCTTCAGAGAGTAGTATAGGGCACTGTGTAGAATGAGATGATTGGACAAGATGATCTTCAACATCCCTTCTAGTTCTGATCTTGAGAACATCAGTTAACCTCTGCTTGCCCCAGTTTTCTCATCTATAAGATGGGGATAATGATGACAACTTACCTCAAGGGTTGTTGTGGAAATAAAATGAGACAATATTTGTAAAGGGTTTTGCAAAGCATAAGGGGTTCTTTAAGGGCTCACTGCTGTTACTATTACTAACGTCCCATGACCCCATGATTTTAGAAACAGGGATAGATTTGCATGAAATAATGAAGAGCAAAATGGGCAGAACCAAGAGAATGTGGTATATGATAACAGCAATATTGTTCTAAGAACAACTTTGAGTGACTAAGTAACTCTATTATAAAAACCCAAATGAATTACAAAGGACATGTGAAGGAAGACACTACCTGCATCCAGAGAAAGAACTGATAAATAGAAGTATACACAGAATGATTTTACATACAAATAAATTTGTGTCTAATGATAGCCACCTCTGAGGTTGGAAGGGGAGGGAAAAAAAGAAAGTTACATGATAATTTTAACATATTTGTAAAGAACAGCAAGTCGTATATAAAGGATTTGCAGTTCTATATTCAATCAACATTTTAAAAAATTCTACTGTTAGGGAAATGCACGCTTGATTTCATAAATTAAAAAGAAAATAAAGTTTTAAAAAGAAAAAAAGAAAATGAATTGTAAGATCGTAGATTTATAACTAGAAGTTACCTTTGAAGTCACTCACTGATAAATAAGATGAATTAACTGAGAGAAGTCAAATGACAGGGCTTAGCAATTAGTAGGTCTCTGATAAATGCTTATTGACCTACAGACAGACTGACTTGCCCAAGGTTACTCAGGTATCAAGTGGCAAGGCTGGAATTTTAAAGAACTAAACTGATTGGGGTAAGAAAAGATCATTTAATGGTACCATAAACATAAATCTATGACACTTTCTTATGCATGTTTTTACGTCTGAAATTATATTTAGTGCCATGTGTCAAACCACTCAGAACTGGCAAAATGTTCCTATCCTTCTTTGAAATGTTCCTATCACATGCAAAGGGAAGCTCTTCTGGATTTTGTATCTGAGTTAGAGATCAAAGAACAATTAAGCTGTGGCATCTAAGGCTTTAAAGTGGTCTTTTAGATCAACCCAATCCAACTTTTTGCCATGACTTACGCTACGTAAAAAAAGAAGTGAATCTCATGGAGGAGTTCATCTCATTATAACACTGAAAATGTCTCATTTTGTAAGCACAAATTATGAAAGACCCTGCTAAATCAAATATAATTTTAAAGGCTTTGAGGGAAATTTTGCCTCCTATTACTTACTCCCCTCCATACACCTTATGCTGAAGTCAAACTAGCCTACCTTTTGTCCTTATGTCTGCTCTTTCTTGCTTTTCTGTCTTTCCTAAAACTATTCCCTGTGCTTAGAATGTCCTCTAGTCCCCTGTGTCAGGTGAATTCCTAATCATTTTATAAATCCCAAAACAAATGCCCCTTACATGAAGCCTTCATTGAGGCCTTTACCAGGAAATAGCTTCCTTCTCAGACCAAATATAGTAAATTTTTTATCCTTTATTGTAGTTACATGCTATGTTATATTATATTTAAGTATGCTTGTACCTTATCCCCTACTTGACAGTAAGTTCCATGAGACAGCTATAGTTTTCAAAGTTTATATCTCCTCCACTGCCTAGTATAGTGTTATACACATATGAGGTAAGAATAAGTTTTACTGCTTTATTAAGAAAGTAGGGATAAGTTAATTTACCAAAACTGAAATATCTTCAAAAATATAAAGTACCCAAACAATCAGAAGACCACATAGAGAACTTAAATAAACCATTCTAGAAAAAGAAATTGATTTCACTACAAAATATTTACCAAACAGGGCCAGGGAATCTCCTAGTCTTTTTTTTTTTTTTATTTTTAGTTTTCAATATTCACTTCCACAAAATCTTGAGTTCCAAATCCCCTCCCCCCCACTCCATAATGCCTTGCACTCTGATTACCCTTTCTCTCAATATGCCCTCCTTCTATCACAACCCTCCCTTCCCTTATCCCCTTCTTCTCTCTTTTCTTGTAGGGCAAGATAGATTTGTGTACCCCATTACCTGTATTTCTTATTTCCCAGTTATACGCAAAAAAAAATTCTCAACATTTATTGCTAATACTTTGAATCTCCACTTCTCTCCCTTCCTCCATCCCCATTCATCCCCTACGAGAAGGCAAGCAATTTAATATAGGCTGCACATGTGTAGTCTTGCAAAAGACTTCCATAATAGTCATGTCATACAAGACTAACTGCACTTCCCTCCATCTTATCCAGTCCTCCACCCATTTTATTCTCTCTTTTGATCTCGTCCCTCCCAAAAAGGGTTCACCTTCGATTACTCCCCTCTACCATCTGCCCTCCCCTCCATCATCTCCTTCACCCCACCTGTCCTCCTCTGCCCTACCCTTCTGTAGTACAAGATGTGCTTTCATACCAAACTGATTGAGCATGTCATTCCCTTGTTAACTCAAATGTGAAGAGAGTAAGCTTCCCCTTTTTCCTCTCAACTGCTCCCTTTTCTTCTCCACAGAAAAAGCTTTTTTTTGCCTCCTTCATGAGTGACAACTTGTCCCATTCCACTTCTTACTTTCTCCTCCCAATATATTCCTCTCTCATCCCTCAATTTTATTTTTTTTAGGTATTACCCTTTCCCATTCAACTTACTCTGTGCTTTCTATATGGGTGTGTGTGGGCATGTGTGCACACTTGTGTCTGTGTGTGTGTGTGCACTTGTGTGTATATGTGTGCGTGCGGGTGTATGTGTGTGTGTATGTAATCCCTCCAACTACCCAAATACTGAGAAAAGTCTCAAAAGTTGCAAATATTATCTTTCCACATAGGAATGTACACAGTTCAACTGTAGAAAGTCCTTTATGATTTCTCTTTCCTGTTTACCCCTTCATGCTTCTCTTAATTCTTGTGTCTGAAAATCAAATGTTCTATTCAGCTCTGGTCTTTTCATCAAGAATGCTTGAAAGTCCTCTGTTTCATTGAATGACCATTTTTTCCCCTGAAGTATTATACTCAGTTTTGCTGGGTAGGTGATTCTTGGTTTTAATCCTAGTTCCTTTGACTTCTGGAATATCCTATTCCAAGCCCTTCAGTCCCTTAATGTAGAAGCTACCAGATCCTGTGTTATCCTGATTGTATTTCCACAATACTCGAATTGTTTCTTTCTAGTTGCTTGAAATATTTTCTCCTTGACCTGGAAACTCTGGAATTTGGTTACAACATTCCTAAGAGTTTTTCTTTTTGGATCTCTTCCAGAGGTGATCTGTGTATTCTTTCAATATTTATTTTGCCCTCTGGTTCTAAAATATCAGGGCAGTTTTTCCTTGACAATTTCATGAAAGATGATATCTATGCTCTTTTTACTGATCATGGCTTTCAGGCAGTTCCATAATTTTTAAATTGTCTCTCCTGGTCATCAAAACCATCTAGTATTAGTTAAAAATTAAAGAGAGAGATGAATGGAATAGATTAGACAAGGGAAAATCAGAAATAATGGAAATCAATAATAGTGTTTGACAAAGTGGAAAATATAAATTACATAAGAAAAAACTATTTATTTGATATAAATTGCCAGGAAAACTGGAAAATAGTCTGGCAGAAATAAGGCTTAGATCAACATTGTATATACCATACATTCCACTATACATTCTATTTGGATACCTGATCTTCATATTAAAGATTATACTATTTAAAATGAATGAAAAGATCTTATATCTCTCATAGGTATGTGTAGGAGATATACTCTTAATAATATGAGATAGACAATTACAAAAGATAAAATACATAACTGATTACATGAAATCAAATAGCTATTACACAGGAAAAAATTAATGCACCTAGGAAAAGAAGAGAAACAGTCAAATAGGAAAAAATTTTGTATCTAATTTCCCTGATAAGGATTTGGCATCCAAGAAATATAAACTAATAAATATTCTAAGGATCCAACATGTAACTTTCAAAATGCTCTACTTGTTTGAGATTCTTTCTGGACTTCCTTTAGTAATGATCTGTACTTTAAAAAAAAAGAAAAAAAGATGTTTCAACAACTGTCTTGTTTTACATTCTATCTGTATTCACCCTCTTACTCCCATTCCACTTTCCAAATTGGGAAGAAAAGAAAAAAAAGATTGTGCTGATTTGCTAAACAAATATGCACAATTAATGAGTCAATCATTAGTTGTGCATATTTACTTAGCACAATCTTTTCTCTTTTTTTCTTTTCTTCCCAATTTGGAAAGTGGAATGGGAGTAAGAAGGGGAATATGGAAAGAATATAAAACAAGGTCAAGATCTCCCATTGCATTCTGGGCCATCTCCAGTCATCCTGATAAATATCTGGTCACTGGATCCAGATGGCTCAGAAGGAGAAAGTGAGGCTAGTGACCTTGCACAGCCCTCCCTCATTCAAAACAAAGTCAAATGTAAGTCATGTCATCATTTTTCTGATGTCTTGGTCTTCTTCAAAAATGAAAGATGAGCACAATTAAGCAGTCATCTCACATTAGCCATATCTGAAGATATATCTTATTTTGCTTCGTGAGTCTATCAATTCTATATTATAAGACAGATAACATGCTTTCTGATCAGTCCTCAGAACTGTAGTCAGTCATTGCATTGATCAGAGTTCATAAGAATGCTGTCATTCTACTTGTTCTGTTCACTTCAGTCTGCCTCAGTTAATACAAATCTTACAAGGTTATTCTGAAACTATCCACATCATCCTTTATTACAACGCAAAAATATTCCATTACGTTTATAAACATTTATTTGTTCAAGCATTCCTCAATTAATGAGCATTCCCTAAGTATGCAGTAAGTATACATATAGTTCTTCACAACTACAAAAAGTTCTCATGAATCCTTTTTCCTTATTCTTTGATCTCTTTGGGATACAGGACTAAGAGTGGTATCACTAGGTCCAAGGGTATGTAGACAATTTAGTAACTTCAGGGACATAGTTATAAATTGCTTCTCAAAATTTGTGTATATCTCATGACCAAAACATTCTATTCTCTACTTAGACTTACATGTGATTCTTTTTCCCCCTGAATTTACCACTTAGACTTCTCTGAGTCCAAGGTATTTATTTGTCATGCTTAGTGTTTTCTTTTGGTTACTCATATAAGCAACCTTCATCTAGATTGTGGCTCTCTGCTTGGGTCAAATTCTACCACTTTTCAAATTTCAAATTCTTCAATGATATGAGTAGGCCCTACTTAGTCTTAGATTCAGTGGCTAAGACTCAGTGCCTCCTGAAGAAATTACTAAGTTTGGGTTCAGTTTCTTGGTGAAAAACTCAGACCCTTGAGGCTCCTCAACTCAACTCCAACTGAGCTGCCTGAAAACTGGTCTGTCCTAGTCCCCTGCTGTATTTCAAACAAGGATTCCTAAGCTCCTAGCTGCCTATGTGATGGGGTGCTGTACTAGCTGGGCATTGGTCTAGTCCTATCCCCTGCTCTGGGTCAGTGCATTCCTCCTTCTCAGGCTTATCTCTAATCATAGAATCCACAGGATTCTAGAAGGTTTTTTTTCAAACTTGGACTAATTAGAGTTTACTAATCTTTTTTTCTTTTTCTTTACCATTGTTCCTTCTTATGCCTTTTTAGAGCTTTACTGGATAGATTATGAGGGATATATGCTCCTCTAGGTCTCCACAATTTCTCACTTTTTCCTTTCCACAAGCTGCAATTCTATATAAAGGATTCTTACCCTTTGGAGAATAACTAGGAGATAGTTGGAAGCAAATATCTGCACACTCACAATAGTTAATAACAGTTTGCTTCTCATTTTATTCTGTCTAACATGTGTGAGAGAATGCTAAGTCTTTGAATTTATAAATGCAGACTAAGAGAATGGAAGCTACTATTTAGTGGGGATTCTGATTTAGATATACATAAATTTCATATTTTAGTAATTTCAGCAATATTCTATTTCATCCCTTAGATTGAATCTGGACCCAGACAGCAAGTGTTGATCAAAGCTACTTCAGCACTGCCATTTCCTCACGGGTCTAGTGATAAAGGAACAACCTAGACAAGTTGTGCATCTACTCAAATCTGCTCCTGAAAGTCTACCGTCAAATTTTCAGAGTGAGCAGTTTCACCCCAGAAATTGGCAAAAGATACAAATCAGGGTTTGACATTGTTTTCTTGATTGTATCGACTTAAGAAAATGGTGGAAAACAGGTTATTAATGCAGATTAAACTTAAAAGTGTGTCATACATACATTTAGGGGGTGGAAGGAACAATTGTTAAACATTTACCAACACATCCCTGAATCCACATGTCTGTTGGCTGAGAACCTGAGTCTGGAGACTTAGGGAATGGCTATCCCTCAAATCAATGTTCCAGAGTCAGATTGTGGATCAAGCTGAGTAACAACTAGAGGTCAATGAAGATATTGAATTGAGGAGCCTTATGGCAATGTCACTGATTTCAAAGTCCTGGGGCCCATCTAATGCATTGATGTTGACCCTACCAGTACTTTATGTTATCCACTGGAAGGATTTCCCTGCTTTTGGAAGGGAGAAATCAACACCACCCTCCCACAGTCACACCTGTTGGCAGGAGAAAGACAGCATTTGGGGAATTAAGTGTTATTGCTGGAAAAATACTGAATTCAAGCAATTAAATTCTTTTACTTAAGAACTATCAGTGCCCTGATACATTTTGGAGGCGTAAGGAAGGTAGCACTTGTGTGCCCATGCTTTAATATTTTTGTAAGAAAGAACAATTGACAAATATATTCATTGTAGCCTTAATTATTCTTCTACTGACAAAGATAATCATTTGTTTGTTTTGAGTAAAAGATGCATAATTAAATTCATGTGCTCCTCTGCAAATTATACATTTAAACTCCACAATCTGTGAATTTCATAGCCAGAATCTAAGTTTGTCCAAAAATACACAATATTGATATCTGTGATCAAGTCATAATGTCAAAAGTAAGTTACCAAGAAAAAATATGTTACAACATAAATAAGAAATGGTTTTAACTTGCCAATTGTTCTTTCTTTTTTTATTTAGTATTTAACATTAATAGATACATCAAATACAGACTAGGGGTTAATCTATTTAGGAATGTAAGACAAAGGTAATTAAAAGGATAGACATGGTATTGAAAACTATTTAGGCAAGTTAAACCTGCATGCTAGTTTCTAAAATAACTATCTTATAGACATAACTAGCCATTGACCAATTCTACTCAATGGCTATTGGCTATCAAAGACAACAGAGGGAAAAATCTAAGTTAAAGATTACAAAAGAACAAAAAACTCTGATAAATAATGCTCGATTAATAGATTTAACATTATGGGTTATCAGTAAATAATACATTCCTAATGATATCTTGCTCCTTTTAGAGATGAATTATAAAAACATCCTGAGCAAATCAATACTACTTTTCATTAAATGATACTGAATTTCAGAAGCATATCAATTCTTTTTATAGTTCCTAAGAAAAAGGAATTATTGTTATATATGTTATATTGATGAGCAAACAGACTCAATTTATAAACAGAAAATTATCAAGACTCTATAGAAGCTAGGATCATAGCAAATTATGCTTAAATGACAAAGCACCTCTAACTTTCTCACTGAATGTCTCTGCCACCAAGCTATGGCTAAATCCTAGGAAGTTTCCTGAGGCACACAAAGGTTAAGTGACTTAACCTAGGGTCAGAGAGCTTAAAAAAAGGTCATAAGTTGGATTTGAACCCACATCATACAAACTCAAACCTGGCAAACTATCTGTTCTGACATAGTGCAATGAATAGAGTACCAGACTTGTTTGGTTGCTGTTTTCAGTTATTTTATTCAAGTCCGACTCTTTGTGACCCTACTTGGGGTTTTCTAGGCAAAGATAATGGAATAGTTTGCCATTAGTTTCTCGAATTCATTTTATAGAAAAAGAAACTAAGGCAAACAGGACTATCCAGGGTCACATGACGAGTAAGCGTGTGAGGCCAGATTTGAACTCAGAGAGATGAGTCTTCTTGACCCAGGTGGGGCATTCTATTCACTGCACCTCCTTGTTGCCCCATTAATGTTCTTTTAGGGGGCTATTTTGTTGTTTATCTTTGAACAAGATCAGGAATTTTACTGCACAAGAAACATTCCATTAGTTTCTGCATAGGATTTACCCATGTAAATCAGCCCTGACTTTGCAACTTATTGTCTTAAAAAGTTGTCTGACATATCAATGCACTGTTGATAAAGCTGTAAATGGTTCAACCATTCAGGAAAAACATTTGGAACTACTCACAAAAAGTCACTAAACTGTGCATATCATTTTCCCAGTGCTACTACAACTAGATGTATACCCTGAAGAGATCAAAGAAAGAGGCAATGGAACTATATATATGGGTATATGCACACAAACACACATGCATTCTTTTTTGTTAAATCAAAGAACTAGAAATTAAGTGGGTGCCCATCAATTAGAGAGTAGTTAATTAGGGTAAATAATGTAATGGGATAGCATTGTGATGTAAGAAATGAGGAAAGGGACAGTTTCAAAGAAACCTGAGAAGACTTTTATCAACTAAGGTGGACTAAAGTGATCAGAGCCAGGAAAACAATTGACACAATAGCAACAACTCTATAATAACAACTTTGAACAGCTTGATTCTGATAAATACAATGACCAAAGTTCCAAAGGATTGATGAGAAAACATACTACACATTCTATGATAATGGGGTGATGGACTCAAGATGCAGAATTTCGAGACATGGCCAATAGAGGACTTTGTTTTGCTTCATATACATTTCACTTATAAGAGCTTGGTTTTTTTCTTTTTTTTTAATAGGTTGATGAATGGAGAAAAATCCTTGTTAATAGAAAATAAAATAAAATTTAAGGGGAAAAGGAAAGAAAGTTGCCTAGGAGATTAAGTGACTGGCTCTGGGTCACATAGCCAAAATGTGTTAAAAGTGGAACTTGAACCCAAGTCTTCATGATACCAAGGTCAGTTGTCTATCCATGGTGTCACACTGTCTACTGTGCCAAATCACACTCAAAACTCAAACTATATAGTTTGCTGTAATGGACAGATCTCAAAGACTAAGAAACATCATTGCCATTACAGCGCTCAAGACAGTATCCAATTCAGAGGTTTTTGATCTTTTTTTTATGGTTCTGGGCCCCCTTAATAGCCTGATGAAGCCTCAGAATGTTTTTAAACATATAAAATAAAATACCTAGAAATAAAAAAGAAAGCAATTATACTGAAATACCGCTATCAGAATTTTTTTTTTTTAAATTGAGGTCACTGACCCCAGGTTAAAAACCCCTATGTCTGACCAACTAAAAAGACCAAAAATTTCAAGCTGCTTCCTGTTAGTCACATTGAATAGACTCTGGCTGTAACTACTATTTCTATGTTAATTTGTCACAATGGTCAAGGACCCTCTCTACAAACTATCATTTCCTTATCTTTGGAGAAGAACATTTTACTTAAATAGGAAAAATTCTAGGATTCAAGTAAACCTGATCCTAGAAATTTTCAATCTGCTTCTCCTCATCATTCAATGAACAAGACTAAAATATATTGGTTTTCTTTCTAGATCTACCCATTTTGAGAAAGATATTTAAGTTCTTAAAACAGTAACCTGTATCATCTAATGAGAAATGCTTAGAAAAATTAAGTTGCTCTGAAATTTACTATCCTTGAAAAATCATAGTGTTCTAGTGATGAAGGGAAGACTGAATTTGGTGTATATGTTAATGCAAAACACTCCTAGGATCAGTGATTGAGAGATTTCCTGTTCTTCTCATTTGCATAGACCTGAGCAACATATCTTCCATCATCTCCTTAAGAACTGGTTAGAAGGAGGACATATGTCATAAGCCAGTCCTGGTCTTCACAGGGGACTTGAAAATGCTTGAAATCTAACCTAATTTTTAAGTGAAAAAAGGTATAAGTATTTTTTTAACAGTATGTTTTAAGAAAATATTTTTCTTTATCAGTCCCTATATGACACAATTTATGTCTCCTTCATTAAAAGAAAATTTGTGTCTGTTACCCTGAAGAAAATGTGAAGTTTTCAAAATTTTGTCCATAAAACTGTATTTGGCTGTGGCTCCATGTGAAGAAAATTCAGACTCAGAGAATTTCAGTTGTTTAATTAGTATGTATAGTCCTTCAAAGTCATTATTGAGCAAGGTGGGTTATAAGAACATATAATTATTGTACAGTAAGAAATGACAAATATGGAAGGTTCAGAGATTTTCATGAATTGATGCATAGTAAAGCAAGTAAAACTAGGAGAATAATTTGCACAATGATCACAACAATATAAAGGAAAACAACTTTGAAGAGCTTTGAAAGAGCTCTGATTAATAAAGTGGCCAATTGTGAATTCATAAGACTGATGATTAAGGAACACTTCTTGGAAGATACATGATGGATAAAGGTCAAAGTAAGACATACATATTCACATTTGTTGATTTGTTTTGCTTAATAATGCTTGTCATGTTTGTTACATGAGAGGACTTCTAAGGAGAGTGGGAATAGGAATGGAGTTGAGTAGTAATAAAGTTGAAAAAAGTAAAAGAGGAGAGGCAGAGCCAAGATAGTAGAGTGAAAGTTCATAATCCTAAGTTCCAAGACAAATTCCTTCAGATACCTCTAAAAAGAGAATTCTGAACAAATTTTAGAGTGACAGAATCCACTGAGAGACAGTGTGGCAGATTTCCAGCCCACGACAGCCTGGAAGGTGGGAAGGACCTGTTGCACAGGGCTGGAGAAGCTCAGAGAGTACAGCACACACCCCACCATAACAAAGCCAAGCAGGAAGCACCTGGCAGCATGAAGCACAGCAAATTCTCAAACATATCAGCCTGGGATGGGAGGCCAGGGGAACTGAGTGAGAGAGAAGCACAGAACCCCAGGTAACAGTAGCAGCCACTCCTAAGACTATCAACCTGCAGATTAAATGTGTGTAAATCACCTTCTTGAACTTCCAGGAGTCAAGATGGTGGAGTGATCTGTAAATGCTCTCTCCTTCCCCTTGCTGATCTTGGAAATTCCAGAGATTATTTCCCCAGGGCAAATAGTGGAATCAGCAGAAGAGATAAACAGTCTCTTAGTCCAAGAAGCTAGGAAAATCACAAAAAAGAGATTCTTCTTGCTGTGACTGAAGAGGACCAGTGCAGGACCAGAGTTGTCCCAGACAGCCATACCTCAGCAAACCAGGAGTCTCAGGCGAGTGGAGCCCATAAGGGCCAAAATCAGGACCCCAGGCATATCTTAGTACAGTCAGGGGAATTGGACAGACACCAGTGAAGATAAGGATTCACCAGTCACTAAGATTGTCTGTGCTCTAGCTCAGGAAAGGAGAACTCTTGTGGCCAGATTACCACTCCCTCAAACCTTATCCTGCAAGCTCCAGGGTAAATCAAGGGAATCTCAGAAAGACTTCACCTGGCCTCTGCTTTGCCACACCAGCCAGCTCAGCACCAGGTAAGCTGCAGCATTCTAGCTTCTAGTTTAAAGAACCAGAGGTCACAAAACACAATACACAAAGCCTCAAGTTCTAAGTACAAAAACTTTGGGGCCCGCTGTGCTCCAGAAGCAGAGACACACTCTAAAAGCCAGGAGAAAGGCAATCATCATGAGAGAGAAGCAAACCAGAAAAGACCACAGAATCTTACTATGGGGACAAGAACCAAAACACAAACACTGAAGAGATCAGCATTGGAACTGTACTCCCATATGAAACCTCAGAAGGGAATATGAATGGATCTCTAGTCCAAAGACCATTCTTGGAAGAGCTCAAGAAGGATTTTGAAAGCCAAATTAGAGAGGTAGAAAGAAAAATTGGCTAATGATTTTAAAACCTTTTGGATTAAGAGATAGAAAAGCTAACTGTAACAATTGGACAAATGGAAAAGTAGATGCACAAGTGATGTATTAAAAATTAGAATTTGGCAAGTAGAAGCTAATGACTTTATGAGACATCAAGAATCAGTCAAACAGAATCTAAAGAATGAAAAAAGAGAAGAAAATGTAAAATATCTCATTGGAAAAAGAAATGACCTGGAAAATAGATCCAGAAGAGAAAATCTAAGAATTATTGGTCTACTGGAAAGCCATTATGAAAAAAAAAAATCTAGATAATATCTTCCAAGAAATCATCAAGAGAAATTGCCCTGAGGTCCTACATCCAAAAAGCAAAATATTCGTCAAAAGAATCCATCAATCTCCTCCTGAAAGATATCTCAAACTGAAAACACCAAAGAATACTGTTGCCAAATTTCAAAACTATCAAGTTAAGGAGAAAATACTGCAAGTAGCCAGAAAGACTTCAAATATCGAGGAACTACAGTCAGGATCAAACAGGACCTTGCATCTTCTACATTAAAAGATCTGAGGGAATGGAATATGATATTTCCTAAGGCAAAGGAGCTTTGACTACAATCAAGGATCAATTACCCAGAAAAATTGAGCATAGTATCTCAGGTAAGGGTATGGACATTCAATTAAATAAGGTATTTCCAGACCACTCTGATAAGAAGGTCAGAGCTCAATAGAAAATTTGTTCTTCAAATACAAGTGTCAAGAGAGGCATGACAAGGTAAACAGGGGAAAAAAACAACTTACTACTCAATATAAACAAACTGTTTACATCATATTAATGGAAAATCACACTTGTCAGTCTTGAGGATAGTTTATTTATTATGATATTTAAAAGGAATACACACAGAGGAAATGGGAATAGATTAAATGATGTGATAAAAAAATGTGATTTAAGGGTGCAAAGGGACTGTAAAAGGAGATGTGAAAAGTAGTAGGAAGCAAAAGGTAAATTACATCACAGGAAGAGGCACAAAAACATATTACAGTAGAGAGAAAAAGGGGAAGGAGATGAGCACTGTCTGAGATTTACTCTCTTCTGATTTGGTTCAAGGAGGAAACAAGAAAATCAGTTAAGAATAGAAATCTAACTAGTCTAATAGGCAGTAGGAGGGGAAAGAGGAAAGAAAAGGGATGGGAGGCTAAAAGGGAGGAAAGAAGTAGTAAGGGAAAAAGGGAAATAAAGAGAGGGGGGCTGATAGAAGGGTGGGAAGACTGAGGAATGTGATGATGAAAAATTAAAACTATCATGAAGAGGAAGGGAGAATGGAGAACTTAAAGCATAAATGGGGAGAAATAGAATGGAGGGAAAGACACAGAGAGTAATCAAAACAGGGAATGTAAATGGGATAAACTTTCCCACAAAATGGAGGCAGATAGCAGAATGGATTAAAAAACACAATCCAATGATATGTTGTTTGCAAGAAACACATCTGAAAAAGTGGGATGCACACAGGGTAAAAGTAAAAGGTTGGAGCAGAATATATTTTGCTTCAGCTAATGTAAAAAAGAAATAGGAGTAACAATCCTAATCTCAGAAAAAGCAAAAACAGAAATAGATCTGATGAAAAGAGATAAGGAAGGAAACTATATCCTGCTAAAAGGCACCATAGACAATGAAGCAATATCATTACTAAACATATATGCACCAAGTGGCATAGCATCCAGATTCTTAGAAGAGAAGTTAAGGGAGTTACAGGAAAAAATAAATAGCAAAACTGTACTAGTGGAAGAACTCAACATCCCCCTTTCTGAACTCAATAAAACTTACCTCAAAATAAACAAGAAAGAAGTTAAGGGAGTGAAAAAGCTCTGGATAAGGTAAATATGATAGATTTCTAGAGAAAATTGAATGGGGATAGAAAGGAATATACCTGTTTCTCAGCAGTACATGGCACAAAAACAAAAATTGACCATGTACTAGGGTACAAAAGTCTCACAATCCAGTGCAGAAAAGCAGAGACAGTCAATGTATCCTTCTCAGATCAAAATGCAATGAAAAGTATATGTAATAAAAGGCCATGGAAAGATAGACCAAAAATTAATTGAAAACTAAAAAATCTAATCCTTAAGAATGAGTGGGTTAAACTATAAATCATAGAAACAATCAATAATTTCATTCAAGAAAATGACAATAATGAGACAATCTATCAAAACTTATGGGATGCTGAAAAAGCAGTTCTTAGGGGAAGTTTCATATCATTTAATGCCTACATGAACAAAAAAAGAGAAAGAAGATATCAATGAATTGGGCATGCAACTGAAAAGATAGAAAAAGAAAAAATTGAAAATCCCCAAGTATACAGAAAATCAGAAATACTGAAAACCAAAGGAGAGATCGAATTGAATAAAATTGAAATTAAGAAAACTATTGAACTAATAAATAAAACTAACAGTTGGTTTCATGAAAAAAAAAACAAGAATAATGATGAATTTTTGGTCAATTTTATTTAAAAAAAGAAGAAAATTCAATTACCAGTATCAAAAATGAAAAGGTTGAACTCATTTCCAAGAAGGAAAAAATTAAAACAATTTTAGAAATGGCTTTCCCCCACTGGATGCCCATAAATTTGAAAATCTAAGTGAGATGGATGAATATTTTAAAAAATAAAAATTACCCAGATTAACAGAAGAGGAAGTTGAATACTTAAATAACCCCATTTCAGAAAAAGAAATTGAAGAAGTCATCAAAGAACTGCCTAGGAAAAAATCTCCAGGATGAGATGGATTTTAAAGTGAATTCTATCAAACATTTAAAGAATAGTTAATTCTAATACTATATAGACTATTTGGGAGAATTGGTGGAGTCCTAACAAAATCTTTTTATGATACAAATATGGTTCTCATTCCTAAACTAGGAAGAGTCAAAACAGAGAAAGAAAATTATAGACCAATTTCTCTAATAAATATAGATGCAGAAGTTTTAAATAAAACATTAGCAAAAAGAATACAGCAACTTATCCCAAGAATAATACATTATGATCAGGTAGGATTTATACCAGAAATTCAGGGCAGATTCAATATTAGGAAAACAATCATTATTGATCATATCAAAAACAAAACTAATAGAAACCTTATGATTATCCCAAAAGATGCAGGAAAAGCTTTCAAAAAAAGACAACACTCATTCCTATTGAAAACACTGGAGAGCATAGGAATAAGTGGAGCTTTCCACAAAATAATAGCCAGTATCTACTTAAAACCATCAGCAAGCAATATATACAATGGGGATAAGCTACATGCATTTCCAATAAGGTCAGGGGTGAAACAAGGATGTCCATTATCACCACTGTTATTCAATATGATACTGTGTTAACTTTAGCAATAAGAGAAGAAAAAGAAATTGAAGGAATAGCATAGGCAAAGAAGAAACTAAGATGTTACTCTTTGTAGATGATATGAAGATATAGTCAGAGAATCCTAAAGAATCAAGTAAACAAACTACTTGAAACAATACACAACGTTGACGAAGTTGCAGGTTATAAAATAAACCAACATAAATCATCTGCATTTCTACATGAGAAATCCCATTTAAAGCTACAGTAGGCATTATAAAATATCTGGGAGTCTATCTGCCAAAAGAAACCCAGGGACCATATGAACACAATTACAAAACACTTTTCGCACAAATGAAGTAAAATCTAAGCAAGTGGGAAAACATCAGTTGCTCATGGATAGGCCGAGATAATATAATAGATGACAATTCTGACCTAAATTAATTTACTTATTCAGTGCCATACCAATCAAACTACCAGAAAAATATTTTCTAGAGATAGAAAAAATAATATAAAAATTCATCTAGAAGAACAAAAGATCGAGAATATCAAGGGAATTAATGAAAGAAATGCTAGTGTAGGTAGCCTAGCCCTTCCAGATCTCAAATTGTATTATAAAGCAGCAAATTGTATTATAAAGCAGCATTCATCAAAACTTGATACTGGCTAAGAAATAGAGCGGAATAGGATAGGTACTCAAGACACTGTTTTCAATAAATAAACCCAAGGATTCCAACTTCTGTGATAAGAACTCACTGTTTGACAAAAACTGCTGGGAAAAGTGGATAACAGAGTGGTGGAAACTGGGCATAGACCAATGCCTGACACTGAACACAAGAATAAAGTCCAAATGGATACACGGTCTAGATATAAAGACTGACACTATAAAATACTAGGGGAGCAAGGAATACTACATTTGTCAGATTTATGGAGAATGGATAAATTTATGACCAAACAAGAGATAGAGAACATTATGAAGTACAAAATGGATAACTTTGATTGCAATAAATTGAAAAGGTTTTGCACAAAAAAACTCAACACAGCCAGAATTAGGAGGGAAGCAGAAAACTGGGAAACAAATTTTGCAACTAGTGTCTGTGATAAAGGCCTCATTTCTAAAATATATAGAGGACTGAGTTAAATGTACAAAAATATCAGTCATCCCCCAACTGATAAATGATCAAAGGGATATGAACAGACAGTTTTCAAAGGAAAAAATTAAAACTACCTATGGTCATATGAAAAATGCTCTAAATCACTATTGATTAGAGAGATGCAAATCAAAACAACTCGGAGGTACCAAATCACACCGTTCAGATTGGCTAATGTGACAAAACAAGAAGATGATAAATGTTGGAGAAGATGGGGGAGAGTTGTTTCATTGGTGGAGCTATGAGCTAATCCAACCATTCTGGAGAGCAATTTGGAGCTATGCACAAAGGGCTACAAAAATGTACATACCCTTTGACCCAGAAATATCACTTCTAGGACTGTATCCCAAAGAAATTATAATAATGGGAAAGTGTCCCTTGTGTGCAAAAATATTTATAGCAGTTCTCTTTGTGGTGGCCAAGAACTGGAAACCAATGGGATGTCCATCAAGTGGGGAATGGCTGAACAAATTGTGGTATATGAATGTAATGGAATACTATTGTGCTATAGGGAATGATGAACAGGAAAGAGAGGCCTGGAAGGATTTATATGAACTGATGCTGAGTAAAAATTGTAGAACTGGGAGATCATTGTACACAGCAACAACCACAGTGTGCGAGGAATTTTTTTGGTAGACTTAGCCCTTCACAGCAATGCAAGGACCTAAAACATTCCCAGAGGACTCTTGAGGCAAAATGCCATCCACTTCAAAGAACTAAGGAATTGGAAAGCAGAACAAAGCAGAATATTTTCTCTTGTGTTGTTTTGTTTGGGTTTTTCTCATGATTTCTCCCATTCAGTGTAATTCTTCCATGCCACATGTCTAATGTGAAAATATTTAATAAGAATGCATGTGTAGGACCCATATAAGATTTCATGCCTTCTCTGGGAGGAAGGGGGAGAAATCTAAGACTTATGGAAGTGATTGTAGAAAACTGAAAACAAATAAATTAGTAAAAAAGAGAATTTAAGAAAGGAAAAGAGGAAAAATAATGCAACACTAAAGAAATAACAGCATAACAGCAAAAGAAAACTCAGACGGGGAGAAAGACAAATAAAACAACTTTGCTACTATACATGTGCATTTTAAAAAGGTGGCATATAATAGGATCAGTTTCATTTTCAATTCTTTGGGGGGGTTGTATATTGAAATGTTTATATTTATGTTTGTTAATCATTTGATTAAAAGTTTTTAAGTGATTTGGTACCTGCTGAGTCATCTGAAGGCTTGCGATTATACAAATCTTTGAAATATTGAGATAACTTTAGAATCAGAATTCAAACTTGCCTTTGTCACTACCCATGTGACCATGTGCAAGTTACTTAACACTCTGGGCCTCAGTTTCCTCATCTGCAAAATGAAGGCTTTAAAACAAAAAGTCAAAAAGATCTCTATTCCAGTTCTAGAGCTATGAACTTATGGCCCTATGGCCCTTGTCCTCTTTGACCTTTGTCCTCTTTTGAAAGCAAAAGGAAGAATTAAGAGAATGGGAAGAGGCAGAGACAAAATGAGAAGGAACAGTGAGGAGGAGAGGGGAGTGGCAGGGCTGCCTAGCTAGTGTTTTTCTCTTTCCTTTGCACACTCAACCTTCTCTCAACAAAGAGGACTGTGACAGCTTTCCTTAAGATAACCCAAACATTTGCATTCTTTATGTTTCTAAAATGGGGGAGAGGACAATCTGGGAAATTGATAAGTAGATCAGAAAATTCCACATTCTTCAGATTTCCTCCACAAACAAAATAAAACAGCAGCTCAGGATGAACACAGAGTGGCAAAAATAAACAGGAGTTGGGGTGGAGCAGTGGTCCTTCTAGGACCACTAGAGAAGCCCTGAGGACAGACTCCAGGGACCAGTCTGAAGTCAGGTCATCTACTCTGAAACAACAAACAAGCTCTGGGGCAGCTGGGTGGGGAGACTGCCTCAACCTCAATCACAAGAATTCTCACCGCATACATAGTATGGGGGTCAGACACATGAGTAAAGGCAGACTGAAGGACTCTGCTGTCCAGGGACAGCAGGCCCAGCTTTGCTGCCAAGAAATTATCCCAGGCTATGGCTGAAGGCAAGAAGGAGCAACCATAAGCTTGGTGAGTGCAATAACTGTGGGGCAGGGATGCTGCTGGCTGTGGGCACATACAGGAGAGCTGAGTTCCTGGTTTTGGTTGCAGGACAGAGAACTGAAGAGTACAGCTGCTGGAGACTCTACAGTGAGCAAGAGCACTTTCAGCATGAGAGTTGCTTATAATAACAACCTATTAAAAAATTAAAAACAAGATTAAAATTAAAAAAGAACTCAACCACAGGTAGCTACTATGGCAGATAGAGAAGACCTAAGTTCATATGCAGAGAAGCATCCTGGAGTAAAAAACAGCCACTCCTACCCCCAAAGAACTATGTCAAATTGTGACATGCCCAGGAGTTCTGGGAACCACTCAAAAAGGACATAAAAAATCAAAAAGGAAAGATTGAGGAAAAATTAGGGGAAAAAAAGGAAGCATTCAAGAAAATCAAGAAAATTATGAAGAGAAAGTCAAACATCTGGAAAAAGAGATCCAGAATCTCAAGGAAGAAAACAACTCCTTGAAAACTAGAAATGAACAAGGGGAAGTAAATGACGCTACAAGACACTAAGAAATAATGAAACAAAATTTTAAAAAATGAAAAAAATAGAAGAGAATGTGAAACATCTTATTAGAAAGCAACTGGACAGGGGTGGAGGCAAGATGGTAGAGTACAAAGATGCATATACTCTAGCTCTTCCCCGACAGCCCATAAAATACCTGCAAAAATGACTCTAAACAAAGTCTAGAGCAACCAAAGCCACAAAACAACAGAGTAAAAGATTTCCAGCACAAGGTAGCCTAAAAAGCTGACAGGAAAGGTCATGCAATAGCATGGGATATGGAGTAGAGAGTAGCCCATGGAGTCCAGCCTTGACCACTCAGCACCAGCAGGAACAGGACTGATATGACCTTCAGGGGTGGAATCCCCAGTAACAGCTGCAGTTCTCAGATTCCCTCCACGCAGAAGCACCAAAGAAAGCTTCAAAGGTCATTGAGAAAGTTTTTTCATCTGGGAAAGGGAATGTGATCTGGCTTTGCTGGCAGCAGCTACTGCAGGGGCAGCATCCATTGTGGGAGCCCTCCACCTGAAAAGACTCTGGGAAAATTGAGCAGCTGGTCTGAATCTCATCTCTGAGAGGCAGTCCTGCCCTCCACCTAAAGCCCTTGGGAAATTGTGCAGCTGATCTGAATCTCACCACTTAGTCAGGCCCTGGGATGAGAAGGAGGAGTGCTGGCAGAGCTGGAGGCAGTTGTGGAGTGGGAATTCTACCTCTCAAAGATTCTGGGGAAAAAAGTTTTTGGTTGCTCCCAGAACAGTATGCAGGCCAAGAGAAGAGGAAATTCTTCTCCCCTGATTGTGCTACCTTGGAGGAACTGAGAACTTTCAGGTCCCCCAAGTATACCCTCCTCTTGACAAAGAATTCAAAAGTCAAGTAACTGGCTTGGAAAATGCCCAAAAAAGGGAAAAAATAAGACTATAGAAGGTTAATTTCTCAGTAAACAAGTATTTTCTTTTGGATGAGGAAGAACAATGAATACTGTCAGAGGAAGTCAAGGCTTCTGCATCCAGTACCTCCAAAATAAGTATGTAATTGTCTCAAGCCATGGAAGGCCTTGAAAAGCAAATCAACAGCTTGCTAAAGGAGACCCAAAAAATGCTGAAGAAAATAACACCTTTAAAAATAGGTTAACTCAACTGACAAAAGAGATCCAAAAAGTCAGTGAGGAGAAGAATGCTTTAAAAAGCAAAATTAGCCAAATGGAAAAGGAGGTTCAAAAGCTCACTGAAGAAAATAGTTCTTTAAAAACGAGAATGGAGCAGATGGAAGCTAAGGATTTTATGAGAAAGCAAGAAATTACAAACCAAAACCAAATGAATGAAAAAATAGAAGATAATGTGAAATATCTCACTGGAAAAACTACTGACCTGAAAAATAGATCCAGGAGAGACAATTTAAAAATTATGAGAGTGCCTGAAAGCCATGATCAAATAAAGAGCCCAGACAATTATCAAGGAAAACTGTCCTGATATCCTAGAACCAGAGGGCAAAATAAATATTGAAAAAATTCACCAGTCACCTCCTGAAAGAGATTCAAAAAGGGAAACTCCTGAGAATATTGTAGCCAAGTTTCAGAGTTCCCAGGTCAAAGAGAAAATATTGCAAGCAGCTAGAAATAAGCAATTCAAGTATTGTGGAAATACAACCAGGATAATACAGGATCTGGCAGCTTCTACATTAAGGGATCTAAGGGTTTGGAATAGGATATTCCAGAAGTCAAAGGAACTGGGATTAAAACCAAGAATCACCTACCAAGCAAAACTGAGTATAATACTTCAGGGGAAAAAATGACCATTCAAGGAAGTAGAGGACTTTAAAGCATTCTTGATGAAAAGACCATAACTGAATCCAAAATCTGACTCTGAAATACAAGAATCAAGAGGCTAAACAAGAAAGACAAATCATAAAGGACTTTTTAAAGTTGAACTGTGTTCATTCCTATGTGGAAAGATAATATTTGTAACTCCTGAGACTTTTCTCAGTATTTGGGTAGTTGGAGGGATTTTATACACACACACACACACGTACACACACTCACACACATATAGACAGAGAGCAAAGGGTGAACTCAATAAGAAGAGATGATATCTAAAAAAATAAAATTAAGGGGTGAGAGAGGAATATAGTAGGAGGAGAAAGGGAGAAATTGAACGGGGCAAATTATCTCTCATAAAAAAAGCAAGAAAAAGCTTTTTCAGTGGCGGAGAAAAGGAAGGACGTAAGAGGGAAAAAGTGAAGCTTACTCTCTTCACATTTGGCTTAAGGAGAGAATAACATGCTCATTCAATTTGGTATGAAAATCTATCTTACACTACAGGAAAGTAGGGGAGAAGGGGACAAGTGAGGTGGGGGCGGATGATAGAAAGGAGGGCAAATAGAAGGAATGAGTAATTAGAAGTAAACTCTTTTGGGGAGGGACAAGGTCAAAAGAGAGAATAGAATAAATGGGAAGCAGGATAAGAAGGAGGGAAATATGGTAGTTTACACAACATGAATATTATGGAAGTCTTTTGCAAAACTACACATATATAGCCTATATTGAGTTGCTTGCCTTCTAAGTTGGGATGGGTGGGGCAGGAGGAAGGGAGATAAGTTGGAACTCAAAGTTTTAGGGACAAATGTTGAGAATTGTTTTTGCATAGAACTGGGAAATAAGAAATACAGGTAATGCAGTATAGAAATCAATCTTGCCCTACAAGAAAAGAGAGAAGATGAAGATAAGGGAAGGGAGGGCTGCGAGAGAGAAGGGCATATTGAGGGAAGGGGTAATCAGAATGCAAGGCATTATGGGGTGGGAGGAGGGAATAAATGGGGAAAAAATTTGGAATTCAAAATTTTGTGGAAATTAATGTTAAAAACTAAAAATAAATAAACAATAAAAAAAAGAGAAGAAAAGCAACTGATCTGGAGAATAGATTGAAAAGAGAAAATGTAAGAATTAGAGTTAAGGTTTTATAAAAAAAAAACAATAAGTACATAAACCATTGATTAATATGAGTTTTTTAAAAAGAGAAGAAAACCAATTTACTAAGAGAGAACATATTACCAAAGAAGATGAGATCAAAGCAATTAGAAGAAATTATTTTGCCCAATTATATGCTAATAAATTTAACAATTTAAGTGAAATGGAATAATATTTACAAAAATACAAACTGCCTAGATTAGCAGAAGAGGAAATAGAATATCTAAATAGACATATTTTTAGAAAAAGAAATTCAACAGACCATAAGTGAGCTCCCTGAGAAAATAGTACCATGACTAGATAGATTTATAAGTAAATTCTATCAAACATTTGAAAACCAATTATTTCCAATATTAAATACATTTTTGAATAGTAGGTAAAGGGACCCTACCAAACTCCTTTTCTGAAGCAAAAATGATACTGACACATAAACCATGTACAGTAAAAACAGAGAAAGAAAATGTTGACCGATTTATTTAATGAATATGAATGCAAAAATCCTAAATAAAATTACTAGCTAAAAGATTACAACAATATTACAAAGATTATACATTGTGATCAAATTGGATTTGTACCAGGAATGTAGGGATGGTTTAACATAAAAAACATCATTAACATAATTGATTATATCAGTAACAAAAGTAACAAAAAATCATGATTACATCAATAGATACAGAAAAAGCATTTGATGACAATGCTTATTGCTATTAAAAACACTTGAAAATATACATATAAATGGATTTTCCTCAAATTGAAAAGAAGCATTTACCTAAAACTATCAGCAAGCATTATGTGTAATGGGAATAAGCTAGAAGCCTTTCCACTAAGATCAGGTGTGAAAAAAGGATGCTGTCACCAATATTATTCAATGCTGCACTGGAAATTCTAGCAATAGCAATATTATTTCTTGAGTTCAGAATTTTAAAATGTTAAGTTTCTAAAATGTATTTATTTAAACTGAGGTAGAAAAGCAGATATTATTAAGCAGCGAATAATGTCAAGATAGCTCCAAGGCAGGCAGATATAAACATACCATTCCTGGTATAAATCCAGCCTACTTTTAGTTTATAATCTTTATGATTTGTTATTTTAGCCTCTGATAATATTTTAAATTTATGATTATTAGGGATATTTTCTATAGTTGGTTTTTTTTTTGCCTTTTGATTTCCCCTGGTTTGTGTATCAAGACTATATCTGTATTATAAGAGGAATTTAGCAAGATATCTTCTTTTGATGCTTTTGTAAATAATTTATGTGATATTAGAATTGTTTTTTGAATATTTGATAGAATTCATTTGTGAATCCATATGATTCTAGAGTTGTTTTTTTTTCCTTTGTTTATGGCTTATCCAATTTCTTCCTCTGACAGATTAAATTCTTTATTTTTTGTTCTGTTACTTGGGTACTTTATATTTTGTAAATATTCATTTATTTAATTTGTCAGTTTTATTGGCATACAGTTGGGCAAGATGGTTTCTAATAATAAACTCTCCATTTCATTTCTTCAGTCTCTCACATCTATATCTCCTCTTCTCTCAGCAAAAGCTATTTCTCCCTACTTTACTGAGGCATTCAACATGAACTCCTCATCCTTTCTATACATCAAATCCCTTTAAGATAATTCTCTACTCCTTCTCTCTTTCCCCCCAGTCTCAGATAATGAAGTGCTTGCTAAGGCCAATCCCTCTTGCCTTTGATCTCAATCCCTTCCTGTCTACTTCAGCAGAATCCAACTTCAATCATCCCTCTCTTTAATCTTTAACCTCTGCTGCTGGTTTCAAGCATGCCCAAATCCCCCTACATTCTTTTACTAGACCCACCCATCTCCTCAATCAATTGTCCTATATCTCTCCTCCTTTCTCAATCAAACTCCTAAAAAAAGAGCTTAAAATACCCAATGCCTCCACAGTCTTCCACAGCTCATTCCTCAACACTTTGTTACCTGGCTTTTAACCTCATCACCAAACTGAAACTGCCTCCTCCAAAGATACCAATGATTTATAATTTGTCAAATCTGACCATCTTTTTCCAAATCTCATTCTTTTTGGACTATCTGCAGCAACTGACACTCATTGTTACTTTCTTTTCTCTGGGTTTTTGTCACACTATTTTCTTTTGGTTCTCTTTGGGTCTATCTAACCACTGATATATCTCCTTTTCAGGTTCAACATCCAGATCATATTCCACAACTGTGGTTGTTTCCCATCTAATATCATTTTTCTTCTCTCTCTGCATTCTCTTTCGGTTCCCATGACTTTAATTAGCATCTTTATGTTGATGACTCACAGATCAATATGTCCAGCTCTGGTCACTACTCTGATCTCTGCTATCTCTATTACCAACTGCCTATTGGAATTTCATACTAGATGTCCTGGAGACATCTTCAATTTAACATGCCCAGCACAAAATCTTTCCCTAAAAATGCATCCCTCTTCCAAACTTTTCTGTTTCCGCTAAAGTCACCATCCTACATATCCAATTAGTTGCCAAATTTTACTGTTTTTACCTCTGCAAAATCTCTTGAATCCAGCCTCTTCCCTGCATCAAACAGCTACCATTACAGTTCAGACCCTCATAACCTCATAAATAAATGACTACAGCACCTCTTAATTAGTCTTCCTTCTTCAGCTCCTTACCCACTCCAGTCTATTCTTCACACTTTTGGTAAAATTATTTCCCTTAAGCACAGATGTGGTCATATGTGTTAATGGGATATAAAATCTTCCCTGTCCATTAATAGGCCTCACATGGAGCCCTGGCACAGAGTCAATTAGGCTCTGGGCCGCACAATTCCTACACCTTGCTACGTACTGATTTCCAAGCTTCTTGGCACTAAGCCAATCAAGTGCCTTTGACTGGAAACTGTATATATTGTATTGCTTAGAGGAAAAGGAGAGAGAAACATGAATGAGGGAGAAACAGGAGGAAGGAAAAACAGGATGGGGGGAGAACTTGCTTAGAGGAATTTGCTTGCAATGTTGGGCACTCCATAGATAGGTAATGAGTACCTTACTAAATCTGACTTTCTGGTATCCTAAGAGCAAAGTTCCAAGTAAATATTTTGATTTTTGTCTTGGAGGAAAAGAGTTTGTTATATTTCGCAAGCCAACCATGGAGATACACATGTATAGTCATAACAGCTACTATGAGTATCACATTGATATTACATCATGTCACATCAATTCAGCTCTAGGATAAAAAATGAATTTGTCTATGTAGCTTTTAAAATCCTTCATAACCTGTATTCAAGCTACCTTAGACTCGCTGTACATAATTTCCTCTCTTGTATTTTGCAATCCAGCTAAATTGGCCTTATCTCTGCTCCTCATAAACAACACTCCATCTCCCATCTTCTATTAGAATGTCTTTGCACTGACCATCTAGAAGGTGATGCCTGAACTTCTCCATGAAAGCCTTTTCTAATTCCACCATCTTCTAGTGTTCTCTTTCCTAAATTACCTTGTAGCTAATTACTTTGTGCCTATTTGTGTTCTCTCCTATATACCCTTCTGGCAAGGTTTTGGCTAGACACAAAGACCCTTCTGGCAAGGTTTTGGCTAGACACAAAGACCCTGGGAATTGAATTTCTTCCAAGGATCTTGGAAGTCAGGCCAAGCCTTCCAGGGAGATATTACATCAATACACTTATGTATATCTTTGTTGTCTTTCCCATTAAAATGAAAGCTCCTTGAGAGTAGAGATTATTTCACTCATTGGACATGTATTCCCAGTATGTAACAGATTGCATGATATATAGTAACTGCTAACAGCTTGTTTTTTTATTGCTGATTAATTGATTGAACAGCTTTTCTCATCTTTGTTTTCTTCAATGCCAACTTCACTTCCTCTATAAGTAGATCTGGACCTATGAATACAAAATCCTAGGGATATATGGACAAAAATGGAAAAACAGACTCTACTTTCAAAAACTTCCATTCTACTGGAACATATACCATATAAAGAAATGAGAAAATACCAAATAATTTGAGGCATGTGAGAGCACTACAAACAAAAGAGGATCAAGTCTGGATTCCCATGAGAGGTAGCCCTGAGCTAAGCCTTAAGGAAAAGGAATCTAAGGTTGAAATGAAAAAAATAGCGCATTCCAGGCAAAGGGCACCCTGCATAAAAGGCAAGAATGGATATCTGAAATGGAATGCAGACTTCGGAGACAAGTAAATGGCACAGATTTCCTAGAACACAGATCAATATTGTGCTTGTCCTTCATTGCCAAAGAAGACCATACCATCAGACAAATGATGACGACTTGCACTTGACTTTGTTTTTGTGAGGGAGGGCTGTACAAGGTCACCAGCCTCACTTCTCCTCTGGAGCTATCTGAATCCAGTGACCAGATATTCATCAGGATGACTGAAGATGGCCCAGGATGCACTGGGAGATCTTGACCCCTTTAGGTTAGCGTTTATTCAGGTACTCATTTAGGGTGAGGTAACGCCCATTCAGTGAATAGGCCTGTTTAAGAAGTAATCAGGGGATGACACTTTTAATGAGGCCCAGAAAAATAACTACATCAGGCTGGGAGGGAAACAGCAACAGTTACTGTTGATAATCACTCTTGAGCCTGGAGGGTCCTGAAAACAGCCCTTAAGAGGAGCTTGGGCAGGGGCCTAGCGTTGTCCAATCTATGGGCTTGAGAGTGCAGTAAGGTTTAAGATTTTAGGAAAAGAAAGGAGGGGAAGGAGAGAGAAGAGGAGGGGAGGGGAGGGGGGAGAGAGGGAATGGGAGGGGAGAGGAAGGAGAGAGAGGGGAGGAAAGTGGGAGGGGAAGGGAGGGGAGAAAAGGAGAGGGGAGGGGAGAGGAGGGGAGGGAAGGGAACAGGAAATAAATCTGAAAGGATTGACTCTAACAGATTATGGAGAGCTTTAAATGCTGAATTGAAGATGTCCAAAACAGAACTCATTTTCTTCTCCCCCAAATTATTCCCTCTTCCAGACTTTTCTACCACAATCCTGATGGACATCCAATCTTACAAAATCATTGCATTCTTGATTCATCACTCTTGCCTCACAGAATATATCTGTTTCCAATTCCTTCCCAAAAGACAGAAATACCTCAAGTCAAACCTCACCTTAAATACTATTTATGAGACCCTGGGTAAGTCACTTAACCTGTCTGCCTCAGTCTATTCATCTATAAAATAGGGATAATAATAGTATCTATCTCTCAGGATTGTTATGAGAATAAAATGAGATAATATTCATTAAAACACTTTGCAAACCTTAAAATACTACACAAATGTCAGCTATTCATTATAATCATTACATTACATCATATTCATCAACTTCTCATCTAAGCACTCATTTTCTCGTACCAGGACTATTCTAATATTCAGCTGGTTTGTCTCCATGCTCCACGTCTTTTCTCATTCTAGTCTGTTCTCCATTCAGCTATTAAAGTGATATTCCTAAAGGTCAGGTCTAACCAAGTCACCCTCCTATTCGATGAATTCCAGGGAAATCCGATGTCCTCCAAAATAAAATATACAATCTTCTGTTTAGATTTTAAATTGCTTCACCATCGGAATCCTTCCTACCTTGTCCAGTCTGACTCTTTATTCTCTTCCACATACTCTATAATCCAGTGACATTGGTCTTCTTGCTGTTCCTCAAACACAATACTCCATCTCCAACTCTGCCTTTTATACTGGCTGTCCTCCATGCTTGGAATGCTCTCCATCCTCAACCTGCTTCCTGGTTTCCCTGGCTTTCTTCAAGATGCAACTCAATGAGTTGGTTTTCCCCATTTCCCTCCCTCCCCATGCCCCAGCTCTGGTGGCTCCCCTCTGATATTACCTTCCACTTACATTTGTATATATCTTGAATGAACAATTTTTGCATGCTGTCTCCCCTATTAGAATGTGAGTTCCTTAAGAGCAGGGACTATGCTTTCGCTTTTCTTTGTATTGTAAGTACCCAGCACAAGTATCTTTTTCCTAGTAACCACTTAACAAATTCTTGTTGGTTGGCTAAGAAGAATTTGTATTTCATCTTAGAGGCAATAGAAAGTCACTGTGGTCTCTTGAGAAGGGAAGTGATGACTTAGGAAAATTATTTGGGAAGCTATGTGGAAGATGATGTAGAGAAAAGAAAGAGTAGAAAAAGTCTAGTGAGGAAGTTATTACACAGTTTAGGTCAGAAATTGTGAGAGTCTGAATTAAGGTTTTAGCAGTGCATATAAAGAAAAGTAGAGACATGAGAGGTATCGTGGAGAAAGAATTAGCTGGAAGACAACTATATATGGGCTAAGTGAGAAATGAAGTGGAGATGTTTCCTAGACTCCAAATCTGAGTGATTAGAAGGATGATATCCTCAATATACGTAATTTGTGGCAAAAGAGTAAATTTGGGGACAATAAAACAAGTCTTGCTTTGAACACTTTGAGTCTGAGATGTATGCAGAAATGGTTATATTTGAGATGGATATTTCTATCTGCATATCCATCAGGCAGTTAGTAATATGGGAAAAGAGTCCAGGAGAGGCATGTGGTATGGATACATAAATTTGGAAATCATCTACATAGAAGTGATAATTAAATCCACATGAACTGTTAAAATCACCAAGATAGAAAATATGTAGAAAGACTTTGGAGAACACCTGAAGGTGCAGGACAAAGAACATTCAGCTAAAATAAAAGATAACAAGGAGCTTTCAGACAAATTGAGGGAGTACCCGGAAAGAGGAATGCAATGAAAGTTAAGGTAAGAGATAGTATCCAGGGAAAAATAGTCATCAAAAACATCAAAAGTTGGGAAGAGTTCAAAAAGGCTGACTGAGAAAAGCCATTGGATTTAGCAACTAAATGTTTCATTTGTTTATGGCAAAGGTGGGGAGCCTGCTGCCTAGAGGCTACAAAGTGGCCTCTAGGTCTTCAAGTGCAGTCCTTTGACTGAATCCCTGGTACATGGGTTTCAGGAAGAAGTCAAGTTGTAGAGAAGAAGCTAGACTAAAAGGGGTTGTACAGTGAGTGGGAGGTGAGAAAGTAAAGACAATTGATAACAAAAGGTTTTCTTCAGATGTTTAGCAATGAAAAGAAAAAATAGGACAATAACTTGAGGGGATGAAGTGATGGTTTCTTGGGTGGAGAGGGAGGGAGAAGGGAAGCCTGAACATATTTGAAAGCATCAAAGTAGGAAGCAAGTAGCCCAAAATGATGCCCCATTCCATAGAATGCCATTGTGGTCCTCTTACCTCAGAAACGTTCCTAGAGAGCTGAGGGACAGAAGTTAACAACATGGTTTGGTTTGGTTTGCTTGTGTGTTTCACTGGATCTGTGATTTCATTTGTGAACAGAGCTCCTGATGAGAAATTTCATATGCAGATGGGCAACACCTACATTTTATGGTTTTAGAAAGTTGCCTAAGGTACTGAGAGAAAGAGTGAGGTGCTCACTCTCAAGGTCTCACCTCTGGATGTAGTTGATATGCATCAGTTAGGAGTTTAACCCAGTTCTTCCTCACTAACTGCACAGCCAACTCTCAATCCACAATGCCACAGTGCCTAAGAGTAACAGTCACTTATGTTTATATAGTGCTCTCAATTTTGCAGACTACCTCCCCTACACCACGTATTTGTTCCTCATAACAGCATTGTGAGATAGATCCTATTTGTCCATTTTACAAATGGAGAAACTGAGGCTCCGAGAGGGTCGGCAACTTTACTGTAATCGCACCAATCACGCCAGTTAAGTGTCTGACACAGGATATAAACCTAGACTGTCCTAACTTTCTTAAGCATTATATCTTCCATGCCATGCTACACCTCAATTTGTTTAGTTTAAACCCTCCAAAACCATGGTAAAATGGAATTTATATGAATTTTTTTTAATGGTTAAGCACATATTTTCTGTTTTCTGTCACTTTTCTAATCTCAACTGAGCACTGTGACATTTCTCAGCAGTTTATTATTGGCTCACAAGAGGGCAGCATAAGCCACTGAAATATTTCCCTTCATGTCGTAACATTGTTTCAGTTTTCCCCATAGCTTCGAGGGGATTTGAGAAATCGGCCCAACATCTTAGCCCTCTGACATCAAAATTCTGAATAAAAGAAAGTCAGTGAGTGAGCTCCCTATTCCCTCTCCCAACCCTCCCAACTCAGTCCCACCTGAAAGCTTCTATAAGACACAGTATAGTGAAAATTGCACTGGATCTGGAGTCTAAGGACCACCTGTGTGGCCTTGGACAAATCATTTAATACTTGTCTGCCTTTCAGATTCTTTTCTGTAAAATGAGGAGGGTGGAATCATTGCCATCTAAGTTCTCCTCTAGCCCTAAATCTATGGGAATTTTTAATCGGGGTTCCATGAATTATTACGTTTGTTAGTCTGTAGTGTGCATCTTTCATTTTAAAAGGATCAATGACATCACCCGTGGTGTCCTGCCTTGCATGAGAATTGGATTAAAGTGAGGCAAAGCTGCACAAAGTTGTCAGCCTCGCCCTCTCTTCCTGAGTCATTCGAGTCCAGTGGCACAACAAAAGTCAAGACAGCTGGCAGCACCTCAGGATATAGTGATGACCTTGGCATCTCAATGCTTGACCAAGCTATAAGCACTCCAGGGGACCTGATTCAGACACCTTCATAGAAAGAACAAATTGTTTTTATTGACCCATTCTACCGGAGAAAACCTTCATGTGCTTGGGGTAGACATCTCCCTGACTCAACAAGTTTGAGGCTTGTCAGTTACCCTCAACCTGCCTTAGCCCGTCGGCCAAATCAGTTTACTGGGGTGTGGTTTCTACACATGCTACAGCTTCATGCAGCCACGGGTGAGAGTTGGGTGTAGACAGCAAAGGTAGATGAGCAGCCTGAAGGGGACTTGGCAAGCCCACACACCAGTGATGCCAGTCCTCCTTGAATACCCCATGTACCCCAAGATACATTCATTAATTTTTATTTCATTTTTGCACTCCTTTCCAAAGAGAATTTCTCCTTCACTTTCTTCATTATCTGTCCTCCTTTTCAGTTTACTCCAAATTTGGTTCAAGACCCCAATACTTGTCTCATCTGTGAGATTATATGTATATATGTGTGTGTATGTATATATATGTATGTATACACACATTCACACATTTATATGTATATGGATGTATATATATAGATATATGGATTGTATTTCAGTATAAATGATTTCCTTTTTATTTATATTGTATGTACTTAAAAATATTATTCAGATAAGGCATCCACAGGCTTTACAGGATTAACAAACCGATCCATGGCTCAAAAAGGACAAAAGATTTGGCATCACTCTGCTATAATAGGAAAAAGCTCTTTGAAGGAGAAGGTTATTTTAGTTGTTTGTATTGCCTTTATATTTGTATTGTCTTTGTCTTCCTGGAACAAAGCACAGTACCTTGCACAAATAAGTCCTTAATAAAGGCTTCTTGTGTAATATTCCCTGAGGACTCACTCTTCCCCAAATTGCACTGGGAATGGCAGGTTGAGTTCCTGAAGGGTCAGCTGTCATTATTTTCAGAGCTCTAGGGAGGTTATCCCGTAGGTGGCTATCCTCCCAATACTATCTCACAAGGCCCTATCAAAGTGTTTCTTTTTAAGAGTCAGCCAGCAGATTTTATAAGTTTCTCAACAAAGGCATTTATTCAAATTACATAGCAAGATCAATAACTTAAAAGCATTTGCTAAATGCTTTTAGAGGGCACTCTCCCACAAATATACCAAACCCATGGAGGAAATGTAGGCACAAACTTAAAGTACTTTACCATATTTACTAGTCAAGTGTTTCACTTTTCACGTTTGAAGAAACATCCTCAATTACTTATATATTGACAAAAAGCCCGTTAACATCTCAGTACAAGAACTGTTCCCTGCTTGAATCTTTCAACAAGTGGCCTATTGATTTCAAAGTATTTTTTTCATAGCTCTGCCTATCTTGGCTGCTTCCCAGGATGTTAGAAAGAATACCAGATTATTCCACATTTTCAAGGTCTCTATCCTTCATTGGACACCATATGAACAGAATAACACAATCTCAGTATTGGCAGAGCCACAGAGCTACCTAGCTCAACTTTTACCTGAATAAGAATTTCCTCTACAATATAGTCAATAGGCATTACCCAACTTCTACGTCAAGTCCTCCAGTGAAGAGGTCAATCTCTCAACAGAGGCTTCTAATGGGATAAGTATCTGGTATCCCCACCTAATGTGCCTCCTACAGAAGGAGAGGTCCTATATGGTTCCTCAGAGAACAATAAGTAAGGGTAGGAGTTTAGTATTATTAACAGGAGCAGGTTAGTATTAAGCTTGGCATAAGAAAAGACTGCATACAACTAAAGAGTAATATCTTAGGTACTTAACTATGGATGATCCTGATGAGGATGGCAAATTATATTGAGTCATCAACTACTCTGTGGTCTTTCTATGTCTGATGTTTCTACTGCTTATCATCATTATTGAGAAACCCACGGTGAATTGAAAAGAGTTGTCATCATCTAGCACACAGAATAGATTGTTAAGATCTGGGACATGGTCTTTCTGAGGAGGGAAGGTGAAGACTAGAATTTCTGGTATTTGTTTTACACATTCCATATTCTTTCATAGGTTCATTATCCTGCTTCTTTCTGCTTTTGTTTTTTTCTTCTTTTTCTCCTACAGTGTTGCCTATGAAGGAATCTCAAATCCCCAAAGTCAATTGTGTTAGTAGTATCTCTAAGGCTATTGACGGCTATTCCTTTAGAAGACTTTTAGGACCCTGTGACCAAGAGACAGGTGTTGTGGAAACAATATTTATCATGTGCAGGCTAGGATGGGTTTCCTTTCCTACTTAAAAATGGTGAAACCATCCTTGAAACTCCAAGGGGACCAAGGTTAAAGCTGTTTATAGCTTCCTGGTAGCCTGAGTGCAAAAGGCTCCCCAGGCTTACCTACAAAGTGAGGCTGGTGACCTTGCACAGCCCTCCCTCACTTAAAACAAAGTCAGGTGCATGTCATGTCATCATTTCCCTGATGTCATGGTCCTCTTTGAGAATGAAGTACAAACAGTTAGAACATATGTTTGACCAGATTATAACATTCACAAATGTGAAAGCAGAGAAATTGTGCTCAACTGAATCAAACTTTTATTGTAGGTATACATCTTTCCATGAAATCAAGTTTAAGTTAAGTAAATCTTTTGTTAACTGTTAAATGAACTACTCATTTCACTTTAACCCTGAACCTGAACTACCTGACTGTCTTGGGTCAAACCTGGTCCACAATATTCTCCAAATATTCTTTTAATCATGAATTTTACCAAGGATATGAATCAAGTTAGTTTACTGTTTATATACTTTACAGTCTTTGTCTTTCTACAATCCTGAGGGAATTCTATTATTTTCCAAGATCTTTCAAGGACTTCAGAGAGATAGCAATATCATTTGTCAACTCATTCAGGAACTATTTGTGGGCAATAAGTTTTCCAGTGTGGCTACCAGATTCCCTCTCTATGGTCTAGGTAAAACAATTCTTTATATTTTATTGTTCGATTTATGGAACTAGTCATATTCTCTTCCATGTGGGAGCTCAATCATACTTTTCTGTATGTTGTGGAGAGCTGGTCCTTTTCTCCTCCATAATATAGGGACAAGAGAAGCCTATTCCATATTCTGCTGTGAGGCACAGATCACCTCTGGAATGCTTTTAGGTCACTCAGAAAGAGATGTTTAGAGATTGCTTAAGAAGTGTGAAATTGACTACTTTTGAATTTAGTGAAATGTGATATTCTTTCCCTCACATATCTTTATTTCTGCATGGCAGATAAATAATCCCAAACCTTCCTAGAAAAATAGATTTCAACCAAAAGTGACCGTTAGTTCCTCAAAAAAAAAAATAGCTGCTTAGGAAAGCAAATGGCAAACAAGGTATAAATTCACAAAGATGAAGATATCAGATAAAAATAAAAACTGGAAAAGAAGGGACTAGGAATGCACCCCATTTTACACATTCAGATAAAAAGAAATCTTAAGACTATCATTTTGTTTTATTCTTTCTCACCAACAATTACCTTAGTTATCCCTATTCAACCCAATGTAGTCATTCAAAAAATTTTCTTTCATAAATATTTAGATAAAAGAGAGCTGCTTTGTGGAAGTGAGGTGGGGAATATTTTAAATGATTTGATTAATTTCTCTAATTTTCCACTTAACTTTTCATATAAAGACACGTACTTGGTGACCATTCTTGCTACTTGGTTCAAACATTTTCCTAACCACCTAGATGATTTGGCTATACCTATACTACATACTTCTCTCTCTCTCTCTCTCTCTCTCTCTCTCTCTCTCTCTCTCTCTCTCTCTCTCTCTCTCTCTCTCTCTCTCTCTCTCTCTGTATATATATTTAATTTATTTAATTTCCATATAAATGTTCTAGCTGAAAAGAGATTACAGATGTTATGAGTTGGAAATAAGATCCATATCTTGTTGTCAAGAACAAATGCTGGCACTATGTATGTATATATTATTTTTGGTCCAGACCTGCAATTTTATCAGTGTAGGGAACTCAATCCCTTCACATCCTGCTCCAAGGAAGATTCAAAACTCATCTACTATAGAACTTAAGGTTCTAGAGTTACTTAAGTGAACTGCCTAGGATGACAGAGCTAGTGTGTCACATAAAAGATTTGAGCCAAGAACTTCCTAACACCAAGGCCAACCCTCTATTTATTCCAACATTCTGTACAAAATATAACCCATTAGTATGATACGTACACAGCAGAAAAGCAATAAATGTGGTAGGAAGTGGTCTATTCTTAGAGACACTTCTACTTGCATTAGAACTCAGGCTCCAGCACTTAATATTGGAGTTATGTTACATTGAGCAAGTCACTTAAGCTCTGTCTTTATTTCCTTGACTAAGAAATGCAGATAAGAACCCAGACTTTCTCCTATCTGCTCCACTTCAAATAATGATCACTATTGCCTAACGGACTAGCCTTCTACTTTCTAGACCAAGGAGAAATTATTTATGGTCCTTATTCTTCCACAAACTATATTTGTAAAGCACTCTAACTTCTTTGTGCCTCTGTTGCCTCATTTGTAAAAGCAGAGACAAGAAAAAGGTTAATTATTAAATTAGCCTGCATTGAAATTCTATTAAAATTAAATGGTAAAAATGCTTATTTATAGAAAAAAAAGACCTGATTATCCACAAAGACCATAGGATCTTATCATAGGATAGAAAGACTAGTTGGTCAAAAGAAAAATAAGCTCTTCCAGAGAAAGACTATTTTCATTAGTCTTTTATTTAAACAAAAAATTCATTTGATTGACTGCATTGACTGTTACAGTTGATATTGGCTGACAAGTAGCTGTGAAGTCCCTTAATAGTAATATTGTAAAGAGAAACAAAAATCATCGTATCATAAGATCATAAATTTAGAGCTAGAAGGAACTTAGATGTCAACTAATTCAATTCCCTCATATTACAGACAAGGAACGAAGACCCAGAAATGTTAAGTGACTTATCTAAAGTCACACACATAATAAGTAGCAGTATCAGAATTGGAACCCAGGTCTTCTGACTCCATATACAACACACAAACTACTGTATCATGCTGCCTCCTGGAAAAAAAGTAATAATTTAACCACTAAAACAGGAGAGCAGAGTGCTGAGCGCACAGTAGGCAGCCAGCTCATAAATACTGGGTGAGTGGAATTTAATTACTGAAACAAAGTGAATAACAAGTAATTAAAAAACACTAGATTTCAACTTCTTACAGAATCTCTCAGACAACATCTTACGACAATACCCATAAGTATTGCAGGGCAGTTTTTTGTGAATGTTGTTTGAGTCATAAGCAATGATTAAGGTTAACACCTAGAAATAAATATCCCTTTTACCAAGAACAACAATGTTGTGATTCTAGTGAAGAAAAAGTCAATAAGAAACTTCTCATCTGCTGCAAAATGGCAGCCATCACTTTGGGTGAGATACATCTGTGTAAAAAGAAGAATGTCCTTAGTTTCTTCCCATATGGGGCATATCTTGAGGCCAAGGAATTAAAATGCAAGTTTTCTGGCATCTTTCTTCCCCAGAATTTTCAAGAAAATAGGATAGAGTTCATGGAGGTACTTCCAGATAACTTGGATCTTACGAAAAGCAAAACTTCAGGTGACAAGTATGTGCAGATATTTCATTTCTTTTGGGTCTCTGATGAAGAAACAAATAAAAGGCTTATGAAACAGGGAGAATGGCATAGCTACAGAACTCGACTCAGGGGAACTTGTTTTTGAGGATCTCAGCTCCTCTCATTACTACCTGATGTGATCCAGGGCGAGTCACCTCTCTGGGTCTCTATTTTCTCATCTAAAAAAAGGGAGATTGGACCAGATGATGTCTAAGGTACCTTCTAGCATCAATGATCCCATGACAGTGTCATGTCACCATAAGGATGAGGATTATGAGAGAAACTATCATGCCATAGTTACTGGCTAATTATTTCATCCACCAATTGGCAGTCAGAAATACTAGCTACTGGACATAACCACAAAATCTTGAAGTTAGAAGGAACAAGAGAAGTCATCTAATCCAACCTATACTTTGAAGAATCTACAACACTGTCAAAGGAGTGATTGCAAAATTTGTTTCAAAATCTCCAGGAAGAAGGAAGATAGCTCTGCATACAGCTCATCCCACTTTAGGACAACTCATTCTTAGGAAGTTTTTCCTTATGTCAGGCTTAAATGTGTAACCCCTATCATCCTGTTAGTCACTGCTCCTAGTTCTTTTCTCTACGTCCCACAGCCTAACCTCTGTTCCACAAGAAACCCCTTAAAATATTTGAATCCAGCTGAATTTTCTCTTCTCTAAGCTATTTGTACCCTATTCCTTCAACCAATTTTCTTATAGCACGATATTAAGGCCCTTCACCATCCTGCTCACCTCTGGGCACTATCCAGATTGTTTAAGTCCTTTCTAAAATGAGGTGTACAGAACTTAACACAAACCTTTAGAACAGCACTTCTTAAATTGTGGATCACAACCCCAGGAGTTGAGAAAAATTTGGCAAGAGTAACAGGTTTTTGAACACACAATGACCAAAAATTAATTCAAAATCCAACAAGTGATGAATCCATGGTATTTCTGGCAACTCTTGCCCATGTTCCATCACCTAAATTTACTGCAGCTTTGGTTCTGAACACATAACATCTACCCTTTGCATTGCTCATGCCATTACACTATGCAACATCAACAAATGCTGCTAGGAACATCTCAGCTCAGATTTGAGACTATTGCATGTCATGGGTTTCTGCGTTTTTACTATACAAACAAAATCATTAAATGAATTTTGACTTGGGATTAGGACAGAATTTCCAACAATTTCTGAAATGGCCCTAAACATACTTTTGCCATGTTGTACTATGTATTTAGGTGAAGCAGTGTTCTCAGAATTGATGATTATAGTATCAAAATATCAATCAACTCTGAAAAACATTGAAGATGCTCTATGTCTTGCAGTATGAAATATTGTACCAAGATTTAATTCTTTATATAAAAATAAACAAGCACATCCATCTCTTTAGTATGCAAATTTGCTTTCCTCTTTAACAAATGGCAAAATTACATGTATACCAAAGAATTGTTTTAAAATAAATTTTTTTATGATTTATTATCAGTAAAAGCTTGATTGAATATCTATTGTAATTTACCCAGGGACACGTAAAAATTCTTCAGGTAAAAAAGAGATCTTAAGTGGAAAAAGCTTAAGAAACCCTGCCTATGTATCCTGACTAGAGTAATACACAGTGGAATTATCATCTTCCATGTACCTGTCTTACTGACGAAAGTTCAATAAGCAGATGGAATATGAGCATTTGAAAGTTTGCTATTTTTTCACTGAAAAATAACATGTGCCTGATATATACAACCTAGAAGAAATCAAGGTCTACATGAAGGCAAATGGATAGCAGATACATTGAAAATCATTAAACAGTCCTAAAGTAGTGTTGTCAAGCTCAAATAGAAATCTATACATAAGGATCCCTGAAGGTCACATACTGACTTAGTGTTAACATGCAGTATTATCTAGTTTTATTGTATTTTTATTCATTTCATTAAATGTTTCTGAATTATATTTTAATCTGGTTTGGGCCACATTTGGAGTGTTGTGGGCTGGGCCCCATGTTTGACAGCTCTGGTCCTGAAAGATCTGAAGAAAAATATCAGTGTCAGTATCAGTGGTATACTGGGAAAAGCCTGAGACTTTGAATCAAAAGACATGAGTTACATTCTGCTAGCTCTGCTTTTGAATTATTTCTGTGCCTTAGCCAATCCGAGGCTCATATTCTTCAGCTTAATAACTAGAAATATAATACATTCCCTCCCAACTGGCAAGGTTTTTGTGACTTCCAAACAAGGTGATGTTTAAGAACATTCTTTTAATGTAAAGCACAATATGAATGCTAGCTATTATTAATTTGAAAGTACAGTCCCTTTCTACCCTTTATTAATTTAATTTCCAGTGAATCAGTGTTTCTGAAAGTAGGTTAGAACATATTTACTGCTTCTGGGGAATAGATGGGCAATGGAAAGAGTACTAGATTTTTAATCCCTTCTCAAATCAAATACTTCATCTCTGATTCTTAGTTTCCTCTCTTTAAATGAAGGAGATTGATTCTAGGACCTTCTCAGGTGTCTTGTAGGCTACAATTTATGATCCTATGAAGACAGAAGAGGACAGGATGGTTATAAAGTACTTAGAGAGAGAAGACTGTTTTATAAAGATCTTTATCAGATATAATTAAATGGAAGAAATAGAGAGTGGAGGAATTTAACAGATAAAGGTTTAAATAAACAGGATATCAACAAACATAGTATACATAAGCACTTGAGGAGATAAGGCTTAAATAGGCCAGAGCTTTTCCTCATGAAACTTAAAAACATGTCCAAAAATGAACTCATTCACTTTCTCCAAAAATTTATCCCTCTTTCTAACTTCCTTATTACTGACAAAGTCACCACTATCCTTCCAATCACCCAGGCTTATAACTGAGGTTCCATCCTTCACTCTTCACTCTTTCTCTCACACTATACCTACCCCCATCCCCATTCAATCTGTTACCAAGGTCTGTCAATTTTATCTTTATAACATCTCATCTCTTATATACTCCCTTTTATCTCCTCTGACACTGGGACCATTCTGGTACAGGTCTCTCTTATCTCATGACTGAACTGTCACAATAGCCTGCTGGTTGGTGTCCCTACTCCAGACCATTCTGTACTCAGCTACTAATTTTATTTTACCAAGATCCAGGTTTGAACACGTTACCTGCCTATGTGATAACCTCCAGTGACTTTTTCTCACCTCCAGGGTCAAACACAAGATCCTCTACTTGGCATTTAAGTCCTTCACAACCTCCTCTGCCTACCTTTCAAGTCTTTTTACATCTTACTCCTCCCAAGTACTCTACAATGCAGTGACCTCCTTATTGCCACTCCCACAAGACACTCCATCTCCCATCTCCAGGCATTTTGCAGGAGAATGGAGATGAGGGATTGATGAATAGTCATAGAATGACATTTACTTGACTGGTAAAAAAAAGTTCATGAAATGGGTAGTATCAAGCATCAAATGCTTGACCCCCACAAACTGATGGCTAGTCAAGTGTTATATAACCATTATTAAGAGTAAGGAGATCACATGTTGTGGAATCAAAAGTTATTATAGGATTAAGAAAATAAAATTAGAAAGGAGAAAGACTTGTGACTATAGTTGGCGAAAGTGAACCAGAATGGGCATTACAGAAAAAGAATATGAGTTTCTGGAGAAGTTCAGGGGCATCAAAGTGGCAGGGGGCAGAGGAACCTGAGGAAGCCACAGTAGCATCAGGGGCAGCTGCAGTCACTGTTTCTGGAGCTCTAGGACCACAGATTGTGGGGTTATTGAGAGGCTGACAGTATACCCCTCACCCCCCCTGGAAGCAGAGAAATACCTTGACAAAGAGCTTAAAAGTCAAGTAAATGGTTGGGGAAATGAGCAAAGATTCAAAAAAGAATCAGACTATAGAATTTTACTTTGGTGACAAGGAAGATCAAAATATACAAAGAGAAGAAACAACAAAGTCAAAGCTCCTACATCCAAAGCCTCCAAGAAAAAAATATGAATTGGTCTCAGGTCATGGAAGAGCTCAAAAAGGAGTATGAAAACCAAGTAAGAGAAGTAGAGCAAAAATTGGGAAGAGAAAGTAAGATGATGCAAGAAAATCATGAAAAATGAGTCAACTGCTTGCTTTGTGCAAGCTTTTAGGAGTTTTGGAGACTCAAAAAAATGCCGATGAAAATAACACGTTAAAAAATAGACTAACCCAAATGGCAATAGAGATCCAAAAATCCAACAAATAGAAGAATGTCTTAAAATGCAGAACTGGCCAGATGGAAAAGGAGTTCCAAAGCTCACTGAAGAAAATAATTCCTTAAACCTCCTTTGGTTAACTGTTCAATGACTTTTGAGTGCTGTGCCAATAAAAAAAAAAAAAACATGAACTAATAGGGATACAGTGTTGGACCTACTCCTAACACTGGAGTTCTTAACTTTTTGTGTCACAGACATTTTAGTAATCTGATAAAACCTACAGATTCCCCAGAATCAAATTTTTAAATGTATAAAATAAAAATTAGAACCTGGGGTGATGCTGTAGTCTAAGATCCTTGTGTTTCTATCTAGGGCAATTCTAAATCTCTTAGAGAACTGAAGCATAGGATCATAGATCCAAAGTTGGATAGGACCTTACAAATCAATCTAATCATTTTAAAATTGAGGAAACTAAGACCCGAGGATGTTACATTACTTGCTGAAGGAGATGGTATAACTATTAAGCAGTAGATCCAGGATTCAAACCCAAGACCTCTGATTCTAAATCCAATGCTCTCTCCATTGTGTTATGTTGCCTCTCCCTAGGCACCAACTTCACTTACATAGGTTTTTTTTTTTTAAACCAACCAGCCTTGTCTGAGCTAAACTAGTCCTCTCCCCTCTATTTTCACCTACAGTGTCCTGGGATCTCCAGCCTCCGGAGATGCAGAGCAAGCATGCTTGAAAATCTAATTTATTCTATATGAGGGCACTCACCAAGTCACCAAGCTCAAGCAGTAATTTCATGGTCTTGAGCCCAACTAAAATCTTCCTGTATCTGCAGATGGTGCTAATATATTAGTATGGAATATAATTAAATTTAACATATACACAAGTGGCTACAAGTTAAATGCAATATATACACATATTTTAAGAATTAGGTCAAAGAGACAAGCCAGCCTCCCTCCTAAAAATACTAAGCTCCTGTTCTTCTGTCAAAGAAGCATTTCCAAATGTGTGGAGAACACCTGGAAGAGTTACAACAAAAGACTTGCATAAGCAGAACAATTAACGCAAAGCAGGAAAGAGTACTCGGCCTTACCCAAGAGGTTTCATTAAGATAAATCTTATCTGAACTTTAATAGCCATTTTTACAGGGCAGATCTGAGACAGACAGGCGATTTGCATTCTTGCTTAAGTCTTGTACACAAACAACCCCAGTAAGGCTTTTTCAAGAAGTTAGGCTCTTCTCTGCTGAAGATAGACAGTCATCACTCTTTGTCCCATAGTACTTCTCTGAGGACATTCAGGGAAGCAAAGAACAAGACTCTGACTCAGAGGGGGTACATCACATCGTTAACACTACATTAAAAAAAACAAAAACAAACTAGCAAACACTAAATCTTCCCCCATCAGGAAACTATGAGCACTGTACTGAGCTGAAAGTTAGGAAAACCCACCCCCAGCAAGCTCTTTGACCTAGGGCCAATCCTCTCTCAGTTTCATTTTCTTCTTCATAGTCTGCAAAATAAGATATTTGGGCTAGATTATCTCTATGGAACTTTTCAGCTCTAACAATCTCTGCCAGAAAGAGTTGAGTTTTAGAGTCCTGATTAGTGAAAGCAAGTTGGGTTTCAGGGATGGAGAAACTTCAGCTTCAAGGCTACATGTGGCCTTCTAGGTCCTTGGGTGGGGCCTTTTGACTGAGTCCAAGTTTTACAGAAGAAATCTTTTTATTACAGGGATTTGTTCTGTGAAGTTTGGATTCAGGCAAAGGGCCACACTTGAAGACCTATAGGACCACATGTGGCCTTCAGGCTGCTGGTTTCCCACTCCTGAAGGTCCTGTGGGATCATTTGAATAGATTGCTTCCATTTTGTAGAGGCTCTGAAATGTTACCACCTGAACATGGGACAATCCTGCCTAAATGGTAGCCTAGCTGAGTGGCTGCTCAATAAAGTAATGTTTTATGATATTAATACTGATTGGTGGCATTGTTCCTTCTTTATTATGGAATATGTCGATATTCTCCATTTTAGCATTTCAGAGTGCTGCTCTATCTGTAGCACCAAGGGCAAAAAACACTAGCATTATGCTTGGTGGGACAAAGACTCAGTATGGGAGGGGCTTCCCTTGTGCTATTTCTGACATTTGCACAATGGCCACAGTCAATGATATGTTTGACAAGTAACTACCCTGGTCTATCATAACTTCCATTGTTGTCTCTTCCTCATCCCAATCCCTATCCCAACTACAGTTTTCCTATTGTCATTTCTCATGGATATCCATTATGAGCTCCTCTACTTGTTCAAAATCATTGTTTGTCACCCCCGCCCACAACCAATGCTTCCAGCTTCTAACCTATGTTCCTCTACTACTACTCCTCCTTCAAAACACCACTCAGAATTCAAGTATCTACGAAATGTTCTTTGTTAACTCTGCTCCATTACCCCATATCCATTATGCTTGTAAATATCAATAAATCAGGTTTGGTTTAGATTAATTTGTTTCTATTAATATACTTTGGAAGTACTTGTATTTGTATACTCTCCCCTACACTAGGCTATAAGTGTTTGAGGACAAAGTTTTGAGTGTTTCTTTTGTACCTAGTTCAATGCTATGAACAAATTGGCCAACTGACTGAATAATGTACATATAATCACATAAGAATATTTCAAGCCCAAGTTCAAGGATTTCTCAGGGTCATGAACTAACAGTAGCTTAAATGTCAAATGTTTAAAAGGAAACTAATGCTTCTAATGGAATTTAGCAGTAAATATTGTGGAAACTAAATAATAGCAAAAAAAATTTATTGTGCCCCAATTTTATTTTTTCTTCCCTTTGGATTTAGTTTTTTGTGAAAATTCATGTTTTAAAATATATTCCAAATGCTGGTTCCACATGCTTATATTCTCTTTGATTAGCAACACTTGGAATATGTATTAAGAAAAACTTGTGAACACTTATTCTTTGGAAGTTTGTAAACATCTGTTTCAAGACACTGTATCATCCAATTGGAGGGACTGAATTAGGAACTTTGGGTGATTCAGCTGTATTATGGAGAATTACTAGAAAGTTATGGAAGGAAATCCATAATTTTCTTCCAAGTTTTCTGTCCCTTTGATTTTATTATCCTTTGATCATGTTTCCTAAATATTTTGTTGGAAATTAAAATTTTGATTCTTGTCTTAAGTGGGTTTTCACTAGTGGCTATCACATGCCAAAACTTTGGCTTAAATTAATAAACTTCTTAAACAAAAAAATTAAAAAGCACTTACTATGTGCAAATTACTGAGAATACAAATGGCAAAAAGTAAGGCAGTCCCTAAAGGAGCTTGTGTTACAATAGAAGATAACACATACAGGATACTTCATCAGTAGAAAGATTCCATGGTCTTTAGGGTGCAAGTGCAAAACAAATTGTAATGTTATCTTCTTCAATATCATTTTCATTACTAGAACCATATCCATTTCTGATGCTGAACCTTTTCAGAGTATCAAGGACTTTGGTGGAAAGAAAGCTCTTTTCCAGGTCTGTAACAGCTATGGCTGTAGCTAGAAGGCTACAGAAGCTGTAGAGTTAGATGCCAGGTTAGACCTCCATAAAGGTTGCTTCCCTCTGTGATAGCTATAGCCAGGCTGGAAGTACAGCTGGTGGTACTGCTACTCAGAGTACTCTTGGGATTACCTAGCCATTAATGCCAGTTGGTCAGTGGTTGGTATTGGTGGTAGCAAGGATAGCAGACTCCTTTTCTGCAAGGGTTGCTTCCCTCTATGATGGCTGAAGTGATTGGATAGGAAGCAATGGTTTTAAAGACCAGGTTTTAAAGACCAAATACTGTGTCTAACTTGTTGGATTCCCTTTAGCATAATGCTGTAGGTTTTCAGTGTCTTAATAAGTACTGTGTAAAATAGAATCATAGATTTGTAGAAATTGAGAGCTGGAAGACCAACTCTAATTTTAAGCCTTAGCACTCTTCTCATCCAACCCTCCATATGTTACAGATAAGCAAAACAAGCCAAAAAAAGGTTGTCATTCACAGAGCCAAGGTGAAAGTGATGGTAATGATGAGTATGATAATAACTGATGATTAATAAGTGACTATGGGTACTCAGATATAATCTCAAAGTTCTCAAGCAATGTATGAATATGTCTGGGGGAGAAACTGGCTTATGAAAATGCAATCTCAGCTTGTACCAAGGGAGGGAATTTGAGGATAACTGCTAAATACTTAGTGTTTCTTCTTTCATTTTTAGTATTTTTCAAAGAAACCTTAATTACATGTGAGAGGAGTTGAATCAAATGATTGAATAGTCAATAGAATATTCCTCTGGAGAGGAAAAAAAAGGAATAGAATTATGTCCCAGGAACTAAAAGATAGAGAACATTCTTTCTACCTCAAAAACATTTGTTTGTTTTTCTGGTATTGCCTTTCCTTATGTATTTATACATCCAAAAATAATATCATTCCAAAATCAAATCAGTCTTCTCCTAACACACTTTTCTCCTCTCCCTTCCCATCTATTCTGAAAGGGAGATCCTTTGGGCACTCCTACCCAAAGAAATGATGATTTTCAAATGAAGACTGACCTCCCCTAAAAACCAAAGACATAAAAAAAAATTCTACAAATTCTTCCCCACAAAGCTAACCAACTTCAGCAGGGGAAAGTTAAACACTTTAGGATGTTTATCTCTGAAGTTTATCCTAGTGCATTGTGGCTTCCAGAAACAAGCTATCAGGACAAATTCAATCTCCTTCACGCGGATCCACACTGAGCTTTAGGAGCTTCTCTAACGTTCCTTTCTAAGTTTTGGTTAACAGTGACATTGAGGTCCAAATGTATGTTCTTCTTTTCTAGATTCTCCTTTGAATGGTTTCTGATCCTTGATAATAAAAACAATAATTCACATTGCTGTAGCACAACCTCATGAGGTATGTGTTACAAGTTTTACTATACTTACTTTGCAGATAAAAAAACAAAGGCTGATAGAGGTGGGACAGAGGAATTGGCAGAGCCTGATTCCAAATCCAAATCTCATAATGCCAAATTCAGTGCTGTTTACTCCCAGATACACTGCTTCCTTCATTTGGAAAATATGAGATATTTCTTGATGATTGAATGTTCTAATTCCTAAATCAAGAATATTCAGTGATAAATTTTGAGGGACCTTTTATATACAAAGGTACCTTCTTCGTGACTAGAAAGTTGGATATGATAGTAACAGATATACAGGAGCCTAGGGGAGCACTATCTACTCCGACCCTGATATTATCAGTGGTTTGTCATTTCCTCAAAGTTGTAGATGGCACTTGAAAAGAATTTTTCCAATGCAACATTATAACTTATGGCTAACTATACTTGAAATAGTACTACTAATTCTACATGTCAACATAGTGAGTTAATAATAGAATCTCAGAGTTCAAAGGCATCTCAGATGCCATCTAATCCAATCCATATCTAAACAAGAATCTTATTTACAATATTCCTAACAAGTAGCGATCCGGCCTTTGTTTTAAGGGTTCTAGTTTGGTAGAGCCCACTACCAACTGAAACTGCTCATTCCACCTCAGAAGCCTTATTAAGTTTTTCCTTCTACCAAATGGAAATTTCCTCTTTACAATGCCCATAAATTGCTCCTAGTTCTGCTGCCAGGGGCTAAGCAAAAACAGTCTAATTCCTCTTTCATATGATAGTCATCAAATACTTGAAGACTGCTAAATTGGCTTTGGGGGCTGATCTAGCAATATAACCACCATTGATAATATAAGTATACTTGTCTTGGGATGGACATCTAGGTGAAAAAGCGCATAAAGCTCAGGGCCTGATGTCAGGAAGACTCATCTTCCTGAGTTCAAATCTGACTTCCGACATTTATTAGCTGTGTAAGCCTGGACAAGTTACTTAATGCAGTTTTCTTCAATCTCCTCATCTGTAAAATGAGCTGGAGCAGGAAACTGCAAAGCATTATAGCATCTTTGCCAAGAAACCCCCAAATGAGGTCATGAAGAGTCACATACAATTGAAAAATGGCTGAACAACTTGTCTTAGGATTAGAAGATATGAGTTCAAGTCCTGACTTTGAAATTTAATCCTGGGCAATCCTGGGCAAATCATTTCATACCTCTCCCACTCCCAAGTTTCCTCATCTGCAAAATTTGGTTTATTTTCCCACTGTGCTATTTCCCTTCCTACTCTATCTTCATTGATTTTATTTGTGTAGTGAAAAATTTTATGTCGTTTTTATGAGCTCTTCTATATCTTTTTTTTTGGTTAAGAATACTCCCCCTAACAATAATTTTGAGAACTACATCATCTGATTATCTTCTAATATTTTTTATGGTGTTTTATTCAGAAGTCTAATATCCATTTTAAACTTAAGGAGCATATAGGTGTAAGATGTTGCTAAAATATTATTTTTCTCCCTCTGACTCTAATTCTACCAAGTCCTGTTGCTTCTATCTTCACAATATCTCTCATTTACATTCCTGCTTCGGTCCACTGACATTGCTGTCACCTTGGTGCAGGCCCTAACATCTGCCGCAAATGCCCTTTGGTCTCTCGACCATAAGTCTCTTCCCAATCCAGTCTGTCATCCAATCAGCTTCCAAAGTGATCACACTAAAACACAGGTCTGACTACATCACTCCCCTATTCAGAAAACATCAGTGGCTCCCTATTTACTTCAGGATCAAATCAAAAACCTGTTTGACTTTAAATACCTCTCATAGCCTAGATCTTTCCTATCTTTATGCTCTCCTCACATTTTACTCTCTTCCAAATTCTCTATGACACCATATTGCTAGTGGCCCTCTCATTCCCCAAACAAGATACTCTTATCTCCTGATCCCTGTTCCCAAATGCTTCTCCCCCCTCATCTCCACCTCCTATTTTCCCTGGTGTCCTTCCATTCTCAGCTAATATCTCATCTTCTGCAAGAAGGAAGAAGGAAAGAAACAAGAATTTATTAAGAAACTACTATGTGCCAGGTACTGCTGAGAACTTTATAAATATTATCTCATTTAATCTTTGTCATGGTAGGTGTTGTATCCTCATTTTACAGCCAAGGGAACTGAGGCAAACAGAGGTTTAGTGACTAGTCCAGGGTCATACAACTATTAAGTACTTGAAGGATTTGAACTAAGGTCTTCCAGGCTCAGCTTGCTATCCACTTCACCAACTAACTGAAGACAAGAAGCCTTTCCCAGTTCTTCTTAAGATTAATACCTTCTTTGAGGGGCAGCTAGGTGATACAGTGGATAGAGCACCAGTGCAGGAGTCAGGAGGACCTGAGTTCAAATCTCACCTCAGACACTTGACACTCAGAAGTTATGCGGCCTTGGGCAAGTCACTTAACCCCAGTTGTCTCATCCTGGGTCATCTCCAGTCATCCTGATGAATATCTGGTCACTGGATTCAGATGGCTCTGGAGGAGAAGTGAGGCTGGTGACCTGCACAACCTTCCCTTACTCAAAAACAAAGTCAAGTGCAAGTCATGTCATTATTATCTAATGGCATGGTCTTCTTTGACAACGAAGGATGAACACACACACCTTCTTTGAGATTATCTTCAATATGAAATAGGTATATGTAATACATGTATGTACATATATGTTTGCATGTTGCCTCCCCAATTAGAATATGAGCTCCTTGAAGGCAGACACTATTTTTGCCCTTCTTTCTATCCCCTGTTGAGGTTTGGGGTGTTGGGGACTCCCAAAATACTGACATGCTGGGTCCTGCTTGATGAATTCAACACAAGCCTTCTTAAAGCCAAAGAAAAACAAAGTTTATTAAAGATTCACCAAACTGGGTTGTAACACTTGTATTCACAAGAGAGCCAGACAGAATCTCAACTAGACAGAGTCTGAGCTGGATTGAATCTGAGCACCTTCATGAAGGCAAGGTGGAATTTAACTACAGTAAAGACTGAGGGAAGAATTCAGGAATCACCAAGCTGGGGTTCCAGGGATGGTCTTGGTAGGGGAGGTCAGCCTGGAATGTAGATCAAATCCTGGGAGGATCCTGATGGCAGTGGTGGGTAGTACAGACAATCCACAATCCAAGCTGGGTGATTTAGACCTCAAGAGAATGCTAAGTAGTGGCTAGTAATAGGATCAAAGGGAGGAATATCAAGAAAATGCTAAGTAGTGGCCCATACTCCTGGACAATAGAGTTTTGATAAGACAGATAGTATCCAGGCTGGGAAAAATGGACTCAAGAGAATACCAAATCAAATAAGGGAAATGCAAGGAGCCCCACAAGATGGGTTTTCCAGGCTTTCTGGAGCCCTTCAGACAAAGGGGACCAAAACTCTTCCAGTTCAAGGGATAAAGGTCTTGACTTGGGCTCATACCCTATCATCCCTAATGCTTAGAACAGTGCTTAGAACACAGTAAGGGCTTAATAATTATTGCTTGTTGACTATTTTTTCCAAGATGTCTTTTTCAATTTTCCTTATTTCATGTAAAGTAGGGAAGTTTTTTCCCCCAGAAATTTATGTTCTCAGTTCATCAGACACTATGCTATTTTCATTTATTTCTCTTTTTAATTACTTTGTTTGCTCTACTGATACACTCTTCAGTTTTTTAACCAGGAACAGTTTAGATGACTTTTTTTGTCATATAATCTGAAATCTGGTAATGCTAAACCCCATTCATTCCTATTTTCTGTTTGTAATCAAGATTCTAGGCATTTTATTCTTTCAAATGAATTTTATTATTTTGTCTAGTTCTAGAAAGTATCCCTTTATTCATATATATATATATATATATATATATATATATATATATATATATGTATGTATGTATTATTAAGTCTACAATTTCATTTAGGTAGTATCATCATTTTGATGATATTGACACAGCTCAACTATGAATCAAGTGCAAATAATTATTCCTGTACTATCCTAGAGAGTTGTTTCAATGAAAGAGTTCGCAAGCATCTAAGTATTGCATAAAGGTAAGTCAGAGTAGTAACATTGTTTCTCTAATAAAATGTTTTCCCAAACAGCTGTCTGATAAACTTTTGGAATGTGAACAAGCCATATGAGGTATACTGCCCATATATAATTTTTGATTGGTTCATTTAACTCTCCCTTGGGATTATAAATTCCTCAAGGACAAAAAGTGTCCTGTTCATACTTTATAAACTTGCTCCAGTACAAACTCCTCTGGTATTTAAAGCCCATCACAACCTAGCCCCAACCTACCTTTCCAGCCTGGTTACTCACAATTCTCTTCAGGCAATTTTCATTCCCGTCAAACTGGCCATCTTGCTGTTCTTCATACACAACACTCCACCTCTGCTCCCTTTGCCTTCATAAAAAGTGTCGTCTGTTCCTGGAATTCATTCCCACACCACCTGAACTTCAACTTGCTTGTTTCTTTGAAATCTCAGCTTTAGTGCCAACTTCCACAAGATTCCCTCTATTGCTACCCTTACCCCACCTCCACTAGTTCTTTCTTAAAAAAAAAAAAAAAAACAACCCTTTGTATTTATTTTAAATTTGTAATCCCACGTTTAACCAATCCTGGGCAAGTTTTTCTGAGGGAGAGAGGAGACACAACAGTCTGGAGCTACAAACTTGTAGTGAATAAAGCCCCCATCAAGTCCCAGACTTCCATTGCTAGCCACCTTAGAGATTGTTGAATGGACTCCATTCCCACCAAATTCCCATCCTTATCCCTAGATCTTCTCTTTTGTTGAGATGAGGGTGTTGTTTGTTGGATATATTTTTTTTAATTGGTCCAAGCTGAAGAGCTTATTTACTCTCCTATAGTCTATTGCCAACCGTAATCTTTCTAACATTTTTTATTTACTTCTTACATTAATAAAGAGGTTTACTAACTATTTCTAATGGTCTTTTGTGTAATAAAAGTTGGTGGAGGGAACTAAGGGAACTATTAAAATAAATGTTACCCTTCTTTGAGAGTGATCAGGAAAAGTACATTTTGTTCAGAACCTGAAGTAGTACCCCTAACCATCAGACAATTGGTAGGTAGCTGCATAGTCACCATAGCCCTGCTCTACTTGACCTTTCCTTGCTAGATAACTAAAAGTACAGACAGGGATGATGCTCCTCTTGCTCCTCACAAAGGCAGAAATCACTGTTTTCCTTGGAGATTGGATGGATCAGAACCCAGATCAGATAACTAACCAATGCCACACATGGGTCAACCGTATCTATAGTAGACAGACCCTCACACACATATACTCAAGAAATATATTTTGATGGTATGACATAATGGAAAGCTAGCTAATGTCAGAACAAAGAAGGTCTAGGTTCAAAGGATGACCTTTGTCATATATTTCCCAGATAACCTAGGTAGCTTTGATTTATTCTTCTGAAAACTTCTTGTTTGTATTCTTTCACCATTTATCACTTAGGGAAAGACATATTATCAGTTTGACTCAGTTCTCTTTATATTTGAGAACTGAGGCCTTTATCATAGAAAGTTGCTGTAAAAAAATTTGTAAACAACAACTTGTAGGAGTCTGGTTTTTAATTCACTCTGCTGTGTGCTTCAGATTTATGAGTAAATACACATTTATGATTATTATGTATTTCCTTCCATTCCATTTTTCCTATTTATCTTTCTCTCTCCTTTCATTCTGTCCATCCTCAAAAGTGTTTCACCTCTGACCACAATCTGCCCTCCCTTCTGTCAGTCCTCACTCCATCTTTTATCTCCCTCTCACTGGCCTGTAGGGGAAGATAGATTTCTATATCCAGTTGAGTGTGTATGTTATTCCCTCTTTGATGCAACTTCAATGAAAGTAAAGGTTAGGTGTTGCCTCCAGCCATCACCACCACCCCCATCTTTCCCTCTACTATAAAAATTCTTTTGTGTCTTTTTGTGTGAGATAATTTACCATATTCTACTCCTCCCTTCCTCTTTCTCCCAGTGTGTCCCTCTTTCTCACCCCTCAATTTTATTTTTTTAGATATCACCCCATCATATTCAACTCATACTCTTGCCCTCTTTCTATACTCCTAACTGTCCCAACAAAGATAAAGTTCTTAAGAGTTACAACTATCATCTTCCCGTATAGGAATGTGAACAGTTTAACTTTATTTCATCTCTTATGATTTCTTTTTCCTGTTTACCTTTTCATGCTTCTTTTCAGTTGTATTTGAAAGTCAAAGTTTCTATTCAGCTCTGGTCAATTCATCAGGAATATTTGAAATGTATTAATGTATTTCATTAAATATCCATTTTTTCCCCTGAAGGATTATACTCAGTTTCACTGGATTGGTGATTCTTAATTGTTATCCTAGCTCCTTTGCTCTCCAAAATATCATATTCTAAGCCACCTAATTTTTTAATATAGAGGATATTAAATCCTATGTAATCCTGACTGTGGCTCCATGTTTGAATTGTTTGCTTCTGAATGCTTTCTATATTTTCTCCTAACCTGGGAGCTCTGGACTTTGGCCATAATTTTCCTGGAAGTTTTTATTTTAAGATCTCTTTCAGGAGATAATTAGTGGATTCTTTTCATTTCTTTCCAGGACTAGGATATCAGGCAATTTTCCTTTCTAATTTCTTGAAATATGATATCTATGCTCTTTTTTTTATCATGGCTTTCAGGTAGTTGAACAATAATTAAATTATGTCTCTTTAATCTATTTCTCAGTTCAGTTGTTTTTCCAATGAGAAATTTTACATTTTTTCTTTCTTTTGGTTGTTTTGTTTCTTAATGTCTCAAGGAATCATTTACACTTATCCAATTCTAACTTTTAAGGTCTTTTCTACAGGGAGTTTTTACATCTCCTTTTACATTTAGTCTATTTTACTTTTTAAGGAGTCCTTTTCTTCAATGAATTTTTGTACATCTTTTTCCATTTGAACAATCCTGCTTTTATGGAGTTCTCTTCAGTAAATTTTTGAGCCTTTCTTTGTGCCATTTTTTCTACTGTGATTTTTAAGGTGTTATTTTCTTTTGTATTTTTTAGTGCCTCCTTTACCAAGATGTTGACCTTTTTTCATAATTTTCTTGCTTTACTCCATTTCTCTTCCCAAGGTTTCCTCTGCCTCTCTTATTTGATTTTTAAAAACCTTTTTGAACTCTTCCAGGAATTCTTTTTTTTCCCCTGAGATCAACCCACATTTTTCTTTCAGGATTTGGATGCAGCTATTTTGACACTGTTGTCTTCTTCTAAATTGTGTTTTGCTCTCTCCTATCACCAAAGTAACTTCCTATGGTCAGGTTCTTTTTGGTGATTGTCGTTGTTTGCTCATTTTCCCAGCCTATTTTTTTACTTTTAACTTGACCTCTGCTCTCAGAGTGAAGGGAACACTGTCCCAAGCATCAAGTTTTTTCTATTGTTTCAGAGGTACTTTTGAGGGTCTGTAAGTTTTTAGTCTTCCAACATGGCAAGATCTACGGAGAAGTCCATTCACTTCTCTCCTGACCTGTGCTTTGGTCTGTGAGTGATAGCAAGGTTTTGTTGTTTTTTTTTTCAGCCCTGGAACTGACCAGGGTCCCAGCTCCTGATAGTGTTGCTCTGGAACTGTAATTTGGAAACATATGGGCAAAATTGGGAATAAATTGCATATGGACAATGCAACAGAGACCTTTATTCAGTACCAACAAAGGGTCCCCTACAATCTCTTTCTGAGCAGCTGTCCAATCCCCTTACTGTCTCAAAGCTCCAGACACAACTTCCAATCCAGTCACTCCCAAGGCCTGTGCCAGACTGTGTTCCACTCTCACCTCAGTGAGACAGACCTTTCCTGTCAATTTTATAAGATGTCTTGGACTGAAAAATTATTTTACTGCATCCTTTTGTTAGTTGTGCCACTCTCGAATTCATTTGGAGGCATTATTTTCAAGTTGTTTGGAAGGGAATTTGTAAAATCTCAGGCAAGTCCCTATCTTTATTCCACCATTCTGGCTTTCTGCCTCTCTCTAGGCAGATTTCTTTTGTTATTGTGGTTGTTTTTAATTTATTTTTTTTATTTTATGGAATAAAATAAGAATTTCCATAACATAATACAATAAAAAGATGATTGCATATGAAACCACAAATTCACTCTGTAGAACTTGCTATTCCTTTTAAATATTCAATAAAGGAGTATTATTTAAAAGGAGTAATTTCTTTAACCAGTGAAGAATTATTTTTAATTTAGTATTTTATTTTCCCCCTCATTTTTCTGCCTCCTCTGGGCACATTTCTAAGACAATAAAGTTGTAGAAAAGATACTGACCTACATTGTCAAAGGAAGTTTCCTCATACAGAGAATTCCTTACATAAATGAAATCACTGGTCCTATCTCTATGTCTCTTTATATTTTTACATATATTTCCATATATGTTATTTCCCCCAACAGAATGCAAATACTATCTTCTGCTCAAAGTCTTTCCTGATCCTCTCAACTGCCAGTGTCTACGCTCCCAAAGTACCTTGCATTTAACAACTTATACTTTGTTATTTAGTTGTAATCAGTCACATCCAACTCTTTATGACCCCATTTTGAAATTTTCTTGGCAAAGATTCTGGAGTGGTTTGTCATTTCCTACTCCAGGTCATTTTACAGACAAGGAAACTGAAGCAAATAGGATTAAGTGACTTGCCTAAGGTCACATAGCTAGTAAGTAACCGTCTGAGGTCAGATTTCAATTTAAGAAGATGAGTCTTCCTAATTCCAGATCTGGCACTTTATTCACTATGCAACCTAGCTGCCACTTTGTATATGTCCACACACACAAATATATATATATATATATATATATATATATATATATATATATATATATATATATATATACATACATATTCATTACTCTTATGTTTATACCGTATATATTTTATATGTACTTGTCTCCTTCATTAGAATATAAATTCCTTTGGAGAAGGGATATTTCATTCTTTGTACTTACATTCCTGGCAACTAACACAGTTAGTTGGAACATAGTAGCTGCTTCATTAATTAATTAAATAGTTGTTGATTAGGGGTAGAGATTTTTTTTTTAATTCCTAGTGCTTCACATCATGCCCAGCAAATTATAAATGATTAATAAATGCTTACTGATTCATTGAAAATTAATCAGTTGTTCTGTATAAAACAGATAATTACCTTTTTGATGAATAAACATACTCATAAATCAAAATGTAACTGAACAATAAAAATGAAACTTGAAATTTCTGAAAAAATTCAACTGAATATCTACATGTTGGGAATGATATATCTTTGTCATATCTAAGATTCAATATCCTAATGTGCTGCATTTTGACTACCCAACCAATATCGAGAAATCCTTCACTGGGAGACCTATCAGCACAACCCAGGAGTGAGATTTATTGACCAAGAAGAGAATTTCTTTTTATTCATCCTACATGTGTTCTCTATTCTTTTTTTAGGCTCCTATGATATACCTTCCTGAGTGTTTGGTGCCAACATTACACCTCCACACCTTATAGTATGTGGTTGAGAATATGCTGCTGAGGGCCTCGCCCTACTGATAAAGCAAATCTCTACTGACAGCTGAGATGTTGAGTATCAGGAATGACAGAGACAGCATTAGGATGTCAACCAAGGTTTCTACTCCACCCTATTTTATATTATCTAAATACGATTTTAGAGGGCTTAGCAAATTAAAATAATATAGCTGAGTTACATGTTTTGAGTTATATATTTTGCACTACAGTGGATGAAATTAATTTGGTTTTTAACTGACAACAATGATTATTGAAATTTAGGGAGAAAAGAAAGGAAAGGAGAGGGAAGGGAAGGGGAGGGGAGGAAAGGGGAAGGAAGAAAAGGGAAGGGAAAGGGAGAGGAGGGAAGAGGAGGGGAGGGAGGGGGGGAGATATTTCTCCCTGAACCTACCCTTCTTTTAAATTTCTTTTAAACTTCACTACTACTGTCAAGAGTACCATCATTCTTCCAACAAACCTAGGTTCACAATCTCAGTGCTAGCCTGGCTCTTCACTCTCATTCTATATAATATTCCATTAGCTGTCAAATCAAATTGTTTCTGCCTCCAAAGTATCTCTTTTCCTTCCACCCTAGTTCAGGCCCTCATCATCTCTCATTGTTCTGTTATTACAACAGCCTCCTAATTGGTCACCAGGCTGTATGTCTCTGCCAGATTCCAATCCATACTTCCCACAGTTACCAAAATTATTTTCCTACAGCACAGTCTGATCATATCAACTTTCCATTCAGTAATTTCTGTGGCAGAAAAGTGGTAACATGGAACCATGTTAGGATCTAGGGGAGCCACAATCCCCCTTAAATTTAGAATAAATATACTAGTAAACTTCTAAAAATGCATAAAAATGAACAATCATACATATGCTTATAAAAATGATTATGTAGTTTTCAATTGTAAATCTTTAACTAACATGTTAGTAAATATAAATTATCCTTAAAAGTACATGAACACAGTTGTCTAGTGATCCCCACTACTAGAATATGAACTATATAAAAATAGAAATTTGACAAAATATGCTGATAAAACTAGATAGAAGTCTTACAGAAATAAGGTATACTCCAATATCTCACATATGCCAAGATAAGTTCCAAGGAACAAGATTTAGATATAAAGACTGACATGTAAACAAACTAGAAAAGCAAGTTAGAGATTATCTTTAGATTTATGGATGAGGCAATTCATCATTATCAAAGGAAAAAATAATCACAAAATAAAAAATGATCAATTTTGACTATAAAAAAATTAAGAGATCTTGCACAGAGAAAACCAATGCAGCTAAAATTTGAGGGAATGCAGATATCTGGAGGAAAATTCTTTGTAATAAACTTATAATAGTCTCTTTTCCAAAGTTATATGAAGAAGCGATTCAAATTTGTAAGAATAAGAGCTGATAAACAATCAGATGATATGAAAAGAGTTTTCAGATGAAGAAATCAACTCATCAATAATCATAACAAAAATGCTCAAATCACTAATAGAGAAATGCAAATTAAAAACCACTTTGAGGTTCCAAATTAGACCCCCAAAAAAGGAAAATGACAAATTGTGGAGGCAGAAAAAAGGCACTTTAATTCACTGCTAGTGGAGTTATAAATTGGTCTAGCCCCTTCTGGAAAGTAATGTGAAATTATGCCCCCAAGATAATTAAATGGTGTCCACCCTTTAATCTAAAGATACTCATACTAGTGCCAAACTTCAAAAAGATCAAGAAAGAGGAAAGGGACCCACATATGCAAAAATGTTCATAGCATCTTTTTGGGGGGCACAAAGAACTTGAAATAAAGAGGATCTCCATCAATTGGGGAATGGCTGAACAAATTATGGCATATGAATGTAATGGAATATATTGTGCTGTAAGAAATAATTTGGAGAATAGTTTCAAAGAGACCCCCCAAAAAATGTATGAAATGTTCAGAATGAAATAAGCAGAGCCAGACCGAACAATTGACACAATGACAACTTTCTAAAGACAAATATCTCTAATGGATTAATAGCTAATCAATGCAATCGCCAAACACAATTTCAAATAACTTTTGATGGAACATAATACTCATCTCTTGCCAGAAAGGTGATGGACTCAGGGTGCAAACTGAGACATATATATTTTTTTGGCAATAGTGAGCACAGGGATTTGTTTTGCTTGACTATACACATTTGTTATAAGAATTTTTTTTTCTCTTCTTCATTTCAACAGGATTAGAAGAGAAACAAAATAACAAAGAGGCTATCTCTTCAGGTTTTACCCCTTTGGTTTTACCCCTTCTCAGTTCAAGAAATTTTTTTAAAATTTAAGTTAATTTTTTCAATTGTCACCTTCACAAGAAATCAAATTAGAGCCTCAGAAAAGATTATTTTGGCCACAAGACCTACATGAGTAACTAGGGGAAATGGATCAAGAGATATAAAATGGAACATGTAGGTTAGAAAGAATGGAAAGGAGAATTAATACCTAAACATACGGTGGTAAGTTTTACTGCTACTCATATACATAACACATTTTAAATGAAGGGAAAAATAGAAGGCTAGCAAAAAGCACAGATGACCAGTTTTTAAGGACAGTTTTTCAAGTTACAGAATGAATTTATTATATTCTTGAGAAGAAAAGCATGCTACATGTAAAAGATGTCTGCCATTTCATATAGAATACTTTTTCCTTCTGAAATTTTATGGAAATGCTCATTTTATTTGGTGTTTGTTTAGTTCGAGATAAAATTAAATTTTTAAAACTATAGTTGTTCCCTATACATTTCTATAATCAAATACAGTCTCTAGTTTCATATTTAATGTTTATCACAATCTGGTTCCTTTCTTACACTGGTTTTCTCTCATGTCTGGAACACTTTTCTGGTATACTTTTGTCTTCAAGATTCATGGGTTTCCTTCAAAATTCAGCTCAAGTACTACCTTCTACAATGAAGCCTTTCCTGGTTCTCCACAGCTGCTAATACTTCCCATGTTAAGATTATCTTATGTGTATATGAAATACAGATAATATATGTGTCTTTTATGTATCTACATATATTATGTATCAATATGCAAATGAAATACAATGTATATATATATAGATATTATATATATGTATAACTGCATCTACATATATAATATGTAACAAGTCCCAAAACCCACCAATATGGAATTCTCTCCTAATTGGTGGTGATAAATATCCTACACCTGTGTAGAGGAAAAGGGTACAGATGGGTAAGAGTGGGACAGCTCAAATTCTCTTTGAGTCTCTGGGCTCTACAATTGATTCCAGCACTTCTGGCTTCCAGATCCAAGAGAAGAGATGGACAGTGAGAACCCCAATTCATTTTGCTAAAGGAAAAGACTCTGAAAAGAAGCTGGCAGTCTCCATCATATGCCTATCCTCAATAGAATGTAAGTTTCTTGGGGTGGTAGATAGCATTTCACCTCTGTCTTTGCACCCTAGCACTTAGTATAATAATTAAATTCTCAGTGATTGATTAGTGAATCCCCTTAGCTCTGGGAGGTGCTACTATCACTATGCAAATGATGACATAGACTCTAGTTCTATATATGCTCTAGTCTTTCTTGACCAACTGCCTGTTGTGCATCTCCATCTTGATATCCCACCAGTGTACAAAATGGAACAAATTTATCTTAACCCTTCCTTCCAATTTCTCTATGTTTTTTGAAGGTACCACCATTCTACTATTCAGGAAGGTTCACAATTTCAAAGTTATCCTGGACAGTTCTTTTCTCCTGACACTTCAAATTGAAACAATTACCAAGTCTTCTCAATTCTGCTTCCATAATATCACTCAGAACAATTCCACTGTCACCATTCACATGGTTCAATCCCCTCATCACCTTTTGTCTACTAGACTATTTCAACAACCTCCTAATTGGCCTCTTATCTTCTACTTACTCCCCTACCCATTCCATCCTCCACACAACTGACAAAATAGTCTACCAAAAGTCTAAACCAGCCATGTCACTCTCCTACTCAAGTTTTCTTCAGTGGCTCTCTATTACTTCTGGGATAAAACAAGAACACAACTTGGCATTTAAACGCCACAAAATACAATAATTTAATTATTTAAATAAATAAAAAAATTTAAAATAAAAAAATTTTTTAAAAATTTATGAATTGGACTGGATTGGTTTCTTTTAGATGTAATGAGTACATGGATTGGAAGCTGACACAATAGATAGAATGATGGGCTTGTAGTCAAGAAGACCTATGTTCAAATCCAGCCTCAAATACTTACTATGTGATCTTGAGCAAGTCATTTAATTACTGTTTGCCTCAGTTTCATCATCTGTAAAATGGGGGTAATAATAGCACCTACCTCTCCAGATTGTTGTGTGGTTCTAAAGAAATAATCATCGAAAAACACTTAGCACAATGCCTGGCACACAGTGTTATATAAATATTAGTAAAAACAAATACATATTTTCAGTAAAAGCAATTTTGGTTTATAAGGGGAAAATGTATAAAGAGAATAAAAATGGTCACACTTTTACGATAGCCAATTTATGTTGCATGGAAGAATTGTTTTCCCCATTAAATTAATAATATCTTCAATAGTTTAGCTTCTAGTTTAGCTTTTGTTTCCTGAACATCTCCTCTGAGTGGAAGTTAGAGGACTGCTCCTAGATCCTCTACTTAAGCAGAGCCTTCAGGATAGTCATCTCTCCATTTCCCACCAAGCTATACTCCCCTCAACTTCTCTATCATGTCCCCTCACCTAGTACCTTCTCTCCTCATCCCACTTTCCTTTTCATTTTCCTTTTATAGGTTATCTTTCCTATTACAATGGAAGGTAAAGATTATTTATTTTGGCTTGTTTTCACATCCTGGTGCACAATGCTTGATATATAGTAAGTACTTAATAAATACTTGCTAACTTTTAACTGACAACTATGTAGAATTATAATTTCTAAAAAAGTATTGTCCTCTTAATTTAGTTGAGACCTCTACAGAATTTTCAGAGCATGTCACTCATTTATTTAGTTTATGGTTTTAAAAGTTTTTATAATGTTGTATACCTTTTTGTATTTTTTGTAAAGTAATATGAAAATTATTCAAATTTATGCAAATATATTATAATATAGCATAATTCTATGTATGGCTTTTGTATTTCCTTCAGTGTTTGAGGCAGTTTGTCTATAATGTTTCTGAAGGTATGTTATTGGCTAGACATGTTTTTGGATACTCATCATTGCATTAACTAATTAAAATAGTCATTTTTTAAAATGGTGTTTGAAGCCCTTCATAGTCTTAGTTACAGTCTACCTCTCTAGATTTATTCAACATTACTAACTTTCAAATATCCTATGTTTTAGTGAAATTGGTATACTTGTTCTTAAAACTTGTCACTATATCTTTCACCTCTGTGTCTTTGTAGAAGTTGTCCTTCCCAGGCATCAAATGTACTCTTTCCTCAACTCTACCTGGATTTTTCTTAGCTTCCTTGGAAACTAAGCTTTGCTGAAGCCTTCTCTGAGCTTCCTGTTGTTAGGGGTCTGCCTCTATTCAAATTATCTTGAATTGACTGATATGTTTATATACTACCCTAATGTAGAACATAAAATGCTTGAATGCAAGGATTGTGTTTTTGTTTTTGTTTTTTGTATCCTGCACTTATCAGAGTGCCTCCAAAGGGCAGAAACTAAATCAATATTTATTGAATTAAATGAACTGAATTGCTTTGCAAAGCATGTTTTTGAACCTGTTAAAAGTTTAAAATCACACAATCCCAATATGTTTTAGGAGTACCTACATTTACATGTTTGTCATTTTCCCTTTTCTTCATGGCTAGGAAGACTCATTGTCTGCTCCCTCTTATAAATATCAGAGTGGTTCAAGTCAAGGCATTTCTATCAGATATATCTCAATCATGAGTCCTGTATATTGGCTAGAACTTACTGAATCCAATACATGGAGTGGGAAAAAGATTGGAGGGAATGCAGAAGTAAGTGTGACATAATGCCTACACTCAGAATCAGAAGCAAACAAGGGATAAACATAGGTATTGGAGAAAACGAGGACAAACAACTCCACTTTACCCCTAAAGTTTGACACTAAATGTATTCAGTAGCTTAGCTTTGGGGATCTAGGCAGCAGTGAAAAGGAAAGGGACCAAAAAGAGAATTCCAGGATAAATAACTGAGAACACAAGAAGAAGGCTATATGAAAAGAAATTCAATATAGAAAGATTTATTGAGAAACCTAGCTTGCAAGCAGATAAACCAAGAAAGAAGAGTAAAGAAAAGTTAGTAAAATTTTAAGAGAAAATCAGAATATTTTATGAGGTAATGCTTATCATAATCTTCCACTATTCTCTTCGATGAGATTTTACGAGAATGTTTATATTCAAAGCTGGTATGTCTCGTGGTTATATTGTTCTACTTGGCAAGATTGAGAATTACTGGCTGAGAATTTCTAGGTTCCTTTGATCTCTGCAAAGTGGTGACTAATTTACTTCAGTTAAACTTCCTTAGGAAATTGTAATAGTTTCCGGTGAATAGCCATTTCTCATACTTGGTTTCTTTTCATTTTGAATTTCTTGTCTTATAATTGCCTCTTGTATTCTCAGACATTCAGCTATTTAAAAAGATCAAGTTGAGCTCTTTCAATTACATACTATAGTTTCTCATTTTTATTCTTTCTTCTAATTTGGCATTGCTTTTTATCCTTGGCCTAATAAATAAATAATTTGGCTTTATAGAGACAGATGATTTGGAAATGACTTTTACTTTAGTAGCCAGTCATTTTCTGATCATTAAGATGCAGACAGTTTCATTTTTTAGGATAATTTTGTGATGCTTTTGAGCTTGCTGTGCCTAAAAACTCATGCCTTCCTTCTGAAAGCATTTATGACATATACAGATGAAACTTCTATGTTGTCTCTGACCCTTTTTGTTCCTTAATTCTGAATCATAATTTCCAACATATTTTTCACCAGCCTTTCTTCAATAGACATTGAAGTAATCAAACATCAAATTAATTTGGAAGACTGTATTGAGATCTTAGAGTTTCTATACTTACTCACCCTTTGCCACAGATATAGACGTATACAGTGAAATTATCATTCCGGTGGTCCATTTTCAAATAGTAGTATTAACCTCACTACACAGTTAGCTAAAAGGCATATCTTAAGTACCAGACACTGTACTAAGCCCTAGGGATACAAACAAAGGCAAAAATAACCCTTGCTCTGAAGGAACTAATGGAGGGGTGGGACATGAACACTGCATACATACAAGATATAAACAGTGTAACCCTAGAAAAATATTAGGTGGCTAAAAAACAAAAATCCAACACTGAGATATGTATTTCTTTCCAAGTTAGAAAGAGAGATCATTTTAAGATCATCCCTCAGATAAGGAGACAGAGGCTTTCATGGACAGGATGGTAGAATTCTTGAAAAGGAGGAGAGAAGAAAAGAGAAATGGCAGTGGTGCCTTGGTACTAGGGGCAATGGTAACAGCCAGAGTCTACCTCATCTGCATTACCCTTTCTTTAGACCATAAAAGATAACTTGTAAGTGGACAAGTTGGGATTTTTGAGACCGTATATTTTTTTAATCATAGGTGCTCACTCCACTAGTAGATGAGCTGAGAGAAACAAGATATCCATCAGGTCCTACTCCAATCCAATCTTCCATCTGTGGTTTGTTCGTCTTATTCTTTTTCAGTTTATTCTGTTAAAGAATATTTGACAGATTTATAATATTTCTCATAAGCATCTATGGTTAAATTTGTCCCTTTTTTTGCCAGGTGATCCTTTGTTTACATAATGGGAGTACACTGGGAGCCATGTAGAATACAGAGATATTTCATAAGACGGGGATGGCAACTCAACCCTCAGCACATTGTCTGAGAGAGGCATTTTCTTTTTTTATTTTATTTAAATAATTTATTTTCAGTTTTCAACAATCACTTCCAAAAATTTTAAAATTTCTCCCCATTCCTCCCTCCTCCCTCCCCAAGATGGCATGCAATTTTATATGGGTTCTACACATACATTCTTATTAAACACAATTTCACATCAGTCATGTTGCATAGAAGAATCAAAATGAATGGGAGAAACCATGAGAAAAAAACAAAACAAAACGTAACAGAAGAGAAAATAGTCTGCTTGAGAGTGGGATTTTCTAAGTGGGGACATAAATATGAATCATTTTGCAAACAGTCTTCTAAATGTGAAGTCATTATGAATGAGGGCCATATTTTATAAAACTGTCTCATGGACACAAACTAAAGTTACAGTAGAATAAACAGGAAATAGATAATAAAGGAAAAGTACCAGAATTAAGGGAAACCAGGAAAGAAATCCTATAAAAGTTGTAATTTTATTTGGGATTTGTAGGAAGCCAGGGAAGGCAGGTATGGGAAATGAGGAGGGAGAGATTTCCAGGCCTAGGGGACAGCAAGAGATAATTTAGTCAAGAGATTGTACATCATATTCAAGGAACAGGGACTAATGTCTCTGGATCACAAAGCAGGCAAGGAATAAGAACACTAGAAAGGAAGAAGTGGGTCAGTTTATCAAAGGACTTTGAACACCAAATAGAGGACTTTATATTTAAGAGGGAGCCACTAGAGTTCCTTGAATAGTTTAGTGATCAGATCTGATCAATTTGATAAAGTAATATGATCACTTTGGCAGATGAATGAAAGATAGACTGGAATGGGGAGATACTTGAGGCAGATAGACCAAACAGAAGGCTATTTTAATAGTCCAGGTATGAAGAAATGAGAGTCTGCATCAGGATGGTGGCAATGTCAGAGAAGAGAAGGCAGCTTCTGTACAAGAGAGGTTAAAAGTAGAATTCACATGATGACAAAAAATTGACTACTGGGTGATGAAAGAGAGTGAGGAGTCAAGGATGACACCTAGATTGGGAGCCTGAGTGACTAGGAGTATAGTAATGTCCTTGACAAGAATAGAAAATAAGGAGAGAAGGTGTAGGGAGAAGAGGGGGAGGAGAAGTGGGAAGATAATAAGTTCAGTTTTAGACATGTGGAGTTTAAGTTCCCTTAGAGACATACAGTTTGAAATGTCCAATAGACAGAAAATGACGTGGGTAGAGAAGGAAAAGGACTTAGCTGGTTTAAGTGACTTGTCCAGGGTAACACGGCTACTAAATATGAGCTGAGACTTGAACTTAAGACTTCTGAATCTATCACCAGCTTGCTTTCCATGATACCGCACTGCTCAATAATCAGACAACTGCGAACTCTTCAGTGATCCAATCCACTATAGATATATATATATGTATACATATACGTACACATATAGTTGTACATATACATTAACATATTAGGAAAAGATTTGTCATTGAAAACTGTGCAATTATTTTCTATAAGCATAATGTTGGAGTGGGGGCAGCTCGGTTGTACAGTGCTTAGAGTACAGGACCTGGCATCAGAAAGATCCATTTTCCTGAGTTCAAATCAGGCCTCAGACACTTACTAGCTGTGTGACCCTAGGCAAGTCACTTAATCCTGTTTGTCTCAGTTCTCATTTACAAAATGATCTGGGGGAAGAAATTGCAAACCAAACCAGTATATTTACCAAGAAAATCCCAAATAGAGTCACAAAATGTCAGACAGCACTGAAATGACTGGACAACAATAACAAAATGGTTGGAATAGGAAACATTTGTTGCTTTGGATTCGTTCAAATAAGAATACTTTCCCAAAACAGGATGGGAAATTTTTACCCTATAAATATGCAAGGGTTAATAGTGTATTGGATCACTGAAGAGTTGGCAGTTGTCAAACCCCTTAATTTTATTTTTTTACATATGATCACTTTCTATTCAACTTATCCTGTGTTTTGTGTCAATATAAGTGTGTGTGTGTGTATGTGTATAATCCCTCCAACTACCCAAATACTGAGAAAAATTTTAAGAGTTAAAAATATTATCTTTCCATATAGGAATATAAACAGTTCAACTTTGTTAATCCCTTATGATATCTCTTTCCTGTTTATCTTTTCATGCTTCCCTTGATTATTGTGTTTGAAAGAAAAATTTTCTATTCAGCTCTGGTCTTTTCATCAAGAATGCTTGAAAGTCCTCTATTTCATTGAATAGCCATTTTCCCCCTGACATATTATACTCAGTTTTTCTGGGTAGGTGATTCTTGGTTTTAATCCTAGTTCCTTTGACTTCTGGAATATCATATTCCAAGTCTTTCAATCACTTAATGTAGAAGCTGCTAGGGTATCCTGATTGTATTTCCACAATACTCAAATTGTTTCCTTCTAGCTGCTTACAATATTTTCTCCGTGACCTGGGAACTCTAGAATTTGACTACCATATTCTTAGGAGTTTCCCTTTTGGGATCTCTTTCAGGAAGTGGTCAGTGAATTCTTTCAATATTTATTTTGCCCTCTGGTTCTAGAATCTCAGGGCAGTTTTCCTTGATAACTTCATGAAAGATAATGTCTGAGCTCTTTTTTTGATTATGGCTTTCAGGTAGTCCCATAATTTTTAAATTGTCTCTCCCGGATCTATTTTCCAGATCAGTTGTTTTTCCAATGAGATATTTTGCATTGTCTTCTATTTTGTCATTCTTTTGGTTTTCTTGTGTAATTTCTTGGTTTCTCACAAAATCATTAGCTTCCATCTGCTCCATTCTCTTTTTTAAAGAATTATTTTCTTCAGTGAGATTTTGAACCTCCTTTTCCATTTGGCTAATTCTGCTTTTTTAAAGCATTCTTCTCCTCATTGACTTTTTGGACCTATTTTTAAAGGTGTTATTTTCTTCACCTTTTTTGGGGTCTCCTTTAGCAAGTTGTTGACTTACCTTTCATGATTTTCTTGCATCACTTTCATTTATCTTCCCAGTTTTCCCTCCACCTCTCTTACTTGATTTTCAAAATCCTTTTTGAGCTCCTCCATGGCCTGAGACCACTGCATATTTATTTTGGAGGCCTCTGATGGTAAGCATTGTTCTTCCTCATCTGAAAGGATGGAAGAAAACACCTGTTCACCAGGAAAGTAACCTTCTACAATCTTATTTTTTTCCCTTTTTTGGGCATTTTCCCAGTCAGTTACCTGACTTTTGAGTGCTTTGTCAAGAGTAGAGTATACTCTGGGGACCTGTAAGTGTTCAGTTCCTCCAAGGTGTCTCAGTCAAGAAAAAGGATTTACTCCTCTCTTGGCCTGCACTCTGGTGTAGGAGCTACCAGTAGCTCCTGAGACCTTCAGCCTGAAGATCAAACTTCAGTAAGTCACCTACTTGAATTTCCGGGAGCCAGGATGGTGGAGTGATCAGTAAATGCTCTCTCCTCCCCGCTTAATGACCGTGAAAAAACCATAAAATATTTCCCCAGAAAAATCCTAGATCAACAAGAACAGCAGAAGGATGCCAATAGTCTCATAACACCTGAGGCAAGGAAAATAGCTAAGGGGGATTCTTCCTATGGTGGCAGAGGCAAACCGGAAGGACAGAGGACCCAGGGCAAAAAAAACTTGCAGTAGGACCCAGGCAAACCTCAGCACCAGGAGAGGAGCCCCAGGAGGGGTGGGAACATGCATTAGCATCTAGGCATGCCTCAGCAGTACAGGGGAATCACAAAAACAATAGGGCAGCTGGGATTACCAGCCCCTGAGCTTGCCTTTGCCTCGTTTCAGCTGAGGAGATCTCCTGTGACCAGACCACTCCTCTCCCACACTTAACAAGCTAAAGCCAGGGCTGACTGGGGAAACACCAAACCAAAAACCTGCTTTTAGCTTTTTCACACATCAGCTCAGCACAAAGTTCTCTAGCTTCTGACTGAAAGAACCAGAAGCCACAACACTCAATCAACATCATGAACAGGAAAAAGGAGAGGGCCGAAAGAACCATAGAATCTTTCTATGGGGATAAGGACCAAAACACAAACACCAAAGAGGTCAGAGCTGAGACTGTACTTCCATCTGAAACTTCCAAAGGGACTATGAACTGCTCACAAGCACAAGCAGCTCTGCTGGAACAGCTGAAGAAGGAAATAGAAGATAAACTGGCCAATGATTTTAAAATTATTAAGAAAGAATTCACTGATGAGAACATCTCTTTGAAAAGTAAAATTGAACAAATGGAAAAGGAAGTTCAAAAATTAACTGGAGAAAATAGCTGCTTAAAAGGAAAAATTGGGCAGATGGAAAAGGAGATGCAAAAGTTAATGGAAGAAAACAATTTGATAAAGATTAGAATCGGGCAAGTAGAAACTAATGACTCAATGAGACAGCAAGAATCAGTCAAACAAAATCTAAAGAATGAAAAGACAGAAGAAAATGTAAAATATCTAATTGGAAAAACAACTGACCTGGAAAATAGATCCAGAAGAGAAAACTTAAGAACTGTTGGCCTGCCAGAAACCCATGAAAAGAGCCTGGACAATATCTTCCAGGAAATCATCAAGGAAAACTGCACAGAAGTACTAGATTCAGAAGGCAAAATAGTCATCGAAAGAATTCCCCTCCTGAAAGGGATCCCAAACTCAAAACCCCAAGAAATACAGTTGCCAAATTCTGGAGCTATCAAGTGAAGGAGAAAATATTACAAGCAGCCAGAAAGAAACAATTTAGGGGAGGAGCCAAGATAGCTGAGTAGAAAGATTCATGTATGCTAGCTCCGAATCCACAGCCCATATGTTTCCTGTAAAAAGAACTCCCCACAAATTCTGGAGCAGTGGAACCCACACAGAGACTCAGTGGAAGAGATTTCCATTCCAGAGAGCTGTGGAAAGCTGTCCCCAGGGGTCCTTTGTGCTCCAGATGCGGAGCGCAGCCCTGTGCTGTCCTGGCCACGCAGCCCCAGGGAAGCAGTTCCGAGCAGGCTTCAGGGACGGAATCTCCAGCAGCCGCAAAGGTCCCTCCACCCACAGGAGCTTCAAGTCAGTGAGAGAGGCATCTGGGCTGGCCAAGAGGGGAGTGGGGTGTCTCTGTGACTCGGGCCCCCTCGGGAGGCAGTGGCAGAGGGAGCGGCAGAGGCAGCAGCGGCGGCCTGGGACTCCTGGAGCAGGAGGGAGCTCAGGGCCATTACCGAAGGTCTCTCTGCATAAACCTCCTGAAGGAACTGAGCTTGAGAGGTGGCCCTGCCCCCCACCTGAGTACCAGAACTTAAGCTCACATTGAATAGCAGCTGCTCCCACCACAGAAAGCCCTGAGGTTGGGGAGCAGCATTTGAATCTCAGACCCCAAGCACTAGCTGGGTGGATGTAGGCGGGGTGGAGAGGAATCTCAGAAGTCAAGTAACTGGCTGGGAAAATGCCCAGAAAAGGGAAGAAAAATAAGACCATAGAAAGCTACTTTATTGGGGAACAGATGTTCCTTCCTTCTTTCATTTCTGATGAGAAAGTACAATGCTTGCCATCAGGGAAAGACGTGGAGGTTGGGGCCTCTCTATCCCAGACATCCAAGGTGGATGTCTGGTGGGCTCAGGCCAGGGAAGAGCTCAAAAAGGATTTTGAAAATCAAGTTAGACAGGTGGAGGAAAAACTGGGAAGAGAAATGAGAGAGATGCAAGAAAAGCATGAAAAACGCATCAATATCTTGCTAAAGGAGACCCAAAAAAATGCAATTGGCAAAAGAGGTTCAAAAAGTCAATGAGGAGAAGAATGCTTTCAAAAGCAGAATTAGTCAAATGGAGAAAGAGGTTGAAAAGCTCACTGAAGAAAACAGTTCTCTCAAAATTAGAATGGAGCAGATGGAGTCTAATGACTTTCTGAGAAACCAAGAAATCATAAAACAAAACCAAAAGAATGAGAAAATGGAAGAGAATGTGAAATATCTCATTGGAAAAACAACTGACCTGGAAATTAGGTCCAGGAGAGACAATTTAAAAATTGTCTACCTGAAAGCCATGATCAAAAAAAGAGCCTAGACATCATCTTTCATAAAATTATCAAGGAAAACTGCCCTGACATTCTAGAACCAGAGGGCAAAATAAGTATTGAAGGAATCCATCAATCACTGCCTGAAAGAGATACAAAAAGAGAAACTCCTAGGAACATTGTGGCCAAATTCCAGAACTCCCAGGTCAAGGAGAAAATATTGCAAGCAGCTAGAAAGAAACAATTCCAGTATTGTGGAAATACAATCAGGATAACCCAAGATCTAGCAGCTTCTACTTTAAAGGATCGAAGGGCATGGAATAGGATATTCCAGAAGTCAAGGGAACTAAGACAAAACCAAGAATCACCTACCCAGCAAAACTGAGTATAACACTTCAGGGGAAAATATGGTCTTTCAATGAAACAGAGGACTTTCAAGCATTCTTGATGAAAAGATCAGAGCTGAATAGAAAATTTGACTTTCAAACACAAGAATGAGAAGAAACATGAAAAAGTAAACAGCAAAGAGAAGTCATAAGGGACTTACCAAAGGTGAACTGTTTACATTCCTACATGGAAAAACAATGTTTGTAACTCTTAAAACTTTTCATTATCTGGGTAGTTGGTGGGACCACACACAGACATACACACACACATGCACATGCACACATATATACACACGTGCACGCACACACACATACACACATACACTCACATACAGAGACAGAGAGCACAGAGTGAATTGAATAGGATGGGACCATATCTTAAAAGAAATTAAGGAAAATGGTGAGAGAGAAATGTAGTGGGAGGAGAGAGGGTGAAATGGAATGGGGTAAATTATATCTCATTCAAGAGGCAAGCAGGAGACTTTTTACTGGAGGGAAAAAGAGGAGAGCTGAGAAAAAAACATGAAGTTTACCCTCATCACATTCGATTAAAGGAAGGAGTAAAATACACACTCATTTTGGTATGAAAACTTGTCTTACAGTACAGGAAAGTGGGGGAGAAGGAGATAAGCAGGGAGGGAGGGGTGATGGAAGGGAGGGCAATGGGAGAAGGGAGCAATTTGAAGTCAACACTCGGGGAGGGACAGGATCAAAAGACAGAACAGAAACAATGGGGGGGCAGGATGGGATGGAGGGAAATACAGTTAGTCTTACACAACATGACTGTTACCAAAATCATTTGCAAAACTACACAGATATGGCCTATATTGAATTGCCTGCCTTCCCAAAGGGAATGCGTGGGGAGGGAGGGATGGGGAGAAGTTGGAACTCAAAGTTTTAGGAACAACTGTTAAGTATTGTTGTTGCTACTAGGAAATAAGAAATACAGTTGATGGGGAATAGAAAGTCATCTGGCCCTACAGGACAAAAGAGAAGGTGGGGACAAGAGAAGGGAGGGATGATAGAAGAGAGGGCAGATTGGTGATAGGGAAAATTAGAATGCTCAGGGTATTGGGGTGGGGGAGGGGACTAATGGGAAGAAAATTTGGAACCCAAAATTTTGTGACAATTAATGTTAAAAAGTTAAATAAATAAATTTATATTTTAAAAAAAGACACAATTTAAATATCAAGGAGATACAGTCAGGATTACACAGGACCTTGCAGGTTCTATATTAAAAGATCAAAAGAATTGGAACCCAATATTCCATAAGGCAAAGGAGTTGGGACTACAACCAAGGATCAACTAGCCAGCAAAGTTCAGCATAACATTTCAGGCAACGAGAAAGTCATTCAGCAAAGTAAGGGATTTCCAGAACTTCCTGACCAAAACGCCAGAACTAAATAGACAATTTGATCTTCAAATGCAGGTCTCAAGAGAATCATAAAAAGGTAAACGGGGGGGAGGAAAAAACAAAACTTGTTACTCAATTAGGGCAACCTGTTTACCTCCCTATAAGGGAAGATGATACCTGTAAATCTTGAGAACTGTGCATCTATTAAGAAATATAAAAGGGATATGCATAGGGGGAATGGGTATAAAGTAAATGATATCATGATAAAAAATATGATTTAAGTATGAGAAGGGATTGTAATAGGAGGTGTGAAAAGGAGGAAGCAGAAAATGGCAAATTACATCACAAGAAGAAGTACAAAATCATAGTAGAGGGAAAGAGGGTAGGGAGATGAGCATTGTGTGAGAGGTACTCTCATCTGATTTATTTAAAGGATGGAACAATAAACTTAAGTAGATAATCCTAACTAGCTCTATAGGCAGTAGGAAAGGAAGGGGGAAGAAAGGGGAGGGAGGCTAAAAGGGAGGGAAGAAACAATAAGAGTAAAGGGGAGTAAAAAGGAGGGGGGCTAAAAGATGGAGGGAAAGGCAGCAGGAGGAGGTGGTGAAAAGTGAATGCTATTGAGGAAGGAAAGGGAGACAAGAGAGCTAAAAGCACAAATGGTGGGGAAGAAGATAGAGGGAAATACACAGATTGTAATCATAACTGTGAATGTGAATGGAATGAATTCTCCCATAAAACGGAGACAGCAGAATGGATTAAAAGCCATAATCCAACAATATGCTGCTTACAAGAAACACATTTGAAGTGGGGGGATACACATAGGATAAAGGTCAAAGGATGGAGCAGAATATATTGTGCTTCAGCTGATGTAAGAAAGGCAGGAGTAGCAATCCTAATCGCAGATAAAGCAAAAGCAGAAATAGATCTAATCAAAAGGGATAAGGATGGAAACTATATCCTGCTAAAAGGCACCATAGACAATGAAGCAATATCATTACTAAACATGTATGCTCCAAGTGGTACAGCATCCATATTCTTAGAGGAGAGGTTGGGGGAGTTGAAGGAAGAAATTGACAGCAAAACTATACTAGTGGGGGACCTCAACTTCCCTCTTTCTGAACTTGATAAATCTAACCTCAAAATAAACAAGAAAGAGGTTAAGGAGGTAAATAAAACTATAGATAAGGTAGATATGATAGATCTTTGGAGAAAATTGAATGAGAATAGAAAGGAATATACCAACAACTGTGCTGTGTTATTATCTAAATTTTGCGGTTGAGGAAACTGAAGTCTGTTGTTAAGTGACTCTGCCCAGAGTCACACAATTAATAAGTGACTCAGGTTGCATTTGAACTCAGGTCTTCCTGACTGCCAGTCCAGCACTCTGTCCACTGAACCACCAGCTGCCTCAGTAATACCTTGTCATTACCAATCTGAATTTCCATGAATTATATCACATGATTGGAAAAAGGTTCCCCAATTTTATACATATATATATATATATATATATATATATATATATATATATATATATATATATACACACACACATACATACACACACATCTTTTTTTATTTATTTTAAATTTTCAACATTCATTTCCACAAAATTTTGAGTTTCAAAATTTCTCCAAATTTCTCTCCCCTCCCCACACCCCAAAACATCTTGCATTCTGATTGCCCTTTCCACCAATGTGCTCTCCCTAACACCCCTCCCTTCCCTTACCCCCATCTTCCCTCTTGTCCTGCAGAAAAGATAAATTTCTATACCCTATTACCTGTATTTCTTATTTCCCAGTTGTATGCAAAAACAATTCACATTTGTTCCTAAAATTTTGAGTTCTAACTTCTCTTCCTTCTTTCCTCCCCACTCATTCCCACTGAGAAGGCAAGCAATTCAATATAGGCTATACATGTGTAGTTTTGCAAATGAATTCCATAATAGTCATGTTGTATAAGACTAACTACATTTCCCTCCATCCTATCCTGACCCCCATTTCTTCTTTTCTCTCTTTTGACCTCGTCTCTCCCCAAGAGTGTTTACTTCTAATTTCTCCCTCCTCCCATCATCCCTCCCCACCTTGCTTATCCCCTTCTCCCCTACTTTTCTGTAGTTTAAGACAGATATTCATAACAAATTGAGTGTGCCTGTTATTCCTTCCCTGAGCCAAATGTGATGAGAGTAAGCTTCACTTTTTCCCTCTCTCCTCCCTGCTTTTTCCCTTCCATTGGAAAAGCTTTATCTTGCCTCTTTTATGAGAGATAATTTGCCCCATTCCATTTCTCCCTTTCTCCTCCCAATATATTCCTTTCTCAATTCTTAATTTTATTTTTGTTTAGATATGATCCCTTCCTATACAACTCACCCTGTGCTCTCTGTCTCTGTCTCTTTGCCTCTCTCCCTCTATATATATATATGTATATATATATATATATATATATATATATATATATATATATATGTGTGTGTGTGTGTGTGTGTGTGTGTGTGTGTAATCTCCCCAACTACCCAAATACTGAGAAAAGTTTTAAGAGTTACAAATATTATCTTTCCATATAGGAATGTAAACAGTTCAACTTCAGTAAGTCCCTTATGATTTTTCTTTGCTGTTTACCTTTTCATGCTTCTCTTGATTCTTGTGTTTGAAAGTAAAATTTTCTATTCAGCTCTGGTCTTTTCATCAAGAGTGCTTGAAAGCCCTCTATTTCATTGAATGACCACTTTTTTTTCCCCTGAAGCATTATCCTCAGTTTTGCTGGGTAGGTGATTCTTGTTTTTAATTCTAGTTCCTTTGATTTCTGGAATATCCCATTCCAAGGCCTTCAATCCCTTAATATAGAAGCTGCCAGATCCTGTGTTATCTTGATTGTATTTCCACAATACTCCAAATGTTTCTTTCTAGCTGCTTGCAATATTTTCTCCTTAACCTGGGAACTCTGGAATTTGACTATAATATTCCTAGGAGTTTCTCTTTTCAGATCTCTTCCAGGAGGTAATCAATGGATTCTTTCAATATATATTTTGCCCTCTGGTTCTAGAATATGAGAGCAATTTTCCTTGATAATTTCATGAAAGATGATGTCTAGGCTCTTTTATGACCATGGCTTTCAGGCAGTCCCATAATTTTTAAATTGTCTCTCCTGGATCTATTTTCCAGATCAGTTGTTTTTCCAATAAGATATTTCACATTATCTTCCATTTTTTCATTCTTTTGGTTTGTTTTGTAATTTCTTGGTTTCTCATAAAGTCATTAGCTTCTATCTGTTCCATTCTAATTTTTAAAGAACTATTTTCTTCAGTGAGCTTTTGAACCTCCTTTTTCATTTGGCTAATTCTACTTTTTACAGCATTCTGCTCCTCATTGGCTTTTTGAAACTCTTTTACCCATTGAGTTAGCCTATTTTTGAAGATTCAGCTTTTTGGGGGGGCTTTTTTACTAAGGTGTTGACTTGCTTTTTATGATTTTCTTGCATCACTCTCATTTCTCTTCCCAAGTTTTCCTCCACCTCTCTTATTTGATTTTCAAAGTCCTTTTTGAGTTCTTCCATGGCCTGGGACCATTGCATATCTATTTTGGTGGTTTTGGTTGCAGAAGCCTTGACTTTTATATCTTCTCCTGGTGGTAAACATTGTTCTTCCTCACCTGAAAGGATGGAAGAAAATACCTGTTCACCAAGAAAGTAACCTTCTATAGGTTATTTTTTTCCCTTTTGTGAGCATTTTCCCAACCAGTTACCTGACTTTTGAGTCCTTTGTCAAGAGTAGGGTATACTTTGGACACCTGCAAGTTCTCAGTTCCTCCAAAGTGGCACAATCCAGGGAGAGGAGTTTACTCTCAGGCCTGGCTTGCCACTGAGATTTATAGATCAGCTGCTCAATTCCCCCAGTGGATTTATGCTGAGGCTCTAACAATGCCCTTGGCAGCCACTGCCACCTCAATCTCTGGCCACTGCTACTGCTGCTGCTACTCTCACCTGGGGCTGGGGCTAGGGGAGGATCCTGCTCCCTTCTCATTCTGTTTGTAAAAGCCCTCTCACTGACATTTGGCACCTGTAGGTTAAGGGATCTGCTAACCACTGCTGCTTCTGGGTATTCCATCCCCAAGGCCTGCTCTGGTCTTCCTCCTTCCAACACCACACAGCCAACAATGGGCTAGGCTCTTTTCCATGTCCCAGTGTGACAGACTTTTCCTGTTGACCTTCCAGGTCACCCAGGGCTGGAAATCTCCTCCACTCCAACGTTCTGTGGCTTCTGCTGCTCTAGAATTTGTTGAGAGTCTTTTGTTTATAGGTATTTTATGGACTGTGGGAGAAGAGGTAGAGTATGTGTGTCTTTCTACTCTGCCATCTTGACTCTGCTCTCAAGTTCCTCATTTCTTACATGAGCCTTTTCTCAGACTCTTTTCTTTAGACTTTTTCTGTACCTTTTGACACTGTCAAACACTTCCTCCAACTGGATACTCTTTCCTCTCTTTTCCTCTGCAAAACTACTCCCTCTTCATTTTCTTCCTATCTATCTGACTACTCACCAGGATCCTTTGTTATTTTACCATTTGTTGCTTATCCCTTAAGAGCAAATATCCCTCAAAGTTCCCACCCTCCACAGGCACACACCCCCTGACTCTCTTCTTTTATCCCTCTGAGCTTTTTCCCTTACTGGTCTTACCAGCTCTCATGGGTTTAATTATTGTCTCTATGAGCATGACATCTGAATCTACCCATTCTTCTCCAGCTTCTCTTTGGAACTCAACTTGTATATTACTGTCTACTGGCCATATCCACATGGATGCACCAGTAGCATCTTAAACTCAACCTTTCCAAAACAGAATCCCCTTAATCTCTCATTCCCCATATCAAATCTCTTGTCAAGGCCCTTCAATTTTACCTCCTATGCCCTTTGTACTTTAATTCTTTTCTAGGTCACTGATACATTTTTAAAGCCCAACTTTAAAGCTGTATTAAAGAGGAAAAGAGCTTTGCCCAAGGAGTAGGGGGGTCTGGTAAGGTTTTCCCTCATTTTTCTCTTAAGGCACAAATAACAATAAACACTCAAGGCCAGTGGTTTTGGGCATTAGTAATAGAGAGATTTTTATTTCCAGCTTCACATGGTGAGTTTAACACTTCACTCCCTCAGTCATTTTGTTGAGATTTCACTACCATTACTCAAGAGTGATTTCATTACAATTACTCGAGTACTTTCTGCAAGTACTTCATCTCTATCATATAAAATGCAAGTATAGCAATATGGATCCCCCCCAAAAAAAATTCCTTATCAGTCACCAGCCAATTGCTGGTGACTGATAAGCCTCAGTACCTGATTAGATCAGTTCTTAGACAGGAGATAAGTATAGTCAATCCCAAGGATTTCCCTTGGAGCCTTTCTAGTTTGCACCTGCCAAGACTTATGCTCCAGTGACATAGGAAAAAAAAAATCCAGAAGATGTTTAATCCACCCCAATACTCAGATTCCCCATTAGAGACAGGGAAAATTACTACTCTAAAGGTACTAATTATGTTCAGGACATGAGGACACATTTCCACTTTTGCAAGGTCATCATAAACCCATAAAATTTCTTGTTTAGGTTTTGCTATAAGCCAGAAGTTATATTTCCCTCACTATTTTGAAAAATATCTCCTGTTTTATCTTTCTTCCTGATATCATTCTCACTTAAATCCATTACTGAAGACATCCATTAAACTGGAAACACTTGCATTCTGAAAATTTTGCCAGACCACATTATTTACAAAATAAAAATGTTTTTGTATGTTGGTCCTCATATATTGGTGTGCTAGTATCTTCCACCTTTATTACAGATTCAAATATTCAGTTAAAGGTGGATCCATTTCTCAGCATGGCCTAGGTATGGTCATTCATTTCACTTATCTTTGCTGTCCTTTCTTCTTCCTCTCTGTACCAACCTCCTCATTCCAACTGATCCCTTATGCTAATTTAGTTCAATCTTCCAAGGATGTCCACTAAAAATGACCACTTACCTTTACCACATTCTACTCAACTAGGACTGCATTGAGCAAATTAAGTTAGCTGGCATCCAAGCAAACTTGCTAGGAATCAGTTCCCTTATTTTATAGACAGAGAATCTATGGTAAAGAGGACTAAATAACTTACCTGCAACAATATTGATAAATGTAACCCAACAACCATTGTTAAAACTATATTACTTGCTTCTCAAAGTATTTAAGATCATTGATTCAGGTGATTCCTTACTCTTAATTCCTTATCTACTGGACTTTAATGTTTGGTAGGATAAAATTGTTCATATCACAAGCAAAATGAAAGTTGATTCTAATCCTGTTTGACTAATAACTGTGTGACCTTGTGTAAGTTACTATACCCTACAAAACCTCAGTTAACTTATCTACAAAATGATATTGGACTTAGATGATGTCTAAGATCTTTTCCTTATAAAAGACAAATGATTACATTGCTATAATTTTATGTAAGCTTTAACCAGTAGAGATGCAATGTTAGAAAAGGTAGAAACATTTTCTCTATTACTGTAATTGACTAGTTCTAGAAATGTTCATGCGAAGATTTTGAATTAGTTATCACAGAACTCATACTAGAGATAAAGGAGGAAAAGAGGGAAAGAAGGGTAAAGGATGGAAGAAAGCTGGATTTGGAATTTAAGGATGTCAATTCAAATCTTGACTTCCCCACATATTACTTGCATAACCTTGGTCAAGTCTCTGGGTCTCAGTTTCCTAACCTGTAAAATAGAAGGATTGTATTAGATAACCTCTAAAGTATCTTTCAACTCCAAATCTATAATACTATAAACACGAACATGAGGTGGGAAAGGAGAAGGCCAGAAAAGGCAACAAGCAGGAGAGGCAACAAAGAATTTTAAACACACGAATTCAGAGGCCTTGTGTCTTTAAATGATTCTCCACCTTCCTGCCTGCTCACTGTTACATAGACTACAAGCTACAAGCTGGCTACCTCTGTCCATGCTAGGAACCAGCATGAGCAATAGTTTTAGAAACAGGTTAGTTGCTATGGAGGCTGCATTCTGAATTATTGAGGTTGGAGGTGTGTAAAGGTAACAGTTTGTTTTTTGTTTCAAAGATCTGGCAAAAAGATAGGCAGTCACTCCTCTTCTGGAAAAGCCTGACAGACCAGTAGGATTCCTTTTAAGGCTCAACCCAAAACTTTTTATCCCATCATTCACTAACTTCAAAAGCCAAGATCCCAGAGAAACTGGAAGAAGAAAACTTGACAGGATCATTCATTTAAACAAATGGCTAATCCAGGAGATGGCACTGTCTGTAATGGAAAACTTCACAATCACCAGAAACAGAGTAATGGCTCCCAAAATGGAAACCATAAAAGAAATGGGATTATTAGAGAAACACAGGTAAGAACCAATTTTCTTCTCTGCTAAGCTTATTTGGATCTATTCAAAGTGACTCATTAAGCAGGTTAATGTTATCCTTTATCTACAATGCCATAAGTATATACTCCTAGATTATTTTCATTTTTTTAGCTCTGGTTACCACTTGCTTTGAAATTTTCTCAAGTGAAATTGGGTAGAAGATTGAATAGGATTTTCCCTAGGAAGAAGAGAAATATTTTTTCCTCTGACATATTTTTATGACAGGGAACAGGGAGAATAATGTGGCCTTTTATTTTCTCTCTTGGAATGTGGGAAGAGAGTAGGGCTGAGGCATAAGTAAGGACCTTCCTTGACCTAAATCATCTTCAGTCCCTGGCCCCATACATGATGTACATTTGGAGAAGGAAACACAGTAAAAATGGAGTGAAAGCAAAATCTTTTTTGCTGAGATTATGTGGTATGAATGGCATTTTGCTTAAGTAAACTAGTCATGCAATGAACTATTTGGGTTGATCAGTGACAGCATTGTTGGGGCTTATAATTCAATTTTAAATCAAGTTGAGTTTCCATTGAGGTGCTTACAACCTAAAGCATCCCTTCCTCGGGAGTTCCAGGAAAGAGTTTCTGGACGTTACTCCAGCAGGTGTCTCTGCGGTGTCTCTGTGGTACCTTTCAAACCCCTTCTTCTGTGTGTGCCTTCCTGAAGGCTCTTTGTAACTGCTGAGAGAAAGGCTTTGATGCCCCAGTCACTCAGGGTAGGACTTGAAAGTACTATCAACTTATTGAAGACAATATTGTAATTATGTCAGATATTTATAGAAACACTTAGAAACAATTTCCTTCAAGGGTCCTGTTCCAGGAGAAATGCATTCTGGAAATCTTAAAATCCTGAGAGTAATAGTGATCCCAGCCTCCTGTTAGGAGCAGATGTACATCCAGCAGAGTGTACTTTTACTTAGAAGCATAGTTGTGAATTGTGAAACTTAGGGCCCAAAGGGATTTAGGATTATTTAATCCAATCTGATCATTTTACATACAAGTCCTCTAAGGTCTAACAGTGGTAGGATGTGAACTCATTTCTCCTCACCTCCATACCAGCCTCCTTCAGGAGAAAGGCTTTTCTTCAGCTACAGCAAACAAAACCATTTTCCTTCCTTTAGGAGGTGTGGGAGCACCTCCTCTGGGACTTCCATGAAACACCACATTGTTCACTAGTAAGAACAAGGACTCACGCAGCAGGAAAAGTTATTTTGCTGTAGGGTTTAAGAACAGGTGACTTAGCTTCCTGACTCCTATTCAAATAGGCAAATTGGCAGAGGGTGGAGGAGTAGCTCATTCTTGTATGGGGAGAATTGAATACTTTGAAACTGAAAGAGGTGAAATTAGTTCTGTGTACCTTATTCATGCCTGACAAAAAGTGTAGTAAGGTTGACACTACTGTTAAGACTCACTGCCAAGAAGTCAGATGCTTTTAGGCCTTTCTCTGCATGGGTGGCATAGTTGGGACTTCATCCAAGATCAAGATGGAACCTAGAAGCTGTGAGCACAGCATCTCATGTGTGCTGACTGTGGGAAAACCATACAGTGGTTTGTTTTGGAATCCCTACTTTAGCCAGGCAGGTCAATCAAACATCAAGAATTCATTCAGATCACTGAGGAGAATATGTGGGTCAGTTGATAGATATCTACAATGGACTGATTAAGTGTCATCAGAGAACTGATCTGTGTGCTGTCTGCTGTAGTCTGACCCTGTTCATGTCATCCTGAGAGTTGGTGCTGCATTGCTTCAAGGAGAAAAGGCAAGAAGGTTGCCATAGCTTATAAACGGAAAAGGTTTGGCTAAGGCTCAAAGACTGGGCTCCTAGAGGGGTTAATTAAAGAGCTATCAAAAGAATGGAAGGATCCTTTGTGAAGTTGGGGTTTCCAAAACAGAAGCATAAACTTTTAGGGCTACAACTACCAATTTCTCAGCAACTTGTGACATGATTTCACTTCATTGGAGTTATTCTAAAAAGCATGGAACTGACGTCTGTCAGAGTAGTCTAAGATCATGGCTAGAAAACGTTTTCTGGATAGAGTCAAGTTTGTGAAGATAAGGGCAGGGGTATCATCATTATCACCAATTCTAGTTTCTAGATTCAGTCTAATCCAATCAACATTTATTAAGTGCCTACTTTAGTGCTATGCACTAGAGATAAAAGGACAAAAATGAAACAATCAATCCCTGCCTTCAAGAAGAGAAAACACATCTACCTTCACAAATAGTAAAACTGCTTATAGCCATGTAAGTTTGAAAATGTCCCTATTTTTAATAGTTCCCTCTCCATTTTGCTGTCACCTAGTTGCCTAGGGACTCTAGCAATATATTTCTACTCCACTTATAGATAAATATGGTTCTGGTTTTCATCATTGATCACATGAATGATATAAACTCATTCATTGAAAAGGACCAAATTACTTTTAGGGTTCTGTAGAATGTATGTACAAAGAACTCTATGTAAATGTAAGTCATCATTATTAGAACTTATATTCCTCCTTTGACTCGTGCAGTTGGAAAAAGAGATATGACTAGTGTTGCAATCCATAGATTTAATGAGTATTATGTATAGAAACTGATTATGTATTACCATAAACACAATCATCTCTTTCTCCTGTTGATTAAGCTGAATGGTACTACTTTCTCTTCCAGCTCTAATCCTTTTGATAGGTCAGGCACCTTGTTTCCCCTAGATCCTAACACAGTAGTGTGTGTGTGTGTGTGTGTGTGTATTTTGGACTGATTACTGGATTTGCAATTCTTTGGTATATGAAGATTGCAATGATAAGCTTCCTCCATCAGGCAGTTCATCTTATTCTGCGTGATTTACAATCTTAAACAGTGACTTGGACACTGAAAAGTTAGTGGACACAAGTATATGTCTGAAGTGAGCCCTGGACCCAGGTTTTCTCACTCCAAGGTCAATTCTCTATCAATTATACAACATCTGACTCTCAGATTAAACATAAAAGACATAATACATCTTTATCAAATTGAAAGGTGAAATATGTATGCTTTTCCAGTCTACTGCATTCACTAAGGAGTATTTTTTATCTTATATGTACTGTTTTCTTTCATAGGGAACAGATTTTAAGCCAAGAAATGAGAAAGAATTTGTTGCTTCTAATGTAGCTTCCTTTTCCTTTGGATTGTTCAGTCCATTCACTCCACAAACATTTATTAAACACCTATTATGTACAAGGCACTATACTAGGTGCTTAAGAAATAAAAATAAGACAAAAAAATAGTTCCTCCTTTTGAAGAATTTAAATACTATTTGGAGTATAGAGTGAATATGAAATATCTAAACAGATGTACATGATTTTCTGAGAAGAGAGGGCTAATAGCTAAAGAGATGAGCAAAGAAATGGGTACACAATTTAGGTATAAAGATTGATACCATGGACAAACTGGAGGAGCAAGGAATAGTGTATTTATCAGATTTATGGAGAAGGGAAGAATTTTTGACTAAAGAAGAGATAGAAAGCATTATGAAATGCAAGATGGATAATTTTGATAACATCAAACTGAAAAGTTTTTGCACAACTAAACCCAATGCAACCAAAATTTGGAGGAATGTAGTAAATTGGGAAAGAATTTTTACAGCTAATCTTGGGGATAAAGGCCTCATTTCTAGAATATATAGAGAATTGAGTCAAATGTACAATAATAATAGTCATTCCCCAATTGATAAATGGTCAAAGGATATAAACAGGCAATTTTCAGAGGAAGAAATTAAAGATATCTATAATCATATGAAAAAATGCTCTAAATCACTCTGATTAGAGAGATGCAAATCAAAACAACTCTGAGGTACCACATCACACCTATTAGATTGTCAAACATGACAAAAGAGGAAAATGATGTTAGAGAAGATGTGGGAGAGTTGGAACACTAATTCATTGTTAGTGGAGCTGTGAGCTGATACAACCATTCTGAAGAGCAGTTTGGAACTATGCCCAAAGGGCTACAAAAATGTGCATACCCTTTGACCCAGCAATATCGCTTCTAGGACTATATCCCCAAGAGATCATAAAAATGGGAAAGGGTCCCACATGTACAAAAATATTTATAGCAGCAATCTTTGTAGTTGCCAAAAACTGGAAATCAAGGGGATGTCCATCAGTTGGGGAATGGCTGAATAAATTATGGTATATGAATGTAATGGAGTACTATTGTACCATAAGAAATGATGAACAAGAAGACTACAGAGAGGCCTGGAAGGACTTATACGAGCTGATGCTGACCAAAAGCAGCAGAACCAGGAGAACTTTGTGCATAGCAATGACTACAGTGTGTAAGAGTTTTTTCTGGTAGACTTGGAACTTTGTAACAACACAAGAACTTAAAAAAAAATTCCCAATGGTCTTTTAAGGCAAAATACCTTCCACACTCAGAGAAAGAACTATGGAATTCATTCACAGAATGTAGCTGATCATTTGTGTGTGTGTATGTGTGTGTGTGTGTACTATGTTTTGATTTGTTATATGATTTCTTCCATTTATTTTAGTTCGTCTACACAGCATAACTATAGTGAAAATGTATTCAATAGGAAAGTATGTTTAGATCCTATATAGAACTGTATGCTGTCTTGGAGAGGGAGGGGAGTGGTAGGGGGTAGATAGGGGGGAAAAATCTAAGTTTTATGGTAGTGATTGTAGAACACTAAAAAGAAAAAGAAAAAAAGAAAATTTTAATTTTATGCAATTAAAAAAAGAAAGAGATGAGCAAAGAATTCCTTTAGGAGGGAATCTATAAGCTTAGACTTAAAGGCAGTCAAAGATTCCAATCAATCAATCAATGTACTTGCAGTGAAAGGTGCTGAGACACAAAGACAAGAATGAAACTGTTCCTGCCCTCAGGAAGCTTACATTCTATCAGGAGAGATATGACATAAATAAGTATAAATATATGTGTGTATATGTACCAATTTTATGAGGGAGATAGTGTGTGTGTTCTTCCTTCATTGCCAAAGAAGACCATGCCATCAGAGAAATGATGACATGACTTGCACTTGACTTTGTTTTGAGTGAGGGAGGACTGTACAGGTCACCAGTCTCACTTCTCCTTCAAAACCATCTGAATCCAGTGATCAGATATTCATCAGGATGACTGGAGATGACCCAGAATGAGGCAATTGGGGTTAAGTGACTTGTCCAAGGTCACACAGCTAGTGAGTGTCAAGTGTGAGGTGAGATTTGAACTCAGGTCCTCCTGACTCCTTCACTGGTGCTCTATCCCTGGAAGTCAGAAAACTAGGTATCAGAAGGTAGCTAATGAGTAGAATTTCTAAAGAAACCAAAGATTCTACGGGTGGGAGGTCATTCCAAGGTATGAGGAACAGTAAGTGTAAAAGCATGCACATGTAAGATGGAGCAAGGTGTCTGAGGAACAACAGGAAGGAGTTTGACAGGACAGTCAAGTACAGGAAGAAGAGTAATGTATTATAAGATTGGAGAACAGGTTGAGACCAAGTTGTGAAGGGTTTTAAAAAGCCAAATAGAGGAACTTACACTTAATCCTAGAGTTAATGAGCCATTGGAACATAGTGAATGGAGGCAGAGGTGAGCACAAAGTATGTGTCTGAAATGGAAGACAGCCTGTCCAAAGGCATAGAAGTAGAAAACAGAATTCTGATTCTGTGGAAGAGCAGCAAAGAAGGTAGCTTGTTGTAGGAGTAAGGGCTAGAAAAGAGGACCTTGTTCCAAATCCGGGCTCTTCCATTTATTAATGTGACCCACAGGCAAGTCACTTTATTTCAGTGGGTCTCCATTTCCTCATCTGTAAAATAAAAGGGCTGAATTAGATAGTCCCTAAGGTTCCTTTAAGTATTTAAGTTCCTGATTCTATGATATTAAGTGAGCCAATCTGGTCAAATACATCTGGAAAAGTAGAATGGAGCCTAACTGTGAGGGATTGTAAATGGCAGTTTAAGGAATTTGTATTTTATTCTAGGGGAAATTAGTTTCTTAATCAAGGGATTGACATGACATGCTTAGAAAGACTATTTTGTCAACTATGTGGATAATGGATTGAAGAGCAGAAAGACAAAAAGTTTATTTTAACAGGACAAGTGAGCGTTGGATATGGACTATTTGTGCCCAGTTGACAGTAGAGCCTTCTGAGCTCATTTTGGTCTGATCAGCCACAATCAGACTCATTGTGTTCCTCTTTAAGAAGGAAGGACAACAACCAACCGATCACCACCAGGCAAAAGTGGTAAAATGGACAAGATGGCATTTTATTGAATATTGGAGTGGGGTGGTGAGAATGATAGAAAAGGTGTGGTGAGGGAGAGGAAAAAAATTGAAAATAAGGTGATTCCTCATAGATCACAAGTCAGTTAGTGCCAAAACCAGGTCTAAAAATTGGACATACTAAGGTCCAGGACACCATTTGGCCACCAGATGAAAGATATGACACGCAACATTTACATAATGCTTTAAGGCTTACAAAGCACATTAAAAATATCTCATTTTATCCTTACTCTGTGAGGTAGGGGTTATGACTAGCCCCATTTCACAAAAGGGGAAACTAAGGTAGACAGGTTAAGTGACTTGCCCAAGGTCACATAGCTAGCAGGTACCTGAGGTTAGAGTTGAACTCTTGTATTGGCTCCTTTGAAAACTGGCTTCTAAATAAAATTATATAGTAAAAAAAAAGCATTTCTTGAAATATCTCTTTGAAATACATAAATACACAGTCATTCCAGAGAGGGTAAGTAGTTCAGATCTATGATATGCCAGACGTTGGTTGTGTCCCCAGTTGCTATGTTCTAGGACTTAGATCTTAGTCATCTATGAGCAATCTTGATTGGTGTATTTATGTTGTCACTAAATTGAAAGGTCATAATCTTGCAGTCTAGGAGTTAACAATCTAATAGAAAATACATAAGTTTCAGAAGGCAAATGGAGGCAGATAGGGGGTACTAAATATTAAGGGAATGTGTATCCACTGAGCATCACAGAACTGAAAAAACTTTAGAGATCATATAGTAAGGGCTTCCTTTATTTTATAGATGAAGTCCTAAGACTCAAAAAAATAAAGTGGTCTATCCAAAGCCACAAAATACATTCATGCGTGTGTGTGTGTGTGTGTGTGCATTTCCCCATCACATGTTTTAAAAAAATTAACACTTTTTTAAGTTTAGAGTTCCAAATTCTATACCACCTTCCCTCACTCACTCACCTCCCCCCTCTTTGAGGTGGTAAGCAATAGGATATAGGTTATATATGTGCAATCATGGAAAATATTTACATCTTAAAACAACAAAATGTACATGAAAAGGATTATAGCTTATTTTGGGTATTCAGTTATATCATAATGTGATAGTAAAAGATGGCATTTATAGAGTACCTAACATTTTATCATACTGAATCAAAAACTCCAAGAGTTAATAGTGCAAATATTGCTATTTTACAGATGAGGAAACTACAGATCAGAGAAGTTAACAACACCTACCCAAGATTAGACAGCTAGTCTTCAATCAACAAGAGGAAGGAAGGAAGGAAGGAAAGAAGGAAGGAAGGAAGGAAGGAAGGAAGGAAGGAAGGAAGGAAGGAAGGAAGGAAGGAAGGAAGGAAGGAAGGAAGGAAGGAAGGAAGGAAGGAAGGAAGGAAGGAAGGAAGGAAGAGAAAGAAACCAAAAAACGAAAATTATATTTCAATTTGCACTGAAAAATTCGTCAGTTTCTCTCTCTGGAGGCAACATTTTTTCTACATGACTTATCTGGAGTTGTCTTGGATCATTGTATTGATCAGAGGGGCCAAGTCTTACACAGCCTATCATTACATCATTGTTTCTGCTATGCACAATGATCTCGCATTTCTTCTCACTTCATTTTGTATCAGTTCATATAAGTCTTCCCATGTTTTTCTTTTCCTGAAAACAGTCCCTGTGTCATTTCTTATAACAGAAGAGAACAACAACCTATTCATCCATTCCCCAACTGATGAGGATCTCCTCAATTTCCAACTCTTTGCCACAACAGAGAGCTACTATGGATATTTTTGTACATATGGGTTCTTATTTTTTTTTCTTTGATTTCTTTGGGGTACAAACTTATTGTATTGTGCTACTGCTGGGTCAAAGGTGTGACAGTCCTTTGGGCCTAGTTCCAATCCAAAATTGTTGGATCATACCACTACCAACCCAAAGTATTGTATCTATTTTCCCTCATCCCTTCTAGCATTTCTCATATGTGTATTGATACCTCAGAATTCTTTTAGTTTGCATCTTGATTTAGAGCATTTTTTCATATGACCGTAAACAGTTTTTATTTCTTCTTTGGAAAATTGCCTGTTCATATCCCTTGACCATTTATCAATTGAGTAATGGCTATTTATTTTTATAAATCTGACTCAGTTTTATATATTTGAGAAATGAGACCTTTGAGAAACTTTCTGTAATTTTTTTATATTACTATTGTCTATAGTACTGTTTAGCAAAATATATTTTCTCTGATTATCTCTTAATTAAGTCTATTTTTGCTTTTGATTTTTCTGAGGTCATGATTTCTACTCTTGTCTTTTTGTTATATCAGCTTAAACAAAATAGATTTTACTGCAGCCTTTTATTTTAATTCTGGGTGTGTCTGTCTCAATATGTCTCTTGTAAACAATAAATTGTTGGACTTTGGTGGTTTCTAACCCATTCTGCTACTCACTTCTCTCTTATGGGTTAGTTCATACCATTCACATCCACAGTTATCGTTACTGTGTATTTCCCTCTTTCCTGTTTTCTTCTGTTTATCTTTCTCTCTATCTTTTTATTCTGTCCCTTCTCAAAAGTCTGCTCTGCTTCTTACCACCACCTCCATTAGTCCATGCCATTCTCTTTTATCAACCAAACCCCTCCCATATATCTTAAGCTCTTCCCTTCTTACTTCCCTACTGCATAAGATAGAGTTCTATACCAAATTGAGTGTATATATATATTTTTTTTTTCCTCTTTGAACTGATTCCAATGAGAGCGAAGTTCAAGAATTGCCTGATCCCCCCCATTTTCCTCTCCACTATAAAAGTTATTGCTTGCATGTCTTTTATGTGATAAAATTTTCTCTATTCTACCTCTCCCTTTCCCCTTCTCTCAGTGCATCCTTCCTTCTAACTTATTCATCTTTTATTTTTCTTGTAGCTTCTTGTAGATGTCTTGTAGACCATCCCAACATAATCAAGTCATATTCATGCCCTTTGTCTATAGAGACTCCCACTAACTGCCCTAATAATGATAAAACTCTTAAGAGTTACATAAAAGGAATGTAAGTAGTTTAACTTTGAGTGTCTTATGATTTCTTTTGTGTTAACATTTTATGCTTTCCTGCTTGATGTCAAATTTTCTATTTAGCTCTGGTCTTTTCATCAGAAATGTTTGAAGGTCCTCTTTTTCATGAAGTATACATTTTTCCCCTGAGTGATTATATTCAGTTTTGCTGGGTAGGTGATTCTTGGTTGTAATCCTATCTCCTCTGCCTTCTGGAATATTATAATCTAAGCTACCTACTCCTTTAACATGGAAGCTGCTAAATCTAGTGTTATCTTAACTATGTTTCTATAATATTTAAATTGCTTTTCTGTTTGCAATATTTTCTCCTTAACCTGGGAGTTCTGGAATTTGACTATAATATTCCTGAGAGTTTTCATTTTGGATCTCTTTCAGCAGGTGATCAGGGGATTCTTTCAATTTCTATTTTATCCCTTATACTTTTCCTTTATAATTTTTTTTAAAAATGATATCTAGACTCTTGTTTTGATCATGGCTTTCAAGTACTCTGATAATTCTTAAACTATTACTCCTCAATCTATTTTCCAGGCTAGTTGTTTTCTCAATGAGATAGTTCTATTTTTTCACTCTTTTGACTTTGTTATATTGTTTGTTGATGTCTCCTGTATTCATTACCTTCCAATTGTCCAATTCTAATTTTTAATAAATTATTTTCTTCACTGCACTTTTTTTTTTTACTTACCTGAAAGAGGACAGTATGCTTTTATTGTCTGTAAAATGTAGGGCTAAATGAGCTTTCATATCAGTCTATAAGCATTTATTAAACACTGAGGTCCTTACTCAAACTAAACTGCCAAGCATTCAAACTATGCTTCAGAGAGCACAATTCTGATTGCTGGCCACGTTGTTGGAATGCAAAACCATGGTTTACCAATAAGACTATTTTACGGAGAACTTACATGGGGCAGAAGATCACATGGTGGTCAGAAAAAGCGATATAAGGTCACTCTTAAGAACTTTGGATTTCATTGTGTGACATGGGAGACACTGGCACAGGACCACTCAGCATGGCATGCCAACATCAGAGAAGGTGCTGTGCTCTATGAGCAAAGCAGAATTGAAACAGCACAAAGGAAATGTAGGATGAGCAAATCTGGAGTATCCACCCCAAATGTTCGCAAGGATTGCTTGTGCCCAACCTGTGGTAGGACATTGGAGCTGGTTTTGGTCTGATCAGCCACAGTCGGACACAGTGAAACTTGACTTTATCATGGTGATGTCTCTTTGGTCCTCTTCCGGAAGGAGGGGCAACGACCAACCAAGTCATTAAACATCTATGTGTCAGGCCCAGGGCTAAGCACTGGCCATACAAAAACAGTCCTTGCCTGGGGGGGGGGGGGGGGGGGGGGCCCATGATCTAACGGGAGAAAATAAGCAAACAGATACGTGCAAAGCAGCCACATTCAGGATAAACAGGAAATAACAGAAGGAACACACAAGAATTAAAAGGGACTGGGAAAGGCTTCCTGTGTAGAAAGGTGGTATTTTAGCTGACTCTTGAAGGCATTCAGAGGGGAGTAGGGACAGAGCATCTGAGGCATCTGGGGCAGCCAGAGAAAATGGCAGGAGTCCGAAGATGGAGCCTCCGGTTTGCGGAACAGAAAATGGGCCAACGTCCTTGGGAGGGGGGAAGGGCAGAGAGAGGGCACGCTGAGGTGTGAAGCCTGCACTAGCGGGGGCCGTCCCGACCTTGGGGAGCAAAGCGAGGTGATCGGTCTGGAGGCTGAAAGGAGGACGGACCGAACCGGAGGCAGCCCGCTAGGTCCAGGTGACGAGGGCCGGTGCTGGAGCGGGGCACGGCTGGAGGGCGGGGGGCGGGGTGTCTCCTAGACCGTCAGTTCCGACGTCTGGGAGGCCGCGGGGGTCAGCAGAAAGGCAGGCGAGGAGGACCCAGACATGGGAGCGGGGGAGGAGGGGGCAGACGAGGGCCCGGAGGAGGGCCCGGAGGGAGCCCTGGCTGCCAAAGCCTCCCCGGGAAGCGCGGGGCCTGTGCAAGGCGGGGCCGAGCGCCGAAGCCCCGCCCACCTGCCAGTCACCGGCCCACCTGCCAGTCACCGGCCCACCCGCCAGTCACCGGCCCACCTCCCAGTCACCGGCCCACCTGCCAGTCACAGGCCCACCTGCCAGTCACCGGCCCACCCGCCAGTCACCGGCCCACCTGCCAGTCAGTCACCGGCCCACCTCCCAGTCACCGGCCCACCCGCCAGTCACAGGCCCACCTGCCAGTCACCGGCCCACCCGCCAGTCACCGGCCCACCTGCCAGTCACCGGCCCACCTCCCAGTCACCGGCCCACCTGCCAGTCACAGGCCCACCTGCCAGTCACCGGCCCAACCCGCCAGTCACCGGCCCACCTGCCAGTCAGTCACCGGCCCACCGCCCCGCGGGCCGCGGACCCCTGACCTGGCATTCCTCCGCTTGTCCTTCCCTCTTCACCTTCGGATAAGCGGACTGGCGCCCGTCACGCTCCCCCATATTCTACTTGATGCCTTTCCAGATATTATCACGAGAAGGGAGTGGTTTCATCAGGCTGCCAAAGGAGGCTTTGGGAGTTAAGCACTTTTTAAGCCATCAGGAGCCGACAGTGAACTCGGGCCTTTCGAAGTCCATGGGACCGAAGCGCTTCTTAGGAAGGGGCGGGGGAGCGTCCCACTGCACTTTCTTGTACCCCCTTTGCCATTAGGCCGATTCTGTTTTTGAGGTTATTTTCTTCTATATTTTTTGTCCCTCTTTTACTAAACTGTTGATTGTCTTTTAATAATTTTATTACATTATTCTCATTTCTTTTCCCAATTTTTCCCCTATCATCCATTGCTTTCTTTAACTCTTCCAGGAATTCTTGTTGGGCTTGGGTCTGATTAACATTTTTTTGAGGCTTTGTTTATAGTTTTATAAAGTTTATGGTTTTCACATTACTATCTTCTTTTGAGTTTATGTTTTATTCTTCTCTACTACCATAATATCTTTTCATGGTCAAGTTCTTTGTTGTTGTGGTTGTGCTTTGTCCATTTTCCCACCCTATTTCTTGACTTTGAACTTTATGTTAAAGTTAAAAGTGGACTCTGCTCATCTGAGGGTAGGGAAGCACTGTCCCAAGTTTCAGGCTTTTTCCATGTTGCTCTTTTCAGAGATATTTCTAAGGGTCTGCAAGTTTTGTGCTTCCAAGGTGTGATCCAGGGAGAAGTGTGGTCACTGTTCTTTTGGTCTGTACTCTGGTCTTTACCCAAGAAGGCTTCCTCTTCCCCTAAGGGCTAACACTCTTCTTGGCCCTGGAACTGTGACTAGGTTCCCTGCTTTCCTACAGCCACAAACACTAGTGCTCCTCTTTGCCCCAGAATTGCAACCAAGGCCCCTGTTCCCTTATGACTAACAAAAGGTGTTCCTCTCTGCCCTGGAACTGTGACCCAAAACTGCTTATAGGTAATGTCCAGCAAAAGGTACCCTATAATCTATCTCATCAGTTGTCTGACCCCTTTATAGTCTCTGGGCTAAGAACTTCTGAAGCTGCAGTTACCTCCAAATCTATTGCTGGTGATGCTACTGTTGCCACCCTCCAGGCAGGCCCCCACTTTGACATCATAGATGTCTCCTGCCAACTTCCTAACTTGTCTTGGGCTGGAAGAATGTTTCACTTTGATCTTGGCTCTGCTGTTCCAAAATCCAATCTGAGGAGTTATTTTAGCTGTTCAGAGGGGAATGTTGGAAGAATTTAGCTGATTTACTCTCCACTATTTTGGCTTCACCTATCTTGTGCAAAGCGTTAAGCACCAAGCAGAGGAATATATATTGACTTTAGGGGTAATAGAGCCACTAGAGTTTTAGTGGCAGCATGGCATGGTCAGACATTTACTTAAGAAAATTTACTTTGGTGACAATGTGGACGATGCATTGGAGTGGGAAAAGAGGATGGAGGAAAAGAGACCAAATGGGAGTCTACTGCAATAGTCTAGGTAAAAGGCCATGAGAACTAGAACTTAGAGACCATATTTGAGTCATCTAATGGATACAGAAAAAAACAGGATTTGGCAACTGAAAGTTTTGCAAAGTGACTATGAGAAGTTGAAGATGACAGCAATGTTGCAAACCTGGGCAATTAAAAGGCTGGCAGTGTCCTTAATAGTAATAGTAATGTTCAGAAGTGGTGTGGCTTGGGGGAGGTAAGGGAATGAGCAGGAATACAAAGAGTTCTTTTTGTTGTGCTGAATTTGAGATGCAAACAGGAAATCTAGGTTAGAATGTGCAATTGACTGCAGCTCACATAGAAATGGAGCTCGAGAGAGAGAGATGGGGACTTGGGAGATAGGAGTCATCTGCCTATAGATGGTCATGGGAAAATCTTTTTACTGTACAGAGTTCAGTTTCCTCACCTATAAAATGGGAAAAATGGTAGCAATAACCGCAATAATTAACTCAAATTCCTTTACTTGTACTAAGGTAGATCCAGGTCTCCCTTAGTGGAGTGAGGTAGAAGATGAGGTATGTTAGTCTTCCCCTAAAAATGGTAGAGAAAAAAATACTTTGCAAGCCTCATAAAGCTATGGAAAAGTAAGTTATGATTGTTACTATAAAATTAAACTTTTGCTTATCCTGATTCATGGTGAATTTATTCCCTTACAAAATTATACACTCAGATGCTGAAGTCCTTCTTTAACACATAATTTGGGAATAGATAAACCATTATTAGTTTAATCTAAATTTAATCTAATTTGGGCTAATTTAATCATGTCAGTGTCTGCAATAATAAATATTTCTGAAACTTCAGTCCATAAGCACAAATCATGTTGTATTGAGAATGACAGTTCTGAATGAAAGATGAGCATACATGTACTCTCATCTTCAGCTTACTCTACTCCTTTTCTCATGGGGATATATGTTCCCTTAGTCTCTGGTTATTCACTACATATATTTTCTAAGTATTTGTTTTCAGCTCTTCTTCTTAGTAATGAACATATTCTAGTTTGAATTTCTGTGTCTTAAGGAAATACATTTGCTTAGGTTTGCTTCTACACAGTACAAAATTAATTTTAGATTTAGTCTCAATAGTTATTCTGTTCAGAATAGTTAAACTCCAAAACTCCTCTAGATAGTGTCTGTTTTTTATGTTCAAAAAGTCAGCACTATACCTAACTAGCAAAACTTATGCATCTGATAAGATAGTGTGTGTGTGTGTGTGTGTGTGTGTGTGTGTGTGTGTGTGTGTGTGTGAGAGAGAGAGAGAGAGAGAGAGAGAGAGAGAGAGAGGCTTAACTAGTTCTCACAATGACAATTAGCAGCTAGGGTCTTACTCCTTAATTCTAGGAAGTTTCAGTTATTGTGTTTATACACAAATATAGCATACCAGGGATGAGATCTGAAGTTATTTTTATTGTTAAGATTTAAGCTGTTTAGATTTGCAACTGAATTAGACAAGGGCAGCTAGAAATAATCTTCCTCTCTTCTGGAAGTGATTTCTTCTTCATTTGATCCAAGAGGACTTTGTATTCTTCTTAGGCCCTAACCATACTTTGTTTATTGCCTTTATCCATGTGCTAAATGAACCTCAAAATCTATTCCTCTCATTTTATGGAAGACCCAGGTCCTGTGACTCTAGCACAACAAAACTTGTAGCTATTTACCCCTGCTGCTAGCTACCAAAGAAGGTAGCTAGGATAAAGCACTGACCTTGGAGTCAGGAAGACCTGAGTTCAAATGTGATCTCAAATACTCCCTACTTGTGTGACCCCTAGTCAAGTCATTTAACTGTCTGCCTCAATTTCCTCAACTCTCAAATGGGGATGGTAAAAGCACCTACTTTGCAGGGTTTTTGTGAGGATCACAATGCCTAGAATATAATGAGTATTTAAGAAATGCTTGCTTCCTTGCCCCCACCCCAAAAGTCTTATTGCTACTCAATTACAAATTCCTTGAGGGTAAAGACCCTGTTTTATTGATATTTGTAATTTCCCTGAATCATATTGCACTTGATAAAATGTTTGTTAAATGAGTAAATGAGCTTCCAGTTTTCCAACACTAACAGCCCTACTCAAACCTCTTGTGGTATTTGTGCTCTTTCGAAGAGTACCATGTATTGATCTGAAAATTTGGTTAAGAAAAGGCAACAGGCTAAATGAATTCATTTTTATTCACTTAAGTTAATGATACATGATCATGGAGCCAGAAATGAAAATTTCTGACTGCTCAGTACAAGAATGATCAGGCTTAAATACATTTTACTGTGAGAAAGGAACTGTCTTAGTTGAACAAATTCTAAATTTAGTGAGTCAAGACAATTAACAAAGCAGTGTCAGTTGGAATTTATGATTCCAGGATGTGTGAATAGCATATGTCTCTGTGACACTAGATAAGGAGAAAATCCCACCACTCTTATGGCAGGTATCCTGTCATAAACAGGTCTTTGAATTTGCTGATATAGGAAAGGGTATTTGTAACAGAGTTGACAAAGTTTTAATTGAAATTACAAGCCAGGATATCTGTGTTTTCTTTACCATTAACATGCCATAGGAACTGGAAAATGTCCCTTTATTCAAGATAGTGTAAGGGTCTCATAAGGAATGCTAAGTTAGCTCCATCTGGCTTTGTTGACATAGGAAGAGGCATTCTCTGAGTTTACTTCAGAGAACAGAGAGGCTGTTAGGTCCAGGCTTAATTCAAGCTCTGGCCCTTATTAAGTCCAAAATTTATATTAAATATTATCACATGACATCAGGGAAATGATGATATGACTTACAGTTGCCTGTAATTTGAATGAAGGAGGGCTGACTCTAACTCTGTCTCTAACCTCTACAATACCACTTAAGGCACTGACAGACAAGATAAGATAAGGTAAAACAGATTAACAAGCCTTAAACTGTATTTGAAAATTACAGATACTAACCTGAGTCACAGACTTGAGATTTGTCTGAATTCCTATATTGCTAAACATTTTTTTGCCTTGGAATTACACTGGACATCAAGTGACTATCATTCTTCCTTTTAGAAATGTTTACTCTTACAGTCTATTGGGTTGGACAAGAGAAAACTAAAGAACAAAGAATTAGCTAGATTAATACAAAATGATGCCTATTGCCTTGTATTTCCTATGTACATATTTCTAGGTACATGTGGCTTCACCCCAAGGACACCATAGGCTCTTTGAGGGCAAGGACTGGTTTACTGTCTCCCCATGCTAGCACACTGCTGGACACATAGGAGGTACTTAAATGTTGAACAAGTGGTGGTATTATGATCCTTTGATTTCAATTTCTCAATATGCACTTAAGCCCTTGATTTTTTTTCTTGTTCATAGAAGGAAATCATATTCTTTTCCTTTATATTCTTTAAAAGCCTAACTTTTCCTAACCTTTACAGAAGGCTTTCCCCATTACCATTCAGCCTTCTACCTTTTCCTGTCCCTACTAATATCTTCCATCTGGGACTACCATTTATCTTCAAGGTACAGTTCTTTGCATGTTGTCTCCTTCGTTAAAATGTAAAGTTCTTGTGGGTAAGTACTGTGCTTTCTTTGTATTCCCAACACCTAGCAAAATGCCTGGTGCATAATAAGCACTAAACAAATGTGTGTTGATTAATTTGAACAGAGAACAAAATGTTTTTAAAAAGAGATGAGTGGTTAAAATCAAATTAATTCTATTACACTAAGTCAAATATCATTAATTCAATAGCTCAGGATTACCAATTTAAGATCATTCATTCAACTCATTCAGTAAACATATGCTAAGAGTCTACTACATTCCAGGTGGGCAAAAAAGTAGTGCAGTGAGTAAAGCACTGGCCCTGGAGTGAGAAAGACCTGAGTTTAAAACACAACATCAGACACTTATACAGACATACAGACAGCTGTACAACCCTGGGCAAATCATTTAACCCTGTTTGCCTCAGTTCTTCATCTGTAAAATGAGCTGGAGAAAGAAATGGTGACATATAAGAAAACCCCAAATGAGGCCACAGACAGTTAGACAAAACTGAAACAACTCAACAACAATAGTAACAACATACCAGGTACTCTGGTCAGTGCTAGGTATGCAGAAAAGAAGCAAAAGGGAACAACAGTCTCTGCCATCGAGGACCTTAAAACCTAACGTGGGAGACAGCATGGAAACAAATTAATACAAAAAAGGAAATAATTAAAAGAAGGAAAGTACTGGAATTTAGAGGGGTTAAATAAGGCTTCCTGTAGAAGGTGGAATTTTAGTTGGGACTTAAAGGAAAACAAGGAGGTGCAGCAGTTCGAGCAGAGAAATGGAGGGTCTCGCTTGTGGAACAGCCAGGAGGCCAATGTCATTGGATTGAAAGGTACATGTTGGGGAGTAAGGCACAAAATGACTAGAAAGGTAGAATGAGATCTAGGTTATGAAGGGTTTTAAATGACAGACTGAGCATTTTCTATTTTCTATTGGAGGCACTAGGAAGCTCCTGAAGTTTATTGAATAGGGGTGTGTGACATGATCAGCAAACATTTTACGAAAATCACTTTAGTGGCTGAATGAAGAACGATTTGGAAAGACTAGAGGCAGGCAGACCCATCAGACATCTATTACAGTAATTAAGGAATGAGGTGATGAGGGCCTGCACCAGGGTGGTGGCAAAGTCAAAGATGAGAAGGGGGAATATTTGAAAGATGTTGCAAAGTTAAAATCAATAAGACTTGGCAACAGCATGAATACAAGGAATGAGAGACAGTGAGGCATCCAAGTAACTTAAAGCTGAATGGCACATTTTTTCAATCAGCTGATAACAATAAGAATCTGGATGTTTGAACAATCTACATTGTGGCTCCTATATTAAAGAATCTTAATGAGAAAATGCGATGCTGGGTGTGGGGGGCAGGAAGAAGAGTGAGGGTAAGGAAGGAGGTAAGGGTCTCACTGAGGCAGTTTTTTTTATTTAGTAGTAAATGTAGAAAAAATTTTGGCTGGAGAAAGATGGCATAAAATCAAATTTCACCCTAAGGGTAGAGGAAATAGCCAGTTTGTAAGGTCATATCACATGGAGATGAACTATTTGTAGTCTAAAGCACTAACAGGGATTCAAAAATAAACTCAATTTCTGGAACTTGATAAAGTAGAATTACAGAATTTTAGAATTGTAGGACATCTTAGAGGCCTCTTAGGGAACAAGATATTTTCTTCAGTTTATTTGACAAATGCTAATCTACCCTTGGCTTGATGACCTCCTACAAGGGAGAATTCACTACTTCAGGAGGAAACACATTACTTATTGGTATAGCTCTAAAAGCAGAGGTTGTGCCCCTTATAAAAAACCTAAATCTACTGCCTTTCAGTACACTATTGAGAACTGAAAACAATATTTAGTATGTAATCTAATCAAAGTAAATGGGTTAATGAGACTACCACCTTACTCATCCTGGACACCAAAGCTAGAAGAGAAATTAGAAATCATTCATTACGATACCACCTCTCCCTCAACCCTCTGTTTTACAAATCTGTAAAGTGGGGCCTACTCAGGTAGATTCAAAGGCTTACCCACAATCACTCAACTCCATAGTTTCTTAGAAGAAGAAAATGGGTTTTCTAATCTCTACTCTAAGTTCCTTCTATTTCTTTTCATATATAACAAGATTTTATAGTTCTCAGTTACTGAACATGTCTAGTATGGAGGAGAATATATTATAGTGGTTGACTCTTCTGTCAGTATCTGACTTTACAGATTCCATTGCATATAATCTATTACAATTATTCCATGAATTATTCTATAGCACAATGAAAGATTTCATTAGGATAGGTGGTCACTCCACCAACACACACACACACACACACACACACACACACACACAATCTTTTCATCTTGTGTGATTCTTACCTATGTTTCTCATAAAGACTTCAGAGAAGAGCTATCCAGTATGCTGGAGTTACTTCTCTTTTTCTTATGCCACTGTATTAAAATATCCTTCAGCCAGAAGGGGTCATGGGTACAAAGGCAAGATAATTTTCCATTATATATATATTTTTATTTTTTTTAACTTTATTATTTTTAGTTTTCAACATTCATTTCCACAAAATTTTGAGTTCCAAATTTTCTCCCCATCTCTCCCCTCCCCCCACCCCATAACACCTTGCATTCTGTTTATCCCTTCCCTCAATGTACCCTCCCTTCTGTCACACCCATCCCTTCCCTTATCCTCATCTTCTCTCTTTTCTTGTAGGGCAAGATAGATTTATATACCCCATTACCTGTATTTCTTATTTCCCAGTTGTGTGCAAAAGTATTTCTCAGCATTCATTCTTAATACTTTGAATCCCAACTTCTCTCCCTTCCTCCCTCCCCACCCATCCCTGCTGAGAAGGCAAGCAATTTAGTATAGGCTATATATATGTAGCAAAAGACTTCCATAATGGTCATGTTGTGTAAGACTAACTATATTTCCCTCCATCCTATCCTGCCCCCCATTTATTCTATTCTTTCTTTTGACCTTGTCCCTTCCCATAAATGTTTACTTCTAATTACTCCCTTCTCCCATTTTCCCTCCCTTCTATCATCCCCCTCACCCCATGTGTCCTCTTCTCCCCTATTTTCCTGTAGTGTAAGACAGATGTTCATACGAAATTGAGTGAGCATGTTATTCCCTCGTTAAGCCAAATGTGAAGAAAGCAAGCTTCACTTTGTCCCTCTCACCTCCTCTCTTTTATTCTCCATTGAATAAGCTAATTCTTGCCTCCTTTATGAGTGATAATTTACCCCATTCCATTTCTCCCTTTCTCCTCCCAATATAATCCTCTCTAAATATATATAATATATATACACATATAATATATATATACATACACACACACGTGTGTGTGTGTGTGTGTGTGTGTGTGTGTGTGTATAATCTACCCAAATACTGAGAAAAGTCTCAAGAGTTACAAATAGTAATTTTTCATGTAGGAATGTAAACGGTTAAACTTTAGAAAGTCCTTTATGATTTCTCTTTCCTGTTTACCTTTTCATGTTTCTCTTGATTCTTGTGTTTGAAAGTCAAATTTTCTTTTCAGATCTGGTCTTTTCATCAACAATGCTTCAAAGTCCTCTATATTATTGAACGACCATTTTTACCCCTGAAGTATTATACTCAGTTTTGTTGAGTAGGTGATTCTTGGTTTTAATCCTAGTTCCTTTGATTTCTGGACTATCCTATTCCAAGCCCTTCTATCCCTTAATGTAGAAGCTGCCAGATCCTGTGTTATCCTGATTGTATTTCCACAATACTCTAATTATTTCTTTCTAGCTGCTTGTAACATTTTTTCCTTACCTGGGAACTCTGGAATTTGGCTACAATGTTCTTAGGAGTTTCTTTTTTTTTCATCTCTTTCAGGAGGTGATTAGCGGATGCTTTCAATATTTATTTTGCCCTCTGGTTCTAGAATATCAAGGCAGTTTTCCTTGATAATTTCATGAAAGATGATGTCTATGCTCTTTTTTTGATCATGACTTTCAGGTAGTCCCATAATTTTTAAATTTTCTCTCCTGGATCTATTTTCCAGGTCAGTTGTTTTTCCAATGAGGTATTCTACATTATCTTCCATTTTTTCATTCTTTTGGTTTTGTGATTTCTTATTTCATTAGCTTCCATCTGTTCCATTTTAATTTTTAAAGAACTACTTTCTTCAGTGAACTTTTGAACCTCCTTTTCCATTTAGCTAATTCTGCTCTTTAAAGCATTCTTTTCCTCATTGTTTTTTTGGGCCTCTTTTGCCTTTTGAGTTAGTCTATTTTTTAAGGTGTTAATTTCTTCAGCATTTTTTTCTGTCTCCTTTATTAAGTTGTTGACTTGCCTCTCATGGTTTTTTTGCATCACTCTCATTTTTCTTCCCAATATTTTCTCCACCTCTTTTACTTGATTTTCAAAGTCCTTTTTGAGCTCTTCCATGGCCTGAGACTATTGCATACTTATTGTGGAGGTTTCCCATGTAGAAGCCTTGACTTTTAGGTCTTTCTCTGAAGACCTATATTGTTCCTCCTCACCCAAAAGGATGGATGAAAATATCTGCTCACCAAGAAAATAACCTTCTGTTATAGTATTCTTTTTACTTTTTTTGGACATTTTCCCAGTCAGTTACTTGACTTTTGAGTTCTTTCTCAGGGCCCAGCTCAGGGCTGAGATTCAAAGCTGCTCAATTCCCCCAGGAGCTCTAGGAAAGGGCTCCAAAAATGGAAGCTGTCACTGCAGTGGCTGCTGCTGGGAGTGGGAGTCCAGACTGTGCTCCCCTCTCCTGGGTGGGGGAGCCCTCCCACTGACCTTTGAAGTTGTCTGTGGCATATTTGGGATGAGCAATCTGGGAACTGCTGCTATTGGCAGGTGACAATGTCAGAGGAGAGAAGGATGAAATTAACAGGCTTTGACATTAACTTAGATATGGAACTGAGAGATATTAAGGAATTGAGGATAATTGCAAGGTCACAAGCTTAAGGAATCAGGAGGATAGTGTTGCCTTCTATACTAATAGGAAAAGGTGTGGGGAAGAGTTAGGAAGAAAGACAATGAGTTCTGTTTGGGATGTGTTTAAGATGTTTGCTGGATATTTAACATGAATATAGTAAAGCAAATCAATAACAGGTCTAAAAATGTCTTTCAAATTTTTTTCCTTCACAATTTTACTGTCCTTGTATAAATTGTTCATCCTATTCAGAATTCTCTGAAATCATTGCTTTCATCAGTTCTTATGGCATGATACTCCATTACATTCAGATGCCACAATATGTTCAGCATTCTCCAATTTTCTAAGAAAATTCAATTCTAATTCTTTTCTTTCTCCCTTTCTGTCATCCCTTTTAGAATCAGAAAATTGGTTTTATTTCTAATTAGTTATTCCCTCACTAGTATAATTCTCCCTCTTGACCTACTTTCGCTCCTCTTTTGTTATCCTGTTGATTTTAGTGTATTCCAACATCAGATTCTTGTATTCAACTCTCCTTTACCCATTTTAGATAAGAGTATGGTTCATCTGAGGCCCATTTTCCTCACTTCTTCCATATTTGTATGCTCTTTTTCTCACATAACCCAATTATGAAAAACAGCTAGTTCCATGACCTTCTCTTTCCTTTCTACAGTAGTGCATTCCTTTTACCCTCCATTGTCTTCCCTCTCTTAAAATCCTCTGAACATAACCAATTCATCCCCCAGGACCTATTGTTCTTAAGGACTTCTCTATATCTTTTAAAGACAGTAAAGTTTCTGAAGGTACATTTTTTTCATCTCCTATTATTATAGTGTTAGCACTATATCTTAAACTCTGAGATACCTAACACTATATGCCTATGTTTGTATTTCCAAGTTCCTACTTAATTTTGATCTTTTAAACAGAAATGTGAAAATACTCTATTCCATTAAAGATCCATTTTTCCCCTGCATGATTTTATTCAGCTTTCAAGACTATTATTCTTGACTGAAGAATTTTTCTCTTGGAATATTATATTTCAAGATCTCCTCTTGTTTATATGCCAGATGTTGTATGATCATAATTGTTCCTCCTTGGTATTTGAACTCCCTCCTAGATGCCTGTAATATTTTTTTCTTTGATATGGGAACTGGATTTGGCTATGACTTTTCCTTTGGGGCTTCATTTCAGCACCTTTGCCCTCTAGTTCAAATAAATCTGAAGCTTTTCATTTATGATTTCTTAAATTATAGAACCTGACTTTTTAACCAGGGCTCCAAGGAGTTCCATTACCTTGAATCACTTCTCTTTGGCTTCTTTCCCAAGTCAGTCACTTTTTATATCACATATCTTAAAACTTTTTCCTTTTTCTCAATGATTTACTCATATGTCTAGATTTACTTCATAAATTGGAACTTTGAGCCAGAGCCGAGGTTCAACCTCTACCGGTCATTAGGTGGGGTGGTTAGTCATGATTGATCCTACTCTTAGCGCCCATCATTACTGTGTTAACTTCCCTTTCCAGAGTGATTGCCTCCTTGGATCTATAAAGTTCAGAATTCTGTCCTCTGGCATGAAGTCTCAAGACAGAATACAAAGGACCTCAGGGCCTGAGGTGTTCAAGTTTGAACACTGTGGCACCAATCTAATTGCTATCTTCTAGTGTTCCCCAGGGCTTCCAAGATCATCTTGGGACCTTCTGACGACTCCAGAGCTTTCTTGGGGTTAGATCTTCTCTCTCGCTACATGTGGACACAGGTTACATTGCTACATTCATGGTTGCACTAGAAGACTACCCTGCACCGGCACTGTCTGTACTGGCAACATTGGCCTCTGGACTGCCGACTTATGTCATGTGCAGTTTGGGGTAGAAAAAGTCACTTACTGTGTTTTCTCATTGCATTTCTTGATAATTATTCTGTCTGGTACAAACTTCAGAGTAATTTACTAGAGTAGTTATGTAGGAACTAGGCAGTGTGTCTCTCATTCTGGAAGCCATCTTGCTTAGAAGTCTCTCACTTAGACCACTGCAATAGCCTTCTAGTTCACCTCCTTTTCTCATCTCACCCCTCTCAAATCCATCCTATGAAGTGATTTTCCTGGAGTGTTGGCTGACTATATCACTACCTTATTCAATAAATTCCAATAGTTTCCTATTGCTTCTGAGATCAAATATGTCATTCTGTTTGGCATTTTTTAAACCCTTCATAACTTGACCCCGCTCTACATTTTCAACTTTCCCATGCATTTCTTCTCTTCCAATCGTCTGTGAACTAGCCAAGCTGACCTTGATGTTCTTCATATGTGATCCATCAACTCTCATCTCCATGACTTTCCAGTGACTGATCCCAGTGTCAAATGCATTGCCACTTCACTTGCCTCTCTTATAATGACTTGTTTTCTTCAAAGTCTATTCAAGTGCAGCCTTTTAGATGAAGCCTTTTCTCATACTATGGCTTCTAATTGCTTTCCTCCCAAAATGTTTATTTTTGATTAATTTATCTTTATTACATGTGAACATGGTGTTTGTGTGTTATAAATGTGCATTTTTATCTCTTCTGACAAAATTAAGTTTCAGGACTGGGGATAGGGAGAGGAGAAGGAAAAGGGAAGGCCTGCTTCATTTTTGTTTTTATATTCCAAACCCCTAGCATTGTGTCTGGGTGCTTAATGAGCATTTGTTAATTTGACACCCAGACTTGTGTAGAGGGCAAACTTGGAACAATGGGTAAAAGTTGCAAAGGGGTAAATTCAGGCTCCTAGCAAATAGAGGCATCCATAAGTGTAATGGCCTGCCTCAGAGGGCAGAGGAATCCCCCTTTCTGATTGGATGACCAGTTTGTGGAGTATGTTGTAAAAAAAATACTTTTCCAGATACGGTTTTGTAGGTAGCATGGGACAATGTATTGGACTGGGAATCAGAGGACCTGAATGTGAATCCCAGGTCTAATATGTATGTAACCTAAATTATACTGTGAGACATTGAACAAATCACTTAACTGCTCTAGATTTGGAATATGGTAGAAGACGGTTTGAGCTTGTTTTAATTACTTTTCCATTCTATTCATGCCTATTCCTAGATAGGAACAAATGTACCTTTAAAACATCTTCCTAAATGTTTTTCAGCAGATGATATATTGGTCAAGTTTAGTTTTCTGTTAGTACTTTTGTTTATATATAGAAAATTACCACAGCAAGTACACTGAACATGTAGGTGGGACTTGTCAGGTTATGACAAAATGAGTCTTAGGTAGACAAGGTATAGTCATGGCCCTTTAGATGCAGTAATAAATTATACAATATAAAACAAAGGGAGAATCTTCTTTGGTCTAAGTAATACAACTGAATTGGCTGCTTACAGTCGAATCAATAGATCAACTTAATCAAAGTAAGGCAAACATTCTAGGTCAACTTTAATTACTCAGTTAGATAGACCATGCAAAGTTCTTCTCTATGGCTAAGTGTTCTGCTAGTGTAAGCGTCAAAAACTAAGTGACTATTAAAGGAGATTCACTCAAGAGTAACATATAGAAATAACCTTAGTTAGGGAAAGTGACCCACTGGGAAATGAAGGTAGCATAAAACAATCAGTAAAGTTTTGTGATTTTTTTTTAAAAGGCCTTAGTTAAGATCTAACCCAGGAAGACACCTAGATGACAAATGGATGTAATTGCAGATCTGTCAATGAAGAGGACTGAATTTTTCTAAAGCAATTAAAAACAATATGTGCCTCTGACACATATTGGCTGTGTGACCCTGGGCAACCTACTTGTACCTCCAGACAATTCTTTAAGACAATTAGTTGCAAAAAAGATGCCAATCAATATTGAAAGAAGGAATTTCCTCTTCTGGAAGTTCTCTATATTAAAGAAATCACAGGGTCAATCCCTAAGCTAATCTTGTACTTAATGGACTATTCTGACTCCCTAAATAGACCTGTTTTCTAGCATAGTAAGAGGTTTATATTTTTAATGTGACTAATTTATTGATAAATCTTGGGGAAGTTTCTTTATATGTTCTGCTATAAATTCACTTCCTGTATAGGGACTCCTTGTGTCTCATGAAAATCAGAAATAAAGAAAAAAAAAACAAGTCTGGCAAGAGTGAGGGAGTTTTAATGATAAACCAGGAAGCACATTCCTGGGCAGTTTCTGTCACTTAAAAAAAAAAAGGCAGAGGATTTACTAGGTGGAAGGGAGGGAGTGAACTTGTGAGTCTGGACATATGTCACTGCCAACCTGCTGATCAACTCTTAATAATTGTACAAGGAAAGGAATCATCAGCTGGATCCTGCAAGTTTCTCTCTTTCACAATTGAAAGACAGTTTTTATCTCCTTCAGTCTAGCTAAATGGCTCGTGCATTTTGTGCCCAAGCTAAAGTCATTTTTACGAGTCTCCAGGTATAGAGCAAGACCAAGAAAGAACTTAGAACAGTTTAGTGTGAAGAGGGTATTAATCAGTGTTCTGAATCCATCCTTACACTAGCGATCCTTGGTCAGAGGGTTCTCTGAGCCACAAATTTCACTAGACCTGTTGCTGTCTAAAAGCCTAGCCCAGGAAAGGAATCTCAGAAGTCAAGTAACTGGCTGGGAAAATGCCTAGAAAGGGGAAGAAAAATAAGACTTTAGAGAGTTTTTTCCAACAAATGCAAATGATCCCGACCTTCGGATCTGATGGCGAGGACGAGAACGCATTTTTCCCATCAGGGAAAGATGTGGAGGGCGGGGCCTCAGTACCCCAGACACCCCAGGGGGGTGTTGGGTGGGCTCAGGCCTTGGAAGAGCTTAAAAAGGATTTTGAAAAGCAAGTTAGACAGGTGGAGGAAAGACTGGGAAGAGAAATGACAAAGATGCAAGAAGAGTATGAAAAAAAGGTCAATATCTTGGTAAAGGAGACCCAAAAAAATGCTGAGGAAATTAACACCTTGAAAAATAGGCTCACTCAATTGGCAAAAGAGGTTCAAAAAGCCAATGAGGAGAAGAATGCATTCAAAAGCAGAATGAGCCAAATGGAAAAAGAGGCTCAAAAGCTCACTGAATTTAATAGATCTCTCAAAATTAGAATGGAACAGATGGAGTCTAATGACTTTATGAGAAACCAAGAAATCACCAAACAAAACCAAAAGAACGATAAAATGGAAGAGAATGTGAAATATCTCATGGGAAAAACAACTGACCTGGAAAATAGATCAAGGAGAGACAACTTAAAAATTATGGGACTACCTGAAAGCCATGATCAAAAAAAGAGCCTAGACATCGTCTTGCATGAAATTATCAAGGAAAACTGCCCTGACATTCTAGGACCAGAGGGTAAAATAAGTATTGAAAGAATCCATCGATCACTACCTGAAAGAGATCCAAAAAGAGAAACTCCTAGGAACATTGTGGCCAAATTCCAGAACTCCCAGCTCAAGGAAAAAATCTTGCAAGCAGCTAGAAAGAAACAATTCCAGTACTGTGGAAATACAATCAGGATAACCCAAGATCTAGCAGCTTCTACATTAAGGGATGGAAGGGCGTGGAATAGGATATTCCAGAAGGCAAAGGAACTAGGACTCAAACCAAGAATCACCTACCCAGCTAAACTGAGTATAATACTTCAAGGGAAAATATGGTCTTTCAATGAAACAGAGGACTTTCAATCATTCTTAATGAAAAGACCAGAGCTGAAAAGAAAATTTGACTTTCAAACACAAGAATGAGAGGTAGCATGCAAAAGTAAACAGCAAGGAGAAGTATTAAGGGACTTACCAGAAATGAACTGTTTGCATTCATACAGGGAAGGACAATATTTCTAACTCTTAAAACTTTTCAGTATCTGGGTGGTTGGTGGGACCACACATACACATGTACACACATGCACACACATACACACATGCATTCACATGCAGAGACAGAGAGCACAGATTGAACTGAATAGGATGGGACCATACCTTAAAAGAAATTAAGGTAAATGGTGAGAGAGAAATGTAGTGAGAGGAAAGAGGGGGAAATGGAAGGGGGTAACTATATGTCATTTAAGAGGCAAGTAGGAGATGTTTTTAGTGGAGGGAAAAAGAGGAGAGCTGAGGAAAAAAAAACAAACAAACAAACAAACAAAAGTTTACCCTCATCACATTTGACTAAACGAAGGAGTGAAATGCACACTCATTTTGGTATGAAAACCTATCTTACAGTATAAGAAAGCGGGGGAGAAGGAGATATTGGGGGGGGGATGATGGAAGGGAGGGCAAAGGGAGGAGGGAGTAATTGAAAGTCAACACTTGGGGAGGGACAGGATCAAAGGACAGAAGAGAAACAATGAGGGGCAGGTTAGGAGGGATGGCAATTCAGTTAGTCTTACACAACATGACTATCAGGAAGGTCATTTGCAAAGCTACACAGATATGGCCTATAATGAATTGCCTGCCGTACCAAAGGGAATGGGTGGGGAGGGAGGGATGGGGAGAATTTGGAACTCAAAGTTTTAGGAACAATTGTTTAGTATTGTTGTTGCAACTAGGAAAGAAGACATACAGTTAATGAGGAATAGAAAGTCATCTGGCCCTACAGGAGAAAAGAGAAGATAGAGACAAGGGAAGGGAGGGATGACAGAAGAGAGGACAGATTGGAGATAGGGAAAATTAGATTGCTTGGGGTATTGGGGTGGGGGGAGGGGAGAAAAGGGGAGAAAATTTGGAATCCAAAAATTTGTGAAAATGAATGTAAAAAGCTAAATAAATTAATTAATTAATTAAAAAAAATTAAAAATAAAAAATAAAAGCCTAGCCCATCATTGAGTCACCACCTGCTGCTCCTGTGATGATTCAGTGCTTTGGCATATACCATACCATAGTACCACATGATAGGGTTATTTGGTTTATTCACTTGGTATCTCTGGACACTTGTCTTTTTATTCCTACATTTCCAGCTGCAGAAGTCCAGGTAAAGGGTAACATGTAAAAACAAATCCAATCACCTGGCTCTGCTTTGTCTTAAAGTATTTACAAATTATGTGATTGGCATGGTGGTAAGGTAATTGTTTTTCACAAACTTTTGCAACCCAAAAATCTTATAGAAATAAACTGTGTACCAGAATAATTAATACTGACTCTATAATATGGTCAGTGGTGCTAAACAAAGTAAAAAGTCTATAAAATAATGAAAAAAATAGCAACTGAAATATAGAAGATAAGCAAAAGATACACATGCAAATGGAGACTTAACAAGGACATTGTAATGATGAGTGACTCATCTCTCTACTAATGCTGCCCATACTCCAGTCATTATCCTTATCATATACCTGCAAAGACCTTGGCCTAAAGGGCCCAAGGCCTCCCACTGCATCCTGGGTCATCTCCAGTCATCCTGAGGAATATCAGGTCACTGGATTCAGATGGCTCTGGAAGGGAAGTGAGGCTGGTAACCTGCACAGTCCTCCCTCACTCAAAACAAAGTCAAGTGCAAGTCATGTCATCATTTCTCTGATGGCATGTTCTTCTTTGGCATCGAAGGACAAACCCAATCTTTCATTGGACTCTTAGGATCCACTCACTGGGGGATCCAGGCTCTAAAAAATGAGTTTCTGCCTCATCTTGGTAGAGCAGATAGAGTGCTGGGTCTGATGTTAGAAAGACCCATCTTCCTGAGTTCAAATCTGGCCTCAGACACTTAACTAACTATGTGATCCTGGGCAAATCCCTTAATCCTGAACATATTTGAAAAGACTAAAATGATAAACATATTTGAAAAGACTAAAATGATAAACCTTGAGTTATCCTGCTTGAAAAAAAGAAAGAAAATTAAGCTATCAAAATAAAAACAAACAAGGTTAAATAAAAACAGAGAACAGTAAAAAATTGCCTGAACTTTCATCTCCTACCATGTGTTCACCCTTCAGTTTTTCATCTAGTTTATTAATAGTTTCACATTCTCTTGAAAACATTTACTTATATATTATTAATTTCCTATAAACTTGGATATCAGAACTCTATCAAAGATATCTGATGCAAAGAGTTATTTAAGAATTTATTTGATAGTTTCCCTTTCCATCCTTGTTGCAGTGATTATTTCAGTCAACAAACATTTCTAAAGGATTTGTTGTGTGCTAGGTTATGGGCTGAGTGCTGATGATTCAAAGAGAGGCAAAGAAAAGACCTCCCGAAAGAATAGTGCAGCTGATGAGGGGGAAGAGAGAAATCCTTCTGAAGAAGGTGGCATATGAGTGGAGTCTTGAAGTACACCTTGGTTTCTAAGAAGTGGAGATGTAGTTTAATTTAATGAATATGGAATTATTATTTTAACTTTCATGATCTCGTCTATTTCATGTGGTTAAGAATTCACCCAGTAGCAATAACTGAGAGATACCCAGAACTTGTGTTCTTCAGTTATTTTTTAATTATGTGATAGATTTTCAGTTCACTTGCTTATTTTGAATTTACATTCTATAAATCACAAAATTTAACCTGTTTTCTACCAAACTGATTTTTCAGCTTTTTTCAGTAGTTCTTATAAAATAGGAACTTTTTCCCTAAGAAGCTTATATTCCTTGGTTCATCCAACACCGAATTATTGATTTTCTTTGTTTCTGATGTTTGCTATCTACTTTATTCTAACGATTGACTTTAAAAGAAGTACCTAATACTTTTGGTGATCAAGGTTTATAATGTATTTTGATGTGTTGAAATGCTGCTTATTCTTCATTTCTTTTATTTCCCAGCTCCTCAGTATATTCATTCCTCATTAACTATTCTTCCGCCCCTCCTCAGTTACGCACAGAGATAGCATATCATTGATTTTGCCATCATTCACAAATGTTCTATTTAGATTTTCATGAACTGTGAAATTTCTTTATTAGAAAATAACCTTTACATCTTCCCTCTGCTTTATTATCGCAAACCTTGATCCTCTACCACACACCATGATCTCCAATTCCTCCGCACCTTAGTTCTTTCTCTGGCTATTACTCCTGCATTACCTGCATTCAATACCAATGCCTTCATGAACCAGTTCAGTTCTCCATTTTCCCTTACTCTCAGGTTCCCTGTCCTCCTATCCTATTGTTTTGTTCTCCCAAGCTCGAGCCTTGGATTCCTCTTACCATAGACTTCCTTCACTATATTTTACTTGTTGCTGAAAAGAGCTGGAGAAAATTCTTGAAACCATGCTGACAAGATCCACTGCAAAATGATATTATATAATCTCAGCTGAAACCTCAGTAAGACAAATCAAGAAGTCTGAATCTGTGTAATCAGTTCACTATCTCACCTGCAATAGAAGCTTTTCCAAACCTTCTCATCCCTCCTTAAATTGCACGTGGTTCCTCCAATATCCGTCCCCACCTTATTTCCTCAACTGACAGTTATATATTTCTATAAAAAAAAAAAAGACAGAAACGTTTCACTGAGAACTTCTTCATCTTCTACCACTCGTATACCTTTCTCTATTCTGGTCCCTATCCATCTTATATCCAGAGGTAGCCCTTCTCCTTGACAAGTCTACTCACATAAGTGATCCCCTTCCATACCAACTTTTCAAGTAACTTGTCCCGTCTAGCATTCCCTTCCTCTCACTAATCTATAGTCTCTTTTTCACTGGATGTTTTCCTGATACCTACAAATATACCCATGTCTCTCCACCCTCAAAAAGCTCTCACTTTATCTATCCACTCCTATTGCCAATTGTCCTATTTCTCTGACCATGTAACCCACCACTTATTCCGATGCTATTTAGGTTCACATGTAAAATTCTCTTTGGGGCTTTAAAGTCCTTATAACCTTCAAATCATTCCAATCTTCTTAAACTTTCCTACCTTCCATCTATTCTGGAATCCAATGCCATTGGTCTCCTTGTCGTGCTCATCACTCTACATGCTCACTGACTGTCCTCTAAGCCTGGAATGCTTTCCCTCATCTCCACCTCCTGACTTCCCTGGCTTTAAGAAGCCTCTCCTGATCCTCTTTATTCGCTAATGTCTTCCTCAAGGGATTATCTCCAATGAATCCTGTACATGTATTATATGAACATAGCTGTTTGCATGTTATCTCCACCATCAGAATATGAGTTCCTTGAGAGGAAGAACTGTTTTTACATTTATATGTGTCTCCTGACACTTAACATAGTACCTGACTGTTGGCTGATTTACTGTAGGCACTCTGATCCCTTTAGTCACAAAGATGGAGTCTGGATAAAGTTTATATTCTCAAAGACAGAAGACAAAGGTTTACTGAATTCATTTCTACAATATTCAGAAACTGAACAAAGCCCAGAGGACCTCTTTATTATTAATGCTGTCTTTTTCAAGAAGGTTGACTTCCAGTGTTGAGTAATATGTAATGGGCTGCATTCCAATGGGTCTTCATCCTTGGTGGGCTAGAACTTTAAGAAAAACTCTTCTTCTTGGATACATAATTTACATTTACCTTTCTTAGGATTAGCATGGCAGTTGAATTGAAAATATCATATGGAACTGATTAATTCAGGAGGTATAAATCGGCTTATTGGAAGGTGACTAAAACACTAATCTCTGAGGATTATATTGGTTTAATTAGTTTAATAAACCTGTTTTCATCAGTTCAAGTACACATTACAAGTCTAGGTTATAACTCATTCAAGTATATAAACTATACAATTTTCCAAGATGCTCAATGAAGAGGTTTTCCCACTAATGATGGGGTAAAAGCCCAAGCCAAGACCTTTTCCCCTTGGATCAGAAGGGCTTTTTTCACATTTGTCTGAAGGGCCCTGGAAAGACTGGTCTTTGGGGGAGCTCCTTGAATTTCCCTTCCATTTCTCCCAGGCCAGATACTCCCTATCTTCTATTTAGAATTCTTTTGATATTCCTCCCTTTGATCCTATTATCTGCCACTCCCATCAGGATCCTCCATGATTTTGATCTACCAAGACCATCCCTGGGACCCGGGACTACCTGGGGACACCTGGATGGTTCCCTCAGTCTTTTTCTGTATTTTAGTTCCATCAATCCTCCATGAAGGCACCCAGATTCAATCCAGCTCAGATTCTGGCCAGCTGAGATTCTATCTGGCCTGCTTGTGAATACAAGCATTACAAACGCTTAGGCTCCTTAAGAGTCAACCCAATATGGTCAATCTTTAATAAACTGTTTTTCTTTGGCTTTAAGAAGGCTTGAGTCAAATTCATTCAAGCAGGACCCAGCATATTGGCATTTTGGACTCCCCAGCACCTCTCAACCTCAACATTAAAACATGGGAGAGTAGGCTGTTTTCCCTAAAAAACAACCACTGAGAAAAATTTTAGTTCCATTTACACTTTCATTAAAGGACAGAGAGAAAGAATCAGTCACCCACAATTTGAATTGATTTTTCCAAGGTAGATAATTATAAGCAGAGTAGGTAGAAGAAAAAAACAAATTCAGTGCAACCAGGACACTGTGAAGCACAACCTGAATAAGTTCATATGACATAGCTACTGAATAAAATCAGGCTATTCAAGTATGCTTTATCACAGAATCTCTGTGGAAAAGTCATGTAAACCATCAGAAGCCATCTAATCCAAATTACATCTGACTGAAAAATCCCCTTTTATTACATTCATAAAATGTAAACATCAAGTTTCTGCTTGAAAATCACTAGAGGCAAACCTTATATTTCAAATAAGTCTATTGATTGATAGAAAGATTTTTCTTATCAGCAGAAATCTGACTGTTTAGATACTTCCAAATAGTATTGTTAGTTCCAAAGCTGAGCAAAATAAACTTTTTAAAAAAAATTTCTTTATTCATTTTATTTAATTAATTAAATTAATTATTATTTATATAATATATTATATATGGAATTATATAATAATATATTATAAAAATAATAATTAATTAAGATAATAAATTAAATTAATTAAAATAATTATTTATTTTAGATTTCAACATTCATTTCCACAAAATTTTGTTCCAATTTTTCTCCCCATCTTTCCCCTCCCACCACCCCATAATATCTTGCATTCTGATTACCCCTTCCCTCAAGGTACACCCCATCCTTCCCTTATCCCCTTCTCTCTTTTCTTGTAAGGCAAGAAAAATTTCTATATCCCATTACCTGTATTTCTTATTTCCCAGTTATATGCAATAATAATTCTCAACATTCGTTTCTAATACTTTGAATTCCAACTTCTCTCCCTCCCTCCCTCCCTCCCTCCCTACCATCCCCACTGAGAAAGCAAGCAATTCAATACAGGCTAAATATGTGTCATTTTGCAAAAGACTTCCATAATAGTCATGTGCTGTACGACTAACTACATTTCCTTCCATCCTACCCTGTCCCCCACTTTTTTCTATTCTCTCATTTGACCTTGTCCCTTCCCAAACGTGTTTACTTCTAGTTACTCCCTTCTTCCATTTGCCTTCCCTTCCATCATCCCCCTAACTCCACTTGTCCCCTCCTCCCCTACTTTCCTGTAGTGCAAGATAGATTTTCATACCAAATTTAGTGAGCATATTATTCACTCTTTAAGCCATATGTAAAGAGAGTAAGCTTCACTTTTCCCCTCTCATCTCCTTTTTCTCCTCCATTGAACAAGATTTTTCTTATATCTTTTATGAGTTATAGCCTGCCCCATTCTATTTCTCCCTTTCTCCTCCCAATATTTACTTGTCTCACCCCTTAATTTTATTTTATTCTTTTATGGATATCATCTCTTCTGATTCAACTCAACCTGTACTCTCTGTCTATATGTATGTGTGTATAATCCCTCCACCTCAGATACTTACAAAAGTCTCAAGAGTTACAAATACTATCTTCCCACATAGGAATGTAAACAGTTCAACTTTAGAAAGTCCTTTATAATTTCTCTTTCCTGTTTACCTTTGCATGCTTCTCTTTATTCTTATATTTGAAAGTCAAATTTTCTATTCAGTTCTGGTCTTTCCATCAAGAATGCTTGAAAGTCCTCTATCATTGAATGACCATTTATTCCCTTGAAGTATTATACTCAGTTTTTCTGGGTAGGTGATTCTTGGTTTTAACCCCAGTTCCTCTGACTTCTGGAATATCCTATTTCAAGCCCTTTGATCTCCTTGACCTGGGAACTCTGAAATTTGGCCAGAATATTCCTAGGAGATCCTCTTTTTGAGTCTCTTTCAAGAGACTCTTTCTCTCGATGTGGAATTCTTTCAATATTTATTTTGCCCTCTGGTTCTAGAATATCAGGGCAGTTTTTCTTGATAATTTCATGGAAGATAATGTCTAGGCTCTTTTTTGATCATAGCTTTCATGTAGTCCCATAATTTTTAAATTGTCTCTCCTGGATCTATTTTTCAGGTGGGTTGCTTTTCCAATGAGATATTTCACATTATCTTCTTTTTTTTCAATCTTTGGGTTTTGTTTTTTAACTTCTCGGTTTATCTCATAGTCATTAGCTTCCTTGAACTCCAGTCTCTCTTTTAAAGAACTGTTTTGTTTAGTGAGCTTTTGAACCTTCTTTTCCATTTGGCTAATTCTGCTTTTTAAAGACTCCTTCACCTCATTGGCTTTTTGGACCTCTTTTTCCAATTGAGGTAGCCTATTTTTAAAGGTATTATTTTACTCAGCATTTTTTTTTTGTTTCTTCTTTAGCAAGCTGCTGACATGCTTTTCAAGCTCTTCTATGAGCTTGAGCTCATTTCATATTCATTTTGGAGGTACTGGAGGCAAAAGCCTTGACTTCCTCTGACAGTATGCCTTGTTCTTCCTGATCTGAAAGGATGGAAGGAGACACCTGTTCACCAAGAAATTAACGTTCTATGGTCTTATTTTTTTCCCTTTTTTGGGCATTTTCTCAGCCAGTTACTTGACCTCTGAATCCTTTGTCAAGAGGAAGGTCCTAGTGTTCTTACTCCCCCTAGTACCATGCTGAAGGCTGAGATTCAGACCAGCTGCTCAATTCCCCCAGGGGCTTTGGGTGAGTGGGGCCACCACTGAGGGCTGAGGTTCAGATCAGCTGCCCAATTCCTCCCAAGGCTTTAAGCTGAGCTACCTGGACAACGGACCCAAGCTGCTTCCACAGCCATCATAGCCACCTGCCACCTGCTGCTGCTGTTGCTGCTGCTGCCAACTCTGCTGCCACCTAGGGCCAATGCTGGTAGGACCCTACTCCCCTTTTGCCCAGCTGGGAAAGCCCTTGCACACTGACCTTTGGAGCTTTCTTTGTAGCTTGTGGGTTGAGGGATTTGAGACCCTCCCTGCTAGGAATTCTGCCCCAGAGATCTGTTCAGGTCCTTTTCCTCCCAGTGCTATGTGGCCAGGACTGGGCTCCACTCTGCTCAGAGTCCCATGAGATAAACCTTTCCTGTCAGCCTTCCAGGTTACCTTTGGCTAGAAACCTCTTTCACTCTGTTGTTCTATGGCTTCTGCTGCTTTAGAATTTGTTGAGAGTTATTTTTCACAGGTATTTTGTGAGCTGTTGAGGAAGTGCTAGAGTATATGTGTCTTTCTGCTCTGCCATCTTAGCTCCACCCCCCACAAAATAAATCTAATTCCTAGTCATGTGATAGCTATCATGTAATCCATAACAATATCCCCTTTCTTTCCAAATTGTTCCATGGGCATGTTGAACATGGAAAGCATATTTTGAGTAAATAAAAACATCAGCTGACCTGGGTCAGGTGCTAAGGAATGGATTAAGAGTCCGAAAGCCTGTCCTCTCCTTCATCAACATACTGAGTGAAAGGTTTTTCTAAATTGGGTAGAGTAAATACTGGAGTAGTGGTCAATTTAGTTTTCAAAGTCTCAAATTTTTAGCCAGTTTGGGGTCCCACTCTACAAGGAGTCAGTTCTGGTGACTTGTGCACAAATGAATGGTTGCAATCCTTCCCAGGCCTGGGGCTTAATTAGATATTGACTGCCATGGGGGAACACCTTGGGGTCTGGGATGCAAACAGTAGCTGGGTGGCAGAGGTAGCTAGCCTAGGAATTCCTCCATCCCAAACAATTGGCCCACCCATCTCCCACACTTTCAAGCAAACATGGGGAGATCTGGTGAACAGAAGGAAAAAGGAGATGGGAGGCTTAACTGGATAAAATTTACTCCCCAATTTCACCATCAGGTCCCTTCCCAATAAGGGGGCAGGGCAAGAGATCATAAAGAAGGAGTATTTAGACAACAGATCCTCAAATAGACAGGGTGTCTGGAGACATCCCTTAATTTCCCCTTCAATGCCCATGAGCTGATGGGTCAGTGGGCAGGTAGGGCCAGAGTAATTGGTTAAAGCAGATAACTTAGCCATGTTAAAGTGGGTAACCTTACCTGCAGCCTTTATTTTTGTCCAGGGCTTGGTGAGAGAGGTAGAGAAAGTGTGAGCCCTACCAGGACCCAGGCTTTCCCATTGTTCTGAATCTTGAGAAGACTCTACAGGACAGGCTACTGAGGGGTAGCTCCACCACTTTTCCAACCTGAGAGACAATCCTTCCTCCAATGTCCCTCCTTGTCACATGGGCATGGCTCCATAGGTGTTGGTTCCTGGGGCTCCCACTGGGGGGTGCCCTGGAGGTACACTCCTTAGACCAGTAACCCTCCTTGTGACATCAAAAGCAGGTTTCCCCACTGTCCAAGCAGCCAGGCTTCCACCAAGGGGGCACCCTGGAGGGGTACTCTCTGGGTCTTTCCCTGGCCATGGCAGTAGCCAAGAACTGAGCATGTTCTCTGTCTCAAGCCATTTCCCTTCATTCTCTTTCCTCTGCTGCAACTAAGTCTCTGTTGTTAAAGGCTCCAAAGGCTGTCTCCAGTAATTGGGCCTGAGGTGTTTGGGGTCCCATTGCCAATTTCTGAAGTTTCCTCCTAATATCTGGAGCAGATTGATTAATAAAATATATGCTAAGAATTGCTGCCCCCTCTATAGAGTCAGGACCTAATTTGTATACTTTGTAATACCTTCTACTAACTGATCTTGAAAAAGGGCAAGGTTTTCCTTTTCTCCCAGAGCAATTTCTCTAATTTTTTGAACATTTACTTGCTTTTGAAATGCAGTTCTCAGGCCTTCTAATGGGCAAATTATCATGTGGTCTCGCTTGCCCCTATCCTCACTCTTCTGAAAATCCCATCCTGGGTCACTAGTGGGAACAGCAGCTGTTCCAGGGGGATATTTTATGGGGTCATTGCTAGCCAAATGATCCCCAAACTTTTGGGCTTGTTCCCAGACTCTCCTCTTCTCCTCAGTGGCACAACAGATAGAAAAGAAGACATGCAAATAAGTCCAAGAAAGCTCGAATTGTCCCTAAAGCCCTCAGTAAACATAGTGGAGTCTTCTGAATATCTCCCCAGCTTCTCTGTCACTTGAATGAAGTCTGAGATGGAGAATGAGATATGTACTCCAATTGTCCCACTCATTATTTTGGATTTCATTGTTTGATTTCCATTTGAGTCTGTATCTTTTGAGATCTCTAAACTCATTACTACTTCTCTTGGGTTATAGCCTGTAAATGTCTTAATTATTTCTGCCTTTTTACATTTATTTGCAATATCTCTGTGCCTTATTCCCTTGTCAAGTTTTGTAAAAGTTCTATGTGGTGCTAAGGTATATGTCAATTTTTTTGTTGTCCCATTTAGGAGATACCATGTGTCTTTTAACTCTAGTTTTTCCAAATATTTGTTCAGTTCCATATTTCCTTTTATCCTTCTGCCAGACTTATCTAAAAGGTTCCTGTCACTCTTGTGTTACTATGTCTTTTTGTAGTTCAGATGTTTCCTTTATGAATTTGGATGCAAAGTCATTTGAAGCATATAAGTTTATTACTAATATTGGTTTGTTGTCTGTGTTTTCAGCATAATGTGGTTTCTTTGTTTATCCTTTATTATTTTTAAATGTTTGTATTTGCTTTATCAAATAGTGTGGTTTCAAGTTCTGCTTTTTTAGATTCACTTAATGCACAGTTAAAAAAAATTTCCATTCCTTAAGTTTTATTTTATGTTTGTCTGTTTTTTAATGTATTTCTTGTAAGCAATACATTGTGGTGTTTTGTTTCCTTATATAATCTGTCAAATTTTTTTCATATTACTAAATTGTTTAATCCTTTCATTTTTAAAGTTATGAGTTAGATTTATAATTTTCTCCAGCTATCTCTAATATTGAGATTCTTCAAGTTATGATTATTTTTCCTCCTTCTGGAAACATAACAATATGTTCTTCAGTTACTTTACCAAAATCTTTTTAAAGGTGGACCTGTTCTCACTGGCTCTCTTTTCATCCCAATGGCCTCATCTCATTTGCTTTCCCCTTTTCTGGGGGATGTTATTAGTTCTTTTTTTCTTTCCTGCTTCTATTTGGTTATATATTTCTTCCTCCTGTTTTTTCATCCCAAATTGAGTCTACTCCGCTTCCTCTCTTTCCTTCCAACCAGTCCTATTATTCATTTTTCTAACTTCATATTTTTGTACTCCTTTCAAGAAAGTAAGGCTGATAAAAGTAATATAATCTTTCAGTCTGGATTTTCTTTCTAAAAATGTTTCAATTTTTTAAAGTTATTAAATATACATCTTTTGTCCTTTGTGGGTAAGCTCAGATTTACGTGAGCACTATTGCTCTTTTTTTTTCTTTCCAATGCATTTGGCAGAATTGTTTTATTTTTTCTTAACCTATATATTATGAAAACATCTCACATTTAAACCTCTCAGTACATCAATACTGAGAAAATATAATTTAGATTTATTTGTGAGAAGACAGTTCTCTGTAAAAAAAGAAAAAAACCACAAAGTAACTATATACAGATGTGAACTACATGAAAAGATCATAGTGGTATTCAAACACTATCTTTCTTTGAAGCAATTTAAACATCAGTAATTCAAAGGAATGAACAGAAGACATAAATAAAGTTATAAACCTATCAATATAGACCATGCTGCCAAATAACTTCACTCTTACTATTTACTCCACTGAGATGAGGACTTGAAAAGGGTATGCTTGATAAGCAGCTTTCATCTAATTGACTTTACATTCCCTTTTTAAAAAAGTAATGCCCTAGAATAAGACAGTATAAATTAATACTGCATATATCATTATTTATTCTTCTTGATATCTGATCATTTATAAAGCTTACCAGGCTCCTGAAAGGACACTGAATATTCCTGGTGGCATGTTTTAACTTCCCTTAAAGTAAATTTGTGAGAATAATGAAATACCTTCAGATCTCTGCATGAACCTGTGAACTAATTACTTAAGAAACATACAAAATTTATGTTTTGTAAAATGCCACTTCAATAGAAGAATACTAAGAAAAAATGTTGATTTCAGCTTACTATATTAAAAGATGGTGTTTTCTTGCATCAAGTTTCTTTAGTTATTCATCATTTTGAGAAGTAGTTTTGCTTAAATGTTTAACCACATCAATCTAGTTCGAGCCTCAAGGAAGTTTACCTTTGTGATCCGTCTTGTCTACCAGCTTCCGTTTCTGGGTTTTTGAAAGCTGTTCTTCCTTACTTGAGGGATCAGGATTAGGTGTTTCAACAGAAATAATATTGCTTATTGATGTCACAGAATTAACAGGACAATGATTCTCCATAAACTGTTCTTTATTGTTCTTGGCATATTCAAACAATGTATACGTCATTGCTGTTCCAAGATTAACCTCAACTTCTTCTTGTAATTTAGCCAGAACACTTTGCTTTACAGCTGTTGATATGGTATTGTTGAAAAAAGCATTCATAGATATGATTAGAACTGGTTGTGGATATGTTTCAGTCCAAGAAACTTCCATTAAGAAGGTTTTGTGATCACTATTTTCACCTATCCTACACTGAAATGCAACTGGATTGGAAACTCATTACTTTGATAAATAGAACGCAATGCTTCCAGCTCTAGCTCTTGATCCTCATTTGAAGCTTATCGATCTGGCAGCGAAGTCCTCCTCCCTCCAACAGTGAGACGAGAAACTGTAGGAGGGAAGAGGAACCAACTAAGGTGAGGATCAACACCCACAGGCTGGACCCCCTCACCCCCATACCTCATTGTGCCTCAATCTCATCACCTCATAGCCTAGCCTAACCCGAGACCCTCTGTTGCTCTTCTTGCCACATTATTTCTGTCCCCTTTATATTTTCTAGTGGGTACAGAATAGCTTTACCTTATTCAAATATCCTTTTCTTTACATTTGAATTTCTTTTTCCTGATCACTTGTGGAAACTTACTATTTCTCAACTGAATTGTTAGATTTAACCACTACATGTCTCAGAGTTAGCAACCTTGTTTTTTGTGGGGGGTGGAGAGGGTGGGGAGGTTCCCTGGAGGATTATCTGTGAATTCTTTTAAATGGTATTTCATATTCTACATTTGGGAGTTTGGGGATTGTTTCCTTCTTCAGAGTGTTTAAGTTCTTTGTCCTGTCATGCTGTTCTTGGAGACCTGTGATCTTTACTTTCTCTCTATGCATTTTTTGAGAAAACTATGTTTTGTTTGTATAGTGACCCTATTTTCTTATAATGTTATTGTTTTTTGCTTCTCTTCTTCTAGATCATCCTCCATTCCCAAACCATTATTCTCTCTTTTGTTTTTTAATGAGCTTGCCATTTCAGATTCTAATTTTTCTATTCTTTCCATTATTTTTGCCGTGTAGAACATAAATTCTGCTCTCATCAAAATTCTCACTACTCTTTCAAACCACTTAGGGACAGTATGTTCTGATTCCATGTTTTCCTCCAATTCCATAGGGTCCTCTGTCTCATCAAGTATTAGATCATTTTCCTTTGTTTTGCAGTATTAATTCATAAATGCTTGAACTTGTTTACTAGATCTAAAGACCATATTTCTTTCTGTTTTCATTCTTTCTTTCATATTTCTTTCTAACTGCTTCTCCTATTGATTTATCTGCCCATGTTCAAAGTCCTGAAGTTTTCTTCTTTCTGAAAACTCTGGTAACTTCAGATCTTTTCTTCCCCTTAATTTCCCTTATCTCTCACTTTCTGACTCTCTCCCCTTCTGCAGTGTCCTGGAGGGCCAGATCTCAACATGCCTCAGTTTCCACCCATGCTGGGCATCTCAGTTCATCAGCCTACTTCCCTACCCTGACTTTTAGGTTGATAGACCTGGAGAGAACTAGATGCTATGATCTTTTCCTCAGGCTTAGTAGAGTGCTGCACCGTGACCTCTCCTTCCCCTTATAGACACACAGTGTCCTATCCTGCTCCTTCTATTCCTTTCTTCTTTGGCCCACTGGCAGTTCAGAGCTTTGTAGAACTTTTACTCAGGGTCATCTGCTTGGCACTGGGTCTGCTAGTGCTACAAAGCTGTAGTCCCAAGCAGGCTTTACTCCTGAGGGGCTTTAGCTACCTGGTTGCCTGTCAGGGTCAGGGCAAATCTCTGCAAACTGGAATAGGTGACTCTACAACATAGGAAAATGTTTTGTTGTTCCTGGGTCTGCTAGCACAGCCTCACTGCCAGTAGTTTGGGAAATGGAGAAAGAGAGCTAGTGAGCTCAAGGTGAGTGAACATCAGTTCATGGGTTGTCTTAGAACATGAAGGCAGCTGGAGTTACTTAACCTTTGGTACATAACTTCTGTATTGGAGAGGTCTGAGAGATTGTAGAAATCAGAGATGATGTCTAGTCCTTCATCTTAAATTAAATCCAATTAATACATTTTATTACTTATGTGACCTAGAAGTCTTAAAAAATATTTTTATGAAAAATAACTACATTTTCCAAGACCAAAAGAAAATGTAATGAGGAGTGACACTGTTTTTTTTGTTGTTTGCAAATCTCTTTAACAGAATATAGTTAGGTTCCCATACTTGCTCTGCATTCAATCTGTTATGTTGTTTTAGTTGAACTATATGAAAAAATACAGCCTCACATAAATATGAAGTTGGAAGAGGGAAAAGTGTTTCAATAGAAAAATAGCATTTTAATATTATTATGAAAATAGTTCTGATCTCAAAAATACTCAGACAATACTTGGTGAATTGCCATTACATGAAGTTTTTCTAGCATGGTAAAACTATTTATAACTTATATAGCACAGGGATAACCTTCAAGATCCCATAGTATTCTCCACATCACAATGAAGCAATGGATTAGGACTTCTGTAGGTTATAAACAATAGGATAGTTCTACAACACTTTGAGTTCAACTTAATTTGTTTTTTCTGCTTTTATATGTCAAATGAAAAGCAAAATAAGTTGAGTGGGAGGCATTGTTGATACTCCTACACCTATCTGTTGAAATTACCCATTCTCTGTCTCCTTTCCTGGCTCCTCTTCTCCATCCATCCTAATGTGAGTATTACCCAAAGGTCATGCCTCAGCCTCGCTCTCTTCCCTATTTATGTATTTCTCTCCAACAATTCTGATTGTGGTATGTGGTTCCATCTAGCAGCACAGGCTGAAGGAAGAGAAATGTCACAGCCCAGGAGTTATGCTTTAGAAAATGAGCACTCTGTAGTGGCCCTTCTTCCCTGACCACTATTGCACAGAGCTGCAAGATTGTCAGCTTAAACTGTAAAGATTTAACCTAATCCAAAAAGACTGCAGGGAAGGATAACTCTGAGAAATAGAAGTTTCAAACAATAGGGGAAAAAATAAGCAAAAGGAAAATAAGGAGAAATAACCAAGGAGATAATAAAGATGACTTGCCTATAAAAAATTAAAAATGAAAGGGTCCCAGTCTCTGATTCAGCAGGTGCTAGAGAAGCCAAATCTTAATAGCATCTTACACCCAGTGTTTTAACAGCTGTCCTTATCTCTTTTCTTATATAATTCAGAAGAATATTTTATAAACTCTTTTGTAAATGTATATTTTTTAGTAACTCTAGAGATTCAATTTGAGAAGGATATAATCCCACCTCATCAATTTAATTTTTTGAAAACCTATTCATCTAATTACCAACCATCTGAAGTGACTTTATTCAGAGCCCTAATTAAAGAAGTGAAATGATGTACTGGTTTGTTGTTATTTTAAAAATATTGCTGCAGATTAATAGAATTAGGATAATGTTGACTGTCTTATACATACACTTAAAATTCCATAGGTAATTTTTATACTATAGTAAGAACAGAAAATTGTAGTTGTAACTACGAATTGTAAAGATTTTATTTTAATTAACCTGAATCCATTTTATCTCTTAGTACAATTGTTTCCTAAATAAAACTGCTCTCTGGTGTGGAATCTCCCTTTCAAAATATTGTATCATCTATGACACTGTCATCTTTGGTAACAGTGATACAATTTTTTTTCCCAGCAACTTTTAATGTGCTGTTAAAGACTGGAAAATGTGTACAATAACTGTAGTTTTATTAAATACAGAAATAGTGGAACTTTGCCTGTAAAATATCTACTATTCAGGAAACTGGTGTTTTATACCCTCTTTTTAGGGAGACTTACCTCCAAACTTGAAGTAAGAAAGTCATTGGAATAACAGTTTAGAAAATGATTACAATTATATAATTTTTTAGATTTTTCAATACTAGCATTTTTTTAAATGTAATTATGTCTACATACTGATGACCAAAAAGAGAACTAATAAAATCTTGATTACAAAGAAAAAGCAATTATTATTGTTGATTCAATAATAACACAAATGAGTCTAGATGATATGATGGCTCTCTTCAGTATTTGAAAGGCTATCAAAGAATGTGGAGTTAGGCTTCTAGGCCAGAACTAGGAAAAATGAGAAACAGACAAAGAGGCAAATTTACTAATGATTCAAGAGGAAATTTTCTAATTGTTACATAACTATAATTCTAACTGAGCTATCAAACACTAGAATGTGTTGAATTGGGAGGTAGTAGATTGCTCACCAATGGAAGTTTTAAGCAAAAGTTGAATGACCAGTTGTAAAGTATATTGTAGAAAAATTATATTTTTTTTTCAGGTATAAATTATTAAACAAGCTTGCCACTGAAATCTCTTCAAACTCTGAAATTCTATGATTCTAAGATATGGAGTTCTAACCTCTCCTAAGCTTCAATTATTCATCTTCAACTGTGTGCTGGGCATTTCTACATATAATCCCTTTGACATTTCAAAATTAATGAGTCTAAAACCAAGATAAGCCTTTCCCAATCCAGTCTTGGTGAATAAACCAGCACAAGCTCCTGCAAAAAGAGGAAGCAGATAAAGCACTTAAAAAAAAGAGACTTAACAGTTCAAGCTCCAGTAATCAGGGACCTGTAGCTAAATCCCAGACTGGGGCTGTCAGAACAGAAATTAGGATTAGAATCATTCTTGCCTCCCCTACCCGTCCTCTATCACTCCTCTGGTCACTGTACAGGGAATCATGGTAAAGCACATGCCACAACAACACACACACACACACACACACACACACACACACACACACACACACACACACACACACCTTGCAGCAGAGATCAAAACACTTCCTGGGCATCAGGGAGGCTACACAGTGTGAAATGGTGATTCACTGTTTCATATGCAATCTTTGTTTTGTAATCTGCTCAGTATGTGGAAATATTCTTTTTTTTTGGTGTTTGATAAGAATTTTAAAAAATTAATAATGGATGCTTGTTAGAAGAGAGAATTTTCAAATAGTCTTGGAAAAAAAAGGGCAGAACTGAGTAGAAACTCTAAAATGTAAACAGGAGTCAAGGGAAACCAAAAAAAAAAGATAAATTTGAGGCAGCAATTGAGGGGCTGAAAATGATAAAGTGGTTAAAATTAAATAGGGAGAGAAAAGGATTAGAAAATTAATATCATCTTCAGAGTCAGAAAGGGAGTCAAAAGAAATAAAAAGCCTGGGTGTAGTTTTGTTTTGTTTTCATGATATAAAGTAAGAGTAAAGTGATACAATAGGAAAGAAATCAGAAAGAGGGAGGGGCTTATTATTTCATATAAGTGAATTGCATGAGAATATTTTAAATGGAAGGTAGTCAGCATTTTTCATAATCTCACTGTATTCGAACCAAAAAAAGAGTTCAACACATACCTCTTTCTGCTCTTTTCTTAAAAAAAATTTTACTTTTCTTTATTTTTTTCTTTTTCTGACATATCAACAAGTTCAGAGGAATTTATTAAAATGTGTCAGGTACTGTGCTGTGTGCTGGGGATAGAAAGTTTGAAGACAAGGCATGTCACTCCCATTTGCCCTCTCTCCACACTCCCCATTAAATCCTCTCCCCAAGTTAAAATAAGTATCCCTTGTGACAAATAAGCATAGTAAATCAAAACAGATCCACACATTGTCTAAGTCCAAATATGTACTTATTGCTAATTGCACATCTATCAACTCTCTATCAGGTGGTTAAATTAAGGTTTTCAAAAATAATGAATGATATATATAGCCACATTTACCTCACACAAAATACCATTATTACTCTTTAAGTGGATATGTGATCTAATCATTTTGGAAGTTCCCTCCAATGACGAAATTACAATCCCACCATACTTAACTGTCTTGTGGCGTTCTTGTCCATTGTCTCCCAAAAGTTTGTCACATGAGTCATTCTTACTGAGCCTGAGATGCAACACAGTATATGAATCTATTCTCTGCTACCTGTGCTAATTTTGCCTGGCAATCAACACCAAAAAAACAGGTTCTCCACCAGCTAGCTCTGTATCATGTATGCATAGAACCTCTAGTTACAGCAAAAGGAGAAATTTTGATACTGTGGATAAGATTGCTGCCTTGGCTGTGTACCTTCCAAAGATGTCCACATAACTTATGATGTCCATATAACTAGGTTGGCATTTGGAAGGTTTTGAAAGAAAGTGAAGGAGAGAAGAGGTATTAGACTGCCTTCCAAACTAAGGATCTACAGAGCCACTATGTCATCTTCATTGTACGCCTGTGAAACTAGGATAATCTACCAGCACCATGCCAGGAAACTGCCCTGTTTCCCTTTGAATTGTCTTAGAAAAATTCTAAAGATTACCTGGCAAAATAAGATATCCACCAATGAGGTCCTCTCTAGAGCTGAACCACAAAGCATTCAAACTATACCACAGAGAAAGCAACTCCAACGGTCATGTAGTTTGAATGCCAAACATATTTTTACCTAAAATACTATTTTACAGAGAACTTGCACAAGACAAGTACTCACATGAGGTCAGAAGAAGTAGTACAAGGTCACTCTCAAGGTCTCTCTGAAGAACTTTAGTATCAGTTGTGAGACATGGGAGATTCTAGCACAGAACTACCCAACATGGCATCCCCATATTAATGAAGGTTCTATGCTTTATAAGCAAAGCAAAGTTTCAGTAGCACAAAGGAAACATGTGATACAAAAAAATCTAGAGACATCTCTAATCCAAATATTTAGACAGTTTATTTGTGCCTGACCTGTAGTAGATTGTTGATTGGCAAAATGGCTAATCTAGACAAATAAGGATTTTTCATCTACTTTATTCAAGTAAGATTGTTGTTACTGATATGAAGCTGGTACTTTTCACAAGAAGTTGACACCTTTAAGTATACCTTATTGACTATCTTCTTATATTTTTACTATTCTATATATTCAACAAAGGCATAAGAATTTATATAGGACCTATGATGTGTCAGACACTGTGCTAATTGCTTTCACAAATTTTCTCATTTGATCCTCATAACAACCTTGTGAGGTAGGTGCTACTATTGTCCTCATTTTAGAGTTCACTGAGGCATCAGAGATCAAGCGATTTGCCCAGGGTCATTCATTTCCTGAGTATTCAAAGCAGAAGGTGAATTCAGATCTTCTTGACCTCAGATCTAATAATCTATCCTCTTCCCCATTTAGCTGCCAGACAATTCTTATACCTCAAACCAAACTTCTGAGAAGCAAAAATATTTTATCCTGTGAAGTCTTAGAGACCTGAATTGAAAATCATCAGTCCATCTGCCTAGTGCAGATATGAACAACTGAACTGACAAGCTAGACTATATTAACCTGAGATGTTTTTATATTTTCAGCAAAATGGAAAGCCGTATTTCTACAATAAGCCATTTGTTGAAACTTTTGAAGAAGTACCAATGCATGCTGCTATTTTTACTTACTTGGGTTATGGAATTGGAACATTATTTGGCTACCTCCGAGACTTTTTGAGAAAATATGGAATAGAGAAGTGCAACATGGCTGTAGAGCGAAAGGAGCAAAAAGTATGTATGAATATCTTACCCAACCTCCAATAACCCCTATATTTGTTCATATTTTTTTCTGTATGTATGTATGTATGTGTACATATGCACATATGATTCTGACAGAAAGGATATCTGGCATAGTTAAATAGTGGACTTTCATCTAGGTTAGGGGTTCTGAACTTTTTTTTGTAGCATTAATCTCTTTAACAGTCTGGTGAAATTTATAGATTCCCCTCTCAGAATAATGTTTTAAATATGTAAAATAAAATTCACAGGATTATAAAAGAAACAAATTATATTGAAATGGTTACCGAAAAGAATCTGCAAAAAAAAAAATTCCAGGTATCAGGTTAAGAATCCCTGATCTAGTTAATTTAGGTTCCTGAAACATTCATTTCCTTTTCAGTTTATGACTAATTGACTCAGTTTGGTCAATGTAGAGTTCTCCACAGGGCTGACTCACGTTGCCATGGCTTTTATATAAATAATACCACAGATGTATGTTCAAATTAAGCCTTTTTGGAGGATGGGGAAGAGGAGACATGTGGAAAGAAGGGGTGAATGCTATGCTATCCTACAATGAAACTAGACAAAAATCCTGTATAATGAAAGTCAAAACAAAACAAGAAATGTAAAGCAGTTATAAAGGAATGACTTTTTAAGGTTTTTTATCAAACTCCAATAAATCTTTAGTCAGAAGATCCAGATTTCAATTCTGGTCCTGGCACTTACCATCTCTAAGTTGTTGGACTTCCCCTCTTTGGGCCTCATTTTACTCATCTGTATGTCCAGGCTTCTCTCTTCCTCATCAAATCCCTCCTTGTAGATTTCTTTTCCACACTGTAGCAACTACTCATTTCAAGGCACTTTGTATGTCCATACTCTTAAAGCTACATGGCTCACAATCTCCATGATTAACTATACTTTGAATAGTCAGGCAGGCAGTTGACCCAATTAACTCATAAGAAAGATATTTACTGAAATTGTATTATAAGAACAATAGCAACAAAAATGCTTCCCACCCCATGAATCAAGGGCACACTTTCATACAACTACCCATAGCATCACTGGAAAGAGAGGGTACACAGAGAATTCTTATAGAAACACATATACAAGAGTGATCCGTTTGGCCAAATATTTCTGGGCAGCAGTGAGGACCTAGATGAGGTCAGGTATCATAAATGTTTAGAGGGTAAAATATTGCTTTCATAACTTTATCCAGCAACATTCATCAGACAGGAATATTAGAAGATGGAGGGGAGGGGAAAAGAAATCATTCTAGGATATTATCAGATCAAACATTTTATGCAGTGAAGAAAAAGTTAAAGGTCTTATCCATAAGATCAGTAATGCATGAATGTCCATAATCACTACTAATAATGTAGCATTTGACATCAATATTTACTAGAAAAATCAGTCTATAGTTTTCTCTCTTATTTGACCATCCCCTTAGTTAAAATATCAAGACTATATTTGTGTCATAGGAAGATTTTGGCAGGACTCTTTCTTTATCTATTTTCAAACACTTTAGGTAGCACTGGAATTAATGTTTCTATAAATATTTGGTAGCATTCACATGGTCTGGGCTTTTTTCCTTTGAGAATTCATTTTTTACTTTTTCAATCTCTTTTTTTCTAAAATAAGTTAAGCATTCTATTTCTCATTCTGTCAGTCTGAGTAATTTGTATTCTTGTGAATTTTTATCCATTTCATTTAGGTCAACAGTGAATTATTCCAGCTAGCTTTTTTAGTTGATTCCCTAGGATTTTCTAAGTATACCATCATGCCATCTGCAAAGAATGATAGTTTTGTTTTCTCATTACCTATTATAAATTTTAAAATTTCTTTTTCTTCTCTTATTGATATAGCTACAATTTCTAGAACAATATTAAACAACAATGGTGACAATGAGTATCTTTATTTTACCCTGATCTTATCGTGAAGACTTCTAGCTTATCCATAATTATAGATAATACTTACTAATAGTTTTAGACAGATACTACTTATCACTTTAAGGAAAGTTCCATTTATGCCTGTACTTTTTAATGTTTATAATAGGTATAAGTGCTGTATTTTGAAAAAAGCTTTTTCTGCATCTTTTGAGATAATCATATAGTTTCTGTTGGCTTTGTTATTGATGTGATCAATTATGTTGATCGTTTTCCTTATATTGAATAAGGCCTGCATTCCTGATATAAATCCTACCTGTATGATCTTTGAGACAATATTGCTATTTTGGCTAAATTTTTTGCATCAATGTTCATTAGGGAAATTAGTCTGGAGTTTTCTCTGGTTTTGTTCTTCCTGATTTAGGTATCACCACTATATTTGTGTCATAAAAGGAATTTTGTAGGACTCCTTCTGTGGGAAACAAAGCAAGGAATTCTGTATCTACAGGATTAAAACTCCTAGTAGCTTTGGGTGATAGCAGAATGTAAGTCAGAGGTGACTGGTTCTAATCAGAGAGCAGAACCAGGCTTCTTATCAGGTAAAAGACCAGAAACTTATATGCATGCTTCACAAGTTGTTTGAGAGGAAACCTATCAGGGAGGAGAACATGAAGTAGGTGGTTCAGGAGGTTGCATCTAACCAATGGAGAGAAAGAGGGGAAAATTCAAATTGGGAACAGCATAAAAAGTTTTGCATTTGTCTGAGCAAGGATACTATCCATTAGGGAGGGACCAATTCACTAGAAATGTAGAATAACTGGCTAAAATAAAATAAGAACTTTCATAGCTTCATAGTGAGTATTGTTCTTTGTTTAGGGTGACCACATTTCTCACAGTTTGGGGACTCAACTGGGGTTTGAAAAAAATCTCAAGCAGAAAGTGCTGAAGGATAAGAAAGACATTTCCCATTAATGTTAAGTAATTCTCATGCTTCCACATTTTCTGGCAGATTGTTAAGAATTTCAGGACCAGATTAATTAAAGAGGCTGGTATGAAGAAAGGGAAAAGAGAAGTAAGGGGAGAAAGAAAGTGAGTAGGTACCTGGGGCACAGATCAAGATAAGGGAATTGAGCTAAATATTACCTTGATGATTTGAGACCATTTTAAGAGGTTGAGGCTGAGTGTATGTGCCTGAAGCAAGTATATGAAACAAGTGTGGAGCCTAAATCTGTGACTCTGTACTTCCTCAAGGAAAACAGCCGGAAAAGAGTGAAGGAGGAGTCGAACAGTCTGTCTGAAGTCTCAGAGGGAAAGTAGAATGGTGAATAGTGGATGTAAGGTGCCAGAACAAGGGGTGGACTCCCCTGGAAAAGAAAAAGAAGGGGATTCTCTTGTGACCATAACTCCAGATAAGCCCTTAGGAAAAATGCTGAAAAAAAAAAGGTGGAAGACTACACCAGAGACCAAGGTTCAGAAAGCTCTAAGGCCTTTGAGGGCAAGTGGCCTTAGGAGGAGATACCCTCAGCCTTTTTACAGAGGCAGAGGGATCAGATGTCTAAATACTTGGAGATGGGCCCAAATTCCCAATGACAGAAAAAGTCTTAAAAGTGTACTTTGTGACCAAGGCATGGCCTGATATAAGAAAGAAAGTGCTAAAGATAGAAGACTGGAGTGATAAGTCATTGGAGGGACTGGTGAGGGAAGCACAGAGAGTGTTTGTGAAAAGAGAGGAAGAAAGTCAGAGACAAAAGGCTAGGATTGTGGTAACTACCATTAAAGAGATAACAGGGGAAAAGCCTGAACAGGGAGGATATAAGTGTAAAGGTAGAAACTGGGGGACAGAAAAACAAAGGAGTTTGGGAAAAGAAAGGGGGAAAAGAGGGGCTTTTTGTCTGTTGGGTAGGCTAGATGTTTCCATTGTAGAAAACCAGGGCATTTCAAAAGAGACTGTCTGAACTGAAGAGGAAAAGAAAGGATTATTTGCCAGATGAATTTTGAGACTTATATTAGGTCCCATTTTGAGTCTAAAGTGAACATTAAGGTTTGGGACCTTGGAGAGAGAATGTGGAAATATCCCAGCATGTCAGAGGTGCCGGGGGGGTAGAGATATAGCAGAGGTCTCTGGGAAGGGTAAAGTGGTTAAAAGTCAGAGTAAATTACAACTTTGAGTTTTCTTTAGATCATCCTGAATTTGAATTCTAAATTGGTTTTTAAATTGGTTTTTCACGTACACTGTCTTATCAAATATCTTGAATAATGTCTTATCTGTGTGTACGAGAAATATTTCATGTTTTGTGGTGAGAAATTGCTAGATCTGTAATTGGAGAAAGAGAATAATGGGAGAGAACTCTCACCTTAGGGTTTCAGTGGGAAATTAAGATTCTTTTCTTTTGGGTTCCAACACTGGCTAAGCTGGAATACCAGAGTAAAAGTTCAATAATAAAGAGAATCCAAACCCAAGCAGCCCAGAGGAAGGAGGGGCTGAGAGGGAAAATAAGATAAAATTGCAAAATAAGGGGAGAAATTGGGTTCTTTTGGTGTATAAAATTGTTAGGGATTTAACTTAACTTTTATTTTCTAAAGTACAGAAAAGCAGAATGAAATTGGTAAATATTTAATTTATTTGAAATGTAAATGAGAGCTGAGTGGTCTGGGTGAAGATTAGGAAGGTAGAATGGAATTTGGATGGAGGTAGGACTTCAGCAAGTCCATGGGACCTCAGACTCATGGGCTCTTAGTCACTTCTTCCCCCCACCCCCCACCCCACCCCCACCTCAGAAGATTTGGAAATATTAAAAGAGTGCAAGGTCAGGGGATGAAAAGGAAAATTTGTAGCCTGACTTAATGATGGAAAGTTAGAAGAGGTTATGTCCATCCCCTTTTGGGACAGATATATGGAAGGGTTTTATTGAATTCAATATTGGTATTGACTATGGTAAAGATATGGGTTCAATTAATTATTAAACTCCAATGGTTTCTGCTTGGAAGGGGAGCCAGTCACACCTTGTTCAAATTCCTCAGGCCTTTTGTCTGGGCTAAATGGTTTAGCTAATCTGATTCAAGCCTTTTTGTAAAACATTCTCTCAAGAATAGGAGTTAGGAGTCCGAATGTCTAATGTGTTTTGTTTTTTTTATCTGGAATCTGGAAAGGAGAGGAACTTCAACTTTTTGTGGAAGTGGAGGAGGGGTAGTTCAAAGCCAGGAATATACAGCCATGTGTCTTTTGGGGGGGAATGTATAAATTTGTGGATAATATTGTTTTAAAAGGTCAAAAGTATTGGACTTTAAAAAATGTGTGTGTGTGTGTGTGTGTGTGTGTGATTAAAATGTTTACATATTATTATTTCACATTATGATTGTAAAGCACTTAACACAAGGACTGGCATATGTTAGACACAACATTATTATCTCTCTAATTTAGGGTAATTGTTCCATACCTTGTAACTTTGAAGTGTACTTTAAAATACCAAAAATATTAAGATCACTAATTTCTATGTTTATTACTGTATTTCTAAATTGTATTGTATTTCTGAAATTCTCTTAGATCATAAAATTTGAGAGACCATTGTGAGGTAGAAATGGTGTTAAAGCAATTTTAACCTGAATTTTATTGCATATGGATTATTTCATTTTTAAAGGATATGATAAAAATTTGATAGTCTGAAACTGTTATGTTTGGTTATATGTTTGGTCCATTTTGAAATCTTGGTTATTATGAAAATATATACAGGGTTGAGGGAGATAGTTTCCACCTGTTGGTAATGAGATGAATGATTCTCTATGCAAGTTGATTTAGAAATGCATTCGCCTAAATTGAAAATGGGTTCCTTTAAGTTTTAAATATATAATCATCTATATTATTAAAAAAAGCAATTATATCCAAATTTATCCAAATGTCATATTAGGAATTACATCGTCAGAGATTAAGTCATTCTATTTTAAAGTATTGTAATTTTAAAAATCATAAGCTTCCAAGGTTGTCTTTATTTAAAAGGAAGTTTCAATTAAAATTGTTTTGCTATAAAATATTTATTAAAGTATGTTTGTGAAAGGAAGCTTAGTAATTATGCAAAGGCCTTGTTTGGGATCTTCTCTTGTAATTTTTGTCAATTACATAGAAGGGGATTTTTTCAGCAAGGAATTTGGTATTTTGTGATATGTAGGAATTAATAATATCAGGATAAATTATAAACTGTTTTTAAGAAGGAGAAATACTTCTAGAAGAAACACTTCGTATAATTTTTAGAAGGCCTACTAAATTTTTATTGGCAGGTTAATTTGTTGTAATAACTTGATGATGAAGTTTATATTCAAACTTACTGTGAATTTTCTGAGTTTTGGGGGTGAAACCCTTCTATTTGGGGAGTTCAGGTGGATAGCAAACAGTTCCAGGATTTTTCTACTTATCCCAGATCATATTAGGAAGAGAGAGCTTTACCTTGCCCCACCTAACAAAATGCAATGAGGAGAGGCAACAGCTATAGGCCCCACTCTGGGCCTCTGGGGCTGGAATAGCCAGGAAGCATGACCCAAGGGACAGGAGGCTAGAAAACAGCACACCTCAGACTTGGGTAAATCTGCTTTGTTGAAGTTGTAGTCTCCATGTAAAGTGTATCAAACAAAATCGCAATGTATCAGATTGGTAAACTTTTGTATGGGGAGTTCCTAAACAAGGAACTTGGTTAGCTAAGAAATTCCAATGATCTCTAATGATTGGCTTTTAGGACAAATATAAAATTTAAGATGTGAGTCCTGGTAAAATTTTGATTAATGAGACTTGCCATCTGTTGCCATCTGGGGGAGATGCCACTAGCTACTCAGAAAGAATAGGTGTAAGTTTGCATCTGGGGAAGAGCTGAAAGGTCAGTTCTAGCCTTGGCCTGGGATGGGATCCTTCTGGCTCAGTTTCCTCATTGTGTTCCTTTGAAAAAAAAAGCTTCCCACTTGACTATTCTTGAGTCTGGCTATAAAGTGGATGTGATACTGCGTGTGGAAGGCTGTGATACTTTATCTAATCAAGTGCTTGCTTTTCATCTTTATGGAATGTTTCTATAATCAAGGCAAGTTGTCAGTGAAAAAATGTAAGTATAGTGCAAGTATGTGAAATCTTACTGTTTTTAATCAAATAAGAAGACTTCATCAGATGATGCTCCAGCCAGACAGCTGCATAAGAAGAGACTTCTGAATCTTAAAGGGACAATTGGTTGCTCATTACTGTTTTTCTTCTGAGTCTCTGTATCTGTGTTTATTGAGGGGACTGCCCCCTTTCGATTTGTCAATGTGTCAATCAACCTCTTCCCCTTCCTACTCAAAAGGGAGATGGATAAGGGGAAGAATTCATATAAAAAGAGAGTGAGAGGGAATTAAAGATGTGGAAACAAAATTTGAATAAAAGAGGAGGAATTTGTGGAAAACAAAGGAAGGAATTCTGTTTCCATAGGATTAAAAGCTAGTTTTGGATCTAATCAGAGAGTAGAACCAGGCTTCTGATCAAAAGGTCAGAAGCTTTTATGTATGCTTAATGAGCTGTTTGAGGGAGAGCCTATCAGAGAGGACAGCATGAAATAAGTGGTTCAGGAGGTTGCATCTAGCCAATGGAGAGAAAGGGGAGAAATTCAAACTGGGAACAGCATAAAAAGACATATTTGAGTAAACACACTCTCCATGAGAGAGGGACCCATTCAGTAGGAATGTGGAATTGGCTAAAATGAAATAAGAGCTTTTGTGGCTTCACAATGAGTATTGTTCTTTGTTCAGAGTAAGCATGTTTCTCACATTTCTTTACCTGTTTTTCCAAATAATTTATTGTTTGATTGATTTCACTTGTGAATTCATCTGATCCTAAGGATTTTTTCTTAGGGAGCTCATTGATAGCTTGTTCAATTACTTTTTCTATGATAGGGCTATTTAAATATTCCATTTCCTCTTCTTTTGATATAGGCAATTTATTTTTTTGTAAATATCCATTTCCCTAGATTGTCAGATTTATTGGCATACATTTGGGCAAAATAGCTTCTCATAATTGTTTTAATTTCTTCTTCACTGGTACTGAATTCATCCTTTTCATTTCTGATACTGGTAATTTGGCTTTGCTCTAATTAACTAATGGTTTATCTATTTTATTTTTAAAAGATAAAACCAGATACTAGTTATTAGTTCAATATTTTTTTACTTTCAATTTTTTAATTTCTCCTTTGATTTTCAGAATTTCCAATTCAGAGTTTGTTAATTTTTAAATTTGTTCTTTTTCCAGTTTTTTTAGTTTCATGTCCATTCCATTCATCTGCTCTTTCTCACTTTTATTGATGTTAAGAGTTTAGAGATAAAAATTTTCCTCCAAGTAGTACTTTGGCTGCAACCCATATATTTTGGTATGTTGTCCAATTGTTTTCATTCTCTTTAATGAGATTATTGATTGTTTCTATAATTTGTTCTTTGACTCATTCATTTCTTTATAATTATTTAGTTTCCAATTAATTTTTAATCTATGTTTCCATGGCCATTTATTGAATATAATTTCTACTGTTTTATGATCTGAAAAGAATGCATTTAAAATTTCTGCTTTTATATATTTGGTTATGAGGTTTTTATTCCTTAATATGGTCAGTTTTGCATAGTGCTATGTACAGCTGAGAAATAAATTCCATTTTCTCCATATGTCTATCTTATCTAACTTTTCCAAAATGTTATCCATTTCAACTTCTTTCTTGTTATTTTATGATTAGAGTTATCTAGTTCTGACAACAAAGTTGAAGTTCCTCTGTGATATAGTTTTGTGGTCTATTTCTTCCTACAAAATAGAAATTAAAAAAGCTAGGATGATTAACTCTGTCCTGGGAGTTTTCATTTACAACTTCTTGAAATATAGCTCTTAAAAACAGGTTTTAAAAAAAACCATTGTGTTTCAATGGAGCTATTTGAGTACAGTTTTAAACCGAAATCACTCTGACTCTCATAGAATGGCTAATAATCGCCCCCACTCAAGCCTCCAAGGCCCACTATTTAGATTTTGATGGCTTACAAGGAATGTAAATAGCAATTGTTTTCTGTTCTAGTCAGAAACTCCAAGAGTCTTCCCCTCTCAAACTGATGGTTTTGTGATGTCCCTGGACTCCAAATCTAGCATTCCTTCAGTCCCACTGTGCTACCTAACAGTATCTTAAGTAAACTATCTGAAAGCCACAGTCAGTCCTCCCTCAGTAAATACTGAATGGTGATGATGATGTACAAAAACCTCTGCAACAGAACAATAGGTAAGTTGCTCTCTTTAACCCAAATCTGTAGACCCTGAACTACAAAGAAAAAAGGGCACTTACAAATTTGAACCTTAAGTATGCATCCCCTTAAATCATTTTATTCCTAATTCTTTGGCCCTGTAATTTCAGACTAATCTCCAGTCAGATTTTTTTCCTAGCATTCCTGAGTTACTGCTAGATTGAAAACCTGATCTGATTCTCTTTACTAAATATTTGTACTATTACTCCAATAGAGCTTAATGGAATATCATCAAATTCTGCTCATTAATTTTCTACGTTTTCTTTCTTCTCAAACCTCAGTCCCTGTATATACACAACAGATGATCTCATTTCCTCCCATTTTGTAGAGAATAAATGACTAAAAGGAGGAAGAAAAAGTAAATTACTATCCACCAAGTTTTTTTGTGTCTACTATATCAGAAGAAAATCAGTTATGTAATCCAAGGCTAACTCTTCCACCTGTGCACTTTATTCCATTTCCCCTTATCTTTTCTCCCTGCCAGGACTTCACGGGGCCAATCATGTCCCCTCTAACCAAGGAATCTTAAATATCTCCCTTTCTTTTTCTTCTGCCTGCACATACGATCAAATTTTTCCAAAATGATTTTTAAATTAATTTTTATTGCTGCTTTTTGTTTTTAATATTATGTTTCTGAATATAACTCTCCCCATTTTCCTTATTCAGGAAGTCATCCTCTATAACAAAGATTTTTTTAAAAAGGTAGTTTCATAAAACTAATCAACTTCAGATAGTATGTGTAACATTATACAGCCATACCTCCCCAACTTTGCAAAAAAAGGTTACATTTTCTCAACTCTATTCTGTTGCCAAGTTTTGTTACTATATTTATGTGCTATTTGGTTTCATTTTTATATTTGTTCATTTGGGATTTCTTCAATTTCTATTGTTAGACTCAATGTGCATATTATTTTCCTGGTCCTTCTTACTTCTCTCTAGATCAATTCATATGTCTTAATTCTCTTAGTTAATAATACATAACTATATAAATTATCTTATGTAACAATTGTGGAAATTATTCTAATTCTCCTCTGAATTAATAACAATAATTTTCTGAATTTTTCACATTTGTTGTTTCCTATGGTACAGTAATATTCCCAATACATTCAAATACCACAATGTCTGTCTATTCCCCAAACAGAAAAAAAACCTACTCAAATTCCCAGTTCTTTACTCCCGTAAAAATTACTGCTAGTATTTTTCTTGTTCAGTCATTTTTCAGGTGTGTCAAAGTCTTCATGACTCCATTTGGAATTTTCTTGCCTAAGATACTGGAGTAGTTTGCCATTTCTTTCTCTAGTTCATTTTTAAAGATGAGGAAACTAAGGTAAATGGGGCTAAAGTGACCTTCCCAGAGTTGCACTACTTGTAAGTGTCTCAGGACAGATTTGAACTCAGGAAGGTGAGTCTTCCTGACTCCAGACCTGGCACTGAATCCACTGTACCCACCTAGCAACTCCTGATTAGGAGTATTTCATAATCCTTTTAAAAAAACAGTGGCACAGTGGATACAGGGCTGGGTTTGGAATCAGGAAGACTCATCTTTATGAGTTCAGATCTGGCTTTAGACACTTGTTAGCTGTGTGACCAATCGACAAGTAACTTACCCCTATCTGCCTCTGTTCTTCATCTGTAAAATGATCTGGAGAAGGAAATGCCAGATCACTCCAGCATCTTTGCCAAGAAGTCCCAAATAGGGCCATGAAGAGTCAGACATGGCTAACAGGACAACAGCAAAAACTAAAAATCACTCCCTTTTAAACTTTCTATTCTACCAAGGAACCTTGGGAAAAGGCCAATGGGAATGCTTTCCCAGGGTATACCAGCATACCAGCCCATGGTTTCTGCACCATTAGGATCATTTCCTCCCCATTTCTACTCATTGCTACCTCCTCTCTACACTATAGCTCCATATTTTCACTGTCTTCCCTTCAATCTAAACACCTCTGTAAATTTATTCTTCCTTATATGCAGATCTGAAAGTCCAAACTTCCTAGTCTAGAATTAGAATCCATCACACCTGGTACTTCCTAACATTTCTAACATAATTTCCCATCCTTTTCTTCTAAAATCAGTATGTATTAGTCAAATTGGATTTATCATTGTTTTAAACGCACTTTATGCATCCTCAGTGCCCTTGCTCACATTGTTCCCGTAAGTGTGGAATGCTGTTCTACAACTCACCCCACCCCAACTTCACCTTTTGAAATCTTGCCCATCCTTTAAGGTCTTGCCCAAATGCTGCCTCCTCCACAAAGTCTCACTGATCCTTTCCCACCCTAGGCAGAAAGAATTTTTTCCATCTCTGATGGCACATAGTACTTTGTACCTCTCTTTTTTTTTCTTATTTTACTTTGTTTTGCCTTGTAATTATTGTAGGGAGAATAGAAAGGGAAGAATTTCCTCTTGCTTCAGGCCCTGCAATATACTATTTTCAAGACCGTAATACTTAATTACTACTAATTTAGAATAACTGTAAGAAAAGCTATTGTGTAAGATAGGCTAGCCTGAATTTTATATTAAATTCAAATTCACAAACATTTATTAAAGTCTATTATGTACAAGGCACTGTGTTAGGTACTAAGAATACAGTATCTTCTGAAATGCCTGTTCATAAGCAGTAAACTTCCCTTCATCTTAAATCTTTTCTTCTCCCACTCCTTCCAGATACAAACTTTTACTGAAACCTGGCTTCCCCCTGATGACACATTTCCCTGATGACCTTTTCGAATAGTTTTACTTATTCCCCTTAGCATACTGGTTAAACAGGGGAGTTGGAGTGCTCCTTGCTCCCCAATACCACTTCCAGATTGTTCCCCTTCCTCCACCACTCATCAATCTATTTTCCTTTGAATCCACACTATTCATATTTAATATCCAATCAAAATCCTGGTAGCTCCTGTATATAGACACCCCCCCCTGTTCCAAGTTACTCCCTTCCTTCCTCAATGAATTTGATATTGGGTTCAGAATTTCTCTTTCCTCCTCAACACCTGCCTTCATAGTAGGGGACATCAACATACTGATTTCCTTTCAGACATTTTAATCACTTGGTTTCTCACCCTACCCATCTCCTATGAGCCACTTCTCCATCTTACCTCAGTCACAAAGATGATGATACCCTGAATCACGCCATCATCCACAAATGTACCACCTCCACATTCAAGAATTCTGAAATTCCCTCATCTGACAATAATATATTAGTTTTCCATCTTCCCTTACATAACCATATTCTCCATGAGTATTATGACCTCTAATTCCTCAACCCCTTAATTCTCAATCCAGTGACATCAGCTGCCTAGCTGTCACATAAACAAGACACTCCATCTCAGTATTCTCTGTGGCTGTCCCTCCTACCTAAAGTAATCTCACTCCTCCTCTCTAACTACTGACCTCCCTGACTTCCCTGAACTAAAATCTCAACTTCTACAGGAAACCTTCCCCAACCTCTCTCAATTCCAGGGCTTTCCCTCTTTTAATTATTTTGTATTTATCTTGTATCTTGCTTTGCATTTACTTGTTTGCATGTTGTTTTGGACCCATCCCCACGATTAGATTGCAAACTCCTTGAACTCAGGGAATATCATTTGCTTGTTTTTGCATCCCCATACTTTAGGACAATGCCTGGCAGGTAGAAGGCATTTAATAAATGCTTGCTGATTGGCTGACAGTATGATCATTTCAGTGATTTCTTCAAAGTTCTACTTGCTCCACTGGTACAAACTGAAATCCATTCTTACTTTTTTTTTAGTTCTCCTATGCAGTTCTCATCTACATCCTTCCATAATCCCTCCCAAAAACTTCCTACCCAACATTTTAGAGACTTGTTTCTGTTTCTCTATTTCATAAATACCAATTAAAGAATTAACCTGTATCTGTTATCCTTCATTATCATCCTATGACCAGTTCCCCTCAATTTCTAGTATTATATATCATGAATAAGTTCCTTTATGAATTATTTGCAATTTTTATTCTTAGATTTTGTTGCCTCATGTTTCAAACTACATGGCATCAATGAGAGGACATTGATGTTAAAATGATGGCCTTTGGTGGCATGAAGCCGTGGGATTACGCACAACTCTCCATATGTGCAGAGGTGGACAAGTATGAGTGTCTAAAGTTACATATACTGTTAGATTTTACTGACGTGTTGGTTAGTTTTGTTGAATTACTTTTTCTCTCATTTGAAAAACTTTAATAAAAGGTATAGCTTGCTTAGAAATAAAGTCTATACATAGGTTCCCATGTGAGCGATATTGCTCCCTGGGGTGCAGTGAAGTGCAGTGGGAGGTATTGAATAAAAATAAGGGAGTGCTAGAAGTATAAGAAAAGAAGAAAATTTTGAGAAAACCATTCATACATGTTTCATCTGTTATGTGACAGAATTAAATTCATAGTGATTATATTATTTTCCAAGCACACAAAATGCAAGTTACAACTGATCAGTGGTCGTCTGCCAACAGGTCTTAACAAACAAGTGTTGGCAGGCGAAAGTGTTGCTCATTGTTGGGAAGCCCAACATGCACAGGCAGGAATATGTGGGTGTAATGACTTGTTTACAATACAATACTAATGCAATACTGCATCATCAAGATTTCAATACAGAGGGAAAAAACTCCACAATTTTTCAATAAATTACTAAATTTAAGATGCATCTTTTTTAAAAAATATATATTTTATGTATTTTTGAAATGACACAAATTTCAAAACAACTGGTAAAGAGTTAAAGAAAGTAGATTTTTAGGGGGGCAATGAGTAATTTTTTTAAAGGGGGTAGTAGGCCAAATAATTTTGGGAGCTCCAGTCTATGAGGATGTGATTTAGTTCCTCCATAATATATCAAGTTGGTGGTGGTTGAACAAACCTCTAACATATTGACTAGCACAAATTTAACTTTTGTAGACATGTAAAAAGCAGTATAGTTTTTAGCACCCTAGGCTTCACTTTCCACCACTATTATGGAGAAAGAAAAAAGGCTGAAGATTATTTAAGCATTTTATCTTTTTCAAGGGTTCTTGCACGAACAGAAAATTCATAACCTAGGCACCAATGCAGCGAACTATGCCTTCCTGTACTTAATCACATTAGTCATTGACCAACATTCAGCCCATTTGCTAGACCATATTCAAAACTATTTTAATTTGGTAATCAGCCAGAGTTTGCCTTCCACTGACAAAACCTTTTGAGAACCTAGTTACAATCAGGTATGACTCTATGAAGGTGGCATTAGAAATGCAAAGATAAAATAATATAGAGTCTTATCTTTCATGGAGTTTATAATTTATATCTTTGATAAGCAAAGTGGGTAATCAGGGGGATATTCTAATTAAACATAAAAATCAGTTAATCATTTTTTCAAGATCAAGGAATAAAATTTTATATGAAATATGAATATGTGTTATTGAACTTCCAAAAATGTTTGGATGTTTTGAATGTAGTTAAATATCCAAAAAGACTCCAGACCTGGGGAGTGCATGTTGAACACAATGAGTGCTAATACTTGAGTGAGGGCCTGAGTTGCTTCCACAGTTGCTTTGGAGAAAAGATACATGGGCAGAAGACTCTCCAGGGAGGGGGGAAAGATGTTGGAAAAGGCAGACATATAGAAGAAGAGAGAGTTTTTCAATACTCTGATTTCCAGCTTGCCTCCCCATAGAGGGATTTTACAGAGAGTATTTCTCCTTGGGGAAGCTAGGTGGAGCACTGGGCTTGGAATCAGAAAGACTCATCCTCATGAGTTCAAATCTAGCTTCAAGTACTTACTAGCTGTGTGACTCTGGGCAAGTCATTTAACCGTATTTACTTCAGTCTCCTCATCTGTACGATGAGGTAGAGAAGGAAATGGCAAGCCACTCCACTATCTTTGCCAAGAAATAGTGTCACAAAAAATCAGACATGACCGAATAACAACAACAGATTTCCCCTTGGGTGAAATGGGAGCTTTTCTACAGGTTTAAGCAGAGATATTATCTTACTCTCAGCAAAAACAAACAAACAAAAAAAAACAGCAACAACAGAAAACAAAACAAAACCTTCCTTTAATCTATAGAATTTCTCCAAGTTTTGTTTTCCATTTTGCTTATTTATATAAGCTTATTCATTATTTGCTATTTGTAATGGTCTTTTGTATAACAAGTATTTGGGGAAAAGTAGCTCAAATGCTAAGTTTAAACTGAGGCCTATTTTCTGAATCCCTGAAAAGGGACAATGTAAGTAGATCTCCTTCTGAATCTCTAAATACCATTTCATTAGATTGGAGGTATAATCTCTATTTGAAAACATAAATTTTTTCCAATTCCAAAAACATCCAATATTTTTCGTGATATATCAGGGAACAATTTAAGCATAATGTAAATTTTGTGTTAGTTTATGTATAATTCTTGTCCACAAGAAACAGAATGTAGAAAACTGCACCACTTCACAGCTCATAAGCTACAAGCCTTCCTATATCCACTGCCATGAGCAAACTGTTCTTTTTCAAGGTAAAGTGATATTTATCATATATCTTCATGTAGAGTAGGAGCTGTGAACAGAGGAAAAATGGTCCTTAAAATACTCACTTTCTGTCATAACCCCCCAAATGTCAAGAATTAAGATCTGCCCAACTTGTCAAAGACTTTGTCAGCCCACATGGGAAATGAAATGCAGGCAGACCAATAACTCTGATCTCCCCACTACTTATTGTGGCATTATGTATTTCTTAGCTATTTAAGAGCCAGTTTGATTAGGTTACTAAATTTTGACACTAATGATGTTTTTAAGTGTTCTACATCTCACCCAATTTTTCCCATAAGCCTTATGATTTTTGTAATTGGATTTTGGTGATATTTACAAATATATGTGTCATGTTATAGCTGAACTTACTATGTTTGAGAGGGCAAAGAGAATTCTAACTCAATAAACTCCTTGGAGATGAGATAGAAAAGAATCAAATTTCCATCAATAGCCCTTTTCTTATTTCCCTCAAAGTGAAAATCATGTCTCCTTTGGCCAGATTCTAGAGATACCCATCCATTTCACTGATGAGACATCTCTATATATTTAGACAGCCCATATTGACATAAATCATATACACACATACATATATATTACATGGGCATATATATCCTACATATATGTGCTAGTTAAAGACTGAGTCATCTCTTTGTTAATATAAAGACATGTAATATTGGCAGCTAGATGACACAGTGGATAAACTGCTAGGCCTGGAGTCAGAAAGACACATATTTTTTTAAAATTAATTTATTCACTTTCAGTTTTCTGCAATCACTTTCATAAGTCTTAGATTTCTCCCCTACATCTCCCCTCCCTGGGATGGCATGCAATCTTATATGGGTTCTACACATACATTCTTATTATGCACATTTTCATATTTGTCACGTTGTGTAGAAGAATTAAAATGAATGGGAGAAATCATGAGAAAAACCCAAACAAAACAAAACAACATAAGAGAATTCTGCTTTGTTCTGTGTTCCAATTCCATAGTTCTTTCTTTGGATGTGGATGGCATTTTGCCTCGAGTCCTTTGGGAATGTTTTAGGTCCTTGCGTTGCTGTGAAGGGCTAAGTCTACCAGAAAAATTTCCTCACACACTGTCGTTGTTACTGTGTACAATGATCTACTGCTTCTGCTTCTTTCACTCAGCATCAGTCATATAAATCCTTTCAGGCCTCTCTAAAGTATTCCTGTTCATCATCTTTTATAGCACAATAGTATTTCATTACATTCATATACCACAACTTGTTCAGCCATTCCCCAACTGACAAGCATCCCCTTGAATACCAGTGTTTGGCCACCACAAAGAGAGCTACTATAAATATTTTTGTACATGTGGAACACTTTCCCATTTTTATGATCCCCTTGGGATACAATCCTAGAAGCAATATTGCTGGGTCAAAGGGTATGCACATTTCTGTAGCCCTTTGGGTATAGTTCTAAATTGCTCTCCAGAATGGTGGATCAGCTCACAGCTCCATCAACAATGCATTAGTGTTCCAACTCTCTCACATCTTCTCCAACACTTATCATCTTCCTATTTTGTCATTTAGCCAATCTGATAGGTGTGATGTGGTACCTTAGAGTTGTTTTGATTTGCATCTCTCTAATCAATAGTGATTTAGAGCATTTTTTTTAGCTTTTAAAATTGTGTGCTGAATTTATTATATACTTAAATAAAAGCAAGCTGGATACAAGAGATTTACAGTTTCATGAACAATCTTTTTTTGGTCATAGTTCTTGTCCAATTCTAATTTTCATCAAATTGTTTTCTTCAGTTAACTTTTGCATCTCTTTTTCCATCTGTCCAATTATTCTTTTTAAGGAATTATTTTCTCCAGTTATTTTTTGTACTTCCTTTTCCATTTGTCCAATCTTCCCAGTTAGGTTTGTGTTTCCTTTTCCATTTGTTTAATTTTCCTTTTTAAAGAGCTGTTCTCTTCAGTGAATTCTTTTTTTCATACTTTTAAAATCATTGGCCAATCTTTCTTCTATTTCCTTCTTCAGCTCTTCCAAGAGTGCTCTTTGTGCATGCAAGCAGTTCATAGTCCCTTCTGAAGTTTCAGATGAGAGTACAGTCTCAATACTGACCTCTTTGGTATTCATGTTTTGGTCCTTGCCCCCATAGAAAGATTCTATGGTCTTTTCCTTCTTGCTTTAGTTCTTCTTACTCATGATGATGACACTTTGTGTATTGTGGCCTCTGGTTCTTTCAGGTACAAGCTAATGAACCTGGCGCTGAGCTGGCTGGTGTGAGAAAGCAAAGGGCAGCAGCTTTTTTTTTTTTTGGTTTTGTGTTTCCCTGGATTAGCCCTGCATCTAGCTTGTTAAATGTCTGGGAGGGGTGTCTGGTTAGGAGAGATCTCAGCTGAGCTAGAGCAAAGGCAAGCTCAGGGGTGGGTGATTCTGGCTTCCATAGTATCTTCCCATTTCCCCTGAGGCATGCCTAGGCTCCTGGTGTTGATGGCTGCTGGCTCCACCCTGCTGGGGTCCTCTCCTCCAGGTCTGCTGAGGTGGGGCTGTCTGGGACAGTTCAGGTCATGGGCTGTGCTCAGCTAGTTTCCTAGCCTCAGGGGCTACGAGACTGTTTGCTTCTTCTGCTGATCCCACTGATCCAAGATTTTTCTGGGGAAATATTTTATGGTTCTTTGGAGGTCAACAAGGGGAGGGGAAAGAGCATTTACTGGTCACTCTGCCATTTTGGCTTCCAGAAGTTCAAGTAGATGACTTACAGACATTTATTCTAAGGGCTGATAATCTCAGGTGCAGCAGCTGCAGAGATACCTGGGGCTCTGTCTGTGGCTCTCACTTGCTCCACTTGACTCTCGCCCTAAGCTGCTATCCTGCTGTGCTGCCGCTTCCTCAGCCCACCCCAGGGTTTCCCTGCTCAGCCGTGCTGTGGCCAAGAGCATTGCACTGTGTGCTGTATGCTCCTCTACCCCTGTGGAACACGACCTTCCAGTCTGTCCTGGGCTGTGAAACGGCCACAGTCTGTCTCCTATTAGATTCTGCACCTCCAAAATTTGGTCAGATTCTCTTTTTAGAGGTATCTGAGGGAGTCTGGCTAAGAGCTTAGGTGAGTAGTTGCTCTCATTCTGCCATCTTGGCTCTGCCCCTGTAGTTCAGCCCCTCCTCTGAGGGCAGCCACCTCCACAGTGGGAAGCCAGTATCGAACTTTGGGGTGCACCACTGCCCCAGAAGCTTAGGCTTCCTTTGGACACACACTTAAGGCCTAGAGCATTTTTTCATATGATTATTGACAACTTTAATTTTTTCCTCTGAAAACTGCTTGATCATATCCTTTGACCATTTATCAATTGGGGAATGACTTGTATTCTTGCAAATTTGACTCAGTTATCTCTATATTTTAGAAATGAGGCTTTTACCACAGACACTAGTTGCAAAAATTCTTTCCCAGTTTTCTGCTTCTCTCCTAATCTTGGTTGCATTGAGTTGGTTTGTGCAAAAACTTCACTGTAAGGTAATCAAAATTATCCATTTTGCACTTCATAACATTCTGTATCTCTTGTTTGGTCATAAATTTCTCCATTCTCCATAAATCTTACAAGTACACTATTCCTTGCTCCTCTAATTTGTTTACAGAATCAGTTTTTATACCTAGACCATGTATCCATTTGGACTGTATTCTTGTATACAGTGTCAGGCATTGGTCTACACCCAGTTTCTCCCATGCTGTTATCCAGTTTTCCCAGTAGCTTCTGTCAAACAGTGAGTTCTTATCCCAGAAGCTAGAGTCCTTGGGTTTTTCAACAATAAATTGCTATACTCAATGACTACAGTGTCTTGAGTACCTAACCTATTCCACTGGTCTATCCCCCTATTTCTTAGCCAGTACGAAGTTGTTTGGATGATTACTGCTTTAAAATACAATTTGAGATCTGGTAGGGTTAGGTCACCTTCTCTAGCATTTCTTTTCATTAATTCCCTTGATATTCTGGACTTTTTGTTCTTCCAGATGAATTTTTATATTATTTTTTCTATCTCTAGAAAATAATTATCGAGTAATCTGATTGGTATGGCACTGAATAAGTAAATTAATTTACGTAGAAATGCCATTTTTATTATATTAGCTTGATCTACCCATGAGCAATTGATGTTTTTCCACTTATTTAGATCTAAATTTGTGCTAAAAGTGTTTTGCAATTGTGTTCATATACTCCCTGGGTTTGTTTTGTCAGATAGACTCCCAGATATTTATAGAGTCTACCACAGTTTTAAATGGGATTTCTCTTTCTATCTCTTGCTGTTGGGCTTTGTTAGTAATCTATAGAAATGCAATGGATTGATGTGGGTTTATTTTGTAACCTGCAACTTTGCCAAAGTTGTTTATTATTTCAAGTGGTTTTTTATTTGATTTTCTGGGATTTTCTAAATATATTGTCATATCATCTGCAAAGAGTGATAACTTAGTTTCTTCTTTGCCTATTCTAATTCCTTCAATTTCTTTTTCCTCTCTTATGACTAAAGCTAGTACCATATTGAATAACAGTGGTGATAATGCTCATCCCTGTTTCACCCCTGATCTTGTCCTCATTGCATATAATGTTTGCTGATGGCTGAAGGTAGATACTGCTTATTGTTTTATGGAAAGCTTGATTTATTCCTCTTCAATAAGAATAGGTGTTGCATTTTGTTGAAAGATTTTTCTTCATCTATTGAGATAATCATATCATTTCCACTAGTTTTGTTGTTGATATGATCAATATTGCTAATAGCTTTCCTAATATTAAACCTGCCCTGCATTCCTTGTATAAACCCTACCTGATCATAATGTATCATTCTCATGATAAGCTCTTTTTGCTAAAATCTTATTTAAAATTTTTGCATCTATATTCAATACAGAAATTGGCCTATAATTTCCTTTCTCTGTTTTGGCTCTTCCTGGCTTAGGAATCAGAAGCATATTTGTATCATAAAAAGAATTTGGTAGGACTTCTTATTCCCCAATTTTCCCAAAAAGTCTATATTGTATTAGAATTAACTGTTCTTTAAATGTTTGATAGAATTCACTTGTAAATCTATCTGGCCCTGGAGATTTTTTCCTAGGGAGTTCATTAATGACTTCTTCAATTTCTCTTTCTGAGAAGGTGTTATTTAAGTATTCAACTTCCTCTTCTGTTAATCTGCGCAATTTATATTTTTTTAAGTTATTCATCCATCTTATTTAGGTGTCAAACTTCTGGACGTACATTTGGGCAAAATAATTTCTAATTATTCTTTTAATTTCCTCCTTGGAGGCAAGGTCACCTTTTTCATTTTTGATATTGGCAATTTGGTTTTCTTCTCTTTTTTTTTAATCAAATTGAACAAAGGTTTATCAATTTTATTATTTTTTTCATAAAAGCAATTTTTAGTTTTATTAGTTCAATAGTTTTCTTAATTTCAATTTTATTAATCTCTCCTTTGGTTTTCAGTATTTCTGATTTGTTATTTACTTGGGGATTTTAAATTTTTTCTTTTTCTGGCTTTTTCAACTGCATGCCCAATTCATTGATCTTCTCTTTCTCTATTTTATTCATGTAGGCATTCAGTGATATAAAGTTTCCCTAAGAACTGCTTTTGCAGCATCCCATAAGTTTTGGTAGGTTGTCTCATTATTCATTCTTTTTTTTTTTATTTTTTTTTTATTTTTTTTATTTTTTTTAAAATTTATTTATTTATTTAGCTTATTACATTCATTTTCACAAATTTTTGGGTTCCAAATTTTCTCCCCTTTTCTCCCCTCCCCCCACCCCAATACCCCAAGCAATCTAATTTTCCCTATCTCCAATCTGTCTTCTCTTCTGTCATCCCTCCCTTCCCTTGTCTCTATCTTCTCTTTTCTCCTGTAGGGCCAGATGACTTTCTATTCCTCATTAACTGTATGTCTTCTTTGCTAGTTGCAACAACAATACTAAACAATTGTTCCTAAAACTTTGAGTTCCAAATTCTCCCCATCCCTCCCTCCCCACCCATTCCCTTTGGTACGGCAGGCGATTCATTATAGGCCATATCTGTGTAGCTTTGCAAATGACCTTCCTGATAGTCGTGTTGTGTAAGACTAACTGAATTGCCATCCCTCCTAACCTGCCCCTCATTGTTTCTCTTCTGTCCTTTGATCCTGTCCCTCCCCAAGTATTGACTTTCAATTACTCCCTCCTCCCTTTGCCCTCCCTTCCATCATCCCCCCCCAATATCTCCTTCTCCCCCGCTTTCTTATACTGTAAAATAGGTTTTCATACCAAAATGAGTGTGCATTTCACTCCTTCGTTTAGTCAAATGTGATGAGGGTAAACTTTTGTTTATTTGTTTGGTTTTTTTTTTGTTGTTGTTTTTTTTTCCCTCAGCTCTCCTCTTTTTCCCTCCACTAAAAAACATCTCCTACTTGCCTCTTAAATGACATATAGTTACCCCCTTCCATTTCCCCCTCTTTCCTCTCACTACATTTCTCTCTCACCATTTACCTTAATTTCTTTTAAGGTATGGTCCCATCCTATTCAGTTCAATCTGTGCTCTCTGTCTCTGCATGTGAATGCATGTGTGTATGTGTGTGCATGTGTGTACATGTGTATGTGTGGTCCCACCAACCACCCAGATACTGAAAAGTTTTAAGAGTTAGAAATATTGTCCTTCCCTGTATGAATGCAAACAGTTCATTTCTGGTAAGTCCCTTAATACTTCTCCTTGCTGTTTACTTTTGCATGCTTCCTCTCATTCTTGTGTTTGAAAGTCAAATTTTCTTTTCAGCTCTGGTCTTTTCATTAAGAATGATTGAAAGTCCTCTGTTTCATTGAAAGACCATATTTTCCCTTGAAGTATTCTACTCAGTTTAGCTGGGTAGGTGATTCTTGGTTTGAGTCCTAGTTCCTTTGCCTTCTGGAATATCCTATTCCACGCCCTTCCATCCCTTAATGTAGAAGCTGCTAGATCTTGGGTTATCCTGATTGTATTTCCACAGTACTGGAATTGTTTCTTTCTAGCTGCTTGCAAGATTTTTTCCTTGAGCTGGGAGTTCTGGAATTTGGCCACAATGTTCCTAGGAGTTTCTCTTTTTGGATCTCTTTCAGGTGGTGATCGATGGATTCTTTCAATACTTATTTTGCCCTCTGGTCCTAGAATGTCAGGGCAGTTTTCCTTGATAATTTCATGCAAGACGATGTCTAGGCTCTTTTTTTGATCATGGCTTTCAGGTAGTCCCATAATTTTTAAGTTGTCTCTCCTTGATCTATTTTCCAGGTCAGTTGTTTTTCCCATGAGATATTTCACATTCTCTTCCATTTTATCGTTCTTTTGGTTTTGTTTGGTGATTTCTTGGTTTCTCATAAAGTCATTAGACTCCATCTGTTCCATTCTAATTTTGAGAGAACTATTTTCTTCAGTGAGCTTTTGAACCTCTTTTTCCATTTGGCTCATTCTGCTTTTGAATGCATTCTTCTCCTCATTGGCTTTTTGAACCTCTTTTGCCAATTGAGTGAGCCTATTTTTCAAGGTGTTAATTTCCTCAGCATTTTTTTGGGTCTCCTTTACCAAGATATTGACCTTTTTTTCATACTCTTCCTGCATCTTTGTCATTTCTCTTCCCAGTCTTTCCTCCACCTGTCTAACTTGCTTTTCAAAATCCTTTTTAAGCTCTTCCAAGGCCTGAGCCCACCCAACACCCCCCTGGGGTGTCTGGGGTACTGAGGCCCCGCCCTCCACATCTTTCCCTGATGGGAAAAATACGTTCTCGTCCTCCCCATCAGATCCGAAGGTTGGGATCATTTGCATTTGTTGGAAAAAACTCTCCAAAGTCTTATTTTTCTTCCCCTTTCTAGGCATTTTCCCAGCCAGTTACTTGATTTCTGAGATTCCTTTCCACCCCTGCCTGGATCCACCCAGCTAGTGCTTGGCCTCTGAGATTCAAATGCGCTTTCCCGCGGCAAGCTTTAGTTCTGGCGCAAGGGTGGGGGCAGGGCCGCCTTCTAATCTTGGGCCCTCAGGGGCTTTCTGCAGAGACTTTCAGGAACGGAGCGGGTGGGGGTGGGGGGCTCCCGCCTGCTGTGCTCAGCTCCCTTGGGGGTTTTATTCAGAGGCGTTCAGCAGTAGAGCAGGGTGGGGGCAGGGCCGTCTCCCCTACTCGGCTCCCTCAGGTTGGAAAGACCTTCAGTATTGAAGATCCTACCTGCTGCTGGGGGATTCCTGAGTCCCGGGCTGTTGCCGCCTCAGCCGCCCGCCCACGCCTCTGCCTCCGCCGCTTCCTGCCCCCGTCTCTGCCGCAGCCGCTTCCTCCCGAGGGGGCCCAAGTCACGGAGACGCTCCGCTCCCCTCCCCTATCGCAGCTTTCTTTCTTACTGACCTGTAGCTTCTGTGGGCGGAGGGACTTTCCCGGCTGCCAGAGCTTCCCCCGGAGCTTTCCTCTCTGAAGTCTGCTCGGGTCAGCTTCTCTGGGTCACGGCCAGGGGTGGGGGTGGGGTCCGCTTTCCGGGGTGCGATGGACCCCGGGGACGTCTCTCCAGGGTTCAGTGGAACGGAAATCTCTTCCCCTATGTTTATGCACCCCCTGCAGAGATTCAGAATTTATGGGGATCTCCTTTTACCTCAATTCCATGGGTTGTGGGCTCGGAGCTCGTAAATGTGCGTCCTTCTACTCCGCCATCTTGGCTCCGCCCCTCATTATTCATTCTTGTGAATGAAACTATTGTTTCTATGATTTGTTGTTTAACACCCTCATTCTTTAGAATTAGATTTTTTAGTTTTCAATTAATTTTTGGTCTATCTTTCCATGACCTTTTATTACATATACTTTTCATTGTATTTTGATCTGAGTAGGATGCATTGACTATCTCTGCCTTTCTGCCCTACATTGTGAGGGTTTTATGCGCTAGTACATGGTCAGTTTTTGCATATGTACCATGTATTGCTGAGAAAAATGTATATTCCTTTCTCTCCTCATTCATTGTTTTCCACAGATCTATCATATCTACCTCCACAGATCATATCATATCCAGAGTTCTAATCACCTCCCTAACTTCTTTCTTGTTTATTTTGAGGTTAGATTTATCAACTTCAGACAGTAGGAGGCTGAGGTCCCCCCCTAGTACAGATTTTCTATCTATTCCTTCCTGTAACTCCCTTACATTCTCCAACAATTTGGAGGCTATACCACTTGGTGCAGATATGTTTAGTAGTGATATTGCTTCATTGTCTATGGTGTCTTTTAGCAGGATATAGTTTCCTTCCTTATCTCTTTTGATTAGATCTATTTCTGCTTTTGCTTTATCTGAGATTAGGATTCCTACCCCTGCTTCCTTTTTACATTAGCTAAAGCATAATATATTCTGCTCCAAGCTTTTCCTTTTATCCTGTGTGTGTTCCCCTTTTTCAGATGTGTTTCTTGTAAACAAAATATTGTTGGATTATGGATTTTAAGTCACTCTGCTATCTACCTCCATTTTATGGAAGAGTTCATCCCATTCACATTCACAGTTATGATTACTATCTGTGTCTTTCCCTCCATACTATTTCCCCTCATTTATGCTTTTAGTTCTCCCTTCTCCCTTCCCCTCCACAAGTTTTAATTTTTGACCACACTACCCTGTCTTCCCTCCCTGCTATAAACCCCCTCCCTTTATTTCCCCTTTTCCCTTACTATTTCTTCCTTCTCTTTTAGCCTCCCCTGCCTTTTCTTTCCACTTTGCCCTCCTACTGCCTAAGACTGGTTAGATTTCTATACTTAACTGAGTTTGTTGTTCCCTCCTTGAACCAAATCACATGACAGTAAACTCAAACAGTGCTCATCTCCCTCATCTCCTTCCCTCTATTATAATATGGTTTTGTGCCTCTTCCTGTGATGTAATTTGCTTTTTGCTGCCTTCTCCTCTTCACATCTCCCATTATAATCCATTCATACCCTTAAGTTCCATTTTTTATCACATCATTTAATTTATACCCACTCTCTCTATCTATGTATATCCCTTTCAAATATCATAACAAATATACAATTCTCAAGATTAACAAGTATCATCTTCCCTTATTGGGATGTAAGCAATTTGCCCATATTGAGTAACAAGTTCTTTTTCCCCTGTTTACCTTTATATGCCTCTCTTGAGACTCATATTTGAAGATCAGATTTTCTATTGAGCTCTTGCATTTTCATCAGGAACATCTGGAAATTACTTATTTCATTGAATATCCATCTCTTTGCCTGAAATAGTATGCTCAATTTTGCTGGGCAATTGACCCTTGGTTATAGTTCAAGCTCCTTTGCCTTAACAAAATATCATATTCCGGTCCCTCAGATCTTTTAATGTAGAAGCTACAAGATCCTTTGTGATTCTGACTGTAGTTCATCCATATTTGAATTGTTTCTTACTAGCTGCTTGTAGTATTTTCTCTTTCACTTGATAGTTTTGGAATTTGGCAACAATATTCCTTGGTGTTTTCACTTTGGGATCTCTTTCAGGAGATGATCAGTGGATTCTTCCAATGACTATTTTGCCCTTTGGATCTAGGACTTCAGGGAAGTTTTCCTTGATGATTTCTTGAAAGATATTGCCCAGGGTCTTTTTTTTCATCATGGCTAGACTAATAATTCTTAGTCTTTTCTCTCCTGGATCTATTTTCTAGGTCACTTGTTTTCCCAATGAGATATTTTACATTTTCTTCTATTTTCTCATGCTTTAGATTCTGTTTGACTGATTCTTGATGTCTCATAGAGTCATTAGTTTCTACTTGCCCACTTCTAATTTTTAATAGATTGTTGTCCTCAGTTAATTTTTGCATCTCTTTTTCCATTTGCCCAATTATTCCTTTTAAGGACTTATTTTCTCCAGTTAGGTTTTGTACTTTCTTTTCCATTTGTCCAATTTTCCTTTTAAATTCTTCTGTGATTTATTTTTTCATATTTTTAAAATCATTGGCCAATTTTTCTTCTGTTTCTCTAATTTGGCTTATAAATCCTTCTTGAACTCTTCCAAGAATGCTCCTTGGACTTGAGACCAGTTCGTATTACCTTGTGAGGTTTCACATGGGAATACAGTCTCATTGCTGATTTCTTCAGTATTAGTGGTTTGGCCCTTGTCCTCATAGTAAGATTCAATGGTCTTTTCTTTTCTGGTTTGCTTTCTGCTCATGATGATTGCCTTTTTCCTGGCTTTTCAAGTGGATCTCTGCTTCTGGAGGCTCAGGGGGCTCTGTCCCATGATTCTTGTGCTTAGATCTTGAGGCTTTGTGCATTGAGGGCTCTGGTTCTTTCAGCTAGAAGCTAGAGAGCTGCAGCTTACCTGGTGCTGAGTTGGCTGGTGTGCCAAAGCAGAAGCCATTTGAGTTTCCCCAGAGTTACCCTGGAGCTTGGTGAGTGAAGAGCAGGGGAAGAATGGTCTGGCCACAGGTAGTCTCCTCTCCTGAGCTATAGCAAGGCAGTCTCAGTGGTTGGTGAACCCTGTCTCTTCTAGTGTCTTCTCAATTCTCCTAGCTATGCTATGGCATACCTGAGATCCCTGATGTTGGTGCTTAAGGATTGTACCTTCCTGGGGCTCAGCATCTCCTGGTTTACTGAGGTGGGGCTCTCTGGGACAGCTCCAGTCCTGCACTGCTCCCCTTCAGTCACAAAAAGAGGGATCTCCCTTTGTGATTTTCTTAGCCACTATTCTAGGATTTTCCCTGGGGAAGTATTCTTGTGTTTTCCAAGGTCAGCAACAGAAGGGGGGGGAGAGCATTTACAGATCACTCCACCATCTTGGCTCCCAGAAGTTCAAGTGGGTGATTTACAGACATTTATCCTGTGAGCTCATAGTCTCAGGAGAGACTGTTGCTGTTACCAGGGGTTCTGCACTTCTCTCTCACTCAGTTCCCCTGGACTTCTGTCCTGGGCTGATATGTCTGAGAATTCACACTGTTGCCTCTGCTTCCAACTGTCCCATGCTTCCTGCTAAGCTTTGTTATTGCAGGGTCTGCACTGGTATACATCCTTTGAACTCTGTGGTCCTCTACCCCCATGCAACAGATCCTTCCTATTGACCTTCCAGGCTGTTCTGGGCTGGAAACCTGCCATACTCTGTCTTCTAGTGGATTATGCCATTCTAAAATTTCTTCAAATTCTCTTTGTAGAGGTGTGTGAAGGAGTTTGTCATACAGCTTAGGTGACTACTTGCTTTTACTCCATCATCTTGACTCTGGACCAAGACACATCTTCTGAGTTCAAATTTGTCCTCTGACACCTCCTAGCTATGTGATCCTATTCGAGTCATTTAACACTATTTGTCTTAGCTTCCTTATCTGTAAAATAAGATGGAGAAAGAAATAACAAACCACTTCAGTTTTTTTGAAAAGCAAATCCCAAAATGTGTCCACAATGCTTTAGACACAACTGAAAAATGACTGGACAACAATATTGTTAGCATTGTTCATATCTACACCTGAAAACTGAAGATCTAAGAACCAAAAGGAACCTTTAAGATTATCTAGTTCATTTCCTTTATTTTACAGAGAAGATACCTAAAATAATGGGAGATTAACTGAATTTTTCTAGGTTACACATCTTTTAAGAAGCAGAGTCATAATTTGAATTTGTTTGAGGTCACACTTATAGGTTATTAAGTGCTCATGCTACTATTCTAATATTCAAAGGGTGTTATCGCTTTAATTTGGAGACATGCTTTAACCATGCAGATCACAATCCATCTGTACCTGCCGAATCTCTGACATTCTTGTCCATTTCTTCCCTTATGTTTACCCCAGAGTAAGGTCTGCCTTGAGGCTTTCCAATTCCTCCTAATCATAATATTAGTAGGAAATACCAAAGCCTCTGCTAACAGTCTTACATAGTAAATCACATCTCTTTCTATTCTATACCAAATAAATGAAATGTTTTCTTAAAACTAAAAACAAAGTTTTCCAAATATGTCTTACCATCCAACTTGACCTCAGGCTCAGTTTGGGTTAATTTTCAGATTTTTACTCTTTATTTCTGAAACTGAATTTTTTTTCAATAAAAACACCTTGATCTTTCTCAGTTGTTTCTATTAGAGTTTAATGCTCCAGAAAAAAATAATGGTTAAAAGATTAGGGCTAAATTTAAATCAGAAAGTGTCTCACAAAACTTTGGATAGAGGTAATTGAGAAGGAGAGTGTTGAATTCTTTATTTATCTTAAAAGGTTTAGTTTATTAGAATATGAATATGTCCATAAATTAGTTGAAAACTGTAGCAATGACTTTGAAAACTGTGTGCAATGAGAAAGTAATGACCCCTTCATATTTCTAACAATAAGAAATTAAATAGAGATCATTGAATTATCATCCAGTTAGGAAAACATTAAAAAGCCATAGGCAAAGGGGGCATTATAGGTTGTGTGTATGTGTGCATGTGTATGTATAAATATATATACATGTATGTGTGTGTGTGTGTGTGTGTGTGTGTGTGTGTGTGTATTAAGAGCAGTCCCAGCCCTGGCTACTTGCCTATGGATTTACTCCACCATCCTGATCTACATTTTGAGCAGCAAAGTTGTAAGGTCCAGGTCTGTTCATCCCTATTGTGGTTACATGCTCCTGGACTAATTCCACAATCATGAAGCAAAAAACAATCCACTGTTTCTCCATGGGTTTCCTGATCACTACTTCATGAGCATACCATTCCTAATCTGTTTCAGAGAGCTTCTTTCTATTCTATCACTTTTTCTAGTCTCCTTCATTATCACCTGAAATATGCTATCAGGGCACTTAATTTGGTCATGACCTTCAGGCAGATCCTATTTACTAGATCAGTTGTTTTTGGAATGAGTTATTTTTCAGTCTTTTAATTTTTATATTTTTTTCTCATGCAGTAATTTACTTGTGTTTGAAATATTATAGTTTTCAAACAATCCTATTTTCATAAGGTTTTGCTCATCTTGTATTAAGCTATTAATTATCCTTTCAAATATTTGACCTAGAGCTCTCGTTTTTATGTTCTCTCCTAGAGAATTTATTTTACGTGTAATGTCATTTTCTAACTCTTGCTTCATTTACATTAGAAATGCTAGTTGACCTTGGGGCCAAACTATGTTTTTATTTGAGGATGTTTATAGATATTAGGAAATGATTTTCTTCTGGGTTTGTCTTGGATATTGCTAGTTCCATAATATTTATTTAATATTATTTTTCTTGCTTATTCATTGAGACTTTGTGTTAAGGTCAGTCTCTGGGCCCTTTTGGAAAGATGCTGGGGCCTTATTTGGTCCCTATTTGTATTATCTTGATTATCTCTATTATCTTTCTTCTCAAAGATCTCTAGGAAGTGGACTCTTTGTTCTTCAAGGATCTTAGGAGCATGTCAGGCTAGTAAACTAAAGAACCACTTACAGTACCATGAGTAAGTCTGATCTAAGGCATGGTCTAATCACTCTCTTCCCAGTTTGACCTTTGTAGGCTCTGGACAAGGATTCAGGATCTGAGTGACTTTGCTGAAGGCCTGACTGGCTAGTGTTCTACTACAATTCCTAGAGGTTCTACAGGTTCAGAGCAACAGACTATGGGTACAATCAACAAGTATTTATTAAATAACTGCTATGTGCTAGGCACTGGGGATATAAATACATAGGAAGGAGAACAAGAATATATAAAAATATAGTCCGAATAACTATAGAGTTAACATGCAAATATATACAAAGTTGTTCAACATGATATAATTTGAAATGGGGGGATTAGCATTGTAAAGGATCAAGATAGGCTTCATGAAGAATACAGTACCTGAGTTATATCTTAAAGAGGGAGAAAGAGAGCTAAGAAGAGGTTTATTTTAGGCACTTAAGGATGACCAGTGCAAAGGCACAAATGAGTTCTGCTTGAGGAACCAAAAGGAGGCTAATTTGGCTGAATGCAAGGAGGAAGAATAATGTCCAATGAAGCTGAAAATATGGACTGGGTCCAGGTAGAATATGGTTTTAAATTTTATTCTAGGAGCAAGAAGGCACTGGAGTTGGCTGAATAAGGGGGTCCATATGGTCAGATCTGTGCTTAAGAAAAATTACTCTGGCAGCTATGTGTAGGACAGACTGGATGGTGAGAGAATGGAGGAATAAAGACTAATTAGGAGGAGACTAGAATAATCTAGAAAATTATGTGGATAATAATCCAGCAATGGAGATATCTGATAAATAGGAGAATAAAAAGAAGAATCAAGAGAACATGTAATATCATGAATATCCGGAGAGGCAAGAGTAACCATGTCAACCATGTTAAATGTAACAGAAACATCAAAAAGAAGGAAGAGTGAAAAAGACCATCAGATTTGCTGATTAAGAAATCACTGATAACTTTGGAAATAGTCATTTTTGTTGTGTGATGAAGTTGGAAGCAACAATGCAAATGGTTTAAGAGTGAGGTTTGAGGAAATGGAAGAATCAAGTGCAGACAACTTTTTCAAGGAGGGCATGCTAGAGTCTAGTGAAAGATTTTTAAGGAGAAGAACTGAGTGGGAAGAAGAGTAGAAACTAGTTGACAAAAGAGAATCAGAAGATTCAAGAGAAGTAGCATGATTGAAGAAGCAATCTGTGAAAAAAAGACAGGAGAGGATGGCATCAAATTCACGTGTAGAAGGCTTGGCCTTGGGAAGACACAGGGCCGATGCTTTGTTATAGACTGTGGAAAGGAGGAGTGGAAGATTATGTCAAGAAAAGAGTATTCAGGGTTGTATTCCAAAGAGAGCATAAAAATGGGAAAAGGTCCTACATGTACAAAAACATTTAAAGTAGCTCTTTTTGTGGTGACCAAGAACTGGAAATTGAGGGAAGGCTGAACAAGTTGTGGTATATGAATGTAATGGAATATTATTGTGATATAAGAAATGACAAACAGGCAGACTTCAGAAAAACCTGGAAAGACTTATATGAACTGATGCTAAATGAAATGAGCAGAGCCAGAAAAACATCATACACAGTAACAGCCACAGTGTGCGAGGACTGCTTCTGATAGACTTAGCCCTTCACAGCAATTCAACAATCTAAAACATTCCCAAAGGACTCTTGATGCAAAATGCCATCCATATCCAGAGAAAACTATGGAATTAGAATTCAGTATGAAGTAGACTATTTTCTCTTATGTTTTGTTTTGGTTTTTCTCATGGTTTCTCCCATTCATTTTAATTCTTCAATGCAACATGGCTAATATGAAAATGTGTTTAATAAGAATGTATGTGTAGAACCCATATAAGATTGCATGCTGTCTGGGGAGGGAGGACACAGGGAGAGGGAGAAAATGTATGACTCATGGAAGTGGTTGTTGAAAACTGAAACCAAATAAATTAATTTTAAAAAACATTTAAAAAGTTCATATTGAATAAAGTTCAAATTTTTTAAGTAATGAGATAATATCACTGAAATGGGGAGAATGAAGGTAAAGGTGGCTTAATCAGGGGGAAATGGAATACCATCTATGGGGAGTGATACTAGGAATTAGAGAGGAACCAAAGGACTGTCTTTTAATGAGGTGAAGTCCTAGCTCCCTTACCTCGTTACTCAGTTTTAGGCCCCACCTATGGCTGCTGCCTAGGCTCCAAAACCCCCTAGGCCCAGATCAACAGGAGTTTGTTCTTGGTCCACACTCTGAAAAAAACCCAGCTCAGGACAGCACTGGAAACTTCTGAGTCCACTGTCCAGCATCAGAGCTACACAGCTCTCAGCTCTCCTTTGCATACCCCACTCCAGGACATAGCTACAGTTCTTATTAAGGACTCTATCCTTACTAAGATCTTCCTGTTTGGAACCCCTCCCCTGTGCCCAGAAGCCTCTGGCTCGCTCCCTGTGATAACGTATGTGACTACCCTTATGGTTTCTCCTCGGACTTACCAGTCACCACTCAATCTGGTACTCTTCTTCTGTCTGATTAAGGACTTGTGAGGGGACAGCTGGGCTCCACTGCTTTTTCACTCTGTCATCTTTGCTAGTTCCTAATCAAAATTCTTTCTCTCCATGAAGATTTTTCAAAACAGTCTCCCGTCATTTATCAGTTACAGAGGGAGAAAAACAGGCCTGAGCAGGAAGAACTGCCAGTATGTCTTCTCCTAAACCATAGATGGGGGGGAACCTTCAGATAAGTATCTGTGATTTCACATTACAGCATCTGTTTTATCTTTAGGACATACATATGACATATTAATATGGAGTGGTTGAACCTAGGAATAAGATATGTATAAATTTCTATTGAAGTGTATTATTCTTTAAGAGATTTTGAAGACAACAGGCAAGCTGCTATCTTTCAGAATGGAAAACCAATGCAAATTATATAGGCTCCAGAGGCCATGGAATCACTTCTTTCATAGACTTTCAGAGTTAAAAGGGACCTCAGAGGCCATCTCAGAGGGCAAAAATTCACTCTAAAAACAGCTTTTTTTAAACTTATTTTAACTTACTTTGAATCCTCCATTCTTCATATATAGTAGGAACAACATAAATATACTGATTAACATGGTCTCCAATATGTCCTTAATTTAGAACAAAAGAGAAAAAAGAAACTATATATCAAGGCTTAATTATTTCTCTTACAATTAGGACTTCGTGCCCTTATATCAAGACTTTGAGAATTTTTATACAAGGAACCTTTACATGAGAATACGAGATAACTGGAACCGACCAATCTGTAGTGTTCCAGGGCCTACATTCGATGTGATGGAACGAGTGACAGATGATTACAACTGGACATTTAAGTGAGTCATGGGAAAAGTGTTTGTTTAAGAGAAAATCCCTTTCTCTGCTATATACTATATACAATATTAAACAAAGGAATATTGATCCAGCTGTTCTACCTTCAAGTCAGTTAGCTTTCAGTTAGCTTTCTCTCCCTTGTGAGGTCTATGGGATGGTTTATCATGATGAAATTTCTATAGCACCTTGATTTATACTGCAATGGAATTTATGCCTATATGGGTTCTATGGAAAATGGCTTTAAGAATAAATTACAAAAAAAGATGTGGACTCTCCTCTTGAACTCTAATTTTCACCAGTGATGACCATAATTCAGTCTCTTTAAAGATTAGTTTGTAAGCTTATACAAGCACATTCAGGCATGTTCAGGAAAAATTATGAGCTAGGTACTAATTTTTTCTTGTATAGAGGGTACTTTTTTGTACTTCAAAAATTCTTCAGCCCCTTGCTAAATTTTAATTATGGAATTGCTTTGCCCACCACTGGAATGTAACCATATTGTGGTAAAAAGAGAGTTTAGTGAAAGGGAAAGAAAAAGAGCAAGCATTCCTTTAAAAAATATTTTGAGTCATAATTGCAATAGTTCAAAGTTGGAAATGGGCCAGAATTTGAGAATTTGTTATACTTATCTGGTCCTGAAATGAAATATAATGATTACTATTTTTGGTCCTCTGTCATTTATTCACTTTAGGTATACTGGAAGAATTATCCAGGATGTCATTAATATGGGTTCTTACAATTATCTCGGCTTTGCAGAAAACAATGATGAAAGTTTAAGAACAGTAAAGAATGTACTAAAGAAATATGGAGTGGGTGTATGCAGCAGCAGGCAGGAAATGGGTATGTACACTCATTATGTGAGTCAACGTTTTATTGTCTCTTGTTATCTTAGTGTCCCTCATCTACTTAAGAAATGTGAGAACCAAAACATATGTAAGTGTATTTTCACAATGCAAAATACTGCACAAATAGAAGGCAGCATTATTTTTTACATGTTTTAATAGCTTGGATTAACTAAATATAAAAAACCCTGTCATTTTCACTTTTAACTAAAACTCCTTTATAAAGAATAAAAATTCCAGAGACTCTTCTGAAAGAAAAATACTATTAATGTTGCTATTAATATCCTATTTGTACAGCATTTTATAGTTTTCAACGTGACTTCACATTTATCATATGAATAGCATTACTAACAGAGATATCATACTTTAACACTTTCTTACTATACTCTGCAATCCAATCAAACTGGCCTTCTCTGTTATTCACATGTGAAATACCACACCACGTCTCCATGACTTTGTGCTAATTCCCCCTTGCCTGGAATGTGTTTTTTCCTCACCTCCATTTCATAGGTTTGTTTTTCTTGTTTTCAGATATAACTCCCGAAGTACCTGCTATATGAAACCTTTTCTGATTCTCTCAGCTGCTAGTGCCTTCCCTCTCAAACTATGTAATTAATATTTAACTAATTTGAATGTATTTGTATTTACATTATATATGCCTATATCTGTATTTATTATTTCTTTTAGATGCAAGATCCTTGAGGGTAGACACTTATTAAATATGTCACCTGACTGATTTAAGACTTCCAAAACAATTTATATAGAACTTCATTTGTTCTCTTTACGTTAGATCATTCAGTCTTCAAAACAATACTCTTAAACATAGCCAGGGGAGGTCTTGTCATGATTTTGCGGATGAATTAACTGATGATCCATGTGTTAAATAATTTCCCCAAGACCCTTAATAAATGAATGACAAAATTAGGATTAGAATTCAGGCTTTTCAGACTTTGGTCCTATATCTAGTTCAAGACTTGTCCCATAACACAATGCCTCTGTGAGGTATTAAAAAGTCTAGAAAGTTTCAGGTTTACCCATCTCAGGCATAGTATGTAAGGGATTTACCTGTTTAACAAATATGAAACTCTATGCAAGCCTTGAAGTTAAGAGTTATTAACCACAAGGATTTCAATAGATGTATTCTTCAGTGGATACAGTACTGGGCTTAGAATAAGGAAGACTCATTTTCATGAGTTTCATGAATTCAAATCCAGCTTCAGACACTTACTATGTTATGTTACCCTGCTCAAATCACTCAACCCTGTTTGCTTCAGTTCTCATCTGTAGAGTGAGCTGGAGAAGAAAATGGCAAACCATTCCAGTATCTTTACCAAGAAAACCCCAAAATGAGACCACAAAGAGTCAGACACAACTAAAAAAATGACTTAACGACAGCTTTAATCAAAGGTGTATATTACATACCAACTACACTAAATTATGCAGATAAAATGTACATTTTAATGGGCACCAATGAATGAAAAGGAGAGAAAAACCATGTTCATTCTCTTTATTTTCCCACTAATTCAGTTAATTCTCCAAATGACCACGAAGTTCATGGCAATAAACCATGTGTTTTAAATCATTAGAACTGTGGAACTGCATCACATTGCTATTGCTGATACTTGTTTTGTTATGTTTGAACACGTACTGTATCTCATGTATGAATTTAGTCAAACGGCCAATAATAATTCTTAGCACACTATCCCAATATTCCATTTCAACTTGCTTCTCCTCTTCACAATCCATTAGAGTACTTTAAATATTCTATAAACTAAAATTTGGTAACTGTGTGAAACGTTGGTTCTTTTCATTTTAAATTCCTACTGGAACAAACTAGATTTTGAAGGTTAAAAAGTAGTTGATTCTTTCTACGTTATTTTCTACTCTGCTTGTTGTCACCAGACATACCACATTAATCAGTCTCCAAGATTCTGGGATCCAATCAAATTGGCCTCTGCATCTCCTGTCTCAGTGTCTTTGTACCGACTGTTCCCCATGCTTCCTCACTTCTTTTTCCTTCAAGATACAACTCAAGCACCTACACAAACTCAAGATTGTGAGTTAGACCCAAAGTTGAAGAGAATGGTCTGGATTCCTTTTGGAAAATCTGAATATCATTTTTATTAACACTCAAGCTTTCCACAAAAGCAAAAGGCCCATATTTTCAATACAAACATTTTACTGATAATGTTTTAGGGCAGTAAGACCTGGAATACCTCTTCCTTTGAAGAACTAGACAAGCATCACTCAGAGGACAAAGGAAATAAGCATAGTAGGTGTGATCAGGCTGCAACATATAACCAATAAGAAACTCTAAAGAATATGAGCAAGCAATGGCATCAAGGAATTGTATAACAGAAAAAGAAAAAGATAGGCTAGTTGTATGGCATAGGCAGAGTCCATGGTCACAATGTGAGAAGAAAATAAGGAAGCATTTTAACATTGTTGTGACCTTTGGGGAGGACAAAGACGAAAGTCATATATCAATCAATAAATATTTTTTTAAATGCCTACTACATACCAGACACTGTACTAAGAGCTGAGAATACAAAAAGAGACAAGACAGCTCTGTTCTCAAGAAGATTGTGGGAGAGACAACATGCAAACAAATATATACATAAACACACATGCACAAAATGAATAGGCATTGATATGTTATAGTCGTCACTGTAGAGAATTCCTAAATCTATGTATCTGTATATGTGAAAGTACTTTGAAAACTGTAAATTACTACATAAAATACAGGTTGTTCATGTTGCTATATTCCTCTCCAATTCTAAATATTAAATGCCCTGACTTGCTCATGATGCTCTAGGCTAAATTATTATGAAGTAAATGATATATTGAGGCTGTCCACTGTGAAGACACAAAATACCATCAGACTATATGGTGTTTCTTCAATCACAGCCTGGCACACCAGTGCTTTATCTTGTGGTCCATGAACTAAAGTGTATTAGCAGATATTAACACCATGTTTAGATAACCTCTGCCTACATGAACAAGGGACAAAAAAGCTAACGAGCTCTTCTAGGTGTGATGATGCGAGCAAAGAGACTACAAAAAAGTCTTTGCCTCATAGCTCTAATAGAATCAGAGAAATTTAAAACCAAATCCCATTCAACTATCAACACAGACTATCACTATAGGCTTTAGGCTATGTGGATTTTTATTTTCTGGGAAGCATGGCTGCATATTTTGGCCAATTTGGATGACTAGTAAAAAGATAGGGTATTAGATGTTGTGAAAATATAGGCCAAGCATGGCAACTATTCACAATGACTGTGGTCATCCATGCAAAGTAAAACAGAAGCAAATATCCAGATAATCCATGAAAAAATGAAACTGAGACAAATAATTATTTCTTGTTTAAATTAATAACAGGCAATATATCATAGTTGATTGACAGCTGAGTTTAAGTCCTCCACCTGACACATACTGACTGTGTGATTCTGAGTAACTTATACTTGTGCTCTAGCCAACTCTCCAATATGAAGTTGCAGAGGTGTCTACCAGAATTGGTAGAAGGAGTTTCTTTACGCAAGAGTTGCCTATACCAATGAAATAACAGGTCAAGAACCCTATCCCTCAAACTATCCGAATTGCTTCATTTCTCTACTTTATATGTCTTAAAATAGTCTCTAAGTATTATAGTGCAGCACCCAATTCTGATGACATCTTATTGATAGTGATGGAGGAATGTTTTCTCCTTTTTAAGGATGTGATTAATCCTCGAGCATTTTCCTCTCTTCCTAGTCTGTTACCCTCCATAAGAACACAGAAGCATGGGATGGTTTTGCAATAACATTATCATATTTGCATTTATATACCATATTATATTATGTCACTGGGGAACAAACTTCTGAGATACAAATTTTTATGATGTGAGGCAATGGTACCAAAGACAGCTAACTTCCGTTGTTGAGATTTTTTTTTCACCTTTATGAGGGATTTCATGTTTAATCTCACTGATCACTATTAAGAGAATTTCATTAACAAACAAGGAATCAAGTCCTCTTGGGCACGATCTTTAAAGGGAGGATGTGATAAGCTAGAATGCACCAAGAGGACAGCAACAAGGTTGGTGAAATGACTTGAATTCATGACACGTGAGACTAGAATGAAGGAATTGAGGAAGATGATCTTTGAGGTTCTAAATCAGCAATCTTATGTTTGATATTAGAAAAGTGGATTTGGGAACTTGATAGCTATTTTCAAGAAACTGAGAGTAGTAATATCAAGAATCTTAGATTTGTTCTATTTCAGTGGGTAGGAACTGTAAAGATGGCATTCAGGCTTGACTTCAGGGAATCATAGAAACAATCAGAGTTGTCTTCAAAGGAAATAAGTTGCCTCCAGAGGTGGTAGGTTCCAGTTTCTTTGCTCTTCAAACAAAGGTTGGATGGTCCCTTTTTAGTTAAGTTGTACAGGGCATTCTTTTTCCAGTTATATCTTTGGATATACTAAACCAACTAAACTCCTATGACCAACTAAATTCCTATGACCAACTAAACTCCTATGATTCATCATATATTCTAGCTTCAATTTAAAGAAATTGCACGCAAATATTTTTTTTTTTCCATTACATAGACTGTCTTCCATGCCTAGAATGCATTCTCCACTCCCCTCTGCTTCATGGAATCCCTAGCTCCCTTCAAAGTTCATCTCCAATTTAAGCACCTACAGAAGACCTTTCCTGATTCTCCCGCTGCCCTGCCAGATGATATGCCTCATCTACCCCAGTAACCTTATCAAAATCCTTTTGAACCCTGACTTTGTTCTCCAGTGTTAGCTATTAGTTATCCCTCCTAGATTTGTGTCATCTGCATATTCATATCATATCCACCTTTATCCAATTATCGATAAAATATGTTAAGCGGCATATAATTTAGCACAGATTTCCTGATGTATTCTACTAGAACTACCCTTCTAAGTTGAACATAGTTTATCATGACACAAAAATATATTAACATATTATTTTGACACTATCCTATAGATATCTATTCATTAGTACTTATCTATTTTTCCATTAGTACTTATCAACACAGATATAAATACAATTTTTTTTTTCTTCTGTGTCTGTGTACCTATTATAATCTGATTATTTTACCCATTTGGACTCCAAGTCAAAAATTTAAGATAGAGCAAAGTAATGGAAGACAATGATAAACCATTTACAGTCACCTCTAAGTAAACCATAAAGCAGTTACATTAAAGGATTTAGAGAGCAAATGTGCTATTTTCTTGGGATCTAAAGTGCTTGTCACAAAGCTGCTGTTCAGATGTGGAGAAATACTAATGTCCTTTAACTTATATAGGTTTCTGGGAATAAATAATAAAATTAGGTACTCTTTGAAGTTAAAAATGTGATGAATTTTATTCTAATTCCTTCAGGTAACATTGATAAACTGGAAGAGTTAGAGGAACTGGTAGCTCAGTTTCTGGGAGTAGAAGCAGCTATGGTGTTTGGAATGGGCTTTGCTACCAACTCAATGAATATTCCAGCACTGGTTGGAAAGGTAAGAATTATTTTAAGGTATTTGTGCATTATAATTTTAAAGAATTATAGCTTTTACCACTTTTAGCTGTACTAATGTGATTTCCATTTTGTGGAAAAAGTTGGCCCATTTACTTCTTTAAGTAAATGTAGCTGGTCTTCAAAGTAATTCCTTTGGGTTCCTGGTTACTAAAGTACAAAACTACTGGCCTCTTTCTGGGTGGTAGTCAGCAATAACAAGACCTTACTCAATCTTTCCATGCCTCTAAACCTACAACACACAGTGTAAACTGACTGGTTAAATGAAGACTTTGAAAAGTGGTGGCAAAGAACGGGAAATTAAAGAGGTGTCAATGAAATGGGGAATGTTATAAAGCATAGAAGATGAGTTTAATAGAATAGTACTGTCTCATAAGAAATGATGAATATTTTCTAAGAAACCAGGAAGATGCAAAGTGAAGTGATCAGAACCAGAAAAACAATTTATACAATTTTAAAAATTGTTTAAAATAAAATATCAACTCTGAAAAATGTAAGGACCAATAACCAAGATTATTACCCACCACCAGAGAGGCAATACTCAATATGCCAAACAAGAGATACATTTCTGGACATGGTCATTGTGGGAATTTATTTTGCTTCACTTTGCATATATGTCACAAAGATTTTGTTTTATATTGTTTCTCTTTCTCAGTGGGAGAAGCAAGAGGGAGATGAAACAAATGCTTATTAACTGAAAAAAATACATTTTAATCTTAAAAAGAAGAAAAGTAATTTTGTAAGCAATCATCTACAAACTATTATCCATAGACAGAAAATTGATCTATCCCTCTTAACTGGGGATAGAGTGACAAAGATTTCATTGGTATATAGTTCAGAGTAACACACAGTAAGGAGATCATGAGAAAAAATATTTTTTTAAGATATTGCATTAGTAAATGAACATGTTCAAAAGAGTAAAAGAAGGAAATTTCAGAAAAGATTGACTTCTCCAGATATTCTTGCTAAACACCAAATATTTGGCAGAGATAAAGGGTGAACTCTGCTCTTACTTTCAATTTTTCCAGATTTGTGTATAAAACAACAACAAAAGGATACGTAACTTTCACTAAATGTATATAGTCCTTTCATATTATTAGCAATCATAGTAATCATAAGAATTAAAAGTTCTCTTGAAAGGTCTCTTCCCATTATCTGAAGGCATAGTCTGTCCCCTAAAATATTCCAGAGAATCTAGCCTAGCATTAAAAATCTGCAGAGAAAAGGGTACTGCAACCTTCTCAGATAATTCAATGTAATTTTTAATAGCTCTTTCTAGATCTAATTTTTCATGTCGCAGTTTAAAGCTACTGCTTACTGAGATCATGGTTATTGCCTTTAGAACATAAATCCGAAGAATTTTAGAATGTGTCATAATCATCTTTCATATACTTGAAAGTCTAGGCAAATCAACTCATTTTAAAATTATCTGTACTCAAAGTCCTGCCCACAAAGGCATTCAAGTCAGTTGGTAGTCTTTACAATGGTGGAGTGATTTGAGACCTGATGTGCTCTTAAATTTAGAAGATCAAGGTTCCAGAACTAATTCTGCTATTCATTAGCTGTGTGTTGTAGGGCAAGTTACTTAACCTCTCTGTGTCTTGGTTACCTCATCAACAAAATGAGAACGTTGACCTAATGGATCTCTAACGCTTCTTCCAACTTTAATAGTGTATGAGTCAATAGATTTGGCAGCCCTTGTCAGTAATGCTTTCCCCTCACTGAAGATATTCAAGCAAAAGAGGAATGATACAGGACTCTTGTCCAAGCATGGACTAGATGGCTTCTGAGGTCCCTTCCAAATATGAAACTTTGATATTTTGCTCCTGTCTTGTAATATCATACTGATCATATAACTGTTCTTCCCTTTCTTCACAGGGTTGTCTGATTTTAAGTGATGAATTAAATCATGCCTCTATTATTCTTGGAGCCAGACTTTCAGAGGCCACGATATGGACCTACAAACACAACGGTGAGTACAAAGTATACTAAAGTACGGCCAACAGACATGTCCTGTAAACAGGGAATTTTGGTTAGCCTCAAGAAGCTTTATCTGTTTCAGTTTCTGCTTAGAATAGAACTGAGAGGTAGCTGACTGTGAAACTGAAACGTCAGCTACTACGACTACTTTGTAGCCCATGGTGACCCCAAACAAATGGGTGCGAGGTGTTACATAAACAAGCACCAGGGCTGTTGTCATCTGTCAACTTGCGGCAATATATATGTTGAAGGCATAACTAATTTCTCTTAAGACCACATTTTAATTGCGCACAATGCTATAAATCTTCCTGAATTCCTACCAGAAACTGGAAAATTTTGATGTTTGTTAAATTTTTATGATACAATATGAAGACAAAGTGTTTTCTTACTTGGCATGTATTTCTAGGAACATATATGTATCTATGTGTGTATGTGCATATGTATATGTATGCATCTGAACACACACACACATATATATAGTCCAATGAGCATATTCTGGCTATGAGCATGCTGCTTATAATGAGATAAACAGAGGCCCATTTCTTCTTTGGACAGCTGTAAGCAGGGAATGTGATATAGAAGAAATAGCATTATACTAGGAGTTAAGTGCCCTGACCATCAGTCCTGGTTCTGCCACTAACCTACCTGATCAGCCTTCAGGATATCACTCCATTTCTCTAGGTCTTGACTTTCTTATATGTAAAGTGATAGCTTACGAAATGAACTCTGAGGTTTGTTCCAAATGAAATTCTATGGAATTTTAATGTTCTGCACATGTATCCAGTCCCAATAACCCTCCCAACCCATATATCTTCTGAACTTCCCTTCCTGCTTTCTCCTTTGCTGTCCTCTCCTCTAACTCCAGGACCATGAAAGCAACAGATACTTGAGTCTACAGATGACTCAAAGATCAAAACACAAAGGAAAAAAAATGCCAGACTTTTTCCTAAAACCATTGAGTCAGGCAGCAAAAGCATAAGGAACATTTGGAACACTCATCAATAAATCCAAGATCATTACGAATTAGCTGAAATATTGTTGTCTAAAAATAGAAAGCCAGTTTGGTTCATGAACCAAATAGATTTCTTTTGTAAATGCAAATGTTGCCCCACACTTGCCCAAATGCCAAGGAGCAGCCACAGTGGAAAAAGGATACAGACCTGGGTCAGAAAGACCTCTCTTATTAGCTGTAGGATCCTAGGAAGGTAACCACTTGTGTCAGGCCTTACATCTATCATCTGTACATGAGAATAACAATAAGAAAGCAGAAAAGAGATCACTGAAAGCTGGTGTGATCACAGACAACTAGATGGAAGAGACTACAGTTTTTGAGCCAGGTTGTGTTTGTCCCTCATTCTCAAAGAGGACGATGACATCAACATGAGGACATGACTTGCAGGTGACTTTGATTTGAGTGCGGGAGGGCTGTGCAAGGTCAGCAGCCTCACTTTCTTCTTCTGAGCCATCTGGGTCCATGGGTCTCATATTCATCATGACTACTGGAGATGGCCCAGGATGCAATGGTAGACCCCAGCCTTTTCAGGCTAAGGTCTTACTAAGTTCTCACTCTGAGGCTTAAGTAGTTACTCAAAGGATGGTTCCTTTAAAAAAATCAAACTGGGAGGGGAAGACCCTCAGGGTTCCTGCGTAAAAGAGAAACAATTACTGTTTAGTATTTATATTCACTCTGTGCTAGGTGGGCAGGGACCTGTTGTCCAATCTATGAGTTCCAAAGTGAATTGGGTTTAAAGCTTGGTCTCCGAGCAAGAAATCTAGCCAGTAAATCAGAAGGAAAAAAGGCAGCTTTTGGCCATGAAAGTGTACCTTCCCCTGGTAGAGCATGAGGAGAGGAGAGGAGAGGGCAGGGGAGGAGAGGGGAGGGGAGGGGAGGGGAGGGGAGGGGAGGGAATAACAGAGATGAAAAAGGATTCAATTTAGAGTCAAATGACCTTTTATTTTAATTCTAGCTCTGTCACTTACTACTTATGGGACCTTAGGTGGATCACTTTATGATTCTGGGCCTCAGTTTCTTCATTTATAAAATAAGGGGTAGACTAGATGATTTCTAAGGTCCTTCCCACCTTTATATGTATGTTTTTTTTTGATTCATGTGTAAACTGGATTTAAGTGAGGCAGAGTTGCACAAAGTCCTCAGCCTCACTCTCTCCTCCAGTCATCATAGTCCAGTGGCAGGACACAGTCAAGATGGCTGGTGAAGACAGGATGCACTGAACAACCTTGGAGTCTTTGGTGCCTAACCAAGCGCTACCACATTGTCTGCTTCAGCTGCCTTCATGGCCGTTGGAACACATTGTTCTTATCTGCCCATTTCACTAGAGGAAATCTTCACATGTTTAGGGTACACACCCCCCAACTCACCAATGGGTCTGAGACACCACGGTTACCCTCAACCTGGTTTGGCCCGTCTGCCAAAATGGTTTACTAGGGTGTGGCCACTGCACGTATTGCATCGTCTTGGAGCCGCAGGTGAGAGTTGGGTGGAACAGGTGAACACCTAAGGTGGAAAAAGCCCTGAAAAGGACTTGGCAGCAAAGGTAGTATTCCTCCCTGAACAAACCATACACCCCTATGTATCTAGAAGGTTATGATAGGTGGAAAGGAGGCAAAGGAATATGCCAATGAGGACAAAAGAAAGTTATAATACTCTATAGTTTAGTAGAATGAGAAAAGATTCTTATCTTGAGGACTCTATTTTGTACTTTGAGCTATCTCATTCTGCCTGAAGCAGTTAGTTGGCATAGTAGACAGAGTGCTGGACCTGGAATAAGAAAATCCTAAATTGGAATCCAACCTCAGATATATACTAGCTGTGTTACCCTGAGGAAGTCACCTAACCTCTGTCTACCTAAGTTTCCCCTTTTATGAAATGTAAGAGGACTGAATTTGCAGGATGTTGTAAGGATCAAAGGATATAATATTTGTAAACCTTAAAGTGGGATATAAATTCTAGTTATATGTTGGGAATATATGAGTTTCTTTTCTTCTTTTCATAGAAGCTAATTCAGGGCTTTCTTTTACCTAAGAATTTCCAGTTATGTCAGTAAGGTATTTTGAGAATGAGCCACACAGTGAATCAGGACCTTAAGGAATAACTGGCACCCTCCAGAAACCTAAAGTTATTAGCAAACATTTGAAATCTTCAGTCTACTTAGGTAAGTCAGTGATTCAGATGGTCCAAACTCATGAAAGAAGTGGGAATGTCTTGAACTATTGGCAGGAATTATATTCTGAAACATGTATAATCTATTGATGGAGTTCACCATTGCAAAATAATTCTACAATACCTCATGCAATCTAGATCCTTCCTGAATCAAAGTATAAATTGAAGGGGAAAGTATCTTATCCCAATATACTATGAAAAAGAAATCCACGCATCTACGATTGTGCTCTGAGCAATGTTTAAATGTTACTGATACTATGGGCTTTTCTAATTACTGATAGAACTGACTTCAGTTTTATGTTGCTGTAACTTCATAACAGCACTATGCAACAGCACTCTATATATAATCTCTAGTATTGGGAACTATTCTTTTCACTTCCTACATCTTAATTTTTTTCTCATTAGTAACAAGAAACCTTCATTTAAACTTTTAAACTTTTCTGTTTGTTCACTGAAACAATGTTAGGATAATCATCCATCTCACAGGTGTCATGAGGATTAACATAATACTCGTACAACTGCTTTCATAAGCATTACTATTAAAAATCCCTTGCAGATGTTAACATGTGGTTGGTTGAAATATAGAATCCCATCAGGCCTCAGAAATATAAACTCTAATCTCTTGAATTACTGCAGATCTCTAGCTTAAACACTAAATATTTGTGTAACAAGTGCCTGAGAACCAGATATGAAACTGATCAGAAATCAACTTTGGTTGTAGTATACAAGCATGTGAAGACATATGTATATTTTCTATCTCTGACTTCTATAACTCACAGAGGACATCTGGTTGATCCTTTTAATACTTGGGAACAGTGTTCTGTAAGAACACAGAAGTGTTCCATTTGGGGTATTGTTTTTTGGGGGCAAGGGAGTGATGGTAATATTCAAATAAAAAAAGTATTCAGCCTTAGAACTTCCATTACAGGTTAAATATAGTCACCTCCCCTACAGGCTAAAATTTCTCTCCGTTCTCTCAGAAATATAAATAAATAAAAGCAGAGCAATTTAAAACCTTATTTTAATGCCCTGAGCATCACTAGAAAAATTTAAGAAAAAAAATTTATTCAGATTGGACAGCATTCCTTTGAAACATTACTAAGTACTAATTCTACATTTTTAAAAATGCAATAACTTTTTGATCAGTACTAAACCACTCCCAAATCTGGACAGATTTTCTTTAACCAAATTTTTTTTTAAAAAAACCCTGCAACATATGGGGTTATTTTACTTTTTTTAATTCTAAATTTTAAGAAATATAAAAATAAAATGAGCATTTTCATATTCAAATTAAAAATAGAAAAATATTGTGAATCCCTTGCTTTTCTTTTTTGAAGTATATAACAAATTCAAAATGTAACTGTCATCCATCAAAACTGTCCTGTTTCTCCGTTTCCTTCCACCTTTCTTCCTGTTCACTTCCATGCATATTTAACAAATGTTTCAATGGCACTCTTTTCTTCTCTTGTCTTCATCAATTCATACAAGTCTTCCCAGCCTTCTCTAAAACTCTTTGACCACATTTTACAACACAATAGAATTACACTACATTCATATAATTTGGTTAGTCATTCTCCAACTATTGTATCACCCTAGTTTTTAGTTCTTTGTCACTACAAAAAGAATTGCTATAAATATTTTTGTAGTAATGAGTATTTTTCCTGATGTCTTGGAAGTATATAATTAGTAGTACTATTTCTAAGTCAAAGAGAAAGCAGAGCAAGGGCCTTCTGAGGCATAGTCCCAAATTGCTTTCCAGAATGGCTGCAACAGTTCACAATGGTTTATTAGTGTATTCTTGTCGTCACACAGTCCAACAATGGACATTCTTTTTTATTGACAACTTTACCAATCTAGTAGGCGTGAAGTGGAACCTAAAAGGTGCTTTCATATGTAATTTTCTAATTATTATTGATTTGGAGCCTTTTTTTGTTTGGCAACTGGTGGCTTGATTTCTTCCTTTGAGAAGTTCCTGTAAATATTCTTTGAAATATATACATGTATACTGTATGTATGGTTGCATGTATACACACATATATGGGGCATGGTTTTTATACGCATACATATGTATATTTGTACAAGCATTTGTATGAAGCATTCCCACATACATAATATATATGCATATGTATGTCTAGGTATATACATATATATATACCCAAACATACACATATGTATACCCAACATACATATGTATATCTATGTCAAAGGGAGGGATAGAAAGCAACATGTGCTAAGAAAGTCAAATATTACTACCACTACCTTGACCATCATTTCCCCTCAGACCCTGAGGGGAACGAACCCAAGATTGTTATCTCCAAGAACTTTGGGAATAACAAAGTTTCAAGTCCAGTGTCCCAAAACATCATTCTATTTAAGAATGTAGAGATGCAGCCTGAAAACTTCTTCAATAGGCCCAGAAAATAAAGTTCTTGTCACTGTCAAACAGTTCAATATAAAAAAAGATATTTTATCAGTGGAAATGATAATAAAGAAAAGGAATTACTGTTTATTTTGCTGCTGCACTCCAAAGACCATGGGACTTTTTCATCTAACTTGCAGCCAAAAGCATTCCATAAATGTTTTCTTCTCATTGCGATGCTCCTTTTGTAGCTCTTATACTTGGCACAGTACGTTACACATAGTAAGCAGTTATCAAATGCTTCACTCATTCATTCCCATTTAAACATTCCATTTATTGAACAACTCTGCACTCCTGGTATAAACAAGACAATTCATGATTTATAATCATTTTCATGTGATGTGACAGCTTCCTTACTAGTATTTTCTTGAACACTGCTCTAGTAATATTCATTAGACACCGCTCTATAATATTCTTTCTCTGTTTTGATCCTCTCTGGTTTAGTTATTATACCAACCTGTATAACCAAAGGCATCTGAGAGGATTGTTTCTTTTCATATTTTTACAAACCATTCTCTTACCTTGCCCTACACCTGATTCCTTAGAAGCCTCCCTTCACATTCACCCTCTTTGAGTTTATTTTGTTTATAACTAACCCTTCACTGCTCCTACCCTCCCCCTTTGCTTCCCATCCCCATCCATTTCCCTGATGAGCTTAACATATTGCCACACCAAATGCTGTGTCTTTGTATGGTCAACACTACTTTACAAGGTTCAGATGAAAGTGAAGTTCATGGGATAATTAGTCCACCTGCTCCTTCCATGTTTGTACATCCTTTATCTTTTACATTTCTATTATGTGAGAAGGTAAGCTCTCATAGCTTCCTTTCCATTCTTCTATAGGCCTTCTGAGGCAGAGTCCCAAATTGCTTTCCAGAATGGCTGGTTTTAATCAGTGTATTCTTATCTTCACATAGTCCAACAATGGACATTCTTTTTTACTGACAACTTTACCAATCTAGTGGGTGTGAAGTGGAACCTAAAAGGTGTTTTATGTTATGTGTTTTAGTATGTCCCCTTACCCTCCCTTTTCTTTCTTCTCTTAAAATGATCAAAAGAAAGCAAAACCACTCTAAGACCCTTTGTCTTATTAACACCCTCCTCAGCTGACCCTTTAAGATATTAGGTTCCCAAAGGAATGCTTGTTTCTTTTCTCCTATAAAAATGAATATTTCATCAATGAACTGTCTCTTTCAAACTCAGACATAATCACTTTCTATGTATCTCTTGATCAGGTCTCCTGAAGGTCATAATATACAACATTCACACGAGTCAGTGTATCACCAAGGCAGTATTCACAGCGCTGGTGGTGACTCTGAATATGCTCACCCTAGTTCTCAATCGCAAAGTATAAAAGACTCTCTATCTAGAAGGCATAAGAAAAACATTTATTCAGACACCAGAAAGTCAGATCCCAAAACCAGAATGCAAAATCAGTCATAGTAACCAAGTGGTCAATACACATTATCAACGCAAGGGGCAAAATCATTCCCAACTTCTCCCTACCCCCACCCTGCTGGGACATTCCCACAAACAAATAAATATTCATGAGCCTAGCTATCTGTTTGCCTGTGTCCTCCCCAGCTCTGACTAGCCTGACCAACTCCCTCCCAGCTCTGCTTGACCCTTCCTGTCCCACCCTTTAAGCAAGCTCCTCCCACCACAAGACCTGAGTTTCCAAATGATTTAAGCAGGTCACATGGGCCTATTAATGAATGGGAAAGATCTTCCCATTTAAATTTCCATTATGTTCAGTCCCAAGATCTTTCCTATTCATTACATAGGTTGGTAGGGCAACTGGTATGAACAGAATTATAACAGGGATAACAAAAAATAAGCATATAAAACAAACACTTGGGCAACTGGTGCCAACAGAACTTCATAACAATATAACAGGGATCACACAAAATAAGCACTTAAAACAATATCTTAGAGTGGGGCTTGAGCACAAATACCCCATCATTTCCCCCTCAAATGAATGGGGCCCAATCTTGGGGTAAGGTGTAAAGGTCTCTTCTTCCATAGCTACTTCCTGCCAAGACTGGACTCTGCCCCAAGAGGTTCCATTTGAGAGGTCTGTTCTGTAGCTAGCATCCAGAGCTTGGTTGACGCCAGGTGCAGGGATGACATACCACAGTCATGGACAAGAGGTGATATCTGGCTTAAGAAATCAGGTATTTGCAGGTGGAAGGTACTAAACCAGCAGAAAACAATTCTAGAATACAAGTTTAATAGACAAAAAGCCAAAAAGAAACAAGGAGTCATTAACCAGAAGCAGAGTAGATATAGAGTCAGTTGTGGTTTAGGAGTCCATGAACCCACTATCATTGACCCTTCCTGTCCCACCCTTTAAGCAAGCTCCTCCCATCACAAGACCTGAGTAAATCTCAGACCTGCTTAAATCATTTGAAGCCTCATTTACAATACAATATATGAGTTAAGGGTACAATTTGGTAATAATCTTCTATAGAACAAACAACACTTACAGTATTCTTTCCTGTGTGCTATAATTTCTGGAGCCATTGGAACATCATCTGGCTTCCATTTTACTTTACTTTACTTTAGCTCCTAATTTTATTCTATCAATAGAATCCAATCCTTTAGTTCCTCAGCTAGTTATTTCAGAAGGAGAGTCTGTTTCCACAAGGGGTACTATTTCCCAAGTAATGATAACCACTTGAACTATTCTACCATTTTTACAAATCTGTATGAGTTTTTCACCTAAATTTTGGAATGTCACAATAATTTCTCCTTGATAATTAGAATCTATCACACCAACCAATACATGCATTCCTTGAGCTACTAATCCAGATTTAGGTAATATCCATCCAAAATGATTTTTGGAGATTCTCATACATATTCTAGTAGATATTCTTATTTCTTTTCTATCTAACCCAAAGTCTTCTCAACAAAGTAAATCATATTCTGCTTAACCAGCTGTCTCAGAATATGGTGCTAGGACATCTGGCCTCACAGTCCAATACTCAATATTTGGCATCTTATGTGCTTTTTGTTTTCTAATTTGCAGATTTGGGATCATCATTCTGGCTAGAGGTATACTTCCTCCTAGTGGTCTATTATTCAAATTATGCAAAGCAGTGAACAAATTATCTTTCCAATCTTGATAAGAATTATTAGAATTTAACTTCTTTAACTGTTCTTTCAATAATCCATTCATTCTTTCAATTAACCCAGACACTTGCAGATAATATGGAATATGATACATCCATTCTATGTTGTTTAATACACAATCTCTCTTCATTTCATTATCTTTGAAATGTGATCCAATTGACTTTGGATCTGCATTGGGATACCTTAATACAGATTTATGATATCTAGAGTTTTACAGGCATTTTTCTGGGTCTATTCTTATAGGGACAAGCCACTAGTACGCCTGAATGTCTTGCCAACACAAGTACATAAAAATTTGAATCCTTTATCTTGGGGTAGAGGTCCAATATAACCCATTTGCCAAATTTGGGCTGGTACTTTTCCCCTTATTATCTCTCCAAGAACAGTTCGTTCCTTTTCCAATTGATGTATATAAAATTCCTCTGCTACTTGTTTTAAAAATGAATGAGACATACTAATACCTTGGTCCTGTGCCCACTTGTATGTGGTCTGGACCTCTAAATGGCCAGCCATTTGATGAATCCATTTTGCTAATACCGTCTCATCAGTTGGTGTCAGAGTAAGGACAGTATGTTGAGCACCAATCCTTGCTAGTCGGTTAGCATATGCCTTGTACTCACCTTCTGGCATGATGAGGGCCATATGAGCATCTACATAAAAAACTGACAAATTAGTAACCAAAGATATGTTCCCTATGTCTTCCCATAATTCTTTGCCCCAGACTTGTTTGCCATGAATTTCCCAATTTTGACTTTTCCACATGGGCATCCACATAGCTAACTCATTAGCTACTGCCCATGAATCAGTGAAAATGACACTGTCTTCCTTGTTCTGTTTTGATGGCTTGATGTATTGCCATAAGTTCGGCATATTGACTACTTCCACCTATCCCAGTATTTTCCAAAGTCTGCTTAGTACATATGTTATAGATTGTTTTCCAACGTCTTTTGTGGTGCAAAATTTTTGCCGTCCCATCAGTAAACCATGCAAATATCTTTTGTTTTTCAACTAATTCATCATATTCTTCATTCCATTTTACCAGTGACTGTACCTTGGTAACAACTATTGCTTTGGTTCGGGGTGTATCATTTCCATTGTTTTGCCATATGTTTGCCATAGATTCATGTAAAGCAGAAACTATACTTTTGCCTGCTTCAGATATATTTTGAATATCCCATTTCCATTTAATTATGCTAGCCTCATGACCATGTCCAATTCTGTAAGAAGCTGGGGTACTCATTACCCAGGTCATAATTGGTATTCCAGGTCTTAATATTACCTCATGGCCCAAAGTCAGTTGTTCAGTCTCCACCAAAGCCCAATATGCAGCTGGCAACTGTTTTTTCAAACACATATACTGAATTCCAGAAAAGAGAGTTTCCTAGACCAAAATCCTAAGGGTACATTTTGGCTTTGGTGTTTTTGCCATAAACACCAATTTGCATATTCATCCTGTATAGTTACTTGTAATTCCATCAGGCCACTTTGCATACGCCATAAGTTTAGGGCAAATTGTGTAGTGGCCTTTGATTCTTCAAAAGTTTTGCTCTGCTCGAGTCCCCAATCAAATTCATATTTTTCCTTGTAATTTCATAGAAGGGTTCAAAATTTATTCTAGATGCAGTATGTGATGTTGCCAATACCCAAATAATCCAATAAACTTTTGGACCTCTTTCTTAATGGTGGGGATAGGAAAATCCTGACTTTTTTGTTGGGCTTGTGGGAGAATCTCACAGTCCCTTATTTCATTGTATACTCCCAAATTTTAAGGTTTGAGCTGGTACTTGAATCTTTTCAGGATTAATTTTCCACCCCTTGCTTTTCATACGCTCAATTACAAGCATCAAACTCTTCTCCACTTCTTTTACATTTTTTCCCTGTATTATAATATCATCTATGTAGGGGGTAAGCTGTATACCAGGTAGCTCTAAATTCATCTAAATGTTCAGCCACAATTCTAAGACAAATAGTGGAACTATGCAGACATCCTTGTGGAAAGTGTATAAAAGCATATTGTTGCCCCTGCCAAGAGAAAGCAAATTGTTCCCATTGTTTAGAATCTATTAGGATAGTAAAGAAAGCATTGGCTAAATCAATAATTGTGTACCAAGTCCCATCATATTTCTGGATCCTTTCTATAAAGGTAATGGTATATGGAACAGCAACATACAAGGGAGGAGTCACCTTATTCAGTTGTCTATAATCCACCGTTTTCCTTCATGTCCCATTTGACTTGCATACTGGCCAGACAGGATTATTCCAATTAGTGGATGTAGGGACTAACACTCCTGCCTCAACATATGCCTTTATAGTATTGGTAATTGCATCTTGCCCACCTGGTTTACGGTATTGCTTTAAAGTAATTACTTTAGGAGATTCAGGTAAAGTGATTGGGTTCATTTTTATTTTACCCCCTAAAACCATATTAATTCCTGTCTTCCTTACTGCAAACTGGTATCTCCACTCAGGTAAATTTAGAGCCATACTTCTCAATATATCTATTCCAATGATATATTCAGGAATGGGTACAATTACCACAGTATATTTTTTTTCTTAGGCAATTGTCCAATTTTCATTGTTAGTTTGACTTGTCTAGCTGATATTTCAGCCCCTCCCAGTCCTGTGATGGTGATAGGAGTTCTATGTTTAAACTTATCAGGATTTCCATATATAAGGGAGGCCTCCACCCTAGTATCTATTAATGCCAGAGTTACAGTATTTGATCTGTTTTTTCTATATATGGTCAAATTGATATGGGGTCTGTAATCCCGTCTGTGTATTTCTTTAATCTGAGCTGACGCTCAGCCAATTTTCTATTCTCCCTGAAGGTGTGACAAACTTGGATGCAAGGGTTCAGAAGGACCTATAGGGACAGTTCTGACTTCTCTATTCCATCTAGTATTAAGCCCCTTTTCTCATTACATTCTATAGAGTTCATTAGTTGGAATACCAATATGCTTCTAAAATCTACTCCTTCTCTCAATAGAGCAGTAAACAATCCTTTCCTTGTCAATGTATTCTGACTATGAATCCATGGGTTATTTACTCTTCTCTCTCTAGGAAATTCATCTTGTCCCCAGTCTCCTACATCACTTAAGTGTGAAATCTTGTCCAGCACCTCCAAAAGAGGGTTCCCTAGTTCCCTAATTATCAGAGTCAAAACTAGCTTTTTGTAAGCAGGAGAAACCATCTTCACTATCGTATTCTTACAGGAAATTGCTAAGGGGGTATCGTAGTATGCACCTGTATTTCTGATCATTATGGCAGTCTTCATTACCTTCTTCTTTAACTTTCTTATACAGTCCCTAAGTGAATACGAGGGTCTATCACTCCTAGGCCACACAGAGTCAGTAGGATACTGCCTACTGGCAGCCTTTTGCAGCCAAAGCTAGCAAATTACTCATATTGGTACCTCCTTGCATATTGTAATCTCTAAAGACTTGATATACAAAAGGATTCTGATACCTGTGAATTTAAAAAATCCATGCCATCTATTGATACTCCTCTGTACAGCCTAACTGCCGTGAACTGCCAGGTCCTCTTACCTATTCCAGGTCTTTGGTGATCAGCCAGATAAATATATGAGAGAAAAGACAGCCAGACTGAAGCAGAGGTGTAGGTTTTATTCCGGATACCAGCTACATGTCAACATGCAGGACGAGTTCTCCCCGTGGAGCCCCCTTCTCCTTCCGGAGGAGAGAGGAGCCCAACCCCCAGACTTTCCTGTCCCCATTTAAGCTCTCCCAGCTGCATAGTTCGCTTGTGGACACTGTGCATGCTCTCAGCTCCTTAGCCAATTAACAACAGGTGTGCTCAGACCATGGACCAATCTCAAGGGTGGGATGCTCTCCCCAGCAAGTTTCCACTGAGAAGAGGTGGAAAAACAAGATAGCTCGTGTTTCACTCCTCAATTCCCAGCTGTTCCCTGGGGGGCCTCGTGAGAGCTCTGCGGTTTAGAAGCCCTCACCTTTACCTGACCCGAGACTATTTACATGAAAACCAAGCTTACACCCCAACACTCCTCCAATTCCTTCATCATTGATTCTCACCATCCAAGATATTAACAATTAATTATCCTATCCTTTGGGTGAACCAACTCAAAGTATCTGTGATTTCCTGCTGAGTAAAATCCTCAGTCTTAAACCGTGTTCCCTGCTTAGTTCTCCTGTTTTCACCTTACTATGGGAGGAGTTTCAGCCTTATAAGTCTCCTTTTGCAACACTGTTTCATTTTCCAACTCTGATTTAATTACATTTTCTGCCCATGCACTGTCCTGGCGGTCATCATCATGGCAACTAGGCTGAGTATATGCAAAGGTCATATGTACACTTCTTTTGCTAGGCTTCTGTTTCTTCTTAGCTAAATGAACTGCCTTTCCTTTCACCTGAGACCTCCCAGCCTGCTCTTTTAAAGCACAGCCCAAATACTGAGGATTCTCAAGCAAAACTAGCTAACTCTTTTTCCATCTGAATTTTTTCTTTCAGCAGATCCTCTCTGCTTTCACATATTATATGGTAACCAGTTAATAAAAGCTAGCTTCTCCTACTTACCCCTTTCAGCTCTTTCCCAGGTCTTATTGGTATTCCTTGCAAACACCTTTCTATGTCTCTAGGTTCCCCCTCCTGTAGCATCACTTCCCAGTTTTCATAGAGTCCAGTGCTTTTAGCCCATTCCCTAACTAGGGAATAATACAGTAAATCCTCCCATGATGAGATCTTCATTCTCTAAATCCTTTCTCCCTCCAAATGGAGATTTGTTACCCCGCAATCCTGTTCATGACACCACATGTATCACCAAGGCAATATTCACAGCCCTGGTGGCGACTATGAATGTGCCGGCCTAGTTCTCAATCACAAAGTGCAACAGACTCTCCATCTAGAAGGCAGAAGAAAAACATTTATTCAGACACCAGAAAACCAAATCCCAAAGCCAGAAAGCAAAATCAGTCATAGCAGCCAAACAGTCAATAGACATTATCACTACAGGGGGCAAAGTCATTCATTCACAAGTCTTCCTCCCTACCACCCAGCCCCCGCACTGGGGCCTTCCCACAAACAAACACTCATGAGTGTGTCCTTCGCAGTTCTGACTAGCCTGACCAACTTCCTCTCAGCTCTCCTCCACCTTTCCTTTATCTCCTGTTCAGGAAGCTATTCCGACTACATGTGACTTAGGCTTCTAGGTGATTTAAGCAGGTCACATGGGCCTGCTAATGAATGGGAAAGATTTTCCCATTTAAATTACCATTACAGTCAGACAGGTAGTAGAGTATTAGACTTGAGGTGAGAAATCCTACTTCAATGATTTACTAACTTTGTAACTCTTAGCCAGTCCTTTAAACTCTCAGTAGAGGTTTCTTCATGTATAAAATGGCTAAAATAACAATGCCCAATATAAACTTACTTTTAGGGTTAGATAATATATGTTAAGCACTTTGCAAACCTCGCAGTTTAAATGTCATCTATCAACATTATAATTATTAATCAAAATAATAATAAGCCCATGTGTTTGCATTTCATAGAATCTCCTCAGTTCCATTTATATCATTAGTATTGTAAGTCCTTTATTATTAAAATCTTTTTTTCTCTTTAGGATTACATTCAATATTGCAGACTGAATTATTCTTGGTTGTTAAGCCTTTATTTTTTATTTTTTTGAAATACAGAATTGTAAAACCTTCTTTTTCTGAGTGGCACCTACCAAGTACTTTAGGATTTTGATTGTGGTTTCTTGTGTAACACCAATGTGAGAGTAGTGACCACTAATATTCACAATTCACACTTAGATGTATAGAGATCTATTTATTCCGGACTGACTCTCTCACACAATTTTCCCTCACACTGATAAATCTAATTTCCCAAAGAAAGACCATCACTGCACAATGAAGCTCAAATTCTCTGAGAATCCCAATTTTAGAGAAAATATGCTCCCCCTATTCTTCATTTTAATTCTTTATACTCCACCAGTTTCATTTCTACTGAAAGAAACCAAATACCAACAATGATACTTTGATATAAGGGAAAACTGTTGATGGTGATGATACAGTTAATAATCGCACATAAGTAAAGCAATATAAATCTCAATGCATTCATTATCTGTGAGAGAGAGAGAGAGAGAGAGAGAGAGAGAGAGAGAGAGAGAGAGAGAGAGAGAGAGAGAGAGAGAGAGAGAGAGAAGGAACACAGGGAAAACTGAAGGAAAGGTACATAAGGGAAGAAAACTCATGTACTAAGGGTAACTCACAATTCTAGACTATGAGCTCTTAAGTCATTGGTTCGTTTAGGAACAAATATACCATACAAAGTCACTTCTCTATTATCTGCTTGTTTACAAGTCTTTATTACTGTGTAGCTAGAAAAATCTTCTACTCTACTCTGAAACAGAGGCATCTAGAAGGACTTGCAAAAGAGTATTTAGAAACTGTTACCTCTTAATTGTAGTATTAGGTCCCTTTAACCTAGGAAACTACAAAGTTCATCAAGGGTGGCTATCTCCAAATACTACAGCTAAAACTAGCCAGCCTATCATCACCAGGATGGCTTCAATGGCCAATCAACAGAGAACTTAGAGTAAATTGTTGAAGTTGACTCTCAAGGCAAGGCCAACCAACCTAGCCAGTTCATCCAGAGCAAATCAGCTATATTAACTGCTTTTCCCCTTTTCTCTTTTCCCTCTCAAACAGGGAACAGCAAAGAAAAAAAGGTATTCTGAGAGGCTTCACTTTTTAAATTCTTGGTATTGTTCAGTTGTTTTTCTTTCATGTCTGATTCTTCATGACCACATTTGGAGTTTTGACAAAGATATCTGCAGTAGTTTTCTATTTCCTTCTCCATCTTGTTTTACAGATGAAGAAACTGAAGCAAAGAGAAATAAGTGACTTGCCCAGGGTTACACAGCTAGTAAGTGTCTGAGGCCAGATTTGAATTCAAGATAAGCCAGGTCTGGCATTCCACCCACTGAATCTCCTAGCTTCCCCTTTGAAGAAAAATAAAGAAGTGTTACTGACAACTATAAAGTGAAATATTTGTCATATGAGTGGAGACAAAGGCATTGGGGATGGCAGGAGCAATGCAAGACTGAGACTTGGCAGGGCAAGATCTTCCATGGCATAAGGGAGCAAGGGACCCTAGAGGATAATATAGACCTAAAGAGGTTCCTCAAAATGAGCAAGGGAAGAGACTGTAGCCAGTACAGGAAGGATGGTCTCGGAAGGAAGTGAGGGGTGAAGGAATTGGAGGTCATGGTGAGGACCAAGGACTGGATTAAGGTTTTCAAAGCAGTGGGAGAGATAGATTGACAATAGACTGTGATCAGATATGGAAATTTCAGAGTTCTTGAACATGGGAGTGGGAACACTTATGAGTGATAGCAAAGTCAAGGAATAAAATCAGCTCTGTGTGTAACTGAGGTGAGGTGGAAGAACTGGTACTGGAAAATGAGGAAATTTTAGCAAATGAGAAATTAAGGTGGTTGAAGGAGCATCACTTTGTATATGAGGGTAGGACTTGGGGAGGAAAGACTATGAGCCAGGCACTGAACTTGTTGAGTAAAGAAGGGTATCCTGGAGGCTGGTAAATGAACAGCTACTAGAATCTTGATTGGAAGATAAATATAGATTGAATGAACTCCAAAGGAGAAGAAGTTACTGAGTGATAGTGAGAGGAGAGCCTGGAAGTTGGGGAGCAAGCAATATTCCAACTCCACTACAACCAGTGATTTGGGGGGATGAGGAGAAAGGTGAGTGAAAGGGCAGGCAGGGTTAGAAAAGGTAGCCAGAAAAACTGTCATCAGGAGAAAGGAAGATCTCAGTGAATATAATAAGATGGAAGGTTGGAGAAAGAAAAAGGTTTAAGGTAAAACCAAGTTACGTTAGTTACTGAACAAGCATTCCATAAAGCACATTGGAAAGGATGAGCTGCTTTAAAGGGGCAGGATGTAGATTGAGGGGGATGGATGGGAAATGTTTCAGTGACAGTCATATTGTTGATAGAGCTATGAATTGCTGGGGAATGCTATCACTTTTCAAGAGAAATCACTTGACTTTAATCCACTATCAGACACAAAGCCAGAGAAATTTATAGATAAGAAGGCACTACATATGCTTTCTCATTATTAAAGCAGTTAGAAGGAATATATACATAGAAAGCACAGGTGTGAGATGAATATGATGGAATGATTGTCTAAAACTTAAAGTTAAGGAGTAAGAAAGAAGAATGCACTGGGAGAATGGGAAAGGGAGAGGCAGACAGAGGTAAACTATATGACAGAAAAGAGGCCTAAAAGATATTTCACAGTGGAGGGAAATATGGAAGACGAGGGGAGGGGAGCATGTGAACCTTACTCTTTTCCGAATTGGCTCAAAGAGGGAGTGACATAAACACTTAGTTGGGTAGAAAAATTTATCTTATCATGTAGAAAAGTGGGAAGGGGATAAAACAAGAAGAAGGAGGTTGGTACAAGGGAGGACAGACTGGGAAAGGTAAAAGTCAGAAGTAAAATACTTTTGAGAATGGATAGGAAGAAAGGAGAGAGTAGGATAAACAGGAGTAAACCATGATGGAGAAAAATACACAGCTGATAATCATAAGTTTATAGCAAGTTCCTCTGAAAAAAGACCTCATTTCTCAAATATATAGAAAATTATGTTCAATTTATAGAAATGAGTCTTTCCTCAGTTGATAAATGGTCAAAGGATATAAACAGGCAATTTTCAGACAAAGTAATCAAAGCTATCTACAGTCATATATCATTATTGATTAGGGAAATGCAAATTAAAACAAGTCTGAGTTACTACCACACATCTATCAGATTAGTAATTTGACAGAAAAGGAAAATTACAAATGTGTTGGAGAGGATGTGAGAAATTAAAACACTAATGCACTGTTGGTAAAGTTGTATACTGGTTCAACCATTCTGGAGGGCAATTAAACTATGCCCAAAGGGCTATAAAACCATGTATATCCTCTGATGAAGCAATACCACTGCTAGTTCTGTATCCCAAAGAGGTAAAAAACAAAAAAGCAAAGGATCTATGTGTATAAAACTATTTATAGCAGCTTTTTCAATGGTGGCAAAGAATTAGAAAAAAAGGAGATGTCCATCAGTTGAGGGATGGTTGAACAAGTTGTTACATATGATTGTGATGGGGCACTATTGTGCTATTAGAAATAATTAGCAGGATACTCTCAGAAAAACCTGGAAAGACTTATATGAAGTGATACAAAGTGAAATGAACAGAACTAGGAGAATAATAGACATACTAACAGCAATATGTATGCTCATCAATTGTGAATAAGTTAGCTATTCTCAACAATACAATGATCTGAAACAATTCTGAAGGACTTATGATGAAAGTTACTATCCACCTCCAAAGAAAGAAGTGGTGGAGTCTGAATGCAGATTGAAGATACTTTTTCTTTACTTTATTTTTCTTTGGTTTTTTTTTTTAGTCTGTGTTTTCTCTCCTAGCATGAGTTACATGGAAATGTGTTTAGGATGACTATACATACATAACTTATGTCAAACTGCTTGCCTTCTCAATGGGAAATGGGGATAGGGGAGAGAGTGAGAAAATTTGAAACTCAAAACTTGTGAAAAGAATGGTAAAATTGCTTTAGATGTAATTGGGGAAAACGTAAAATATTAAACTTGAAAAATATATAATAAATGTGGGAAGGTCTTCCTTCCACAAGAAGAAAGAACTTAATATCAGAATATCTGTACTAGAGAGAATCCTTATGAATGTAGTAAATGTGAGAAGGTGGTCTCATATAATTCTTCTCTTACTCAACATAAGAAAATTCATACTGAAAAGAGATCCTTGCAACCTTTCAAAATTTCTCCAAAGCAGGAATTATGCAAAAGAGAGAAATCTATTTCAACTGTTACCAGGGTCTACAAAACATTAAGAACTTTTATGGGGTAAAATGTTGAGTGTCATGAATTTGGGAGTGCTGACTCCAGTGTGAAAAAACTATATTCTATGTGAGCAAATCCCTGCTGGAGAATGCAACGACTGAATGTAACAATTGAAAGTAAACTTTCTGCCTTCAATTTAACTCTACAAGTACTACTGATTGTCCCCTGTGTTCAAAGTATTGTGATTAGTGATGTATAAAAACAAAAATGAAATAGCCCTGTCCTCAAGGAACTTACATTCTACGGGGGAGAAAGTATATCTTACTCTATCTATACCAGCTTGCTCAAAAGCAATGCCCTTCCATCAGAGAACATAGCTTACCAAACGTCAGAGAATTCAAACTAGACAGACACCTTACAAACAAGACAAACTTTTCTGCTCATGCACAGGATATCTATTTATTAAGGCCTTCAAAACTGGGATTATGCAAAAGAGAGAAAGGAATTTCTGCTACTTCTACAGTCTAGGACACCATGAACCCTTACAGGGTAAAATTTTAAGTGTCATGAATTTAGGAATGCTGACACCCAGAATGAAGAACCTATATTCTTCATTATCAAATACCTTATGGAGACAAGCCCCCAGGAGTGTTACAACACAAATCACTCTCTTTCTTTCTCTCTCTCTCTCTCTCTCTCTCTCTCTCTCTCTCTCTCTGAATCTCATCTGTTTAAATATGGAGAGTGAGGATGGGAACATTTTGAACAAGTACAGATTTCTGAGAGAAATGTTCACATGCTCAGATGTATCTATGATCATGTGGATGTAGTAGTTCCCTCCATCAATCCAGAACACTTATGACCCATCCTATGGGACTCCTGTCAATTTACCATAGCGGGAACTGGGCCACTGGATGAACTAGAATCTTCCTTCCTTTCCTCCCTGGTAAGGATCGTAGCTGAACATAAGAGAAATCTGGCTTTCCCAACTCTCCATATGGCATTTGACGTGACCAGCCTGTATTCTTTTCCAACTGTACATTTCTCTGATTACTTCTTTGACCACAGTTCTTTTCCAAAAGTCCTCTCACTTACCATTACCTCTGAATTAGAAAGATTCATTCAGTTCTTCAGAAACTGTAGTATTCCTTGGCAGACAAACAAAGCTAGCAGACTATCGATATTAAGAAGATGGATCTTTGATCCCTAAAGATCATCTTTGACTAGAAAGTTAAAAAATTTTGAGGGCAATGATGCAGAAATGAAGTTTTTACCCAGCCACCTGAACTCTGCTGGCTTCCTCTCCCCACCTAGAGTAGCATCAGTAGTATGCAAACATTTAGCAACTGGCTCTCAGAACACTTTGAAGTGTAATCTGCATTATTAACATTTTCTCTACCACTTAATTCTAGGCAATAAACAAAACAATAAATCAAGCTCTGACTTGTAAGCTTTTCTCAATTCTGACATGTAAATGCTCACTCTGAAAAATGTAACATCCTAGCTCCAACACATCCATCAACAGCAGCCTCTCCAAGCACACCTCCAGGGACCAAACCTCTCCCTGGCTGCTTGCCTCAGACCATGCTTCACATGCTTCACATCCATTCAGCTAAGACATCTGGCCTCTTTATTGCAGCTATGCAGATACCCACATGTATCGCCCCTTCTCCCTCCTTCACTTTATACCCTTAGTTCTGAAAACAATAATCAAATCAAGAATATCATCTTTTCTGTAAAGGTATGTGACGAATGACTGCCTAATGGATCCCCCTACTACTCTTCTGGCTCCCAAGCCCACTATTCCCCTACCTGTGCCAGTTTTCCACATTCCACTCCCATTAAAATGAAAGGTCCCTTACAGCAAAAATTTTTTTATTTTGTATTTATATAATAAATGATTACTCATTCATTCATTTATTCATCTTACATCACATGCTATGATAAATTCAAAATGAGTGAGAGCAGAATAGACAAAAAATAATTTAAGTATTTTTTAATTGAAAGAGAAAGAGATCTAGTATCTTTGACAGCCATGAAAAGGAGGAAGGTTCTTAACCAATAAAAGGATTGCAGAGATCATAAAAACCAAGATAGATAAAACTGATTATATAAAAATAAAAGTCTTTGCAGCAGTAAATTCAATATAGCTAGTTTAAGAAGGTCAACTGTCACCTGGGAAACAATCTTTCCATCAAATAAGTCTGATCAGCTGCTGACAGTCAAGACATTTTGGAATTCCTAAACCCATGCAAAATCAAGAGCCATTACCTCATGACTGTGCACTCCAAAGATATGAGTAAATAGTTTTCAGAAGGAGAATTTCAAATTAACAACAGTGAAAAACTGCTTCAAACCCGTAAGAATAGAAGAAATGAAACTTCAGGGCTGTTTTGACTGGCATCTCACACCTAGCAAAATAGAAAAAGATGGAACTAGTTGATGAAGAAAGGGTCTGTGGAAAGATGAGAAACACACAGCTAGCTGGCTGACCTGAGAACTTGACTTAAAAAAAAGATAATCATACTCTTTTATCTAGAAATCTCACTGCCGGGCATCTAACTCAAGCTAGTCCTTTGTACACCAAAGTTTAAAGTAGTGTGTTTTTGCAGTTAAAAAAATAAGAGGAAATAAAGTTCAAGTAAATCAGCTGGGGATTAACTAAATAAATGGCGATAAATGAAAATACAGAGAAGCACAGGAAGACTGATGAACTGTTACCAAATGAAGTAGAAGAGTAAGGAAAACCATAGGCACAATGGCTACAATCACACGAATGCCAAGAACAAAAGAAAGGAAGCAGAACATTGCAATAATAACCAAATTCCACTTTAAAGCTGAGAAAATTCACCTCTCCCACTCTTTACAGAGGTAGGAACCTATGTGTGCAGAATACCGAATTATAGCAATATAGTTATTGACGACTTATTGGATAGTTTTTCTGAAATGATTTTTCTCTTTTTTTCCTTCTATTGTAACAAGGAAGAAGAGAAAGGGAAAAAATATATATTTAGAAGTGAAGATGATGTAAAATTCATAGATTAAAATAAAATTAAAACCAAAATAAAAAATTATTAATGGCCCTGTTCTCAAGGAGAAGAGCCAGAAAAAAAGCATTCAAAAGAGTTATCTTTGCCTTCAGTAATAAGTTCACATATATATATATATATATATATGTCTTGTTTTCTAGCCCAGTATTCTAAATTCAATGAGGGGAGGGAGCCATATTTTCTCATTTCTTTTCCCATCCTGCTGGGCACACAGAGCTCAAGAGTTTCTAACTAACCACACAATGAAGTGCCACTAGCAATAATACACTATTACAGACTGACAGTTTCCTTCACCTCTGCACCCTATCACCTGTCAACTAATGAAGCAAAATTTGAATTAGAAGAAAATTTCCAAAATCTAAATGATTACTCTTTAAATTGAGAAAGAATCCACAGGAGCTGAGGACATAAGAATATCTGGCTTCCTCTTCAGAGCCCACAGCTGAGACATATCCTATAACCCTGTTAGGGTCTCTTGGTCACTAACATATTATTCATTCCAAAATGTCTAAAATTTTAATGTCCCGTCCCTTCCATTTAAATAAGACGTTATATAAATTATTGCAAAATCATTCCTAACACTTGCTTTCCCCTACAAAGCACCACTGATGAATCAAAGAGAAGCAGCTGGATAGGGAATTCAGAGTTAGAACATACTTTGTCTCCAACACATCACTCCAGTACTCTAATCCAGCAGTAACTGGAGAAAGTCCAGCAAACTGGGTTCCAGGAGAGAGTCTTCTCATACATGCAAAGTTGGCTGATCATGAGGAAAAAAGCTACCAGGAATATCTCCTTGGCAAATTCCCAGGATTGCTTTGTGGCAAATGGCTCCTTCTGAAAGGACCTCCCTTGGTATCACCTCAGTTCTTTAATTTTGACCCCTGGAAAGAGTTGTAGAACTAACGCCTGGATTAAAACTAAACTAACACATAGTCCTACCAGGCCAGGCCAGTCAAGGCACAATGATTAAATAATCATCAAAGAGTATCACTATGGGAAAGAAACATTTGCTGTGTCTACAGCCCACTGTTTCTCCTTCCCAACCGAAGGAATCTGTCTTCTAAACAACAGACCAATTATTCCACCCAGGGGAAAGAAAGCCTGTGTCACTTATGATCTGACATCTAGACTTTTCAATTATTACAGTCTATTATTATTCCTTTGAACTAAAGAGGAAATTGATTAATAGATGTGGAGCAGATTATATTACATTCTCATGAATCTCCAATAAGAAAATGCCCAGGAGGTAAACAGGCAACAGGGCCAAGTACTTTCTAAAAAGAAAGTCATGGCTAATCTTATAATCTCTGAACACAACTACTTGTCCTCAACAAACCTCAACCTAAGGAATAAAGAAACCTCACAAAGGAAAATTCTTCAGGGGCATCTTTGAGAGAAACATCACTGCTGAATCAATCAAGAAATATTTCTGAATACCTGCTAAATCTCTTTAACTGCCTTCCAGGCAAGGGTCTGTGACCTAAGACATAGCATGTGTGGCAGGAAGGTGAAGTGTCAACCATTTCAATGATCTTCAGTTAAGAGGAAAAAGTAGGAGCCTGGCAGGATTTAATGCTAAATTGCTTTCCATTAAGTGAGCATTCTGGGGCAGCTATGTGGCGCAGTAGATAAGAGTGCTGTCCCTAGAGTCGGGAGGATTGACTGACAAAAGAATAGCAAGAACCAAAGTTTGTTGTGGTCATTGTTATTTTAAAGAACCTTTTGTTATTTGTTAAAAAGCATTTCAAATAATAATTTTCAAGTATATTACCACAAAGTTTCTGTCAACATTTTATTTAATGAAGTTTATGATGTGTTGTTATTAAGTCTTTTCAGCAGTGTCCAACTATTTGTGACCCCATTTGGGATTTTGTAACAAAAATACTGCGGTAGTTTACCATTTCCTTCTCCAGCTCATTTTCTAGATAAGTAAACTGAGATAAAGAAGATTAAGTGACTCACCCACAGTCACACAGGCAGTAAGGGTCTGAGGCTGGATTTGAACTCAGATCTTCCTGACTCCAGGCCCAGTTCTTTAACCATCATATTACATAGCTGCCCTATTAAGGTTTATACCATGGTGAAAACGTTTAAGAAACACTGCATCAAACTATTATCTCTTAATTTAAAGAAAATATTATTGAAGCATGGTAAAGTGGATGTAGTACTGGATCTAAAGTTAAAAAAAAAAAAACCAAACCTGGGTTCAGATTCCACTTCTGATATTTCACTTCTCTGAGCCTAAGGTTTGATGATCTGGAAAATGTAAAAGCTGATAATACTGCTAACACCTGCTTCTCTGGATTGTAAGAATAAAATGAAAGAGCTTTGAAAACTTGAAAATGCTATAAAAGCAGCAAGCCCTAATTAAAAGGATGGCCTCTGAAATAGGAAGGCACATATCACATAGGTGTGATGCAAGTAACTTCATTTCCAAGTGTCACAGACAATTCCCTAAAATTCACATTCTAAATAAGCAGAGAGAGATTTCACAATTAGGAATTCTTCATAACAGTGAAATACAGGGTGGGATTTTAAAAAATCTCCTGGCTTAGAGAGATTTACTATCCTTCATTAGCCAATGAAGACACTGACCCATGTAGCAGCTATTGTTCTACAATTCTTCCATCAAGAAGCAGTAAGATTCCAGGAAGTAATCAAGGTAAACTAAATATTCATCCTGTTGGCAAACAAGGACTACAATTATAGTTATCTTTCCACATTAAGGGAATGTAAGGTCAAGCAAAGTAGGATTTTTTGTTGTTTTGTTTTATTGAAAGTGCCTCTGAATAAGGTGATTAAGGAGGGTATTTCCCATCCATTGTGGGGCCTGGGAAGATTTGTAGTAAAGTCCATGCCTTTTGTTAATGAAGCACTGGTTCTCAAGGGATGTGATGCCCTCTGGTTTTAAAAAGTGTAAAAAGACCCTGAGGGCTTTTTTGGGTGTTTACTGAGTGGAAGTGTCTGTTTGGCCAGAGGAGGACTCTGGGAAGCTGCTAAGGAGCTCTCCCAGCTTTGAAAACTCAAATGTCAGTGCTTCCCTCTCTGGTAACTGTGGTCAGACAGTTGGACCTGTACATTAATTTGTGATATATATATATATATATATATATACACATACACACACATATATACATATATACACACATATATACATATATATATGTCATATGCTGATATATATATCAGCAGACATAACTTCCTCTCCCTGACCATAATCAATATATATATATATATATATATATATATATATATATATATATATATATATATATTGATTATGGTCAGGGAGAGGAAGTTATGTCTGCTGATCTTTCATTGCATGTTTTTTTGAAGTTCAGGTGGCTGACTCCCCTGAACTAGGTGAATGATATATATGCTTGGTTAAAGGAATGATACATGTACTTGATTAAAGTGATTGCGAACCCCTCAAACGCTGCCTTTCCTTTTATGAATTCAGATCTAAGAACCAGTGATAGCAGGCCCCCCTGTGTATGTTGGGGTGCTTACTATTACAGGGAATTAGTGTGGTGAGTCATGATTTGGAAAATCTGCATAAAAAAATTTACCCCTCCCTTCATACCAGAGAAGTCTGAAATTTTTCTCTTTTTTTTTTTTATGGGATATTTACAGTATCTTTTTATAAAATCTGGGTTAAGTACTTGGTCATAGGCTCTGTGTCATCTGCTGACTTTTGTGTGTTGTCTTCAGTTCCTGCAAAACTCCCAAAAATTCCCATTTAACTTCTTATGCTGCCCTGTGATATATCAAAATCATTATGGGGAAAGTTGTAACGCAGAAGGGGTAACTATTACACATCTTTTTTGCACTTCCTAGTTTAGGAAGTATCAAAATCATATTTGTGTCATAAAAGGAACTTAGTAGAACTCCTTTACCTATTTTCCCAAATATTTTGCATAATATTGGAAAATATTATTTTTTAAATGTTTAATAAATTTCACTTTTAATTCCATCTGAAGCTGAGGATTTTCCCTTAAGAAGCTCATGGAGGACTTGTTCAATTTCCCTTTCTAATAGGATGTTATTTAAGTATTCTATTTCTTCTTCTATATTCTATTGGCATGTAATTGGACAAAATAGTTCATAATAACTGCTCTAAATTAATCTTCATTGATGGCACGGTCACATTTTCATTTTTAAATGATATTTTATTTTTTCCCAATTATATGTCAAGACAATTTTTAGCATTCATTTTTATAAGATTTTGAGTTTCAAATTTTCCTCCATTCCTTCCTCTCTTCCTAAAATGATAGGCAATTTCATACAAGTTATACATGTGCCATCATGGAAAATACTTCCATATTTGTCACAGTTGTGAGTGACAAAACAGATCAAAAAGAAAATAAACATGAAAAATAATAAAGTGAAAAAAAGTATGCTTTGATCTACCTTCAACGTCCATGAGTTCTTTGTCTTTGTCTTGGATCAGTGTGCTGCTAAGGACTCAGTCATTCATAGTTAATCATCAAGCAGAATTATTGTTACTGTGTTCTCCTGATTCTACTCATTTCACTTTGCATCTGTTCTTTCCAGTCTTTCCAGGTTTTTCTGAAATCTGCCTCTCCATCATTTCTTAATGCACAATACATTACATTCATATAACATATATTCAGCCACTCCCCAACTGATGAGCATCCCTTCAATTTCCAATATTTTGTCACCATGATAGGGACTTCCTATAAATATTTTTGCATGTGTAGGTCCTTTTATCTTTTACATCATCTCTTTGGATACAGACCTAGTAGTGGTATTGCCAGATCAAAGATTATACACACTTTTATTGCTCTTTGGGCACCGTTCCAGATTGCTCTCCAGAAATTTCACCAACAGTGCATCAGTGTCCTGATTTTCCACATCCTCACCAATATTTATCATTTTCTTTTTTTGTTATATTAGCCAATCTGATAGGTGTGAAGTGGTACCTGAGAGTTGTTTTAATTTGCATTTCTCTAATCAAAAGTTGTTTAGAGGACTTTTTCACATGCTTATAGACAGTTTTGATTTCTTTTCTGAAAACTCCTTGTTTCTATCCTTTGACCATTTATCATTTGGGGAATGGCTTTACATTTTTATAAATTTGACTTAGTTCTCTATATATCTGAGAAATGAGGCTTTTATCAGAGATACTTGCTGTAAAGATTGTTTCACAGGTTTCTGCTTTCCTTCTAATCATGGCTGCATTGGTTTTGTTTGTGCAAAAGCTTTTCAATTTAATATGATCAAAATTATCTATTTTACATTTTATAAGACTATCTCTTTTCTGGTCATGAACCTTGTTTGGTCATTCAACTTTAAGAATTTGGATGCTATAACACATGGTGCATATATATTTAGTATTTATGTTACTTTAATGGCTATGGTATCTTTTAGCAAGATGTAGTTTCCCGCCTTATATTTTTCAATTAGGTCTATTTTTGCTTTTACTTTGTCTAGGATTGGGATTGCTATTTCTGCTTTTTTTTTTCCTTTGGCTGAAACATAATGCCTTTACTCGGTGTCTCTCTGCTTCAAATTTTTTTCTTGTATACAACATATTGTAGGATTCTGGTTTTGAATCCACTCTATCTGCTTCCATTTTATGGGAGAGTTCACCTCATTCATATTCACGGTTATGATTACTGTATATATCCCTCTAGTTTGTCCTCTCACTCCTTTTGCCCTTTCTTTCACTCTTTACCAGTGTTTTTCTTCTGTCTACCACCTCCATTGGTCTGTTCTCTGTTCTATCAGTCCTTTTCCCCTGACCCTGCTTTATTAATCTCCTCCCCTCTTACTTTCCTATTGGGTAAGATAGATTTCTAATTCAAGTGACTGTATATTATTCTCTCTCTGAGTCAATATTGATGAGAGTAAGATTCAAGTGATGCCCATCACCTACCCTCCCATCTTTCCACTGTAATAGATTTCCCATGCCTCTTCATATGAAATAACTTATCTCATTTTACCTCTCCCTTCCTTCTACTCATTGTACCCCTCTTTTCCATCCCTTAATTATTTTTAATGTCATTCCCTCAAATTCACCTCATACCCGTACCCTCTGTCTACGTATATGCCTTCTAGCTATACTAGGAGTACTGCAGTTTTTAAGAATTACAGGTATCATCTTCCCATGTAAGGATGTAAACAGTTCACAGCTCCACTGAATCCCTTATATTTTCTTTTCCCTTTTTACCTTTTTGGGCTTCTCTTGGGTCTTGATATTGGAGACCAAATTTTTTGTTCAGTTCTGGTCCTCTCCTTATGAAAGCCTCAAATCCTTCTATTTCATTGAAATATTTTCCCTTTGAAATAGTATGAGTAATTTCACCAAGTAAGTGATTCTTGGTTGTAATTCTAACTCTTTTGCCTTCTGGAATAGCATGTGCCATGACCTATAATACTTTAATGTTGCAGCCACTAAACTCTGTGTGATCCAGATTGTAGCTCCCCATTATTTGATTGTTTCTGACCACTTGCAGTATTTTTTTCCTTTACCTGATAGTTCTGTAATGTGGCTATAATGTTCTTTATAGTTTCTATTTTGGATGTCTTTCTTGAGGAGGTTGGTAGATTCTTTCAATGCTTATTCTGTCATCTTGTTCCAGGATATCAGGGCAGTTTTCCTTGATAATTTCTTGGAAGATGCTGTCCAGGTCCTCCTTTTGATTATGGCTTTCACATAGTCCAATGATTCTGACACTGTCTCTCCTGAATCTATTTTCCAGGTCAGTTGCTTTTTCTATGAAGTATTTTACATTTTCTTCTATTTTTTTCATTCTTTTGAATTTTTTTTTTGGTTGGTTCTTGAAGTCTCATAGAGTCATTAGCTTCCAATCACCCAATTCTAACTTTTAAGGAGTGTTTCCTTCAATTAGCTTTTGTACTTCCTTTTCCATTTGGCCAACTATACTTTTCAAGGTATTATTTTCTTCAATAGATTTTTGTTGATGGAATTATCTTCTTCAGTAAGCTTTGATAACTTTTATTCTATTTGGTCAATTCTGTTTTTAAGGAGCTCTTTTCTTTGGTGGATTTTTTGTGCCTATTTTGTCATTTGTCTGATCTGTTTCTTAAGCTGTTATTTTCTCCAGTATTTTTGTGCCTCTTTTATTTAACTGTTCATTCTCTTTTCACAATTTTCTTGTATCACTCATTTCTTTTCCTTATTTTTCCTCTACCATTCTTATCCTATTTTTTAACTTGTCCATGAATTCTTATTGGTTTTATGTCTAAATTTCATTTTTCTTTGAAGCTTTACTTGTATCTATTTTTACATTGGTGTCCTCTTCTGAGTTTGTGTGTTGATCTTCCCTGTCACCATAGTACTTTTTAATGGTCATAGTAGCTTTTTGTTTTTTGTTTGTTTGTTTCTCCAGTCTGTTTCTTGACTATTAACTTTATGTTTAAAGTTGAGTTCTGCTCACCTACTGATGGAGAGGCACTGTCCCAAGCTTCAATTGTTTCCCATGCTGCTGTCTTCTAATCTAGTTCTGGGAGTCTGTAAATTTTCATTCAGTGCTTCCATGGAGATGTGATGTGGGGAGAAGTGTGGTCACCGATCTCTTGGTCTGCCCTCTTGTCTTTATCCAGGAAGGGTCCCTGATCCTCTGTAACCACAATTGGTAGCACTCCTCTCTCAACTGGAACTACAACCAGGTCCCTTCTTCCCTGCTATATAGCCACTCCTCCACTCTGGAATTGTAATATGGGTAATGGATTGCCAAACAGCACCTGATCCTATGCCCAGTGCCAGCTCAGGGTCCTCTTTATTCCCTTTCCGACCAATTGTCCTATCCCCTTACAGTGTCTGGGATGAGAATTCCTAAAGATGCAGTTGCTGCTGTCACAGTTGTCTCAAAGGTCCACTGCTAGCATTGCTGTCACATGAGCTCCTGGAAAGCTCTTACCCTAGCGTCTCAGATCTCTCCTTCCAACATCCTAAGCTGTCTTGACTTGGAATAATGCTTCACACAAACATTTTGTTCGCTATGCTTCTCCAGAATTCAAACTGATGAATTATTTTAAAGTTGTTTGGAGGGGAATGTTAGCTGGCAAAATGTCTTTGCTCCACCATCTTGGCTTCACCTCCCAATAAATTCTGTTTCATATCTATTATCTATATTCAAAAATTCTCTCAAAATGGGCAAAAGTCCATGGTTGCTTCTTTGTTATAGTGTTCTCTGAATCTTTCTTGAAGCAATCCAAAATAAATAAAACAATAAATTTCTTTGATTACATTCTTTGGGTCAAAGACTTCAGAGAACGAACAGTTAATTCTACAATGAAGTGTTTCCTTAACTTAAACTTGCCTCTTGCTGTTGTATGTAAGTAAATTAATGGAATTCTTAACTTACTGAAATATGCTGACTATGTCTCCAAATCTCCATGCACCCCCTTTCCAAAAGCAAGTATTTCTTGCTTATCTTGTATGGCCTCTTTGGAAAACCATGCCATCATGTACTTTTGGTCTGACATGTGTTACTGACTGACACCTACTGGAGACAATCAACCCTTCCTATGGAGTACAACAAAGAGAAAGGCTTTCCCCATTTCTAATATATTTTTTTTAATCCTTCTAGCTATTAGGAATTCTGCTTAAAGAGGTAAAAACCTCAATTTAAATGAATTTCTATTTCTTGTATGAGTTTTCTGTGCTGAGGTTTTTGAACTGGTTTTGACGGAAGTATTATTTTGCTGGTCACCTCAGGACCTGGCAACTATAGACATGACTGATGTACCTCATGGGCAATTAGGGAGTGTCTTCATGCTAGTCTGATCTTTCCATCATTTTCAACGGGGCAGGGAATGGGGAAGGCTGTTTAGGATGGTGGTGGTAGATGGAAATAAAGAGGAAGAGGAGAATGTAAGACATATTTAGGAAAGGATGTAGTTAGCATTAGGCAATTTCCTAGGTCACAAGCACAGAACCTGAATTGGAAGGCACCATCTAGCACAATCATACCTGAACCAGAATTGCCTCTATAACATCCAGACAAATGTTCAGTAATCTAGTCTCTACTTAAAGATCTCCAGTGCCATCTCCAGTCATCCTAATGAATATCTGGTCACTAGATCCAGATGCTTGGGAGGAGAAAGTGAGGCTGGTGACCTTGAACAGCCCTCCCTCACTCAAAATAAAGTCAAGTACCAGTCATATGATCACTTCTCTGATGTCATGGTCTTCTTTGAAAACAAAGGATGGACACAACAACAACAAGAAGGACCTCCAGGAAGGGAGAAACCACTATAAGTCAGAACACTTTATTTTGAACAGGTCTGCTAAGAAGTTTTTGCCTTACATCCAGTCTAAATCTTTTTTTCCTCTTCTTTTCTCTTTTTTTACAACTCCCACTATTTCTCCTAGTTCTACTCTCCAGGGCCAAGCAAAACAAATTTAATCTCACTCTCAGAACGATAGCATTTAACACCTGAAGACAGCTATCATATTTCTCCCTCATCCTAAACAGCCTTCCCCATTCCCTGCCCCGTTGAAAATGATGGAAAGATCAGACTAGCATGAAGACACTCCCTAATTGCCCATGGGGTACATCAGTCATGTCTATAGTTGCCAGGTCCTGAGGTGACCAGCAAAATAATACTTCTGTCAAAACCAGTTCAAAAATGATTCAAGTCTTAATATCTTTGTCCTTCAATTGACCATTAAGAAGCATTGGTTTAAGGACCTTTTTCATTTTGTTAATCTATTTCTCAAAAGTGGAACCTAGAACTGAGCTCTAGTACTCCATATGTGGTTCTAACATCCTAGAGTGAGTAGGGAGAGCTATAATGATCATGATCCATACTTCGAAGGGATCTTTAGGAGGAGAGGCAGAAAAAACAAAAACCCATCAGCATTATCAAAATTATCAAAATACCCAAATGACTGAAAGGAGGAAAAAACTGACCAAAGAAATTCCTGAAATGCCCAAATTACTTATGGTGTAGGGGCAAAGGGGGAAGAAATGACTTAGGTGATCTCATCTTATATAATATGTGTCTTTCTAAAAAAAAAGGTGTTTAGTTTTCTTTAAATTTAAACATTTTAAATTTCCTAGAGAAGAATGCTATTTAAGGGAGTATTAGAATCACAGAACCAGAGATTTAGAGCTGGACAAGACCTTTCAAGCCTAATTCTAACCCCTCATTTTATTGTTGAGGAAACAAAGGCCAAGAAAGGTCAAGAAGCGCTCTGACTCCAAATCCAATATTCTTTCCAAAATACAGCTGCTGATTCACTATTGTTAATCCTTTTGCAAGGTGAAGAATAACAAGTTTTCTATTGTGTAAATGAGACTTATATCTACTAAATTTGCTTGAAGCAGAAGTACACCTAGATAAAAATCTGGTTACTGCAACCAAAAACTACTAAGTTAAAAAAAACACAAAACAACTCTATGTAAAAACACTGACCTTGTGATCCAGGACAGAATTGGATTTGAATCCTGACTCTACCACTAGCTATGTGACCTTACGAAATTATTTAATGGCTCTGGAGCTCAGATCCCTCATCTGTAAAATAAAAGGGGTTGGGTGTACTATTAGGGTCCCTTCTGGATCAAATCTATAATCTATGATTCTGTGGCATAATTCTTCATTTCCTTCCAGACACACTGCTTTTGGACTTCTTTGGAATGTTCCATCATGCCCCCTTCCCTCTTTCATACTCCTTATCTACTGCAGATTTTGGGAGTAAGGATCAGGATCAAATCTGAGGAACTTAGGGAGAAGTTTTCAGGTTGTAATAATAATAGACAGGTCATTGACCCTAGAGCTGGATGGCTTTGATTAGAATATTGAGAACTTCAGGATAAATTAGGGCCCAAAATTGAAGGGTTAAAAGGGACTTCCGTATCTATCCAACCCAGCCTTCCCAGCTATCATCCAAAGAAACAACTACTTTGAGAAGTTACCAGTCATTTCCACTAACTGCCAAATAACTGCCACTTACAGGGCAGATAGTCCAGCCTAGATGAGCGGTAGGGCACTCTGAGGGAAAGATAAAAGGCAACATGTGCCATGCAGGTCAACCTTGAGCACCATCTTCCCTCAGACCCTGATGGAGACAGCTGAGGTCCCTGAACTTAAGAGTCTTTAGAATAACTTTAGAATATTGACAGCCCAGAGCCCTCAGTCATCATCTTGAGAAACAATCCCTGGCAAAATGCACATTGGCTACTGCTCCTGCAGATGCTACATTCACAACTACTGATGAGTCAGAAAATAAAGCTCACTACCTTCAAAGTACTTGGCACTGTCAAATGGTTCAACTTCAAAAATTGATAGCACTTTAGCAATGGAAATAATGTTAAAGAAGCATTATGATGTGCTTTGCCTCTGTACCCTAAGGATCATGGGACCTTTCTGTATTGTCTTGGAGCTAAAGCCTTCCATTTGGATTGTCTTCTCCAATAAAACATGAATTATTTGAGATCAGGAACTTTCTTACTTTTCTTTTTATATTCTCAGTACTTAGCCCAATACCTTGAAAGTTTAAGTAAGAACTTAATAAATGCTTCATCCATTCATTCATCTAATCCAAGTCATACCTCAAAAAGAGTCTCTTCTTTTTGAGGTATTTAAACTCTACTTGAAGATCTCTAGTGAGGGAAAATCCATTACTTTCTGAGGCAACCCACCACTTTTAGATAGTTCAACTTGTTTAGAAGTTTTTCCTTACAGCAAGACTATCTCTTCACAATTTCCACTCATTATCCCTACTTCTGCCCTGTAGGGCAAAACAAGTCTATTCCATCTCCTATATGGTAACCCTCCAAATACTTGAAGAAAGTTATATTCCCACTAAGTTTCATGCAGGTTAAACCTTCACAGTGCTTTTGACCACTCATTATATCCTGATCTGGAGGCCCTCCACTATCCTGGATGCTCTCCTGTGGTATACTCTACCTTGTCAATATCCTCAATAAAACATAATGTGCATATAATGCACATTAGCATATAATGAAAAGCAATGACACTGTGATAAGCAGAGGTGACATACTATATCTGGGCAAGTTGCAATTTCTTGCATCTTAGTTTTCTTGTCTTTAAATAAGGATAATACCTAATCTACCATGATCATAGGATTATTCTGAGGATCAAATGATATAAGAATTTTTGTAATCTGAAAGACATATAAATGTAAGTTACTACCATAAGCATTATAGCAGTAGGGTCTCCTACCAGTAAAAAAAATCCAGAGACATTTACTCCTCAATCAGGCACTTTACCACCATACCTATGGAACTTTCCTTTCCACTGCTAAAGGTTAAAAGGCCTTTTATAGTTTCCCTTTCCTCTTGTCTTTTTGTTCACTTAGATCCTAGAAAGCTGTGTGCATATGCTAATAAAGTTTGGAAGTACTAAGCAAAGAACTGAAGATTCATATACATTTCAGAGGAAAATCAAATTCAAACTGGCTTATGCATTTCATCACAGGAATTAGGGAAGGAGAAGTTTTAGGACAAAAAGCAGAATGAAATACTTGGGGCAGGAAGGAGTAGAAGGAAGGAGTGGAAGAAAATCTGAAGTGCTAGAGCCCTGACCAATGATAAGGAAAGAGAAGGTTAATTACTATTTTCACCCTATCCATTGCCAGCCCTTGCTGAGGTCCGTTAGCCCCTGGCACAGCCCTGACACAATAGGGAAGTGCTCAGAAGATAATGTCAAATTCAGTCATCACTAATTTTGTGGTGCAGCATCATCACTGCTTGAAGCTTGAAGCTTCTGCAATGCCTTAAATTCTGTTAGACGTTCACATCATGTGCTACCACATAAGTCTCTTTCCAGGGAAACATGACATAGAAAAATACTGACAGAGATAAGGTATGTGCCAGGACACACAAATAACCAGACTTCCCAGAGTGGCGCTACTCTGAAACACAGAATTCTAATCTGATTTTCTTTCTCCACTGCTCACAGCACAATCAGATATTCAGTATGAGGGCTAGTTTAAACACACTAGCCCAGATCCTCAGTCTATTCTGTCTCAGAGGCAGTCTTAGAATGGGAGAGAGGTAGCTACCCTTAAGAGTAATTGTTAGCAGCTGTTCCTGCTGCTTTTTCTTCAGCAGATCAAATGCCCAATCTCTGTGAGTGCAGTTATGTAATGTCCTTTTCAGACACATCCTAGACTCATCCAGGACTTTGTATGAGGAGGAAGAGTTGGTCCCAGAAATCAACAGACTAAAGAAGATGAAGAGGAAGAAAATAATAATATCCTCAATTTATGGGAAGGAAAGGAAAAGATATTGTTTGAGTCACTGGGTCAACACAAATAGGAACCTGTAAGTAAGGGACTTCCACAGTTACTATGCACTATCATTCATCTTTTCCTAAAAGAAAGCTATTTCATTTTAAAATAATGGTACCAGAGCATGCCAAGTTCTAATACTAGCATATTAAAGAAATGACTCCTGTAGTAAGGGACTAATATGTTTGGGGCAAAGACCCTTTCTCCTTATTCACAGGCTGCTTTTCTTTAGTAGCATGTGTGTCATATAGACACATGCACTATTAAGATGCAACCATAAAATGTAGGTAGCAGAAGTCCTTTACTTGGATGGTCTTTTGCCCCAAGATAGATGTGTTTGCATGGAGTTTTGGTCCAGAAAAAGAAATCTTCAGAGAGAAGGCATAGGCTCAAAGCATCTACTCAGAATTGTTACTATACAAACAATGTTTTATGTTCATTAGATAGGAATATTCATGTTGTAAAACAATCTAAAGTTGAATTATGAGAGAAGTCTTATGCTGACTTACAGCAATCTCTTTCATGGCAGCTGGTAGCTTGCTTCATATTTATTTCTCATGTACTCCCAAGTCACTGTCCCTTGTGCTTTCCTAATGAAGCAAGTTAGATTTAAAGTTTCTCAATTTGCTGAAACAAAATTCCATATGCTCTATTTATTATTTTTCTTTAGCATTATGTTATTATTTTATTCTACATTATACTGAAGAAGCATAGAGTAGTGAAAAAAAATACTAGAAAGAAGTTGTGGGCTCCATTTTTGACTTGACAACTCTTAGTGCTTGACCTTGGATAAATAACTTTCCCTCTCAGAGCAATGCTTGGTTTTCTCCTCCATAATATAGGGATTCTGCCTTCCTCACAAAGATGTTTATAAAAACACTTTGAAAATCCTGAAGTGTTCTAAAAAGCCACGTGAATGACTATTATTAGAAAATATTAAATCCCTGGAAGTCACATTTACTTTATCTAGACTCATAGCACACACCTTATGACAGGAATGTAACGAAAAGCTAAACAACTTGTGCTTGCTTGATGTGACAGTTACTCGAGTTACAGTCAGTCTAGAATGACTGAAAAATCTCTCACTTGAAGAGAATTTAGTACTAGCCTACAAAATTTGCAGTGAGAACATCCGTATTTGAATACTGTTTTACAGAAATGTATATGACAATTTAAGAAATCTAACTTTGAGTATGTGAGGCAAAGCAAACAGGCATCACAATTATATTTAAGTCCCCACCCTCCATGTCTAAATTACAGCTTGAAATCACAGTGTGAGAGAGAAAAGATGAACACAGAGGAGAAGGTAAAATCCATGTGGGCAATGAGAGAATGGTGGAAGTTAGGAAGAAGAATTCTGCTTAGTTCCTTTCAGAAGGAGCTAGTGCACTCATCACTTAGCTTTCCAGGACTGTTTCCAAAAACTGGGCACTATTCCAAGGACCAGCTGTAATTAAAGAAAAAAGAAAGACCAAATTTGGAAATGTCCACCAAAAATAGAGTCATCATTGAGCCTCATCTTAAGAAGCCATAAATGTACTCCTTGCCTCAGTTAATATTAAAGTCTATAAACATCAGTTCCAGGAGGTGATTGCCAATCTTGATCATAATGAAAACTGGCTTCAGTGTTTCTATTTTACTCTTGTTGGGTGTCTCCTTTTACAGTCATTTAAAATGTGACCTGTGATATCTTGTCGCAGATTATGGCCAGATGCTTCTTCTAGCACTTTAAATACCTCTCCCTTACCTCAACACAAGAACAATGATGTTAATGCTCTTGGACATTTTATTAAGGCTAACATTGCCAATGGAGTAGGATTTCTGCCTTTTAAAATATGATCAAGGTCCTGAATCAAAAGAAATTGTAGTTTTAAATTCTGCAAGGAGAGAAGACTCTGGAAATTCAAAGAAGCATAGAAGTATCTATAAAATATATATATTGTGGCCTTGTTGCTTTTATCTTTTATTCAACTCTTGCGACCAAAGGGGGGGAAAGCAGAGGTAAAGGACAAGTGAATCTCACATTTCCCAGAGTTTTTCTTAAAAAAAAAAAAAAAAGTACCAGGGCTAAAAAGCAAGTCATCCAATTTAGCTCTTTCATTTAAAATATTTTTGGCTTCAAAGCATATCAACAATAATTTGTCACTATTCTACACTCCTTGTTAATACAGACATAAAATTTTAGAACAGGAAGGTTTTTTACAATGGACAAGAAAGCTGAGCTGTGGGAGACAGTAAGGCAGCAGTTCCTGAAGACTGCATTAACCTCTCATATAAAATTTGATAGAACAAGGGCTGCTGCCGAAATGCCTTGCATGGGATACTGTTTAATAAAACTGACTGACTAAAGAGGAAAGGAGAGATAATAAGCTAAATGGAATCTCTTTGCGGCCCAGCAGTATAGCTATGGGAATCCAGCATTCCTTGATGAGTTTCTCTACGTGGCTCTGCCTGTGTTCCCGTGTTAACAATCAAATCAACAAGCATTTATTAAGCACCTAACATATGCAGGCACAGTGCTAGAGATGCACACGGAAACAATACCTACTCACAAAGAGCAGACCCTCTATTAGGGAAGAAAACATTCATAAATAAATATGTAAAGAGCGTATGTAGAAATAATAAAGACAAATAAATGGAAAGTAATTAAATACAAGGCAGTTCAGTAAGGAAAGCACATGCAAGTATCAGAAAAGATTTTATATAGAAGGTGGTGCCCAAGGTGCATCTTGAAGGAAGAAAGGGAATCTATGATGCAGAGCTGAGGACAGAGTACATTGCAGGCACTGGGAAAGAAGATAGATTGTTGTGTGTGAGAAAGAAAGAGAACATCAGTTTAGCTGGATAACAGACTTTGAGAGGTGGGAAATAATGTATAATGAATCTGGAAAGATAGTTGGGGATCAGGTTGGGAAGGCCTTAAAAGCAAAACAAAGAAGTTTATGTTTTATCTGAGTGATAATAAGGAGGCAGGAGAGCAGCCATTGGAAAGTTTTTCCATGAACAAAATAATTCAAGATAAGATGGGAAGTAGCTGTTTGGGAGAAATTAAATCTTTGCAACAAATATCTTTAACAAAGATCTGATATTCAAGATATCTAGGCAATGAAAAATATATATAAAAGACCAAGAGCTATTCCCAAATGCATAAGTGGATTGAAAAGGATAAGAACAAAAAGCTCTTAAAATAAGTGCAAATTATCAAAGGTGAAAGATTGCTCCAAATCATTAGTAATAAGTGCAAAGTAAATAAAATCCACTCTGAAGTCCTTACACTAAAAAATTGTCAGATAACAATTCAGTCCAAAGGAATTTATTAAGCACTTATTATTGTGCCAGGAATTGTGCTAAGTACTGGGGATAAAAAAAATTAAGACAAAAAACATGGTCCCTATCTCCAAGAAGTTATTATTCTAATGGAGGAGAGAACATGTACACAACTGTTATATACACGAAATATAACGTGTAAATGGAAGGTAATCTCAACAGGAAAGTACTAGTTGAGGGGCAGTAGGTAGAGTAAAAGGATGGGAAGGGTATAGGACAGGGTAAAGTCTCTGGCAGAAAGTAGTATCTAAACTGAGGGTTGAAAGAATCCAGGGAAACCAGCAGGGAAATAGGTAGTGGATGGGAAGGAAGCATTTATTAAGTGCCTATTGTGTGCCAGGCACTATGCTGAGCTTTACAAATATCTCATTTACTCTTCACAACTACTCTGGGAGATAGGTACTACTATTTATCCCCATTTTACAGTTGAGGAAACTGAAGCAGACAGAGGTTTGGTGACTTGCCTAGGGGTCACACAGCTAGTAAGTATCTGAGGTCACACTTGAATTCAGTTCTTCCTGATTCCAAGCCCAGTGCTTTATGCATTGTGCCACCCAGACAAAAGACAGCTGAGAAGGATGAGAATTCCAGGCCTAAGAGAAAGCCAGTGAAAAGGCTTAGAGTTGGAAGGCGGACCTCTGTATAGAGAAAGCAGATCGGTGTCCCTTGATAGCAGATTATAATGGAAAGGAATAAAGTACAAGAAGACTGAAAAGGTAAGGAAAGTTTGGGAAGAGTTTTATATATCATGCTAGAGGGAAGAGAATAAATGAAGTTGGTAACTTGTTAGATCTTGACTTTAAGAAAATCACTTCTTAGAATGGACAGTAATTTGAGGAAGTGACACCAATCAGAAAGCTAGCAATAGTTCAGACATGAGATCATGTAGAACCACTGCAAAGCAACAGCTCTATGGTGAAAAGAGGGAACCTGTAGGAAAGATACTGTAAAGATAAAAACAACATGAGTTGGCAACATAGGATAGAGTCGGTTCAAACAAAGTCAAGGGGATGTGAGCCTAGGTTACTAAGAAAAAGTGATACCCTTGACAGTAACAGAGAAGTTACAAAGAACAGAATTTTTGAAGTAAAGGAAAATATGTTCTTTTTCTGACATGTAGCATTTGAGATACCATGGGGCATCCATTTTGGGGTATCCATTTTGAGGCATCCAAAAGGTAACTGGTAATTTTGGCCTAAAGGAAAGGAAAAATACTAAGGCTGGATATAATGGAGCTAAGAATGAGTAGCATATATAATAATTAAACACATGAGAGTGATGAGATCATCAAACAAGATAGTATAGTGAGAGATGAGGGCCCAGGACATATCCTTGGGGGAAAAATACAGTAAGTAGGTCCTGAGTTTGTTGTTTTTATTGTTTTCTTGGGAAAGATACTTGAGTGATCTGCCATTTCCTTCTTCAGCTCATTCTAAGATCCAGGAAAGGCAAGTGAGAAAGAGTAGTCAAAAGGCAGGAGGAGAACCAGGAGAAAGTGAGAAAATCTAGAAAGTGGAGAGGTACAAAGGTTTAAAGAGACAAAGTAGGGGAAGTGGAGGTACATAGTGAAGATGGTTTTCTTAAGAAGTGGAGCAAAGTGGGACTGATCAGACAAAATAAAGGGTTGTTTTGGTTTTTATTTTTAGGATGGAGGCCATTATGTAGGCAGTAGGAAATGGGTCAATTCATAAGGAGAGATTAAAGATAAGAGAGTAAGGTTAAGAGAATGGACATTCTGTTTGAGAAAATGAAAGGGGAGGGGATCATGATTGCAAGTTACAAGGTTTGTGTTGGTAAGGCAAAAAAGGTCACCTCCTCTTGTGAGACAAGGATGAAGTAGGAGGTAGAAAGGGACGATCTCTGAGTAATGTGAGTAGGTGGAGTAAGGGAGAAGGAACTTTAAGCAAATGTTCTCAATTTTTTTTGGTGAAATAAAAGAAAAGGTACTCAGAGAGAGGAAGGAGACTGGAGATGAGAATGTCTGGAAAAGTCACTGCTCTTGAATGAAATAGTGAATTGACTAAAGAGGTGGAAAGTATTGCCTTGCTGCTGCAAGGGAGGGTCTAGTTGTCACTATGTAACATAAATTTATAATGGACTAAATCTGCATGGTTTTGTGATTTTCTTCCCATTCTATTCAGCAGTTCATGAAACTGCAAAGAAGGCAGATGATGAGAATAATCTAAAATTGGTATTTGACAAGACATGATTAGCAATAAGACACAAAGGTAAGAAATTATAGTGCAAAGGATAGTATAGAGGATGCTAGCTATTATTATCATAAATAAAGCCTTATAAGAGGCAGAGGGGATAAGGAAATGTATTCCAGGTCTAGTGGCCAACCTATAGAAAGGCACAAAAGTGGAAGATGGGATACATCTAGCAGTTTGGAGAGAACACAATATAAATTAATGAAATGAGAGTTCATAAAGGCTGGTCTTATAAATGAAGAAAATGGAAAATATAGGAAAGATGTTGTAGAGTAGAAATAACAAGACTTGGCAACTTGACTAAATTGGAGGGAAGTAGGAAGAGAGAGAAAAGAGTCAAGGTTAGAAAATTATGGTGATGACTAGGAAGATGGCAATGGTTTCAACAGGAACAGTTAAATATAAGATTAGATGGAAAAGATAATGAGCATGTTGCACTTGAGTTAACCATTGGGGAATCCAGGTGGTAATGTCCAGAAGGCAATTGGTAGGGCAGGATTGGTATTTAGGAGAGAGATGAAGTCTAGAAAGACAATGGAATAAATCCCTAATTACAGGATTTCCAGCACTAATCCATGGAAGAGGAAGATGTTAGCTAAGGAGAAGCCTTCCCAGTACCCTTAAAACACAAATCTTATCAAATGAGATAATATACGTAAAGAATACATTGTAAACAGCATTATATAATGCTAGCTATTATCATCAATATCATCATTATTATAAGGAAGAACTTGATAACAGAACACTATTACTTCCTTGTGCTTATTCTTTATTTAAAAGGGGGAATAATAATGTGTCTTTTTAATTATGATTCTAACAGTCTCAGAAAATATATTTTTAAGCTTGAACCTAAAACAAAAATTCCATCTCACTCAACATAAATCATTTCTTTTTTGCTTCTTATTTAAAGACATGCAAAGTCTAGAGAAGCAACTAAGAGAAGCTGTGATCTATGGCCAGCCTCGAAGTCGAAGAGCATGGAAAAAAATCCTCATTCTAGTAGAAGGCATCTTTAGGTATGTGAATGACCAGGGTATTCTAATCGTGGTATAAATAATATATGGGATAACTAAGTGGCGCTATGCACAGAGTGCTAGGCCTGAAGTCAAGAAGATTCATCTTCCGGAGTTCAAATGTGGTCTCAGACACTTACTATCTATATGCATCTGGGCAAGTAACTTAACCCTTTTGGTCTCAGTTCTTCATATGTAAAATTAACTGGAGAAGGAAATGGCAAACCACTGCAGTGTCTTTACCAAGAAAAACCCAAATGGGGTCATGAAGAGTCAAACATGACTGAAACAAGTGAGTGACAAAAAAATAAATAAATCTGACAAATGGGAAAAGACCTCCATACTCCACAAATATACCCTGAGAAGTTAGTCAATGACAAGTCTATACAAAGAATCTGGCTTGGGACTGCTCTAGCAAGTTACCAGGTACTGATCTGGTTATCTATGGGGTAACTTTCATTGTCAGATAACTGAAAGCACAGAATAACAGAGAACATCAAAGTTGAAAGGGATATTAAATAAGATCTTTATGAACAGAGATTGCTTGTTTGCACTAACACAGTAAGTGCATAATATCTAAACTGAATCTGTTGACCTCAGAGACCATCTAATACAATCACTATCTGAACAATAATCCCTCCTTACTTCTCAAAAATTATCATCCATTCTTCACTTTCAGAGTTCTAGCAAGGGGGAGCCTACTACCACAAGAGACAGCCTATTCCATCTCTGAATAGCTCTAATTGTTAGGAAGCTTTTCCCTACCTCATGTCTGCTTCTCTGGATGTGGTTTGATATTGTGAGAATTTTTTCAACATGCCTTGTGGAGGCAAGCATATGGAAGAATTAACTTAAAGTGGTTCTTTTTATAAACTTTGCTTACCACATATTAAATAACTCTAGTGACAAGGGTATTTTACCCTGTAACGTAGTTTGGCATGAATTCTCAAGACATTTCATATCTAATCATAGAGTATACTGAGCTATGACTTGAATTATCTGATATAAGCCTTATTTCTAAAAAACACAAAAGAGCTAACAATGGCTAAAGGGACCACCTATTCACAGAATATTCCTATCACATTCAGACTATGATGCCACAAGGACCACTAACTCCTTCATAGTTTGGCTTAGAAAGACTTTACATCAAAAATTCAATTCTTTCCAGGCAATATTTTAATATTTATTTTATTAAGGGAGGAGGAAGATTTCCCAAAGTACTACTTTTGATATCTTACTCTATATGCAGTAGAACTGTTAGCTCAGCAGAATCTTTCCTAAGTAAACTTTTAATGGGTCCTAACCTCAAGTAATTAGAAAGGAGGTTCCTATGGGATAATAATACAAAAGTGAGAAAAACTGAATGAAATGGTAGTTCCTGCACCTGAAAAATAACAGCACTGCTGCAAATAAGGCAGGAAAAGCAGAGGCTGCAATTTTTCTCCTTAATCTAATCTTTCCCCTCAAATAATATCATTTTAGCCAAAAGAATAATAAGAAAAAAGGAAAGAAATATGTTTCCTGTCAACAAATACATTTTCACAAACTGAAATTTAAAAATTTGCATTTAAAAAAAAAAAAAGAACTGACTGCAACTTTTATTGTCCAGCTGGCTGGTCAAGACCTGGTCAGCTTCTCCATATATACCCTCCCCTTACCTGTTCCAGGAAATTGGTTGTTTTACATACTACCACAAAGCTGTAAATTTGGCATTTATAGTTTATTGTCAGTGACTGATTTTCTTTAAGAACTATCAGAGTATAAGCAAGGCAACGACCAGAGTGTCCTATATATAAAAACCATGAGTACAGTAGAATAATTAACTGCTCATTGGCCTTGAACTTGCTACTTTAAAAAAAATAATGTCATATTGACTTTATGCTGTCAAACTTCAAGCCTCATTCTTCCTCCTGTGTAATTTGTGCCAGCTGCAGTGTACCATAAAACTGGGGTGAGAGAACAAACCAACTCTTATCTAAACACCTGTCATTCAGGATTGGAACAGCTTAAAAGCTGATCAGCTGAGTCAGAGCAGGCTGGACATCTCCTTTTAAGCAGAATAAACAGAACCAAACTGCAAATAAACAAAACTTGGCACGACTAAAGGAAAGCTAAGCTTTAAACACTTTGATCATGGCTGAAATTAAGAGGACCACCAGCATTTTACTGTCAAATATTCTTGTCAGTTACCCAGCCTACAGAAACCACTGCAAAGGCTGGGTTTTGTTCATTTCATAAGTTTCATCTCTGTTCTGCCACAGGATCAGCATTACAGGCTTAAAAGTTATGGATTTCTTGCAGAAATAAAAAAACTGCACCATATTTCAAGTTAAATATCTCTAATATTTGTAATTTAATCTGTGGTTTATGGATTCATCTATCTTATATTCTCTTTTCAAAGAACTCTGCAATAAGGCTTTTCGAGGACTCTTTCAGTGAAGAACGATTTTTCTCTCTTTTTTTTTTTTTTCAAATCAGCATAGAAAACTTTCCATGAAAAGAGTCTCCAACCCAAAATGCCTTTTATGGACAGGTCATAACTTCCATGGACTTTGGTTTCTTGATTTATAATGAAGAATATAACAAGATATATACATATATACAATGAAGAATATAACAAAAGGGTTAGGCTATATTATCTTTACTTACAATCAAGCATTATATAATTCTATGATTTTGTGTAACTGTCTTCTAATCTTTGCCATAACTCAACATTGAGTAAAATAATCTCCAGTTGACTCTTCTTAAGAATAACGTGGGAATACCCATTTTAAAATATTTTGTTGGTATGTAATTTGTGGACATCCATACAGACAGTATCATTGAGATGCCTTCAGAATTTCAATATCATGATTTGTTTCTCTTTTCTGTTCCTTTCAAAATTGAGCCAAGGGAAAATTAAGAAATATTCAGAACTCAAGTGTCAAATCACTGACCATTCTTGGACTCCACTATTTTAGTGTCACTAAATAGTTATTGTATTTAAAAGATGGATCAATGAGCCATGGACTAAAAGAAAATGGCATTAATGTAGAAAAGGAAAGTGAATACAGGCCCTTTATGTGCTAAATGCACACTACACCTAGTGTAACAGCACATATAATGTGTGACAAACATAACACAACCAGCTGAAATACTCAAAAGAGAATTATGGCAGAAAACTGGAGGGTCACAGCTTAGTAGCAAAGAAAAGTGGCCTACTTAAATTTATGACAGTCATGAAGATCATGGAAAGGGAACCTACAGTAATTATGTAAATGGAATAAACTGTACAGAGACACAGAGGAACCCAGGAAAATGTCTAATCCCTCTTCTACCCAAAATTCTTCATGGACTTGAAAATAACTCTAGTATCCCACATGTAAGTCTTCTCCCATTTATGTGCTAAATTCTAACAGAAATAAACATGAAAAAATTACTAGTAAGAACATATGCAAGGAAATAGGGAGCTATGTGATACAAACTGAGAAGTTTGTGAGTACCTAAAAAGGGAAGTAGTAGTCCCTATGAGTAAGCAAACATTCACTTAGAAGTCATCACAAAATAATAGGAATAATACTAAACCTCCCTCATTTCCTTTTTTCTGAATGCTTACTAGACTTTTAAATCAAGAAAGTATTCTAGATATATACATATACACATGTAAATATATATTATATATATGGGTTTCTGCAAGGCACATGATAAAGTCATGATGTCATTTTTAAGAAGATAGACGTAGGTTGGATACATCCCAGTGAAATCCTAGTTGTATAATGATCATAAATAGTCTTAATTAATATATTTATATCATCAGGTGAAAAAATTTCCAGTAGTATGCCACAGGACTCAGTTCTTGTTACTGTTCTGCATAACATTTTTAAATCAACAGATTCTTATTCTATAGGTTAGCAATAGAGACTAAACCTGTGATTTCATTAGTATCAGGAATTCCTAGAGGAAGAAACGCCTTCTAATAATGCAAATCAGAGCCTTCTCTGAATTTATATTCTTAGAGTACTGCCAGGAGCTTTGATAGATTAAGTGCTTTGCTCAGGGTCACAAAGACAGTATGTGTAAGAGCTGACACTTAAAACTATGTCTTTCTTGTTTTCAAGGCTAGCTCTATATAATGGCAGGCCACCTCTTAGAAATACATAATGACAGGCATATTCACTGACTGTGGATGCCACAAAGCTATGAGATAAAATCATTGCACTGGAAGACAAAATCAAGACTCAAAAAAGACTACACAGGCCTGAATAATAAGTCTTGAATCATGGATTTAGAGCTGGAAGAGATGCTGAAGTCATCTAGTCCAAACCTCTCATTAACAGAGGAAGAAAATGAGACCTAGAGAGGTTAAATGACTTGCCCAAGGTTACACAGTAAGTAGTAGAAGTAGCATTTGAACCTAGGTCTTCTGACTACAAAGTCAGTACTTTCTCTTCCACTGTATTACACTGAAATTTAAGAGGGATAAATATAAAATTCTACATTTAGGCTAAAATTATTAACTTCCAAGTTCAGGATGAAAGGCCTAACTTAAGAAAAATTCATATGAACACAGTTAATTCAATCACAGGCTTCATTAATAGAGATACAGTGTGTAAAAGTATGGAGATGATAGCCTTATGATAGTTTCATTACTTCATGAACTCCAAACTTGATCCTCTTTCTCAATGTATCTACTTCTGTTAGTGGTGCCTCTATTTTCCCCAATCACCTAGATGCAAAATGACAGTCAGCTTTGATTTCCTTTCTCCTTAACCCTCACACCCAATTACAGTCACTAATTAACCTCTGTTAACACCTCCACAACATTTCTTGCATCTATCCCTTCCTCTCTATTCTTATACTACCATCACCCTAGTTCAGTGTTTCATCATCTGTAATATGGTCTTCTGTAATAACCTCCTAATTGATGTCTCTGCCCCCAATATCTCCCCAATGCCAGTCTATTATTTATGCAATTAGAAAAATAATCTTCCTAATGAACAGGTTTGACCATATCATTTCCTTCTCGAAAATATTTACTTCCCAAGTAAAAAATAAATCTGTTATCTTGATATTTAAGGCTTTTTATTATCTTTTCTTTGCTCTCATCCTGAATTCTCGCATCTCTGTGTATTTGCAGAGGTCATAAACAATGCCTACACTATGTTTCCTCCTAAACTATCCTTTATGAAATTCTCTTCCTTCAAGGTCCACCTCAGTTCACACCTCTTCTATAAAGTCCTCCCTGATCTCCTCAGCAATTTGTCTTTTATTCATATCACATTCTACTTTGTATCATACTTGTTTGAGGATGTATGTCTCAGTAGATTAAAAGCTCCTTCAGGGCAGAGTTTGTGTCCTTTCTTTTTATGAGACTTAGCCCAGTAACTGATACATACATATTTTTTAATTTATTAAATGCTGAAATGAATAATGTATTTTGTACTAGTGCATAGCTCAATTTAATCGTCTACTAAGCACCTACTCTGTACAAAGCAATGGAGGAGATACACAAAAGTGTACATAAAACACAATCTGTTCTCTCATGGAGCTTACAATCTAATGGAGAATATCGCAGATAAGTGATAACCATACTGTATAATAATACATGCTAAGTATATAAGTCACAACAGGATGAACTAAAATTCATAAACTCATGACCAAAAATCAACTAGCTATGAAGTATCTGGAAGACTAAAATTAGACCAGAAAGGAGTCAAACAGTAGAGGAAGAGAAGGGTGTAGAATGATCAGGGAATTATCAAAGATCTGTCAAACAAAGGTCAAGTTCATGGAAGGTCAACTAAAATGAAGTAAATTTCAAGAGTGTTGACTAATGAAGTCAGGTAAATAACACAGGGGAAAGGAGGAAGGGAATAAACATCCAATGGGCATTGTAATAAATGCGTTACAACTATCATCTCAATTAGCTGAACTTCGGTTCAACTAAGCAGGGTAAAAAGTCTACAAGATCATATTAGTTAAAACAAGTAGCATTTGTAAGCAAGTGACACTAAAAAGAAGCCCTGATGCCAGGGCAGAGGTTATTTTCTTTCTCAATGTGCACTCTCTTGTATTATCTGTTGGGTGTAGTGAGTACAAGGTCTGTAGTCAGTATTGATCAAAGCCAGGAAACTACAGATATTTGCTTCTGATTCATACAAAGGCAGAGGAGGTAGGATCACAGGAATGTCCTAACACTATTTCAATTATCTACTAAAGAAAACAAACCATAATAAACTAGGTCCACTTGTATAAAAAGGCATATGTGATGGCATTTGATTTCTTTAATTAAAATGCAATAAATACTTCATTGACACAATTTGATTTTTTTCCTAAAGAGGAAATTCATAGTAAAGTACATAATTATCAGTCAATCTGGAATGAACTGAGTTTTTTACTGTTTCTATGACCACTTTGAAATATTCATATTGATTTTGGTTTATTTCTACTTATGGAATACAAATACTAGTTACACAAATCAGTAACAAAGGGAAATTTTCCAAATGATCTGGGACTTAAGGCAGCAAAGTTACAACCATCACTTTCAATCCACTGATACTCAAGAAATAATTTGATGATCATTCACCTACTCCTAGAAGATTCAGTTCTTCCAAAGATAGTTAAGTCCTCTATCAAAGAGATATTTACTCCAAAAATGCCTGAGATTTCCCATCCCAAAAAAGTAGTAGTTGAGATTTTCTGAACTCCAAACTCCTTATATTATTCCAGTTGCAATAAGTGAAAACATAAAAGAACAAGAAAATAAAAAGGATAGTAGCTAATTTTAAAGTGGTAGTAGCTATTATTTTCTTTCTTATCTCAGGGAATGCTTTGAGCCCACAAGGAGGATTTCCCATGATTGAAGATGGCAAATAGTAGCATTTGTCCATTGCTACCATTGAGTAACTGAGATTGTATAAAAAAAGCAGGGAGAAAGGAGATTTCAAAAAGAAATCTATACCCTTAGTTAATATGTTATCTAATACACAGTACATAAATATATACACACGTGTGTGTGTGTGTGTATGTATACATATACCTATTCACTACATTGTTAATTCAACTATAATTCAAGGCCTTGAATATTGTTTTAAATTTGCTGGTACAATTATCTGTTTACAGTTTTTCTTCCAATAATGTTGAAACGGTTGGGAAAGGATTTCCATTTCAAAGGAAAAATATGTTTAACAAGTAATAAATGTTAAAAAAAAGTATTAGTATGTTCCTAAATGTAGCTCAACTTCAAATATTAAAATACTGAAGCTAAAGGAATAAAACTTTAGCCATTCTTAATGTGATTCAAATCATGGCCTAAACACATATAAACACACACACACACACACACACACACACACAATGTGCCTGTGAAAAGATTTGTTTGTTTTTTAAATTTGATTATTTACCTAGGAACCATTAAACTAGGGACATATGTCCAAACCAATTTTACTTTTTTACTATCTAAACTACCTGTTGACTTAAGTGTTTAAAGCAGAAAAAAATAAAAAAGCATTAAATTAGTTTTATTTATACTTAAATTTAAAGGGAAAGAAAACATTAAAATTGGCAGTTTGAATTAACTGGCTTATTTAACTATTTTTTAAATTGAGATAAGATATTGCAATCAAGTTGTTCTGAGAACTGACTAAAAGCTTCAAATTCCAAATAGTTTGCTACTACATAAATTTGACGTTGTTATTTCATTTTCATAAGATTTATATCCTACCTAAGTCCAAAAGGAAAAGGAGCTTATAAATTAAAATACAAAGAAACATAGGACTGGGGATAAAAAAGAAGTTTCCATCTACAGCAAACTATTAGATACGTGAAATAAACCAATTACTACAATGAAACATTGAATCTGGTTCTATAAGCATGGTTATTTTGTTATGTTTAACTCTCCCTGACTTCAAGTAAAGTTCTTTAATGGCTTTGTCACTGTAACCTTCATTTTTCATCAATTCAAAAGAGGGGACTGATAACATCTGATTGGTCAAATAAGAATTCATGGACCTCTCATCAGTTAGTGGATCATCACATGATTGAACCAATTCCATCACTAAAAGTAATGCAATTTTTAACAGCTTAACAATTAAAATTAATAAACTACATGATGAGAGTCCTTCTTCACTCTAACCCAGATTCGACATGCCAAATAACAGACAATTGATTTCAGTTTTTCAGGAAACATGGAAGAGAGGCACAGCCTTCATTTTCAAAACACTTAGACTCTTCCCTAGCTGCAAAAATTTTAACTTATACTTTCAAAATGTATCTTAGGGAAAAGAAAGGTAAGTACCTATCTTTAATAGGGGGTAGAAGCTAAATGTCACGTCCATAATTCAAAAAGGAAAAGAAAGAAAAGATTTTCAGATTTCAATTACAACGTGAGCATTTCTCTCCATAATCTAGCATGGAAGGCTCCATCGTGCGCCTGCCTGAGATCGTCGCCCTAAAGAAGAAGTACAAAGCTTACCTCTATATAGATGAAGCACACAGCATTGGGAGCTTAGGCCCGAGAGGCCAGGGGGTCGTGGATTACTTCGGAATGGATCCTTGTGATGTTGATGTGCTCATGGGAACGTTCACCAAAGGCTTTGGAGCTGCTGGAGGATACATAGCTGGAAGAAAGGTAGGGTGTGTACATCCTGAAAATAATCTCTAATTCCATCCTTGTGAATTTAAGAAGGCCAGATTTCCTAGGCATAAGCCATAAAGCAAATTAACCTGCCACATAGAATATTGAGCATCCCACTGCTTAGACTCATATTCAGATATTTGGTTCAGTCTTTCAGTCATGTCCAACTTTCATGACACCATTGATCACAGCATGCCAGGACCTTTTCTCCTCCACTATCTCCTGAAGTCTGTCCATGCTCAAGCTCATTGCTTCCATGTTGTTATCTGTCCATTTCATCCTCTACCATCACTTTTCTCCTTTTGTCTTCAATCTTTCCCAACATGAGAGTATTTTCCACTAAGTCCTGTCTTACCATTATGTGGCCAAAATATTCAAGCTTCAGAAATGGTATTTGTTCTTTCAATAAGTAGTCTCACTTAATTTCTTTAAGTATCTACTGATTTGATCTCCTTGCTGTCCAAGAGACAGGGGTTGTTTGTTATAACATGCTCAGAGATTTGCAGGATTGACTATCCTATATTTCACAGTCTCTATTCACTTCCCTTTTTAGAAATCTCTCATTCTCTAATTTTGTAAATATCACTCACAGTGACTCAGCAAATACTTCCACAATTTCTTTAAGCCCCCAAGCTTATAATTATTCTGCCCTAGCCTGGAATTCTTCTAGGACAACTAGCTGCTCTTTCTACCATCTATTAACTTATCAGGGGTATCACCTCCCTTTGGATATTTTTTTCTGTCACTTCTATCACAATGGTCATTCTCCTTGGCAGAGAAAACAAAATCCAAAAAAAAAAAGCTTCTTGCCATCCATTGTTGTGAGTTATCATCACTTCTACTCCTAAGAAAAGAGTTCTACCCTTTCTTCACATTTCCTCTGATATACACATTCTTGTACTAAGCCAGGCTCAATCCATTCCAAGCTTTAGCATTCCTGATACTGTTTTTACAGAAATATGTCATGCTCTTATAGTTACCGTTACTTGCCCTTACTTTCATCAACTATATATCTTAAAACCCAAGTTTGTTGTCAGCACTCCTTGACCTAGCACTGGCATCATTCTCAACTTGCTGTAGCCACTGCCCCAGAAATAATCCTCTCCATTATCTCCATCCCTCACCCCTGGCCCCAACCCTTCCCTCTCCTCCACATAGTTCCTTCACCATCTGAGACATCTGACTCATTTTTCAGGGTGAGGAGAGGATGGGGGTGGTGGGGAGGCAGTGCTACCAAGAAAGAGCTGCTGAGATGAGTTCAAGAAGATAGAGGCACTGGTTACAATTGAAGCTCAGAAACCAGCTGAATATTCTTTTGGAACAAGAGTCTAGATGCCAGTAAAAGGTCTGTGGCTTGAGACTAACTGAATCTGCTCATGATAATGGCCTTTGGATGACTGCAAGACTGAGGGACTTCCAAGCGAAAAACTTTCTTAGACTAACTCAGTTCTTTGGTTTTGACACAGAGACTTTTCTTCTGACTCACTGGACAGTTTTTTATCCAACATGAAGGTACAGCGCAAACACCCTGAATGTGTGGGATTAAGTTGTTTCTCTCTGGCTGTGAAATCTACAAAGGAAGAGAGAAATGTCCCATTCGTCATTGATCTGAATATACCAATACAAAATCAGTTTCTATAGGGCAGTGGAGCCAATACGGTGGAGTAGAAAGACACACATACGCAGGGTCTCCCGTCATAGCCCATAAAATACCTGTACAGAGGGACTCTCAACAAATTTTGGAGCAGCAGAAGTGGGGAATAACAGAGTGGAGGAGATTTCCAGGCCAGGGTGACCTGAAAGGCCCACAGGAAATGTGGGTTGCACAAGAAACATGGGTTGCATTGGACATGGAGCAGAGCACGGAGCCCAGCTCAGCCTTGACTACGAGGTTCCTGAACAGCCCTTGGGGGAGGAATCTCCAGTCATGGAATCCCCCAGTTCCAGCAACAGTGGTTCAACGATCCCTCAACCCAAAGGGCCAAAGGTCAGTGATGGGGTTTTTCCAGTTGGCCAGGAAGGGAGAATATTCTTCCCATAGCTCCAGCCACAGGTAGTGGCCTCAGAGGCTACATAGCAGGCACAGCAGCCACAAACATTTTTGGAGCTTAAAAACCCTGGGGGCATTGAAGAGCTGTTTCTTGGCAAGATGGTCTTTGTCTCACACTGAATGGTGGACCTGCCCATCCAGCTTATCTGAAAATCAGCCCCCAATGCTGACTTGGGAACTGCAGGCCAGGTGGCTGTGGAGAGGTAATTGCTAAGATTCTGGGCCCAAAATCCCTCTGTGTCCAGACAAGTACACACTTGATTATGCCACATTGGAGGAACTGAGATCTTACAGATTCCAAGAGTATACCCTACTTTTGACAATGGACTCAAAAGTCAAGTAACTGGTTGCGAAAAAATGCCCAAAAGGGGAGGAAAAATAAGAAAATAGTAGGTTACTTTCTTGGCGAACAGATATCTTCTTCCATCCTTTCTGATGAGGAAGAACAATGCTTACCATCAGGGAAAGACATAGAAGTCAAGGCCTCTATATCCCAAATATCCAAAATAAATATTCAATGGGCTCAGGCCATGGAAGAGCTCAAAAAGGATTTTGAAAATCAAGTTAGACAGGTGGAGGAAAATTTGGGAAGAGAAATGAGAGAGATGCAAGAAAAGCATGGAAAGCGGGTCAACACCTTACTAAAGGAGACACAAAAAAAATGCTGAAGAAAATAACACCTTGAAAAATAAGCTCTCTCAATTGGCAAAAGAGGTTCAAAAGGCCAATGAGGAGAAGAATGCTTTCAAAAGTAGAATTAGCCAAATGGAAAAGGAGGTTCAAAAGCTCACTGAAGAAAATAGTTCTCTCAACATTAGAATGGAACGGATAGAGGCTAACGACTTTGTGAGAAACCAAGAAATCACAAAACAAAACCAAAAGAATGAAAAAAATGGAAGATAATGTGAAATATCTCATTGGAAAAATAACTGACCTGGAAAACAGATTCAGGAGAGACAATTTAAAAATTATGGGACTACCTGAAAGCCATGACCAAAGAAAGAGCCTGGGCATCATCTTTCATGAAATTATCAAGGAAAACCGCTCTGATATTCTAGAACCAGGGGGCAAAATAAATACTGAAAGAATCCATCAATCCCCACCTGAAAGAGATCCTAAAAGAGAAACTCCTAGAAACATTGTGGCCAAATTCCAGAGTTCCCTGGTCAAGGAGAAAATATTGCAAGCAGATAGAAAGAAACAATTCAAGTATTGTGGAAATACAATCAGGATAACACAAGATCTAGCAGCTTCTACCTTAAGGGATAGAAGGGCATGGAATAGGATATTCCAGAAGTCAAAGGAACTAGGACTAAAACCAAGAATCACCTACCCAGCAAAACTGAGTATAATACTTCAGGGGAAAATATGGTCTTTCCATGAAATAGAGGACTTTCAAGCATTCTTGATGAAAAGCCCAGAGCTGAAAAAAAAATTTGACTTTCAAATACAAGAATGAAAAGAAGCATGAAAAGGTAAACAACAAAGAGAAGTCATAAGGGACTTAGTAAAGTTAAACTCTTTACATTCGTACATGGAAAGACAATATTTGTAACTCTTGAAACTTTTCAGTATCTGGGTAGTTGGTGGGATTACACATACACACACACACACACATACACACACACATAGAGAAACAGCGAGCACAGGGTGAATTGAATAGGATGGGATCATATCAAAATAATGAAATTAAGCAATGAGAGAGAAATATATCAGGAGGAGAAAGGGAGAAATAGAATGGGGCAAATTATCTCTCATAAAAGAGGCAAGTAAAAGACTTTTCAGTGGAGGGGAAAAGGGGGGAGGTAAGAGAAAAAAACATGCAGCTTACTCTCATCACATTTAATTAAAGGAAGGAATAAAATGCACACTCATTTTAGTATGAAAACCTATCTTACAATACAGGATAGTGGGGGAGAAGGGGATAAGCAGAATGGGAGGGATAATGGAAGGGAGGGCAGTGAGAGGAGGGAGCAATCTTGGGGAAGGATAGGATCAAAAGAGAGAATAGAAGAAAGGGGGGGCAGGATAGGATGGAAGGAAATATAGTTAGTCTTACACAACGCAACTATTATGGAAGTCATTTGCAAAACTACACAGATATAGCCTATATTGAATTGCTTGCCTTTCCAAAGGGAATGGGTGGGAAGGGAGGGATGAAGAGAAGCTGAAACTCAACGTTTTAGGAACAACTGTTGAGTATTGTTCTTGCAACTAGGAAATAAGAAATACAGGTAATGGGGTATAGAAATTTATCTTGCCCTTCAGGACAAAAGATAAGATGGGGATAAGGGAAGGGAGGGATATTAGAAGGGAGGACAGATTGGTGATAGGGGTAATTAGAATGCTCAGAGTTTTGGGGTAGGGGAGGGGAGAAATGGGGAGAAAATTTGGAACCCAAAATTTTGTGGAAATGAATGTTGAAAACTTAAATAAATAAGTTTAAATACAGAAAAAAAATCAGTTTCTAAACTGATGAGAATAAAAAAGATTGTATTAGAGGTGTGTTGGAAAGTCAAAGCTACTACTTACTGCCTTTCAGTTTCTGCAGCTCTATTATTCATCCACTCATTGAAAACTTACCATTTGAAAGGATATCAAACCCGAGTTTTGAAAGATTGGAAGCTTGGCTTAAGGCATGCCACTGTAGGATTATGTTTTCTAAAGCAAAGTCCTCTGTATTGGCCTTGTCTATAGCTGCACAGGAGATTCAAGCACAGAAATTTATAGAATTGACAGAAGATGCAGAATGTCTTCAGAAACATTCCAAGATAAATTGCAGAGATCTGACCTTCTGGCAGAAACTTGTAGCAAATGCCTAAATGAATACTCATCAAAAGAGTGTTCTAAACCAAATGTTCAGAAGGTTAAAGTGCATTGTGTCTGGCCATAATGCACATCAGTTGAAGTATAGTTATTACAAAATGGCTCATCTTCCAACAACCCCCTGAACCTGGGTCTTAATTGGATTCTTATGGTGAAGAAATTCAGCTATTTTGAGGGCTTGTTTCACATCAGAACTGTGGATTCCAATATTAGAATGTACTTAAGCAATGAAGTCTGAAACATAGGAACCAGGTTAGCATTGATGTTTTCAAATTTGAGGGGGAAAAGAGGATATAGTTGGAAACTGATTATGTATACAGTAATTGGAAATGTGTTCAGAATTAAATTAAGATTCTCTTTAAAACATGTTTGTTAAAACTAAAAGTTAAATGTGAAACCCTAATGTAGAATAAGGACAGGAGACTATGCTGTAAATTGACAATTAATACTGACCAAATCTAGTAGTATCTGGATTGGTATACTGATTAGAGGTAGTACTGATGGTAAAGTGCAATTGACTTTAATTGATGTCATTTAAATTAGGATGAAAGTTCAAATAAAAACAGATCAACTTTGGAAAAGTGATATGATGCACTTTAGTAAATGGTCAGGGTTACTAGTCTTTCAGGCAATATAAACAACCTTGTTAAAGCCTCAAACAACTAGATAATCCAATAATACTAAGGATTTACTTTTGTTTGGCATATTTTTCATTTATATTTGACTATAAAATTGTATTAAAGTTGCAGACAGACATGTTAAATTTAAGCGATCTTCAACATTTTCCTAGGGAACAAGTGATATGGTATACAAAGTTTTATATAGAATGCTTTTTTATCTCAATATCTAGCCCCTCAGAAAAAAATTCATTTCAATCGTACTCTCACAATCTGCCAATCGGAAACCTCAGCTGTGTCTTTCTAAAGTAATATATGCCAATGCTAACACTCTACAGTTTTTAAATAAGGATTACTGTTGGTATGAAACTGGATCATTAATATAGAGCTTTGTATTTAAAAGCAGTACATATGGGGTATGCTATTGTCATAACACTCCTGTAACAATTCAATTTAAAGAGAATAAAGTGAGTTATCTATCCAGATTCAAGTAAGCAACAATTTAACTAATTATGTCGTTGTTGGAGCACTTAAGGCTAGTTGTAGACTAATGAATCTAAAGTAACACACAGGGTTGGGAAAGTACATAGTTAATCACTAAAATATATAACTTAATTTCCACAAAACCTAAAGCTAGTTCTTTGACATCATGTTGAGGGAAGAGGTGAGAATCCAAAACTTCCCTTTAAAGATAAACCAAAGAACCAGAGTATGTTTCATATTTGTAAAGCATTTTATAGATGTACTCTTCACTTACTCCTAAACACCTGATTCATTCAAGAATTTCTTTTCTAATTCATCAATGCAATTTAAGTTTGCTGAAGCAACCTAACACAGTACCATTATGTTCTGGTACCAAGAAAGGGACCTTTCGAATAAAACTACTGAAATGCAAAAATAAATAATAAATGAAATTAAGTTTGTTGAGGAATTCTCTGTGCATACACATCGGTCTCTTCAAACAATTATCATTTTTCTGCTTCATCAAAACTCTTTCCCTTTCTTTCTTCAGAATTTCATTTTTCAAGGCTTCCAAACCCTCCAACTACAATTTCTCTTATAGAATTTTAGTCCATGACATCTTTCTTATACTATCTCTGAACCTCTGAAATCAGTTTTCTCCAATCAAAAATACAGTCTGACAATGCCTGGTTTACCTCTTCTCCATCATAAACTCTAAGGAGGGTACAATCACTGTCCAATATTCCTATCATATCCACTCCCAATCGCCAAGTACCTCACTGATAATGAGAATCAGATTAAAGTTCCTCTACATTTTGAAAGTTGAAATTATCATTAAGTCAACAAGTTATTAGCCACTCTTTTAGCAGAGAAATAGTTTTAAGCATGTCTGCACAACTAAAATTACCCATCCTGCCAAGAATGTGATGTTTCCAGAACCCCTGATCTATTTCCTATTTCTGTTCAGATGGTCTGTGGTATATACTCTTATCACCAAACTGATTGTTTTTCTGATCTTCAACCAAATGTTTTAAACTATGTTGTTTTTTGGTTCCTAGATTTCCTTACCAGTGTATATTCTTAACATACAGTGCTACCCTGCACCTACCTTGGAGACATGACATGGATAAAGAGCAAGGCAAAGGATGTTAGGAATGGTCAGACAGATAAAAAGGAAAACAAGGTGAAAGAGGGTCATGAAAATTCAGAAACAAGAGATTATTCAAAAGTAAAGAGTGGTCAATTACATAAAACGCTACAGAGAAGTCAATAAGGATGGGGGCTGAGAAAGGAACGTTAGATATGGCAATGAAGAGATCACTAATTCTACCTTCTGGGACCAAACAGCTAAGACTAGTTCCGTTGCCATATTAACAGTTCTTCAAAGAATTGAATACAGCTAACGCATGTCTTTCCTGAGTCTTCATTTCTTGCTCTTCTTCTAAAAATTTTCCCCAACTTCAATTCAATCTCTGACCTTCACAAATATGAATTCCTCCATATCAACTTCCCAACTTCCTTCCATATGCTATTCAATTCAGTTCTTCCTCTCCTCTCTAGCTTCCCTCACAACAATCACCCCAAGCTAATTGTAGAACAAACATTTTGTATTTGTGCAAATTTTCTCACTTCTCCCTCCCAGCCCCAGCAGAATATAAGCTTCCCAGCACTAAGAATTATTTTTGTTTTGTCTTTGTATCCCCAGTGCCTAGCATTATGCTTGATATGTGTGTACACATATATATAAAATAGTTGCTTAATCATTTTTTAAATTAATTGAATACCACAAAATAATAGTACTGTGTAAATATACATTGTCTTCTATAAGCCTTTTAGTTCATGAATGACAACTCATATTTATATACTTTACAGTTTACAAAGTACTTCTGCATATATTATTGCCTTTAATAAGTAACATATACATTATGTATAAACTGTAATATAAATCCATTATTAAAGCAGAGAATCTAATAACATTGTTCTTTACCTCGCTGATTCTGATAGCATATAGTACAATAAGTACATGGAATAAGTCAATTTTCATAAAAATCTAGATAACTATAGTGATTTTCATGTCCTTTATATTATTCAGTGACTTCTATTTTGGGCCTCGGTTTCCTATATGTACAAGAGAAGACAGGCCTAGATTGCATCAAAGATCCCTCTCAGCTCTAAATCATGAGTTAATTTGTAACTCCTCCTCCTTAACGTTGTGCTGTAGTTTTATATTCTGACACTAGATGGTAGAAAGAAACAGAAAATGAGATAGAAGCCACCAATACAGTTAACAGAACACTGAGGGAAAGGGGAGGACCTCAAAAATCAGCTGGTCTAGTATTAAAAAGAAAAAAAAATCATTGTCTTGTACTCTGGGAAACAAAATTCAAAACCCAAAGTTTTTTGTTTGTTTGTTTTTTGTTTTCTTCATGGGGAGTAAAGGGTACAAAGCATGGTGTGGTACTGGACTTTGAATCAGAAGAGACCTGGATCTAAATCCCTTCTCAGACACGAGTCGTATGACCTCAGATAAGTCACGTATGTTAGCTACCCAAATCGTTATTATAGCATCAAATAGAATAATATAGATAAAGCCTTAAAGCATCACATATGAATGGTGTTGCTTGATCCAGGAGCTCTAGCCCGCCAGCTCTCACTGGGCTGGTCCCTGCAAGGGCCGCTGGAGCTTCCATAGAGAGTTCATGGTTTCCTGGATGTCGTCCGTTCTTCACAGTCTACAGGCTCCGTTTCTAAAGTAGCCTGTGAATGAGAATGGGCCAGTGCGTGCTTCCATTTAAGAAAGTCACACTGTGGAGTTTTGAGAAGCATCAGCGCTTCCCTTCTTCTCTTTACTTCAGGCTCTCGCTGCATAGATTTTCCTCTGAGTGTTGACTTTGTAGAAACGTTCTGAGTCTGATTTGTTGTTGTTAACTGAAAAAGATATACTGTGCAATCACAAGAACCCTTGATTCAAAAGTAGTTGCTCACCTTTCCACTCGGCACTTCAAAAAATAGAGTATCTCATGATTCTCAGAGGTTAAAAAGTGTGACAAAGGAATTTTTTTTTAAATTTGCATTACTGGGAAATTTCTCGAAAAATATTCAAAATCAGTGGTACTGGATTTTTTAAAAAGCTACTACTTTTGCAAATGTAACAATTCAAAATTTTTATTTTCTTAAGTCTTAAGAAAATTCAAATAGATGTTCAATTGGTTGTCAGCTAACCTCAGCTGATCTCTCAATCAGGTCCCAAGGCTTGGCGAAATAAAACCTGATATCTCTCAGCTATAACTATAAATGGTAGTATTAACATTAGAATGCATGTACGAGACTCTGGCATCCCATCATGAAATGGAGATAACTCTGGATTCACAAAGGCTAATGCCACCTGTACATGGTAACGGTATCTTGCATTTACACATAAAGTTTCTCTATGAATCTCAAAGTTACAGCTTTATAGTAGCAACTAAATAAATCCTTGGTAGGTTAGGCATCATGGTACAACATTTCAAACCAATGCATAACAAGGATGATTGAATTATCTGAGTTGATCGGGAAAATCAAATTACAAATAGCTTAGTAACCAACAGTGAGGAAAGGACAGAAAAACAAACTGACCAAATTAGAGTTTATTCTATAGCTTTTGGACAATGACAAAGTATCAAGTATTTTCAAATGTTTCCCCTCTCTCAGTATCCCTTCCCTTTGCAGGTGGGTGCATAGCATTTTCCATTTTTTGTCTACTAAACACAATAAATAGGACAAGATAGTAATCTCATTTGTTAGCAGCCTCCAGAAATCTCATATCTAGAAAAATTTTACCTAAAGGAGAAACAAATATTTGAAAACAAAGATATAAAAGGTGGTTTGAGCACAATAATGTTCACATAAACACGCACAAATACACACAAGCAATAATTTTTCCCTGATCAAGTATGAAGTATTTATTTCCCCTCATATATTCTGCCATCTCATATAGACTGAAAAATAGTAGTGGGGCTGCCTTCTTCTCTCCTCACTCCCTACAAGCCACTAAAATCCTTTCTCTAAAGCCAAGCTTTGCATCTTGCCAATTTTGAGATTTTATATCCTCTGGCTATAAGCAGCTCCAATTTGAAATCTTCTCTTTTTGGGACTCTTGAGAAAAATTCAGAGAATTCCTTCTCTCTACCCATCATAATTTCTTCTTATAAATGACTTGTTTAGAGAAAGGGATCAGCTGATAAGAATTGTTTATTTCTTTCTACTTCTCTTGTTGCTGAGAAGCTGAACCCAGAAGGATCCAGATTTTCTTAGGTGCATGAGAGGGCTTTGTTTAATATCTTCAGTGTTTTTTCATGCACTGAACAAAAACTCCTGGTCATTTCAGCCTGCAAAAGAAAAACAATAGAGTAAAGGATTTTTTTTTTTAAATGACGGTAGCCTTCAGGATTCAAACCTGCAAGGCTAGAATTCAGAACAGGAGAGTAGTAAAAAACAGGAGAAGCTGCCATAAATACAGCACACTGCTCAGCTAAAGGTTCAGTGAAGCACGTTTGGCATGGCTCTTTCAGCTTGGTGAGATTTTGCATTCACCCACAGCAAGTCTGGTTAAATCTGACTCCCTGCTCAGCTCAGCTCTGGCCCAAGTTCTTTGATATAGCTGTGTTTAACAGCCCTTTGAAGTAAATGGGGGTCATGAAATGAGCACTAAAATGTTTATTCAAACAATCCTCTTGTCTGAATTCCTTTAGCAAGGCTACCCCTGTCCTTGAACCGTGGACCTACGGGTAGGGAAAATAATCAGAATTTTGAACCAACATTTGTGCATTGTAACCTCTGTATAACTACATCTAGAGCCCACTCTAAAGCAAGACGCAACACAGAACTAAATTGCAAAAGGCCAAAGTCAACTATTAATTAATTTTTCATGATGCCTGAATGGACAAGAGAAAGGAGAAATCAATAATCAAGACTTCCACCTTCCTCGATATTCCCCAGAGCTCAATCCACAGTACCGCTTTTTGATTAGCCATTCTAAGTAATGTGAATGCTCAAATACAATCCCTGAAAAACTAGGCCAGATCAAAAAAAGAAATAAATCTGCGGGCAAGTTAAGACCTTAAATATAAATGTTATTACTCTTTTTGAAGTATACGCACTTCCATCAGAGAAGCAATGACTCGCTAAAATTTCTAGATATGTAAAAAGGGTTAAAAAAATTAGCAGGTGAAAAGAGGGCTGGCATTTTTTTATGAATTAAAAAGGTTCTTTCAACCTTTCAAAGACTTTAACTTTCATTCCTTTCACTACACACATGATTTAGTAAATTCAGTTTACTTCCCCAACACAATCAAGAGTTCATCAATCTCAATTCTAATCAAGTAATCAAAAAACATTGATGAAATACGTACTCACACTATGCTCACACTAGAATGGCAGGATCACACAAATCTAATACATGATCATTCACCCTATCCCTTTCACCCTCCCCTCCAGCCCTCTCAGGCATTTCTTCTCAAAACTAAAGTAGGAGGGGTTCAGAAACTCATGCCTCACATTTGGTATATGACCTTAGGGATTGTTCTCCTAATATTTGTAATACGTAGGGGGAGACTGGGAGAAGGAGATGTCATTATGACACATTTTACCATCCTACCCCCTACCCCCTTCAGCTGTATCTCACCAGGGTTTCTCAGCTTTGCATTTGCCTTGTTAAATGCCAAATCACTGATTGTCTCATTTTCCCAAATATACAACCATTAAAAATAATCTCACCATAGATTAACTCTGAAATTATACAACTGTTTTCTCACTAAACACATTCACTACCTCTCAAAAGTTAAACTGAATACTACAGATTTAAGTGTTTCAGGAATTCAAGAAAGAGAGAGAGAGCAATGTGGATTAATAGTCCAGGAAGGTTATCACAGAAGAGAACAGGATTTGAGGCTCAGATTTATCACTTTACTCTTAACCAGTCTCCTTTCTCAACTTTCCTGTTTTAATGACACCACTGTTTTCTCAATAATTCAAGTTTGAAACCTGAGTCATTTTTCTCCTTCTTCTTCATCCCTTATCTGGTCAAAGTCTTCATCCCTTCCTTTCATTTCTATTGTCTTTATCTTATCAATCCTCTCATTCTGTCCAAGTCATCTGCAACAACCTCTTAACAAATCTCTGTCTCTGGTTTCTAAACACTACCTTCCTCCAAACCACTCCCCCACCCACTTTCCTGTATATTACTGACAGCCAGTCTTCCCAAAAAATTTCAATTTCACATTGTCACTCTCTTGCTCACAGGCCTCCAATGGTTCCACACTGCCCATAAGATAAAAGTCCAAACTTGCTAAATATTAAAAACTGGCACATCTTTCATTACTCCCCTATCCAAAGTCTTCCACTGCCAGATGCTTATCATAACTCTCATATATATTAAAATCATCCACTGTACATCTTTTCCTGAGCTATTTTCCTGGAATGTCCACTCCCTTCTCTACCTTCCCAAATGTTACCTATCCTGCAAGACCCAGCTCAGGTCTCAGAACCACCATGAGGTTATCCCTGATCACTAATTTATATTAGTCTCTCCATTCTTTGAACCACAATACCACTTAATTGTTTCTATTACTCATTCCGGCTCTTGATTGCATTCCACTTTGTACCGTTCTAACATTGTGTAAATATAATGAATCTGTATCATAACTTTCATCTGGAGACATCTTTTCTTCTCAATTAGATTGTAAAATCCTAGAAGGCAGGATCTGTATCTCAATTTATGGGGCTTTCTAAAGACATCAACACTTTGCTTTCCTTTAATAAATATTCCTGACCAACTCTTCTGTGCAAGTCTTTATGCAAGGTATAGTGTTGAGAATACAAAGAAGCAATAAGAAATCTTCCCAGTCCAGGGTAATACATATATATAACTAAATTACAAACAACCCAAGCATATAAAACAAGGCAGGAATTAATAAATATCATGACTGATACAATATGGAATGGGAATCTAGGGAAAGGAGAGCACTTCCAATGTATCAGGGAGGGTTTCAAGGAGGAAGTGCCCTTAGAGGTGGGTCTCTAACAATGTTTAAAATTTGTAGAGGAAGAGATATAGAGAAAGCATGCCAAAAAAAGAGGACAGTTTCAACAAATGCCCAGAGGCAGCAAAATGTAAGATATGTTTGGGGAATAACATGTTTAATTTGGCTATAGTATTCTTATAAAGAGGTAGTAGAAAGCAAAACCGGAAAGGTAATTTGGGCCAAACTCACCTTGAATGGCAAGATAAGGAGTTTTTGTTTTGTTATATGTTTATACTATGCATTCCACTGAAACTGGACTACTGGTTATTCTACAAACTCATTTCATTTCCTACCTCCAAACATGCTCGGCAGTCCCTCCCCTTCCCTATCGCACCTAGAAAGCTCTCTTTCCCATTTTCTCCTTTCACAAGCCTTCTCTTCCTTCAAGGTTCAAGTACTCACCACTTCTGTAATGTAATCCCTAATCCCTACAATTAATTGTTCATGATTTCTCTCTCTCATTTGCCCAGCACACTTCCTCCTGCTTTTTATTATTTATAAATATATATAGCCATTCTTTTATTTCCCCAATAGAAATAAGTTTCTTTAATATAGGCAATATCTCTTTTACACCTTTGAATTCCAAGTGCTTAGTACAGTAGTGCCTTTCACAAGAAGATACTTGAAAAGAGCACCCAACTGGCACCATCTAGGAATAAATGACTTCTCTAAAAAGTAAAGTTCAACCTAGCCTTTGTTCAAGTTATTGCAAGTTCTGAGTGGAGTCATAATTAATTAGTTTTGCCTATAGGTTTTATTTTGGTATCAGGAGGAAGAAACAAAGGCTAAGGATTTTTCCTTCTAATGAAGATCATCATCTTATTAACAACCAGCTCAAAAATTTTCAATATTCTCCACTACTTCTATATAAAATTCAAATGCCTAAATCAACCTGGGACTAAAAACCTTTTACAACCTGACCTCTACATATCTTTCCAACTTTGTCTCCTCTTACTGGACTAGGAGGCAGTTAGCTGACTCAATGGAGAGTCAAGAGAGGCCTGGAGTCAAGAAGATTCAAGTTCAAATCCAGCCTCAGACACTTAGTAGCTGTGTGATCCTGGAAAAGTCACTTAACCTCTGCTTGCCTTAATCCACTGAAGAAGAGAAATAGCAAACCACTCCAGCATCTTTACCAAGAAAACCCCATGGACAGGTCAGTCCATGGAGTCATGAAGAGTTAGACACAACTGAATGACTCAGCAACATCAATAATGGCCTAAATGTTTCATTAAAGCTATACTGTCTCCTCAATTCAATCGGCGTGTGGGAGGGTGGGGGGTAGGAGGGTGTTGGGGATACGAAGATAGCAAAATATTGATAACACATTATTTAATGCTGTCAAAGAAAACAAATGAGCCCTAGACTTCAAGGAGTCTACAGTCTGGAAATGTAAGAAAGGCTCACACAGGCAAAAACTAACGATACTGTCTCCTATTTCTCTAGGGTGTTCTACATTACTTCCCCATGCAGTCCACATTCCAGCCAAACTAGCCCACTCCTCTTTCCCCTTCGAACAGACCTGAAGTGGGCCGTGGTGAAGATTGCCACTTCTCGTAAAATACACACACACACACACACACGTTTATTTAATCTGTATTTTGGTTTTCTTTTTTTCAGAACCTGGTGGATTATTTAAGAATCCATTCACATAGTGCTGTTTATGCTGCATCTATGTCTCCACCTATAGCAGAGCAAATAATCAGGTCTATGAAAGCTCTCATGGGACTAGACGGAACAACGAAAGGTAAGACAACAAATGTATAACAGGTCATATTTTACTCTGCCTCCCAGGGCTGTTTCTACCTTTCTTGTGCCTGGACAAATTTCAACCATGCAGAGTATATAAGTCTTTTGTTTGTGCTTCATGATGAAATATTTTACATAAAATGAGTTTCTTTAAATCAGAATGTTTTCAATGAACTTTATAAGATACCAATTTAACAAATCTAGGGCAAATAAACCCATGTGAATTTGCTATACAACTTTAGGTGGTCTTATTTCTGTACTAGTTTTTATATCACTTGTTTTTTTAAATATGGTATATCTGCTGCTCACTTTTCTCTCTTAATATACATCTCCATTTTGCCTGCTCTTTATTAAGTCCTACAGAAAGAGAATACACAGGAAGAGTAAGTATTACCTTTTAAAAGAGTGATCAGTAATCACAGAAGAAAACTAAAAATTTTGTAAATACAAAGTTTACAATTTATTTGACCTGCTCTGCTAAGGTTTTCATTTGGAGTAACTAAACGTGCGTAGTACATTATTGTGAGGACTTAATTTTTCCAAATGTCGGTTTTACCTAAATTGAAGTAAGGAATGAAGAACACAGGTTGGGAATCCTTCCATTATCTTCTCTTCTCTGCCTAGAAAGCTAACTTAGTGAGTAATTTACAGCGTAAAGTTATCCCAAACTAAAAGGCCCATACTATTGCCCTGCTATTGCTATCTTAAGGGATCTGAGGCGACTAGCATTAAAGCCTTCAGCTTTGGCTCACTGTGCTGCGCAACTGTAATCGAAGCCTAAAAAGCTTTGTTTCATCCTGAGTTTAGGGAGTGATTTGCCAGATCTGTTTCTTGATGAACGTCTTCACTTTAATCTGCAATGCAAAGCCATACGCTTCAAAGACAGGCAAGCAACTAGAATAAGGTCAATGTTTCTTTGATGCCATGGTTCAAAGATGAAATAGCAGTGCCACTAAAATGACAGTGTTTATGCAAAAACAGTCCAAAGCTAGGCCGGTGAAGAGTTAATGCAGAGACTGAGGGACGGCAGACAAACAATGTAGAACATATGCACCGTAGTCCCCTTTTCATCTCCTGTGTATAATACTTTACAGAGTTAAATGAACCGAGAGAAAAGACTTGATTTTTCATCCTAACAAATGTTGGGTGGCCTCTAAGAGCATGCAAGACAATAATTTCTTGAGGACAGAGTCCCTGTCTCATATCTATTTTGTATCTTCCTCACCACTACTACACCCCCGCCACACAGGTCAAGCATAGTGCTGAGAGCTTAATAAATATATGTTCATTAGATATAAATCAAAAAATTATTTTTTCCTCCAATGAAATCTCATCAGATGCAATTTCACATGTCAGCTAGGACTAAATGAAATGACAGAGAAATAGAACAAAGATCAAGCTTTTGTATTAACACGAGTATAGGCCCCATGATTCAGTTATTCAGCTCTTCACATCAACTCAAACTGCCCTTCCCAGAGACATATCAAACTCAAAATATCAAAATAAAATTAGCTATCTCCCAAAACCAATGTTCCTTCCAAACTTCCCTGCTTTTGTCTAAGGCCACCACCATTCCTCAAGCCTCTCTTCACTCTGCCTCATCCATTTCGAATTCCTCAGCATCTCTCACATTTGACCCATCTCATATAACCACCACTTTAGATCAGGCCCTCACCATCTCTAAAATCTTATTATGGCTTTCTAATTACTCTCTGCCTCAACTATCTCCAAATTCTAGTTCACCCTTCATACACCTCCCAAAATGATTTTCCTTAAATGCAGATGTAATCACGTCACTCCTCTCATCAATAAACTCAAGGGACTCCCTGTTGTCTCTAGGAAAAAATATAAATTCCTGAAAGAGCAATTCAAGACCTGGACCCAATCAATTTTTGCATATTTATTGTACGCCACCTCCTCATTCCCACCCTTTCCGATTCAGTCAACTGACCTCTCTATCACTCGCCAACAGTACTAATATTTATTGCTCATCTCCCATCTCAGTGTCTTTGCCCCATTAAAAAGTAAGCTCTTTTTGAGTAGTGATTGTTACATTCTTTGTATTTGTATCACCAGTGCCTAGCATATAATAAGTATTTAATAAATACTTGCTGTTTGAACTTGTCCCTTTCACTATCAGATAACCCTTCTCTCCATCCCTCACTCTGTCCTATTTCTATACGAATTATATCGTGTTTTCTAATGAGGCCAAAATCCATAGGCTCTCCTTGGTCCTAAAAGACTGAAAGCCTGGATTAAGAGCATATAAATCCTAAACGAAGGGTGGGGAACCTGAGGACTTCGTGGCCACATGCGGAACTCTAAGGCCTCAAGTGTGGCCCTTTGACTGAATCCAAACTTCACAGAATAAATCTCCTTAACAAAAGGATTTGTTTTATAAAACTTGGACTCATTTAAAAGTCTGAACCCAAGGACCTAGAAGGCCACATGTGGCCTTGAGGCCACAGGCTCCCCATCCCTGTCCAAAGCATTCATCAGCTGCTTCATTTATCACCAAGGCTGAAGTATGAAGTTAAGGCTTATTCAAAATGTAACCTACCTCTAAAAATAAAAAGCTGTAAATAAATTGTATCTGAAAGTACTATTTCTCCATCCATAAAGCAATGTGAGAATTAAGGCAAGGACAAGAAAAAATGTTATGTTGTCTCAATTATGTACATTCAAGTAAAGCTTTTCTAATTGTCCTAAATTTTCCATTTGACCATCTCTCCCATTCCCATCAGCAGGTGTTCTAAGCCTTCTCTCTTCAGTCTCTCCAAATTTCCACCAACCCTTCTGCCATCAGATATCTTCAATTCCTAATTTATTGAGAAAATATGTATCATGTACCATAACATCCCTCATTTTGTCCTACTCTACAACCTAAATCTATCTATGCCGTCACCCATCCTCTCTGCCTTGACTCCTGTCTCTGAAGAAGAAAGATTTCTTTTTTAAGAGACCCTCCCTCCAAGGTTACCAATGATTTCTTAATGATTGCTTCGGATGACCTTTGGGGATGTATCCTCCATGACCTCTGCTGACCTTTCTGCAGCTTTGGGTACTGCTGACCACCCATCTTTCTAGATACTCTTTCCACAAAAAGGGTCTATCTACTCTTTGTCTATCACCTGGAGAGAATTCATTTTCTTCCCCAACCCTCCTTAAAACTCTTAGTCCAAACTCCCCCCTATCCCTCTTGAGGGCTCATTATTCTATCAGTCAACACAGGTCATCACCAACTCCAGAGGAAATCTTTAATCTTTCTTCCTGCTCACTTCTCACGTCCGCTCAATTGCCAAATTTTGTCAATGCTAATTTTAAATATCTCAAAACTAATAACCCTTTGTCTTCAAGTAGCCACCATCCTAGCATAAGCTCATATGTCCTCTTTCTTACCTGAATTATTCTGATAACCCCTTAATTGATTTTCTTGTTTGTGATCTTTCCTCTATCCAAACCATTCTCTATACAACTACCAAAATAATTCTCCTAAATCACAGGTCTGATTATATCATTCTCTTCCATGCTCTGGCTCATACCTCCTTTTCCGGTCTTGTTTCCTACTACTCTCCTTCATAAACTCAATATTAAAACCAATCTGAACTACTTGTTGTTCCTTAAATTGGATACTTCAACTCCAAATTTAATTCATTCCCACAAGCTGACCCCATGCCTCAAACACACTCCCATCTCACCACCATCTCTCATACTATTATCTTCCTTAGAGTCTTAAATTCAGCGCCACTTCCTTCGTGAAGTCTTTCTTGACCCACCCAACTACTGATAATTCTCTTTTTTCACTCCAAAACATAAATGGAATGAATACATGTATGTACATAATATTGTATACAATTGTACATAATATTGTATACATACAATATTGTATATACATGGAATGTGTAACACATTCCATGTATTACAACATGAATACAGCATATATCTACAATATGCAATGACAGTCCTACCGTCCCCTGCCTCAGACAGACCATAAGATCCTAAATTAAAGGGAGATTAAGGTAGATGAAACTTAGAAGGAACCTAAGAGATCATCCACACCTTCACTTTACAAATGTAGAAACTGAGGTTCTAAGAAACTAAGAGACTTGTCCAGAGTCACCCAGATAGTAAATGGCACCTCTAGAGTACAATACTCTGTTTAGAGCCACATTTTAAGAAGATATTGCTCAGAAAGTATTCACAGAGGAGCTAACAAGGTGAAAGGCCTCAAAGCTCATGTCATATGAGGACTGGTTGAAGAAAATGGAGAAAAGAAGACTTAAAAGAACATTAAAATCTCTAAGTACTTGAAGGGTTGTCAAATATAGGAGGGATTAGACTTGTTTTGCTTGGTGCTGGAGGACAGAAGAAGAGGCAATAGTTCAAAGTGGCAAATTTAAGCTTACTATAATATACTAATATTAAATCTATCCATAAGGGATACCTTGTCAGGTATTAGATCTCCCTTCACTGGGAATCTTCAAGCAGATGCTGAATTACTTAGATATGTAGTAAAGGAAATTCTTTCTCAAATACAGGTTGGACTAACCGGCTACTATCGTACTTTCCATCTCTGGCATTCTGTGATTCTTGTGCACTGATTAAATTACCTATGCAGATGAGCCAAGTAGTCAATAAATGTAAGGAGGTATAAAGTATTTTAAAGAATTTAGCCAGAAGACTTAGAGGAAAAGAATGGCAGTATTTAATTTGAAAGGTAAAGTTAAATAGTATTGACCATTCCTCAGACAAAAGGAACTGTTTGTGGAGCAGGCTCTCTCTTTTTTTTTCTTCAGATAGACTGAAATGATGCTGTTCTGTGCACTGGGATGTATAATAAAAATGTTCACCAACAGAGGGCCTCCTTAGATTTATCTTTTCTGATTTTTATTTACTGAATGACTTAAGTAGTATACAAACTATTCCATCTGTGGTGGACTTGTTAAACTCTGCTTTTCAATACTTCTTATGAACCACATGATGCCTTAGTAGATTGACAGGAAGGGCCCTACTTGTGAGAGTATCCTTAAATTGATCAGTGAAACCTCTTAATCCACCTCATTATTTCCCTTTCTGATCACTGATCCTCTTGGTAACAGATGTGTGGTCATGTTGATTTTTTTGCCCACATTTGGTTAATTATGTAGCTACTATTAATAATAAAGCTGCTTTACAAAAAATATAATATTTAGTTAATACTAATATGTGTGATATACTTCCCCATAGCAAATATTTTCTAGGAGACTATTAGCTTTTCAGTTTCTAATCAAAGGGAATTTGTTTTCTATAATTGTCTTTATAGTATTCAGCTGGAACTAGATGAGAAAAACATTTTCCCATCTGTAAGGAAATAATGTCAAATCATTTTTTAAACATAAAAACAATACAAAATAGAGAAAACAGTTCAAATTTTCTACAATCCTAACATAGAATCATAAAATTTCAGAGATGGAAAGGATGTTAATGGTAAAGTTCCTAAGCATGATTCTAACCTACAGTAAATCTGGCAAGTGATCATTCAGACTCTGCTTGAAGACTTTCTGTGATGGGGTATCTTGTAAGGCAGCTCATTTCACTTTTGGACAATTCTCACTAGAAATTTCTTTGCCAATAAGTGTAAATCTACCTTCCTGGAACTTCTACTGAACATGTAGCAAGTACAAGGAATAAAAACATGGACAGACAACTTGAGTACCACACTGGTATCCATGAAACTTGAAATGACCTAAAAGATATATCTTCCACACAGTAGGTAAATCATGTAAAGAGGATTCATGGGAAAACATGAATGAGAACCACAGAGGAAAAACAGGCAAAAGGAGCTATGAACAACATTGTTAAAGGAGGTATCTACATTTATGAAATTACAACTCCTGAAATACAATTATCTGTGCTTGACTCATCCCTTGAATTAATTGTAAGATCCGTAAGAGAAGAGACAATGTCTTATCTAAACTTTGTATCTTCCCTGGTATAGAGTATGACAAACAGTATAACAAAAAGGTCTTTAAAAATGTTTGGTAAGTGGAGGTCGTCACATGATCAATAAGATGCTGGACTAGACATTTTCTCATATCTTCATAACTTCTCAAACCTCTCCAAAATAAATTATACGTCAAAGATAAAGCTATCTTTGTTATCTCCAAAATGTGAGAAAGAAGGGACAGAAACACAGCCTAGGCAGAACCAGATTAAAATGTAACTGGGAAATATTTAACAAAATAAATAAAAATATAATAAAACACAGACAATGTTAATACCTGGCTTTCTAAGTCAATATGTGACCTACAGGCTTAGTGGCCCCTGTTTCTACATGAATTTGACATCACTGGTCTAGGACATCTAGGTTTAAAAAAATTTAACTACTGCCTAACTTGAGCTCACTCTGTACCCTCTCTCCCATTACACTACCAGTAGCAAGGCTGCACTTACCAATCAGAAATGTACTTACAATAAAAACTAACCCCATACTTCAGTCTACCCTCCCTCTTTCCTTTGGAGATCTGGACTCTAGGCTGCAAAAGTTTGCTGGGATATTTGGCATTTTGTGCTGCAAAAGATTTAAGCAAAAAGAAGCTGAGAAACAAAGAGAAAGGGATAGGATATGTGTCTGGGTTTGAAATATATCTCAACCCCACACTCTAACACAACCCCTCCTCCTAAAGCCTTGAAGATCCAAACTCCAAATGACAGAAATCACCACTGGATGGAATGACACCAGAGTGTCAACACTCTGAAATGCTGGATCAGAGAACTGAGGAACAGAGAGAATAGGATAGCATATATGTAGCTCTCCACTAAACCTGAGGGAAAGAACTAGGCTATAGTCAATTATATATCACCACCCCCTCAAGACACCTTGGCTAGTGAATGATGATTTTGTCCAGTGTGAGAGAAGGCTGAGACACTTTGAGATCCAACCTCCAAGGAAACCATTATCGGTGGAGAGGGAGTCAGAAAGTGAGTAAAATTCTACTTTTAAGGGTGATATGGGTAATAAGGGTAGGAAAGGCTGAAATTACCAAGGATCTCAGGAGGAAGAAAACTCAAAAACTTGAACATAAGCAGATAAATCAATAGGGAAAGTCCCAACAGTAGAAGGCAATAGGTGTCCAAATCTAGTAAATAACTACAGTTATTTATAAATAAACACTACAAAAAAAGGGGAAACAATTCAACATTTGATGAGACAGAGGAGCCTATAGATTTTGAGGAGAACATGGAACTTAATACACTGTTCCTGGGTGGATTTAAAGAGAAATGAAAATTGTGAGAGCAGAATTTATGCCCTAAAAGCAAATATAACTGAAAGAATAGAAAAACTGGGATCTGTGATGACGTCTCACCAAAGAAACAAAAGAGAAAATTACTAATTCTAAATACAAATACACAGAAACGAAGGCCAACCTAGAAGAGAGGCAAAAACCAATAACAAAAGAAAACGCACTCTCTTCAAGCAAGACATATTGAAATCATAGAAAAAGCACTGAGACAATCTAAGGATTACAGTTCTCCCAGAAGAATGCAAATCAAAAAACTTGAACACCAGAATAAGAAATAATACAAGAAATGTTCCCAGAACTTCTGAACATAAAAAATGAAAAACCAGTTGAAAGAATTTATAGATTATCTCCAGGAAATAATGCATAGTTACAAACTCCAAAACATATAATGGTTAAATTTAAAAATTTAATTCAAAGGAAAAAAAATCTGCAAACAACCAGGAAAGACCTTAAAAGGAAAGGAACTTTGAATAACACAAGACTTTCTAGATCATCAAGGAAATGGAATGTGTTCTGAAGAGCAATGTAGCTCAGGATGTATCCCAGGGTGATCTACCCTACAAATCTGAACTTAACCATAAGTTAAAAAAAAAAAAAAGGTATATATTCAATAATATAAACCATACTAAAATAAAGACAGCAATTGTTTCAGGGACAACAAACAAAAGGCAGAGGCCCAAAGGGAGAACTTACAATGAAATCCTAAATAATAAGTGGGTCATCAAAGAACAAATTATAGAAACAAAAATTATGTGAAACTAATGATAAAACAACATACGAAAATTTCTGGGATGCACCTAGAGCAATCGTCAGGGAGAAAATTACATTCCTGGAAACATACATTGATAAAACTTAAAAAGAAAGGATTAATGAACTGAATATGTATTTTGGAAAATTAGATAGACAACAAATAAACCTGAAATAAGCACAAAAGATTTTTAATCACTTTAAAAATTGAAAGCAAAACAGATAAATTAGGAACAAAAACTAAAATGATAAATAAAACTAAAAGCTGGTTCTTTGAAAAGACTAATGAAATTGATAAAACTTTTAGCTACCTAGTTTTTAAAAGGATTGGGGAATCATAAATAAAATTGCAAATGAGTAAGCTGAAATCACAACAAAAACATTAGAAATTCAGAGCAAATGTGCTCTGAATAATAATAATAACAAGCGCATAATAATGCACTTAAATGTTAGCAAAACTAAAAACACAAAAGAAACAGCAGAATATCTTCAAGAATATAAAATACTAAGCTATTAGAACCAAATAGAGATCTTAAATAACTCAATATCTGAAAATAAAATAGATCTAGTTGTAAAGAAAATACCAATGAAAAAAATTCCTGGTCCTGATGGGTTCACAGCAAAATTCTGTCAAACTTTTGAAGAACAATTAGTATTTTGCAAATTGTTCTCAAAAATTGAGACATAACGCTCACCAGAAATTATAGGTTATACCATTAATGAAGACTGACTGAAAAATTTTAAATGGAATCTAGTAAAGAACTTGGCAAGTAAATGAATGCATACATGCATGAATGAATGAGTAAAAAGGAACTGATAATAAATTTCTTACATAATCTGCGAACAAAAATACACTTGCATGGTATTAAATGTCACTAACATTTATAGTTTCTTTAATTGTTCTTTGACTAAAGACTGACATCACAAGGTCTCTGCATCTCAAGCTAGATCCATACTCAATCAACCAAAGAATAAGGCAACTCCGTTAATGCAAGACTATACCCTCCCTTGGCAATGTCTAGTTAACTGAGCAAAAGAAATTATTTACTTAAATCAATAGTCAACTTAATTGCTTCATTTCTCTATTTGTCTGGACTAGGCACCATGCAATGCATCTGAACTGTTTTCTAAATGTTAATCAATACAATCTGGACACTAGCTAATCCTAATAGCTCATACTACTCTGTTTCTAAATAAAGAATGGTGAAGTGTTTAAGTATTCAAATGGTATTTTATATTTTTATTTCTTTTGATGACACTTTGCATTTACAGTCCTCAATCAAGAAACTCCACATGCAGTCTAGACACTACTTAGCAACAAGCAATGTCTATCATTCAATAAGCATTTATTAAGGGCCTATTTAATTAAGTGCTGGGGATACAAAAATGGCAAAAGATAGTTCTTTCCCCTTAAGAAACATATCTAAAACAACGTTTGTTTCCAAAAGATTAATATACTGAAACTTTAGAAAGAAGGGATTTCCTTCATACAATGTAATGAATGAAAAGCAGAAGTAAATTAAAATTCAATATCCTTGACTCCTTGCTTTCACTACCTTTCTGTAAGGTACAAAATCTCTGTCAAAGATGCAGACTTCCTGTTGGAAACAAGCAACGAACACCAGCAAGCAAAACTAGTCTGTTTGGGTCAGAATTCAGGCAGCCTTGTTTTCAACTGTTCCCTATTAACCTGGTAAATACCTAACCTGAAGAGGATAAAAGAGAAAAGAATATAAAGAAGACAAATTCATTCTGGTTTAAGGCAGATTTGCTGCCTCTGGTTCTAAGGTCTCTTAGGGTCTAACACTCCTGCTCTTATTAATAGTAGCCACCAGGTGCCTTAGGACTTCACCTTCATGTTACAAAAACAAGATGCGTAAATCTAAATATAATTCTAGAAAAAAACAGAAGGAAGATATCTTTGGAGTAAAAAGAGGATTTTCACTTCACTAGCCATTAGTAGGACATGTACTTTGAACTGCTTTCTCAATAGTGGGAACTTTACAGTTATGCATTATACACCATTTAAGGCATATGGAGTTTCTTGATTTATACTGTCCACACTCTCTTATTCATTTATGCTCAGTTACTGAGTAGTTAGTTAGGATTAAGAGTTCAATTCCTAATTCAAGGAACTAAACAGACCCATACAGAACACAAAACTTGAATTTGCCCTCAGCACCATGCTCTGAGGCTAATCAGTCACAAACAAACACTTGGAATTTAATTCTGAGTTCAGAATCCCAGATTTCAAAAGTAAAATTAGAAACTATACTCTAGGTCACCACATAAGATTAAGTTTCTGACTTAATATTACTTCAACTAGCTAATCTAATTTTCAGTTCTCTAAGTTGTTTGCTTGAGTTATCATTCATTTTAAAACATATTTTTGACTATCAAAATACAGTGTCCCAAAAGTTGTAATGGAATTTTACACCTTAGAATTACCTTGGGTTTTTAACTTAATTTAATTTTCTGTTGAACTGCCAGCATGGCATAATGGTTAAAGAGTTGTCAGAGTCAAACATCCTGGATCATCAAGGCAAGTCACATAACCTCCCATTGCCCCAGGAAACTCTCTCAAATTAAAAATTACCAAGAGTTTTACCTGATTTACCTCTGGCAGCAGTGGTTTCCATACCAGAAGTTCAATGATGAAAATGCAGGTCCAGATACTCTCCTGTTCAAAGGAAAAATCATTTGTTATAAGAAGGAATTTAGAAAACTCAGGAGGATCTTCTCTAAATCTATTGATTAGTTTATGACCAGTATCTTTTCTTTATTAGCTCTCAAAATGGCTTAAGATAAAGAAAATTATAAAAGTTAAAATATGGTAGGATTAAATAATTCGCTGATCTTTAAATCAATTATACCCATTTGTACTAATTATTTTGTTCATATTTATTCCATTCCACTTTAGTCATTCCTATGTGTTTGAGTGCATTCAAATATAGGAATAAAAATAGAAATACTGGTAGTCTTCTTAGCTCTGACCACAGGGCCCAATGCACTATAGGTATTCAATAAATGTTTACTGAATGAATGAATTTATAAAATTTTCTCCAGAAATTAGCAGGTGAGACACTGAAATGGCTTCTGGTCCAAGACCAAATTGAAGAAAGTGGCACTAGCACTTTCCAGGCATGACCTTGAACCTCTTCTCTGTTAGTTAGAATAGGGCAGACATACTTTTATACTTGAGTTGGATAGGTTTAAAAACTGGAGTAACTAAGCAAGGAGATTTAGGGCTCCAAAAAATAGTATTCTAAGTGACAGCAATTAACTCTCAAAACAGATTTTTTTTTTACTCTTCTTTATGTGGGATAAAAATCACAAATTTCTCAAATGAAATATTGCTTTCCTGTGATGCAGCATTAATGTTGGATTCTAGCTTTTGGAAAACATTTCTATTCATGTTAATGATATATACAATTTTTAAATTATTCCATTCTAGGTGGGAAATTTTATCTCTACTCATAGAAAGAAAAAATGAAAACCAAAGACAAAAGAAGGTTACATGCTAACTGTATACTTTATGTCTACTTCGTTGCTTTACAGGAGATCACTATGTATGTTCACAGAAATTCATGTGTGAAACATGTATGTCCATTTTCAGGTGGTCCACACATCCATAATCTTAGATTTAGAGCTGGAAGAATCTTAGAGGTCACGAAGTCCAACCCTCTTATGGGGTTGATGAAGAGAAACTAAAGCAGAAAGAAGTTAAGTGATTTGTTCCTGGTAGGAAGGCAAAGAAACTGAAACTCCACGGCAGTCAGGATACAAACACAGATTTAGCTGGATCCATTTCTCCCACACCGATTAGCAGTGTGGCCCCAGGAGAGGCCCTAAGCACAGAATGCTGGGCTCCTCCCCAACTCTGCCACTTCATTCCAGGACATCATACAAACCCTTGGCTTCTCTGATCTTCAGTTTTCTTGTCTGTAAAACAAAAATATTTGCCTTGCTGTAGTAAGTCTCAAATGAGACATTTTCTAAAATGTAGGTTTGAAAGAACCAGAAGTCTCATTTAGCAGCTTTAAAAGGAAATGTGCTAATGTCCCTAGAGAAGGCATTTAACCTTCACTAAAAGTCTGTGAACTTTAAAAAAATATATATTTAGATAGCTGTATTTCAATATAACTGATTTCAGATAACTTTATATATTTTTATTTTATGTATTTTAAGCCCGTATTCCAAGGAGGGGTCCACAGGCTTCAACAGACTCTGAAGGAGTCCATGACCAAAAAGAAAAAATAGTTTAAAACCCCTGCTCTAAGACTATATATACATATGTATTATATGTATATATAAATTGAGGCACAGGTGCTGATCTGTATCAGTGAAGGAAATTTTCACACCAGAATTTCTTTCCCAATGAAACTGCAGGTCTGCTACAACTTTTTTAAAATACTGAAGTATTCTGTAAATTATAAAGTGCTATACAAACCATGAGCTTTAGTTTTTAGGTTCATTACTTTAAAACCTTTTAGTGAATGGGTCCGTTAGCCCATAACATATGTATCATATTCTTCATGCACTATCTACATATCTCAACATGTATTCTATCTAACCCTCTAGCAAAATAGGGAAGAACCTGCCTAATGTTTCATAAATCCAGTTGGCAGTCAGTCACCAACTACAGAGACAGACAACTAAGCAAAGGAGAAAGGAGGGGAGGGAAGAAGGGAGGAAAGATAGGAAGGGAGGGCATGCATTGATTGCCCTTTCCTAAATGTTTTCAATCATTGGCATTTCAGCAATACCTAATATGTAACAGATGGAGTGAGATACGCACTGCTAGCTTTCAGCTGAGAGACTGACACGTCCTGTGATTAATAACCTGTTGTGTGCAGTAAATATGTTCCTCACAGTACTGTGTTTTGGTTGGGGGGCCAGCAGTGGAGGCACAGCCTCACCACCTTATGCCCATTTCCATGCAGCACTGAATGAGATTATTTGGCAAACACAGTTAGCTAATGAGTTAAATTGTAGTGACAAGGGCCTAGATACTTGGCTTTATATGACACTCATAAAATGACAGCAACCACTTCTACCTTCCCCCTTCTGCCTCTCTACTAAAAATTACTATTGCTTCATACCAACTCAGGTTATAGTTTTACAACAGTTCAATAAAAACTGCACTTGATTTTGCCTTGAAGAGCTCAAAGAACTGGAGTATTAGCACATCAATGGATTTATAGAGGGCTAGCCTTTGCTGTATCCTCCCACTATTCCTAAAGATAATATGCCATTTTGCAGCATAAGTGATACAGAATTTTTTTTCTTTTTCAAGTTTATTTCCTCTAGGCACATAGGTTACAAAGTGGAATAATTCACAGAATCATATCTAGACCCAGAAGGGACCACCTAGTCTCCTCACTTTATCGATTAGGAAACTGAAGCCCACATAGGTTAAGTTACTTTTGCCCAAAATCATAGTACATGGCATGGGACTTCAATCCCACAACTACAAATTTGGCTCTTCAAGTAACACATTCTTTCTCCCATATCATGAGTTGGAATATAACACGTGGAATTATATATTAGTTATATTCAGAAAATGGATGAAAATTATTCCATCCATAACTTCCTAGAGATTCTTGTTCCACAGTGCTTTTTGCAGAAAATAAGAATATCTTCCCCATCCTTAGCTCATTTTCAGCTAAGCAATAAAGGACAAAAGTGTAGTGGTGCTCCACACCCTGGCACCACTGAGCAAAAATAAAATCTGGCCCTGGTTTGGAGAAGTCTGGTTGGATGACCTGCTATCTCAGCAGGCCCTTAGAAGACACAGCTGGTGGTTATTAAGGCAGGTGCATTTGTGTATTAAAGAATTCAACATGTGCTCCGAATTCAATGGAGCCTAGCTCTCTAGTGTGTAAACACATCTGAGTGGTGTACCCATCAAAGACTAAAATACCGTGGGTCCCCTGGTTTCAGCTTTCTGGAAAACGCTAGGGAAAAATGTGAGGTATTATCAACAATTCCCTAGACTCTCAGGAATAGGATAGTTTATAACTAATGCTACTCGTTAACTTTCTGGAATCCGACATCATTTGCAAAGTAAAAGAGTTAACAGGATAGAGAGATTTCTAGACACAAAGTATATTTTGATCAAGTTAGTGTTTATCTGCTTCACAATTTTAATGTGGTCTGTCCTTATCCACAAAACTCAAATTCTAGTCCTTTCTTGAATGTAAAAACTGGACAGAGAGACTAATTCCTTGACAAAATAGGATTGATAAGTGGTAAAATCAGGATATAGCCCTTCCATTTCTCTTCCTGCTACTTAGTCCACTGGGCCTTCAAAATCTGTACAGAAGAAAATCAAGCAGAAAACATCATGTGTCAAATACTGAGCTAAAAGGAACATTAGCAATTATATAAGGAAACTGAAACTCAGAGAGGTATACTTATTCCTTCCACATTGTGGGGTACAGTGCCCCTGCAAGCTGGAAAATCCACATAACATTTTCTGGTCCTCTTTCCACACCAGAGAAGTCTGAATCTTTTCTTTTTCTTTTATGGGGTGTTTACAGTGGTTTATTCTCTGCCTCCTTATCCATGCCTCAATGGCTTCCCTCAAGAGCTAGCTAAAGTCCTTCCTTCTGCAAGAAGAAGCTTTTCTTAGTTCTCTTTAATCTTGGTGCCTTCCCTCTGAGACTGCCTACAATTTATTCTGCATACATCTTCTTCATACCTAGTTGTTTGTATGCTGTCCCTCCCATTAAATTGTAAGGTCCTCAGGAGCAGGAACTGGTTTTTGCCTTTCTCTGTACATCAGTACTTAGCAAAATGTCTAACACAGAGAAAGCACTTAAGAAGTACCATTTGATTAAACTGTCTGGACTTCCAACTTATCACAGCCTATCTCCATATCCCATGCCACAAAATCTTACTCCTGGCTGGCAGCTAGATTTGGAAAGGAACAGATGAACTGTTCCCTGCCTTTCAGGAGTCAACTGATAACAAGCAAAGTTTTAAACTTTCCATCAATATTTTAGTAACAGACATATTAAGCGAAATGGAATTGCTCTTTAATAATAGAATTTCAAGATATTTTTGTTTTGGTTTTTTTTTGGCTTTGTTTTTTGGTTCAAACCTATAATTTCACGTGTTCACAGAATTTCCCATAAGGAAACTCCCTCTACTAACTCAGTTCAGCAACTGCTCTGCAATTTATATTAGAGAAACTTGGGACACTAAGAGGTTATGTGACTTCTCAGAGTCACACAGCCAGCATGTGTCAGAGGTAGCTCTAAAACATAGTCTTCTTGTGTCTCTCTAACCACAATTTCATGCTGCCTTCCGTCCCTGAAGGATCTGAGAATAGATAACTTGAAAGCAGAGGAAGGTTAGGGAGTAGATATTTAGGGGAATTCCTCAATACCTAAAAGGTATGCTTAAGGAAAAACAGGAGGTAGCTCATGGCTGGCAGGCCAAACCATAACTACCACTTCAACCATTATTTCTCCTGAGATCTGGATGGACACAGCCCAAGATCCTGAACCCAAAGCCTTAGGATGATAAGCACTGTCCCTTCACCAGTTCTGTTTTCAGTGCCCCATTAAAATAGGAGCTCAAGAGCAAGAACTATCTCTGCTTTTCTATTTATACTCCTGGTGTTGAGCATAGTTCTTTGCATACAGTAAGTGCTTGATAAATACTTTTTATTCATTCGATGAGGCAGCCATCTAGTGGCAATGTGAGCCCTATTCTTGCACAGAAATGGAACATATATCTAATAGGGTTCTGACTAGGGTCTGTGAATGTATGAGTTTGAACATAAATCATCTCTTAACGCTGGAGATTTAACACCAAAAATGAACTGATAAAGCTCTAACTCTCTCCAATACAATCACTCTTAAAAGTGTTCTGGGGGTTTCATGTTTTGTTGTTGTTTCCCAGCCTGCTAAGTGAGTTTGTCACCTCTTAAGTGATCACTATTCTGGCAGAGAAGCAGACTATCTTTTGGACGATTTCTGTGCCACTGAAAGTGTTAGAAAACAAAGTGTTCTGTCTGATGTCTGTTTAAAATAACACACATCAATTTTCTGCCTCCATGTTCAAACTTTTCTTCACAATCCTCTTCCCTACTCCTGCCTTAGAGCTTTGTGATAATCTGGGGAAGAATCTTTTTTTTTCTGAGGAATCCCCATGAAAATAGGGAATAGGCAGAAAAAGAAGGGGAAGAAAACTTACACAGTATTTCACAACCAGACATTTTGGCCACCTATTTGATTTTTATTCAAATATTTACTTTTTTAGAGTAATGGACTTTTTAAATTGTAAGCTATAATTTGTGCAAATATCCTTTTAGCATCAGAGAAAGAACTCTCATTTTCCAAGCAATACTGCCTCATACATGTTTTAAACAGCCAAGTCTGTGTTCAGTACTATGCTAAATAATTTAAGGAGAGAGCAGGCATTGTGGTACAGTTTTGAATATATTTTAAGAAAGCAAATAATAAAGTAAGTCAACTGAAGGCATCTGGGTATATCTCTGTTTCCTCTAATAGACAATCATTTTTTTAAAGCTACAGAAAAAATGAATGTGGCACCAGAATTGGCCTACATGATCACCAAAGCCTTCCTTTTCATTTAATTTTTTTACTAAAACGCCTTTCATTATCATTGAATGCTAGATTGAGAGGAAATGTTCTTTAATTTTTGACATATCTGGGAGCTTCCACTGCTAGTATTTCTTCCTAGACCTTCAGATACTGACTTGTACCAAACATTTTTTGGAAATACCACAAACCATTGTTTTTATTAGCAACCAAAAAGCTTTGTAGTAAGATGCATTGTGTTTTGTTTTCCTTCTAGCCCAGCTGGTTTTGTTTTAATAACACTGGAGAGATGGTTAAAGTGCTTGTGGCCTTTTTTCTAACCCAGTAGATTTCTTAAGAAGGAAAAGTTTGGAAACTGAACTGACATAATAGCAATACGCAGGATGTCTAACATCAGAGCAAAGGATATTTCCTGCTTTCTGTAACAGGGAAGAGGTAGAAGGTGAGGTTTATTCAAATAACTGATCCCTTTAGAATAGGCAGATCATAAGACATTTATTCTCAGGTTACAGGGTTGACCAGAATACAAAACACAATTCAACCCTTCAGATCATAGGATTTTAAGCTGAAAGGGACCTAAGAGATCATCTAATCCAAAATCCTCACTAAAATTTACAGATAAGGAAACTAAGGCTTTTCTCAGTTCCTCAGTGAGCTGGTCTGCTTAAGAATTACATAAATGAGTTGAGATTATAATCCACATCCTCTTATTCAAAATTTAGTGCACTTTAAAATGGTAATTATATATTTAGTGATGGTAGTGATGGTAGTGATGGTGGAGACAGTGAGTATGATGATGATAATAAGTTTCTGAAAGCCTATGGTAGAAATGTACTCCACAGATGCCTTTTCATTCCCAACAGCTCCCTAGCTTAAACCACCTCCTAAATCTGACTTAAGTCAAAAACACTTAGCCCTCCCCTAAGAATCTAGCTCTGTGACCAAGTACAAACTTGCCTTCCTTGGCCTATAGTTTATTCAACCATGGAACCACATCTTCTATGTAATGTGGTCTTAACGGTGATACCACGAAGAAAGGGAACAGAATCTACTAAAGTGGAAGTTCTCAGAAGTGGTGGGAAGTGGGACATGGTAACATCAAGTTAGCCCTCATGCCACTAAAATAAGATTTATCTGAGTGCTTTCTTTAGCCTAAATGCTATGGATTACTTACCCAGGCATCAAGAATGATCACTGCCAAGATATAACATTTAATCATGGACCTCATAACGATAGCACCATTTAATCACACACTTCAGAGCACTGTATAAGAACGGTGATCCCCATTCAATCTACATGAGGGAATTTTAATGGGAATAGATGACTCCCCTGGCCCTCCAAGTCTAGAAACATGTTTTCAATTTTAAAGAGTGAGCAATATAGTAACTGAAAAGAACTGTAACTTATCCAACTTCCTGAAAAATCTTTCACAAGAGTCATTCATAGTAACCTACATAAGACAACATTATAACCACAAAGTGTTATAAAACTTTGTCTGCTGTACTAGACTGACTTTCAAGAATATGAAACAAAGTACAGCAATAAAACATACAATTCTTAAAAAGAAAAATATGCTAAGGATTGGTATGATTTTGGAGGGGCAGTTACTGAATGAGAGTAAGTAAAAAGATGGAGGTAGCGGATGACACAGTTATATTTAGTTTAATTAAGAATGGGCTGGACAGAAGGATCCAGTTAAGTAGTAGGGCAACACAATGAAAAATGAGTTATCATGGGCAAGTCCAAAAATGATACCACTGAGAGAAGAAATTTAGATCATTCGTAATACTTTCAATCTATGAATTCTTTGTAGTTTTTCAGGAGAAACATTGAGAAATTATTGGGAACAGTTCGATGAAGTCATCTGCTTGTTCTGCAGGTAGAATCAACAAAAAGTATAAATAGTGAAGACAACTAACCATGTAGCAAACATCTCAATGTTAATATTATAAATATCTTGATGCATTAGTTTCAATTGCTGTATTCAAAATACTTCTCTCCTCACTGCTCTTCATTCAATCCTTATCCTTTCTATTGTCTACTGTCTTCTTATCTCCTTAGTCCCTCATCATCCTATATATGTAAGGAACATTTATCATAAAATGTTTTTCTAAAAAGCAGAAAGAAACAGCATCGCCACTTTTTGGTCTTCCTCTCTTTTTAATGTGTTACCCTTCACAACATGTGCAAGTTTCTAGGGTCACAACATGGTGCAAATGAGTTCTTTTTCAAGAACTACTGAAGCTACATCCATACAACAAAATTTATCCAGATGTTTCTTCAGCTCTCCAGATTTTTTACTCCTGTCCACCCTGCACATCTGGATTGTTTTTTCATTTGCCCAAGTCTTTTTATTCCCATGGGGAAGTGAGAGAGGGTAGAAAAAGGAGATGTATATTTTAAGAAGCCCCACAACTGGATCAATCTCTTTGCTTCAAAGGAAAGTCTTGCCTGGTGGGCCAAAAAGTAAGCCCAATGACAGCTACAAATTGATTCCTAAAATGATCTAAACTTTCTCTTTTTTTCTTGCCTAAATGCAAGTCCACTGAAAAGGGAAAATGCTACAAATGTAGAAGTATGCCGTTAAGATTGCTCTGGATCAAAATATTTTTACTTTCTGGATCAAAGTAGATAAATTCTGTATCTTACACTTCAAAAATCACTCAAACAATATTCACCTAGATAGAAGAGGGATGCTGAAGCAACAAGTTGTATTAATTAGCAGAATAGGCATTCCTGAAAAAATATTGTATTTCCTATTTCCTTGGCCAATGCCAATTTCCTTCACTTTGTCTTTGAATGCTATATCCATCTTTGTAACTAAACCTATATGTGTGTGTGTGAATTTTTAAGATTCCAAAACAAACCATTTCCAGTTATCTAGACACCATAATGCTGGTAGTTCAAACTCCTGACCACAAATTTTTCATTCCTTCAAAAATAACAAGATAGTAATTACCTGTTTGCAAAGCACTATGTTCAATGAATCAGGAGACCATGTGGCGGTGTCCCAGCAGAGCATAGTGTTCATAGCAAGGGAAACAGTCTCACTCTATTATGCATGGTTTATAATCTATGTATATACAACATTGTTCTAAACTCTCAGCATCTCATTCTATAAGAGATACCACTCTTGACAAAGAGATACCAATCATGACAAAAATGGTATGGGGATTTTTTAATCATGTCACATAAGAAATGGATGAAGGAAACTGAGATGTTTAATATCGAGAAGATTTATAAGGACCATAGCTGTCTTTATATACTTAAAGGGTACTCAAATGGAAAAGATATTAAGTTTATTTTGTACAGCTCTAGAGGGTAATAAGTGGCACTGATATAGCACTTCAAAATTTGCAAAGAAATATATATGCTTGAATCACACAATAACCTTATGATAAAGGTCCCACAGGACTCATTATTGCCCATTTTATCAATAAACACTATAGTTTAGAGAGGCTAAGTGATGTATCATAGGTAGGTCATCCTATCTATGATAGGATGTATCATAGGTAGGTCTTCCTGCCTTTTAAGTCCAGCACGCTTATCTATTATGCCATAAAATCTCAGAATTAGAAAAAACAGAGGCCAACTTGTACTCACATAGGAATATTATCCACATTGCCAACAAACAGTCTAACCTTTACTTGAGGACTTTCATCTCCAGTGGAAAAGGAATCTTTTATTATTTCAAGTCTAAGTCTGTCTCATCCAACTTCTCAATATACCTTGTTTTGTCTAACTTCTAGTGAAGTTATACGGTACAAGTTAATCCCCCTGACACTTAAAATCCTTTAAAATATCAGAACATAGCTACAAGCCTTATCCTCTCTAACTTAAGTATATCTAGTTCTTTCAACCAATATTCCACTGATAATGGTCCTGAGGCCCATCCTCCTAGTTACTTTTCTCTGGATGTTCTCCAGCTTGACAGTACTCTTCCTTCCTTACCTAGCTGCAACCTATCTTCCAAACATTACTAAGCAACATTCCTTTCCAGCACTTTCAGTTCAACTTAAACTAGTTTTCTCTCTGTTGCTCACATATGGCACTCCAGCTTCCATCTCCATATCTTTTCAATGGTTTCCAAAGCATAAAAACTCACCTAAAGTTCAACATCTTCACCTCTGCCTCACTGAACAAATTTCTTCCTTCAATATACTGCTCAAGTACTATCTTTTACACAAAGCTTTTCCTGCCCTCCCACTCTACTACATATTTAACTACTTTGCAATTATTTTGTATTTATTCTGCATGTACTTATGTACATAAAGTACATGTCTCCAGTAGAAAAGTTGTCTCCAGTAGAAAAGTTCCTCAAGAATAAGAATTACTTCATTCTTTGCATTTATATCCCTGATGTCCTGGCACTAGGCAGGTGGTTAATAAATGCATACTGATTAAGTGTTGTGTGGCGATCAGAATTAAGACACAAACTCCAAATGTTGTCTGACCAGAGCAGGTACAGTAGAACTATCATCATCTTCAGTATGTTATGTTTCTCTTAATGCAAGCTAAGATCACATTAGATTTTGTGACTGTCAGGTCACACCGCTGATTCATATTGAATTTTCACTCCATTGAAACACCCAAAGTTTTTCAAACAAACTGTTATCGAGCCATACTTTTCCACCTTGTACTTATGAAAGTGACTTCTAAAGCCAAAGATAAGGTCCACTTAATATGAAACAGAACACTAGCTTTAAAAGAAATCAGGGGAACCCTGATAAGAATCACATAAGATTAAATAATTTGATACTTGCATGGACATAATTCTTATCATTACCTGGGCTAATGGGGAGATGCTAAGAAAACACATTTTGGACTTGCATTATGGGAAAATGAAGAAAGCAAGGGGAAGTAATAGGGTAGACATTAGCACTGGCAAATAAGTATGTTATTAGTAGTGCACATTAGATGAAGGGCAAACTGAATGTTTACAAGACTAAGATTCTGAAAGTCAATTTGAAATAGCTCATTGCAAATTCTCATTGCTACAGATAATCAAGTCAAGGGCCCATTTGGATTCTTAACTCTGAATTAAATTGATTCTTCTATTTGGCCTGGTCCAACAAGCAAATTCACTAATTTTACTTGGGTAAAGATCTAGTTGTCTCAAATGCTTAAAACTACATTGCATCAATTCTAAGAACTTGTTTACTTCTTATACGATTCATTCCAATTCTTGTAACATAAATAAGAGAAGGAATATGTCCACATCTTACCAAAAAAAAGATGTTATACATAAAAGTGTTAACTTTTATGACTGTCAATCTAAATGTATCTAAATGACATTAAGTTGTCATAATTTTTTCAGACACTTATCTACTTAAAGACAAATTCAGGGCCCTCACTCCAGAAAGTTAGTGTAGCCATTAATCCACTTGAAGACAAAACAGAAATCTCTATTCAAATCCCTCTACACACCAATCAGTACTGACTAAGCCTCCTTTAGTGTATGGTCAGAAGGTCACCTAGTATTTATTAAGTGCCTACTATTTGCCAAATACAGTGCTAAGTGCTGGATATGCAAAGAGACAGACAGCCCCTGCTCTCAAGGAGCTTATAGTCTAATGGGAGACACAACACGAAAACAACTATACACAAACTAGTTATTTCCCTGTTGTTTCTCTCTTATTAAACTGTAAGTTCCTTGAGAACAGTCTGTCTTCAAACTAGATACACACAGGATATATTGGAGGGAAGAGATAGTCATTAAGAGGGATCTGGAGAGGTTTTTAGCTGGCACCTGAAGGAAGACAGGAAGTAGAGGAGTGTGAAAGGTTCAGACATGGGGGACTGTCAGTGAAAATACCCAAAGTCAGGAGATGGAATGTATTATGCTAGGAATAACAAGGAGGTCTATGTCTCTGCATTAAAGAATACAGGGTGTGAAGCAAATCAGGAAGCATAAGGCATAACACTGAAAATATAGGAAGGGGCCAGGTTATGGAAGGTTTTCAAGGCCAGAGTATATTATATTTGTCTCTAAAACTAAGAAGGAACCACTGGAGTTTACTGAATAGACAGGTGACATAGTCAAACCTGGCAAATAGGAAGACTTTTGGCAGCTGAGTAGAGGATGGACTAGAGCAGAGAGAGAGGCAAGGCAGGAGAGACCAATCAACAGGTTACTGCAATAGTCTAGGTGTGAGGCAATGAGGACCTATATCTGGTGGCAGTGTCAGGGAAAAGAAGGGGCATATACAAGAGACGTGTTGAAAATCGAAATTATAGGACTTGGCAAGTGATTGGATACAGGGGCAGGGAGTTACAGAGTAAGAATTTGAGGTTGTTGCCTATGTTGTGAGCCTGGATGACTGGGAGTACCCTCCATGGTAATAGGGAAATTAGGAAGAGAGGAAGATCTGGGAGGAGAGATGAGTTCACTTTCGTACATGCCGTACTTAAGATATCTACAAGACATCCTGTTGGAAATATCCAAAAAGCAGTTGGACATGAGAGACTGGAGATCAGGAAATTAGTGAAGACTAGACAAATAAATCTGAGGATCACCTAAATAGAGTCAGTCAGTCAATAAACATTTATTAAGTACATACTATGTGCTAGGAACTGTGCTAAATTCTGGGGAAACAAAGACAAAAGAGTATTCTTGCTCTCAAGGAGCTCATGATGTAATACAGGAGAGAACATGCAAACAGATATGTTCCAACAAACTCTACACAGAAGAAATGAGTTAATCAACAGAAGGAAAACAGAATTAAGAAGTACTGGGAAAAGACTCTTGTAGAACATAGAATTTTAGCTGGTTCTTGAAAGAAGTCAGGGAAACCAAGAGACCAGGGAAACCAGGAGGCAGAGATGAGAAGGGGAAAAAAATTCTAGGCATAGGCATAGAGATAATAGTTGAATCCACAGGAGTTGATTAGATCACCAAATGAAAAGATACAGAGGGAAAGAGAAGAGAGAAAATCTAGGACAAAGCCTGGGGAAAAACTCAAAGATAACGGGCATCACTGGAAAATCCTAAAAAAGGACACTGAGAAGGAGTTGACTTGGGAGTAGAACCAGCAGAGAGCAGTAACATGAAAACCTAGAGAAAACCTGTACCAAGCAGAAAAGGTGGATCAACAGTGTCAAGGATTGTACAGAAGTCAAGAAGAATAAGGAGTAAGAAAGGGTCCTTAGATTTGGTGATTAAGGTAACTTTGGTGACAGTAGTTTCAGTTGAAAGATGAGATTGACACTGCTAGGTCTATATCCTAAAGACATCCAAAAAGAAGAGGAAAGGACCTATCTGCACAAAAATATTTGCAGCAGCTCTTTTTGTGGTGGCTAAGAATTGGAAATCAAAAAGATGTCTATCAGCTGGGAAATGGACAAGTAAGCTATGGTATATGAGTGCAATGGAATATTATTGTGCTATAAAAAAGGATAAGCAGGATGATTTCAGAAAAATCTGGGAAGACTTACAGAACTAGTAAACTGAACAGAACCAGGAAAACATTGTACAAATAAGAGCAGTACTGCTCCATGAAGAACTGTGAGAAGAACTATTCTCAGCAATAGAATGATCCAAGACAATACCAAAGGACTAATGATGAAGCATACTACTGTAAGGCCAATGTGATAACCACAGCAGCTGCTATGGATATGCATGCATATTTCCAGTGTAAATTGGCAAAATATAAGCTCTCTTCCTCAAAGATGAAATCAAGACACTTATTCAAACACCAGAAAGCCTAATCCACCATAGTAATAAAGAAATCTATGAACATTATCAATGCAGAGAGCACCAGCAATCCCCAAGCCTCCCCTCCTTCAGGACTCCCCATAAACAAGCTCCCTTAGGCAAAATTCCACTCTCACTCATGCCAGGGGTTCTTCCTGCTCCATCCATTGGGAAAGCTCCTCCCACCAAGGGCTCCATGTGACTCAAGCTGCGGGCTGCGCCAAAGCTCAAAGCAGGTCACATGGGTCTGTTAAGGAAGGGCAGGGAAGATCTTCCAATTCCCTTACTATTACAACTCTCCACCTCCAGAGAAAGAAGTGATATTGATTGGAATACAGACTGAAGTATGCTATTTTTCGCTTTCTTTTATTTTTTTAGTCTCCTTGTACAAAGTGACTAATATGGAACATTTTACATAATTGCACATGTATAATCTATATCTGACTGCCTACCATCTCAGGGAGGGAGGGAAAGAATTTGGAACTCAAAACTTTAAATAAAAATCTTTAAATTAAAAAAAAAGATGAGGTTAAGAACCAGAAGGTAGAGATAAGAGGGGCATGAGAGGATAGGAAGTGGAGGCATCAAGTAAACAATCTTCCCAAGTAATTTAGCCAGAAAAAGAAAAGATAAAGGATGATAGCTAGCAGGGATAGATGAATCAAGTGAGGGCTTTTTGAGAATGAAGGGGACATGAGCATGTTTACAGGCAACAGACAAGCAGCCAGTAGACAAGGAAAGATTGCAAATAAACAACAGAGTAATGGGGGCAGGGGGGCAGCAATCTGCTAGAAAAGATAAGACAGAATGTGATCACATGCATGCTTATGCATACAGAAAAGTCTGCCTTTTCTATAAGAAGTATCACAAGAGTAGTCTTGTGATATAGGGGGGAAAGATAATAGGGTAAGGCATGTTAGTGATATAAAATGAAAAGGAAAGGAAAAGAAGACACTGAGCAAATGGTCTCAACTTTTTCAGCAAAATATGAAGTAAGAATCATAGCTGAGAAGACAAGGAGTGAGGGAGTAACAGAAGGTTTTGGGAGGGATAAAAATAGTTTAGAAAAGCAGATGGAGTAAATGGGATAGCCAGTCTATTAAGAAGTCTCACTATGCCATAGTGAGGATGTGGTTGAGGTTATACAACATAGTTTGGGAAGGTCTAGTCAGCACGTTTTTATTATTTTCTCCATCTTTTTTCAGCATTCAAGTAAGAATAATGGCAACGGATGGTGGGAGGGATCCTAGGGCTGAAGCTTGACAACAGTTTATTTGGTAGGATGAGGGGAAAGGGGACTTGAAAAGAGGAGAGTGCAAAGCTAAACTGATTCACTAACAGGTAAAGATGAGGAAGAGAGGAGAACAAGAACAAGTTTTGGGAAAGCAAGGCAGAGATAAAGGTAGAATGTCAACAAAATGTGATCGGTTAAAGGAAAATCAGACATAGAAGTGGAGCACTTGGGAGTGACAGCATGATCAAGAGGACAATCATCTCTGTGTGGATATGAGATGGGAAATGAGCGAAGTGAGAAACTACTAGGGTAGCGTTTTTGAAGGAGTAAAATCCCTCAGTATAAGGAGAATGTTAGAGCGCCAAAAGCTGGAGAGCTAGGGCTGGGTGAGCATGTGTGAGCATGATACGGAGTTCAGCACATTTGATCCTCATAACCACCTTGAGAGGCAGGTTCTATTCCCATTTTATAGTTAAAGAAACTGAAAAAGAGAGAAGTGATTTACCCAGGGACACACAGCTAGTGAGGTCATATCTGAATTCAAGTCTTCCTAACTCCATCCCCAGCATTCTTTTCTGTAATCACCTAGCTGCCTCTAGGTTGAAGCATTAGATAGTATCTAATACAGACAAATACTCACAAGTGTAAGAGTAGGAGGGGTATAAAAAGAATGACTACCACCAGCATAAGTTCCTATCCATCTTCTAGAGGATGGCATCTATAACCAGCTTCTCTCAGAATTAATATTTAGGCACACATAAACTACGCTATTCTATTCCCAATTTGCATTTCCCTACTCTGATGGAAATACTCAAGGGCGTAGTTAAGTTCCCCGTTTTATTAAACTCTCCCCCTTCATACATCTGCCTGATTACTCAAATTATAACTCATCCTAGCCAAAGAGTCAAATAAGTCAGTGTTTTCCCTGATCCATCCAACCCAAATAAGTCCAAACTCCCAATAATCCACATCACCTTTATCATTTATCAGAAGTTTATAGAAGTGAAACTTAATTCAAAAGTAGTTTTATTAAACATTTTCTTGAAGTGACCTCACCATGAGGCAAAGAGAAGCATTTTATCATTTGCCCTCACCAACTACAGACACAGAAGTTCAGAAAATTCTGAAGGGTGTTGCATTTGTGTTGCTGAATTTAATAACTTAGTATTTCACAAAGTTAATTTCATAATTAAGAAAATAACACTATTATAAGACACTCAAAGAAGATACCAAATTTCCATTTGCCAGCTCATATACTATAAAGATAGCATAGATTAAAATCTAGCTTTGGGGTTTATTCTTTTCTTGCCCTCCTCTGTGAAATGAGACCAGATAAACTCTAAAATACCTTCCACCTCTAACAGTTCAGGGTTCACCTACTGAAAGTCAAGATCTTGACTATGCAGATGACTTACAGCTTTCTTTGATTGCCAATGTCTACTCCCGTGTGTAATCAATAGAGATACCACTGATTAATACTCTCAGAACAAGGAATAGACTAATGCTTTGGAACACCAAGAAAAAAAAAATTAAAAAAAAAAAAAAGCCCTTACCAAGGCAACCTACTTCAAACTTTAAACTCTGATATCACCTACTGGTGAAGAAAACCAGCATTCTCCTTCAGATCACCCAAAAATCCCAACATGACCCAACTCTCTTCTAGCCATATATTACCCTTTTAAGTATTAACGAATGAGGAGCTTCTCTTGGGTTCTGGTTAGAACCAGAAATAGAGATGAAAAAGAATTCATCTAGAAATTTTTCATATATTAATCATAGCCCCACTGAAAAGTCATTCTTTTGCTAGTATATCACACCCTAGTGAACTAAACACAACATATCCATAGTACTGCACTCCCTTCTTTTGCTCTAGCATCTCCTATGCCTGCTGAAGGGAGCAGGCATCTGTTTCCTACTGCATCTTTACCTTGCTGAAACAGAAGCAGCACTTGTAGTAGCAAGTATACTTCCCTTCCAAAAAGTAATACCATGGCAGGATGGGAGCCAAAGTGGCCAGAAGTTTGCTCTACCCCTAGGATTGTACTACCTCGAATTTTGCCTAGCCCCTAACAATAGGCTGAGCCCACATAAACACCTGGTATCTACCAAACTGATGTGACTTTTGCTTCTTTTCTGGGCAACAAACCTTATCATGTCAATTCAATGAATTAATTTCATGCTTATCTCTTTCCAGGAGCACAGAGACTCCGGAGACTTGCACAAAACACAAGATACTTCAGAAACAGATTGAATCAAATGGGTTTCATTATTTATGGCAATGAAGAGTCACCTGTTATTCCTCTCCTCCTTTATTTACCAAGTAAAGTAGCGTAAGTATTAAAGTATCTTTCAAAGTAACATGTAAATGCTGAGATATGGTAAAGTTATGCTAAGCGTCTTACTCCAATCATATTACTCAGTATAGGACTATATGCTTCAAATGAAATAACATAAATTCCTAAGTTTCTTTATGTACAAACTACCAAGAGGCAATGATTATTTCCTGATTATCTGTTCAATAACAGTTATTTCAAAACCAGAAGTAGCACTATACTGGAGGACAATGCCCAAAATTCTAATATCCAATTTAACAACCTATGTAAACTTGAGCAAGTTATTTTAAAACATCCATATATTAAGAAGGAATTCTTGTGAACTATTCTATGGCACAAAGTAGACAAGCATGATTAAGAGCATTGAGGTGAATATCTACAGACAAGAGCAGAAGCAATATTATCACAAAATTTACTATAAACCACCTGGACAAAAATAAGAAAAAGAGAGAAGTTCAGGAAATTAATCACAAGCCTGGCACAGAGGCCTATTCTAAAGAGTTTTTAGAATGGTTTTTTAAATTTTTTTTCTTTACAGTGGTTTTGTCTGCATAAATTATCCCCCTGACACTGCTCACTTCATCCTATATCAGTTGTTACAGGTCTTCCCAGTTTCCTATAAAACTATCCATGTCATAATTTATTATGGCACAATAATATTCCACTACATTTATATACTCTAATTTGTTTAGCCATTACCAGAGCAGCGGTACCCCCCTTATTAGTGTTTGCCTACTCCCTGTATTCATCCTTCATTTTCGAAGTAGACCATGACATCAGAGAAATGATGACTTGACTTGCGTTTGACTTTGCTTTGAGTAAGTGAAGGTCACCAGACTCACTTTCTCCTCCTGACTCATCTGGGTCCAGTAACCAGATATTCATGAGGATGACTGGAGATGCCCCAAGATGCAATAGAAGACCTTGGCCTTTTTAGGCTGGCCTTTTCAGGTACTCATTTAGAGGGAGGTAATGCCCATTGAGTGAACAGGCCTCTTTAAGAAGTAGTGAGGGAATGGCCCTTTTAATAAACACCAAAAAAATAACTAAATCAATAGACACTGTTTCAAGTGATAATCACTCTAAGCCAACCATCAAGAGGGACAGGGAATACACATGGATATCCCACCATCCTACCCATATCCCCCCAGTAGCATAATAGTATGTTTTCCCAATGGCCCACCAAAATTTATCAATTTACACTTGTCATCTTTGCCAATCTGATGACTGTGAGGTAAAAGTTTAGAACTGCTTTAATTTTCATTTCTCTAATAACCAGTGATTTGAACCATTTTTTTAAAATATGATTGTTGATAGCTTGGATTTCTTTCTTTGAAACTGCCTGTTAATATCATTTAGTCATTTATCTGTTCAGGAAGGGACCTATTCTCATAAATTTGCAACAATTATTTTTTACATATTTTGGATATATTTGGGATTTTTATGAAAAATTTTTCCCACTTTCCTGTTTCTCTTCTAATTTTAACTGCACTGGCTTTGTTTATATAAAAGTTTTTTAAAAAAAATTTCATACAATCAAAATTGTCTATTTTATCTCGCTCCTCCATCCGTAAATCAGAAAGATAGTATCTTTTTATTCTCCTCTAAGTTACTTTGTGATATCCCTCTTTAATTCTACATCATGTATTAATTTAAAGCTTATTTTATGGTTTGAGATTTTATGGGTTGTATATGGTATATGATTTGAGACTAAGTCTAACTTCTGACAGACTTTTCTTGGAAATTTTTATCAAATAGTCCCCCAGTAATGGTGGTTTTTTGTTTACCAAACACTATTGTGTTGTGTTCATTTGTTTGTACCACAGATCATCTACTCTTTTAAATAGGATTCCAATAAATCAAATTTAGTCTTGATGGTTACTGCTTTGTAATATATCGTTTACGACATGCTACTGTTTCATTTTTTTTTCTCTTGAGATTTTTGACCTTTTGTTGTTCCAGATGATTTTGATATTTTTTCTAGCTTTGTAAAATAATCCTTTGGTATAGTTTGATTCCTATGGCACTGAATATGATACTTAATTCATATAATACTTTCATTTTTATTATACTGACATCATTACTCACAAGCAATTAATATTTCTTAATTTAGGTTAAATTTTCTGTAAAAGGTCTTTTGTATTTGTCTTCCTTTTAGTTCCTAGGTGTGTCTTAGTAGAGAGATTTGAAAATATTGTATATATTCTCTAGTTTTGATGACAATGATCTTTAGAGGAAAAAAGGCTGAAAATAAAAATTAATAAGGGACTGAAGCATAGGTAAGTAGAAATATGAGGCAGCTTTTGCCTGCCCTTGACTTCACATCATAATACCAAGATGAATTACCACTACATTACTAAAACACCTGTTAGATTATATTGTTGAGTCATTGTCAATTTCTTTTGTAAGATCTTGGAGAATGAGAGAAATTGGATTGGAGAAAGGAAGATGTTATTCAAATACTTTTTAAAAGGGAAAATAACAGAATTGCCATAAATATCAAAGAATGGGCCTAAGTGATAGTAAGCATTTGTACCAAAAGGCCTCTAGTTGCTCTGTCTTTAGGCTGATGCTTCAATCAGTGAGTTCAATTCAACAAATAAATGTTTACTATGCACACTGCATGCATTTGGGATACAAGTAAGATGTGGGGTATGAAGATTAAAAAGGAGGAATGTTAATCAAATTAGGGGATAGCACAAAACAAGGAGGAGAAGGAGATTAAATGATAAAATCAGGAATCAAAAGAATGTTGATTGACTAGAACAATGGGTCTTACCTTAAAAGATGAAATTTCATAGGGAAAAATGCAGCTCTAGACTTTGGTTTTATTAAGTCAAAAGCACAATGTACAAGATGGGGGAAAACTGATTTCAAAGCAATTCTCATGAGAAAGATACATGAACTTAAAGGTTTTGACTGCAAGCTCAATGAGAACCAACAACATGATGTGACTTCCAAAAAAAGTAGAAGTAATCTTATTCCTAGAAGTACAGTTTCCAACGAAGGCAGTGTTAATTCCAATTCAGTTCCACAAATTATAAGTCTTCTATGTGCAAAGCACTGCGCTACACACTGAAGACAGAACAATTAAAAACATAGGTCAGCTCTTTAAGAGCTTACAATCTATTAGCAGAAGCAGCACATGCATACAAATAAGTATAAGGCAATGTAGAACGTGAGAGACGGAATCGGAAGGTCAGATGGTAGAAGATTGTGTGACAAACTCTGTGTCACCATAACTCCCAGAATCTGCGACCTTCCTAACAACAAGTAAAGCATCACATGTACGGTTATTAAAACTGCAACAAAAAGAAAAACTAATGGAAAAAATCTCCAAACAATGTATTCTGTTCTGGAATACAGATAACATCATACAGCCAAATTAACATTCCACTCCATCACTCTCTCATCAGTACACTATCCACAATTACCAATTGCTCTAGCCTTCCTTTAGCATTTTGGCTAAGATGGAGTCTCATACTCTTTCCACAGCAGTAATCCAGTAAGTAACTCTGTCTGGGCCCCTACCCTTACTTTAACAAGGGACTAACACATTCAGCTACCCCAAGGAAAAGGTGAACAAATGTGCAGAAGGAGATCAGATAACACATAGTGGATCCCAAAGGTAAAGTGGCTAAGGACCAGCTGCAACCAGCTGAAGTAGTTTCTATCTGATAGGAAATCAGGCAGATATTACAACTCTCCGATTCCCAACATGAGAGCTCTAAAATTAGAAAGCCCTACCATCAGTGGCTGAGGGTAAAAAGGAGTCAAAAGGCATTAGTTGAAATGATAGGGAAATTCTTTTCAAAATAACTACAAAATGCATAAAATACTTCTGAGTTAATCTATAAAAATGCACTCAAGAGATATACTTACATAACTTATACAAGGACTTTTTAGAGAAATAAAGGACAACAAATAATTGCAGTCACTGATCATAGACAACAATTTAACGAAAATAAATTATTTTATAGACAGTGGTATATTGGTCATAATCATATGTCATTCCACCTTTTCCTACGCTTTACAATCCCTAGACCTATTCTTTAGCTTCACCATGACCTCCAGTCTTCAGTTATGCTCAGGATATCACTGATATGTGAGCTATATAATTCTCTGTTTTGGTAAATTGGTTATACTTAACATCAGTAGTGTCAAACTCAAATAGAAATGGGGGCCACTAAACTGGGCAAGCAGCAACATACTGACTCAGAAAACTATATATTAACAATATCTTCTATTGTATTTTTTTAACTTTTTTGTTAACTATTTCCCAATTACATTTTAATCTGGTTGAGGCCACATTCAGGAGTATTATGGTTCTGGAAGCTCTGAGTTTAACACCTCTATTCTAACAGTATCCCACAAAGGGTTAGCTGGGGCAGCAGTGGATAGAGCACCAGTGCAGGAGTCAGGAGGGCCTGAGTTCAAATCTCACCTCAGACACTTGACACTCACTAGCTGTGTGACCCTGGGCAAGTCACTTAGCCCCAGTTGCTGCCTCATCCTGGGTCATCTCCAGTCATCTTGATGAATATCTGGTCACTGGATTCAGATGTTTCAGTAGAAGAAGTGAGGCTGGTGACCTGCACAGACTGCCCTCACTCAAAACAAAGTCAAGTGCAAGTCATGTCATTATTTCTCTGATGGCATGGTCTTCTTCAGCAATGAAGGACAAACACATACAAAGGGTTGATTATTCTCATTTTCTTTCACTCCCACCATCCCCCTCCTTTGTTCCTATTCACAAGATGCCAAATGAAGCAGGAAAAAAATTTTTTTTCTTTTGTTTTACATAATCTCAAGTAAGCTCTCACTGGAAGGCAATGCTTTATAACTCCCTAATCAATTCGATGCACCACAACAGCTATTCCAAACAAGATCACCTTAAGATCACCATGGCATCACCTCCCCTATCCTCTCAGCTGAATATCTCATTTTTCAACAAAAAAGTAGGGCTATTCTCCAATATTCTCTTTTCCCTTCATCTCATATAACAGCTGTCTTCCCCTACATCTTCAACTTTGTCTCCCATGAAGAAGTCCTCCTTGCCAACACGAATGACCTTCTCATGAACCCTCGATCCCATTTCATCCCATCTTCTTCAGAAGACTATGCCCCTTATCATTCCCACTCTCTCATTCATCTTAAATTTCTACCTAATGGCTATTTGTTTCCCAGCTGCTTACCAGCCACCAATGTCTCCCCCATTCTTAAAAATAAAACCTCAGTTGATCCACTAGCCCCAGTCCTGTCAGCCGTTGGTCTTTATCTCACCTTCTTTCTTCAACTAAATTCCTTGAGAAAACCATCAGAAAAGTTTCTTATTTATATAATGGGTCAATATAGTCATGGTTTGTATATGCCAGAAAAAGCTCTATTCATTCTTTGGTGAGAACAAATGGCATGAAGACTATACAGTTGGCCTTTTGGTATCAAAGCTAGCTGACCTGAGATAGTGAAGTAGTTTACGCTACAGAATTAAAAGCACTTTATTTCATGTATAATTGTTGAATTCTCCTCCTGTATAATTCTATGGATAACCTTCTACTATGCAATGAAGAAAAAGTATAAACAACCCCTTTTTTCCTACAGCTTTCTCAGCTAAAATTCACCATGTTCATCTAATTTTTTCACCCCAAATATAAAGATTCTCAGTTTTTACTTCAACAGAGTGGCTGTGCAATTTTTACTGACCTTTAAAAATGCTGTCTTCATTGCTTTGCTTGATAAATCTCCATTTGAAATTTGCAGGACAAAACACTAAAATTCTGAAAAAGAAGAATGAATTTATGGCATTTCTCTTCCATCTGGTTCAAGTCTTGTTTCTGAATTATGACTTGAAGGTTTCTATAGAGCTGTCAGGCTCCAAGCCTAAAAAAACAGACTTAGCAACTTTTTAATGCTAACAACAGCTCTGAAGCATTTTTCTCTCATCTGGGTGGATTCATTCAGGTATTAAAGGTTACCAAATGGGATTTACAGGGACTAACAAGAAAAGATTCACTTTTCAAGTTTATGTCCTATTGTCTAATGTCTGTCATTTGTACATAAATATGCAGGAGTTTGTCCAAACTTTGAGGCTTTACATTCCAGAATCTCTGCTGCTGCTGCAAAAGAGAAAGTCTGATAATTTGACCCACATGGATATATCAAAAAATCATAGCAAGTTCTATTAGAAAGGATATTTGTCTTAGAAACTTGCAATGGCTTGGAATTTTGGTTTAATATTGCTTATAAAAAAGTAATTTCACCTAATTTCAGTTTCCTCATCTATAAAATGGAAATAATAATATTTGCTCTTCCTATATCACAGGGCTAATGTTTTATAAATTTTAAAAATAATAGCTCAGTGAGAGCTGCTGTCAAAATAATTTGCCTAACCTCTCCACTCCCTATAGATATAACCCTCTCTCCATTTTTTTTTTAGTGTCTTGCACATATGTGTGAATAATTCCATTTTATTTCATCTGGTTAGTTGCTTTGTCTCTGAAGTATCTGTGTGGATTTTTTCCTTCTAAATGTAATGCGTACTCTCGGGAACATTCCATAATTAGGCACTCTTAAAGTCCTCAGAGGGAGACTGACTACTCCTTCCCACAGGATTCTAGAGGTTTTAGTAGTTTCCATAAACTCTCATCAGTGCACTTCTAACTGATAAGCTTGAGCTAGTGAACTCAAATTGGTTTTTACAAAAATATTTATTAAGCAGTTATCATAAGAATGGTTGGCACAAAACAGTTCCTCCAAAAGCTGGGGTATATTCTCCTATAAATATAGGCAACATCTGAAAGTAAAGTGGAGTCAAACTTAAAACACAAGGGTAATAATGTATACGTTTAGAGGACATATATGGCAGGTTCTTTTCTCCCTTCGTTGAGCCCTCCTGCAGTTCCTCTTAAGTCTAACTCTCTGCTGGGCTCTGAGCATCAGTGATTTTCTAGGATTTTCTCAGTAATGAAGTGTCACAATCTCACTGTCCTCAAAATGTCATTTACCAGCCATCTGCAAATGTTTCTACTGTTGTAGACCACTGCTACTGCTCCCAGTTGCAAGTGGAACTTATAAACATACAAATCCAAACTCACTGCCTGGCCCCAGCCATCTCCAGTTTGCTGCTTAGTCAGGGAAGAAGACACAAAAACGAGGTATCCCTATCCCAGAAACAGACTTGCAAAGGCAAAATATGTTTTCAAGGTTACCAAGTAAACAGTCAGGTTAGCCTTCTCTCTTAAAAGCCAAGAAGCAGAGAGCAATGAGTGGGTCATCTCTTTAAATGTACACTCAATTCTAGCTCAATAATCTAAATCATGAGGTTTTTCAACTTTGCAGCTAATTACAAGATTTTTATCATCACGAAGGACAAATTCCTGCACATGGTGTCTTTCAAACCAAGCAGGGATAATTATCTAAGCTTGCTTCAAGAACTATCTCTTCTATCACTGTCCACCTAGGCAATATAAAAATATGTATGCATATATGTATACATATGAACGCATGTACATATAGATTCTTTACATGTTCTACTCTTAGGAAAGGAAATAAGAGCCCTGGAGCCTGGAAATGAAATTGAATCATAAGGTGAGAGCGGCACCTTAAGCTACATGATCTACCTGTTTCAACCTATTGCAGCATTTGCTGACAACTAAATATATCACAAAGAAGCAAGTGTATGATTTGCACAGGATGATTAAGTGGTTTTGGTGCTTGGACAGCTAGGTGGTAGAGTCAATAAAGCACTGGGCCTACAATCAGGATGACTTAGGTTCAAATTTAACCTCACTTATAAGCATCTGTCAGCCTTCAATTTCCTTGTTTACAAAGTAGGGATAATAACTTTACATACATCCCAGGACTGTTGGTAGGACCAGATGAGATATTGGTACTTAGCATAATGCCTGACTCACAGCATGCACTATATAAATGTTAGCTATTATTATTAAGTAAATACTTTAAATAAGCTATTTCTAGTTATTAGTAATTTTTATAATTCAATGGATCCCTTAACTCATCAATGTAGGCAATTCTTACTCCTGCATACAGGTCACAACCTAACAACATTTTGTTACCCTTCAATATTTTTGTCCATGTCCTCAACAGATCCCCTGTAAAAAAAAAATCTTTCTACTAGAGGTCTTCCTTTAGCTATTCTAATATTACAGAGATGTCATACAACATTCAAGGCTCTCCACCTATTATTTTTCACTATTAATGAAGGGCTGTTTTTTTTAATCCCAGTGCTCCCCACAGTACGTGACATGCAGTAAGCACTGATCTTTGAGTAACTGACAAAGCTACACTATAAATTTTCCCCCTTACCTAAAATGCACTGCTACCTAGAACCATAACTTCTCCAAGAAATAGCTCAGGTGTCACCTCCTGATCTCCCCAATTGTCAATGCTCTCTCTATCCTCAATTATACTGTATTTATATATTGTGATTCCAAAAGAAGATATAAACCATGTGGGCAAGTTTGTTTCATTTCTGTCTATATTCCAAGCACCAAGCATACTACCCAGTAAGAGAAAGTAATTAAAAAATTTTTGCTGAACTTAAGTTTAAACAATTTATTTCTTTTTCTGATCATACATTTTTTGGAAGATAACATAAGAATCAAAACTGTAGGTGACCCAAAAAGCAATAGAAATGGTGGATGTATATAGCCTGCAGCATATTACTTACAATAACCTGGTGCACAAAGATAATCAGGTAATATATGACCAAAGAGGTGGATCAGCTACAACAAGCAATTATTTATATTTTAAGAAAAAAATCACTAAAAATCACAGGCATGGAAAGGATTTTCTTTAATGTGATCAAGAGTATAAAACTCAAAAAAAAGTCAGTATTATCTGAAATGATGAAATATTGGAAACTTTTCTAATAAGTCCCGGGGAAAAGCAAAAGTGCTGCTACTCTATGCAACTATTTGAAATCATTCTAAAAATCTTAAGTATGGCAATAAGACAAGAGAATAAAATCAAAGGTATAAACAAACATAGGAAAAGAGAAGATAAAATTGACATTTAACTGACTTAGAAAATCCCAGAGAACTGACACTGAAAAAAAGATTAATAGCTTCAGCAAAGTAGTAGAATAGAACATAAATCCACAAAAACCATTAGCATTTTCTACACAGTACCCCAAAAAAGTGGAAAACAGGAGATACTAAAAGATTAAGTCCATTTGAAATAATTACAAAATGCATAAAATATTTCTGAGTTAACCCACAGAGATACCACTTGACGTTATTATATAAAGAAAACTTGAAAGCACTCTTAAAAGAAGATGTAAATAATAAAGAGTTCATTGTTAATGGTTAGGTTGTGACAAAATAACAAAAATGATAACTACCAAAATTAATTTACAGATTAGTGCTATACCAAACATGCAGAGAACTAGGCCAAAAAAACACCTCAGAATAAGTCTAGAACTTCAAGAGAAAGAATAAAAAAAAAAGAATGAAGTGTGGCATTACCATATTTCAATCTGTATTAAAAAATATATACTCAAAACTATTTGGTATATTGGCTAAAGAAGAAAAAAAATGTAGAACAGTGGAATAGACTAAATAAGGAACATTCAGAAGCAAATGAATTTGAGTACAGTGTTCATTAAACCTAATTAACACAAACTACTAAAGAAAAAAACAGTCTAGTCCAGGGGTGGGGAACCTGGGGCCTCAAGACCACATGTGGCCTTTAGGTTCTCAAGAGTAACCCTTTGACTAAATCCAAACTTCACAGAACAAATCCCCTTAATAAAAGGATTTGTTCTATAAAACTTGAACTCAGGCAAAAGGGCACACCCAAGGACCTATAAGGAAATATATGGCTTTAAAGCTGCAGGCTCCCTATCCCTGGTCTAGTCTAAAGGAATTGTTGGGAAAACTAGAAGACAGTTTTGCAGAAATTGAACTTAAACTAGCCCTCTTAGTCAAGTTCTATGTAAATATGTAACCTAAATTTTAAAAAGTTCATTTTTTTAGTAGAGGAGAATAGAAGGAAGAACCTTTCACATTTCACAACTACCATCAGTGAGAGAATTCTTAATTAAAAATAGACAATTTAAAATATATAAAATTGGAAAGCATTTGCATAACCAAAATTAAAGATGTCAGCATAATAAGAGAATCTTATCGAGAGGAAAAAAATCTTTGTATTAAAATCTTTGCTAAGGGTCTGATATTATAAACATATAAGGAATTGTTACAAACCTACAAGACAAAGAGGCATTCCCCAAAAGAATGGTGGTCAAAGGATGTGAATAATTTTCAAAAGAAGTATAAATTAGCAACAACATATGAAAAAATTATCCAAATCACGAATAATGATAGAAATGTACACAACTCCAAGAGAGTCAAAGTTGGGGCTATGAGAAGATGATTTGGGGATCTGTGAGTCAATTTAATCTTTCTGGAAATCAATCTAGAATTGTGTGAGTAAAGTTACTCAACTGTTCATATTCCTTGACACAGTATACCAGGCATAACAAGGTCATGCTGAAGCCAGCTCATAACCGCTCTGAGTCAACGGCTAAAATTTCAGGGTGAGCATTTATATCTCACAAATCTGAAAACACTGTCAATCAGGGTTTCATTTATTATTTTGTGCTTTATCCAGACTTAAAGTAATGGAGAAAATATGAGTAATGCAGATTAACCTTAAAAGTAGGTCTGGCATTTTCAGAGAGCTGATTGTTAAGCATTTACCAGTACATCTCAGCATGAATTTGTCCTAATAATATCATAGTGGTACTTTTTGTGGTAGCGAAGGAACAGGAAACAAAACAGATTCCCAATGAGTAGGAAATAACTAAATAAACTGTGATATATATAAGTAGAATGGAATATTAGTATATGCTGCAAGAAATTACAAATATGCAGTATTCAGAGAAATGTGGAAATATTTCTTTGCAGTGTTCCAAAGTAAAGATATCTAAACCAAGAGTAATATGTGTGTGCACGCACACACACATCTATAAATATACATGCATATATATTGATGTAAATGATAGCACTAGAGTAGCTGAAATGAATGATATATAATGAAAAATTTTGGTCCCAGAAATTTCTGATAAGTAAATATTCCTTCCTCCTCTCAGTAGAGAGATAAGGACTATAATTTTAGAATGTAATTTACACTGTCAGATACAATTTGGATATTATTTGACTTTGTATAAAGCCAAATTTGTTTATTACAATGAAGAGTTCAATGGGTCATGGCAGTTTAAAGGGAAATACTCCAGCTTAAAGACAAAAGGCAATTTAAAAAAAGTTTTAAATAAGAGAACCTGTAAAACCCAGGTAGTATATTGGTCGCCAAACAATGCTAAAACACTTACAAAAAGGCCTCTAGTATATTATTTGGAACATTTTTAGGACATGGAAAATGCTTCAAGGGATAAGAAAGCATGGGTAGGTTGAGAGCTCCACTATTAAGTACTGTACCTAAAGTCTAAGATGATGGGTCCCATTAAGTATTAAATTATATCCTTTATTCCACTTTCATATGCATAAGTCATCACTGGAAATAAGCTGCAGCCACCACACATCACTACTGTACTCTGAGGCACCTGCACCTTTGATTTTCACAAATCATCATGTTTCAAAGATCAGTCTTTTGTATTAGAGAAAAACTTGGCAAATTTTAAAGCACTATATGCGCACATAGTTTTCAAAGAACATTCAACAGGTATTAAAATCATCTTTTTGATGTCAGATTTTATTGCCATTTACAAAGAGCTTATCAATTTTTATAGCCCCTACGGTAAGATTCTATATTTAGCATGGTCTCAATATTAATTGGCTAATCAGTTCCAAATTATATTTGAGCAGTTGCAAAATTATCATCTCCACTCACTGAGATGGTAAAACCCCTCACTCAAAGTGTGAAGGCAACCTTGGGTTGTTGAAGAGTATTCTAACATAGCGCAAACTCTCAAAGATCTTACCACATTAGACAGAGTTCTACCATGGGTTTGTCTCTGTTTGTCTGTTATCCAAGTATCAGCCTAACTATATCTGAAGATACTAAATCATCAAACTTACCAAAGGTCAATTTATTTTTCCCAGAAATTCCCAAAGACCATCTACTAAAGAGGACTACAGTTTATACCGGTGGGAGAAATACCTATACTTATGAAAAACAGATCAATGAAGTCTCAAGAAATAGTTTAAAGAAATTGTAAATTTCCGCCATTGTTTTCAAGCACTGGCCACAAATAATTTTAACTCCTCACATTTCCTTTTCTTTTCTGGATAGTGTTAGATTATTTCTAATTCTCTCTTTTTATTTTACTCACCCCACCCCCCCACCCTCACAGTGCATTTGCAAGAATCCTATTACAAAGAAAAATTGGTGTTGTAGTAGTGGGCTTTCCAGCCACTTCACTGTTAGAAGCTCGGGCCCGGTTTTGTATATCATGTTCACATACTCGGGAAATGCTAGACACGGTAAGTTCTCAAGATGTATTTTCCTGGATTCTTTTTGGTCCTGTGGCCCAGAAAGTTCTGTCACTTTAGTTTTCAAGGATATTCAATTGTTTAACATTTGGAGGTTCCTAGGTCTCTGATGGGTGATTTGAAAAAAATACAAATTAAAACAGTAAACACAAACTAAGCCTATGACAACAAGATGCCCAACTATTTAACAAATTCAGTAAGCTGGGTGAGGGTGGCTGGATGAGCAGCCAATTTAATGAAAAATTCACCCAATTAGGTTAAGCCAGTATTTTTGGTATGATATAAAACTAGATGATTTACATTTTTCTATTGCTGAATTAAGGATCCATTGGAGGAAATTGGAATTGTTTAACCCAGAGATGAGAAGACCTTAGGGAGTGAGCAGGACCATGATGATAATCTTTATGTAAAAACAGATTAAACTTGTTCTGTTTGTTCCGCTTGCAAAGAAAACAGAACTTCAGGCAATGGGATAAAATTCAAGAAGTGCAAATTTATGTTCAATGTAAGGAAAACCTCCCAAAAATTAGTTCTATAGAAAAGTGTAATGAGACGACTTAAGAGGTTCTCATCCTACACCACCAACCCCCTGGGACATCTGCAACTGAAGGCTGAATGACTTCCAGCCTTCACTTTAGAAATGCTGAAAACCAGATTCTTGGTCAGGTACAAATTGCTAGAGATGACCTTTAAAGTACCTTCAAATTCTGAGGTTTATGATTTTATAATTTTAACAAATAACACTGACCTAACACAATACAACTAGATGTGTCTTACAACTGTTAAATAACAAAGAAACCTATCATAATAGATCCACTAGACCCAACGACCAAGAACCCACTTGAACAGATCCAACAAAGAAATCTAGTCTTAAGCGATAGGAAAGTAATTACAAATAGGCTTTCTTTGATCTTTTATTGCAGTCTTTCCTCTGTGAGTCAGAGCAGAAGAATATAGTATCTCGGACAATCTGAAGAAAGAAAACTAGAATTTATACTTTATAACCTATGCATAGGTCCTCACTCCTTGGCATGCTCTCTCTCTCTCTCATTCTCTCTCTCTCTCTCTCTCTCTCTCTCTCTCTCTCTCTCTCTCTCTCTCTCTCTCTCTCTCTCTCTCTCTCTCTCTCTCTCTGTCCCTTTCAGTGATCTCATCAGCTCCCTACAGGTTCAATTGTCAGCTCTACGCAAGTAACTCCAAAATCTATATATCCAGCCCTTAATGCTTTCCTAAGTTCCATATCGCCAAACTGCCTGACCCCTCTCCATCTGGACATTGCCTAAGCCTCTCAAACTTCAACATGACCAAAACAGATCTCATTATTTCCCCCCTTCCAGTTACCCATCTTCACAATTTCAAAATCAGCCTATTCGAACTTCTTCAACTCTCCCTTATGAACCATATCCAATCAGCTACCAAGATTCATTGAATCTACCTCCACAACATATCTTATATCTGTCCCCTTCTTTTCACTCACCGCCCCCATAAGGTCCTCATTGCCTCTTACTCAGGCCAATACAACAGCTCCTTAATTTGTCTGCTTCTCATCTTTCCCCTTTCCAATCCATCCTCCACATTATTACCAAACTAACATTCCCAAAGCACAAGTCTGACCACTTCAATTTCCCACTCAAGAAGGATAATGCTATTTAAATACCTTCCTAATCTAGCTCTAACCTAGCTTTCCAGACTTCTTTCCCATTATTCTTCATCATTCCCTCTATGCTTCAGTCAAACTGGTCTAACTTGCTGTGCTCCTGTACACACAATTCTGTCTCTCGAGTCATGTCCTCACTTCTGCCTCTTTGAATCCCTTGCACTTTTTAAAGCTCACTTCAAATAACCCCTCCTACAGCAGGTCTTTTCAATGAGCACAACTGTTAGTGTACCCATTATACTCACAGAAATAGAAAAAATGCAATTACATCATATTTAGTTTTTATGCCTTTAGTATTTACTTAACTATGCACATGTAAATTTGTCTTTACATTCCCAATACCTAGCGCAGTGCTTTGTACATAGCAGCAACTTAATAATAAAATCTTGTTAAATTGAAATATATTGGAATTTAAGATTTATATAATTTCCTGACCAGCACACACACACACACACACACACACACACACACACACACACACACACACACATCCCTTAGATGTAATGCCAGCTCTGCATTCTATTTACTCTAAGATGAACAGTCAGCAAGGTGCCTAACTCAGAGAAGGTCCTTACAAATGCTTGTTGACTGACTGGCTGTCAAATCTTGTGATTATCACAGAGATAGCTTTGAGGACTTGAAAGAAAAACAAGGACACCCGAGGCATCTAGTCTTTTCCTTTGGCTTAAGACCACTCTGTCATTTGTAAAGGTCTCTAGGAAGGAGATTCTGTGAACAGAATCCACCTGTCTCCCCTGGTCCATTCTAATATTTAGTAACTTTTATTATTAATAATTCTGTATTTAGCCTAGACTACATCCTTCCTGAAATAGCTTAGACCCATTTCTGCTTATACACTTTTCTCACAAAAACCATGAGATAGTAGTGCAAATATTGCTATCCCTACTTTCCAGATTCATTTAAATTCAACAAGAACTTATAAAGTATCTACTGCATACAAAGCAACTGTACTAAACAATAGATACCCCTCCTCCCCAAAAAAAACACAGTCCCCACCCTCAAGAAGCTTGCCCTTTAATGGGAAAATGTTACATGTAAAGAGAAAATAAACACAAGATAACTTGAGGGAAAGTGTATCAAACAAATTTTTCAAATGAAAATACTTTGAAATATACAAAACACCAAACAAATGCCAAACAACCAAAAAAAATTGTCTCTAATAGTAATAATAATTTATTGGAGTAGGAGTTCCCACTTCTAATGTCTTTGCAGAACTATGGAGTCCTAAAGAGACTCATGGACAGCCAATTAAGAGGCTAGTAGCCTGAAAATTATCTCTCATGTGGAAGAACGTTAACATTTCCAAAAATCACTTAATATTTGTGATCATAAACTTACTTATCATTAAAGCAGGATAACTTGCTCATTTATGTAGAGAATGGAAATGACACTGTACAACTGAAGGAGGGAAAATATCGTCCAATTTTTTTTAAAGAGAAGAAAATGTGAGTTTGGCTTCAATGCCATTACTCCCCACTGCACCTCACCTCCCAGATTCAGAAGCAGGACAAACCTATTAATCACTTCGCGTTGGTGGGTGAAGAGAAGGGGTAGAAGGTCAAAGAAAGGATTCATGAAAGAAGACATATGCAATGAGTTTTGAAGGATAAATAGGATTCTGAGGATGTAAAGGGATCAAATCAACAACTTAAAAGTTAAGTTGGGTTAAGGTTCAGAAAAATAATTACCAAATCCTACTCTTTGTTTAAAATGGATTACCATAAAAACAATATTGTTAAGTACATCTAATATGGTGTTTGCTATTTACATGATCTCCTCAAGGCAAAAGAACCTAAATCAGTGTCATGATGACTGAAAGAATGTATTCTAATATTCTCATTGCAGGTCTTGAAAGAGGTTGATGAAATAGGTAATATTCTGAGACTGAAATACTCACGGCACAAAAAGTCAGCTCGCCCTGAACTACTGGATGAAACAAGCTTTGAACTTGAAGATTAGTTTCCAAACTGGAAGAGAACAGACACTTTGCCAAAAAAAAGATCTCCCTCCTTGCCGCAAAAGGAATATAAATGTATTTCTTCTATTTCTTAGAACAGTTTTTGTTTTTTGAGTAGGCAACTCAATTGAGGAAAACACTGCTGTTGAAGTTTGACTGTCTCCAACATGTGCCTATAGAGGTTGAAATACGGTTGCAGATTTAAGTTTCTCCTCTCCTAAGGCTTCCCAAAGGAAAAATACACTCAGTGTATTTTAGATGGCAAAGAGCCTAGATCTCATTTGCTACTGCGCAGCCTCATTGGTTCAGTGCCTTTCAAGGCAATGGGGAAAGAGGTTTAAAATTTTAATTTTAGCAAGTTTTACTGTGCTTCAGTTAAAGCATATTTCATCTGCCGACTTGTGAGCTGTTTTTATTTGTACCAACTCTAAAAGCACCCATCATCCTTTTGGAATGTTTCAGAAAGGAAAAGAGATATCAATTTCAATTTGCCATATTTTGAATTTCTCAAAAGACAGGTGCTGAGAGAAAATTAATGCTTTGAGGGAGTAAGTAGAGCTGGTGAACATGTACTAGGGAAATCTTTGAAGAAAAATATTCTTTTCCTTTCCTCATATTCATCCTACATGGTTTATTCCAATTTTCTAAGTTTTCCTTTTGAGGTCACAAGTCAAATTTAGGTCTGGACGTGAGTGTGGTTAAAAATAAAGACTTTTCCTCCTAGGATGGCTGACTCTATAACTTATAGTAACCTAAATATTGGTAGTACCACTCAAAGTTTCTGTTTAGCAGGTACACTATAAATCTTGTGAATGAACAGTCATTCTAATATTTCTTTTTAACTTTGGAGAAAATGCTGGGCCAATTCATATTCTTTGGCCACTATCACATACTCTTTTAAAAATCTTATCAATTCAAAATATTTAAAATAAATTTATAATGCATTTTATCAAGCCTGTGACACCAAGAGCCACGTCTATCAAAGAGTCTTTTCACCTACTACATGTACAGCATCTTGACTAAAAGTTGAGTTTTGAACTCAGTGAGCTCTTTTTTTATATGTGAAACACAACTAACTGTAGCTGAAGCATTTAAGCTTGTGGCCCAATGATTATGAAGAGAGGCTAGTCAATGACCTGTGTTAATTGTATCAGATTGACATGCAGAGATCTGCTGGGAAAACCTTAACTGTAAGATAAACATCCAGTTAGCATTTAGGCAGAGTTGAAGACGACAAATAGAGTGATCTTTTAGCAAAGCTTCCCTAACTATAAGAATGAACTACATAACATGTCACTCTATCAAATGACATTATAAACAAATCAGATCATAAGATGTTTGGCTTTCTGTTCTACAGATATACCCAAATTTTCATGTTCTTTATTCTACAGTTGTAACACAACCCATGTCTACAATGCTAGATTTAATGAAAGGTGAGAGTTGAAGGACTAGATACCTGAGTCTGTAAAAAAAGAAGGGATTAGGGACCCAGACAACTAGGTGCCTGGTAAATGTAGGAGCTGAGGGGTAGGCAATTCAGTCATTAATGTTCATGACTTACTAAAGGAAGTTTTTGTTATTGGGAAAAAAATAAAATCTTTAATTATATTGGTTTAAAAGAGGATTACTATATAGTATTTACTAAAGGTTGTGTTTTATTGTGGGGAAGAGGGCAGTGCTAAACACTCAGTAACATCACCATACTGTTGTTGCTTTGGGTTTTGTTTTTTATAACTAATTCAGACTATAGTTAAGATACTGAAGCACAGCTTTTGTGCATAAAAGCAAGTTTACTGCATGAATGTAAAAATGAAAATTATTTTATTTACTAGACAGGTCCATTTCAATGTAATATTACTAGTAAAGAGTACAAAATAGATAGGTTTTTGATTCTACAAGGGAAATGGCAGAGGGAAAGGGGTAAAAGTTGTGGAGGAGATAGGTTTTCATCTCTAATTCTGAATCTGTGCCTGCACTCCAAACCTATTCAATGGGTTTTTAATTCCTGATGAATGTTTTTGGCCACAGTCATGTGCATACTTATCAAGTGACATTTTCAATAAGAGGCCAAAGTTGTGTTTTTTGTTGGAAACTGATGATTTTTCCCTGGTGGGGAAGGGTGCTTCCTCTTCAACAGAGTCCAAGGGATTGGGGGCGGGGCGCGGCAATTTATTATACTCCTTTACTCAAGACAAAAAACTTCTCTTTTTAGGAGGTTCTCTGTCCTATATATGCTTAAGGAGAAACTACCTAAGTCAAATGGAGTACTCTCTGAACACTTAAAAGGAAATATAACAGAGGGTATTTTTTTTAAAGGACTAATAATATAATGATAACGGTGATATGAATATAGAACTGAATTTTTAGTTTTGAGAAGAATAAAAAAATCAGTGTTTAGCATCTAAGGGCCAAATTTTTCAAAATTTTCAAAGATTTAATAAAGGACGCATGATAGAACTAAATAAAAAGGTGTTTCTTTGGCTGAGTCTACAAGGAAATATATTCCCACAATGCGCTCTTTTCTGGTCTTCCTATTATATCCTTGCATCTTTCCTCCAACACTGAATTTGGTGTGAATTTCCAACTGTCTCAGTCTACTGCAGTTCAGAACTCCTAAGTTCAAAAGATCTGCCAGCTTCACCTGATGAAATTGAATATACTTACATGGGTTAAATGAAGCACATTAGCCCACTACTATACAGGGAAAGCCTCTTTTCCTCAGTTGCAAGATATTTTGCCTGAATTGTTGTGCTGTCTTTTGGATGCTATACTAGCACACAAAATATACACTATATGTGTGTGTGTACACATATATACATATATATGTGTGCATGTGTATATATATATATATAGCTATATCTATCTATCTATCTATATATATATATATATATACACACATATATAAAATGTAGAGCATTAAACTTAGAAATTTAGAACACTGGAATCTGAAACCTGTCTCAGCTACATTAGCTATGACCCTAAGCAATTCATTTAACCTCTTTCAGCTTCAGTTTACTTATCTGTAGAATAGAGAAAAATAGCACCTACTTCCCAAGGTTGTGGTGGCAATAAGGTGAGATAATATGTGTGTTAGGATAGTGCTTGGCAAACTTTAAAACCTATAAAAATGTTAGCTATTATTATTGTTCTTTTTATCCATACAGACTCACAATCGGTACCCACAGTGTAATCATTTTCTTATTTTCTCTTTGTATGGTTTTCAGATGTCCCCTTTCTTTTTCCTTGTATATCCACTTTGAATATCTTATTTTTTCCTCTTCCTTTTACCCTCTGGGAGAAAATGACATAAATCCTGATCATTTTTTTTTATTACCAGCAGCATTCAAGTGGTACAAAAGTCTTATTCAAATAATCTTTTAAAAATAAAGTCATTATCTTCTATGGGTCTTGCTACAGTTATCAAATATCAAATATTCCATACAGAAATCAGTCATAATCTGTCTGTAAAAAATAAATTTCAGATAATAAAATCTTGGCTATACTATACATGATGGTTTGATTTATAGCAATAATTTTATTCTGAACCTAAATGATGCTTCATTAGCAATGATCCCTTTTGTCAAAAAAGAAAAAGCAAAATCTTTGAGGGCCTTAGTTTTAGAAAGAATAAAGGACTAAATACAGGTCAAATTTTTCAGATAAGTGCTACGTGGTCTTTTGCCCCTGGAAGAGTCAAAAGAATTGAAAGACATCATTTCTTGGTGTCAATAATTAACTTGATGACTAAACAATCAAAACTGACAGTAACAATTTTATAAAAATGATATTTGATTATCCCAATGTCATATTATATAATGAGTTAGTGATAAAGCCCTGTCTAGTCGTGGCTCCTAAATTCCCAGCGTAGTATTCTTTCCAATCTTAAGTGAAAGCATGCCTTCCCAATCCACTTAACGTTGGAGAAATTGTTATTGATCACTAAAAAAGTACCACTGAGGCCATGAAGGATTTTTCAAGAAGTTTGTCATGCATGAAGGCTTTTCTATCCCACGATATTTTCTTTCCTATAAATATAAATCTCATTAATAGCCTTTCTACTAAGCTCTAGAATTGCTTTTCTTTCTTGGTACCACCATGGAGTCAGACAAAAATGGGACATGATAAAGGAATAGTGCAGACCACATTATTACTTTTGGCAAGACTCGTGCCTATGCTGAGTGGAATTCTGTTATTCTGAAATGAAGGCATCCATTGACCTCAATGAAAGGCTTAATTTTGATATCTGCATGTCAGTTTCTCTTGGAAATTACCCCACGGTAGGAAAAGTCTAAATTAATAAAATGACCAACAGCAGGTCAAATTACGTGTGAATGAGGACCATCACTGCTCTGAAGCATGAAATCAACAGTATCTCCCTTTATTCAGGACAGAAACTATTTTCTGCTCTAAAATACTGATTAAAGAAAACAGTGATTGTTTGCCCTCACCCAGGTTTATTCAGGGGTTATCGACTGGATTCACTACTAAGAGCAGAGCTGTCACAGAAGAAAACAGTTCTTGAAAACTTTGAGCTACCTACCCATGGCTGACACTTATAAGGCCTGACTCAAGACAGAGTATTAAATCCCCTACTTCAATATGCCCCAAAATTCACCATGGACCAAGAAAAAGCAAGTTAATAACACTGTTTCATTCTTTCTTTTCAATTCTTGACTATATTTGTTCAGATCTAAAACACACACTGAACAAAATTTGTAAGGAATATTTGAAATAAGTCAATTGTTTAGTGATAGATTTCATTCAGAGAACAAGCCAGTAAGGATCTTGATTATGACACCAAAATCTGGAGAGGATCTGAAGAGATGATAAACAAATGGATGATGCCATAAGATCAAAGAAAGTGAACTTGTGAGCCTTTAAAAGGAGGATTTACAAACAGGCTAATACAGCTAACAGGCTTTTCAAAAATAGGAAAAAAAATAGCTCCTAAAATACATGTTTTTCAAATATGTCTATTTTGGGGGCTGCAAATACAATTAAGATATACAAATTGCCTCCTTTCAAGTTGGTATTTCTATAACTTCCCATGGCTAACATTAAATCATAGACACAGATCTGAACATCTTTAACAATAAGAAGTGCTTTACTTCATTCATAAAATATTTTTGTAACAAAGAACACCACAAAAAGCTTTTTAAGACAACTAGCTACCAAAAAAATCACAACAGGACAGACTTCTTTGAAGGGAATAAAAATTTATGAACTAAACAAAAATAAAAATTACAAAAAAAAAAATAAAGATTGTGAATGGATGAAAAGAGAAAAAATTATGTGGTATGTTTAGAGTTTCACTGAACTAAGACGTTAAATGTCAATGTAGGATATACGTGCAAGACACACTACACAAAAACATGAAATTATTGTTAAAAATGAAATTACATTAATGTGGATAGTAGCTTTTTGTAAGTGAAATTAATCTTATGTATTTTTTAATAGCCTTGTTGGTAGATTCTGAAATATTTGTCAAATGGCTTAAATTTTACTAGCCTTCTCATAATGTCCAATGTCATGATATGTCAGTATTAAGCATTCTCAAATAAACTATTTGAGAACAAAACATTTCTTGTACAGACATAAACAGCAGCCAGTCAATGAGCTAGACACTGTGCTAAGGGCTGGATATACAAAAAAGGGGGGAAAAGAACACTCAGCTCATAATCTACTGGCCACAACAAATGAATACAAACATGAATCTATCAAATTCAAACAAAGTAAACACCATGCCCTATCTCTATACCCAAGAGAGTTCATCTCAGTAACAATGATGTTAACACCTAATAACAGCACCTTGCTTTTGTCCTCAGATGCTTAACCATGTACTCCAGTCAACTCATCCTCAAATCTTCAGTCTCATTTAAAAGAAAGGAGGTCAAAGTTAGGAAGCTAAGACCTGCAGGGGGTTGGGTAAATAGGGTCAGGATGAGAGACTAAGGGAGAATAGACCACCAGTCAGGGATAGCAATATTAATAACAAAAGATAGATAGGTGGCACAGCAAATAAAGTGCTAGACTCAGAGTCAGGAAGACTCAAGTTCAATTACTGCCTCAGGCACTTAGCTGTGTGAACCTGGACAAGTCACTTAACCTCTGTCTGTTTTATCATCTGCAAAATGAGGTAATGGTACCAACCTTTCAGGGTTGTTGTGAGAATCAAATGACATAAAATATGTAAAGCACTTCACAAACTTTATTATATAAATGTTAGCTACTGATAACTGTTAAAAAGCTGACAGTGAATATATGTACATAGATCATTTTAGCTATCTTAACAAAAATTAACTTGGTTGCTGTAGCAACTATTTGTTTTTCTACTACAGGCCAAGCCATGTTATTCAATTTCAATTTCATTAAAAACTCATTAGTGGGAGTTACAAAAAAAATACTGTGGAAATAGTCTTATTGGTGTGTTAAGATTAATGGGAATGACAAGTAAATGATAAAAAACCAATTTTCAACAAGCAAATTTCAGACAATTCACACAACTGACTTTATCCTTTACTCATTCTTCAGAGAAATTGCTTTCTATTCATTTACATCCTCAAATTTTAAATGTACCCCAAGTACCTTAAATAGCCAAAAGCAAAAGAGCTATGCCCTAGATGGTTGCTCATTATACCCTACCTTCTAAACCAAAACATAAATGATAGACCTAGACCTTTTCTCAAATTTCCTATCTAATGCAAAGGTGTATTAATGAATGCTTGCTGAATCCAGATAACTTTAAGGTACAACATGTCATGGTGGAAATAGTACTGAATTTGATGCCAAAGAGTCTGGATTCAAATACTAACACTGGCACTGACTTGCTTGGACAAGAAATTTTTTATGACTTTTCACTGAATACCATAAGCAACATGCAAGAAATTATATATCACCTTGTAATAAACTTACATTATCCAGATATGCCTATTTCTGAGCCTATTTACACATCAATAAAAATTAGATTATAATCTCTAAAGTCCTTTCTAATTCTAAATCCTACAATAGATCATGAAGTGAGCCAGCTGACATAAAACCATGTTGATGGATGATGCATAGACATTTAATGCTTTAAGTGTTCAAATACTGCTAAGGCCAATTGCAAGTAAATAGATAACATACGTTCTTGTGGGTTTCCAATCAGGCCAGGCAAGCTCTGGGTATGTGTGAGCTAACAGCACGGTGGCAACTTTCCCCCTCACTTGAGAGCCCTTGGCACTTGCTTCCTCTCCATATGCCACAGAAGGATATGAAAGGAAAGGTGGTAAGTTTCACACTTCTCTGACATCACACCTCCTTTTGGAACCCTCCTGGGTTTCAATGGAAATGGAATAAGTAGGCCAATAGGGAATTGCTTTTTTAATCCCCCTTTTTACTTCTAATGCATAACAACCTGAGGTCAGTTCTTTAGTGAAATATAACAGAGAAAACACTGAGATTTTATTGACCTATTTTATGTTCTCTCCCGAGCACATTACTTTGTGCCAGACTCAAGCCCTTCACTATTTTGCAAGTTGGTCAAAGCTACTCGTTATTGACAATTAAAGGGAGAAAAAAAAAAAAGAGAAGCACTACAATAACAGAAAGGACTCTGCAATTGCATTCTGGATTTTCCTCTGACTTTATATTTAAAAAAGGAAACTAAAATTTAGCATGAACTGCTTAAGCAATTCATGTGGCTTATATGCTATATATACATGCAAGCACTGTTGTTGTGTTTGTCCTTTGTTTTCAAAGAAGACCATCAGAAAAATGATGACATGACTTGCATTGGACTTTGTTTTGGGTGAGAGAGGGCTGTGTAAGATCACAAGCCTCACTTTCTCCTCATGAACCCTCTGGATCCAGGGACCAGATATTCATCAGGATGACTGGAGATGACCCAGGATGCAATGGGAGACCTTGGCCTTTTCTTCCTAAGGCCTATTCAGGTACTTGCTCAGAGTGAGTGATGCCCATTCAGTGAATAGGTGGAAGGAAGGAAGGAAGGAAGGAAGGAAGGAAGGAAGGAAGGAAGGAAGGAAGGAAGGAAGGAAGGAAGGAAGGAAGGAAGGAAGGAAGGAAGGAAGGAAGGAAGGAAGGAAGGAGAGAAAGAAAGGAAGGAAGGAAGAAAGAAAAGAAGGAAAGAAGGAAGGAAGGAAGGAACGAAGGAAGGAAGGAGAGAGGGAGGAAAGGAGGGAGAAAGAAAGAAAGAGAGAGAGAGAGAAAGAAAGAGAAGGAAGGAAGGAAGGAAGGAAGGAAGGAAGGAAGGAAGGAAGGAAGGAAGGAAGGAAGGAAGGAAGGAAGGAAGGAAGAAAAGAGAGAAAGAGAAAGACATGCTTAAAAGAAAGAACACATAAACCCCTTCTGACTTTTGCAGCTGTCGATGTTGTGTTGTTATTCGGTAGTTTCGGTCTCAGTCATGTCCAATGCTCTGTGACCCCATTTGGGGTTTTCTTGGCAAAGATAATGGAGTTTGCCATGCCCTTCTCTAGCTCATTTTACATATAAGGAAACTGAGGCAAACAGGGTTAAGTGACTTGCCCAAGGTCACAGCTAGTAAGTGCCTGAGGCCACATTTGAATTCAGGTTTTCCTAACTCCAAGTTCCAACACCCTACTCACTGTAAAACCTAGCTACCCTGATTATAAAGCTATAAAACCTGAAAGACATTACCCCACGTAGGCTAGCACTGGGTCCATATTAACCCAAATAAGGATTCACCATTCAGATACAGTTGAATGACATTCACTTAACATGACAGGCAGCCCACATAATGCTAGGTTATTGGGATGAGCTTATGTTACAGAGCTAAACTCACTAAAAAGAAATCATTTATACTGTCATTTCTTGGAGGAGAGGTAGGGCCAACAAAGCCACAGTTCCAAAAAGTCCCATGATAAACTCTGCAAAGAAGACACTCAAATTTCTTCAAATTCTCCAGTATTTAAAATTCACCAGGTATAACTGAGCCAGTTACCAGAACCTACCTTCTACAAAAAGCACAATAAATATCAATCAGATCATATAGTATCTTGAGGTCCTCCATCATACTCCTTCACCACATTACCCTCCTTCATGACCATGTAAGTGGAACATTTGTGAATGACAGAAAGATCACAGAAAAGTCTGAGCTGTGTGCGGCTCAGGACGAATAAGCAATCTAAAAGCATTTATTAAATACCAACTGCCTGCCAGGTACAGTATTAGAGGATGAGGATACAAATACAAAAACTAAAAAGAGGTCAAGAAGGATGAGGATATAGAAAAGACTGTGAGATCTGACAAGTTCAGTGGTTACTTTTGAGGAAACAATTTTAGGTAAGTTAAGAAGTGAGAACTCAAACTGCAAAAGGTTGAAGAACGAGTAAGAAGAGAGGAAGTAGAGACAACCAATATAGATAATTTTTCCTTGGAAATTGGCTGAGGAAGGGAGGAGTGATTTAGGATTTGAGGGAATAGGTTCACAAATTATAAATTCTATATATCAAAAATTAATATTATCTTTAACCAGGGTCATTATGCGAGCTTCCAGAGGAATCAGAATCACCAAATTCCTGAATCTCTTGCCATGACCCATTACCTACCAAGTTATAACCTTCAAAAATGGCAAGTCTATGTTTTCTACCTGCTGAAATAAACAGAGAGGATCAATGGAACAGGAGTATGCCCAGGGATTTGTACCAATGACCTTTACCACATTAGAGTTGGATTGCATCTTGTATTACAAGACAAGTTGTAAGGCTAGTAACTGTAACTCTACCACATGCTTGTTAATCATGCAAATTACCTGTCTCCTTCTCTGTAACAAGGACCCCAGCATACATGGCCGGGGGCGGGGGGCGCTGTTGCACAGGTTCTTAGATCTGTTTTTCTAAAAGGAAAGCAACTTTTGGGGGATCAACAATCTTCTTTAATTATATTCACCAACAGAGAAAATATAAGCAGAGAAATAAACACCAACAGACAGGGCTTCCAACTGTCTGACCATAAGTAATACGTACATCTCAGATCAACACATAGATTAAACCGTCTGACCATTATATACACACATAGTTACCAGAGAGAGAAGCACCAAGATCTGGGTTTTCAAAGCTGGGGGAGGAAGGGGACTTCTTAGTGGCTACCTGGAGTCTCATCTGGTCAAACAAACAATTTCAATGAGTAAGCCCCAAAGTAAATCTCACCGCAGGGTATTATGTACACTTTTCAGAATTAGAGGGCATGACCATTATGACCCAGTGCCTCTCAAAAACAAAGATATCTTTGTAAAGGTACCTTAACAAAAGGCCTATTAATGGGCAGGGAAGATCTTTAACTCTCACCAGCATCCTCCATTAACCTTACATCCTCCCCTATGCCCATTCTCCTAAGGCTCATCCCTTTCCTCCTTTCCTTTTCCATGAGGTACCACATCTAAGAGTTAACTATTATTTCCATGGTCAGGGTGTGTTACTTGACCCCTCCTTTGTTTGTTGTCATCAACCATTTTAACCGTTTTAACCTTAGTTTTTTCCACCCTGTCCTACATCCTGCTTCCATGAGATCACGTGATACAAAGATACACATGCACTCATAATAAAATAATCCAAGATAAAAAGAAAACGTGAAGAGTAAATCATTCCCTGAACAGTTAGCTCTCTGCCTCATGAATCACAGTATGCTATTACAATAAATACTACACAGTACAAAATAAAAAAAGATAGAATCAGCCCAAGTGGGAAAATATCCAAACCATGGCATTTTCACAATATAGCATACTGCACCAGTTACTGATTTCTGGTGGTTTGCTTAAATTCAACAAATATTTACTGAGTCACTACTATGAATATTATACTATTTAAAGGTAAAATTCAAGTGCACCTATGCTGAGACCCTGAAAATTATTTGAATGTCACTTCCAGCACCAAGATTGCAATAAGGCAGGAACTTGCCTGAGCTCTCCCAAATTCCCTTCCCAAACCACCTTTCAAAAACACCTTAAAATCAATTTTCGAGTAGTAAAGCAGTTTTCCTGTTCAGGAAAGCTGAGAGGGTCAGTCAGAAATGTCTGTCTCACTGGAGTAAGAGGAGTGTGGTTCAGTTCCTACCACCTGCTGCTGGTCAGCAGCAAGACTCCAAGCCCTGAGAAAACCCAGCAGGGAGGACCAAGCCCCAGCTCAAGCCACCAGCAAGGTTCCACCATCCCCAGGACAGGCCAGCAGCGTGACCCTGCTCCCTAGGGTGGGGTATCAGTGAGGCACCATCCCTAAAGACTCACCTCCCTAGTGTGAACAAGCATCACATTCCTAAGGCTCATGCAAGCCAGCAACAAGACCTTTCTTCCAGTGTAGAACAACAGCAAGGCCCCAAGTCCTCAAAACAAGAAGTTTGAGACAGTTTCCTCTCCACTCCAGGAGCAGAGCCCAACTTTTACCTAAAGTAAAAAAATCACAAAATCAGCAGAAAAAATGAGACAAATAAACAAAAAGAATCTGATGATGGAAAATTACTATAGTGAGAGGTGAGGATCAAAGCACATAGAAAGGATAAAAATATTAAAATAGATACATGTGAAGTCTCAAATAAAAATGTGAACTGGTCTCAGGCCCAAAAAGAACTCCTGGAAGAGCTCAAAAAAGATTTTAAAAATCAAATAAGGGACGTAGAAGAAAATAAATAATACTAACACAAGAAAATCATGAAAAAACAGTCAACAGCTTCATATAAGAAACACACACACAAAAAAAAATAAATGAAAATTCATTGAGGAAAACAACTCCTTAAAAAGCAAAATTGACCAAACAGAAAAGGAGTCACAAAAACTCAGTAAAGAAAATGATTCCTTAAAAGTGAGAATTTGGCAAATGGAAGGAAGCTCCATTAGACAGGAGTAAACTATAAAACAAAATCAAAAGAAATTTTTTAAATTGAAGAAAATGTGAAATTTATCATTAGAAAGCCAATCAAACTGGAAAGTAGATCCAGAAGATATAACTTAAGAATTATTGGCCTACCTGAAAGTTATCATCAAAAAAGAGCCTGAACATCATATTTTAAGAAATCATCAATAAAAACTGCCCTGATATCCTAGAGCCAAAGTACAAAACAGAAATTAAAAGAATTCACCACTCACCACCCAAAAACTCCCAGGAATATTATAGTCAAATTCCAGAACTCTTAGACCTGAGAGGAAACAAGAAAAATTTCAAATATCATAGAAACACAGTCAGGATTACACAGGATTTATCAGTTTCTACATTAAAGGACCAGAAGGCTTAGAACATGATATTCTAGAAGGCAAAGAGGCTAGAATTACAACCAAGAATCACCTACCCAGCAAAACTGAATGTAAAGGAAAAAACAAACATTTAACAAAATAGAGAATTTTCAAGCATTCCTAATTAAAAGACCAGAGCTCACCAAAAATTTTATCTTCAGATACAAGACTCAAGAAAAGTATTAAAAGATAAACAGGAAAGAGAAAACATAAGAGATTCAATTAAACTTAAATTATTTATATTCCTACATGGGAAGATGATACTTTTAACTCTTAAGAACTTTATCACTATTATGGAAATTAGAAGAAGTACACATAGAAACTACAAGTGTGAGTTGACTATGAAGGGATGATATACAAAAAAAAAAATTAAGGAGTGAGAAAGAAAGTTGAACTGGGGAAAGAGGGAAGGAAGAGAAAGAATGGAGTAAATTTTCTCATGTAAAAGAGATGTGAAAGATCAATTACAGTGGAGTTAAAGATGGAAGGAGGGTGGCAGGCAGCACTTGAATTTTACTCTCATCAGAATTGGCTCAAACAGAAAATAACATACTCAGTTGGATATAGAATAACACACTCTGTTCAATACAGAAATCTCATGCTCAACAGGGAAATAAAAAGGGATGGAGATAAGTGAAGGGGGAAGCAGAAGATCTGATAGAAGGGGAGGTTTGGAAGAGGCGATGGTCAGAAACAAAACATTTGCATGGAGAAATATGATGAAAGGTGAGAAAAGAATAAACAGGAAAAAGAGGATGGAGGGATTACATAGTTTCTTAATTATTTTCTGTTAACACAAACAAGATGGCTTGTAAACATGAATGAGATGAGCTCACTTATAAAACAAAAGCGGATAGGAGGAGAAAGGATTAAAAAACAGAATCATATGCTATTTACAAGAAACATGTTTGAAGGACAGAGACAGAGTAAAGAGAAGAGGATGAAGCAGAATCTATTATACTTCAACTGATGTAAAATAAAGAAGGGGTTAGCAGTCATAATCTCAGACAAAACAAAAGCAAAAATCCATTTAATTAAGAGACAAGGAAAGGAACTGTATCCTGCTTTTTTAAAAAGGTACTACAGACAAAGTAGTATATATGCATAAATATATATAAACATACTAAATATATATGCATAAAATAGAATAGCATCTAAATTTTTAGAGAAGATTTTATAAATGAGTTACAGGAAGAAATAGACAATAAATCTATGCTAGTGGGAGACCTCAAATTTCTCCTCTCAGAAACAGATAAATCTAATCACAAAATAAACAAGAAAGAAGTTAAGAAGGTGAATAGAATTTTTAAAAATTTAGATATGATAGATGTCTGGATAAAACTGAATGGGAATGGAAAGTTATATACCTTTTCCTCACACGTACATGACAAAAACTGACCATGTATTAGGTCATTAAAATGTCACAACCAAATGTAGAAAAGTAGAGCAATTAAATGCATCCATTTTAGTTCATAATGCAATAAAAATTCTATGTAATAAAGGGCCATGGAAAGAAAGATTAAAAATTAATTGGAAATTAAATAATCTCATCATAAAGAATAAGTGGAACAGCATAAATAAGAGAAACAATCAATAATTCCACTAAAGAGAATGACAACAAATTAAACAATAGACTCAAACTTAAGGAATGAAGCCAAAGTAGTACTTAAAATTTATATTGCTAAATATATTTTTAAAAAATGCAATACAAGATTAAAGAACTGGGTATACACTAAAAAAAGGAACAAATTTAAAATCCTTAATTAATGGAAATTAATGGAAATTAATTAATAACCAATGGAAATCCTGAAAATAACAGGAGAGATTAATAAAAGTAACAAGGAATAAAGCTAATAAAATAGATGTCATTGGTTAATTTGATTTTTAAAAAAGGAAAGGAGAAAACCAAGTTACCTGTATTAAAAACAAAAGTGCTGAATTCACAACCAACAAAAAGGAAAGCAATTATTAGGAGTTATTTTGTCCAATTACATCCAATATTTCTGACAATCTAAGAAAAATAAATATTTACAAAAATATAAATTTTCCAGATTAACAGAAGTAGAAATAGAATATTTAAATAACTATCTCAGAAAAAGAAATTGAACAAGTGATCAATGAATGTCCTAAGAAAAAAAAATCCCCAGGGCAAGATGAATACACAAGTGAATTCTCTCACAAGCTAATTCTTCCAAATATTTAAAGAACAATTCATCTCAATACTGTATAAACTTTTTGGAAAAATAGGCAAAGGAGTCCTACCAAATTCCTTTTATGACCCAAATAAATAAATAAATGGTGCTGATATCTAAACCAGGAAGAGTAAAAATGGAAAAAAAGAAAAATATAGACAAGTTTCCCTAATGAATATTGATGAAAAAATTTAAATAAAATAATAGCAAAGAAATTACAGCAATATGTCATAAGGATCATATACTATGATGAGATGTCATTTATACCAGAAATGTAGGGCTTGATCAATATTAAGAAAACTACCAGAATAACTGACATATCAATAACAAGACCAATGGAAATCATATGATTACCTCAACAGATATAGTCTTTGACAAAATTATAACACCCATACAAAGAGATGGAGCTTTCCTTAAAATGATCAATAGAATTTATCTAAAACCATCAGTGAGCATTATATCTAATGGGAATACGCTAGAAGCCTGCTTGATACAATCAAAAGTGAAGCAAGGACAACCATTATCTCCACTACTATTCAGTACATTTAGTACTATTTGTACTAAAAATGTTTTACAACAAACGGAGATGTTTTGAATGCTGTGGATAAGTTCACTTACTGTACACACTGACAATGAGGTTGACACACACATTGCCAGAGCTAGCTCAGTGTTTGGGAGGCTCCCAAGAAAGGTTTGGGAGAGAAGAGGTATTAGACTGACTACGAAACAAGGTCTACAGAGCCACTGTGCTGACCTCATTGTTATATGCTTATGAAACATGGACAGTCTACCAGCGCCATGCCAGGAAACTGAATCACTTCCATTTGAACTGTCTCAGGAAGATTCTGAGGATCACCTGGGAGGATAAGGTACCAGACGCTGAAGTCCTTGCTCGAGTTGAACTGCCAAGTATTTCAACTATGCTTCAGAGAGTGCAACTCCAATAGGTTGGCCACATTATGAAAATGCAAAATGCACACTTGTATTTTATGGAGAACTTGCATGGGGCAGGCGATCACATGGCGGCCAGAAGAAACAGTACAAGGACACTCTCAAGGTCTCTCTCAAGAACTCTGGATTTGACTGTGCAACATGGGAGACACTGGCACAGGACTGCTCAGCATGGCATGTCAACAGAAGAAAAGATGCTGTGCTCTTTGAGCAAAGCAGAACTGAGAGCACAAAGTAAACACAGGATGTGCAAATTTAGGATATTCATCCCAAATATTCATACGGACTATCTGTGCCCAACCAGTGGTAGAGCATTCCAAGCTCGTATCAGTCTAATCAGCCAGTCGGACACACCAAAATTTCGCTTACAATTGTGATGTCATTTTGGTCCTCTTCGAAGATGAAGGACAACAACCATCCAACCAACTAAAAATGTTAGCTTTAGCAAAAAGAGAGGAAAAAGAAATTGAAGGAATTAAAATAGGCAATGAGGAAACAAAACTATCACACTTTGCAGATGATATCATGGTATAATTAGAGAATCTTAGGGAATAAACTAAAAAACTACTTGAAATAATTAACAACTTTAGCAGAGTTACAGTATATAAAATAAATTTACATAAATCATTAACATTTTTAAATATTTCCAACAAAGTCCAGCAGCAAGATATAGAAAACTAAATTACATTTAACATAACTGTAGACAAATATCAACTACTTTGGAGTCTACCTGTCCAGACAAACCCAGGGAATATATGAACACAATTACAAAACAATTTTCATACAAATCAAGTCAGAACTAAACAACTGGAAAAATAGTAATTGCTCATGGGAAGTCCAAGACAACATAATAAAAATGACAAATCTACATCAATTAATTGACTTATTCAGTATCACATCAAACTACCAAATAATCATTTTACAGAGCTAGAAAAAACAATAATAGAATTCATCTGGAAGAACAAAAGTTCAAGACTATCAAGGGAATTGATGAAGAAAAATGTAAAGGAGGTAGCCTAGCCATATGAGATCTCAAAGAGTATTATAAAGTGGTAATCATCAAAACAATCCAGTACCACTTAAGAAATGAGTTGAGAGTGGTGAATCAATAGAATAAATTAGGTACACAATACATTGTAGCAAATGGCAATAGTAATTTAGTCTTTGATAAGCCTAAAGATCCAAGCTTTGGGGACAAAAACTCACTCTTTGACAAAAACTACTGGAAAAACTTGAAAACAGTAAGGCAAAAACTAAGTATAGATCAATATCTCATACCACATACCAGGGTATGGTCAAAATGGGTAGGCAATTGAGATATGAAGGGTAATACTATAAGGAAATTTGAAGCGTGGAATAGTTTACATGTCAGATCTATGGATAAAGGAAAACATGATGACCAAATAAGAAATAAACAGCATCATGAAATAAAAAATGGATAATTTTGATTATATTAAAAGGGTTTTGATAAAATAACCAGTGAAATCAAGGGCAGAGCCAAGATGGCAGAGTAGAAAGATGCACATACTCTAGCTCTTCCCCCACAGCCCATAAAATACCTGTAAAAAATCCCACAAAATTCTAGAGCACCAGAAGCCACAGAACGACTGAGTGAAAGAGATTTCTAGCCAAAGGTAACCTGGAAGGCTGACAGGAAAGGTCTATCCCACAGGACACTGAGCAAAACTGAGCCCAGCCCTGGCCTTGCAGCACTGGGAGGAATAGGACTGAAACAGGCCTCCGGGGCAGAATCCCCAGCAGGGGGGGTTTCAGATCCCTCAACCCACAAATGCCAAAGAAAGCTTCAAAGGTCAGTGAGAGGGTTTTCCCAACTAGATGAGAGGGTAGAATGGCCCCAGGCAGCAGGAGCAGCTGCAGCAACAGTAGTGGCTGCAGCTGCAGCTTCCAACTGTGAAGAACTCAGCCTAAAGCTCCTGGGGGAATTGAGAAGCTGATCTAAAGCTCAGCTCTGAGTGGCAGCCCTGTCCCCACCTGAAGCCCCTTGGAGAATTGAGAAGCTGATCTGAATCTCAGCCCAGAACACTGTCCTGCAGAGAGGAGGAGTATTAGGACCTTCCTCTTGACAAAGGATTCAGAATTCAAGACTGGGAAAATGCCCAAAAAAGGGGGAAAAAATAAGACCTTAAAAGGTTACTTTCAATCCTTTTGGATGAAGAAGAACAATGCATACAGTCAGAAGAAGTCAAGCTTAGGACACAAAAATATTTAGCTGTAATTTGTTATAGCAAAGAATTGGAAACAAAGCAGATGGCCATTGATTGATGAATGGTTAAACAAATTATGGTATGTTATCCAAATTGTTAAACAAAATGTAGTAAAATTGTAATGGAATATTACTATGCTATAAGAAAAAAATAAAAATTAAACAATTAAAAAAATAATAACCAGTGCAATCAAAATTAAAAGGAAAAGAGAAAACTGGGGAAAATTTTTACAGACAGTATATCTGATAAAGGCCTCATTCCTCAAATATATAGAGAACTGAATCAAATTTATAATTACACAGGTCATTCCCCAGTTGACAAATGGCACAAGGATATGAACAGGCAGTTTTCAGATGAAGGAATCAAAGCTATCTATGGTCATATGAAAAAATGCTCTACATCACTATTGATTAGAGAAACACAAATTAAAACAACTCTGAGGTACCAACTGACATTTTTCAAAGTGGCTAATATGACAGAAAAAACGATAAATGTTGAATGAAGTATGGGAAAACTTCATTTTTTTGAATGAACTTGTCTTGAATGACACTGTCATGCAATGTTGGTGGAATTGTAAACTGATCTAACCATTCTAGAGAGCAATGTGGAACTATGTCCAAAGGGTTATAAAACTGTGCATACCCTTTGATGCTGCAATCACACTAAGTCTGTATCCCAAAGAGATCCAAAAAAGGGGGAGGAAGGACTTACTTGTACAAAAATGTTTACAGCAGCTCCTTCTGTGATGGCTAAAAATTAGAAATGGAGGGGATGCCCATCAATAGGGGAATGGCTTAACAAGCTGTGGTATATGGTTGTAATGAAATATTATTTTGCCATACAAGAATCAAGAGAAACATGAAAAGGTAAACAGGAAAGAAAAGCCTTAAGGAACTCAATAAAGTTGAACTGTTTACATTTCATGTAACTCATGAGACTTTTTTCAGCATTTGGGTAGTTAGAGGGAATATATACGTACATACATACATATATGTGTGTGTGTATGAATGTGTATATATGTGTATATTATATATGTGTATGTATCTATATGTATATGAGTATATATATGTGTGTATACACACACACACACACACACACACACACACATAGAGACAGAGGGCACAGGGTGAGTTGAATATGGAGAGTACCTAAAAAAATAAAATTTATTGTACTAGGAGTAAGAGAAAGGGAAAGGTAGAATGTAGCAAATCATCTCACATACAAGAGGGAAGAAAGAGCTTTTACAATGGAGGGGAATGGGGGGGAAGAATGAAAGGAAATAATTAAGCCTTACTCTCATGAGATTTGGCTTAAGGAGGGAATAACACACACTCCATTCTATATGGAAATCTATTTTGCCCTGCAGGAAGGCAAGGGGGAAGGAGATAGGAGAGGGAAGATAATAAAAGGGACAACAAATTGGGGAAAGGGATAATCAGAAGCAAGCACTATTGTGGGAGGACAGGTTAAAGGAGAAAATGGAATAAATGAAGGAAAGAATAGGACAGAAGGAATTGTGGTTAGTCTTTTACAATATAAATATTAAGGAAGTGCTTTGTTTCTTTACACATGTATGACCTATATTGAATTGCTTGTTTTCACAATAAGGGTGCGTGGGGAGGGAGGGAGAGAATATGGAACTCAAAGCTTTAATAATGAATGTTAAAAACTGTTTTAGCATGCAATGGAAATTAAGATATACAGGCAATGGAGTACAGAAATCTATTTTGCCCTACAGAAAAATAGAGTGGAAGGGGGATGGAAGAAGGGTGGGTAATAGAAGGGAGGACAGACTAGAGGATGGGATGCATGATGTCCTGACCTGGGGGGTGGGGAGAGAAGGGGGAAAAATTTTGAATTCAAATTTTTGTGGAAGTGAATGTTGAGAACTGAAAAATAAATAAAATATATATTTTAATAAAAGAATATTATCTCACTTGATTCTCACAATAACCTTGTGAGGTAAGTGCTATTATTATCCCTGTTTTACAGATGAAGAAACTGAGGCAAAGAGAAGTAAGGGGATTTACCCAAGGTCACACAGCTAATAAGAATAAAACATTCATTTTTCAGACATGGCCAGTACATAGATACGTTTTGCCTGATTGTGAGTGTTGCAAGGAGTTGAAGAAGGGCAGTGCGAGATAAGAAGAAGAAAAAGACTAGTGATAATGAAGCCAAAAAAGAAAGAGTGTCAGTGACACAGAAGAGAATATAAGGAAGAAACAAACAGAATAGCTTTGGAACTGTGTTGTTTGTTACATATTTTTTTAAAAAACAAGTCATTTATAATGAAAATTTTTGAGTTCATATGCAATCCTATTCTTCCATTCTTGCTATCTAGAAATTTTCATGTTTACTGATGTTTCTCAAGTTCATAAAATAAAGATTTTTTAAAAGTTACAATTTATAAAACTATTAATATATAGTAAAATGTACTTATTGAAAAATTATATTTTTATTATAAATTATTTTCAGTGATGTATGAAGGATCATTTGAGAAAGAGAGGCTCCTGAACCAAGGATTTGAGTCATGGAGACCAATTAAAAGAGAACTCAAATAGTCATGAGGTAATGGGAACCTAAAGTACAATAGCAGCCATACGAATCAAGAGAAGAGGATAGATGTGAGCAGCAGTAATTTTATTGGAAAATGTTTAACAACTAGTTCTGTGGGGAAAGGGGAAAGCTTGCACATATATACACACACATGAATTTATTGTAAGTATTAATCAAAGGATATGTAATACACAATTTACAAATAATAACATATGCTGCTGTTGAGACATTTTCAGTTGCATCCAAATCTTCATGAGTTCATTTCGGGGTTATCTTGGCAAAGATATTGGAGTGGTTTTGCCATTTTCCTCTCCAGTTTATTTTGCAGATGAGGAAACTGAGATAAACAGGGCTAATTGACTTGTCCAGGGTCATACAGCTCCTAAGTGTCTTAGTCCAGATTTGACCTCAGGAATATAAGTATTTCTGACTTCTGGCCCAGCCTTCTATCCACTGTGCCACCTAGCTGCCCAACAACAGCATATACAATACTCTTCGTTGTAAATTCCATATAACTAATAGATCCTCACAGAATATTTTCATTGATTTTTGCCAAACTCATGTGCCCATATTCAAACCTGTGGTTGTAATTCATCCATAATAGCAACACCACAATCTGCCCTTTCCCAATATACTTAATGTCATTAAATTTAACATGTGATCAACTGTTAAAACTATTTCTCACCCCTGTACAAATCATATTCATTAAACTGAAACCTCTTGCAATTTTAGCACTACTGAATTTAATAGTGCTATCTTCTTAGCTTTTTCTGTATTTGCACAGACTGGAAGACTGCTTGATTCTACATTGTTACCTACAAAATTCCTAAAATCATTCAAATCAATTTCATGTTTTTCATCAATTATACATGCTGAAGTTAGTTCATCAAAATGTCAAGTAATTAATTCTAATAAATCAAAATAATCAAAAATGCTTTATCATTGTTTCTGTCTGATAAAAGATGTTAAATTAAGTTTATGTGTTGAATTACATTTTCTAGTAACATATTCCTAGGAAGAGCATTAAATTCATCATTTCTCTTAAAAGAAATTTATTTAAAACTTATCTGACAATCAATCTTCAGCTTTAAAGTCATGCTCCCAATACCAATCTTTAAATTTTCCAAGGCTCTTCTAGTGTGTTTGATTAATTTTGGGACTTTTTAAATGTTAGTTGATCTTGATTGCAATGCAACTGGAAATAATGAAAATTCTTCAGGTATTTCAACTATTAAACCAGTCTTGCAAGAAGTCAATATTCAGTGATTTCTCTGCCAAACCAGAAAAAGAATAATAAGAAAATACATATATGTAATACAGGATATGTACACCATAGAACACTAGCAGTTTATGGACTACATGCTACTTATTTTGATCCCAGTACTCTACCAATCTTAATCATTTCAATATGAAGTTCTTTAGGTACGATTTCTAGCTGTTAGATTTTTATTAGATTGGTAATAAATTTTATCCAGAAATATTTTTAAATGATTAACTTGTTTTATTTCAAAAACTAAATAGTCAAATAATGGCAATCAATGATTTAAAACACTGTCAAATGCTGATTTTAGGAAATTTTTCTTAAAACTTGATTAATACTCCAGCCTTTCTTCCCAGGATTATACTGGCATCATCTGAACAAAATCCAATTTCACTTTTGAATATTCATCATTAAAGCCACAATTATTTGAAGACAACAACAATGTACTGAAACTATATTCTGCTGTGGTTGACACCAATTCCTTTAAAACAATAACAAAACATTATTAGTGCAGGAGCTGATTAAACTGTACAGTGGCTGTGTGAATGGAATGGAATGGGATATCCAAATATCTGAAAAAATTAATGATATGTTCTCTTGATCCAATACAAACTGGATGCAAGAGATGTTATTACGGTAGATTTAACAAGACAACAGTAACTGAATGGGGTTTGAGGGCTGAAAGGGAATATAAGGTGTCTAGGATGACTGAGGTTGTAAAATGGTAATTCCAAGGATAGTGGTATCCTTGATAGGAATAGGGAATTTAGAAGATTGGAGGTTTTTGGAGTAAAGATGAGTTCTGTCTTGAACATGTTCAGTGTGAGCTCCCTCAGAAGATATCCACTTAGAAACATCCATTAGGAAGGTAGTGATACAAGAAGGGAACTAGATGTATAGAACTGGGAATTTATTTACATAAGTAGGAGAACCATGAGAAACCTAAATAAAAAAATTTTAAAAAAACAAGAAAGAGAAAATTTCTAGTAGGAGAGGGTAGTCAGGGGCAGCTACATGGCTCAATACATACAGCATCAGACCTGGAATTAGAAAGGTTTGAGTTCAAAAGCAGCCTTAGACACTTACTAGCTGTGTGACCCTGGATAAGTCATATTGCCTCAGTTTCCTCATTTGTAAAATGGGGATATTAATAGCATCTGCCTCCCAATATTTGTGAAGTATTTTGCACAGTGCTGGCACACAATAAGCACTATATGATTATTACTGAACATATGTACCAAATAGTGTGGAGAGTTCATGAAGGTTGGCAAATAAGAGATAACTGATGACTCTGGAGAGAGTATTTTCAGTTGAGGATGAGGTTGGAAGTCAAAATGCAAGGAGTTGAGAAGTGAGAGAAAAAGAAATGGAGATAATGAGCATAGAGAGCATTCTCTAGGAGTTTGGCTATGAAAAGGAAGAGAGATATAGGACAATAGCTCTAAAAGATAGCAGGGTCAAATAAATTACAGGATGAGGGCAATCTGGGAATGTCTGTAAGTAGTAGGGAAGAAGTCAGGGAATTTGGAAGAAAGATAGAAGGAATGGTCAAAGAGGAAGGCTCCCAGAAGAGACAGTGGGGGCATAGGTAAAAGGGCTGGCGTTTGCAAGGAGAAGACATCTTCCTCCAAGATTCATGCAAAGAGGATAGATGAGAAGCGATATAGAAGCAACTGGGAATAGGGAGTGAGGGACGAGGGAGAACCTGAGATGGGTTGCCTTAATTTTTTCAGTGGAACAGCTGGCAGAATCTTCTACTAAGAAGGGAGAAGAGTTGATATATTTAACCTAAGAAAACAGTTTGGAACAGAAGCTGAGGCAACAGGACAGTCAGTGAGGAGTAAAAGGATTAGCATGCAGTGAAGGTCCAGATGAGATTACATAACAAATTTTCAGAGGATCCAGTCGACTTCTTCCATGTACATTCATATACATGTAGGAGCAAATAAAGGGAATGGTGGGAGTAATCAAGTACTGAGATTTGGAAGTTGTGATGATATGGCAAGGGACCCAAGAGTAAAAGACAGCATAATGTCAAACTGACTGACTACAGAATCAAGATTCCAAAGGCAGGAAATTAAGGCCAGAGTGGAGGTAATGGTCTGGGCAAGCAGGGAAGGATGAAGCAACTCAAGTTTTGATAAGGACGAAGAACAGGATGAGAAGGTAGACATGAAAAAACTAGAATTTCAAGTCAGATAAAGCGATAACATAATTATGAGTATGGAACACTTGGAGATGATAATAATAAGGATATGACCATCCCCGTCAGCGGCTGAAGAGAAGCGGCTGAAGTACAAGATCACAGAAGAATCTCAGAGCTAGAGGAAACCGCATCGCCTCTCCATCCCTTCTACAGTATCTCTAAAGATAGTCATCAGTCAACCTTTGTTTCAAAGATTTCAAGCGGGAAACCCCAGCCTCCCTTTTCCACCTTCAGAAAGCTTCAATCATTAGGAAAGGTTTCCTTCAAGTTAAATTTTGCTTTTTGGCTACCACTACCCATTATTTCCACTTTGGGCTTCTGCAGTTAAGCAGAACAGTCTAAACCAGGCAATTCTTTAAATACTTGAAAATAGCTCTCATGTTTCTCCTAAATCTCCTCTTGTCCCATGAAACATCCCTAGTTCCATCTATCGATGCTCATATGGCTGCCTTTCTCTGTTTACACACTAACTTATCAATGTCTTTCCTGAAATGTAGTGTCCAGAACTGAATATAACACTGCAGATATGGTCTGACCATAACAAAATCCTGTGATATTATCACCTTATTCTTGGAATCTATGCCCCCCTACAATTGTATTAATTTTTTTGCCTACCATTTTACACTGCTGGTTCATGAGTTTGTACACAATCATGTCCAAATCTCTGTTCAGATGAATACCAGTCCAGCAACATCTCCCCCATTTTATATTAGTGAAGCTAATTTCTGAATCCAAATCTAAAGCATTACCTTCATGCTTATTAATATTCATTTTGTTTGTACCCACAACTTTTGACTCCAAATTTTATATTCTTTTCTACTACCACACACTGACTCCTGGAAAAACAACTTATCATTGCTACACAATTAATTTCCCTAACTCCCAGAACTGTGCTTTCTACTCTACCATTTTTAAGTTGAAAAAAATTGGACTTCACAGAGAGATGAAAAGATAAGTAACTTGCCTGTGATCACATGCCTAGTTGATGATAAAGGAAGTTCTAGAACTGAGCTTTTCTTAGGCCTAAACCTGTATTTCTTTATCCTAAGTTCGTACATCACTACTCCTTTATGTTGAGTCATTCCTATACCCAGAGGGTAGAATACTGGATTCTGAGTAGCATGTGGGATGACTCTATCTAGCTCTAGCAGCCCTTACATACAAGATAAGATAAAGAGTTAATGACAATGATATGGCCACAAGTCTTACAGAAGTTATAAAAGAAGAGGTCTAAGAGTACACTAGCAAGAAGAACAGATCTATCTATGAGAGTATGAACGTGTACAGAACTGGATATTTCACCAGCTTAGCTGGCATGACTTCAGCATGACTTCAGGGGATTTTGACATAAAAGAAACAAGGGAATGAAAACGCAACACACACTGAAGGATATAAAGTTGGAACTAGGGATAGAGATAGGGAGAAAATAAGGAATGTGGTTACTTCTAGTTTTCTATTTTTTTCTTCTATGATGGCTATGGGAGAAGGGAAGTCCAGGAAAACATAAGAAAATATAAACATCTTCTATCAAAGAATGAATCCAAAAAGAGGCCCCAATCAAGAGAAGAAGATTCTTTTGAGGATCCACTTCTCAAGAAACAAGAACAGCTGCTCATCAAGAAAGGATATGGTAACAACTCTAACTATTAATTGAACTGTTTAATTAATTATGACTTAACTGAACACAGCATCTTTTATTCATTAAAATTCCTTATTCTTTGAAGTAAGGAATGTTATGGACTGAGCAGAGAAATATAAAGTGTTCTCCTTGAGATCCGTGACCAGGTATTGTTTATCTTTGCATCTTCCCCAGACCTTAGTATAAATGAATGCAAATCATTTGTTACATACCTATTATACGAGTGGCACTGCACTAAACAGTGAACATACAAACATCAAAGTGACACAGTCTGTGCCCTCAGGGAGACTGCATTTTAACAGGAGGAGGTGATACATATAGGTGAATGCTGGCCAGGAAAGGGAGTTTGGGTCTTCAGAGTCACATGAATGGTGAGTGGAGCCACAGGATAATCAACTGTCCCACCATTCCCCAAAGCAATGGTAATGATCTTACTGTTGTTCCTAGAGGCAAAAAGTAGAAAACAGTGAAAGGGAGGAGAGTAACACAGGCAGTGACAAGGCTGAAGCAAGAAGTCCCAAAATATCCAGAATGGGGCACTGATATCAAAAGAAAATAATACATACTGGATCTCTAAGAATAATATAATATTCTATATTAAAATACATAACACAATATTATAATATAGAATAATAAAATAATGATAATAAAATAATAACTGGATCTCTAAGACTTAGGCAATTAAACAGAGACTGTGGACAATCTAATGTCATACTATCCTAACACCCTACAAATATACAGCAATATTTTGATTACTCTGTGTAACAATATCCATAAAATGCAGGGACACGGGCAAGGATGTGACAGTGTTATTATATGACAATAGTCCACAGAAGTAGCTCTGAAAGGAGAAAAAGTCCACTGACATGTCTATTAAAAAGGGCTGATAAATGAGTTCATCATGTGGGATCCTCAGGTGGAGCTTGCCTCCCTTCTATGTCCTTTGTAATGCTCTCTAACAGGTTTAAAGAGAGTTTTTTTTTGTTTTTGTTTTCTTTTTTACCATGAGTTTGGATAACTCATTGTTGGCATGCACACTTCTCCAAAAGGAAGAATTATGCTTTCTACAAGGCAAGAGTATTATGTATTACAAGAAATATTACATGTGCATCATAAGGGTAGGGGAAGATTGAAAAGATCCTTTAACACTAGCAAAATGTTCCTGAATAATGATATTAACTTGTACATAGGCTAACACTCAATATAATAATACATCTTCCAAAATTCCTCTAGAACAGAGATTAGCGACTTCTCTTGATATGACTGTCTTAGAAAAGGAAAGAAAAGAATGGTCACAGGATAATAATAGCAAGCATTTATATTAAATAACATTTAATCCTCATTGCCACCCTATAGCTAAGTAATATTTTCCACATTTGAGACATCAGGAAACTAAGCTGAAAGAGGTTAAGTGATTTGCTCATGGTCACAAAGCTAGTAAGTATATGAGGCAGTATTTAGGCCCTTCTAACTCCAAGGCCAGCATTCTACCTACTGCAGCATCATAGATGTGGAGCTGCAAAAGACCTTGGAAATCACTGCTCATGATTCTCTTGAGTAGAAAATATAAGAGGAGCCTTAAGGTGCCTACAAGTAGTAATTTCTTTAAAAACCAAAAAGACTTAACTAAAACAAAAAAAAATCTCCATATTTCTGGAAATTTCAGTTCATTTTGTTCCAATGCTCAGTTTCACAAGTTAGGAACTAAGGAGGCAACAAACAAGATGACACGGAAAGAGTAATGAATTTGGAGACGGAGGACCTAGGTTTCAAATTAATTTTGCCAGTATCACTTAACTTCTACCTACTCTAATAACAGCACTTAACTATTAGTTGTTGTAAGGATCAAATAAAATATCTGGAAGGCACTTATTGTCATTGTTATTATTATTACTATTATTAGCTATGTCACTCAATTTCTCTGGTTTTGCTTTCCTCATCTGCATGTAGCACCCATGGATACCTAGCCCCCCTCACTCTATGAGTCTCCAAAATAGCTACTGTAGGCTCAGGGCATCTGACATCTAAGGTCTGACATCCCCTAAAATGACAGTATGGGAGACCCATGTCTACTTTTCTCTAGTCAACCATTAGTTCAAACCAAAGACATTTAATGAAAAAGCACAGTAAGATTTACAATAGAATATTCTCTCTCATAAACATTTAGCACACTTACACACACAAAACACACCATTGGTGGGGAGATTGAGCACATATAGGGACTGTGCATGTGGCAAGCACGTATGAATATGAAAGGAGAGGCGACTCACATTTCTACAGTTTTAGAATGATTACACTGCTCTTACTAGGCCTGCACCTCTGAAGAGGCTGTGACGGCAAGCAAAATATGATCTTCTGCTGTTTTTATTTTATTATAATCAGTGATTGAATAATGTGATTAAAGAAGATCTTCCCCACCCATTAATGGGCCTGGGAAGATTTGTAGGAAGGCCCACACCTTTTGTGAATGACAGACTGGATCTCAAGGGTTGTGATGTCCTCTGATTCTGAAAAGTGTATAAAGCTCTGAGGTGAGGTTTTATTTTAGGGCTTAGTTTTTGGAAGAAGCTTTGTGTGCCAGATGAGACTCTAGGAAGCCACTAAAACAGGTTTGAAAACCCAGATGTTGGTGCTTCCCTCTCTGGTAACTATGTAAATGGCCAAGTAGTTGCTTCCATCTGCTAATTTGTGATGTACGTATTGCTTATGGTCAGACAGCTTGGAAGCACTGTCTGTTGATCTTTATTTCTCTGTATTTTCTCTGAAGTTCAAGTGTTGACTTTTCCCCTTGAACTAAATGAATGATACATATGCTCGATTAAAGTGATTGTTGACCCCTCAAAAGTTGCCTTCCTTTTAGAAATGCAGATCTAATAATATGCACAGCAGGCCCCCATGTATGTTGGGGTGCTTACTGTTACAGTCTGGTTTGATGCCTTCCTCTGTTGGGCCTTCAGTCTAATATTAGAGTCCAGGACTTAAAATTTAGGCTGGTAAAGGCAGGCTGATAACTCCTTCTTTAATCAGGCATAGTGTCCCCAGGTTATCTGGGCCAGAAATCAATGTCTTCTATTAAAACTAACTTTATATTAGGTAGATAATTAGATAATATAGGGTTAGCTACTCTAAATAATGTTACATCCATATAATGTTTGCTTTACAAACATTATCTCACTTGATCTTCACAACAATCCTAGAAGATAGTGCTATTGTTATCCCCATTTTACAACTGGAGAAACTGAAGTAAACAGAAGTTAAAGTGACTTAGGATCACAGAGAGTTAGTGAAGCTGGATACGAAATCAGGTCTCCAGCCCTAGCACTCTGTCCACTGTACCAGCAGTCTCTCTGGCTCTGCAACAAATGAATTTGTAGACTCTATCTAGTGTAGCCCAGAAGAGTCAGAAAAGCCAAGAATGGCCCCCACAACACTCTTGAGTGCTGCCCAAACTAGATTAAAATATACTTCCCATTTGATTTTCAAGTGTTAGTATATTAATTTTTTTTAAAGAAACATAACATGTATGGTTTTCTAAATCAATATAAAGTCCATAATCCACAGATATGTAGTGAGAGTTTGACACCAATAGTGTAGAGAACTTGGAGTTAAAAAGACTCAGTCACTTGTTGCTTTCAAGATGCTCAGAAATTCACACAATCTCTCTAAATTACAGTTTCAGTTTTTCCCTCTGTAAAATTGGAGGCTGTATTCAAAGACCAGTGAGAGCCATTCTAGATCTATGATGCATTGTCTATGACTCTGCGATGGCTTTTAAGGTGCCTTCCAGCTCCTAGAAATCTGAGCCAAATCAGTGCTCTCCACTTGCCTCACCCACATTCTATTTATTAAGCAAATCTCTCAGCAGCAAAGCCTGATTACTTTCAAACTATGTTTTGAGCAAGAAAAAAAAAGTCGTCACCCTACAAGTAAAATGGGGCTAGGAGTTTTAAAAACTTTATGGCGGCTCCGAAGCACCTGGCAGGCCCAAGATTCAGATGCCAAACAAGTCACCACTCAGAAAAACCCTAGGGCGTGGATGGAGGAGGGAATGAGGGCCTTCTCTCTGAACTGCACAAGCGCTAAAGCGCACTGCCCATCCAGGGCATGCGCTCTCCAGATTTGTCAAGATTTTTTTTTTTGCCCTCCACCTCCCTACCATCAACTGGGCATGTGCAACTCCAAATCACTTCCACTATCCCCACTCTACCCGCCTCAGTCAAACTGTTTCCACGAAGAAGCAAACTAAGTAAAAATGCAAAGAAGTGCGTCCTGTGGCTTTTTGACCTGCTTTTGGAGTCAGAGGATTTCCCCTGTAATAAATCAAAATTCAAGTCAACTGGCATTCATTAAGTACCTATGGCACCAAGCACACAAAGAGGTCCAGTAACCACAGTGAAGCTCGTGGCCTAATGAGGGAGAGAGTATGCAAACAGCTACATAGAAACAGGACATGTGCAGGATGACAGAGATGACCAACTGAGGAAAGGCACTAACGTTAAGGAGGCTAGGGAAGACTACCTGTAGAAGGTGCTATTTTAGATGAGATTTGAAGAAATAATTAAAGAAAACAAACCATGAAAGTTAAATAAGGTAACAATGTGCAGCCTTGCCTACTCCTTTTCATATCTTAAACCAATCTGTCACTCCCTGTTTGGTTCTGTCACTTCTTGACTCACATAGAGGTTCCTCAGGAGACAAGTAAGAAAATCTGGCACTCCCAACTCTTTGAGAATTTGCCACATTTTCTTGTGATCTACACAAACGCTTTAAGTGTAGTCAATGAAGCAGAAGTGGATACTTTTCTGGAACTCCCTTGATTTCTCCATAGTTCCGTGAATGTTGGCAATTTGGTCTCTAGTTTCTCTGCCTCTTCAAAACACCAACCTGCTCTTCTGGTAATTCTGGGTTACCATATTGCTGAAGCCTAGCTTGCAGAATCTTAACCATACCCTTGTTGGTGTGTGAAATGAGCATATTTTTTCAGTAATTTGAGCATTCCTTGCATTGTCTTTCTTTAGGGTTGGGACAAAAACTGATCTTTTTCAGTCCAGTGGCCACTACTCAGTTTTCCATATTTACTGGCATATTGAGTACAGTACTTAAATGGCATCATGTTTTAGGATTTTTAAGTGGCTCAGCTGAAATTCCATAACCTCCACTAGCTTTATTGTTAGCTAGGCTTCCTAAGACCTATTTGAGTTCATTCTCCAGGATATGTGGTTCTAGATCAGTAACCACAGCACTGTAGTTATCAGTGACATTAAGATCTTTCTTGTGTAGTTCTTTTTGTGTATTCTGGTCCCTTCTTCTTAATCTCTTCTACTGTTCAGTCCCTACCATTTTTGCCTTTTATTATGCCCATTTTTGTATGAAATATTTCCTTGAGATTTCTCTTTCCCATTCTATTGTTTTCTTCTATTTCTTTGCAATGCTCACTTAAGAAAACTTTCTTATTGCTCATTTCTATTCTCTGGAGTTCTGCATTCAATTGGGTATATCTTTCTCTTTCTCCTTCACCTTTTGCTTTTCTTTCCTCAACTATTTTTAAAGCCTCGTTAGACAACCATTTAGCTTTCTTGCTCCTTTTTTTTCTTTGAAATGTTTTTTGTTGCTACCTCCTGTACAATATTGAGAACCTCTGTCCATAGTTCTACAGGTACTCTATCTACCACATCTAATCCCTTAAATCTACTCATCAACTGTACTTCATATTCATAAGGGATGCTCCATATCTAATCCCTTAAATCTATTCATTACCTCCACTTCATATTCATAAAGATCAGTGTTTAGGTCATACCTACATGGTCTGAATGTTTTCCCTACTTTCTTCAATTTAAGCCTGAATTTTACAAAAAGAAGCTCATGATTTGAGCCACAGTCATCTCCAAATCCTGTTTTAGCTGACTATATAGAGCAGGGCTTCTTAAACTTTTTCCACTGGAGATCCCTTTTTGTCTTCCTAACAGCCTTTTCCCACAGCACAACCTGAGGGCATGCACACAGCAAACTGTGCATGCTTTGTGTTCAGAACCAAGAATGTAGTGAAGTTGCCTGATGCTACATGGGCAAGCGCTGCCAGAAACACCTCAGATTCGTTACATGTTTGATTTTTAATTTTGGCCTTTGCGTGTTCAGAAACCTTTACTGTTGCCAAATTTTTTGCAACTCATATGAAGTCTTGACCCAAAAGTTAAGAAGTTCTAGAAATGACTTCTCCACCCTTGGTTGCAAAGTATATAATCAATCTGATTTTGATACTAACCATCTGGTGATGTCCATGTGTAGAGTCACCTTTGAGGTTGTTGAAAAAGAGTGTTTACTATGACCAGTGAGTTATCTTGACAAAATTTTATTAGTCTCCACCCTGTTTCATTTTGTACTCCAAGGCCAAACTTGTCTGCTATTCTAGTTATCTTTTAATTTCCTACTTTAGCATTCCAATTCCCTATAATGAATGTGTAAATGTTATATCTTTTTACATGCTATTTTCTAGAAGATATATTTCTTCAAAGAACTGATCAACCTTGGCCTCTTCGGTATCAGTGATTGGAGCATAGATTTGTATTAGTGTGATATTGAAAAGTTTGTCTTGGATTTGACAGATATTCAGTAATTTTTGAGATATACCCCAGTACTGCCCTTTTATCCTTTTATTGGGTCTACCCTTTTATCGGGTTTACCCTTTTATTGACTATGAGGGCTCCTCCATTTCTTCTAAGGGATTCTTGCCCACAATAGTATATATAGAGTGATCACCTGAATGAAATTCACCCATTCCCATTCATTTAAGTTCACTGATACCCAAAATGTCAATGTTTAAGCTTTCCATCTCCTATATGACCACATCCAGTTTACCTTGGTTCATAGATCTTACATTCCAGGTTACTATGCAGTATTGATCTTTATAGCATCGTACTTTCCTTTGGTCACCTCACACATCTGAAGCTGCACTTCCTTTTGGCTTTGGTCCAACCACTTCATTATTACTGGAACTACCTGTAGTTGTCCTCTACTCTTCCCCAGTAATATACTGGACACCTTCTGACCTGAGGGGCTCATTTTCCAATGTCATATTTTATCATTTTAGTACTGTCCATAGTGTTTTCTTGGCAAAGATATTGAAATGGTTTGCCGTTTCCTTTTCCAGTGGATCTTCTCCATCTTGGGTAACCCTGTACAGCATAGTTTTTGAGTTTTGTTTCATTCAAACTCCTCCACCATCATGACAATGCAGTAATCCTAAAAGGCAGTGGGAGGAGGGGTGCCAAGAATAATAGCACGTATCTCCTACCTAATATCAGCACCTACCTCCTTCCTAGAAAAGAAACAAGTCTTTGTTAAGTGGCTATGTACCACTGTGCACATACTAAGCATATAATAAATGCTTATTTCCTTCCTTTCTTCCAAGAGATAACATATGCAAAGGGCTTTACAAACCTTGAGGCACTACAAATATGCAAGCTATTATTGATATCCTGCATTTGAGGTAAACTTTTCCTTTTCATATCCTTATTTAATAACCTAAAGGAACCTGCTACTAATCTCAACATACAAAAATCAAGCTAACCATTGAATCTTTAGACTAAAAAGATGGATTCTCCTGAAAGAGGGCATTCAAAACATGGTACTTTTCTTTAGAAGAATTAAGCATGAAAAGCATTCTTGTCATATCTTGTGGGAAGCTGAAAGTGATTATTCTTTTATAAAAATTACAATTTAACTGTACCAAATACTACTGTTTTGTTTGCAGATGGAACAGCAGAGGCAGGGGGATAAAACTACATTAAAAAACCCTTGCCTCAAAGGAAAGGCCTGATTCCAGGAAAGAAAAATGTGGTAAACCACATGCTGGTTGTTCCTGAAAATATGTTTTACCACTAAACTTGGTTTAGTGAAAAAATTTGTTAATATGATGACTCAAAATAGTATAGATTTTCTTTATCTGACATAAATTTCCAGGAATCAGTGAGGCTAAAATAAAAGAGCAGGTATTTGTAGTTCCTCAAATAGGGGTGGTGATGAAAGATGAACACTTTGAAAAATAGGGGAATAAAACTGAAGAAACTGCATTTAAATCATCTTTAAAAACAAAAAACTTTTTGAGAAACTGTAAGAAATTGTCAGTTATCTCAAAGCTTATAAAGTTATACAATGTAATGTCATTCAAAATCCATTTCTTGGACTCACATTTTGTCTTCTTCTTGGAAAAAACTAAGTGTTCTTATGAATAAGTGCAAGAAATGCTTCCATCAGGCATCTCAGCAATGAAAAAGCAATACCAGGGCAATAGAATGTAGGCACCGCTGATGACTGCTATTCTATGCTGGATAAAGATGTTTCGCTGAAAAATAACAATAGAAAATCATCAGTAGTTACATTTTAGATGAATTTAACTAAAATGGTTTAGAAAAAAATTATATATAAAACTGGGATTCTTCTGAAAATAATGGGATAATAGACAAAATCTGAAGCCATACTTGAAATCAGCCCCAAAATACTATAGGTTCATCTATTTAATAAACTTAACCAAAAAAATAGCTTTTTCATTGTTCAGTGTCATAATCTATACATAAGGGGTTATAGTCAGTCATCCTGACCTATGTCTTGCCAGTGGATTCAAACGAGGGAGAGTGAGGCTGATGACTTTGCACAGCTCTGTCTCACTTAAATCTACTTCACTTGCAAGTCAAGATATCACCCTCCTGATGTCATTAATCCTCCTAGAGAAGGAAGGATGGATGAAAACAAGCATCTATGCATAGCCAACCATAATATTTCTCCTGAACTCCAATCCTCTGTCGCCAACTACCTACTGAACATCTCATCTCAATGCCCTGTAAACACTGCAAGTTCAACATGTTCATTATCTTTCTCCATGAACGTATTCCTCTTTCTAACTTCCTATTTTTGTTGGAATTATTATAATCCTTTCATTCACCCAAGTTTGCAAACTCACGGTCAGCTTTGATTGTTCCCTCTCCCTCATCCCTGGTATCTAAACAATTGCCACTTTCTCCTTCATAACACTTGCATTGCCTCTCCCCTCCTCTTCACTCACATGGCCACCACCCCAGTTCAGATTTTCCATCACCTCTATCGTTGCACTATTGTTAACAGCCTTTTAACTGGTCTCCTTCCTTCCAGTCTCTCCTCCTCTTCAAACCATCCTCTTTCTACACAACTATCCATACACTCTTCCTAAAGCAATTCCGATCATGTATTCCCCCCCATTCAAAATCCTTCAATGAGTTCCAATTGCCCCTAATTTAAAATGCATTTTCCAAAACCTGACATTTAAAGCCTTTCACATTCTTATTCCAACCTACCTTTCCAGACTACTTTCATATTAATCCCCTCAGGTATCCTACATTCCAGCCAAACTGCCCTACTTAATGCTCACAGAAGCTTCCTCCCACCTCCATGGCTCCCCATAAGTTATGTCTCATTCACACTCTCCTCACTTTCAACTAAACTTCCTTCAAAGCTCAGCTCAGGTGCTACATTAACCTATCTTGATATCCAGAGTTGTTAGTCTTCCCTCAGTTCTCAATTTATCTCATATTGCCTGTTTTCATTCAGGTTCTACTTTTCAGTCAAATGTTTATTCCTTAAAGGCAGAAACTACCTTTCGGTTTTATATATATATATATATATATATACACAGAACATAGTGATCAGATAACTACTCATCATCCTCCCTGGAAGGCAGATCGTGTTACCATTTTTATATAAGTATATTAGATACATAGTAGATATCATTTTCATACTTATTAGATGTAACTTTCACCAAAGTCTATTTATCAAAACTTGGATTGGTGGGCCACAAAAAAATAACACTCAGGACCATTTCTGCTTGACCATGCTAAAAGTTAATTAAAATTCCACTTCATTCTAAGTACAAGTAAGTTGTCAGTGATAAATATATTGTATATTATGTATATGATACATATACGTACATGCATGTATATATGTATATGTATATATACATATATACGTGTGTGTATATAGACTTTAAGTATATACTTTTTGTTGTTTTTCAGTCATTTCAGTTGTGTTGAACTCTTCATGACCCCCTTTGGGGTTTTCTTGGCAGAAATAACTGGAGTGGTTTGTCATTTCCTTCTCCAGATCATTTTACAGATGAGAAAACTGAGGCCAACAGGGTTACATGACTTATGCAGGGTCACAAAACTAGTAAGTATCTGAGGCCAGATTGGAACTCAGGAAGATGATCAATCCACTACACCACCCAGCTACCCTTCATGTATATACATATATATACAAACATATAAGCACATGAATGTATATAATGCATACATTGTATATATTATGTGTGTATAATGCATATGTATATAATGTATACATATATTTCATTTAGTATCTTTAAAACAAAAACCATTGACCAGTTATATTTCAACTTGCTCACTGTCTCAGATAGACTATTAGGTTCTTGGGACACTGTGGCTAAAAGAAAGAAAAGGGAGGCTGTGGTAGGAACAATATCCTACCTAATCTCTGCCCCCATGGAAGTCAAGTTAATTTTTCCTTAAAAAAATTCCTTTAAAAAAATCAATTTTTCTCTGATTGGTGCAGGGAATTAAAAGCTTCCATTCTAGAACTCAACATAAATACGAAAGGCCTGGCCCAGTTCAGAAGAGAGGCAAGACCTGTGTTTATTGCAGATTTCTTACTTGTTTCCTACTCTTAAGACGGTGGGGACAAAACTGACTAAGTGGGAGTGGAAGTGGGGTGGGAACAATTATTTAGGAAGGTTAGAAAAGTACCCTCAGGATAGTTGTATATAAACTGTTAATAAGGGATGTTGGCCTGGGAGCTGGAAGTACTTCATAGCATCATAGGTGGCTAAGTGGATAGAGCACTGGCCCTAACGTCTGAAGACTCATCTTCCTGAGTTCAGATTTGGACCTCAGACACTTATTAGCCTCGTGATCCTGGGAGAGTCACTTAGCCCTGTTGGCCTCAGATTTCTCATCTGTAAAATGATCTGGAGAAGGAAATGGTAAACCACTGCAAGAAAGTCTCAAAACTGGCCACGACTGAACAACAAGCATCTAGTAAAAATTCCTCAGTTTAAGAAATGAAGAAAGTAAAACCCAAAGAGATGAAGCAACTTAAAGAAGATCTCATGGAAGTAGCAGAACCAAGATTTAAAAGTAGATGCTCCGAATCCAGATTCAATGTTCTTTCGCATTATACCATCCCATAGATTCTGTTCCCTCCAATTTACCTGAAGGAGGAGGCTTTTCTATGAAGAGGAGCTCTGAGGTCTCCTAGAATAGGCTACAGGTGACAAATAATTTTTCCAAGTTGCATTAAGTTGTTATAAATTGGATTCCAAGCTATATTTGTTTGTTTAATTTAGTGCTGAGTACAAATTTGATGAAAATATTGCATAATGGAGAAAAATTTGGTCTTGGATGCAGTAAGACTGCATAAGTAGAGGGAGTTTCCTCATCTGGGAGTTCTCTATATAACTGAAATCACAAATCCAGTCCTTCTTCATCTCCCTATTAAATTGTTGTCTTAAAAAAAAAACTCCAGGGAAGTCTAATCTGTCAAAAACAAAAGCGTACTATATTTAAAACTCTGTGGAAGAAGCTACGGGGGATGCCAAAAAGAAAACACTCAGCCTCTATGATTTGGATTCTGCAATATTTTGTACATTTTCATGATTTCACACCAGAATTGGGAAGACTATTTGATAAAGTTGTTATGAATGATATCTACCAATTTGATACAGAAAAATGCAACAAGATTTTCTCTGAAATCAAGCCCAAGTCTGCTTGAGACATAGCCATTGTTTCTGATTCTACAATTTGGAGCCAAGCAAAATTTAATCTCTCTCCCACATGCTAGTCCTTCAAATGCTTGAAAGTAGCTATCAAGTTCTGCCCACCTTCCTCCATCTACCTTCATATGATGAGGGATTGAAGGTCTTTCACAAACCTGTTTGCTCTCTTCTGGACACACTAAAGATGAACAACATTCTTCCTTTAACTGTGGCATCCACAGCTGAACAGAATATTCCAGATGAGGTCTGATGAGGCTCATAGCGGGAGTATCCCTTCCCTATTCCTGGAAACTATGTCTCCAAGATTCTATCAGCTTTTTTGTCTACTACATAACACAGCTGATTCATATTGAGCTTGCAGTCCACTAAAACCCCAAGATTTTTTTTGGAACAACTCTTAACAACTTCCAGGTGATATGAACAAGAAAATGAAGAACCAAACATTTTCTCTAATATCCACTAACTCTCTTTCAAAAAAAAATTAGGTATGATGAGCCAGAAGTAGAACAATTGCAACTGTCTCTGCAGGCCAAGGACTAAGATGGTTAATAAGGTAATAGGCGTTTGAATTAACAATGGAGGACTCTAACATTCACAAATTCACTCAGCACCCTCCTCACCCACTAGCCTCTATGACCCAAAAGGACACTGTATCCGAACTATCCCCTTGTGCTCTAGGACCCACTTAGCAATTTCCCTGCTGCTATTCCACTCTCTGACAGTATAATCCGTTCCTGCCCTCACCACAGCGAGGCAAAAGTAGATAAATAAATAAAGATAGAGTTCTTCAACTCTGCCATTTATGGAACGGAGAAAAAGAACAGGAAAGCAGGATTGCTTAGGCTGCCATGCTCCGACAGAGAATCAAAGAAGAGAGGGAATTGAGGCAAGGTTCCAGCCTGAAGGGCTACACTGCCCTGAAGGTAAGGGGTCTGGCATCTACCTAGGGCCAGTCTTGTCCCCCCAGAAATTAATCAAAGTAGAGACTGAAGTGGGTAAAAAGTAATTTTCCCAACATGGGAGGAGACTGAGTTAGCTTTGAGGATAAGGCCCTAGCAGTAAACCCACCATCAAAAGGAAGTGTGACAGGAAATGAATAAGGGAAGAAATATAAGATATAAGAGGGAAGAAAAAATGCCCAAATCACCGAAGATCACAGGAGGAAGAACACAGAAAAATAATCCAAGAGAGAAGATAATGAAATTATAAGGAAAGATGACTACCAAGACTTCTAAAAGATTATATATGTCTCTAAATAAATATTGCAATTAAAAGAAAATTAAAGCAATACCTGATGAAACACAGAACCCTGTAAATTCACATAACACTATGGAAGTCCTTCAGTATGCTTGAGAGCAATTAGAGAGAAATCAGAAACTTGAGAAAAGAGTTTAAATGGGAATCAATGGCAAAAATTAATGGCTTGCACAGAAGAAATAATTAGCAGAATAAAAAAAACTGAATTGATGGTAATGAGTCTCTCCAAAAAGGCAAAAGGGAGAAAAGCAGCTTGAGAATACAAATATACTAAAGTGAAAAACAATCTGGACATGAAGTAATAAACCATAAAGTTTAAAGAGCATATGATCTCTATACAAGCAAAACACATTTACCATGAAAGCAAGATGCATAAAAACAACTTAAGAATCGCAGCTGTCCCAGAACATAAGATGACAAACCTGAACACCATAATGTAAGAAATAATACAAGAAAATTGCCCAGAATTTATAAATATCAAAAAATACTTCCAAGAGTAAAGAATTAAAATAGTTAAATTTCACAATTCCATTAACAAACAATAAATTCCACAAGCAAACAGGTGAAAAATGTCCAAATATAAAGGAAAGGGCAAAGATTATTCGGTATCTACCAGAAATCACAGAACGATATAGAAGCAAAGAAGGTCCAGATGTAACCCACAATGACATATTTGCAAACCTGAGTCTAATCAACCACAAAAAAAAATCCAATAAAAGAAAGACATTTGAAGCATTCCACCAAAAGAAAAAAGATGCCAGCAGATTATTTGACTTGCAAACAAACACCCAAACAATGGAAACACTAGCAAGGTAACTAAATAAAACTATGAAGGAAAGCAAGATTCAAAAAAATTAAATTTCTCCATCTCTAGAGACTATTAAAACAAAACCAAAAACTGCAAAGAGAAAGATACCTACAGGATAGAAAGAAAGATAGAAAGAGAGGAAGGAAAGAAGGAAGGAAGGAAGGAAGGAAGGAAGGAAGGAAGGAAGGAAGGAAGGAAGGAAGGAAGGAAGGAAGGAAGGAAGGAAGGAAGGAAGGAACTACATAGGGATCATGAAGAGATTTTTTTCTAAAAGCACTAAAGTGGATAAAAATGAAACTGGAACCTAAAAAATAAAAGGGAGTGTCAGTGAAGAAAAAAAACCTGAAATACCATGAACTAATCCTTGCAACTTTCCCTCCAACTCCTGTACTTTTTTAGCAAGAAGGAGAATATGTGAGGGGGCAAAGGAAAGGATTGAAACAGGGAGAAAGAAATGAGAAAATCTTGACTCACTGATAGGAGGACTTCTCAATGAAGAACACTCCCAAGGAGGGAGAGGTCTGTTTTGTAAAAATAGATGGGGACATTAGAATGGGTCTAATCTGTAGGGATTTGGTGCTCAGAAAGATCACTTGATCTGAGATAGTGTTGTGCCTCCATGGACAACATCTTTCTCCAGGAAAAGAGAAGTCAGAGCCACTAGAGACAACTGGCAGCCAGAAGGGTGGCAAATGTATGGTAGATGGAAAAGAAAATGATCATGGGGAGGCAGAAAAGGAATTGAATCCGATGTTCTGGGACAGAGGGGAATTTCTACCATGGAGCAATATTTTTATCCTCATTACCTCTTGCAGATTGATCATTCTAAAAATGAGACAACAGAACAAAAAATGGTAACAGAAAAAAAAATGGTCTATAAGACAGTAACATAAAAATTATTTAGAAGAGGGAACTAAAACTTGATACTTTAGAAGCTTTGACTCCACAAGGAAAATAAAGAGATTAAAGAAGAAGAAATATAAAAATAATTAATCAAAGAATAAAAGTTTAGACAGAAAAGGGAAATAGTTAATTAACAATCATTTCTAGAAAAAAGTATGGAAAATGGAAAAAAAAGAGAAGGGGAAAGATTTTTAATTAATGACTTCAGTGAAAAAGAAAACAAAAGGGGGTGGAAAGTAAAAGAACTAGCTAACTAAATAAAAGAAAGAAAAATGAATTATTAAATTAAGTAAAACTTCAAAACCTGGGGAAAGATTGACAAGTATGGGCAGGGGAGTATGAGTCAAAGATAGCCAATAAGGAATAAAGTTGCTCTAAAGTAGATTAACGAAAATTAATTTCAGGGGGAAAGTACTATTTTAAAAGATAAAATGGAACAGAACAACTGATATATATGCGTGCCTTCACCATCTCATACTTATGAAAATGATTTGTTTTTGTACTCAAGTGCATGACCTTACATTCCTCCCTACTGAATTTCACTTATTTAGACTGAGCCCAATGCCCTGGAAATCAATAAAAGTCCTTTTGGATCCTGACTGTCCCATCCATCTTGTTAGCTTTCTCTCTCAGCTTTGTCATCTGGAAATTTTGCAAGTGTACTATCTATCCCATTAGCCAAATCCTCATAAATATGTCAAGCAATGCAGAACCAAGTACAGATCTCCCAGAAAAATCCCAACAAAATGACAATGAACCACTAACAATTAATCTTTAAGTCCAGTTACCTAACCAGTTCTTAATCTATCTCATTTTATTATCTTCAAATCCATATCCCTCCATCTTCTCTATAAGAATAGTTTTGAGATACTTCATCAAGAACTTTGGTAAAAATCAATGTTAACCATATCCTTAAAATTCTTCTTATTTACCTGTTAAGTAATATTATCCAAAGAGAAAATGAAATTAGTCTGGCATGATTTACTCTTAATAAAAAGTCATGCTGGTTCCATGTAATCACCAGGTTCACTTCTAAGTTGTTCACCAACCATCTCTTTAATTATCTGCTCTAGAACTTCCCCAGAAATCAAAGTTAAACTCCCTGATCTAAAATTTATAGGTTCCCTTTTTCTTCCTCCATCTCCTCTGCCCTAGAGAAAGCTACCATTGAAAACAAATAGGTGGGGGGAGGAGCCAAGATGGCGGAGTAGAAAGACTCACATATGCTAGCTCCAAACCCACAGCCCATAAATTTTCTGTAAAAAGAACTCCCCACAAATTCTGGAGCAGTGCAAGCTGTGCAGCAACATGGTGGAGGAGATTTCCGTTCCAGAGAGCCCTGAAAAACCATCTCCAAAGGTCCATCGTGCACCGGACAGCAGACCCTGGCCACAAGGCCCCAAGAGGAGCAGATCCAAGCAGGCTTCAGGGATGGAACCTCCGGCAGCCGTGAAGGTCCCTCCACCCACTGGCGCAACAGGTCAGTAAGAGAGACTTCTGGGCTGGCCGAGAGGGGAGCGGGGTGTCTCCATAAGTCAGGCCCCCTAGGGAGGCAGCAGCAGAGACAGGGACAGCAGCAGACCCAGGCTTCCCAAGCAGTCAGGAGCTCAGATCCATTACTGAAGGTCTCTGCATAAACCCCCTGAGGGAACTGAGCCTGGGAGGCAGCCCTGCCCCTACCTGAGCACCAGAACTTAAGCTCACATTGAATGGCAGCCGTGCCAGCCACTGAAAGCCCTGAGGCTGGGGAGTAGCATTTGAATCTTAGACCCCATGCACTAGTTAGGCGAGGGTGGAGAAGAATCTCAGAAGTAAAGTAAGTGGCTGGGAAAATGCCCAGAAAAGGGAAGAAAAATAAGACCATAGAAGGCTACTTTCTTGGTGAACAGATGTTTCCTCCTTTCATTTTTGAGGAGGAACAATGCTTACCATCAGGGAAAGACATAGAAGTCAAGGCCTCTGTATCCCAAACATCCAAAATAGATATACAATGGGCTCATGCCATGGAAGAGTTCAAAAAGGATTTTGAAAATCAAGTTAGACAAGTGGAGGAAAAACTGGGAAGAGAAATGAGAGAGATGCAAGAAAAGCATGAAAAACAGGTCAATATCTTGCTAAAGGAGACCCAAAAATTGTTGAAGAAAATAACACCTTGAAAAATAGGCTAACTAATTGGCAAAAGAGGTTCAAAAAGCCAATGAGGAGAAGAATGCTTTCAAAAGCAGAATGAGCCAAATGGAAAAAGAGGTTCAAAATCTCACTGAAGAAAATAGTCCTCTCAAAATTAGAATGGAACAGATGGAGGCTAATGACTTTCTGAGAGACCAAGAAATCACCAAACAAAACCAAAAGAATGAAAAAAAGAGAATGTGAAATATCTCACGGGAAAAACAACTGACCTGGAAAATAGATCCAGGAGAGACAATTTAAAAATTATGGGACTACCTGAAAGCCAGGATCAGAAAAAGAGCCTGGGCATCATCCTTCATGAAGTTATCAAGGAAAACTGCCCTGAGATTCTAGAACCAGAGGGCAAAATAAGTATTGAAGGAATCCATCGATCACTGCCTGAAAGAGATCCAAAAAGAGAAACTCCTAGGAACATTGTAGCCAAATTCCAGAGTTCCCAGGTCAAGGAGAAAATATTGCAAGCAGCTAGAAAGAAACAATTCCAGTATTGTGGAAATACAATCAGGATAACACAAGATCTAGCAGCTTCTACATTAAGGGATCGAAGGGCATGGAATAGGATATTCCAGAAGTCAAAGGAACTAGGACTCAAACTAAGAATCACCTACCCAGCAAAAATGAGTATAATACTTCAGGGGAAAATATGGTCTTTCAATGAAACAGAGGACTTTCAAGCACTCTTGATGAAAAGACCAGAACTGAAAAGAAAATTCGACTTTCAAACACAAGAATGAGAAGAAGCATGAAAAAGTAAACAGCAAAGAGAAGTCTTAAGGGACTTACCATAAGTGATCTATTTACATTCCTACATGGAAAGACAATATTTGTAACTCTTAAAACTTTTCAGTATCTGAGTAGTTGGTGGGACCACACACACACACGCATGCACACACGTACACACGTGCACGCACACACACATACACACATGCATGCACATAAAGAGACAGAGAGAACAGAGTGAATTGAATAGGATGGGAACATATCTTAAAAGAAATTAAGGTAAATGGTGAGAGAGAAATGTAGTGGGAGGAAAAAGGGTGAAATGGAATGGGGTAAATTATCTCTCATTCAAGAGGCAAGCAGGAGACTTTTTAGTGGAGGGAAAAAGAGGAGAGATGAGAAAAAAATGAAGTTTACCCTCATCACATTCAACTAAAGGAAGGAATAAAATGCACACTCATTTTGGTAGGAAAACCTATCTTACAATACAGGAAAGTGGGGGAGAAGGAGATAAGCAAGTGTGGGGATGGTGGAAGGAAGGGCAATGGGAGGAGGGAGCAATTTGAAGTCAACACTCTTGGGGAGGGACAGGATCAAAAGACAGAATAGAAACAATGGGGGGCAGGATAGGATGGAGGGAAATACAGTTGGTCTTACACAACACGACTATTATTGAAGTCATTTGCAAAACTACACAGAGAGGGCCTATATTGAATTGCCTGCCTTCCCAAAGGAAATTGGTGGGGAGGGAGGGATGGGGAGAATTTGGAACTCAAAGTTTTAGGAACAACTCTTGAGTATTGTTCTTGCTAGTAGGAAATAAGAAATACAGTTAATGGGGAATAGAAAGTCATCTGGCCCTACAGGACAAAAGAGAAGATGGGGAGAAGAGAAGGGAGGGATGATAGAAGAGAGGGCAGATTGGTGATAGGGAAAATTAGAATGCTCGGTGTATTGGGGTGGGGGAGGGGATAAATGGGGAGAAAATTTGGAACCCAAAATTTTGTGAAAATTAATGTAGAAAGTTAAATAAATAAATTTACATTAAAAGTCAAAAAAAAAAACCAAATAGGTGTATGTATGCAGGTATGTATGTGTGTGTATATATGTATACATACAAACATATATACACATATATACACATACTATATATATAAAATTATTCTAGATATACTTCTATTTATCAGTTCTTTCTCTGGATACAGATAGCATCTTTCTTCCTATGCCCTTTATAGGTAATTTGGGTATTTATAATAGTCAAAATAATTAATATGCTCTAAGTCATTCTTAAAACAGAATTACTGTTACTATATACAATGCTCTCTTGATTTTGCTCATTTTGCTCTTCATTACTTCATGCAACTCTTTCCGTGTTTTCCTAAAATCACTGAGCTCATCATTTCTTATAGCCTAGTAGCATTCCATGACAATCATATACCACAGCTTTTCAGCCATTTCCCAATTGATGAGAATCCCTGCAATTTCCAGTTCTTTGCCTTCACAAACAGAGCTGCTATAAACATTTTAGTACATATAGGTTCTTTTTGCTTTTTTCCCTAATCAGCTTTGGAAATAGACCAAGTAGAGTTAATGCTGGGTCAAAAGATATAGTTAGTTTAATAACTATTTGGGCATAATTCCAGATTGCTCTCCAAAATGGTTGGATCAGTTCACCATTCCACCAACAATGAATAGTGTCCCAACTTTTCCACATCCCCTAACATTATCATTTTCCCCTTCTAGCATTTAAGCCAGACTTGTAGGCATAAAATTATATCTCAAAGTTGTTTTAATTTGCATTTCTCCAATCAATAATGATTTAGAACATTATTTTGCATGATTATGTTATTTTGGTTTCTTCATTGAAAAACTGCCTATTAATATCTTTTGACCATTTATTGATTGGGAAATAACTTATATTATTATAGATTTGACAAAGTTTTTTATATGTTTTAGATATGATAACTGTATCTGATAAACTATCTAGAAGGCAGAGTAGAAAGACACATATATACTAGCTCTTCCCCACAGCCAGTAAAATACCAGTAAAGAGACTCTCAACAAATTCTACAGTAGCAGAAGTCACAGAACAATGGAATGGAGGAGATTTCCAGCCAAGGATAACCTGAAAGGTCAATGGGAAAAGTCTGGCCCACAAAAAGTAGAGCAGGGCCCAGCCCAACCTTGGTTCCACTGCATGGGGCAGGGAGGAGGATCCGAGCAGTCCGCAGAGGCAGAATCTCCAGGGGAAGTAGAAGAAGTTTGCAGATCCCTCAACCCACAGAAGCCAAAGGTCAGTGAGATGGTTTTCTCAGCTGGCTGAGAAGGGAGCAGGGTCTCCCCATAGCTCTAGCCTCAGGCAGGCTGCGGTAGGGGCTCCCACAGCAGCTCCCATCCATTGTTGGTTCATAAAACCCTTGGGGGAACTGAGCAGTTGATTCTACCTCAGCACTGTGTGGTGGCCCTGCCTCCACCTAATGCTCCTGTGGGATCTGAGCAGTTTATCTGAATCTCAGCACCCCCTGCTGACTTGGTGGAACTGGAGACCAGGTGGCTATGGAAAGGAAACTTTACTGCTCACAGATTCTGGTCACAAAAGTTTCTGTTTTCTCCCAGACCAGTATACACACTTGACTGTGCCACATTGGAGGAACTGAGATCTTACAGATCCCCATAGTAAATCCTACTCTTAACAAGGACCCAAAAGTCAAGTAACTGGTTGGAAAAATGCCCAAAAAAGGGGAAAAAAGAATTACAGATGGTTTCTTTCTTGGTGAACAGATATCTTCTCCCATCCTTTCAGAGGAAGAACAATGCTTACCATCAGGGAAAGACATACAAGTCAAGGTATCTCTTTCCCAAACATCCAAAAAAAAAATATCCAATGGTCTCAGGCCATGGAAGAGCTCAAAAAGGATTTTGAAAATCAAGTAAGAGAGGTGAAGGAAAAATTGGGAAGAGAAATGAGAGAGATGCAAGAAAATAATGAAAAGCAAGTCAACAGCTTGCTAAAGAAGACCCACAAAAATGCTGAAGAAAATAACACCTTGAAAAATAGGCTCACTCAATTGGCAAAAGAGGTTCAAAAAGCCAATGAGGAGAAGAAGCAGAATTAGTCAAGTGGAAAAAGAGGTTCAAAAGCTCACTGAAGAAAACAGTTCTCTCAAAATTAGAATGGAACAGATAAAGGCTAATGACTTTCTGAGAAACCAAGAAATTACAAAACAAAACCAAAAGAATTAAAAAATGGAAGATAATGTGAAATATCTCATTGGAAAAACAACTGGCCTGGAAAATAGATCCAGGAGACACAATTTAAAAATTGTGGGACTACCTGAAAACCTTGATTAAAAAAAGAGTCTGGGCATCATCTTTCATGAAATTATCAAGGAAAACTGCCCTGATATTCTAGAACCAGGGAGCAAAATAAATATTGAAAGAATCCACTATCATGTCACCTCCTGAAAGAGATCCAAAAAAAGAAACTCCTAGGAACACTGTAGCCAAATTCCAGAGTTCCCAGGTTAAGGAGAAAATATTGCAAGCAGCTAGAAAACAATTTGAGTATTGTGGAAATACAATCAGGATAACTCAAGATCATCTCCTACATTAAGGGATCAAAAGACATGGAATATTATATTTCAGAAGTTAAAGGAACTAGGATTAAAACCAAGAATCACCTACCCAGCAAAACTGGGTAGTATAATATTTCAGGGAAAAAATGGTCTTTTAATGAAGTAGAGGACTTTCAAGCATTCTTGTTGAAAAGACCAGAACTGAAAAGAAAATTTGACTTTCAAACATAAGAATCAAGAGAAACATGAAAAGGTAAACAGGAAAGAGAAATCATAAGGATTACTAAAGTTGAACTGTTTACATTCCTACATGGAAAGACAATATTTGTAACTCTTGAAACTTTTTCAGTATCTGGGTAGTTGGAGGGATTATACACACACACAGATTAGATAGATAGATAGATAGATAGATAGATAGATAGATAGATAGATAGATAGATAGATAGATAGATAGATAGATATAGATAGATGTAGAGATATATATATATATATATATATAGAGAGAGAGAGAGAGAGAGAGAGAGAGAGAGAGAGAGTGAGTGCATAGGGTGAGTTGAATAGGAAAGGATCACATCTAAAAAAATGAAATTAACGGGTGAGAGAAGAATATATTGGGAGGAGAAAGGGAGAAATTGAATGGGGCAAATTATCTCTCATAAAAGAGGCAAGAAAAAGACTTTTCAATGGAGGGGAAAAGGGGGGAGGTGAGAGGGAAAATATGAAGCCTACTCTCATCACATTTGACTCAAGGAAGGAATAAAATACACACTCATTTTGGTATGAAAACCTATCTTACAATACAGGAAAGTGGGGGAGAAAGGGATAAGCAGGGTGGGGGGAATGATGGAAGGGAGGGCAATGGGAAGAGGGAGCAATTAGAAGTCAACACTATTGAGGAGGGACAAGGTCAAAAGAGAGAATAAAAGAAATGAGAGGCAGGATAGGATGGAAGGAAATATGGTTAGTCTTACACAACATAACTGTTATGGAAGTCATTTACAAAACTACACGTATGTAGCCTATATTGAATTTCTTGCCTTCCCAACGGGGATGGGTGGGGAAGGAGGAAGGAAAAGAAGTTGGAACTCAAAGTTTTAGGAACTGTTGAGTATTGTTCTTGCATATAATTGGGAAATAAGAAATATAGATAATGGGGTATAGAAATTTATCTTGCCCTACAGGACAAAAGAAAAGATGGGAATAAGGGAAGGGAGGGATGTTAGAAGGGAGGGAAGATTGCTAGTAGGCATAAGTGGAATGCTTGGCATTTTGGGGTGGGGTGAGGGGAGAGATGGGGAGAAAATTTGGACCTCAAAATTTTGTGGAAATGAATGTTGAAAATTTAAAATAAATAAATTTAAAGAAATAAACTGTAAGATTTTTTCCCTATTTTCTGTTTTCCTTCTGATCTTGGCTATATTTATTTGTGACAAAAGCTTTTTTTGAAATTATCCATTTTACACCAGACTTTACTCTCTACCCTTATTTATTCACCTATCCATAAGTCTGATAAGTAATATGTTCCATGTTCCTCTAATTTTCATGTAAAATCTCTCTTTATATCTAGATCATATATTTATTTTGATTGTCTCTTGGTAAATGATGTAAGATTTTGTTCCATGCTCAATTTCTGCCACACTGCTTTCCAGTTTTCCCAGCAACTTTTACCAAATAGTGAATTTTTAACCCAAAATCTTGTTTCTTTTACACTTGTCATATACAAGGTTATTATGTTTATTTGCTACTGTAAATTTTATATTTACTCTATTCCATTGATCTACCTTCTATTTCTTAGCTAGTACCAAATAGTTTACTGCCCAATACATAATTTGTTGTATAAGTGAAAGGAAGAGCAAAATGTACACAGTAGAGTTGTAGTTTCATGTGTAATTCCCTTTGTTACTGTACTATATTGAGGAAATGCTTGTTTTATTCCATAAATTAAAAACAAAATAAAGGAAAAATAGAAACAACATTATAGAAGGAGACAGCTTTGAAAGACCTTAGTAGTCTAGATGCCTAGAGATAAATCATACCATCCATCTCTTGCCAGAGTTGATGAAGCTAAAATTCAGAATATAACCATTTGATGATTGATGTTTTCTTTTCGTGCTATCATAATACGTTATGCACATTGTAACATGCAAAAAAATTAGAAACTTTTCAAAGATGATGCAAAGTGAAGTAAAGACTTTTAAAATGAAAAAAAGTTTATAGATTTTTACTCCTCTCTTTTTGGAAAATCAGGAAAATATTTCATCTTCCCCAGTCTTGTGGTATCTCTCCCATTTTCCATGATCTTTTATCACTGACAGCTCAGTAATCACATCTGCAGGTTCTTTGAGATTCAAGGATATAATTAATCTGGGCCAGGAGATTTGAAGCCATCAAGAGCAACAAGGCACTCTCATATTATCTCCCTACTTATCTTGGATATCAACTCTCTGTTAGTCATACTCTTTATGTCAATTCAGAATATCTCATTCTCCTTGTCAGAGAAAACAGAAGCAAGAGAGAATGCAGCAGTGCTTTCTTCTCTGTGAGTTATCATTCTTCTATGTAACTTTAGCACTTTTTTGATCATCCTTTTTATATCAATACAAAAAACATTTTTATGTTACCCTTACCTTCCTCCTCTCATTCTTGTCTTCAATATTCTTGATACTATTTCTCCAGCATTGTGCCATGCTTTATGTTTATCATCTTTTATTTGTCCTTTCTTCTATCTTTTTAAAATCTGTTTGTTTGTGAGTTTCTTATGCATCTACATCAGACTCCCCAAACAAATCCTATTTTTCCTCCTCACTGGAATTGTTTCCTTTTGTGTCTTCAGAATTTCTTTCTTTACATTTCATCTCTCCTGAGCTGTCTTCCTAACTTAAGACATTTTAGGCTATGGTATATATGCTGCTTATAATGATCACTCAACCATTGATTATTTGAAATAAAACAAGTGAATCATTTAAAAATGTTTTGTAATAAAATTTATTACATTTTATCAATCTAATAAAAAGCAAATTGAGCTTAAAACAATAGCTAAAGAATTTGAAACTGAAATTATAAAAATTGGTGGAGTATTGGGACTGAGATGAGCCATGTAGTTTACTAGTTGCTACTTATGTATGGCACATATATCCCACATTAAGTATAAATTTATTTTATTCTTATTCTGGTTTGGCAAGTTGATAAAGTAAAATTACTTTCTTAAAAGAATTTGATTTAAAGATTGACATTCTGAAAAAATTTTCACTACTTTCAATTGCATTAATTTTCACTACTTTAAATAGCAATTGATTCAAGCACAACTAACATTTAAAAAGCATAAAAATTAACCAAATGCATCTTGAGAGCTTTGGAAAATGAATCATAAGTTAAAGATTTGATTGTCATATAAATTTAAATAAAGTTCATTCAATAAAAATAATAAATTTAATACTTTTACAAGGAGTATGTCACTAGAAAATAGAATTCAATACAATATTTTTATCAGACTTAAACAATGATGAAAACATCTTAAATTATTTTGATTTATTAGAACCATCTACTTGGCCTTATGAAAAACTAACTGCAGCATGGATAGCTGGTAAAAAATATGCATCATTTAAGTTAAACTTTAAAACATGAAATTGATTTGAACAATATTGGGAATTTTACAGATAACAATGTAGAATTAAACAATGTTCCCATCCTTTCAGTTATTCAAAAAGTTGAAGATAGTACTATTATAGTCAGGAGTGCTGAAGCTGCAAGAAGTTACAATTTAATAAATATAATTTGTATGAGATTGAGAAATAGTTTACTAGTAGATCATCTATCAGATTTAATGACAGTAAGTTTATTGGAGAAAGAGTTAGCAGATTGGAATACAACTCTTATTTGTCAAATCATGAGTGAATTACACCCACAGATTGACTATAGACACAAAAGCTTGGCAAAAATTAACAGAATCATTCTGCAAAAATCAATGAGTTATACAGAATTTACAGTGAAGGGTGTTGCCTATATTATTACTTGCAAATTGTGTGCTATTCATATTTTATATCAATAATATTTATAATAAACTTATGTACGTATGTATGCATACTTCTTTTGGACAGGCAGTTGTTATACATATGCCCACTCATCACTAATTTGGGAGAAAGATAATTTGTTCTGTTTTAGTCTTATTTTTATGTGCAGGGCTGCTGAAAGAATAGAAGGGCCTTGAGTCAAGAAGACTCATTTTCTTGAGTGCAAATCTGGCCTTAGCTGTGTGACCATGGGCAAGTCAGTTAACCTTATTTGCCTCATTTTCCTCATATGTGAAATGAGCTTGAGAAGGAAATGGCAAATCACTCTAATGTCTGTAAAGAAAACCACAAATGTGGGTCACAAAGAGTCAGACACAACTGAAAAACTACTGAAGAACAAAATTATTGTGTACATTTTATAGAGGAGGAAACTGCAGTTCAGAGATATTTAGTGACATATCCATGATAACTCAACCTAATAAATTTCAGAGGCAAAATCCAAACCTGGGTCTTTCCTTCCTCCAAATCCAGAGCTCTTTCCACTACTTCAGCAGTCTGTCTCCACAATAACATTCTGACTTATAGAATCTACTTCCAAAATGGTTAAATGTTCCAACACTCTCTGAAGTACTAGCCTGGACCTTGTGTCACAGACTAATTACTTGTCTCTGGTTACCACAGCTGTCATTAAATACTTAATAGTGTTATTTAGGTGATATAATTAAGTCTCCAAATTGACACCTCCTTTGAGATAAATGGTAAAGTTCACATTTATTTGCTACTATTATTTTCAGATCTGTGTGTCTGGGGACTTAAAGACTTTGTTCAGGTCAAGATGAAAAAAACAAAAAGTTGAATTGCACTGACAGCCTACTCATTCAAAAGACTTTGTCTTATAGAAACAAGCTTTAGGGATAGAGTTTGAAAATCATAATGATATGGAATTACTCAGCTAATTTAAAATTTCTCCCATTGTAGAAGAGATATTACCCAACCACCATGAGATAGAGAATGTAGCTTTGTGTTCGTGCATGTAGCACTCTGAAGCAATGTCTTGATGTCTAAATCTGTTTTAGCCTATTGTACCTAGTTAGCCTCCACGCAGCTGCCAAAGTAATCTGTCAGCTTTTGCCACTCCTATGCCTAAAATTTCCTCTAAGATAAAATATAAACTCCTTAGTCTTGTACATTAAGGCCCTCTTGGTACAATCTGGTTGCTACCTACCTTTTGAGACAGATTCTGTTCCTGATAGATTAATATTCAGCCTTTGCCTAAAAACTTCTAGTGATAGGGAATTAGTTCCTTTTTAAGTAATCCATTCCATTATGCTTTAAGTTCTTATATGCCCAGGCCCCTATTTTGGGTACATTCCATACCGATATTTTGCAAAACACTACCAATAAATACATATCAATGACAGTTAATGCCAGCAGCAGCAGCATCTTGAAGCTTAAAATCATAAAATATAAGTTCATTTACCTCCATTTCTCTTCAGTTTCTCTGGTCCCTATTTAATGCTTCTCTGTCAATCATTAAATCACACCTATGAATATTGTTCACATACCTAATACGTGCTAGACTCTATGGAAGATATGAAAAAATATAGGATACTGGTCAGTATCACAGTCAAGTTAAGAAGAGAAGACATATGTATAAAAATTGAACAAAAAGAAGTTTAAATAATAATCAAAACAACAGTAGAAGAAATGCCACAAGGCAACAAAGACAAGATTCATTATCAAATGGAATTGTATAGATAAGTGTCATAGTTCAGGGAAAGGTGAAAGCCTCATGATATAGACAAGATTCAAACTGGATCTTTCAGGATTGATATTTTCTATAGGTCTCGATTTATTTTAACATGGATTTGGAATATTAAGATCTAACACAAGGCTAGACAAGACAGCAGCCTCATCTATCTGTTAGCATATGTTGTCAAAAGGAAAAAGCTGAGACTTTTCAGATTCATGATTTGGGGCAGAGTCCTTAGTCACAGCCATATGGTATATGGTATGTTGAGGAGCCATTGAAGGAGACATAGGGTTCCTAATTAGCTCCATCTCTCTAGCTATAAGGTATCCCAAAAGCTGCTAAAGTTTAAAACTACAGTAAGACTTTTGAGACACACTGAATTTTCTAAGTCAAAAATCTCAGATATCAGGCATGGCTGACTCATTGCTTGACAAAGCTTTGACATTAGGCTTCTGTTTCCAAGCACAGAACTGACCAAACTTAGGCACAATAAACCCAGACAAACCAAAAACAGTGGGCAGAGAGAAAAGGCAACAAGCAAGCTTAATTGCCAGGCATATTCACACAGTGCAGGGACAGCCAGTGTGGAAATAGATACAGACTAGGCCATCCATGGGAGTCTGGGATAGATTCTGGAACCTGGTGTGAAGAAAGCTGTGTTGATGGATTTAGGTACCCAGTGTAAGAAAATTGATGGGATTTTCTATAGGGTTCTTATCCAAGTAAAACAGCACTAGGTTCTGGGGCTAGGGGTCAGGGTTCAGACTTGGGGTGTGCTTCAAGGTTTAGCACTGATGCCAACTCATGCTAGGGAGAACACAGGAGTAAACTGATGGCTAGTTGAATTCATTGTCTCTTTGAATAGGAATTGCTGGTCTTATTCTGATGCAATGACCCAGTAGGTTTGTTGTGTTTTTTTTTTTTTAAACTTACCAAGGGCTTTTTTTTTTTCATTTAACAAGAAGAAAAGCTACTATAGTTCTACTGTATTTCACACAGCTCAAATGCAGAAAGAGAATTATTACCCTCAATCTTAGGAAAACATTTTCTAATGATAGCAATTCTTGAATCCAATGAAAATCAAGAAAAGTTGGGTTTTAAATAGCAGAGTGTGAACATTATCACTTTATGTCAAATCTTCCTTTAATTGACACAGGTACAGTGTGGTGCAAGATATTAAGGGGACGAGAAAAGATGGGTGGTTGTTGGTGCACTTCAGAAATAAATCAAGCATTTCCACAGTAGTTCATGGGACACCATGTCCCAGAAAAGGAAGAGGAGTATCTTGATCCACCTGGAAATTCTGCTTCCTGTGGCCTGACATAAAGATCCTTTGCCTGATCTTTCTAGAAAAGGTAGTACCGCTCTTACTTAGGAGGCTGAGAGAAAGAAGAGAGGCAGCTAGAATTTTTTAAAAAATTATTTATTTAACCAGTCATTAAAAAGACAATATATCTCCATAGGATTCACAGTAAAAATAGAAAAATCATTCCCAGAATGACCAAGAATGGGAAAAGAATGAGTCACATTTTAGCTCAATCTGGATTATATTATAAATGGCAACCCTTCAGAGGGGTGGATGGTTAAGAATGAACTTGATTAGTCATTATGATAATTATATACACTTTCAAAGTGTCTTTCATCCTTAAGTCTTGAAGTGCTTTTCAAACTTTAATTAATTAAGTTCCTGTCAGGTAAGTGCCCTTATGTCATTTGTGTAGTAGGGTAAATAGAGATGCCCAGAGGTTAAGTGATTTGACCAAGGTCATTAAGCACAGATTCAAATAGAATTCAGTCTTTCTGTGTTATAGTTACCAGTATCAAATCATCTACCGCCACATAAAGGCTGAGTGGTGGAGGGGCAGGGGGAAGAGATGGAGAGAGATGGAAACAGAGAGAGAGAGAGAGAGAGAGAGGAGAGAGAGAAGGAGAGAGAGAAAGAGAGAGAGGGAGAGAGAGAGAGAGAGAGAGAGAGAGAGAGGGAGAGAGAGAGAGAGAAGGAGAGAGAGAAGGAGAGAGAGAAAGAGAGAGAGGGAGAGAGAGAGAGAGAGAGAGAGAGAGAGAGAGAGAGAGAGAGAGAGAGAGAGAGAGAGAGAGAAGCAAATAGAGGTTATATGACTTGCTCAGAGTCACACAGCTAGTAAGTGTCAAAAACTAAAGTTGAACTCGGATCTTCCTGACTTTACACCCAGTGCTCAATCTAATGTACCACCTAACTGCCTGTGAATAGCTCTACTGGTATCCTTGACATGTCAAGGGAAATTAAGGAAGGTTCTCCATGTTTGGTGGAAATCTAGGGCAAATTTAAAGGAAGGCACAGACAAGAGTTGCACAGAATGGCAACTGAGATCTATATCACCAGAAAGAAGAATCATATGGAAGAGATTGGAGACCTCTTTCGGTATATGAGCCTCACATAAAACTCCTCAAGATATCAAAAGATTCAAAGGATGCTGAAGAGTGTATTAGCTACATTAACAAAAAGACCTAGGCAAGAATGGTGCAGGAAGAGAAGGTATGGAGATTTACCTTGAGTATACATTTTTTGAAGGATGAGCCAAACAGAAAAGAGAGCTAGCTACACAGTTCATAACATAGAATGCAGAAAGTAGAGAACATTCCATATTCACAAAGTGTACATAAATAGTGTATCATTTCACATTAACAATATCAAAATTACAGCACTAAATTGGCATCTGAGACACTTGCTTTTTATAAAAGATGTACTTGCCACAAATAATAAACATATTATGGTGATAGATTCCTCTCTCAGGCTACAGGCAAGGGTCTGGGAGATTGGTCCTTTGGTACCTGGCTTAGTTAAATAGGTAGATAGCTCAGTTGAAAGTATGTCTGTTCAGTTTTTTAAAGGCACAAAAAATGTTTCATTAAATGGCACCAATTCATTACCTACTGCCTCCTTTAAAAGATATTTATGCAGCCCCCCAATTGCACTCAAGGCTGCTACTGCCCCTGAATCATTTCAGCACCCTCCCAAGATACAGCATCACACACCTTGGGAGCCTATGGACTTTTTGTAGGCAAGGTGATATCTCTGCTTTTTACTATGCTGTCCAGATTTGCCATAGTTTTCCTTCCAAGGAACAAGCATCTTTTAATTTCATGGTTTCAGTCACTATCTTTAGTGATCTTTGAGCCCAGGAATATAAAATCTGATGCTGCTTCCATTTCTTCTCCCTCTGTTTGCCAGAAAGCAAAGAAACCAATTGCCAAGATCTTAGTTTCTTTTAATGTTAAACTTCAGTCCAGCTTTTACACTCTCCTCTTTCACCCTCATCAAGAGGCTTCTTAATTCTTCACTTTCTGCTATCAGAGTGGTATCATCTGCATAGCTGAATCATGGTTAGTCATTGTATTAATCAGAGTTCTTAAATCTATCAAAGTTTTGTTTACAATGTTCAATATAAATTTTTCTATTGATTCTACCCTCTTCACTTTTCACTGGTTTATATCAATCTTCCAAGGTTTTTCTAAACCCAATCTTTTCATCATTTCTTATAACATAATAATATTCCATTACATCCATATACCATAATTTGTTCATTTATTCCCCAACAGATTGACATTCCCTTAGTTTACAATTCTTTGCCATCACAACAACAATTGCTATAAAGGTTTTTGAATGTATGGCTCCTTTTCCTCTTTCTTTGATCTCTAGGCAGGCCTAGTAATAATTTGGCAGGGTCAAAGGGTATGAGCAGTTTAATAACTTTTGGGGCATAGTTCCAAACTGCTTTCCCGTATGGCTCACCCAATTCGAAGCTCCACCAATAGTGATTTAATATGTTTGTTTTCTGCAGTCCTCCGTGAGCAAAACATTTAACCTTTCATTTCCCTAGGAAATCATTTCTATACTCTAAGTTCATCACAACAGTGAAATCATAGGTCTAGACTATTATTTCCCCCCCATACATACAAATTGTATGCACGTATGTGCACACAAATGTGCACGAGTAGGTATGTATCTACCCATACTACATGCATGTGTGTGTATATGCACACATATGTATATATGCGTACACGTGTGCATGTTCATATGTGCATATATATAGTGATGTGCATATATGTATCTCTACAAATATTCATTTATTTCTGTATCTGTCTTTCCCCTTGGTAGAATATAAACTCCTTGAGGGCAAGAATGGTTTAGTTTTAAATTTCCATATCTGACACCTACTAGAGTGTCTGACAAATTGCAAGGATTTAATAAAATGCTTGATGAATTAGCTAGCCATAGCACATAGCCTGGTAGCCTAGATAATCTTATCAGAACTTGGGTGTCTCTACATTCTATGGCATCATTCCTCCCATTCTATCACACTCTCCTAATTAGAGGATTTATCCTAAATTCTCTAATTGTATTTTCCTGGAGGGAGGGGTTTCTGCTGGAAGTTTGGAATATGGTAGAATGTTCATAATATCTAAATGTGCACAAGCAGTAGAAAGAACTCAAAAGGGATGGGGCATAGACAAAATACTAGATTTATTACCTGGAATAAATCATTTCAGTTCTAAGCCTGAGTTTCTGCATCTACAAAATATCCCAATTCTCAAGGGCAAAGTTTTTCTGCTTCTGTAATTACATTCCTCCTCTAAATACAGAAATATTACAGGGGCCTCTTTTAGTAATTTTTAATAGAGGCTGTGCTAAGAGACATTTATTTGGTGTGTGGCAAAATGTGGGAGAACTAAGAGGGAGCAGGAAATGTGTGATTTGGGACAGTTTCTAATAATATGGTCACATTTTGTTCCTCCAGCTAGACTAAATCTTTAGGTTTTTAAGTTTCAAAGCAGAGTTGAATGAGATGATATCCATTTATGAAAACATGTGCCACAGGGATGATATCTAAGGTCCCCCTGGCTCTAAATTTTAAGATTCACTGACTCAACTTCATGAGCTTGTCCAGAAAACAAGTTGTTGAACATGTTCATTTTCTACATTTTTCAGCTGTACATGAAGCCATCATGATTCAAAAGGAAAAAAACAGAAAATATTGAAAGGCAAAGCCCAACGTGACTCCATCACCACTGTAGGAAGGAAGCAGGATCATGTTTATCCCACAGCAACTTATCATAATACCTCAAAAGCCCCCTCCCTTCTTTTCTTTATACCATTTAGTATTTTCAGTATTATTAATACTTCAGTTCCCTACAGAAAAAACAATCAGGTAATTTAATTTACTAAATGTATAACAAATAAGACCATTTTTGGTCAACAACTTTTTAAAATTCCAGGTCACACAATTCTTATACTAGGCAAATGATAAGAAATGAAAGATCTCCCCCAATAAATTTGGTTTTTAGAAGATTTCTGACTATATTCTTAAAATCCTTTTACATAACAACAATAAATGCATCCCTTAGAGGGGGCAAATATTTACCCCACCATATGCTTCTCACATTGAATCATACACAATATAACTTTACAAATTTATTTAAGGCTTAATTTCGCAATGCAGCTTATAGCCCTCATGCATACAATAATTCAGATAACTGGGTTTCTAAAACTTCTGTATTTTTAAAGATAGATTTGATCAGTCTTTTGAGCACTGATTGGTTCTGGATTTCCAGGATTTTATTTTCTTTCAAAGAAGTCATATTTCCAAATGACCCCAAGTGCACACAAAATATAGTTTATAGAAGTCACCATATTAAAGAAAGTCAGGCAGCAGTGGTTCCACCTGGGAAAAAGTTGTTCCTGCTGTCAGGACAACGTTTATTCAATTATTTTACATTTTGAGCTAAAGATTTGCCTTTGCACATTCCAGGATTGTTCCCTTTTTCCAGTTCTCCAGGGCAAGATTCTTCTACTTTTATAATCACATCCCTCCCCTAAGAACAAAAATGTTACTGGGGCCCCTCTTGGTAACTTTTAATGGGGGCTATGCTAGAAATTCTTTATTTGGTGTGTGACGATGTATGGGGAAAGTAAAGGGAGCAAAAATATGTGCTTTGGGACAGTCTCTAATCAAATGGTTATATTTTCTTCCTCACACTAGGCTAAATTCACTTCAGAAAGGGGTGATAGTTGCATGAATTTTTAAGAATTTCAATATAGAATGGGATGAGATGTTATCCATTTATGAAAGTATTTAGCATGTAGCTCCAAAATGCGATAGCACTTCAGAGATAGGGAGTCAAATCTAACTAAACCTTCACAGTCCAGAGAGAGGAAGTCAAGGGTAAAAAAACCAAGGCACACATGTAACGAAGACAAGACCCATAGCAACGCTAGCCTTAGTGACAAGGGGGAATGAAGCTGCCATCTTCTACCTAGCAATGATATTGACACTGAAATTCTTAAAAATTGAAACAATATAAAAGCGTAAGAGTTGTAGAGATTTTTTAATAAATAGGCTGGAATCCAAGGAGCAATATTCAGTGTATCAGAAGAAATATCAATGTTGGCTTATAATTCTTCCTGTTGAAAATGAACCAATTTTTGAAATAAAAAAAAATAAAGCAAAGGGTGCTATTACAAGAACCTCTTATCTAGCCATTTAATGAAGGACAACACTATTGATAGAAAGAGTAAGTAAATGCTTATGTGATATGAACTGAGAAGTGCTGAAAAGTTTCCTTATCCAAAAATATGGCTCTCTACTCCATCCCATCCCCCACTAGGCCTGCTTGCCATACTTTCTGAAATTCTCATTACTGGCTATCTTCCTTAAAGAGATATGTGTAAGTACCACTCTGTTGCCTAGGAGGGATAGGTTAATTTCAAAGTACTTTCTGGATGACACATCTGGGAAGGAAGATTAATAAATTTTATAGTATTTAAAGAAAAGAAACCAAGATGAAGAAAAGCCTTGAGACTGTGCCATTTAAGTGTAATGGGAATTCAGAGCATGCCCATATCACCTAATATGGAGGTACTGTCCTTCTCTGTGCTCCCTCACCACTAATGGGAGTAGCCTTCTATTGGCTGCATAATCAGGATAAGTCAACATTTTAAAACTTCTAGACTGGCACAGTCTTGCTCTCTTTCCTATGTATTCTTTCTACTATATCCAGAAAGTAATAACCTCATACAATCTGTCCACAGCCCAGGTACCAGTTTCAGGTATAGGAGGTAATCCCTACCTGACCAGGAGTTTGAAACATGGAGACCTTGTAGGCAAGATTCCAGGTGGCATGTTGCAGCCAAACTGCCAGGCAGAGAAGACCTGAGAAGCCAGGAAGACTGAGACTAGGGCTGAAGTGGGGTTTTGGACTTGGAGCTGGGACTGTGACAAACTATGAATTTAATCCCCTTCCTCTCCCCAGAGACTGAGGTGGTATGAGGAGAAGGATTATGTCTCCCACTTATGTTTGCATATCCATTATACTTTTGAAGTAAATTTTCCTTTGTAGAAACTAATCTTACCGGTTAAATGTAACTGGGGCGCAGGAAATCCACCCCCTATATGTAAGAGAACACCACTGGTGGGGCTTGAGCCAATGGCCAACATCCCTGACACCTCAAAACTCATTACAGGGACTGGATGACTATGGGGGAGATGTGAGATATAATATATTTAGCTTTCAGGCACTGGGGGCCAGGGTAGTCAAGGTTACGTAAGTATCTGCTGAACTTGAGATATTTAGCCTACCAAAGAAAAGACTTATTGGGGAACTCAATAGCTGTCTTGAAATGTTTGGAGGGTTGTTTTTTGTTTCATTTTTTTACCTGCAAGGTAGATTAGACTTGTTTTGCTTAGAGTAATCCAAAAACCTTCCTTTAAGAGGTGACACATGACATAAGCTTTAAAGGACGGTAGGGATTTTAGAAGACAGAGGTGAGCTAATTGGAGAATGGGTTCCAGGAATAAGAAATAAAGTCTGCAGTTGCACAGAAGTAAATGGAAGATGGAATGTCATCTGCAAGGAACAGTAAGTAAGCTAGTGTAGCTGGACTGTGAAGTCCATTAAGAGGAATAATGTGTAATAGACCTGTAACGATCGTCTTAGAGTAGACTGGAGCCTGACCACAGAATTTATATTCTGTTCTAGAGACAATAGTGTTACTGTTTTGAACAGGGGAATGATATAATTAGATCTGTGATATGGAAGTATCCATCAAGCAGCTGATTGGAGAAGGAGGAAATAAGGCAGCAAGCCAAATTGGGAGGCACAGGTGGTGAAGGATATAATTAGTAGCTATGTTAAGTAGAGAATGAAGGTTGGATAATAATAACTAATAATTATATTAGCTGGCTGGTTGCAGCTACATGGCACAGTAGATAGAGTCCTGGGAAGACTCATCTTCCTGAGTTCAAATCCAGTCTCTGACACTTACTAGCTGTGTGACCCTGGGCAAGTCACTTAACCTTGTTTGCCTCAGTTTCCTCATCTGTAAAATAAACTAGACAAAGAAACGGTAAACCACTCTAATATCTTTAGCAAGAAAACCCCAGATGGGGTCATGGAGAGCCTGACACGACCAAAGCAACTAAACAATGAAAGCATTTACATAGCACTTTAAGATTTTCAAGGTGCTTTTCAAATATTATCTCATTTGATCCTTATAACAACCCTGGGAAATACGTGCTATTATTATTCCTATTTTTACAGATGAGGAACTGAGGCAAGCAGAGGTTAAGTGACGCCAAAGGTCATAGAGCTACTAAATGTCTGAGGCAGGCGTTGAATTCCAGGCTTCCTAACTCCAGGTTTAGTGCTCTGTCCACTGCATCACTATTAGTCACAATATCAAGAGTTAGAGTGGCAGTAATAAAATCAATAGGACTTGGGAACTTATTGGGAATAGTACCGAAGCAAAGTATAAAGTCGAAGCTGACGGCACTTCCTTCAGAAAAGTAGCAATTGTGAGGACCAGTAGCTTTGCAGGGGGGATGCTTCACTTTGAACATACTGAATTGGAAATGTCTGTGGATGTTCATTTGGACATCTCTGGCAGGTAGATGAGAATGTGGGACTAGAACTTAAGGGAGAGTATAAGGCTAGATAGATGTAGATCTGGGTAAAAGACAGATAAATTAGAATGTAGCTTTATTAAATGATTCTTCACTTTACAAAATTATTTACAAGTTTCTTTAAATTATGAATTTTCTATAACACATTTAAACTATTGATTGAAATAAAATTTATTAAAATAATGGTTTATTAATAAATCAAAATATATTAATTTATTAAAAGGTATTTAATATAACTCAGAACTGTAGTTGTTACGATATATGTATCTTACCTTATCTTGAAAATTTAGGGTCACTAAATAGATAATTTGGGGTGACATTAGACAAAAGGATTCTATATCTTTAAGAATAGATAAATCACTGGGAACTTCTAATATCAAGTTCTCTCAGATGATTTAGATTATAATTCAACTTATACACATCTTTTCAGGAACATAGCAAGTGTATAAATCAATATTTGCATTGACTATTTGATGGTAGGACATCACTAGTGATTACACTATGGATTAATTTATCAGTTGATGATTAATGTTCATGTCAGACCTTTGTTAAATTTGAATGGCAAAGAAAGAGTGACTTTAGAGTCACTTGCTGGATTTCTGTGAGTATGGGCTTCACTGGAATGGGGCAGGGAGGGAGAAAGAGGGGACAACAATGACCCCAAGATTGTGAACCTGGGCAACTTGAAGAAATGTCGTATCTTTGACAGAAACAGGGAAGTTAGGAATTAGGGAGAGTTTACGTGGAGAAATGATGAGCTCTGTTTGATATATATTGAGACTGAGATATCTATGGGGCATCAAGTTGGAAATGTCCAGTAGGCAGATGATGATGTGGGACTCCACAAGTGGGTGGAGATGTGCGGATGAAGCTTTGCATCACCAGATGTCTACTAGGCATTGCCAACTAGATGATCTGTAAGTATTTCAAGCTTAATGTGTCCAAAACACAACTGAATCACCACCTACCTCACTTGTCAATGGAATGTAATCTGTTTGAGGTCAGGTGCTAGTTTTCATTTTCTCTGTGTATCCCCAATGTCTAGCACAGTACCTTGCACATAAGTACTTAACAAATTCCTGTTAGTTTTGATGGGATTGGATCAGTTTAAACTGAGCAAAATTATATTTCAGAAGAGAATACAAAAACTCTCGCCAAAATCATAATTAACAATTTTTGTGTCTAGGGAAAAATTGTTGGTGGGTAGTTATATGGCATGCCAGGAGAATGAAGTGTGTTCTAGGACATTGTGAGGTTTCCACATAGAAGAATAACTCCTAAGGGTTGAAAGGCAAAAAACTCCAAGATAAAGTCCCAATTCCTGCTGGGTGAGAAGAGTGCACAATTCAACAGGTTTTTTTTGTGGAGGTGTTAGGATAGGTGTGGGTTTAAGGCCCAGGAGAGTGCTGTTGACTCCATTTAAATTATCTACTCTATGTCAAAATCTCAGTGACCTCACACACATAAAATACTAGTTCTAATTCCTGTCTCTGCAAATAATCCTTGGCAAATCAGTACAGTCCTATATAGAAAATGTTTGAATAATTCCTTCCCATCATTAGCCTCACCATGATACTCTGTTTGTCCTTCATTGTATGGGCTCCACTGACTTTGAAAATAGGTAAGATTTTTAAGAAGGAGCTGGAAACCAGTGGTGGAGAAGTATTTAATAGAGCCAACATACATGTAATTATAATGACAAATCTTGACTCCAGAAAAGAGTTGAGAAAATATGTCTTCCTTTCTTTTTCCCCAGAGATGAAGAGGAACTACCGGTTTGAAATATTACATACACACACACACACACACACACACACACACATTCAGATGCAGCTATGCAGTACTTTTTAAATCTTTCTTTTATACTCTTTATTACCAGAGAGGGCTCAGTAGGTAAGAGAACGGGGTCACAAAAATACACAACAAAAATAAGAAAAAAGTAAAGGGAGCTGTGGTAAGAGCAATGTCCACGATGGTTCCTGTCATCTAGGCTTGATTAGTTTTTTTGTTTGGGTTTTTTTTCCCTCTAAAAGGCACAGAAGCTCTGAAGCTTTATTGGTCCAAGGGGCTAAGATTCAAGCTGTTCACATTGCTTTCCAGTCATTTAGGCTGGGATAGCTTTCCTTTAAAGACAGAAAACTGTCCCTGAGAACTGATCATTCCGGAGAATTAACGGTCAAGCCTCTGATAAGTTTCTGGTCATATAGTGTATAAAAGATCAGTGCAGAAGGGTCCACTGCCCTTCAGACTTGATATGACAGATGTCCCATTACTACATGAATCAACACAATATTTTGACCAGATGAATTTCTCTGTAGAGATGAGTAGGATGGCATCTACCTGACCTAATACTATATCTTTGTTGACTATACTTTCCATACTATTGTTAATTAAACTTCTTTTGTTAAGTGTCAGAGTGTCTCCAATCATTCTAGTCCTGAGCCCAAACTACTAGATTGGCCTTTGTCAAGTCTGACTTACAACATCAGTATAGACCTTTAATTCAAGTAGTATATAGCCACAAAATCTTCCAGCAGGTAAGGAAATCTTACTTGACAAACATATTTTAACATGCACAGCATTTATTTATTTATTAAATTTATTATAGATTTTAGAATGTACATCACAGGATTGTATAATGAAAAGAGCTCTATATATGAAGCCTGAAGTCCAGAGTTGCAATCCTGATTTGACTTGTACTTTCTGTGTGATGTTAAGCAAGTCACTTAACATCTCTTCACCTGACTTTCCTTCCAAATTAAAAAAATGAGTTTAACTTAATGACCTTTAAGTTACCTTCTGAATCTAAATCCTATGATTTTAGTTTTTATTTCCACATTATATCAAGTCACTTCATGTGATGAGGTCTTATCCTTTCAGGACATGCCTGAAAGAATCAACTGCTCAGTTACCTCCTCAATGAAACTGTACCCAAGCCTTTCATAAAACCTGTTGAATCATAATCTCATCACTATCAATCCACATGCCACCAACAAGGATCACCTCAATATTTCAGTGGGTTCATAATCTCATGGATGTATTTCTTCTATCAGTACAGATCACAACCTATCCAGATCTTTTCATCCTGTGTGATTCTGGGATATGTTCTCTTTTTGAGCCTAAATAAAGGATCTATTCAAAGCTGGGAAGATTTTCTCTAAGCCTTTTTACATTTTGTGGCTATGAGTGCAGTACTTGGGCTGTCTATCTGTGGTATCATTTGCCTCACTACCTGATGTGTTTATCTCCTTTTCTTATCATACTTTTCTTAAATTATTGCCATTATATTGCTTCTTACCTGTAGGTTTTTATTTGAAATATGTCAAGCTTATTTAGACCTATTATCTTACTGTTGTATTTTGGGGCAATCTGCAGCACTTATTATTTAGAGATTATGACATTTCAAGATTCCCAACCATACAACATTACCAGGAGAACACTGGTGTTAAAAAAAAAAAAAAAGATTGGGTTTCATTATACCAGAAGTCCTATGCCAATATCTCATCACCATGGTGGCAACCCACTATTCTCAAAGCTCAAAAGCTATGCTAGCAGGGTATGAGTGGTCTGAGAGTTTCTAACAATCTGGAAAGGCTTAACATACAATGCCAGTGACAGATTGAGTTTACCATCTAAGAACAACTCTCCCCTATCCCCATGGTAAAGTTTATCACTAGAATGACCACTAAGTGATGAATTCTTTTATCATGGCTAATCACACAAAAAATGAAGAAAACTGAGAAGTGAAAGAAAGCAAGAAAAAAGTAGTTAAGAAAACAGATATGTAAGATTCTATTATTCATAAAAATCAAAAAAGGAAATGACATTAGAACATGTTATGATTGATATTTTTGAAATAGCAATCCCCTTTGAAATACATAATATATTGTATGTAGAGTGCTTTAAGGCTTGAAATCACATACTTTCATTTGATCCTCAAAATAAATTTATGAGATAGTTCTTACAGCTCTTAGTAGGTCACACAAGCAGAATACTGAAGGAAGTAAGGGTTTCTACAAAACAGAAATGGGGAAGAAATATATCCCAGGTTTCAGGGATGGCCAACATAAAGACAGAGGTGGGAGATGGAGTGCCATGTATAAGGAATAGAAAGAAAGTCAATTTAGCTGAATTGTGGAAGGTGGGAAAGGATGTATAATCAAAGTAGAAAGGCAGGTTGGGCCCAGATTCTGAAGAGCTTGAAAAGTTAGAGGAGTTCAATAGAAAGCTACTGGAGTTTACTGGGTAGGGAAGTGATGTGTTCAATCAGCACTTTAAAGGAAAGTCACTTTGTCAGCTGTAGGGAAGATGGATTGAAGTAGGGAGAAACTTGAAGTAGGGAAACTAATTAAGCCATTGCAATAGTCTAGATAAGAGGCAGTAAGGTCCTGAACTTTGTAACTTTGTGAGTCATAAAAGGAGTATGGATGTGATTGATGTTATGGATGATAGGTTTGACTACAAGGGGTGAGAGAGAGTAAGGAATCAAGGATAATGCAGAGGTTATAATCCTAGAAGACTGCAAAAGTGGTGGTGCTCTCAACAGTACTGTGGAAGTATAGAAGAAGGGGAGAGATTGGAGAGAAAGAAATGAATTCTATTTTAGACATGGTGAAATTTTTTAATGTTTAATTTATTTTCAACATTCTTTTTTTTAAATTTTGGATTCCAAATTCTCTTCTTTCCTCCCCCACTCATTGAGAAGGCAAGCAATATGATATCAATTATATTCATGAAATCATGTAAAATATATTTCCATGTTAACCATATTGCAAAAAAAAAGCAGTAAAAGTAAAGAAATTTTTAAAAAGTTTACTTCAATGTGTACTCAGAGTTCATAAGTTTTCGATCTGGGGATAGACAACATATTTCATCATGGATCCTTTGGAATTTGTCTTGGATTATTGTTTTGAACAGAATTGCTAAATCTTTCAAAGTTGATCATTGTTATAATGTTGCTATACAATATTCTCCTGGTTCTGCTCACTTCATTTTGTATCAGTTCATATAAGTCTTCCCAGGTTTTTCTTAAACTATCCCCTTTGTCATTTTTTGTAGCACAATAGTATTCCATCAAAATCATATATCACAACTTGTTCAGTCATTCCACCATTGATGGGCATCCCCTCAACTTCCAATTCTTTGTCACCACAAAAAGAGTTGCTGTAAGTATTTTTGTTTATATTGGTCTTTTCCCCTTTTCTTTGATCTCTTTGGGATACAGACAATATAATGATACTGCTGGGTGAAAGGGTATGCCTTTGAGCATAGTTCTAAATTGTTCTCCAGAATGGTAAGACCAGTTCAAAACTCTACCAAGAGTAAATTAGTGTTCCTATTTTCCCACATCCCTGCCAACATTTATTCTTTTCCTTTTCTGTCATGTAAGTTACTCTGATAGGTGTGAGGTGGTATTTTAGAGTTGTTTTAATTTGCATTTCTCTAATTATTATTTATTTAAAACATTTTATGTGGTTATTGATAGCTTTGATTTCCTCTTCTGAAAACAGAATTTAACCATTTATCCATTGGGGAATGACTCTTATTTTTATAAATTTGGTTCAATTTCCTACACATTTGAGAAATGAGGCTTTTATTGAAGAAATTTGTTGCAAATCCACCCCCCACCCCGGTTTCCTACTTTCCTTCTAATTTTGGCTACATAGGTTTTGTTTGTGCAAAACCTTTTTAATCCATATAATCAAAATTATTCATTTTACTTCCCATGATCCTCTCTATATCTTGTTTGGTCATAAACTCTTCCTTTATCCATAGATCTGACAGATAAATTTTTCCATTCATTCTCTCCTAATTTACTTATAATGGATATGGTAATTTTAAGATAGTTTCAAGACAACCAGTTTGAAATGTCCAGTGGGCACTTGGTGATATAAGAATGGATGCCAAGAAAGGTTCTGGGGCATACACATACACCTGGAGGTCATCTGCTTAGAGATGATAGTGAATGGATGTTGATGAGTGCAAAAAGAGAAGATGACAGAGTCCAGGACAGAGTCTTGGAGTATACCCAAAGTTAGTAGGCATAATATGGATGATGAACCAGGAGAAGGAATGAGAGGAATGATAAGACAGATACAAAGAGAACCAGGAAAGAATAAGACCATGAAAACCAAGAGACTAGAGAGTATAAAGATGAAGATAGTGCCAAATGAAACAGCAGATAGATTGAGAAATATTAGGACTGGAAAAAGAATATCAGATTTGGCTATTAAGAGGTTAGTTGGTAACCTTGATGAGAGAGTTGAGTGATGAAATCAGAAGCTAAATTGCAACATATGGAGAAGTATGTGAGAGGAGAAGAAATGAAGACATGTATAAACAGGTTTTTTTTTCCTTTTTCTTTCTCTATCTCTTTTTCTTTTTGGATTTTGAACAAGAAAAGAAGGAGATATATAGGACAATAGCATGAAGTAATAGTAGGATCTAAAGAAGGTTTCCTTTTTTTAAATGGGGAGGAATGGGAATGTTTGTTGGTTTAAGGAGGGAACTGAATTGGCAGATAGGGAGAGATTGAAGATTAGCAGGATTGAGATTGAGATGACCAACCTGCTAGAAAAGATAGGAGGGAATGGGATCAAAAGCATATGTAGGAGGAGTTGCCCTTGGTAAGAATGACTATTACAATATTTACCAGAGTCTAGGGTAAAGAAAGAGACCACTGGAGATGTTGCAAAAGGGTTTTGAGATGAAGAGGGAAAATGTTCAGTGGGAATGGCATCTATATTTTTAGCAAGGTATTAGGTCTTCAACTAAAAGTAAAAGGGGAAGGAAGAGTGGGAGGTTTGAAGAGAGGAGAGAAGGCTTGGAATAGCCCTAAGGAATTGGAAAAGAAATCAAAACAGGATTTTGCTGTAGTGAGTGTAGAAAGTGACAGAGACGGGATTTGCACTCAGGTTCTTTGATTTCAAACTTTTATACCCAACCCTAATCTCTCTGCTGAACTCCACAAATGTACACCTTTTTTGCCTGAGTGTACCAAAGGCATCTTGACCTCAACATGTACAAAACAAAGTTCACATATCTCCCTAAACCCAGCCTTCTCCATATTTCTCAATTTCTGTTGTTAGTATCACATCCTTCCAGTTATTCTTGTTCACAAGCTTGGAATCACCCTTGACTCTTCCCTCTCCCTTACTCCCCATATCTAATCAATTACCAAGTTTTGTTGACTTTACCTTACCAACGTTCCTCACATCTCTCCACTCCATTCACACATTCACTACTCTTATCCCTCATCACATTGCACATGAAATATCCTGATAGCCTTTTAAGTAACCTCCCTTCTCGAGACTTTTCCCTCCCCTTTCTATCATCTATCCAGTGTCTCAGTGAATCCTTGTAAAATACATCTGGTGATATCATTCTCCTCCCTATAAAAAAAAAAAGTCCTTCTTGACTCTAGGATAAAATACAAAATCCCCACCCTAGCATTTAAACTGAAATCACAATTTGATTTCTAACTAACTTTCCAGTCATTTGATATTGCTCCTGTTTATACACTTTATTCCAGTCACAGTGGGCAGGCAGGCCAGCTGTTTCCTTATACAGTCATGTACTTCTATGTAAGAGTTCACTCTTGTCTGGATTAATTTCCCTTCTTGCTTTTGCCTTTTCTAATCCTTCACTTCCTTCATAGCACAGTTCAGGTGCTACTTTTCTCATTAAACTTTTTGGATGACCCCCCCAGTGATTGGAGCTAGCTTTTGAAATCACTTTTTATATCCCCTATATTTACTGACTTGTGTCCATGTTATACATTCCTTGTTATAAGCTCTTTAATGGCATGGACTCTGGTTTTTTGTCTTTCATCCTCAGCACCTAGCAGTGTGTTCATATTAAACACAATGACTGCTGAGCTGAATCAAAGCTATGTAAATCAAAGTAACAGAATCACAGAGTTAGAAGCTCAGACAAGAGTTACGGTTCAGAAGTCCTTTGGTCCAAGTCATAGCTGAACAAATATTCCCTCTATAAAATACATAATAAGTGGTCATTACGTCTCTACTTTTAAGACCTCTAGTAACAGAGAACTCACTACTTCCTGGGGTAAGCCATTCTACTTCTGGATAGCTCTAATTGTAAGGCCAAATATAAGGCAAGGTTTAGGGGAGTTTTCCTTGCTTCTCTCTTAAATCTGACTTTTTGCCTAACTCTACCCACTTCTAGTTTTTCTTTTTGGAAGCAAGCAGGAAAAGCTGAATCTCTCTTCCATATAAACAGAATGGAAAATTCTAGACAGATCTCCAAGACTCTTAAAATAATCAAAAATATTTGGAGATAGATATCATGACCCTATTAAGACTTCTCTTCTCCAGGTTAAACGTAACTAGTTCCTTCAACTGATTCTTATATATCTTGCTATCAAAACCCTTCATAATCCTGGTTGCCTTCCTCTGAAACCCTATAAGTTAACAGCATTCCTTCTAAAATGTGGCACCCAGAAATGAAAACAGCATTCCAGATGTAATCTGGGAGGGCAGGGCATCACTTCCCTAGTTCTATACACTGCATTTCTTCTTGTAGTCTAAGAAGACATTAGTTGGTTTTTTTTTTTGACTCTACATCATATTGTTGACATACTGAGCTTATGTGCAATTAAAACTCCTAGATCTTTTCAAGAACTGCTTCCTAGCCACAGTCATGTACTTGTAAAGCTGTTTTTTTGTAGACAAGTGTAATACTTTGTACTTATTACATTTCAGCTTCTTTAAATCTTCTCCATGTCCTAACCTGTCAAGAGTTTTTTGGATTCTGAATCTGTCATCTCATGTCTTAGCTATCCCACCTAGCTTTTTGTCATCTACAAATTTGATGGACATACTATTTTTATCTGTATCCAAACCACTGATAAGAATGTCAAATAGAATACGGCCAAGGAAAAATTCCTGGGGCGTGCCACTGGAGACTCTTTTTACAAGCTTAAATTAAACCTGTGCTTAGGGTCTGGACAATTAGCCAGTTCTGAATCTATAATGATAATAATATGATAGAATAATAATAATTTGAATCTACATAACATTTTAAGGTTTGCAAAGCACTTTACAAATATCTCATCCTTGTAACAACACTTTAAGGAAGGTACTATTATTCTGTCCTCTTTACAAATGAGGAAACTGAGGAACAGAGAGGCTAAGAGACTTGCCCAGGTCACACAGTTATGAAGTAACTGAAGCCAGATTTGATCTCAGGGCTTCCTGACTCCAGGTTCAGCAACTAAGTTAACCCACATCTCTCAAATGTTTCCATACAAATAGCAACTGTCAAATATTTTGCTAAAAATCTAGGTAAGCATCATCTATCATTTATAAAATTGTTATAAATATTTATTGAAAAGTTCTACCCATAACTAAAATCAGGCCAGCAAAGAATTTGAAGAAAATCTCAGCTAAGCAAGAAAGCCCCATCTTTTGTTTTCTTTTTATGTGCACATGCATGCTCATGCACACACGTGCTGATTACAGCATCAAACATTCCATCAGAACTTTGCTAGGACTATTACTGTGACTGGAATGCCCTGCCTCACTGTTGGGGCCAGTTGGACTCTTTCCCATCCTTTAAAGCCCACTTCAAACAATATTTTCTCCAGGAAGCCTTCATTCATCTTTCTAGTAAAGTTGGTTAACAATCTTCTCCCTCAGAGCTCACATCTTTGTTTTTCAAGTCTGTGATGCAATTTTCTTGCAGAATTATGTGTTACAGTTATCTGTTTGAATCATTTCCCCCTACTTGACTGTAAGCTTCAGAAAGGAAGGGATTATTTCTTATCAGATCATTGTATGTCCTCCGGCCCCCAGGATTATGCTTTGTATTTAGTAGGCATAAGGATTGTACGATATAATTAATATCTTGGTAAAGAGGCTTGAGTGATCGTGGAATCTAGGTGGCACAGTGGGTAGAGTGTTGAACCTGGAGTCAAGAAGACCTAGGTTCAGATGTTGTCTCAAATACTTACTAGCTGTGTGATCCTGGACAAGTCACAAGCTCTATCTGCCTGAGGTGCCATATCTTTTAAAGGGAGACAATAGTAGCACCTACCTCTAAGAGTTGTGAGGATAAAAAGATATAATATTTGTAAAGTGCTTTGCAAATCTTAGTGTTATATAAATGGTAACTATTATTGCTATCATTATGGTGAACAAGCAGTAGTGTAAAAATATTGCCTCCATAGCACTGAATATGATCCTTTTTTTGTTTTTGTAGCTGTTTTGTCTTCAGAAAGAAATTTTTTAATAAAAGGCTGTCCTACAACTTTTAAGAATCAAAATGCCACAAAAAGGTATTGTTTCATTTTTATGACACCGATGAACAAAACTCTTACTCCAGCAAACAGATTTTTTTTTTTTTTAGCATTTATCACTTACAATGACCTACATAGAGTTACTTAAAAAAATAAAAAGCAAAGTTAGGCAGCAGGTAAATAAAAGAAAAGCTTTATCTTTGAAAACTCACAACTACCACACACTGAGTACTCCAAAGAAGTGTAAACAGTGTTTTCATGTTTGTTTTCTCACCAGGACATTTCTCATTTAACTTTCATCATCTTGTTTAGAGAGTGTACAGTGAGAATCTTCAGATTTCAGCTCTGACATCTGGTCTGCAAATGAAGCTCTCTGGAAAACACTACACCCTCAATCACTGTGAAATCCTCAGCCACAAGTGCTGGTGGTTGGGGTTCTACGTTTTTTACTAAAGATTTTTAGAGTAAATCGGTCACTGCATTGTGAATGGAGCTCCTATTTCTCTTAATACATTTTAGTCTATAGAGGAAACAGGTGTCAGTAGGCTCTTTTCCTTCTGAGAAACTAGAGTATCATTAAATTCACTTGCAGATTAACTAGTTAGAGCTTGCTTCAGACATTACCCCACACAAAATTATGAAATATACTTTTGTAACTCACCAGATACCAGTAGTCAAAAAAAAAAAGAGTTAAATTTTCCAAGAATGCTGGTCTTTTTCTCATTTTACCAAGTCCCATTTAACTTCCCTGAGGCCCATTTAGCTTCCTGGTATAAAACAAAAATGCATCGTAAAGCTAAGGTATTTATGAAAAAAAAATCACCTAACATAGTTTTGATTAGTAGCATATCTTGTGTTTCCTTTACCTTACATAAGGCTTGTCACAGGGGAGGTATGGGACCAAGTATTATGGTAGTTTGGTGACACTTCCTGATCTTACCTGATCAATACAACTAATTTACAAAGAGTTTTCATCTTATAAAGGAAATCCTCATAAGTAATTCAGTCACAGTTAATTGAATAGAAGGATTTGGTCCATGTTGACAAGCTTTTTGAAATAAAGAGAGCGTTTCATTAAAGAAAAGATATAGTGGTTTTCTGGGCATCAAAAAAAAAGTCTCCTATTTCCCCTCCTAACCACTTCATGATAACTCTATTAAAGACCTCTTCCAATGGCTCATCATGGTACTAAGGTCACCCTGTGTTGTCAAAGCCTGCTCAAGTTTTGACAGGTCCTACCAAGCTAAAAAGATCTTGGGTCTGGACCCACCAATAGATTCTATGTCTATTGTCTCAGGACCAGCTGAGTTTGGGCAGAGAAACTTACCACCAGGTTGACCACAGCAAAGTCAAGTTTTTAAATGAAGCAACTCTCAAATATTATCTATTATTAAAAGCAGGATTGTTTTCACTTTAAGTTCATGGAAGTATTTATATCAATGAACTTACGGTTTCCTGAAGCAATAAAATAACCTGCAATGACAAACATGCTGAAATGTATCAAAGTCTTTTCCCTGAATACCTCTACCTTTCTTACAGAGTTACTGTAAAGTTGGCTGGTTGGTTATTGGCCTGCATTCTTGAGGAGGACCAAAATGACATCACTATATTGGTGTTAAGGTACAAGTATGTCCAAATGTGACTGATCAGACCAATATGAGCTCAGAAAACTCTACCACAGGTTGGATACAAATAGTTCATATGAACAGTTGGAGTGGAGATGTCTCTAAATTTGTCCATCACATGTTTATTTTGTGCTACTGTGACTCTGCTTTGCTCAGAGAACTCAGTACCTTCTTTAATGTGGGTGTGCCACATTGGGTGGTCCTATGCCAGTGTCTCCCATGTGTCACAATTGATTCCAAAGTTCTTCAAAGACTTTGAGAGTGTCCTTATATCTTTTTCTGACCTCTGTGTGAGTCCTTGCCTTGTGTGAGTTCTCTCTTCTTTTAGGCAAACATACGTTTGGCATTCCAACAATGTGGCCAGCCCATCAGAGTTGTGCTCTCTGCAGTAGAGTTTGAATGCTTGGAAGTTCAGCTTGAAAGAGGACTTCAGTGTCTGGTACTTGCCATGTGATTGTCAGAATTTTCCTAAGACAACTCAAATGGAAGCAATTCAGTTTCCTGGCATGGTGCTGGTATGCTATCCAGGTTTCACAGGCATACAACAATGAGGTCAGTACAACTGCTCTCTAGACTTTCAGTCTGGCAGGCAGTCTTAATATCTTCTCTCCTATACTTGCCTTCAGAGCTCCTCAAACACTGAGCTAGCTCTAGCAATGTGTGCATCAACCTCATCGTCTATATGGATATCCCTGGAAAATATACTGCCAAAGTAAGTTAACTTATCCACAGCATTTAAAACGTATCCACTTGCTATAATTGATGGTTCCATGTAGCCATGGTGTGGTGGCTGGTAGAGAACCTCTGTTTTCTTGGTATTGTCAGGCCAAAAACAAACAGCAGAGACTTGATCCATACTTTGTTGCATCTCAGCCTCAGAGGCCACATTGAGTGCATAATCACCTGGAAATAAAAAATCATGCAACAATTCTCCCTCTACTTTAGTCTTGGCTTATAGCCTTTTCAAAGAGCTTACTGTCAGTGCCATAGCTAACATTGATGATGTTTTTATCCTTCTTGAATGGGTCTGATGCCATTGCCGAAAACATCATGAAAATATCATGGTAAGAAGTATGGAAGCACATAATCTTGCTTCACTCCATTGGAGACTGGAAAAGCATAAGAGTATTGTCCGTTATCTAGAACTGCAGGCATGCTGTCATGAAAGTTGACAAACTGATGAACTTCTCTGGGCAAACAAATTTTGCCTTAATCTTTCACAAGCCCTTACAACTGACAGTATGAAAGGCTTTGGTCAGATTGACAAACATTGTGTATAGACCTCTATTCTGCTCCTGGCATTTCTCCTGGAGTTGTTGAGCAGCAAACAACATTTCAACCCTTTCTGAAGCCACACTGCCTTTCAGGTACATGACCATCTTCCAGGTGAAGGATCAGCCTATTAAGGAAGACTCTGCCAAGAATCTTGCCAGAAATGTCTAAGACAGAGGCCCCACATGATTGCAACAGAACCACCTATTACAACCTGTACTGTAGAGTAAGCAGTTTATAAATGGAAAAGCAACTCAGCCATGCTGGAGTTGGGATCAGGAAGATGCAGATTTGAATTCTGCCTAGCACTGACACCGGTTGTGTGACCCTGGGCAATTCAATTAACTTATCAGAGTTTCTTTCTCTGTAAAATAGGGATAATGATATCTCACTGGAGAATTGTAAGACTCAAATGAGATTATATGTCAATTGTTGTTATGCTGATGTGAGTGATCATTACTACCATTACTATGGTCATATAGGGTCACAGATTTAGAGTTGAAAGAGACCTCAGAATCCACTGAGTCTAACTTCTCTCTCACTTAGGAAGGGACAAAATCGAGGCCTAGAAAAGCTAATGTCTTCTCCAGGCAGCTAGGTGTTGTAGTGGATAGAGTACTGGTCCTTTAGTCAGGAAGACCTGAAATCAAATTCCATCTCAGATACTTATTAGCTATGGGACCCTAGGCAAGTCATTTAACCTCTGTCTCATTTTTTTCAACTGTAAAATGAGGAAAATAATATAAAATAGCCCCTTGAACTGGGCTCCACCATGCCTCCAGGCTGGGTAACTTTTCTTTCCCAGCACCCTGCTCTGTTCAGCTTGTGAGTTTCTTAAAGTCAAGGGCTATCCTCCTTTTTCTTATTTGTATCCCTGGTGCTTAGCATATTGCCTGACATATAGTAGATGCTTAACAAACACTTATTGTCTGACTGGCTGGTTTTAATGATCCCAACCTGTTCTCCAGGACGAAAACTTACCTTTTAACCCCAGTTCCTGGGGTGATGATATAAAACTACGAGTCTTCTACCACAATCTACAAAGAACCTAAATTGCAGAGGAGACCCAAATCACATCGGAGAGTTCCATGGTAGATATGAATAGGTTATGGAATATTTCCAGTTAGGACCTAAGTGAAATAAATGGTGTAAGTGGTGTTATTCATCATTCTGGAAATAATAGGATTAGAAAGGAAAGTGGGCTGCTTATGTAGTCAAGGGATAAAAAGAGGGTTCCCCAAGTGCTGTACTGAGATTTCAAGGGACCTGTGAACTTAGAAGGGAAAAAGAAATACAATTATTCATTTTACATCATGATCTTCCCCATCACAGTTTCAAAATGTTATAGGTTGGGAATTTTGTGGAAGTTTTGAGGAAGTTGCAAATGACACACAAAATCCAGCAGACAACACAAAAAAAGTTTAGAAATGCCTAAAATATATGTAGAGTATTGTATAATACCAACAATTTTTTAATCTTTTAATACCATAAATATACACAATTTCTTCTCTAGTACAAAAATTTTATGTGGATTTTCCAGATCATAGAGGCACCACACCCCTAACCCCTGCAATATGGAAGGGATAACTGTAACGTCTTCATTTTCACTAACCTTTGTTTTCCTTTATAACCCTATTTTATTTTATGCATTTAAAACATTATTTTGAGAAAGGGATCCATGGGCTTCATCGAAATGCCAAAGAGGGGCATGGTACAAAATAAGTTAAGAACTCTTCCTCTAGGTTGCATATTGATATAGAAAACCACACATTAACATCTATATTTTATTGTATATTTATTTTGTTAATTATTTTCCAATTACATTTTAATCTAGTTCAGGTTGCAAAGGTGTCACTCTTTTTGACGCCTCTGATCTAAAAGATATCATCAATGAAATAATATAATTGGAAAAAGTGATGGACCAATCATATGGCAAGAGAAAGGGGTAACTATGGGAAAGTCTCCATGGTTCATTAGAATTCATGCAATGTCAAGAAAACATGAGGATGGTTCCAACACATTGACTGGATCACATGGCAGATGTAGGGGTTGACATAAAGAATAAGATGGGGAGGAGGGGTGAGATGATGAGTTTCAATATTTATTATTGGAGGGAATTAGCCAAATTGATGAGCTGATAGAACTTAGGCAGTTAGGTGGCAAAGTGGATAGAGCACAAGGGACCTCAAATCAGGAAGACCTATATTCAAATCCAGTCTGAGTTAACTGTGTGACCTCAGTCTCATTTTCTCATATGTAAAGTGGGGATTATAATAGCATCTATCTCCCAAAGTGGTTATGACAATAAAATGAGATAATATTGGGAAAGTGCTTTTTAAACCTTAACCAGTAGTGTATTGTAGTTCACTCCAGCCAATTTTAAAATTTCATTGTGAGCATTTACATCTTAGTAATCAATAAATGCTAATAAAACAGAACAAAACCTCTTCCTCTAAATACCCTACTCTCAGTGAGTCACAGTTTATTTAAACCACGAGAGCCCCAAAGAGAGTAGTAACAATGTTTACACACTCTTTGTACCCCATTTCTTAGCATATCTTCAAACACTTGATCTTGCCATCAGCCACAAATGCATCACCACCATGTTCATGAACTCTCAGATTCCTTTATCTAATCTGTCATCATCCCACTTCTCCATCTGCCTAGCAACCTCAAAACCTATTTGATGTGTTCACTGAGACCTCATCGCTCCATTCCTCAGTTCTTTCCCAGATCATCACCCCTACAGTGGCTATACTCCTTTCCCTTCCCTTAGCACCTACTACACAGGGTTGTTGTGAGCATAAAACGAGATAATATTTATAAAGTGCTTAACACAATACCTGGCACATAGTAGGTACTTAATAAAAGCTTGTTCTCTTCCCCTCTAGCTCCCTTTTCATCTTGACCCATTGTTAATTCAATTCAACTCTACAGTCTTGCCTTGAGTCCTTTACCTCTTTATCTTACCTAAGATTTTGCCCTGATAAAACCTCAATTCTAGATTATTCCTATCATCTTCTGCTTTCGTTCCCACTCACATGCTATGGAATAAAGATAAAGAAAATTACAAAACCGTGCTGAGTCCACTACAAATTCATGTTACACAATCTCAACTGGACCCTGTGGCAAGGCAATTCATTCATGCTTTCCTAACTGATTCACTATCCCATTCACACAGCAGATTTTTCATCCTTTTTATCCTTCTTGTTATCCTTCTTCATGCCTCCCATGACTCCTTTGCTTGCACAGTTAAGAACCTTGCTTCATATTTTATTGAAAAATTGAGGCCATTCAGTGAGAGCTCCAATTTTTCCCTCCCCTTCACCTTGCAATAGGAGCAGGTTCTCATTACCTTGTGCCCAGACTATTGAAATAGCCTGCTGAGGGCTCTGCTGCCTCAAGTCCCTCTTCACTGAAATTCATTCTCCACTCAACCTGACAAAGTGATCTTGTCAACAGACCAGTTAAGTCTGATCATGTCACCCTCCCCATTCAGTAAAATCCGGTGGCTCCCTATTGCCTTTGGATCAAACATAAAATTCTGTGTTTGGCTTTGGAAGTCCCCCTAATCTAAACTGTTCCTCTTTTCTCTTATTCTTTTACCTTATAGCCCCCAAAGGACTCTGCAATCCAGTGACACTGGCTTCTTTGCTGCTCCTCAAACCATATACTCCATCTCTCAACTTCAGGCATTCTTACATGCTGTCTCCCTTTGCCTGGAAATCTTCTGATTTATTCAGCTGTTTCAGTCATATCTGACTCTTTGCCACCCCACTTGGGATTTTCTTAGCAGACATACTGGAGAAGTTTGCCCTTCCCTCTCCAGCTCATTTTACAGATAAGAAAACTAAGGCTAATAGGGTTAAGGGACTTGCCCAGGGTCATATACCTAATAAGTATCGGAGGACAGATTTGAACCCAGGAAGATGACCCTTTCTGACTGCAGGCAAGTCTCTTCCTCCTCATTTGTGCCTTCTAGATTCCTTGGCTTTTTCCCCCCATGTTTCAGCTAAAGTCACACTTTCTGAAAGAAGTTTTCTTCCAATCCTCTTTAATGTTAGTGCCTTTTCTCTATTGATTATTTCCTTCAATTTCTTTTTCATCTCTTATTGCTAAAGCTAACATTTCTAGTACCATATTGAATAACAGCAGTGATAATGGACATTCTTGTTGCACCCCTGATCTTACTGGAAATGCGTCTAGCTTATCCCCAATGCATATAATGCTGGCGGATAGTTTTAGGTAGATACTGCTTATTATTTTGAGGAAGGCTCCATTTATTCCTATGCTCTCCAGTGTTTTCAACAGAAATGGGTGTTGTATTTTGACACAAGCTTTTTCTGCATATATTGAGATAATCACATGGTTTGTTAGTTCACTAATGCTGATAATTTTCCTAATATTGAACCAGTCCTGCATTCCTGGTACAAATCCCACCTGATCCCATGATAAGTTGCTGTATTCTTTTGGCTAATATTATATTTAAAATTTTTGCATCTATATTTATTAGAGAAATTCCCCATTTATACTCCAAATATTATTTGCAAGTAGTCATTTGCATATTTTTTCCGTATTAGGAAGAAAGCAAGCATTTAATAAGACTTACTATGTGTCAGACATTATGCTAAGTACTTTACAAATATCATCTCATTGCAGCATCAGAACAACACTGTGGGACAGATACTATTATTATCCCTATTTTACAGGTGAGGAAACTGAGGCTGAGAAAGGATTAGTGACTAGACAATATTTTCTCTAGACCCAATGCTTCATCTACTGTGCCACCTCATTTCCTCACCAAATTGTTAAATATCCTTGAAAACAGGATTTGACTTTTGTCTTTGTTTCTCCAATGCTTAGCACAGTAGTCATTTAATGCTAGTTGTCTGACTGAGAAATCCTAAATATCTTACAGTATCAGAGTAGGAATTTGAACCCAGACCTTTCTTGATTCTAAGTCCTATGAAGAGGATTGGTGATGAACCCAGACGCAGTGGAGTAGATCTTGGTCCTTTTAAGCTAAGGTCTTTCCCAGGTCTCAGCTGGTCCAAGGCAAAGCCCATCCAGTAATTAAAGGCTGGCTAAGAATTGAGGCAAAAGATGCCCCACTTTGCCTTCATAAAAGAATCAAATGGGAAATGAAGACCCTCAATTACTGACCAGAGCTGAGTTCAAATTCAATCTCAGACTCTTTCTTAGCTGTGTGACCCTGAGAGAGTAATTTATGTGACAGTCTCAGTGTTTTCGATAATCATGGCACCTAACTTACAGGATTGTGGTGAAGGCCAGATGAAATAATACATTACAAGTGCTTTGCAAACTTTAAGGTGTTATACAAATGTACCTATTGTTATTATTTCAATAAATCACTTTTCGTATTTCATCATTAGTATATTGATAGCATGTAACTTAAATACTAATGATCTCAATCATGCAAATAACCCAGTCTTGAGCATCCATCCTCAGTAATGTCCATGTCCTTCCCAAAGTTCACACAGCACATAATCTACAGGATCTCATTTGATCTGCCTAAGAGTACTTTGAGGTTGGTGCTATATTGTTAGTCCTATTTTACACACAAGAAAACAGGCTCAGAAAATCACACTGCCTTGCCAAGGGTCAAGGAGTGTAAGAAGAGTATTATAAGATCATAGATTTAGAACTGGAAGGGACTTTAGAGACTATCTAGTCCAATCTCCTCATTTCACAGCTCAGGAAACTGAGGCTGAGGGAGCTTAAGAGATTTGTCGGAGGTCACACAGGCAGAAAGCATTAAAGATTTTTGCTCTAGAACACACCTCCCATAAATGAGGGGCACATTCCACTTTAAATATACACCCCATCATTGGGAACAGTACTCATGTATAGGTGGCATACTAGAAGGTTTTGTGAGGTCCTTCTCTATCAAATTACCTCATCTGTCAGAAATACTCTTCACTCTCCTGCCCAGCTCTTCCCTGCAGATTAACAGGCTAGTTTTAAACTCCATTTCACCTTTCCTCCAAGTTATATATATGCACAAATGATCTAAATTAAATGTCTCCCAAGCAAAGCATGGCTTAAAAAGGAACTTCTTTCCAAAAGGTAAAATTTGACAGGGAACATTTTTCTTCATGTAAAGTAGCATTTGGGAAATTTTGGTGTCTGGTTAATCTTGCATTTTTATCTATGTTGAAAACTCTCATCTGGAAGACGGATTTAAGATGCTGCTGCTGAGGTTAATGATTCCGTATGACTTAAGTTTTAGTGAAACATAAGATGTGTTGCATTTGTCTTCCATGACAATAAAAGGGTATAGAGTATTTGAATCTTCAAAGCTTTGCCTAACTATTCATAATGATTTCTAAGTTGAACCTCTAAGCAGGAAAACAAAACAAAACAAAACAAATACTACATCATTCATTTATTTGGACTTTTAAAAATAAAAATAATTTTTGATTTGAACAAATGTGAACCAATTTTCCTCTTTTCATCTAAAGTTTCAATGGTGGTTGTGCTTAGAAATCCTAGTTTTGTGTGCCAGTATAAAATGAAATTGGGGCATTTGGATTTCCCAGCTTTGAGGCAGGGATAAATGAAAATGATGACCCTGATTAAATGAACCCAGATAGAGTTAAAATCAGGAAGTAGGTAAAGTTCAAAGAAACCAACTTCTCCAGCTGGGTATACTCACGTTGTTAATCCAGTCTCCCATCTGAATAATAATTGCAATTCCCTTCCCCAAGTGTACATTTTAAACTTCTCTGATGCATTTTAAAATTTATTTTCCTTATAATCCAAGAGTTTGTCACTGTCCAACAGAAATGATGGATTTGAGAAGGCTCATTTGTACATGGGAACTGAATGTTATAAAAATAGAGGATAAAAGAGAATGAAAAAGTCTGATTTAAATTGACCTGCTCAAGGCAACAGAAAACCATTTGTTCTATTGTGTCACAACATTACTTGACCCAGGGTTGCTGGTTAGAGGAAGCCTTGAAACTGTCTCTGATTTCCTTTGCTACTATAGAATCATAGTTTACTATTTTAATAGCTTATTTTGTGTGCTCATGCCTTGTGTTTGATTGTTTTTTCTCTTCTTTTAAAGTGATCCTAATTAGAAAACATAGAAGGGGGTCTTAGTGGAAGGATATGAGACACTATTGTGGTCCCCCCTTTGATCTGCCATCTGAATCAGGGCACACTATTGTTTCAGGGTATTCCTCCAGCCAGCCATCTGACAATTATTGACAATTTAGAGTTCTGAGTCTCAAATTTAGATGGCAAAAGATTGCCTGCCTGAGAGTTCCCTCTGCCTATAGAAATAAAGTAATAACCCCACAAAACTTTACTGAAAAAGAAAAGGACATCACAACGAAGGCTCTGTAAACACACTTTCAATCTTTTAATAAGACGCTGATTGAGATTTCAAGATGCTTTTGTACCTGTACCTAAAATTTCCAGGTAGATTGTGGTAACTGTTAATTAAATATTTACAAGATGTCATGCTGATCTCGGAACCTTTTTGAACAGTGAGTACACTTTTTGTTTTAATGACTCCTCGGGTTGAAAGTTGTAAACTTGCTTTCCCAGGCAGAGTAATTAGAATTATAGATAAACTTCCAGATAAGATGATTTAGGGGTGGGAGGAAAAATTAGAGGTACGGAGATGGAGGTGGGGAGGTAGAAGACATAGGTAGTTTGTGGGTCGAACTTGGAAAACAGCCTCAGGAGCTCTGATATGTCTTGGGATCGAGTTCCTAGTCTGCGTAGGGGGCACTATTCCGGCTGCGTAGGGAATTTTCGAGTGGACTAGTCTGGGGAGGTGGCCGGGAAGCAGCTGGAGAAAACGACTAGGGGGAGGGGAAGTGATCGGCCTGCAATCGGAAGACGAGGAAAGCGGGGAGTGGGACGGACAGCAAACCAGCGGAGGGAGAGTGGTATAAAAGCTGTAGACCAACGTGCGTTCCCGTCTCTAAAGCCCCAGCGAGTAGGAGGCAGCAGGAGAGGTAGTCCGCAGAAAAAGAAAGGAAGCAACCAGAAACAACCTCAGTGGCAAGAAAAGAGAGAGAGAAGAATGGCAGGAGAGCCCTGCTGTGGAAGTGACTGAAGGAGTGCGGCGTGCAGGGACGAGGAGTCGGAGAACATTGAGCACAACCCAGCCTAAGTTACTGCGGACAGCTACCTCCACCCGCCCTTGGGGACGGAGTTCCTGCATTCCAGGAGACTACGCTCCACCGCTGCACTCTCACCGGCGTCGCCGGGGAATCAGTGGTCCAGGGAAACCTGGGGCCGAGGGCGTTCTGCCGCGGAATGAAGTCTAGCTTAGAGTAGCTGCTGCTTCGGCTGCCTGAGCTTTCTGCCCCTGGGTACCCAGGGTGAGAGCTTCGGAGGATCCAGACCCCACCGAGATCCGGAGGACAGTGAGGAGCCCCGCTCTCGCCTGCTGAGTCCGCCCACCCTCCACCTTCTGGAGTAACTGGAAGCGGAGCTCAGCGGCGGGCTGCAGGAGGGCGAGTCCCCGAGGGGCTGTCCTCCCGCTACCAGCCCCGGAGCAGCTACACCTGCCCCGGCTGGGCTCTCCTCTCCGAGAGGACCTTGCCACAGGAAGCTGGAAGGAGCGTGGAGACGTGTGGAGTGCTAGGGAAAGCGGGTCTGGCTGCGTAATAAGCAAGTGTCAAGACACCTCCAAAAGGCCCTTTTACCCTCGGGGGATGGGTTGGAATGTGCTCCCCTAGACTCCAACCACTCTTTGCAAATAAAGGTTCCTAAAGTCACCCCATCTGCTCACCTCCCCACCCCAGCACACACATACCCATACCAGTGGCACAGAGCTCGGCAGGATTCGAAAGCTTTTAAGGCCCTCGGAGCAGCATCTGGAGGGAACCCCCCACGAACACTACCACCACCGGTCAAAGTTAATCTCCCTTACCGCTCACCGCCCCCCTCCCCCGCTCCAATCATCCTCCTGCGACTAGCTCAGCTCTTCCCTGGAGGTGGACCGAACTCCCCAGGCTGAGCGCTGCCTTGGGCCACCTGGACAGACTTTAGAGTGGCGTGGGCTCCAACGAGGAACTTTCCTCACTCCCTCCCCCCTCTCCTGGGTGGGAGGGAAAGGAGACGAGGGAGAGACAGGGGGAGGGAGGTGGTTTGTCGGGTGAGTGGTTTGGGGCGGCGAGGGGGATTGGGGGGGAGTGAAGGTAACTAGCTGCTGAAGCCCTCCCCTCCTCCTCTCCCTCCTCCTCTCCCTGCCACTGCTGCAGCCGCTGCCACCCTCGCAGGGCCCATGTGGACTCGGGGTCTCCGGTGCTTCTGCAAAGTCGCCTCCGCAGCCTGCTGGCCGCAGGGTGGCCACCGTGTCCAGCTCCCCAGCGCGGGCTCCCGGCAGCCCCCCGCCCCCGCCCCCGTCCCCGTCGGGCAGCGCCGGGGTTTTCTCCGCCGGCTTGGACGCCCCCTGCCCCGCAGTGGCTCCGCCGTGGTGCGGCGGCGGCGGCGGCTCCTCCTGCTCCTCCCCCCCGTCCCTCTCCTCCCCAGCCCCGGCTTCGCCCGCCACCGCCTGCGCCTCCGCTAGCGCGGCGGATCCGGAGCTAGGGGGTCCGGCGGGGGCGGCGCTGGCGGCGGCGGAGGAGGCGGCGGCAGCAGCGGCCGCAGTAGCCCCCGGAGCAGCCCCGGCCCCGGCCCCGGCTCCACCCCCGCCACCTCCTCCGCCCCCGCCGCCGCCCGCCCCGCGGGGTCCTAAAGCCGCTCGGCTGAAGAGGATGGTCCGCCTGGCCGCGGAGCTGCTGCTGCTTCTGGGACTTCTGCTGCTCACCTTGCACATCACGGTCCTGCGGGGCAACGGCGCGGACGGGCCGGACGCAGCCCCCAGCAACTCCAGCCAGGGACCGCTGCAGGTGAGCGCGTCCCGGCCGGCCCCCACCCCGGCCGAGCGCCGGGGCCTGGGGACGGGGAGGGGGAGGAGGATGAGGAGGAGCTCCTGCCGTGGTGAGGAGGAACGCTGCGCGGAGAGCAGGATGCTCGCGGAGTGGGCGGCTGAGGTCCCACGGGATGACCTGCGTGGGGACTGCGCGTTCTTAGCGGGCTGAGCTGGACTAGGGGCCTCGTGCGCTGGGGGACAGGGGTGAAGTGACCCCTAGGGAAGTTGAGTCTGGCCTAGGTGAGCGGGACCGGTGGGCTGCGGTGGGCTGGAGGACGTGTGCTGGGAGGCAGGACGCGGCATTGCCCCGACTAGATTTGTGCAGTGTCGAGCGCCCCGAACCCTGGAAGTCAGGGGGGAGAGGTTCCAGGCTGTGGGTGAGGGCAGACATGCTGGGTGAGACCGTTACGGGAGGCGGCACTGGCACGGATAGGGAGAGGTAGAGGGGCAGCGTGAGCCCACCGAGCAGAGCCGGGAAGAGAAGGACTTAGTGGACAGTGGAAACCCGCATTGGATATTCCCCGCGTAGGGGTTTCATCGGTCCTAGCTTCTCAGGCCTAGAGGAAATGCAGGAGAGAGGGAGACGGCGACTTTAATTGGGGGGTGGGGTGAGATGGATTCCGAACCTGGGAATGGTGAGATGAAAGTATGACACGACCCGGTGGCTCTCTTGGATACTCGGGCGCCAGCAAAGAACGCAGCTGCCCCTCTAAGATCACAGTGCGATCGAGAGCTTCACGACCCGGTCCACAAGTGCCGGCACTGCCTATTGCTTTCCACTTGGTTTGGATGTCAGCCCTGGGGAAACTGGCCACTTGGTGAAAGTGATTGGTTCTGAAAGAAATATTTAGACTTCAGAACTGGAAGGGACTTTAGAGATTATCTAGCTTAACTTCTCGTGTTACAGATGTGCAAACTAAGGTGGGGAGAGTGATTTGGCCAGGTCACACAGGTAACAGAATCTCAGAATAGCAACGTAGGTCTTCTTGACTCTAAATTCAGTGCCTCCTCCCTGTTCCCCCCTCTAATTGCCCTAGATATGTGCAAGGTCCACCTTTTCCCATTTTCTGATGGGAGGAAAGACTGGAAAGTCAATGTTGGAGGTAAGGAAGCTGGGGATCACCTGTCGTCCTAGTCTTATCTGAGCCTGAGCTAATAGGGTCAGATTCATCCTCTGGGACTGTCTTTGAACTAAATAAATTACTTTTCCAAGAGCATCACCTTCCCAGTAGTTGCATTAATTTGAACTTTCTTCCTCCCCTGACAACGATGGGGATTGGGAGGAGTGTTAACATGGGGAAAGAATGGGTTTGCGAGGGTGGTATTGAATGGAATGAATGCAAGTTCTTGTTTCAAACTAAGTGATTGCATATGTCAAGACTTTCTGACTCAACTTGACTTTTTCCCCACTCCTGCTCTTATAATTCCGATAAGCACTTATTTTTTTCCTGGCTAGCTTTTAACACTTGACAAATCAGAGCCCTGGATGGAAAGACATGCAATAATGACCAAGAAGCCACTGGGCCATTTCTCTTAGGCCTTCCTCTTTTCAGTTGTCCAGGGCTTACCACTACAGATTCTTTCTGGCTTCCAGCTCTCAGGTCACTTGGGGATAGTTAGGATTAAATATTATTCAGATGGGAGGAATCTTGACTGCACCTTTAACCTGCTGTCTTCTAAAATCAACTTTAATATCTTTATGTAGAAGAAGAAATTTTTTAAGGGGAGAATGATCAGTAAAGATAACTTTACTGATTGCCAGTACTATACAGATTATGCTGAAAATTAGAAAAGTTTTTTTTAATAATTGAAAATATATTCTAAACCTAAAAGCCCTTTGGAATTTAGGTATATCTGAAATTTTGATGACTTCTTTTACTCTATTATCTTTTCATTCTGGTCAACAGTTTCACTGTACACTATCAGTTCACCTGACATCACAATCCATGTAGCAAAATCTAGGATAATGACATCAATAACAGCTGACATTTATAAAGTACTTTAAGGTTTTCCAAGGATTTGAGCACATTTGCTCTTCACAACAATCCTTGTGAGGTGAGTGTGAACATAATGTAGACAGACTTATAGGCTGAAATATGTCTATTAGTTTAACATTATTGGAACAGTTTTTAATATCTTCAAGATTTCTGGTAATCATATTTTCTACATGATGCTTTCTCTCCTCATAGACTCATGAAAAGCCATAAAAATGATATTCTGTGGAAAAGTAAATTTGGCAGGTTTCTTTATGAGGTGTTTGCTATCATTAGAATAACCTTGAGTTTGCCTTTTCTGACAGGCCAGTAACATAATGAGAGAAACAGCTGAGGAAATGAGAAGAGGTGGGGGTGCAGTGTGGATGTTATTCTTCAAGGGGATGGGTGGGTGGGAGTGGGAATTAAAGTGCTACACTAACGGGTAAAAGAGATAGGGGATTTAGGAGGCATGCCTTCTTGAATATCTTGGATACAAAGGGACTGCTGGAACCAATACATTGAATCTTTTGAGAAGTATTATAACTATGTTTTATTATGTTGTGTGCTAAATACAAAGACTTCTCCTAAGCAACATGATGAGTTTAACAGCTTTGTTCATATTTCCCATGGTTTTGTCCTTTGCTATAAAAGTTTTGTATTCTTCCTGACTGAAATGATATTAAAGCAATTTACTTGATTATCTTACTCTACAAAGGCATGAGGAATAGTCAGGCCACATGGAGGGATCCTGACCTAAATAAATAAAGGAATTTATTTGTTGCTTTTATAGCAACAGACAGGATAAAAAAAAAATTTAATTCTGAAGTAATGGGTGTATTTTAAAATCTAACTGGAGGCAGACTTGTTCTTATAACAACCACAAAAACCAGCATTTGTTCAGTAGAGGGAGACTTGCCCTTATTACAGCCACAAAAAGCAGCATGTTACATACTTTCTATATACTAGGCACTTGTAGGCAATGGATAGGCAAAGTCAAAAGTAAAACTGTCCCTGTTCTCAAAGAGCATACATTCTGCTGGGAGCACAAGGGTTAGGGGAGGACAGTATGTACGTAGCAAGATAGATAGATAGACACATGCATACATATATGCATACATACACACATATATACATACATACATATATATAAAGTAAACGGGGTATGGGAAGGGAGAACACCTAATAATAGCAGGATTGGGGAAGGCTTCCTATAGGAAGTGGAACTTGAGCTGAGCTTTTAATAAAGCTAGGAATTCCAGGAGGCAGAGGTGAGGGGAGAATATTCTAATCATAGGGGATAGCTTATACAAAGGTTTGGGGGCACAAAATGGAATGTTAGGAACTGGGAACTGCAAATAGACCAGTTTGGCTGGAGTACAGGAAATATGAAGGATGTTACTATCAGTCAGTGGTGAAATAAGTCTACAGATAGCTTAAAGCCAAATTTTGTAGGTCTTTAAATGTCAAACAAAAGTTTGTATTTTGTATTTTTATTATGTCAGTTTCATATCCATTATTAATAAAATAATGTCAATTATTCCTCGAGAGGTAGGCTCAGTGAATTCTCTCTTAAACTTGATTAAAAAATCCTACATAATGGCAAGCTAGAGAGCATATGTCTACATTTTTTTTTCACTGTTTTAAAAAAAATGAAAACAAAATAATGAAAGTAGAAGCTAGAAAGAACTGTACCAAAAAAAAAATCTCTATTTACATAAATGGCAGTAAATTAGCCATCACTTCCAAAGCATACTTCTGTATAAGGTCTGTTGTTTTTGGCTATTGAGACTTGCAACTGATCTAACAGTAGTCAAGATTATTTATACAGTTGCTTAGTTTGTTTTTGTGTCATCTGAAGTGTTCTTGTATTCCAGTGTTGTAAGATGTTAAATCTGGTCATTTTTCTACCTTTGACACAAGGCAAGGAACATTAGTCCCATTAACCATTTACCTTTTAAAAAAACAATCATCCTTAGTGGCCTATACTGAGAAAAGAAAATTGGACTTTGAATAATAGGAGTAATGAGTACTAACAGTAATAAGAACATGTATACACACTGCATAGCTATGATTTTTTAATCCTGTGTCTAGCTTCTTTGTACATGGTTGTTTATATGTTGCCTTACCTATTGTACTGTGAGTTCCTTCAGGGCAAGGACTGTCTAACTTTTCTTTCGATTCCTTGTGTTTAGGGCTTATAGAAGGTGCTTAATAAATGTGTATTGGCCGCTGTATATTGGAAGACTTAATGAATTCTGGAGTAGATCTGTAATACTTCCTTCCTCCTCCAATACTTGCTACTTATATGACCTTGGTCAAAACTCTTAATCTCCCTGGGACTTAGTTTCATCATTTAAAAATGAGAATGTTGGACTAAATAGTTTCTGAGATCCTTTCCAGCTCTCTCTATGTCTCTCTCTTATCTCTGTGCCACTCTCTGCATATGTGTGTGTGTGTGTGTGTGTGTAAAAATCTCTTTGTCTATAATGATGACCCTATGAGGTTATTTTGCCCCGTTAAAAAAATCTTTGCCCCACCTTTAAAAGATATTTTTACCTTTTGACCTAGAGCTAAAAGGTTAAGTTCACTGTCAAAAGCTAAAAGCAACTGATGTTGTTGTACTTTCAGCACTTGGAACAATATAGTAGGGTGTGTGTGTGTGTGTGTGTTCAGTTTTTGGTTTGAGGTTTTTTTTTTCCTCAGTTATACTCTCGCTAGAGAGCCATCACCAAGATTCCAGGTGGTAGCTTCCTGGTGAACTTCATTCACATTTATAAATAAACTAAACTTGAGAAAACATTTTTTTAAAGAAAAGTCAGTACAGAAATCCTTTTTAGAGTAACAGTTAAAGTTCTTTACCTTTGCAATATCACTCCTTAGCCTTTTCCTTTAAAAAAATAATTCCAGGGGGCAAAGCCAAGATGGCAGGGTAGAAAGATGCACATACTCTAGCTCTTCCCCCACAGCCCATAAAATACCTGTAAAAAATGACTCTCAACAAATTCTAGACCAGCAGAAGCCACAGAACAACAGAGCGAAAGAGATTTCCAGCCAAAGGTAACCTGGAAGGCTTGACAGGAAAGGTCGATTCCACGGGACACTGAGCAGAGCAGAGCACAGCTCTGGTATTGTGGCAGTGGGAGGAATAGGACCAGTCCTCCTGGGCAAAATCCCCAGCAGGGAGGATCTCAGATCCCTTAACCCACAAGCTCCAAAGAAAGCTTTGAAGGTCAGTAACAGGGCTTTCCCAGCTGGGTGAGAGGGGAGCAGGGTTTCCCCCCAGGACAGGCCCAGGTGGCTACAGCAGTAGTAGCAGCTACATCCACCTGTGAAGTACTTGTCCTAAAGCCCCTGGGGAAATTAAGCAGCTGATCTGAATCTCAGCCCTGAGCACTGTCCTGCAGAGAGGAGGAGCACTGGGACCCTTGACAAAGGACTCAGAAGTCAAGTAACTGGCTGGGAAAATGCCCCAAAAGGGGAAGAAATAAGACCATAGAAGGTTACTTTCTTGGTGCACAAGTATTTCCTTCCATCCTTTTGGATGAGGAAGAACAATGCATACTGTCAGAGGAAGTCAAGGTTTCTGCATCCAGTACCTCCAAAATGAATATGCAATAGGCTGAGGCCATGAAAGAGCTTGAAAAGTGAGTCAACAGCTTGCTACAGGAGAGCCAAAAATATGCTGAAGAAAATAACACCTTTAAAAATGGGCTTACTCAATTGGAAAAAGAGATCCAAAAAGCCAATGAGGAGAGGAAGGCTTTAAAAATCAGAATTAGCCAAATGGAAAAGAACGTTCAAAAGCTCACTGCAGAAAATAATTCTTTAAAAATGAGAGTGGAGCTGAGGGAAGCTAATGACTTTATGATAAATCAAAAAATTACAAAAGAAAACCAAAAGAATGAAAAAATAGAAGATAATGTGAAATATCTAATTGGAAAAACAACTGACCTGGAAAATAGATCCAGGAGAGACAATTTAAAAATTATGGAACTACCTGAAAGCCATGATCAAGAAAAGAGCCTAGATGTCATCTTTCATGAAATTATCAAGGAAAACTGTCCTGATATTCTAGAACCAGAGGGCAAAATAAATGTTGAAAGAATCCACAAATCACCTCCTGAAAGAGATCCAAAAACAGAAACTCCTAGGAATATTGTGGCCAAATTTCAGAGTTCCCAGGTTAAGGAGAAAATATTGCAAGCAGCTAGAAAGAAACAATTTGAGTATTGTGGAAATACAATCAGGATAACACAAGATCTAGCATCTTCTACAGTAAGGGATCGAAAGGCTTGGAATAAGATATTCCAGAAGTCAAAGGAACTAGGATTAAAACCAAGAATCACCTACCCAGTAAAACTGAGTATAATACTACAAGGGAAAAAAATGGCCATTCAGTGATATAGAGGATTTTCAGGCATTCTTGATGAAAAGACCAGAACTGAAGAGAAAGTTTGACTTTCAAACACAAGAATCAAGCATGAAAGAGTAAACAGAAAGAGAAATCATAAAGGACATTTCCACATGGAAAGATAACATTTGTAACTCTTGAGACTTTTCTCAGTATTTGGGTAAGTGGGGGGATTATACACACACACACACACACACACATACACACACACACACAGGCAGAGGACACAGGTTGAGTTGAATCAGAAGGGATGATATCTATAAAAAAATAAAATTAGGGGTGAGAGAGGGAAGGAAGAGAAAGGGAGAAAAGAAATGGGGCAAATTATCACGCATAAAAGAGATAAGAAAAATTTTTTTCAATGGAGGAGAAAAGGGAGGAGGTGAGAGGGCAAAAGTGAAGCTTAATGTCTTCACATATGGCTTAAGGAGGGAATAACATGCTCAATCAATTTGGTATGCAAATCTATCTTACACTACAGGAAAGGAGCGGGGAAGGGGACAGTTGGGGTAAGGGGGGTGATAGAAGGGCAGTTACATGGGAGAAGGGAGTAACTAGAAGTAAACACTTTTGGGAAGGGACAAGGTCAAATGAGAACAGAATAAACGGAGGACAGGGTAGGATGGAGGGCAATGTAGTTAGACTTACACAACATGACTATTATGGAAGCCTTTTGCAAAATGACACATATATAGCCTGTATCGAATTGCTTGCCTTCTCAGTGAGGATGGGTGGGGAGGGAGGAAGGGAGAGAAGTTGGAATCCAAAGTATTAGAAACAAATGTTGAGAATTGTTATTGCATATAACTGGAAAATAAGAAATACAGATAATGGGATATAGAAATCTGTTTTGCCCCACAAGAAAAGACAGGAGATGGGGATAAGGGAAGGGTGGGGTGTGATAAAAGGGAGAGCACATTGAGGGAAAGGGTAATCAGAATGCAAGGTGTTATGCAATGGGTGAAGGAAAGATATGGGGAGAAAAATTGGAACTCAAAATTTTGTGAAAATGAATGTTGTAATCTAAAAATAAATTTTAAAAAATCCCAGTTACTTGGTTTTCATAAGAAAGTATAAATTTCTTTCATTCACTTGCTTAAAATTTTGTGGAGAAAGCCCCTTCCACCTTTTTTATACTCAAATTCTCAGCCTTAGGACTTGGTCATCATTAAAATCCCCCTAGCTATTCTCCAAGTCCAAAATCTCTTCTTTTCCATTTTCTCCCTTTCTCAGGTAACATGTGGAAAAAACTGCCAGGGAGGATGAGAAAAAGATGGTATTTTCATGTCTGTCTTTTTGGCTTCCTGTTCAAAGAGCTGCTCTTCTCCTTTTTTTCAAACTAGGAAAACAAAAGACTGTCCTTCCCAAGAAGTATAGAACCCCCAATGTCAAGTACCTATTTTTCTCACTCTGCTCCCCAGCTATGGAGGAACTGTCTCCCTTTTCTCCTTAGCAACCCTTTAACAACCTGTTTTTTTACAAACTGCCTTGGAAAATTTAAAGGTACTACATCCTCTGTGAGAGGACACTTCAAAAAGGAAATAAACAAGTGTCACTCTGCTCGTAAGCTAAAAGTGGGGATCTATTTGTTTCTTCTTTCAAGAATATAACACACTGTCATGTCTTTTAATCTTTTTCCCCCCAGCTTGTCAAGGGTATGGGTGTGTACAGTCACCATACAATATGGACACTGTTTATGGCTTGATTTGCCACAACATTCCAGGGAACTCCTTCCTCCCTGATCTTTCACAGAACTTCAATTTAACCAAGATTTCCTAAGTGTATTCAAGTTTTCCCAAGTTTAGTGAAACAATTTAATTTCTAAGTTGAATTGTTTTAGTTCGGAAGCTAAAAGAAATCTTAGTGTTATATCTCATAAATATAACCTTTATCACTTCTAATTCATGCCCAATGTTTTCAACAACTATCCTTGACAAAACTATTTTTTTCTTATACATCTAACTTAAATACTTTATGTTATAATTTAAAGTAATTTTGGTTCTTTTTTTCTGTCTGCAGTGGGAGGTGGAAGAAAACAGAATACTAGTCTCTCTTGAAGACTTTCCTTATACGCTACACTACCTGAAAATCATAAACAACCCTTCTACCTTCTCCAAGTTCTTTTCACAAAATCATTGTTATATACGTAATGCAAATCTTCCCATTTTATAGATTCAAAAAATAACAAGTAGGCTTACTTTACAACCCTTTGATCATCTTTGTGCTTCCAGTATTTCTCTCTTTCCTTGAGAAGAAATCTTTCTTTTACAAGGCTTTGGTCAGAGTTTGAATGCTATATATAGAAAAGGATGATTTTAAAATTCCCTCTTGCAGTGATAACCAAGGATGCTTTTTTTCTTATTTACCTTTACTATACTGAATCTCCTAAAAGACATGAGCTTGTTTGGGGGAGGGAAAAGGGTGAAAGTTTAGAAGTCCTAAACTTATTTTGTGTACAGAGAAAGGGCAAGAGAGGGAGATTCGTCCATTTAAGACCACCAGTTTATCCCTTCTCATTATATTTTAGTCTTATCCTTTTTCTGTAAGTACTCTATAAATAAGAGTGAACATATAGGGGATAAAATGGATTCATTTTTACCATGATACTGTTAATTCAAGAGGTTAGAGTATGATCCTAATGATTCCCTTTATTACTTTCCACAACCTTCTTCTCCTAACTTAAACTGACCAGTTGTTTTTTGAAATGCCTACCAAAAGATGATAAATGTGGTAAGATTATCCCTATTGCAACATGCCCTAATAATGTTGGGTGATTCTGTTTATCTTTATGATGGTAGTTGTGCTTCTAGAACTACAAGAGGGGTAGAATTATAGAGAAAGTTCTGGGGATAGAGACATTTGGCAGAGTTTTAACTCAGTCCCTGATGGTTCATCCAAAACTTTATGTTAGAATTGTAGGTTGCTAGTAACTAGGGTGAAATGAGTGTGATTTGGGTGGAAAGGTCCTTCAGGCTATATCTGAGGTGGGATGTCATAATCCCTCCCAGGACTGTTATAAAGAGAATTCCCAAATTTCAAGTGTCAGGGGTGACACCTGCAATTTGGGGAATCTTAAAATAGTCCCATTTTAGGAGGTGACGAGTCATTTATCTTTGGAGAAGCTGAAATGTGGTCAGTTGTTTTGGGTTGACAGGATGGGTAGTGGTGGGGAGTCCCCAACTGTGAGTGGGAACATTTGCTATTTGCAGAAAGAGACAGCCCAGGGTTCCTTGACAAATATAGCACAGCATCAATTCCCTAGACACGGACTTGTGTGTGTCATTTGTGAACTGGCAAGAAGGAAAAACAAGCTAACAGTGTTAACTACTTCTTCCTGATGTTGGAGACACTTCTGGCATATTCCCTTCCATGCATTCTGTTACCCTAAACCAAAGCTTCCATAGTACTCATATCATCTGTGCTGCAGCAGGCAGGAAATACCACCCCTGAAGAAAGGATATTATTGGTCTTAAGGGAATGTAACAGTTCTACTCTCTCAATATACTTTGTAAAAAATGACTGCCTGTGACCAGCCCGTTGTGTCAGCTACATTGAGGTGCTGTGGTTTTTGTTTTTCAATCTCATATAACTTTTCATGACTCCATTTGGGGAACGGTTTGCCATTTCCTTCTCCAGCTGATTTTATAGATGAGGAACTGGGGCACATAAGGTTAAGTGACTTGCCCAAGATCACCTAGCCAGTAAGTATCTGAGGCCAGATTTGAATGAGGAAGATGAGTCTTCCTGACTCCGTGCCTGACACTGTCCACTGTGCTGCCTAGCTGCCCTACATTGAGGTAGGACATTGGAAAGCAGCTATGGTGAGCACAACACTGGAGCGTAGTTTAACGTAGTTTTAGATATTTTTCCACCCTCTTTCAATGGGAATGGCTTGTGTAAGAAATATCTATGATGACAGCAGATTATTTTATAGTTTCTCACAGTATGATAGAAGGGATATAAGACTTAGAGTAAGAAGAACTTCATTCAAGTCCTGACTCTTTTAGCTGTATGACTTCAGCCTACAGATCAGATCTACTTCAGATCATCTAATTCAATGTAATAGGAAGTTGTAAGCTTCTACTATGTTCCAGTTATTGTTCCATGAAATGGAGATGCAAAGAGTCCCTCCAGTCTGTAGGAGTTTTCAATTGACTGGAAGGGATAGCAATATGTACACAGAGAAGTAGATAACAAAGTAATTTGGAGGAGTTAACTAGCAACTAGGTGGATAACAAAAGGTCTGGTGAGGGAAGTAACACTCTGAGCCAAACTTTGAAGGAAGTTAGATGTTCTGAGAGGAGAAAAGAAAGAAGTGAATGCATTCTAGGCATGGGAGACAGCCTAGGTGAATGCATGGAGATGTAAAATGGACTAGCAGATGTCAGAAACTACAAATGGGTCAGCTTGGCTGGACCACAGAGTTTTGAAAGAGAGCAACATGTAATCCTTTGGAAAGATAGGAAGGGAAAAAGCTATGAAGGACTTTGAATGCTCAGCAGAAGTTTGGATTTTACAGGAGAAGCATTAAAGAACCAGAGAAAGTGACTTGGTTAAACTCATTCTTTAGGAATATTAATTTGGTGGTTTAATGGATGAAGGGAGGAGAGAAATGATGCAAGGAGACCAATTAGGAGACTATTATAATAGTCCAAGTGGTGGATGAGAAAGGTCTCAAGTAGGTTGGCGGCCATATGAATGGAGAGAAAGAGGGTGGATGAAAATTTAGAGACTAATCCTCAGTTTTTTCATGTGCAAAAAAGACTCTTACTATCTACCTGAAAGGGATGAGAGTGGGAAAGTGCTATGTATATCTGATCAGTTATTTCTATTTGAGAAAAGTTAATAATAAAGGCAACTCATATTCATATAACACTTTGTAATTTGCCAAGCATTTTCCTTACAGCTCCATTGTCTGATAAGTGGCACGAATATTCCCATTTTATAGATTTAAAAAAAAATAGCTCAGAGATAATATATATACCTTTTATAGAGTAGAACATTGTTTCATTTGAAATTCAAGTCAACAAACTGATTAAACACCTGTATATATAAAACACTGTTCAAGGTATTGAGGGTACAAAAACAAAGAAATTGGCACTGTCTCTACCCTTAGGAATTTATGATTTCCTAGGAAAGGTATGCTGGATAGAGATGATTATAATAGAGGGTGGAGAGAAAAAGTGGGATCCAGACAAAGTACTGCAGGAAAACTTGAAGAGAAGAACACACACTTGCAGTTGGGAATCAGTGAAGACTTCATGGAGAAGGTAACATGTAAACTGAGTCTGGAAAAAAGAGATCACATGGAGAAGAGAGATAGCAAGAGTCAGCCAAGTACTGGACAGGGCAGTGAACTTCACATTGGAAAGATTTGCTTTCAAATCCTGTCTCAGGCAATTAAGAACTATGTAACCTTGGACAAATTATTTAACCTCTCTATACCTCAGGTCTCTTATTTTTAAAGTAAGGGAGTTGGACTTAAGGTCTCTGAGGGCGTGTCCAGCTCTAAATATATGGTTCAGTAAGACCTGGGATGATTCAAAGTGCAGGTGCCTTTTAATTTATCAAGTGTGATCAAAATCTGAAAACTGAAGCCCAAAGGAATTTCCAAATCGGAATAATCTCGTAGGGCTGAATTCTCTAGCTATTTAATTTCCATATGTACTTGTTTGTATGCTAGGAGGAGAAAAGTGTTTAACCAAAATATTAGCCCAGAAAACCATCCACATTGAGAATTATTGCTCCTCTTCCCTGTCCTTCTCTATTAATTGATGATTTAACTGTTGGCATTCTCCTTCCTTTGGCCTGTGCCCTGTTTCATTGCCAGTGAAAAGGATCGGGAACAGAACCTCCATCTTCTAGACCTAGACCACTGTGTAGCCTAACAACTTAGAATTAGTTTACAAACACCAGAATAAATTTGGAGACACATTTCTGGATAGAATTCTAGGTGTTCTCAAAATGTATAATAATGAAAATAGCTATGTGTTTGTACGTAGATACAGTTCCCATGAGATAAGGGAAATGTTTTAGTAATCTGACAAGCCAAAATATAACAAGTCCTGGAGAGAGTTGAGTTCAATTCAGGGAATATTTACTGAACGTCTAGCCTATGTGAGGCACTGTGTGAGGCATTATGGGAGTCTGCAAAATGAAGAACATATTTTTTCCTTCCTACCACTTACAGTTTAATAGGAAGGAGCTAACAATCATATGAAGTCTGTATCATACTTGTCTTTACAGTCTCAGCCATCTTCACAATCAGTTCCTTTCACCATGACCAAACTGATCTTTGATCAGTTGATTGCCATCAAACACTTGTACACAGTAGGTATTTATTTATTGAATAGAACAGATAGAATTAACCATTTGACAGTCACATGCTTCAAGTTTATGAAATATTTAGTCAGTTTTCTTAGGCACACACGCACACACTTGAGGGAAAGAATATGTTACCATAAATGTGAATTTTGGTGGACTTAGAATTAGGGATATCTGAGTTCAAACCTGCCTCAGACAGCTGTTAAGCCTCAGCTTCCTCATCCATTAAATAGTGATGATAATAGTGCTCAAATCACAGGATTGTTGTGAGGAAACTTAGAGTAGTAAGTGAGTAGAAGACACATTCCCTTCCTCCCTAACATTTTGAATTTAATAAGAAAGGAGCTTATAATCACATGTATCTTATTTACATTTGCAGCCCCAGCCATCTACACGGTGGCACTGGGTCTGGAGTCAGGAAGACTTGAGTTCAAATCCAGTCCCAGATACTTACTAGCAGTATGACCTCAGGCAAGTCACACAACTTCTCTCTGCCTCAGTTTACTGGACTGTAAAATGGGGGCAATAACAGCATCTATCTCCAAGAGTTGTCGTGAGGACAAAATGAGATAATTTTTGTCAAGCTTAAAGTGCTATATAAGTTCTAACTATTAAGATCATATGAGATAGTATCCATAAAGCTAGAAGCAGCTCAATGATATGGTGGAGAGAGGTTGTTAATGAGGCTCAAATGAGATACTATAAGTTAAGTGCTTGGCATAGTGCCTGGTACCTAGTAGGTGCTTAACAAATGCTTGTTTCCTGCCCCTCCCCCACAGCACTTTGAAAAACTTTAAAGCATTCTATAAATGGTAGCTATTATTATTAATAATAATAAACCCACAAAGAGATTGCCTCCAAAGGTTTTTGTAAGGGGAGGAGGAGTTGGCAGGAACAGTATACATTCAGGTTTAATATTCAAGCTTTCCCCAAGGTCACTCTAAACTCAGCATCATGATGGTGTCAGGGGAATCCCAATTTGGGGTCAAGAAATAGCAGTAAACCTATTAGGAAATGTCCTGGGAGCTATCAATACCAACTGTAGGCTCCAGGCCCAAATGCAATCTAAAAAGGCCAGCAGATATGCTACAGGTCTAGAAAAACTAAAATTAAAATAGAAAATGTGACTACAGTGCTAGAACTATAATTTGTTAGGTAATTACTGCAACCAAATACATCTCAACACAGCATCTACTAAGTGTATGAAAAACATGTGAATAATTTCCAGGCAGATTTCTTTCTTTTCTTTTATTCCTCTTTAAATTACTAGGTTCAAAAGAGAATGTGCAGAAACAGTCTATAGTACTGAAATTCTCACCCAACATTTCATCATCTGTCATTCAGAACTTATTGTTATTACTGTTATCTTCTTGTGATTTCATTGCTTTTCCAAATGAAGTAAAGTGATCTCTTCTTGTTGCTGGATGTTTTTTTTAATTCACCAAACGACTTTTTTTAAACAAGTGTTTTTCTAATAGGGCGTTTTACCCCATGAAAGTCTAGACTCTTCTGTGAGACTAGGTTTTCAGACAATATGTGGTTTCTGATGCGATAGGAAAAGAAAATATCTGTTCGTTATTTAGCCTATCTAAAGCAAGGTATGCAGAATTGAATTTTTTTCTGGAATAATGAATTGAGCAGAAGGCTAAGCTAGATGAGCCTGGAGGAATTCGCTACTATTTTAGATATGCAATTCCCCCTGTGCAGATAAGTGATTCAGTCACCAAAAGAGTAGTCCTGAAGTCGTCCAGTGGTGACCAGCTGAGTGGTTTTTATTGCAGATGCCTCCATTAGCAGCCTGTATTGGGGGCCACCATGCCATGCTGAAGTAAGCCTTTATGTTACAGTGGATTCTCACTTATATACAATCAACTTTGCCTTTCCTTTAATATAGGACTAAAGTTCTTCTGTTTCCCCTCAAAGCTAAAACCAATTATGATTGCCCATAGCTCTAGCATCTGTAAATACTTAAAGATCTCCTGGGATTTCAAAATTCAAGGGTCTTAAATGAACAAGTGATGTCCTTGTGGACATTGGTGGTACTGTGTGTAACTGATCCCAGCACTTAATTTGGACTTGGCTCTCAGTAAAAATGTTTACTCCACAAATAGGGTAGTCACAAGTCAGTTAATGATTAGTGGCGATATGAACTCAGTTTGTTTTATTTCAATGATGCTGCCCTTGAAATCATTCAGTTGTTTCCATCCTGAAACAAGGTAAGTCCAAAGGATGGGGTTGAAGTTCTAAAATATAACTTAATTAGTACAGGAAAATGATCATGTAGAGTGGAAGGGGATAGGACTTCTGGTTAGCATGCTAGGAGAGTTTGAGAATGTGTAACCACAGTGATGTTTATTAAATGGAATGTTCATCTCATAGGAGTCTCAAAGGTATTCTTTATTTTAACAAAAAGAAGTTATTGCTTCACTTTATTGTACATGATGTCCTATAAAGAAGATATATGTCCATGATTGGGCTTTGAAAGAGGACCATGGGGCCTGTTCCATTTAAAGGGAATGAAGTCAAGCAGTAAATTCACTGGTCACTCTTTTCATATGGACTGTATCTCAGCCAGCAGTTGGTCTTTGATGTTTTAACAATAGAACTTGGGCACAGAAGCAGATTAGGACCCCCATAACACAGAAACAAGGAGTCTGCATTCATTAAAAATTGGAGAGAGAATAATCTCCAACATAGCAGGCACACTGATCCCAAGAAGAGGATCCCTAACCCTCTGTTTCTCTTTCCTTGCTACCAAGACCTTCTCATCTTTATGCTTGTCTGTTTTATTTTAAATTTATCTTTGCCTTCTTTGTGTTATCATATATATATGATTTGGAATCCACCATTTACAAATGACTGAGCATTTTTTATTTATACTCAGTTGGAGAAAGTGAATCACCTAGTACATGGCTTTCTCAAGGTCACATCTAACCACACAGCCAGATATGGGCCCAGAGATCTTGACGTCCCCTCTGACTATAAATGACATCAAAATGATGGCTCTACACAGTCTTCAAACCAGAACCAACAATAGCTACTTTGATGTTTCAGCCATTCGCACAATCAGTTCCTATCACCACAGCTAAATTGATCTTGTATTGATTCCCATCAATCACTGAGACAACTGAAATGATAAGATTAACCAATGCTCAGTCATTTAGGGGTGTGATAAGGATCTAGGGAGAGTAGAGTTGAAGCCTAAATTTGTTAACATTTTGAAGACTAGAATGCAAATGAGCCTGAGAGAAAAAATTTATTTTTTCCTTTAAAACATAATAAAGTTTGGAATGAGAGTGAGGCAGTTCACTTAAGAACAAAAGACATCAAGCAAAATTGCAAGTATAGCAAAAAAGATCTTGTAGGACATGATGGACCACAGACTAATTAAGTATTATCAATACAATTCACTTATTTAAAAAGCAGATTGATACTGCCTTTAAATACAGAAAGTTATTTTAAATTCCAACCAGGTGTTTTTCTTCTCTGCAGAAACCAAGAGGAAATAGACTGAATTGCAAAATTACAGCCTGGGAAGATTTGGTTAGATAGATAAAGGGAAGCAGCATTAATTAATCAACGGACAATGGAATACAGCTAAAAAGAAAAGCTGTGGAACTTCTTCATTGAACCAGACTAGGAGCTAGCAAGGAGCTCAGAGGCCATCTTATTCAGCTACCTCATTTCACATATAAGGAAACTGAGGCTTAAGGAAACTGAAGGAGTTGTCCAGAGTCAAAGGGCTAGTAAGCAACAGAGATAAGATGAGAACAAGATTTGACACCAGAGCTAGTACACTTTGCATTGTACCGCACTGCCTCCTTCATTAAGCAGCCCCTGTTTCTCTTATGTCGAGGTTGAGGGAAAATTCACTCTCAGGCGAAAATGCTTGCAATCTCAGGCTTGTCATCCTAAAAGGATGCATACCATGATTCTAGGCAGGATTCCTTTCTTACCAGAGCATCACATTCTTAAAGCCATTCTGTCCTCTGGAACAGAAGTGAAAGCATGTAAGGGAGAACATGAGGTAGGAGATATACGTGTGGATCTTGGCTGGGTCACAATTTGTGGTGGAAACTAATCCTGCACTGACAGCACCTTAGGAAGGATGACATGTTAAGTCATTTCCAATTCTGATCTCTAAGGGGCTGGGCTGTTCCAACACTACCCCTTTACTCTGCCTGATTCAGGCCCTTCAGAGGAGATGGGTCTCTCAACACAAGAGATCTGTTAAGACTATCCATTCTCATTGGAAATGTTCAGCACATCCATCGAGCATCTGTTTTCTTAGTGTTTGCAACATGCTGGGTTCCAGATGGAGGGGATTCCATTTAACCAGATGGCATGCTGCTTCATCATTTCTTCTCTCAGGCTCCTTCCCATCCCCCTCTTTCTTTTCCTATGACATGGGCAGATAATACACCTTTTTTAGAAGATGCAGTGATTGCAGTGAAATAGAATTTATGTCTTTCCATATGCATTCTCACACTGCCAATGGGATTGGAATTTGTTCTCTTGCATCCCTCTATAGAAATAAAGTTCAAAACAAATAGACATCAAAGCTTACTACTCTGCAGGACAAAGGTCACAGAATCTTATCACTGCTGGGGTATAAGGGTCCTTAGAGAGTATCTGTCCCAAACTTCTTGTTTTACAGACAAGGAAACTGAGGCCTAATGGGCTAACGTGACTTGGCCAAAGTCACACAGGGTGTTAAGTTGCAAAGGTGGGGGTAAGGACCAAAGTTTTCTAATGCTTAGTGGAGACTCTGCTCTGACAGTTCTTTTAAAAGAAAGTTTGTCCTTACCTTAGGAATGTTAGTAAGAGCTGGCTGAGATAATGTGCTATAGTGAAAAGATTACTGGATTTGTAATGGGGAGAACCTCTGTTCTAATCCTGGCCCTGACACTACCTGAGTGACCGTAAGCAGGCCACTTCATTTCTCTGAGCCTCAGTTTCCTCCTTTGTAAAAGTGGGATAATAACAAGTACACCTATCCCACAAGGTTATTGTGAGGACCAAATCAAAAACATCTTAAAATGAATATAGTTGTTAGCTCTTATTTTTATCATCACTTCATAGGATGAAGCATGTTAAAGCCTCAGAGTTGCTAATCAGAAATCTTTCCCATCCTTTTAAATTTTTTATTTTTTGTGAAGGGTTATACCTATTGCTCAGGAAAGCTTGGGATTCTTTAGTTTGTTGGCATCTTTACCTTTTGTGTTGCTTTTTTAGGCAGGAGTGGTCCCTTCTGGTTTGGGTTTTTCATGCTATTTAGAGCACCATGCAAATAGAAACATTGTGGTAACCTGCCAAATGAGATAGAGCTGGCTGCTGGGATGGGAGGAACAGACAGAGGGAACACACAGACTTTCTTTTTTAAAGGAAGAGGTCAGCCAAAAGTGACATCATAGTCTTCCTTTTTAGTCCAGATAGAGCCCTTCATTGGTAGCTTCATTTCATGGGAGGGTCTGTTCCAACCCTGTAACCCCAAATTTCATACTCTTTTAGCACTGGATGGCGTAGGTGTTTTTGAGCATTATAGCCATACCACTGCATGTAATCTGTGTCTTGGCCTAATGAGTTGAAATCCTACTCTGTTTCTTAGATAAGATCCTAAATCTAACACCGTATTTACCTAGAGACCTTACAGAATCTCACAGGCTCCTGGACCTCATAAGGTCCTCAGAGAGAATTTGCTCAATCCCCTCTTTTAGAGATAAGAAAAATAAGAAGGAAAAGATAAAATGCCTCAAAGAACTCATTAGCTGGTCAGTAGGAGTACCACCACTAAAGCCTAGGTCTTTGAATTCCCAGACCAGCGCTCTTTCTATAATGCTATACTGCCTACTCCACCACCACTCCCTGCCCCAACATCCTTGAAAAAATTTAAATTAAATTTGGTTTTTAATGAGCAATTGACTATATCCAAAAAAAAAATGTAAGCCTCTGTCTTCTCCCTAAATTTGTCACCTCTTTGTTAGGAGATGGGTAGAATGTTTTGTTATTACCCTTGAAAATTTTAAAGAGTAAGTTACACAGTCTTGTTCAGATGGGTTCTGATGGCTGTGATTGGATTGTTATAAGAGTTGACAGTGTCATGAGACTTTTCAGTCTCATTTCTCTTTATCAAAGCCAACTTTTACCTTAAATGATACACTTCTGCTTTTTTCCCCACTCATTAGTAATGGAGTGTAGTTTTTTTCATCAGGGGAATCCTTGGGTACAGTCTAGTTTAAGCTAGGAATCAGTGTCAAATATGTTATTACAAAGGCTTGGTGCTTATTTCTTATCAAGTTCTGCTCAAACATCTGCACACAGCTGTGTTTGTCTACTTACCTCCTGACCCTGTTGTCCTGCCGCTACAAAACCCTGCCTACTAAAACCATACCATGTAATATGATGGGGTGAGTTTGGAAGACCCCAGGGTCATTCACACATGACCCTCTTCAGGCTCAGAGTACATGTCAAGAGGCATACCCTTCTCTACTCTGACAGCTGGGGAAGCAGTTTAGAAAGCCTAGAATTTCAAACACCCATTCCTCCCCCCCACACCCCCTTTTTAACTTTTACGAAGTATTTCCCTAAGTGCTAATGAGCATAAAATAGTTCATCTTTTTTTTTCCGTGTCATGTCTAACGTTGTGACCCCATTTGAGATTTTCTTGACAAAGACACTGGAGTGGTTTGCCATTTACTTCTCCAGCTCATTTTACAGATGAGGAAACCAAGGTAAATAGGGTAAAGTAACTTGCCCAGGGGAACACAGCTAGTAAGGATCTGAGGTCAGATTTGAACTCAGATGAATCTTCCAGACTTCAGGTTCAGCACTCTAACCACTGTGCCATCTAGCTGTCCTTGAAATAGTTTGTACAGAAGGAAATATTCATAGTGTGGTGGGATGAGTGCTAGAATCAAAATACCTAGGCTGTAACATTTACTAGCTTCATGACCCTGGCACATTTACTAGTTTCTTATACTGGCCAGCTTCCTGATTCCCAGTATAGTGCTCTTTCCTCTACACCATATTGCCTTAACCAAAAGACTAGATTCCTTGGGGGTTATACATCTCCTGTCTTTGGGTGTATCCAAATTGACATTCCATTCATCTCATTTTTATGTATGAAATTTAGCCCCTTGGCTAAATCTACTGGTGCCAATTCAGCCATGGTCTGGCTGGTCCACCTACACAAATAATTCAGATAATTGAGGTCAAAAGCTACATTTGCTGAAATATTTATATAGTTATTTTTTGGTCATGGTAACTTGTTAGTATTTATCTAGTTGATATTTAGCTGCACTTTAATTGCTCTCTTATTGTTTTTCGGTTACTGGGTCGTTTTAGGCATTGCAAATTTCATGTAACTTTCAGTCTCATTGAACCCATTTCTTATCAAAGCCAGCTCTTGCTCTAGGCCTAGATGATGTATTTCTGCTTCCCTTCTCGTCACTTCCTTAGTGCTGACTTTTTCTGAAGGAGGAACTCTGGTTTACAGTTCAGTTTAACAAAACAATTCAAGTCAAGAAGAATTTATTAATCTTCAGTTATGTGCCGAGCACTGGGCTGAGTGTTGGGGATACACAGAAAAGGCAAAAAGCAGCTGCAGACCTCAGGAAACTCATAGTCTCATGGTTGACACAGAATAAACTGGAGATAATCACAGAAGTAAATCACTAGCTTTAAGAATGACTGTGAAAAGCTTCTTGCAGAAGGTGGGATTCCAAGGGAGACTTGAAGGAAGCTAGGGGAGCCAGGAGGCAGAGGTGAAGAGGGAAAAAATACCATTTGTAGGGGAAAGCTAGTGGAAATCTATGGAACTGAGATATCTGTATGTTCATCCTTTGTTGCCGAAGAAGACCATGGCATCAGAGAAATAATGACATGACTTGCACTTGACTTTGTTTTGAGTGAGGGCGGGCTGTGCAGGTCACTAGCCTCACTTCTCCTCCTGAGCCATCTGAATCCAGTGACCAGATATTCATCAGGATGACTGGAGATGACCCAGAATGAGACATTTGGGGTTGACTTGCCCAAGGTCACACAGCTAGTGAGTATCAAGTGTCTGAGGTGAGATCTGAACTCAGGTTCTCCTGACTCCTGCCCTGGCGCTCTACTAACTGTCCCGGGAACTGAGATATGGTGTTCAAGGAAAAGCAAGGAGACCATAGCCATTGGAGGTCAGGGTCGGATTGTAGAGTACCTAAAGGGAGTAAGGTAGAAGAAGTTTACATTTAAGCCAGTGGCATAAGAAGCCTGTGGCATGGTTCTTAAAACTATCTAGATAACAAGTAAGGATTTATTAACTTTAGCGGGACTTTGAACAGACTCAAACACTGATGTCAGTACTAGTATGGGCAATGGATTACTATCCATTTCCACAACTGTAATGCTCCAGTGCAGTATCTCTATGGTTTAGAAACAAACAAAAACTAGCAACTCACATTAAAAAAACAAAAACCCAAAACGTTAGGAATTTGCTTGTAATTTCTATCCTTCACTTAAAGGAAATAGTAGAGTCAATAATAAGGCAAAGTGAAATTTTAAAATTTAAAGGTTAGATTTATTCTTTAAAAAAGAGTTCAAACATGTTTGAATCCAAATAGTTGGTCTTTGACTGGCACTGCCAGCAACCTAGGGAGGAATGCGGATGTGCCTATGATAGAAATAGATACCATAAAAGTGTCAAGAAAATGCGGAACTTGATAGACACTGAAAATAATACCAAATTATAATGACCAAAAAGAAAATATGCTTCATGTTCTTGCCAAAAAATAAATTTTAAATTTATGATGCATAAATTTTATAAACTTTTTTCCTGCAAATTTTGCATAGAATAATTTTGGTAGATTTCTTCAGGGACAAGAGCAAGAGAAAAGTTTTAGCAAACCATGCTCATGGAAACATATTTAAAAGATAAAATGGTAGTTTATACTACTGACAAACACATTGCTTTGTTTTATAATTCCTTAGCTGTGGGGCTAATGAATTGTCTTACTTTCTTTAAAAAAAAAAATCTGTTTAAAATTTAGTCCTCATCCAGGTAGTTTCAAATGTCTAGTGATACTAATGAATTTGAAGAATGAACTTTTATCCCAAGAATACATTTCCCAAAGAATGAAAGCAGGAAAAAAAGAGAAAGAAGTGTAAAAAATGATAGTTTTCTTTTACCTAAGTGTCATCTGCCTTGTTGGGTGTGGGTATGGTATTCATTTCCTGTCTTTAGTCTACTGCAATCCCCATACCTCCTCCCTCCCTGCTCAAGACGTTTGAGATTGAAAGTTAAGTCACGCTTCTTTAATCAGCCCTAGGAAACATTAAAAGAAAAAGGGATGGTAGTGGTGGTAGAAGTGAGTTTCTTTCTATGAAAAGTTCCTTAAAAGACAACAACAAAAATGAGACTGTGCTTTGAAATTCAGAGTGAAAAATAACAGCCCTCAGTAGGGATGCTTGGATTTTCAAACTTAATGTTCCAAAATCTCTCACTTCCCAGTCCCTGTGTCATTAAATGACTTCACTGCCACCACTCCTTTGAGGATTCTCTTTATTATTTCAACATCCGGAGGTGATGATCGCAGTAATCATTTTATTAAGATTAAAATTCATAAGCATAATATCTGGAGTAATATGGTACAGTAGATGGAAAGCCATCTTTGGAGTCGGAAAGACCTGACTCCAAGTATTCAAGACCACCTTCTGACAAATACTAGCTGTGTGACCCATGGTAAGTCATTTCATTTTTCAGCGTCCTAGACAATGTGCCGGCCGACACTGGTGGAAGGAATTTTTTCATTAGAGGTTCCTGTTGATTGAAGTCATGGGTCTGAACCACCACTATCCCTGCCCCAAATAATAATACCCTGAATTTGTATAGTATTTTCAGTTACTTTTCACCTGTTCCACTGCTTTCTAATTGGTTGTCCCATCTCCAATCTCCTCTTCTTCTAGCGCATCCTATATATCAGCTAGATTTATCCTTCTAAGGCATAGCTCTGACCGTTTTACTCCCCTGCTCAAAAATGATCAGACTCCTTGTTGTCTGCCAAATAAAATTCAGGCTTTCAAGGATTTTCACAATATGGCCCCTATTTTTACTTCCTAGCTTTTTATCTACTACTTCTCTTACTTATATTGCTTTAGAGAAGACTTGGTGGGGGAGTCGATAGAATGCTGGTCTTGAAATTAGGAAGACCCAAATTCAATTCTGGCCTCAAACGCTTACAAGTGTTAAACACTTAAACATTTACTTTCAAAAGCTGAACAAGTCTTAACCTCTGTCTTCCTCAGTTTCCTGGACTGAGAAATGGAGATAATAATAGCATTTACCTCCCAGGATTTTTGTGAGGGTTTAAATGAAATAACATTTGTTTAGCACTTAGTACAATGCCCAGCACATACATAGCAGGCACTTCATAAACGATTTCTTCCTTTTTTTTCCTTACTCCCTTCATTATAGTCAAAATGGACTGTTTGCTCCCAGAACATATTCCTCACTTTCCCCATTTCCATGTCTTTCTTGATACATTTTCTTCAGCCTGGAATGTCTTTCCACTCTTTCTCAATCTCTTAAAAGTCTACCCTTCCTTCAGAGTCCAGCTTAAATGCTACTTCATCCAGGAAACCTTGATCATCCCCCTGCCTAGTCAAAAGAAATTTTCTCTAATAGTGGTTTGCTTTATGGTTATTTGTGCATTGTACCTCCCACTCTCACCCCTGAACCCTAGTCTGATGTCATCACTGTGACATGGAGGTGACCCTAGGTTTTTAAAGGCAGTATCAGTGGAATAAAAGCTTTGGAAGGCCTTAACAAGCTGGAAAGGCCTTAAATATGGGTCCTCCTATGGACGGCTATCTGCAGATTACCCTAAGTAAGTTCATGGAGGCTGAACACCAGCTTGGTGGCAGAGTGACAGATTTTTTTTTTGGCAATAACAATTTGAAGGCTGTCCATCAAGGGACGGTGATTGTGAGCTGTCAGTAGAAGATTACTCTCCCTTTCCCCCATACAAATGAAATCATAGATGCCTGAAGCTGAATGAGTGTACTGGACATTTCTCATCTCTCCTGCTCAATTGTAAGCTCTCTTGGGGCAGTGTCTGTGTCTGGTTCTTTTTTTAAATCCCTCAGGGCATCTTCCACAGTGCCCTCTGCAGAGAGTAGGCACCAAATAAATAGACATTTCAAAGCAATTTCACTTCTGTTGTTTCATTTGTTCCACCAAAAATCCTGATGAAGCAAATTATAAAAGGAAGGTTTGAGAGTAATAGTTTCTGATAATACTTCTAGCACTGAGTCTGTGTACCTATGATTTTGTGATCTTTTCAGAGATGAAGCAACTGAGATAGGAACATAATGAAGTATTCCCAAAGTTATATGGGAAGGCAATGACAAAGTTTGAGACTAGAATGCAATTTTCCCAAGACTTAGTTCCTATACTCTCAGCAAAGCTCACTTACCTACTTTGACATTCTCTCAGTAGGTAGGTTAAGGTTGTTAAAAAAAAAAAAAGTGTCATTTCAGGCATCTTGTTAAGTGCTGTCTGATTTAGAAGGAGTTTCTTCACATCAATGAAAATACAGGCCCAGTCTCCCATACTGTTACTAATATAAGTCTCAAAACACTCCCAACTTACATTGTGAAACATAAAAGTGTCCTATTCTTTGAAAGACACTAGAAAATCACTCTGGAACACTTGAATTTTACCAAATCCACTTTTCTTTGTTCTTGGAGAAATAAAGGAATGGGACAGGCAACAGATGAGGCAACTTTCATGGACATTTTTATTTTTGTTATAAATTATCCTTTTCATTAACCTGAAAAAGAAAAGTTCAAGAAGCCTAGAAAACATGATTTAAACTGCATTTTTTGCTCCATTATTAACTTTTGATTGTGTGACAAAAATCATCATATAGTTTGTGTTCCACCTGGGTTAGACATTTTGCAGTGCTCCCAGAAAGAATTTGTTAGCTGGCATAAACAGAACCATGGACACTTATGTAAGTAACGCATTTGGCGTTTTTCAGGACTGGAGTAGAGCTTTCGTTTTTTAGTATTTAAAACATCACCTGGATGCAAGGAAATGATTGCTTCTTGGAAATTACAAAACAGTGTTGAAAACAGCCTTCAAAATAGCAGATGGTTTTCAATGTACACTCACTTTTGCAACTGGTAGATGTAAGAAGGTTTAACAACTCGCTGGGATAAAAACTTCACAATTAAGAAAGGTAGTTTGAGCATTAACGTTAAATAAGGGTAGAATCATGTCCTTTTAAAAGAAGAGTTTCCACTTTGTTTTCTAACCACTTTTATCTCTGTGGACTATCAGACTCTTAGACTAAAGCCCTATAACCACAAACAAAATGACATTTCAAACACTCATGGTCTGAATTCTTTGCTTTTGTGGGTTTGATTCTGAGTTAAAACTGATACTCCTGCTGTGAGCTATTCATGATGCATCAGCATTGTGGTTTCCCAGTATGGAGCGGTCTTGCATTCCATCTTCCTTGCTCTATACCTAAGTACCAGGTGGGCTATACGGAGATGACTTCAGCGTTCATCAGGGACCTTTTACAGCCGCATGTAACTACCAAGGAACCTTACCGAATAATTCCAGTCACTAGTTTACTTGAAGATGGGTCAGCATAGTCTGTTTGATTGATATTAAGAAAATTCTTTGTGAACCAACCATAGTGACCTTTTATTTCTTAAGTATGTCCTCACTTGGTTTCCTTTTTTTATATTATTTATCGTAGCTACATTTGAATCTTTTTGCTTTTAGTACTGATTATCCTAAAAGCTGATTGCCAGTTAGTGCCTGAATAGTCCTTATAGGACCATGATTGATTGGAAAATAATAGAATCTTATCAGCTTTGTTTGACCATTAATCTCAGCAGTGAGACCTCCATGCTTCTCAGGGAGCTATTTTTTAATGTAATGTTTTGCTTGACATACTGCTTTGGGGTCAAACCTTGAAGGAGCTTCGTTCTGGAGAGACCACTCCCCTGTCATCTCCCAGCAGGTGATTATACAATAAATGAAACTCTGAAAGTTTCTCTGTGGAGCAGAGCTTCAGAACTATAGGGAAATAACAGTCTAATTTCCCCTTGGGCTTCACCAACACTTCAGGTTAACTGGAAATTCTTCTCCTTCCCTTACCCCCACTGACCTATCCCTTTCTGTATCTTTTTCTCAAATCCACTTCTGGGGTGACAGACCCTAAAGGAGATTGCTTTTTTTTTCTTGATGACATGGACCATTGTGCTCAGACTAAGTCTACGTTAGCAGTTATTTGGAAAAGTCTGTGTGAGTGTGTGCGTGTGTGTGTGTGTGTGTGTCTGTATCTATATCTGTCTATGAAGCGTCTGACTGTCTTGGCTAGCTGTAACACAAATGTACAAATAGAGATTTTAGGAGGTAAAAACAATTTAATAGTAGTGCAAGACAGTTGACAAACATGATATAGTGGGAAAAGCTATTATTTTCTTGAGTTAAAGAAGTAGAAAGATTTGTTTATGTCTGGGTGAGATTGGTTAAACATTATGGGCCAAATTCTGCCCTAAATGTGTGTGGTCAGCCCCCGTTGAAGTCACAGCAAGCCACCCACACAACCCAAGACAGAATTTGGCTGTGGCTTTATACAAATATTAGTCATTGCTGGATTACTTTTAAAAAAAATCAATAAAACATGAACACAAAAGGACTGGAAAGATCAGGCTAATGTAGTGATCCAGGTGGTCATAGCACCTTCTCCTTATTCCCAAGAAGGAATGACTTACAGTATAATTGTGAGTAAAGAGCAAGTGATGGAATACCCATTTTTCAGATGGAGAAGAAAGTCAGAGCCAAAGAATTTTAATGTTACCCAACTTCATGTAGCAGCTCAGTGAACTCAGTCTAGACCTACAGCCTGCTGCCTCTTAGATTCGTGCTCTACCCACTAGACCACACTAAGTCCAGCCAGAAAGGCTCATGAAGAAGAGTAAGCTAGACTTTAAACCCTCCATGTCCCAAGTGAATAGATGTGGATGGACCACACGGACTCCATTCTTCTCAAGCAAAGTAGTGATGTGTTCCAGGTTAAAACCCAATCTGGGACATTTTGGCCCAAAGGAAACATTTACAACCAAATTATACACCTCAGAAAATAAATGAGCTTTTATTTTGGAAGGAAACCTTGCCAGACCCTTTATTATTTCCACCACAATCATAAAGTTGGTTTTAATCTCTGTAATGGAATGCCACCAGTTTGGCCAACTGGCAGATGCCTACTATTTGAAGAGGGTCAGTTCATCCTTTGTAACACATGATGGGAAGCAAAGGGAGGCTCTTGAGATTATTTTTTTTTCAATATCCATTGCTCTTTCTGGCATATTCATTTCAACTTCAAAGAATAACTCCTTTCTTCTCCATTATGGTCATTCTTGCAAATTCTAAAGAAAGTTTTAACATGCTATCTCCTTTCAAGAATGAAAAATCCTGAAAAAGTGACTTAGAAATTATGAATTAGTTCACATTTTGCCAAGCAGGGAATGAGAGTGAGAACTGGAAAACTTCAGAAGGTTCCTATGGAATAGAGGAAAGAACCCCCAGATCTCCTAGTCCACAAGAAAAGAGCTGCTGCCTGTATTCTTAGAAATGTACTGTACAGTGTCATGATCAAAAAGAAAATACCCCCCATTTTAGTAGAAATCAAGGCATTCATTTATTAAACAGTTATTTATGAAGCACCTGTGCCTGCCTGTCCATATTCTGTTCTCTATGACTCATTTTACCACCTAAATAGCACTTCCTTAGTGAATAGACTTTATTTTAGTTAGGTGACCATAGGCAAGTCACTTTACCTGAGGGAGCCTCAGTTTCCTCATCTGTGAAATGCCTTTAGAACGAAGTTCACAGGGGCATTTTGACGCTGAAATGAAATAATGTGACCTTTAAAGCACACTAGAAATGTTAACTACCATGGTTTTAAAGTTAGAAGGTTTCTCTTCCATTGACATCCAACGAGGGTCCTCTTCTTCTCCTGTATCTCAGGGACTGCTGCATTTCAGGCTGCCTGCAGAAAAGCCACTCCCAAAAGAGGCTTCTGAATACTTCTGTGTTTCCTTCAGAAAAGGGAGTGACCATTTAGAAAGGAATATTGACAGTTTCATAGCTTATAACTGATGACTGATTTTTTTCCCCTGTTACTTATCCATCCATCTATATAATAATTTATTTCTCTCAAGTTGTGCATACCCCCAGAAATGCCTCAATTATTGGAGTAGATAAACTCAATTCTTTATTAATAGTTCCATCAGTTTGTGGGTTGGTTTTCTACTGCTTTAGAAAAACTGTTTGGAAATTGAAGCCTTCCCACTCTCCCCAGTTTTTACTACCTCTCCCTACTCCCCCAGCCCCCCACGGACATTGAGTTTTGGCAACAGATACATGAGATTTCATTGTGAAAATGTTTATGGATACTGTCAGTTCTTAACTTTAAAACTGAACCATACTGTTAGTATTTTCCCAGCTGATAGAGAGTGTGAAAGATGAATGAAAATGGGGCGTGAAGAGATCAGACATGTCTTGTGGCATCTCTACTCAAAACCTAGAGCAAGGAGAATTTACAAGTTTGAAGAGGGCATGAGCTCAAGGGAATATTATTATCTGTTATAGAACCCCAAACCAGAGAGAGTCCAACAGTTTGTTCTAAAACGAACAGGGTAGCAAATGGGAGTTTGATGGAAGAAGGGGTAGATTGCAAAGACCTCTTTTCCCCCCTAATTACTTTAATCAAGAAGGAGAAACCACATATAAGATGTTTTATCTGTAATCTCCTTTAGCTTATTTTATAGATACAGTAAATTTAACTTTCCAAAGAAATTATTAAGAAGTTTATAAAAAAATCATCCTGTTCCAAGAACTTCTTGCATATTGGAAAGTTCTTTTTTGGGAGGGGGGGATTGTTTGTTTTCTCCTCTAAAGTTTGAGGAGATGGGAAAATTGGAATTTGTAGGAGTAAATAACATTATTTGTAACTAGCATTATCACATCTACATTAAATATCTTCAAAGTGTTTTTCAAAAAGAAAAACATTATTTTCTGTCGTCAGCTATAGAGACTGTATAGAAGAAAAAGAAGTAAATGATCATTTCAGAAATCCAAAGGATAATTCACTTAAGGAAAAGCAAAAATTCCAGTTGTTAGCTGTAGTTTGGATTCCCGTGAGGCACAGTTTGCCCAGAGTGTAGAATAGTATATAGATGTTAATAAATCCATCTGTATTCAACAGTAGGAAAACACTTTCCTCAAGAAGTAATGGCCAGTTTTATGGTGGGCTAGGAGTAAGGAAACACTTCTCAGTGATAACTTTTAGGTTAGAAAGGGTTTACCATTACCACGGTTTCTGTTTACATAAAGAGAAAGGCAGTGGAGTCTAGGGGATAGAATGCTAGAAAAGGCCTGTGTTCAAATTCTGCCTCTGATACTTAATAGTGGCCATGGCTGTGTGGCCATGGATAAGTTACTATACATCTCTGTGTCTCAGCTTCTTTATTTGTACTATGGGGAAAATAATAGCTGTATTATCTGACTAATGTGATTGTTGAAGCTCAAATGAAATAATATAAGTAAAGGGCTTTGCTAACTATAAAGTGGGGAAGGTGACACAATGGATAGAGCACTGTGGTTGGATTTAGAAAGACCCATCTTCATGAGTTCAAATCCAGCCTCAGATACTTACTCACTGTGTGACCCTAGGCAAGTCACTTTACCTTGTTTGCCTTAGTTCCTTCTCTAATAAAATGAGAAGGAAATGGCAAATCACTCCATTATCTCTCCTTTATCACTCCAAGAAAATCCTGAATGGGGTCACAAAGAGTGGGACGTGACTGAACAATGACCACCATGTGTCAGTGCTAAATGTCAGTTATTATTATAGAAAAAAATAGTTCACATGAGATTTAGTGATGACAAATGAAACAAATGAAAAGAATTTTCTCCTTTGACTTCATGAACTTAATGTTTTATTATTCTATAAAAATGAACATTAGACGTTGTAGCATATCATCATGTTACACCTTTTGTGCTAATGGGACTCATTTGGACACTGCAGAATGCCACTTCCTATCAAGATGGAGATGGCTCTCTCAACTGTGATTGTTCTGATTTTTTTTTAATTACATGCCTAATTCCTAAAGTATTGGCAATAAAAATCAACAGACTCTCCAGATTTTCCTTCCCCAACCTCACTTTTACTTATAATATGTCTTTTTTCTTCTTTTCCCTCTTCTTCTCCTCCTTTCATCTTTTATTTTTTCACTCAAGGAAACATTTTTTTCCTCACCTGCTCTAAGCTTGTCAGTGACACCCAGTGGTACTTGTAGGCATTGCCTGACTATACTGATGAACCTTTGGGCTAAAGAGACTACTGACCTCTTTTACAAAAAAAAACCCAAGAAAACACAAAGCTGATCCTCTCTGCACAGTGAAATACTGAGTAGGAGAAAATAATTATAAATCATTCGGTCATTTATTCAGGCCCATAGGCCCCACTTGTCAATAAAATCATAACAGTATCTTTTTTTCATGGAAAAAAAAACCAAACCCTACCCTTTTGGATTTAATAGGTTTTAAAAAGCATAGCAAGTCCTGATATGATGACCCCAGTGGAAGGCAAGATGGTACAGTAGAAATTATAAAAGCTCACATTATACAGCACTTCCAAGTTCACAAAGTGCTTTTCTCATGACTGACTTTATAAGGCAGGTAATGTTTCAGGGATCTGTAATTTCATCAGGGTGGGTATTCTCTTCACGAAACAGATCATAATCACTCCCCAATAACCTAATAGATGGTCTTCAAGAACTACTGTGGCCAAAAAATAAATTACCCTTTGGCCAACCTGGTGACAATTTTCTCTAATTGTAGTGAGGCTAGTTCTGTAACAATAGACAATAGACCTGAAGTCTTATTCAAAGCCTTTCCAGCTTGGTAGGATCTTCCCGAGCTTGGAGTCCATTGGTATAGTCTTCAGTATCCAAGAGTCATCTATATGTCACTGATGCATCAGAGTAGGGCTTTAGTAAAGGAGGTAGGTAGTGTAAGTATTACAGTTTTATAGATAAGAAAACTGAGGGCCAGAGAAGACAAGTGATTTGCCTATGGTCACGCAGTTAATATGTGTGTCAATAAGGACTTGAATCCCAGGTCTTCCTGACTCAAAGGCCAGAATTCTTTCCAGTCCAGCATGCTGCCTTCCTGGCAGAGATCCTGGATACCATTTTTTAGCTCTACTCTCCTAAATGGCAGTGGGACTTTGATCAAGTCACTTTTCCTCTCTAGATCTCAGATTCTTCCTCTATAAAATGGGAGGAAGGAAGGAAGAATTGGTCTACTAAATAATTTTCATTGTCTTAAGTTTTAAAATAGAGCAATGCTGACTTTCCTTTAAGAGATCTTATTTTACATGGTGCCTGTGTGGAGAATAAACTACCCTTACTTGAGCTTTTGTGGGATCAAGGGAGAAGGGAGAGGTGAAAGAGGTTTATAAGGGAACCTCAAAGTTAAATGGATAGCCTTAGGAGAAGTACCAGTGAAATTACAGGTCTGGACTCTCCTCCTGCCCCCAAGGCTGCCAAAATAACCTAAATAAATAAACATGATGACCTAAAGTAGGAGATGCACTGTGGTTTGGAGAAAATTTCAAAATTCCCATGGAGAGGATTTTTCTACAGTAAGTGCAATAGGTCCCTGAGAACTGCCCAGGCCTTCTTTCTTATAACCAGGACTATTCTACTAAGTCTTGAGATATTTCAGATTTATTATTAATTTTTCTATTTGTTTCTATTGGAAGAGGTGAACTGCTTAGGTCACTAGAGAAAGAACTTACAAATATCCTTGAATCCTCACCTAATAGTGAATATAGGCAAATAGCTCCATTTCCAGATCCTGATAACATTCAGAAGCTGTTTTAAGGTGAACCAAACACCTCTTTAGGGATAGGGCCTTAATGGGGGCTCCGCCCAAAGGACTGAAAATTAAGCAAGCCTGTCTTTGGCACCCTCCAACCTCTCCTATCATCTCCTCCTCCACTTTCCTCGCTCTTGGCTTTCTCTTCTCCCCCCTCCAGGGGCCTATCTTGTATCCCATTTATGTGAACCCCACCCCTACCCAAAAGGTGTGACCTCTCCCAGGGGTATTTGCATTTTAATGGCTGAGCTTGAAGACAGAAAAGCCTTTAAGATTCTAAGCCATGAAGCACTCAGCTCCGCTTCTGGTGGCATTCCTGTTGCCACCTCCCACCCCCACCCCCCAATCATACCGCCTACTCCAGACAATGAATAAATGAGCTTTTGACTGGAGGGTCACTTTGGAAAGGATGCCAACCCCCTGCTCTTTTGCCTTCATTCCTTGGTTTACTCTCCTAATCCCCAAGATGAATAAGAAGGAGATTCTCTCTTGATCTCCAGTGACTCCAATTAACACAGGTGTTCTTTTCTGGGAGAGAAGCAGATTTTGTATCTCTTTGGCCATCTCCGTGATACTGTCCTCAATAGTCCACTCAGATGTGCAATACTGATTCTTGAGGAGATGCAACCCTCTGTTCTTAGCTCTGCTTTCTCTCATTCTCACTTCTAGTTCTGGGTTGCCCACTTGATTCTGACTTCTAATGGAAGCAGGTTTGTGGAAGGGCCTTGTTAAATTTCCTTCAGCAAATAATTTTAGTAACAGATGCACAAAATCCTGCATGCCATTTCATTCCTGTCTTCTTCCTTCATGTGTTAGTCACCACATCCCTTAATTTCATCCTAATTATGTTTGTTGTTTTTGTTGGAGAATCATTCCTAAGTCTATGATCTCATTGAATTGCATAAGTTAGGCAAGGTCAGACTGGAGCGACATTTCACTGGATCCTAGAAACATAGGATTTAAAGTCTGGAAGGAACCTTAAAGGTCAACTCATCTGATGGTCTCATTTGACAGATGAAGAAACTGACATCCAGAGTAGATGTGTAAGTTTTCCCAGGTCATACAGCTAGTTATGAAGAAACCTGAGATTTGAATTCAGGTTTAGATGAAAGTTCTTAAGGGAGAAAATTAAGACAAAATTAGTTTGAAGATGTGGTGGTGTTCTCACCACGAACATAACTGGGGAAAAGTGGAGTCTAGACAATTTTCCTACATATAGTTCTAGAAATCAGAGTTCAGGAAAAGGTTCTGGAATGAGTGAGGCTAAAGGTGAGAGGGGTAGAAAGACACAGATGTGTATATACCTTTCCAATCTGCCCCCTGCTCCCCCATGTCACAGTTTTACAGACTTGGAGAGAACTCAGAAACCATCCAAATCAGCTTACATCTGAACACAAATCTCTTCTACTGTATATTAGACAAGTAGTTGTTCGGTTTTTACTCTTTTACCTCAAGTGAGTGAAAACCCACTACTTCCAGAAAGAACCCATTCATTCTGTTTTGGGGGCCCTCTGGTTGTTTCATCTTCTCTTATTTAGATACTTAAGTAATTTCTCTAGAGAAGAGGATGTGCTTCAGGAACTTCCAACATTACAGGATACATTATGATATATCATAAAATATTTTCGATTCCAACACTGGGAATGGGAGAGTTGTCACTGAACTCTGTCTTCCTTTTCTCCCAGCAAGTCTGTCACATGACTTCCTCATCTGGCAATAATTGTGTTATACCTGTGGGGGTCCATATCCTTTAGAAAGATTCTTTTACATTATCCAGATGATCAGATCATGTGTTTAGCTTGAATGAGCTTTGTTCCCTACCTTAATGCTTATCACCACTAATTTTTAGGTTCGTTCATAACCCCTTAAAAGATTTTTAAAAATTTAAATTTGATCAGCAAAAGAAAGAGGATTTCCATATACATAGCAGAGAACAAAGAGAATTGTACATGAAAATGCAGGTCTCAGTTTTGTACTGTTTGACATGTACATATATATGTCATTCAGTCAACTAGGTGGTTCATATATATGTATATGTGATACATACATATACATGTATACAGACACATATATATTTGTAAATAAAAATTCAGTCATCTAGGTGATGCATATATATATATATATGGGGGGGTCCGCTAGGTGGTGCAGTGGATAGAGCACCAGTGCATGAGTCAGGAGGACCTTAGTTGAAATCTCAACTCAGACATTTGACACTCACTAGCTGTGTGACCTTGGGCAAGTCACTTAACCCCAATTGCCTCATCCTGGGTCATTTCCAGTCATCCTGATGAATATCTGGTCACTGGATTCAGAGAGCTCTGGAGGAGAAGTGAGGCTGGTGACATGCACAGCCCTCCTCACTCAAAACAAAGTCAAGTGCAAGTCATGTCGTCATTTCTCTGATGACATGGTTTTCTTCGGCAAGGAGTGACAAACACACTCACACACACACGCTAAACTATGTGTTTAAGTGGACAGAGCCTGGGTCTGGAGTCGGAGAGACATGAGTTCAAATTTAGCCTTGTACATTGACTGGCTGTGTGACCCTGGGAAACTTGTTTAACTGCTATCTGTCCCAGTGTCTTCATCTGTCAAGTGGGGATAATGGCAACGTCCTCTCAGGGTTGAGAGGATAAAATGAGACTAGTAATTGTAAAACACTTAGCACAGTGCCTGGCACACAGTGAGCACTATATAAATGTCAGCTGTTGTTGTTAAGTATAAATTTGTTTCAGCTTTGTCCCGTTGCTCCTACTTCTTTCTTGCAGAGCAAAGTATCTTAACTTTTTGCTGGTGGGAGGAGGGGCAGGGATCCCAGGATCCCTTGTCAGAATAATGTTTTCAAATAATTGAAGGAATTTTAAAATAATATCAGTTAGAGGCTCCTGAAAATAAAGATTTAACTTTTTTCCCATTCAACTTCACAGATCCCCCTGAAATCTATCTATGGACCACTCTCCATGGATTCAAGGTTAAGAACTACCTTTTTTCTCTTAAGCCAATCATCTTGGGTTGTAATGGATTGTAATGGATTGGATTTTCTCTTCCTGGAGGTCTTCCAGTGGAGAGCAGAGCAATACTTGCCAATAGTGTTGTAGAAGTTATTCAAGTATAGATTGAATACCAAATGAAGTCAAATGGGGAGTCAAATAAATTACCAAATGCTAGAGGATCCAGTGCTGTGCAGTGGAGTTAAATCTGGAGCTGAAAAACATTAAATGAGGACCTGGCTAAAGTAGTGTCTTCCCCTAGGTCCACTCACCATCCACTGACCTTTAAAAGTGTAAGTCAGCATCAGCATGAGAGCCTCAGTCATTTATGATGAAGCTTGGCAAAAGCAAATAGGCTAATCCACAGGACTCACTGGTTCTTGGTGCTGTTAGATTTTAAGGTAGGGATCAAACAAGAGCTTTGGAAGGTAACGTAGCAGGATCAAATCAGAACAATCTGTGTAGGCAGGTGGGGAATGGAACTGGCCCCCATGGTATAAAGCTCTCCCTTCTTAGCCTAAGGCTATGTTAGGTTTCTGATAGCTATATAATCTTTTTATAGTGTCAGTAGGGGTTTCCTAATAAATGAGCATTACTGGTTTCTGGCAGTCAAGGTGCCATACAGGTGCATCATGAAAGAGTAATAGTAAATTGTTAAGTTTCAGTTCAAGATCTTTGAAATAACTGGTGATGGGATGTTAACAAAGGAGTTAAAATGAATGAATGAAATTGGATGTAAGAGGTTTGAATTTCCCTTGGGATTATATCTACCTTTGATATTGGGAATAGAAGGAAGGCAAAGAGTGGGGGGAGTAAGGGGTTGGAGAAGGTGATGAAGGAGGATCCTATTCAATAAATATATATTGAGCACTTACAACATATAGCCCCTAGATAGCATCATGTAGTAAGCTTTAATATCCACCATGTTAATATATATCTAAATGTTTCCAAATGAGGTTTCTAGAAGTTTGAGTTTTCCTTTGCAAGAGGAGAATGACTCTCAGAAATATTTTCTTTTTCAAAATACGTATCTTTCAGGGATGTTCATTCCTGGATTTTTCTTTCAAGCTCCAGGTTCACACTTTTAATTGCTTATTGGATATTTCTACTAGGATATCCCATCAGCCACCTCAAAAATCAGCATAATCCATACTGAACACATCATAGGTTGAAAGGTTGGAAGAGCCTGTTAGCTAATGTAGTGAGCAATTAAGATGAGATTCAAACCCAGGTCAAGCCCTTTCTCTTTATGCTATAACAAACCCCGCTTTCTACCATAAATTAACATTTCCTTTTCTTTGACTCTTATTTTATTAATGTCACTAAGTAGTCAGAAACAAACAAAAAACCACTGAATAATATTTGACTTTTTTATTCATTATCTCACTCCAAATTTTTCACCAGTTACTACTAAGAGTCACTCTGAAGCCTGGAGGGTCATGAAAAGAGGCATTAACTGTTGCTCTTTCCCTCCTAGCTTGATTGACTTATTTTTTTTCTTTTGCTCATTAAAGGGGCCATTCCCTGATTACTTCTTAAAGAGGCCTATTCACTGAATGGGTGTTACCTCACTCTAAGTGAGTACCCGAATAGGTCAGGGTCTCCCACTGCATTCTGGGCCTTCTCCAGTCATGCTGATGAATGATGGTCACTGGGTCCACATGGCTCAGAGGGGGAAAGTGAGGCTGGTGACCTTACACAGCCCTCCCTCATTCAAAACAAAGTCAAGTGCAAGTCACGTCATCATCTCTCTGATGTCATCATGGTCTTCTTCCAAAACGAAGGACAAACACACAATTGTTTACCGATCTTGGCAAGACTGTTCCTGAAAGATTTGCTTGGTTTATTACCTTTGCCTCATTCCCACTGCTACTAACTTAGTTCAGGGCCTCTTTATCTCTTCATTGGACATTTGTAATAATTTTCCTACTAATCCTTCCACAATTTTCTCCTCCCCCTTATTCATCCTATACACTCTTTCCAGATTAGACTTGTTAGAGAACAGTTCCAATTATGTAATGCTCCTGCTCAAAGCCTTGATAGAGTATAAACTACTCAGCCTGGTCTTGAATCTACTTTTGTAGCCTCATCTCCCACTACTCCCCTGTGTTCCAAGCCAGACTGGACTCCTTGCCATTCCTTAAACTTTCTCTCTTGCTTTCCTACTTCTGTGTCATTTCTCCTTAAGTAGAGTAATGAGCTGCCTAGATTTTACTAGGATCATTCTACCAAAGGGCAGCAAGAACTGGATCTTTCTCAACCTTTTCTGAGATTGAAGAATCCTTGGTCTTTGCACATTATCATCTTGAGTCCCTACTCTCAACTTCAGATTTTTAAAGATAAGTTAAATGCATTCCTCTATCCCCTTGGGCCTCCATGTGTCAACTCGGTAAGGGGTATGATCCTTTAAACATGAACTCTGACTTTACAAGAATCTTTCTCTGATAGGTAATCTTTCTCATTCTAATTAGACTGCATGTTTCAGCTTAGTTACTGACATTCAGTTCAACAAATATTTTTTTAAGTGGTACCGTGGATAGAGCACTAGGCATGGAATCATCCTCCTAAGTTCAAATCCAGCCTCAGACATTTACTAGCTGAGGGACTTTGGACAAGTCATTTAACCCTGTTTGCCTCAGTTCCTCTTTTGTAAAATGAGCTGGAGAAGGAAATGGCAAACCACTCAAGTATGTTTGCCAAAATGGGGCCACGGAGAGTCAGAAATGACTGAACAACAAACTCTTGGAAGTCACTATTCTACAAGCAAACAAATCTATAAGAAGTAACTTCCAAAGAGTTGCGTTAATAACTGGGGGACTCAGGAAAAGTCTCATATAGCAAATTGCTATACCTGAGCTATGCTTTGAAGGAGGCTAGGGACTTTGCTAGGTGGAAATGGGAAGCAAGGGGGTATTCCAGACACTGGGGAACAGCTAAACTAAGAAAAAGGAAACAAATATTTATTAAACACCTACTATGTGCTTTACAAATATCCTTACAACCCTTGGAGCTATTATTGTTGCTATCAATATTCCTATTTTACAGATGAGAAAACTGAGGCAGATAGAAGTGACTTAATCAGAATCTATTTAAGTGTCTGAGTCCAGATTTTCACCCAGATCTTTCTGACTCCAACACTGACTCGAGCTTGAAGGATTGTTGAGGATCAAGTGAGACAATCTAGCACTTAGGACAGTGCCTGGACTTATAGTAGGTGCTATATAAATACTTATTCCCTTCTCTACCCTATTCTGTATAACACCTTACGATCTGAAATGGCAATTCATTCCTCAGATCTATTCAGTGAGTATGACATGGTGGCCAAGAAAGCCAATGCTGTCTTTGACTGAATTCAGAGCAGATTAGTTTCCAGGATGAGAAGTGATATTCAAAGTACTTGATTAGACTAGGTTTTCCTAGTACTTTTAGGAGGGATATGGAAAAGCCAGAGGAAAGCATCCGGAATGGTGAAGGGCTTTAAGTTCATTTTATTTGAGAATTCCCTGAAGAAAATGGGTATCTTTTAGCTGATGGAAAGGAAAACTTTGCAGTAGGACAGTATAGCTAACTTCAAGTATTTGAAGAGCTGTTTTGTGGAAGACTGGATCAGACTTGTCCTATTTGACTTTCAGTGTCCCAACTAGCCTTAGTGAGTGAGTAGAAGCTGCAAAGAGGTACAATGAGGCTAGATGTAGAGACAAACTTCCTAAAGATCTCAATTGTCTAAAGGTAGATTGGGCTGTCATGATAGGGGGCACTTCTGAGGTCTCTAATGAGGAGATTCTTATTCGCTTATGGGCTAGGCTGCTATCTTCTCAGATCTCTTCAAGACTTGGAGATTCTTTGATTTTATAACATCCTTAGTCTTACAGAAATTAAAACAAAATCAACTCTTAATTATCCATGACAACAGGGAATATAGATTAAGTTAACTGATAGTTCATTTTAGTCTTTACAATTTGCTGCTTCCCCAATATAAACCAATCAGCTATAGGAACAAAATTGAATGGTGCTTACTCAGATTGGCTTTTTAGAAGTAGGCATTTCAGTTTAATTCTATCAGCACTTATTAAGCACTTATTAAGTTAAACACTTAACTTATTAAGCACCTACTACACACCAGGTACAATGCTAGGTACAATAGCAAAAATTAAACAGTGCTTTTCCCTCACGATCTTACATCTTTGGGGATCAGGAAATGGAGGAAGAAACAAACCTATAGACAGATAAGGAAACATAAAATATCGGTGGGGGAGGAGCTCCCCTCCATAGGTCACTAAAAATTTGGAGGATAAGACACTGAGATGAGCCCTGGATGGAGCTAGCTTCTCAGAGGTAGAAGTGAGGACAGAGAGCATTCTAACCATGGACACAGAAAGCAGTGTTATGTGTAGAGAACAGCAAATAGGCCAATTTGGCTGTATTGTAAATTGCATGAGGGAGAGTAAAGGAAAGATAGACTGGAGCTAGATTTTGAAGATAAATGACAAAGAGGAGTGTTTTATGTAGATTCTTGAGTAGGGGAGTGACGTGGTCATATCTGAACTTTAAAAATATAAATTTGGGAGCTGTGTGGAAGATGAATTGCAGAAGGGAGAGACTGGAGGAGGCAGGAAGAACAATTGATAGGCAACTGCAATAGTCCGGATGAGAGTTGATGAAGGCCTGAACTAGAATGGTAGTTGTTTGAGTACAGAGAAGTGGACAGACAAAAGTTACATGGAAATGGAATTGATAGGACTTGGCAACTGATTAGATACAGGCAATGACTAGGAAAGTGGTGGTACCTCTAACAAAAATGAGAAATTTGGGAGGAGGGGTGTGTTCTGGACAAAAGATGAGTTCTGTTTTTGGCATGTTCAGTTTGAGATACTTGGGAGACTCCCATTTGGAGATGTCCAGTCAGCAACTGTCAGCAATTCTTTTAAAAACTCAAAATTTAAAGAAAAGAATGTTAAATTTTTTTACATGTAATAAATGGGGAAATATTTAACAAAATAAATAAAAATATTTAAAGAAGAAATGCTTTTAAAAATGAACATATTTGAGTTTCATCTCTTCATTTCTTCCACATTGCTTCTTGAGAACTTGCAAATAAAATTTAAACAGCATAGTGGGACGGATAGAGAAGTCTTGGACCTATATAATCCACAAGCCAAATAGTCATTTCCTACATAATTGAGAGTTGGTGTGGTTTCACTGCTCCTAAAGACCAAATTTTGTCCCATATAAAACTGAAATGAAGTGGTTATCTCCTTAGGACCTATAGTTTTACTCTCTTAAGAGACTTTACACTTGAGCTTTGGAAGTCAAGAATTCAATCTCTACTCCACCTAGTGAAGTAACACTCCAGCATTCCACTGTCAACCACACTGGAGAACGGAAACATTAAAAAATTAGAATTTTTTTTTTCACAGTAAGGAGATGTGTTCCCCCAGGAAACAGCCAACTCTTCCACATATGAGTGGAACACATGTTCACACCAGTCCTTTAACACATTCTTTGTCCAAGTAGCCTTAATACTAAGTTTACTCTTAAGGGCCCCTTAGCACCCAAACCCAAAGTGGAGGCTGGTACAGATGATTGCTTTCTTTTCCTTCAGGAGTGATTCCTAAAAGTACATTATGTTTTCATGTTCTCTGAGGTCCATGGCTTTGGGTATCAGTTACATTCCCACTGCCTCAGGCACAGTGATTAAAATGAATTATCTCACGCATATGTGGGGGCCAGAAGGTGGTTAGCCTCCGTCATCCCATCCCTTTATTAAAATTGCATACTTTCTTCTTGCCTGCCATATCCTGTTTACTTCCCTTTGGTAATTACTGTGGTGACTGACAATTCTCTGAGTCTGCCACATTCATGACAATCTGCCTTGTGCCACTTTTCTGAGCAATAAGAACAGGTCAGCCCTTCCCCTTTAGGAAAAGGGATTGTACAGTCTGAAACTGATTTAATTTTTCCCCCCCAATCCTCTCTATTCCTGAGAGTGCTCTCTTCTCACTCATGCATAAAGATAATCATATGCCCTTTTATTCTTTTATCTTAAGAGGAGAAACTTTTGTTCTCTTTGAAATGCCACCAATTATGTTCTTGAACTTATTTTTAGATGTGTGGAAGCCTTCCAGACATAATAGATGCCACCACAGATAAAGTCCTGTGTGTTTATCATATGTAAGGGGAAGAAGAAAATGCAGAGTTTTAGTGTGGAAGTGACTCAAACCATTAGCAAATTTACAATATAGCTCCCTTCCCCCCCAACAATGAAAAAACATTGGCCATAATAATATGCAGATGTTCACCTCATTCAAAAAATTAGGACAGACAATTAATTAGGTATATAATTATCATGTTTCAAGGAGAAAGGCTGGAGTTCTAATGGCAGTTGCAGCTATTTATTGTTCAAAGTCGTAAGACCATAAACATTTCTAATAATATCTTCTTTAATATTGTCAATTGAAAATTCCTAGATTTTTTCTTTAAAAGACCACATAAAAGCTAAATTAGCGTTCCTGAGACTCGGAGGCTGAGACTAATTTAAAATTAAACATAATTTGGCCCACGTTCATCATATCATCAACTAACATTTACTGTGTGCCCACTGTGTTCATCATAACTCTCTACCGGGCTGTGTGGGGTTTATAGACTATAGATTAGGCATGGTCCTTGCCTTCTAGGAATTTACAATCCAGTATAGCTTCAGGATGTATGCCAGATTGTGCTAATCTGGGAATAGTTATAATAGCTTGGAAAACCAAGCACCAAATGTTCCTAGCTCACAGCAGATTTTTACCAGCTTGTCTTTCCCTGATGAGGTTTGGAGGTAGTAAACTCAGAATTCTTTTCTACTTGCCTGGCATTTGTTGTTGTATGCTTCAAAGAGTTATTTGCAAGATCAATCCATTATCACTTTGAACTAGTTCTGTCTTTTCCAGAGATGGATAAAGCTGCCTATGGCTTCTATATCTTGTTCTTACAAAAGAGCCCAGAAGAGCATGAGCACAGATCAACAGGCAGGAAATCACAGCATGCTCCAGAAGTAGAGATCAGTTGGTCTTGAGGTTGGAACCCTGAGGGTCTTCCCTTCTCAGTTTGATTTTTTTTTTTTTTTATTAAAGGGGCCATCCCTTGAGTAACTTAAAGAAACCTATTCATTGAATGGGTGTATCTCTCTCAAAATGAGAATGTGATAAAACCTTAGCCTGAAAGGGCTAGGTATCACACTGCATCCTGGGCCATCTCTAGTGGTCCTGATGAATATCAAAGATGGACCCAGATGGCTCAGGAGAAGAAACTAAGGTTGATGACCTTGCACAGACCTCCCTCACTCAAGTCAAAGTCAACTACAAGTCATGTCACCATCTTGATGTCATGGGCCTCTTCAAGAACGAAGGACAAACACAACACTGTGTACTTCCTGGCATGGTTTTCTTCTTTTCTGCTTAGTTAATATGACAACTTGAGTTGGGCTTGCCTGAACAGAATCACCAGACTGAACCACTGATCATTCTGGATGCCTTCATATTTGATGAGGCTGTGGTGAACCAACTCACTCATGGAGATGACCAAAATGAGTAGGATCAGGCAAACTGTGGTCTGATTCAGTGGCTACATATCTTTGATCTCTAACTAGTCATATACTGGGGGAAATGGACACAAGTAAAAAAACTTTAGAACCCTACACTTCTTTGTCTTTTTCTACAATGTCTTTGCTTTTCCTACCCAATTTTACTTTGGCCCACCAGCATTTAAGAACATTTTTCAAATCAAGTTTAGCGATAAAGAAGATCTTTCTTATAAAAAACTCATTGTCAAAAAGTCTCTGAAGAACTAGAGACATATAATAAGTAAAAGAGGCTATACAATGAAGCAGTTATAGCCAGAAATAATGGAAAAAGCTCTATTTCAGAGGTCAAGAGATCTGAGTTCTAGTACCAGCTCTATCACTAATTTAGCTGTGAATCTTCAGAGAACTCAATTAACTCCTCTGACTCATTTTCCCTTCTGACTCCAAAATTAAATAATTCTATATGTTGCCCATCTAGTATGACCTAAAGTGGGGCAATCTTTGGTTATTTGAGATCATTGATTAAAAAAAAATGAAGCAATTACTATGTTTAGAACACAGTAACTAGCATTGTAGAGGAGTGTGATTTTTAGATAAGACAGTTCACACCCTTGAAGAACTTAACAATGTTAGACAAGTTGAATTTGAGGGTTACTCCAGTGGGGGTAACCAGGTAAAAATGTCTTGTGAAGAGTTGGAGATGTGTATATGGAGCTCAAAAGAGAGTTCAGCACTAGGGATGAAGACTGTGGAATTATTTTCTTAGAGAAGGCAATAGTTAAGTCCATGGGAGTAAGTAAAATTGCTGAGGGAAATAGTATAGGAAGTGAAGAGAATATGACCAAGGCCAGTACCTGGAACAGCACCTGGAAGAACTATTGTCTAGAAAGCACTGGGGATAGGGGAAATGGGGTAGGTGAGCAAATTCTGGAGAATCTCACATATAGCCCTCTTCGGTTTCTTTTCACCTAATTATCCCATGATGAACCCTATTTCAGATCTGTGTCCCTAGGGATGTAGAATACACAGATACACAGCTCTGCAGCCTTTTTTCTTACTGCCATCTCATCATTATTATAAATTATACTTATGTTATAACATTACGATATGAGAACCTACATGATGTAATATATAACAGGCAACAGAATCAGAAAGACCTGAGTTCAAGTCTTGAAGCTGACACATTCTGTCATGTGACCCTGAACAAGTTACTTGCAACCTTTCAGGGACCCCAGGCAAATCTCTAAGACTATAAATTGCAAAATAGTTTTCCCTTCTTTGGTAGAGAACTCCTTCCCTAAACAAATGAAATCCCAGTTCAATTCTAAACAAACAAATAAATATTATTTTTTTAAAAAACCCAGTAGCAATTACTTCTCCCTGAAAGAGATCATCGTTTTAATATCAATATTCAAACCTCCCAGCAAAGTGAAAGGATATATTATTAATGGTATTGTTACTAAACATCTAGAAAGAGAAGCCATCCTTTTCAATTATCATCCCTATTCCCAGATCTGTTTTTCCCCCTCATCTTTCACCTGAATTCCAGTCTGACATTACTGCCTACTGAGCAGTTCCATCTGGATATCACAAATTCATCATAAAATTCCATATCTGTAATAAAATGTCTTATATTCTCTGTCTCCCCTCCCCCAACTCTTCCTTCTTTTTATGTCTCTATTTCTACTGAGGATATTACCATCCTTACAGTCTCTCAAAATCATAACTTCAAAGTCATTTTTGACTGTCTTCTACTTCATCTCATATCTAGAAAGTCTTGTTGATTCTACCCCCACAATAGACTTTGTCGTCATTCCCTTCTCTCTGCTCATACAACCACCCCTCTAGCTCAGACCTCTTCCCATCTTTCTAAGATTTGTTGCAACAATCTCTAATTTGGTCTCTCTGCCTCGGGTCCTTCTGCCGTCCAATTCATTCTCTAAACATTGGCAAAATTGTTATTCCTAACACACAGGTTCTGACCATGTCACTCCCCTTCTCAAGAAGTTCCAGTAGTTTTATCTTGTTCCTCAGATAAGATACAAACTCTTCTGTTAGTCATTTAATGACTCTCCCAGTCTGGCTCCAATCTGTCTTCCAAAGTTTCCTGCACTGCTCTTCTTCATGTACTCTACATTCTGCACAAACTGGCCTGATGTTCCCATCCCTGATGCTCCATCTCTTCGCACAAGTTGAGAGCCCATGACTGGAAAACTGTCTCTTCTCACTTATGTCTGTTATGTCATTCAAAACTCAATGCCAAGTGACACTTCCAACAGGGAACCTATCCTGATTCCCTCCAGTTTCTGTGGAAAATGACAGAATCAGAGAGTTTGAGTTAAAAGGTAACTTATTAACCATCTAGTCAAACCTATTCACAAAAGGAACCTCCAGTCTAGCACAACAGACAAGTGATTGTCTAGCTTTTATTATTTTCTATATGCATGTTTTCTCCCTTTGTCTGTTCTTTGGGGCAGGGGCTATTTCATTCTTTTATGAAATTAGCTTTTTGAATTCAGTTAAACTGTTGGTCACAAATAATCAGCATGGCTTTAGCAAGAACAAGTCAGAACTAGCCTTATTTTTTAATAGAAGAGCTAAGCTGCTAGATTTGAGGGGAATGCTTTAGATATGGTTTAACTAGATTTTATTAAAGTGTTTTAAAAAACGATAACATGCTATTCTTTTGGAGGAAAGAAAGGATGTGGGTTAGAGCAGAGGTATAAAACACACAGCCCACATATGGAATGCAGTTCACAATACTACAAAGTGCAGCACAAAACAGATTAAAATATAAATATCTGACAAAATAAGTAAAAAAACCACAAGACATAGATAATATTAAATTTTAAAACTGTCAATATTCAGTCCTCTGGGATCCTTATTTTAGATGAATGTCTCCAGTTTCTATTTGAGTTTGTTCTCATTGGGCTAGATGACATAGTACAATTAGAACTGTTGGTTAGCTGGACTCAGAGACATGGTTCCCTGTCAGCTTGGAAAAATACCTCCTATGGAGTACCCCAGAAGGGACTTTTTATAATGAACTGCTGTATCAATAATGTGGATCATATGCATATGAAATTTGCAGGTAACTCAAAGCTGGGAAAAGTAGCTAGCACAGTGAAAATTAGTAAGAATCCAAAAAAGATTTTGGCAGTCTAGAATATTAAATTGAATGTAAGATGAAATGTAATAGGATTGAATGTAGGTCTCACATGGGCTAAAACAATTAAAATCAACTTTTCCAGTACAAGATGGGGGAAGCATGGCATTAAGCTGTTTGTCTGAAAAATTCTAGAGATATTTGAGTCAACAAGGCTACATAACAGCCAAAAAACTAAGTGATCCTGGTCTCCATTAAAAGAAGCATAGCGTCCAAGGAGGGTAGGTGGTCGTTCCAACTATCCTGATCCTGGTCAGACCACATCTTTAGGTAGGACATTGCTGAGTTGGTGAATGGCAAATAGAGTGCCAAGGTATTCTAGTCCATACCACATGAGGATTGGATAAGGGAACTAGGTATATTTAGCAGGAGGGGATAAAGAAGATTTAAGAGAAAGCTGTGCTCAAGCATTTGAAGGGCTATCATGCAGGAGAATTAGTGTTTTTCCTTGGCCCCTAGGGGCAGAACTAGGAGAAATAGGTGGAAGTTTCAGAGGTAAATTTTGTTTTATGTTAGGGAAAAAAGACTTCTTAACTATCTGAGTTTTGCAAAATAGCTGCTTTGGGGAGAATTGGGTTACTCCCTCCCTGGGGGTCTTTATGTAGAGGGTGAACAGCTGGTTGTCAAGTGTGTTGTTGAGATTCTTTTTGAAGTAAGGGTTTTACTAGACGGTGACTGTGTTACCCTCTGACTCTAAATAATATAATTCTGTGATCAATAACTTTAAGTGTCAGGAGACAAGCAGTAATTAAATTGTGTAATAGGAGGACCAAGAGTGACTATGAATCCAAAGGTGCAGAGTGAGGATACAAATAGGGGAACAGAGTGGTCAAGATCATCAAATGATGCCAAAAGGTCAGGGGGGATGAGAAATGAGGAAGATACACTGGATTTGGTGATTAGTAGTAACTGATGAAGTCTGAAACAACATTTGAACAGAATGATAGAAGAGAAAGCCAGATTATAAGAGGCAGAATGAGTGGTGAGAAAGTGGAGGTATTAAGTGTAGGCAGTTTTTTATCAGAAGTTTGGTAATGAACGGGAAAAAGAGGAAGAACGATGACTAGATAGGGTAAAAAAAGAGTCAAGGGCAGATTTTTTTTTTTTTTTAAAGTATTGGATAGACCTAATAATGTCTGTACATCGCTGAAAAGGAACTAGTGGAGATGGAAGGACTGAAAATGACTAAAGGAGAAAAGGTGACTTTTAGAGGAAGACTAGAGAAGACCAGGAACAAGTGAGATGAAGAGTACTCATAAGATGAGCCTTAAGGAAAAGGTATTTTTTTTCCTCACTGGAGCAAAGGAAAAGAGAGCAGAGAGTAATACCTAAAATCTTTGAAGAATCATCTTGAAAGACCTCTTATTACAGAGAACCTCAATATTCTTTATAAAATAGGCAGCCAAGTGATCCTCTAGAATTATAAGGGAGGGAACCATGATTTCGTGGGGAATGCTAAACATTATAAAGGGATCCGATATGTTAGAAGAAAAAGTTCTGTAGTCTCCTGAATTTCTCCTTTGCTCTCCTATTTCTGTCATCAATCCTGGCTCTGCCACCTGCTATCTGTGTGAGGATGGACAATTAACAACCTCCCTGGGTCTCAGTTTCCTCATCTGTAAAATGTTGGAGTCAAACCAGACAACTGTAGAGATTCTTTCTAGCTCTAAATCTATAAGCCTCCTTGCCTTTCACTTCTGACCTTTCACTCCCCATCTCACACCTGCTCCATCTATCCCCTAAAATCCCACCTCACCAAAACATGCAATAAAAATTTACAAGTTAAGATTCCAGGATGAAAAGATGAAGGTTGACAGGGTATATGGCCAAGTCTATAAGCTCTAATAAATCACAACAGCATGAAGGATAGGGATAGAAAAAATAATAACAATGAACATTTATGTGGTGCTTTAAATTCTTTAAACTTCATTTTCTTAACATCTGGTGTATATGTTGCCTCCTCTCTAAGGCTGCCACCACCCTGGTGCAAGCTCTCCATTTCCTCACACCTCAGCTACAATGACAGCATGCTCACTGGTCTCCCCGACAGGTCTCTCCTTGCTCCAGTCCGTCGCAGCAATCTGATTGATTTTCTTAAAGCTCATATCAACCTTAAATTCAATAAACTCCAGTGGCTTTTTACCACTTCTGAGATCAAATGTAAAATTCTTTTTAAAAGCCTTTTGTAACTCATCTCTCTCCTACCTTTCTTATCTCCCTATCTCCTCCTACTTAATATCTTAGCTACTCAATCCCACATACTCTGTGATCTAAGGCCACTGGTCTCCTTGCTGTTCTAAAAAGACACTGCCCTTCCCAACTTGGGGCCTTTGTTCTATCGGTCTGCCAAGCCTGGAATTCTCTCCATCTTCACACCTCTGCTTTGTGGCTTCCCTTCAAATCTCAGCTAAAATCTCACCTTATACCTTTTCCAAATCCTCTGAGTACCTTCCTTCTGTTGATCATCTCCAATTTGTCTTGTATATATCATTTTTACAGGGTTGTTTGCCTGTCATCTCCCCATTAGATTGTGAGCTCCTTGACAGCAAGGACTTCTGCCTCTTTGTATTCCCAGGGCTTAGCGTAGTGCCTGGCATACAGTAAGCGCTGAATAAATACTTGCTGACTAACGTTTGATAGTCCAATATGGAGGTCAGAAGATGTTTCTTGATTCCAAAGACAGAAAAGTAGGATTAATACATCATTGTTACAATAAATCATAGAATTGGCTATGTTCTTATGTTCTAAAGAAACTTTTAAGGTAGGATTTTCTCCCCTCCAACACAGAGTTTGTTAAATATTGAGTAATATTTGAATAATTGGGTCAATGTGGAAAGCCAATTAAGATAATTTCAGAAAAGTTTGTTTGCCTTAAGAAAGAGTGTGTCCATACATACATGTAGAACTATTTAATTCTGTACTTTACTGCTATAGTCACATCTTTAAGGCGACAGGGGAGAGTATTTTTACTTTTCCTGCAAGGATGTCCCAGTGCTGATAATATTCTCCCAGTTCAATGTCCAGTTTCAGGTACAGCTTATTGATCATAAAGCATTTTCCCAAATCTTGTATGTCCCATGAATTACCCTTCTAACTAAGGCAGTAATGGAGACAGGCCTGCATTTGGCTTTTTAGTGGCTAGAGGGCCAATGTTCATGGCAGGAAGGCCAAGTGCAAATTTTCCCACATAAATTATGTGACCACACCTGAATGTAATCTAAGAATCTTTTACCATTTTTTTTTTTGGTCTTCCTAGAGCTTAGCACGGTGCCTTGCATATAATAGGGGCTTAATCAATGCTTATTGACAGACCAATTGACCCATGGCAAGTCACAACCTCTAAGTGCTTCCAAGCAATTCAGTAAAACTAAATTGTAAAATAGGTCCTTATTTACATTGGCATAGTTTCTTTACATCCACGGAATCACAGGTGCAGACAATATATTTAAATAATTGCATGTAGCATTTATTTACCTGTGTATAAACCTCCCCACTAAGGGCAGTGGTTGATCCATTGGATTGGGGAGGGGAGACTGCAGTCAAGAAGACTGAAATCAAATACAACCCTAGAGTTTTGCCAGCTGTGTGACCCTAAGAACGTCACAAAATTTCTTGCCCAAGTTTCTTCAAGTGTCGTAATAACAGTACTTACCCCTAAAGGAGTTGTGAGGCTCAAATGAGGTATTTATTAAAAATGCTTCACACATAGTAATCTTTATGGAAATATACATATTCCCTTTCCTTAGTCCCTTCCCTAATAACCTTGAGGACAGGAACTATTTTGGTTTTGTTTCTGCAATGTCTTGTACATAGTAGGTACTTGCTTGTTGAATGAATACATGCATGAAATTAATGAATATAGTTAATAAATGATAGATTTCTACCAACCAAGCAATGTAGCTGTTTGAGAACAGGTAAGGACCCATTTTACATCTTCAGTAAATTCTAGTTGGCATGTGATTGCCAGGCTTTTCATTCCATAATTTGAGAGAGGATTTTCTTATCTTACTTGACTATACTGGAACTTTGCTACAATACAATCTAGAGTTTTACTGTATCTTGGGATCTATTCAAGGGAGAGTCAAGTTGCTGAAGTAGAAAAAAATGTAATCCTCTTCCTTTTCTCAAGGACTGAGATGGTACAAGGAGAGGGGTTTGCCTTCTATGTGTTGGGAGTGTAAGTTTGTATATCTGTGATAGATGGAAGGAAGGAAGAGATGAAAGAAGGAAGAGAAGGAAGAAGAGGAAGGAAGGATAAAAGGGAGAAGAAAAGGGAAAAAAGAGGGAGGAAAAGAGGAAAGATAGAAGGGAAGGAGGAAAGGAGAAAGGTAAAAAGGAAGGGAGAGGGGGAAGGAGGAATAGAGAGAGGGAGGGAGGGAGGAAATAAGGCAGGAGAATATACAGTATTAGGTAGTCCTATAGCAAAGTCCCCAGGAGAACATTACAGGCAGATCTCCAAAATCACTTGTTGAGTTGCATGGAGAGCCCTGTACAAGGCTAGGAGTTTGAGTCTCTGTATTATATCACATCTTCCAACTTCTCTCCAAACTTGAGGGTCAGGCTCAGGGTGGTGAGTGAAGGATGGGAGGAGGAGTGTTGGGAAGAAATAGAGCAATGCAGCAATTGTGTGTCTAACCCCTGCCAAAAAATACATCTACCTCAATTATCTGAATATTCCCGGCAAAAGTACTTGTGGCCTGAATTACCCAACTAATTGCCTTAACTCTACGCTCTCTTTTCTACAGTGTAGACACAATCTAAGTAATCCTCATAGTCCTGCTGGGAAGGTGAGAGGTTAGGATGTATTATCAGCTCTGTTTTACAAAACATATAATTGAACTAGAGAGTGGTTAAGTGATCTCCTCAGGGTCATACTGAAGTCAATAGCTGAGCTGGGATGAGAGTATGTGGCTCTTTATCCCTAAGCAAGAGAAAAATCCAACAACTAAAATAAAAATTTAATCAGATAAAATTCTATTTTTAATCAACTAATCAAAATGCCGAGAAGTAGCGAATGCGAGATGTATTTTATCTTTTTTTAATACTCATCTAATTAAAGAATATGCATGCTTTATTTCAGTGAGACTCAGGCTTAATTTCCAGAACCTCCAAAATCGAGAAGAGCAAATTGGTGGTCTCTTCTGAGACTAACCTCTTCCCACACTTTTGTGTATTCAACCACCCAGAGTCTAGAGAGAAACTGCCCCCTTCAGCACTGTTGGAGGCCGGGAGGAGGCAGGAGGATGGCAAACAGAAAGCAAATATAGAAAAAAAAAATGGAGAAATGGTTTAATCCACTTAGCTCCTGTTGAGCTTTAGAAAGAGATTTTTTTCCCCTTTTCTCCCTTGTTACCCTGGAATTTGGTTCAATAGCTCACTGGGCCCTGAATTCTGTTGTGCAATGCCTTAGAATGCCAAGGGAGCTTACTCAGTGCAGATGTGCCAAGAGACAAAAACCATAGCAGAGGGATGGCTTGAAAGGTGAACAAAAAAACGATGCCTGTGGCCATGTCTCCAGCTTTTAAGCCAAAGGCAAGCCAAAACATGCTGAAGGACAGCCAGCCTTCTCCCACTCGGCCTGCATTTAGTGAAAGGAGACAGAAACATAGTTTTTTCACATTTTGCCTCAGCCTCCTTTCTCTTATTGATTCAAGAAGAAAGTTTCTTCATACACACAAGCATTTTATAATGAAATTGAACATCAGAACCATTCCTTTTAGAAGGGCATTTTCAAGTTCGTTCTTTTTGTATGAAGAATCATCTTTGTTAACTTAAAATCTAGTGAATCTCTTCATTTTTAACTCTCTAAGAAGATAATTATTGACCAGATTCTTCTTGTCTTTGGGCTTTTCCAAACCCTGAATATGCTCAAGGATGTTGAATGTTTTGATATTAAATGTATCCCTTTGCCTGGGTCAAAGGCAGGGGCAGCTCTCCTACTTGGGGTGAGGAGGGGGCCATGTGTGGAGACAGTTGGCCTTAATGTACACTGCAAAACCCCAAAGGCATTAACCACAGACCTAAAGCTCCATGAAATCCTATCTTCTCCCCTCCCCTGCCCAATCTCCATTCATTATGAAAATATGAAAATGACATCCCAGAGGAATCTTCCAAAGAAAGTTCAGATGAGAGAGACCGAGGAAATTGGGTGAACAAGGTTAGGATTGGTAAAAAAAAAAAAAAAAAAAAAGAAAAGAAAAGAAAGGTCAGTAAGTTCTACAACACTGCCTTCTACATCTTTAAGCTCACACAGAATTTTACACTGGCTAGTATAAGGAAATTATTGTTATTAGAGATGAAAAAGGAAATGAGATAACTTCCAAAATCAGAGAATCACCACATTGGGGGAGAATTTAGTAGCTATACCTGAGAAGTGGTCGTCTAGCTCTGGCTAGATCTCCCATACCCAAAGAGGGAAAACTCCCTATCTCCCAAGGTATTCCATTCAACTTTTGACGAGTTCTTATGGCTTTCTAGAGCAGGATAGCTTCCCTCTTCATCCTGCTATCTGGAAGTTTTTCTTGACAATGAACTCAGATTCATTTCTTTGCAACTTCTACCTATTGCTCCTAATTCTGAGATGAGAGAGACCAAATGAGACCAAAGATCTAAAATCTTTTCTATGCCAAGTACTTGAAGACAGTTATCATGTGGCTCTTGGAGTCTTCTTTCCTCTAGGCTAGCCAGACTCAATTCCTTCCGTTGATCCTCACTGTGGCACAGACTTCAGGTCTAGCACCATTGTGATTTCCTTCTTCAGGTGGTCAGTCTTATCAGTATCTTTCCTAAGGAACAGTGCCCTGAATGGAACACAGTATTCTAGCTATTATAGGAGTAGGGTAAAGTATAATTTCAAGATTTGGGTAGAATCTGCTGCCATTGTGTTTTCCTTTAAACTCCTTTCATGTGTAAGTTCTCTATTCTAGGCAAACTGGACGACTCCTGGCCCCGTGCCTTAGCTTTACCACTGTTCTTTGGTTCCACTATTTATAACCCCTACTCTATTTCAGGCGCTCATGCTTTCTGCTTGCATTATTGTAATGTCTCCTAATTGGCCTCCTTGTTTCCAGTGACCGTTTTTGCTTCTTCCTCCACAGAGCTGTCAAATGGATATGCTCACAGCATGGATTTAACCCTTTTGAGAAGCTTCAATGGTTCCCATCGCCTCTAGGATTCGTTACAAACTCATGTATTTGACACTTAAAACTCCTCCACAATCTGATTCTAATCTATCTTTCTAGTCTTGTTCAAATTATGTGCCTTCACATACTCTACATTCAAGCAAAATTGGCCTTTGCTGTTCCCTAGACAACATAATACAACTCCTGCTTCCATTCCTTTGCAGGGCTGTCCTTTATACCTGGAATACCCGCTGTCACTGCCACCTTTCAGAGTCCCTAGCTTCCTTCAAAGTTCAGTTCAAGTACTACCTGCCTCTTTTTCTGCTTCTCTCCTTCCTCAGTTGTTAGTGCTACCCTCTGAAATTTCTTTCTACATATTTCGTATTGATTTAACTGTGTATAAATAGTTTTCCCCAGAAGAATGTAAGCTCCTTGAGGGGAGGGACTGTTTACTTTGTTTTGTATTCCTATCACCTACCACCTAGTTTTGTACATAGTAGTTGCTTAATGGAAGTCTGTTGAATGAATGAATGAATTCTCTTCAATGGGCATCCTCAGTCATCTCTACCCTCACCCTATCCAACTTATACCTCACTTCCTCTATGAAATCTTCCTCAACAATCTTTAAACTCCTCTCTGGATTCTTGTGATATTTGTTGTCAGTGGTATTAGTAAGGGTGTTCCCCTTCCAGACAAATATACAAGATATAAGGGCAAATAATGGAGCCAGTGGGCTCCATGTATGGGTTAACTGAGTGAAACCAACTCAGAGAATATTCTGGTCTGGTAGATAGAATGTGGGCCTCTTTCAGGAAAGTGGATCATTTTTCAACTTTCCATGGACTCATTTGCTCCCTGGGAAAGGAGGTTAGGTTTTGAGAATCTAATTTGCATATGAAGAAATCAGCAGAGACAATGAACTTGTCTACATGATTACCTACCTTTGCTAAATTACTTACTTGCATATACCAATGGAAAAACTTATACTGGAGTTCTTTAGTACTTATTGGGAAAATGGCAATTGAATGGTTATGGCTTGGCCTTCAGAGATGAAGATTTGGTAAAGGTACTGGATAGTCACCATAATTTAATGTAAGGTCTTTTATGTAGAGGTCCAGCCCTGAACATGGAAGAATGGTCCAAAAGCAAGAGCTAAGCCTATAGGATTTTGGTTTGCCAGGATGACCTGCCTGGGAGGTGGTAGTCCTCAGAGTCTAGGTCCTGAGGGTGAATCACACAGGTGCTACACCTATCAGGGAGCTGTGTGAAGACTGTGAATACATGTTTCCAGGGTCTGCAGTACTAGGAATTGTGATCTGCCTTTGCAACATACGTATCCTCTACATATGTCTCACTTAGAGCCCATTGTTCCCTGAGTTGGAGTCCATTCTTACCATAAGCAGTCTATATGTTTTGGGGGAGAGTGTAATCCAGGACTATAATTGATAACTACTGTTCTTGTTATGAAACTTTAGCAAATGTTGTTGCTAAGAGCTAATTAAGTCTTCTGATTGTAAATAGGATGTGGAAATTTGAGAGCTCTAGGAGTAGTAATAGGAGTAGCTCCCTACAGGGTTACCCCTGGAACCCAAGGTTGCCATCATCCCTCTGGTTACCCTAAGTGATAGTGTGTGCTGGGGGAGTACCCTGTAGGGAGTGTTTCATGTTCATTTCTCATTAACAATAGTGAGCTCATGCTATAAATTGCTAGAGGGCTGAGATTGTCTTTTATATGTCTTTTTGTCCCAACTTAGTAGATACTTGACATTTGACTCTCTAGCTAACCATCTCATCTACTCACCTAGGAAGAAATTCTCAAGTCTCTTCTGGTTTTGGTTTCTTGAGATTATGTAATAACTACTGTCAGTGGTCAATCAGCCAGTATTTCCTAAGTGTGTATCATGTATCAGTCACTGGACTAAGTACTGAGAAGACAAAAGCAGTTCATGAATCCAAGGAGTTAACATTCTAATGGGGTAGACAACCTATAAGTAACTAGATATAAATAATATAGACAGAGTAGACAGAAGACAGTCTGAGAAGGGAAGGCATTAGCAGAGAGGTATCAGGAAAGCCCCAAAAGGTAGAATTGGAGCTAAATCTTGAAGAAAATAGGAAAAAACTAAGAAGTAATGAGGGAAGAGCATTTTTAAAGATGGGAAGACAGTCAATGCAGAGGTACCAAGATTGAAGATTGAATGTTATAATCAAGAGATTGTGAATAGGATACTATAACTTGATCATAAAGCATATGGAGAGAAGAGTGTAAAAAGACTGGAAAGATCAGAAGGGATCAAGTCATTATGGCCTTTAAATGTCTGAGAGTTTACATTGAAACAGAAGTCTATAAGGAGCATTGAAGTTCATTGAGTAATGAGGTGACATGGTCAGACTTTTAAAAAAGTCATGTTGGTCCCTGAATGGAGAATGGATTAGATGAGAGTGACCCAAAGCAGACAGACTACTTACAAGGCTATTGCAATAGGGGGGATATAGGTCTGAACAAGTATAATGAAGGTGTGAGTAGAGAAGGGGAAAGTAGAAGTAACCACGTTTGACAATGGATTGGATATATGGGCTGAGGAAGATGAGTGAGAGGGACAAGTTTGAGGATGGCACTGAGACTTCAAGCTTGGGTGACTTGGGAGGGTAGTGGGGAATGTCATCAAATAGTTTCACATAAAAAAGATTCTCCATGTAATTTGCTTATTTCTTTTTCCTATTCTCACAAGGCTTATGTTTTGTTTTGTTTGAGGTGGGGGAAGGAAAAGGAAAAAAGTGCTTGACAATTAAAAACAACTGATTGAAAAAAATACTCTAGGTGCAAAAAATGTATGCCAAATGAAGAGGGAGAGAAGGAGGTAGAAATGAGAACCTGATTGAGAATTGGAATTTTTCAAAACTCACATAAAGGGATAAAAATTAGTAAGTCAACAGGACTAAAATAATGGACAAAATATTGAGAGAGAGAGAGAGAGAGAGAGACTGCATATTGATGACGTAAGAGTTACAGGGGAAATAAAGGGAAATTTCTTTCCTGTTTCTTTAGGTGATGACCTAAAGGCAACAGGGCTTTACTTAAGTTAGTTCTAGAAGACTAACCATCTTAGTTCAAGATGGTGCATTTGTTTTGTGGTCTCTTCCCTTTCCTTTCAAATCAATTACTAATTCAATAACCGTTATTTCATTAATCCTCAAAAAATTCTCAAGTAAACTGGGGGAATCAACAATGATCTAGTATTTGAAGACAGGGAAACAAATGTTGCATGGAAAAGCAATATTTTTTGAGGAATGAATGAAGATGAGTCAGTTACAGTATTAGAAATAACATGCCAACTTCCTGATTCCCTCTGTGGGCTCATGTGAGCTTTTAAGACTGAATGACTTTAGTGGCCTGTTTGGTTGATTATATCTCTAATTACTTCTTAATACTTTTCTTTCTCCCCACCAGAACAACCTCAATGTGGACAGCCACTCTTTATCAGAGCCCAGCTTCTCACTCACCAGGGGACAACAGAGGGAGTATCCTGACCACCAAGCTGCACACAGGCCATTCCCCAAGCAACGGTTCAGGCAGGAGCATAGTCATACGTCTTTACAGAGAGATGGCCCCAGATCCTTCCTCTTAGATCTACCAAACTTTCCAGATCTCTCAAAAGCTGATATCAATGGACAAAATCCAAATATTCAGGTAAAGTGCTGTGATCAAAAGGTAAAACTATTGGGAGGTAAATGGAGTGTGTGACCCGGTTGTTTTACCAAGTTGCTTCTAAGTCATTTCCCAGCTAACTATGCCTTTATGCATTGTCAAGAACAAAAGTTGATTAGAAAGGGTTGAAGAGTAAAAGAAGAAATAGAAGAAATGAGTATAGACAAGGAGTTTGGCAGAGAAAGGGATGAATGATACATGATGAAAGCTTGAGGGGATGGTAAAATATAGTAGAGTTTTTGTTTTTTTTTAAAGAATGGACCTATTTAAAGACAGGATACAAGAAAAACCAGTAGCTATTGAGAGGGGATCATACAGCCATAGATTCAGAAGTAGAAGGGATCCTAGAGATGATCGAATTATTTTAAAGATGATGAAATGAGACAAAAAGAGGTTAAGTGACTTGCCCTCCTGGTAAGTGGCAATGTTTGAACTCAGAGCTTCCTGACTCCAAGCCCAGTTACAACCTAGCTGCCTAAGCAAAAACCTACAGCAATCAGTGATTAATGGCTGCTTCCTATCCAAGCATATTCAGGATGGTATATCGCTAAATGGTGATCATGGGGCAATCTTCTGGAGAAGATGGAAGGCAATGACTACAAGGACATCTGTAAGCTACAAGGCTTGTTTTGGCAAAGAGTAGGGCTACCTCATTGTCAGAAACTGAAGAAATTTAAGGAGAGAATGGGGATTCTGAGATGAAGTGAAGGGGAAAAGAGGGAGTTCATCATTGAACGGCCCCAGTTGTTTATGTGAGGAACCAGATGAAGAGGATAGCATGAATTTGTAATGTCCTCAGGCAGCCTGGTTATGTGACTTCCTTTAGCTCCACTTAGTAGTATGTGATATGGGGACATTTAAGGGAAGCTTGGTCTTAGTGAGGACTAGTAGATGGAAGGAATCGGAGAAAAAAGGTCCAGAATGAAGGCAAGATAGAATATGAATTCCAGAAGGTAAGCTGAAGGGTGAATAGGATTGTAGTGGGTTTTGGATTAGAAAAAGTTGAGGAATGGGGGGAGGGAGTTATTTTGCTCCTATGTGGCCCCAGATTAAGTAATACAAGTAGAGGGAGAGGAAAAAAAGGGGGAGTAAAGGGTAGCATATTAAAGTGAAAATACCCCTGAGAAAGGTTTCATATCGACTTAAACTCATTCACTATGAGATATGAATGACTGAGAAATTTCCAGAGAGCAGTTTTAGAAAGGAAGGTTATATAGGGGACTGGTGACCTGGAGGAGGGTGACACTAACAAAGTGCATAGTCCAACAGGGGGCTGGAAACACAAAAACCCTGACCTCATCAACTCCACAATTTTGTCTCAGCCAAGCCCTGCTTTGAACCTTAGCTCTCCACTGTGATCTTCCATCACCAGTTTGTCTAATTGCACAGAATAGGGCTTTGGCTCAGTGGCTAATAATAATTTCCTGACCCCCAGCAGATGTTTCCACTTTCATGCTCTCTTAATTTTCAAAGTTACTTTCAGTTCCTTTCAATGAGCTGGGGGTAACTTTGCCCACCCTTTCCCTATCCTCTCTCTCATCAACAAATGCCAGAAATAAGTCAAGGCAGAGAGTGCATCAAAATGAAAACTGGAATGATTGATCACTACTAAATTAGTGGCCGTGTTCTCATGCCTTCTTCTAAAAAAATTTCTGCCAGGTACAATAGGAGTCAAAATACCCTTTCTTAGATCTATTTTGTTTAGGATGCCAGTTTGAAAAATAAATAAACATTTATTAAGTACCTACTATGTGCTAGGCACTATGCTAAGACTGGGGATACAAAAAGAGGCAGAGACAGTCTCTGCCCTCAAGAAGCTTACAATTTAGCAACAAGAGAAAGAGAAATTGAGGAGCTTTTCTTGAGTTCTAAGCAGAACCACAGCTCAACTAAAATAAAACATTATTTATTTACTGCCTATCTGTATGTAAGACACTATACCTAGGCACTCTGGGATATATGAAAACTCTAAGGTCCCAGCTCTTCACAAAGTAATTGACACGGTAACCATGTAAGGTAGCATTTGTGACAATTCAATTCAACAACTATTTATTAAGCACCTACTGTGTTCAGTGAGGTGCAGCATTTCAAAGATGATAGAAGATGGCTATGGACTCAGGAAAATATGGTATCAAATCCCACCTCTGACATATATTAGCACCTTCACCATGAGTGAGTTACCAAAGCTCCCCATGCCCCAGCTAATTCTCTAAAACTCTAAGTTATACATGAATTATTGATATGTATTAAAGAGGGAAGCTAGACAGCATGATGGTTAGAGCACCCAATCTAGAGTCAGAAAGACTTGAGTTCAAATCTGGCCTCAGACACTTAGTGCTGTATGATGCTGGGCAAGTCCCTTAACCCTGTTTGCCTTGGTTTCCCTATCTGTAAAATGAGTTGGAGAAGGAAATGGCAAACCATTCCATTACCTTTGCTAAGGAAACTCCAAATATGACCACAAAGAGTTGGACTGGACCGAAACAAATAACAACTGGAGAGTGGGGTCGAGATTCCACACTGGGAGTTCCTTGCACAGATGAAATCTTAAGTCTGAAACCTTACCAACCAAAAAACAATGTTCTAGGCCTTGAGATTACTAAGACAAAAAAAAAAATCCTGTCCTCAAGAAGCTTGTGGTTTGTTCTTCAGTCCTTTCAGACACTGTGACCCCATTTGGGGTTTTCTTGGCAAAGATACTGGAGTGGTTTGCCATTTTCTTCTCCAGCTCATTTGACAAATGAGGAAACTGAGGCAAACAGGGATAAATGACTTGCCCAGGGTCACACAACTAGCAAGTGTCTAAAGCCAGATTTAAACTCAGGAAGGTGAGTTTTACCGACTCCAGACCCAGTGCTCTATCCTCTGTACCACCTAGCTGGCCCTCAAGGAGCTTAGGTTCATTTAGAAAAAAAGAAACAGACAGATAGATAGATAGATAAGTAAATACAAAGTAATTTAGTTGGATACACTAACCACTGAGCAGAGAGGGTCAGAAAAGGTGTTATGTAGGAGGTAGTCGTTGTACTGAGCCTGAAGGAAGGCTGAAGATTCCACAAGATGCAAATGAAGATGTATAGGAGTGGGAGGTGTGTGACTAGGGAATCAGGACAGTTTGGCTGAAAGCATGAAAGGAGGAATAATATGCAATAAGTCTACAAAACCAGGTTGGAGCTAGAGTTTCTGAACTTTCTCGAAGAAGGGAATGAAGGAAACAAAGCTGAGAGATCAATCAGATTATTGCTGTAGTGTAGGCAGGAGGTGAGTAGGACCTTAAGTAGAGTCATGGCTGACTTGAGGGGAAGGTACCCTTGGATGAAATGTAGTGGAGGTTGATAAGACTTGGCAACTAATTGGATATGTGGGATAAGAGTGAGAAGTGGAAGATAATGCTGAAGTTATGAAAGTGGGAGACTGGAAGAGTAGTGGAGCCTCCAACAGAATGAAAGAATTGGGAAGAAGGGTAGATTTGGGGATAAAGATAAGTACTTTTGTATTGGACTTGTTGAGGTTGAGATTCCTAATGGGACATTGATTTGGGTATATATAGCAGACAGTTTAAGCTAGGTGGCACAGTGGATAAAGACCTGAGTTCAAAAGTGACCTTGGACACCAGCTATGTAATTCTGGCCAAATCACTTTAACCTCTTCCTGCCTCAGTTTCCTCATATGTAAATGGGGGTAATAATGACACCTACTCCCAGAGTTGTTGTGAGGAATAAATGAGTTTTTTAAAAGAGTTTTGCACATCTTAAAGTACTATATAAATATTAGATGTAACTTGAACTGAAGAGAGAGATGAAAGCTATTTATTTCTATATGGAAGACATCTGCATATAAATAGTAATTGAACCAATGACAGCAGATTAGAGCACTGAGACACGTGTAAAGAGAGAAAGGGAAAGAGCCTAAGAGAGAACCCTCTGGACAGAACCCCTAGGCCTAGGGGACAATATATGGGTGATGCTTGATTGCTATTGGAGATTATGGTGTAGGTTGATTATAGAAGGCCTCATGGAGGAGGTGCGCATTGAGCTGAACTTTGAAATATTGGTTAAATAAGATTTCAACAAATGGAAAAGAGAGGAAGAGAAGAGGGAGTCATGAAAAAAAGCAAAGGTGGGGTTCAGGGGACTTTAAGCATATCAGGTTAGGACTCTCTAATAGAATGAAGTGAAATCACCATCTACCTAAATGTTGCTTCTAGGCAATCTTGACTTATTGTAATTGGTTGCATTTTTCAAAATATAAACCCTTCCAGACAATGTTGTCTCTCTAGTATCTACTCTTTCTATTGGGCTGTCTCTGAATAGAAAAACTTCTAAGAAAATAAGATTTATTTGTGTGAGATGAAATCAACAAGGCCCAAACAAAGTTATCTTTTCCCTAAAACCCTTCCCTCTTTCCACCTTCTCTGTTATTGTTGAGGGCACCACTATTCTCCCAGCTAATCAGGCTTACAGCCTTGGCATCATCCTCGACTTCTCTCTTCCATTCACCCAACGTATCCAACCTTTTGCCAAGTCTTGTTTTTTTCTTAACATTTCTCCAGTACATCCCCTTCTCTCTACTTGTGTAGCTGCCACCTTGATGCATGTCAGTATCATTTACTCCTGGAATATTGCAAGAGTTTCCTGGTTGGTCTCCCTCCTTCACGTCTCTCCGCATTTCAGTCAGTCATGCACTGTGTTGCCAAAGTGATCCTCCTAAAGCACAGGTCTGACCATGTTACCCCTCCCCTGCAACCCAGTGAAGTCCAGTGGCTCCTATTATATCTAGCATGAAATATAAAAAACCTGTGTTTGACATTTATACCTTTTTACCACCTGGCTTCTTTTTGTATTTTCCATTTTCTTATATCTTTCTCATCTCTGTGTATTTTACAACACAGTGAAATGGGTCTTCTTGCTTTCCCTCAAATGTGGCGCTCCTTCTCCTGACTCCATACCTTATTCCGAGCTATCGCCCATGCCTCAAATGTTCTCCCTTCTCACCTCCACCTCCTGGGCTTCCCTCAACTCAGCTCCAATCCTATACCCTTCAAGGAGCCAGTTCCAGTCGTGTCCTGACCGCTCTAATTTGCATTGTATGTATCTTATATGCATATTGTTGTTTGCATGGTGTGTCCTCCATTGGAACATGTGTTCCTTGACGTTAAGGATGATGTTTTTGCCTTTCTTTGTATCCCCAGCACTTAGTTTAGGTAATCCCTACTCTCAGAAAGCTAACAGTTGAATGGGGGAGACAGCATGCAAAACATCTATGTACAACCAGCATAGATACATGATACCCTGGAGCTAATCAACACAGAGAATTGAGAAAGAAATACAGTGAGTTCTCCAAAAAATTCCTCCAAAAGGTCCTAGAAAAATGTACCAGATCAATCCTGATTGGGAGATCCAGAATAAAAAAATCAAAATGAGCCATTTCCAAGGATGACAAAGGGAGATAGAGTGGTCTGTGGAAACTGGGAAGGGGATCTGGCCATTCTATACCAAGAAGAGACTGTGCATCAAGGCAAAAATTGGTCCAGATTCTAGGATAGAGGATCCTAACCTTGTTCTAGGTACAGAATTAGGGGCCAAATAGCAGTTCTGTGGCTTACTATCCAGTTCCAAGTCATAAATCCAGGGCTGAAGGAAGAGGGGTGGAAGTTTAGGGTTAGAAGTAGTTGGTTGTTAGCCCTAGGCCGTATTCTGAGCAAGAATCAAATTCAAAAGGAAGCAACAGCAGTATGACTGACCCCTGGAGCAGAGCAGGTTCTTAGCTCCAGTCCCCAGTCCAATCTGACTCTTGCAGAGGAATAAGCAGGGTAGGAATCCCAGATCAAAGGGAAGCCTACAGTTCTCTGGCTCTGAAACAGCAATGCTTTCCAGCTAGCTGATAATAGCTGAATACATCAGTAGTCTTCTGTTGTGCACACCCAAAATCCAGGTCAGGAACTTAGAAAGCTCAGACCAGGGATTCATTGATCAGATTTTTGCCCTGGATCAGACCACAAACCGTCCCTCAGATCCTGGAGTAACATAATACCATAATCCAAGAAAGCAACACCAGAGCCAACCCAGATATTTCTTACACAAGTGCATAAAGCCTAGCCCTGACATAAAGTTCAAAGTCAGCAAGTAGGCCAGAAGAACAAACAAACGAAAACAAATCCCATAAAACACAGTTACAGAAGGGGGGACACTCAAGACTTGAACTCATGAGATAAGAATGATTCTAAAACATCTACTAGCAAAGCTTCAAAGAAAAACACAATTTAAGCACAAATTAAACTCCTCTAAGCAAGTATTTAAAAAAAAATTAGAAGATTGATTTATAAATGAAATGAGGGTGCAAGAAAAAAAATTGGAAAAGAAATGAGAGTTATGGAAGAAAGAATTGGAAAAACAGTTAATAGCTTAGCACCAGAGGCACCTTACTCAAGCAACAATGCCCCTGAAAATTAGAATAGTCCACATAGAAGCCAAAGACTCCATGAAAAAACAAGAAATATTAAAACAAACTAAAAATTCTGAAAAACAATAGAAGAAAATATAAGGTTATTTCATAGCTAAAGCAAATGATCAGGAAAAACATCAAGGAGAACAAATTTAAGGATCATTGGACTACTTAAAAGCCATGACCAAAAAAGAAAAAGTCTAAACATTGTATTTCAAGAAATCATAAAGAAAACTGCACAGATCTTTTAGAATCAGTGGGCAAAGTAGAAAGGGAAGGTTAAAGGAATATAATAGATGGGGAACAAAAAGGAAAATTAGGAAAAAAATATGCTGTAATCTGGAGGTGGAGGTAGAAGTCCGTACAGACAAGGAGGAAGCGATGAGGAATGAGGGGAAGAAGCATCTAATTCTTGAATCTTACTTTCATCTGAACTGGTCAAAGGAGGGAAGGATACACATATACACACACAGAGTTGAATACAAAAATATATTTCACTCAACAGGGAAATAGGAGGAAAATGGGGAGAAGGGGGAAAGAGGAATTAGAGGGAAGGTAAATTAAGGGACAGATTAGTTTTAAACAAAACAAACTCTTAAGTACAAATATAGTTATAGCTCTTTTTGAAGTGACAGGGGTTTTGTTTTATTTTTTCTTAGTTGTTAGGGAGAGAAAGGGTGGGTTTTTGATGTCTGAAAAAAAATAAAATGAAAAAAACAGAGGGAAGGCATTAACATTAAGGGAGATTAAAAAAACCTTAAGTTACAGACTGATAATGGCTCTGAATCAGATACTTAAGATTCAGTTCAGTCATTTTTTCAGTGATGTCCAATTCGTTTGTGACCCCCCATTTGGGGTTTTCTAGGCAAAGATACTAGAGAGATTTTCTACTTCATTCTTCAGCTCATTTTATATATGAGGAATCTGAAACAAACAAGGTAAAGTACTTATTCATGGTCACACAGCCAGTAAGTGTCTGAGGCCAGATTTGAACTCAGGAAGGTGAGTCTTCCTGACTCCAGGCCCAGCACTGTATCCATTGTACCACCTAGCTGCCCCAATGAGCTAAGGGTAGTGTAAAATATTACCAAATACTAAAACAAGCTACTGAAAAGAAGGAAAGTGGGAACAAGAGTGGGGAGGGTAGAAAGGGGAAGTTAAGAGGTTCTTAAATACACAGAATTATAGCCAAGAACTTAGATTGAGATTTCTTGGCTTTCCTCCTCTCTCTTCCCCTAAGCCTAGAAGCTGGTACAGCCTATCCAGAATTTATTTAGGTGCATTTTACATGAAATCTGGATTTTGGGGCACGAAGTGGGTATAAATTTACTTGCTCTAGCGTTCACAACTGAGAAACTTTCTTTTCCAAAGAAAGCAGGAGATGACAAACAAGAATGGACCTAATTTTTGCACACCTAATCAATCTGTCTGTATGAGAAATATCCAAAGTGGCCAAGATTACAAGTCATTTTTCATCCTAATAAGCTGTTTTGTTTAGCTGAATATGAAGTGAAGAATGCTTTGGAAACATTCCTGCTTATGGCTGGAGGTGAAGGAACAGAGCGGAATTAGGGAAGAGGAAAGGTTGGAGGCAGTATAAAAGGAGTAATGGGAGAAAGGGAAGAAAGGAGAAAAGGAGAGAGGAAAGAGAGATAGGAAGGGAGAGGGGGAAGAAAAGAGAGAAAAGGAAGGGGAGAGACAGAGAGGAGAATAGGGTGGGACTAAATCTCAAAAATAGCATAGAGTGTGAGAAGGCTTAATTCAGCTGTTCATACTTATTTAGTGGCAATCTCAGAATTCAGTTTCCTTTTGCCTCAAATTATGAAGGTATGGCTGCTGATATGATACTCATAGAAATAGTTAGCACTGATCTCTTTGTGGTTTGTTGTTCCGTCCTGTCGGACTATGCAACACTATACGAAGTTATCCTGGCAAAGATACTGAAGCAGTTTACCATTTCCTTCTCCAACTTATATTTACAGATGAGGAAACTAAAGCAAACAGGGTTAAGTGACTTACCCAGGATCACACAGCTAGTAAGTGTCTGAGGCTGGATTTGAAGTTGGTTCTTCCTGACTCCAGGCCCAGCAGTCTATCTATTATGCCAACCTTCAGGCATATCTGAACAGGTTCATGTTACACCTGTGATGGCTTTAAGTGACTATATTTACAGTCTCATTTTCTCATTCCCTGGGAGGAAGAAATGTGTACATCATAATTCTCTGAAGATTTCACCTGTCAAAAGATGTTTGAGTTTGCATTTCTGTGATTCTTTCATGAGTACTACTTTTGAGGTTATGGCCAGAGAATGGGTTGTGCCATTTTTATGAGTACTGCCACATTTTCTTAGGTCACCATTAGGGACAACTGAGATAATCAAGTTGCCAAAAGAATATTGGTTGCCCCAAGGCTAGCAGAGTAAAGATTACATCATTTCAAAACAAAAAGGCACTTGGCCGAATAGACTGGAAACACAGATGATAGTTGCCCAGATACAATTAAAATTAAAAATATGGGCAAGAGTCAATAGACACCCCCTTTTCCTACCCTTTCCAGCTGTGCCATCCTATTTTTCCCTGATACAGTTCTTATGTCTGTTTATTTGCCTTCTGATGACCCGTCGGACCTTAAAAAATTTTTTGAACCCAGTTTCTGGCTTCATGTCTGTGGAAGATCACAAAAGAATAGTCGTTGAGCATTGGTCAGTCAAGAAAGAATGGAGCAGCTGCTGTTTTACCAGCCTTGGGGCTGCTTATGCACAGAGATCCATCCAGTGCAGGCTGGGGCTGCTTCAGAGCTGGCCTGACCACTGGGGTGGCGGCTGCAGCCGAATGCACCATTGCACTTGAGTAAACCAATTCCCTGGTGGTCCTTTAAAATATGAGGTGCATTTTAAAAGGGGGTGATATATTTCCGTGTTGGCAACACTCTCCCCTTCCTCACAGCTCCACTCTTTTGTTGAAATTCACTGGTTTGACACATGGTTGATTCAGCAGGGCCCAGTCAAAGCATTTCCTTCCTATGTGAAGCAGAGTGAAGCCAGGTGAAGGGGTTTATCAATGAATCCTTTTCCATTACCAATGCCCCCCCTTTTCTGTCCCTCTTTCCTTGGCGACCTGCCCTCTCCCTTCCTGCCCCCACCAAGTCCTTACTTCTGATGGGGAGCCCAAGCTTGGAACTTGATACTCCACTTTCAACTAAACTTGCTCACTCCCTTGCCCCTCTAGTTTCTAGAAAGATTTCCCACGCTCTGTATTATGGCACAATTGGGAAGGGGGTAGGAGGTGGGGTGGGAGGAGGAAACATAGGTCTTGAAAGGCAGTTGTTTTCCCAAATCTGCTGGCCCCTCCGAAACTGCCTACACCTTTCCAAGATGAAACTGGCAGACAGAAGGAGGACAAGGGAATACCCCAGTCCTGTTCTCCTTCTAGCCTTTAGGGAGAGTGATACTGAATAGGACACAACCTCATATCCCTTTGTAGTTTTGTTTTATTTTTTCCCCAAATAAGTCAAGCAGTCTGTTTTTCAAATTAATTAGGTCTCCTCGTTAATAGTCCCAAGCCTGGCTTTAGGGCAGTGGAAGTCGTAGGTTGGAAACAAAAAAAACTAAGTGCAAAATAAAATTAAGTCACCTTAAATTGCTGAATTGACTCACCATATTAAATTTGACACAATAATAAAAGTTAATTTTTTTTTAAAACAACATTTAAGAAAGAAAGTAAATCACCTGGGACCGATTTACTTGAACCATGGTACTGACTTGGCTTTTAAGTATTCAACTGATTGTCAGATAGCAAATCCCAAATGAAAAGACAAAATCCCTAAAATAAACTTATAATTAGGTTTAGGGCATTGACTCATTGCTACAGTAGCTTTTAACTACCAAAACTTTCTCTTTTCTGAAATGATCTCAGATTAACATTCATTTAAACTAATATACATATTTTCTTCTATTCTCTTCATTGAAAAGGATTTATAAAAAAGACACCAGCCATCCAAATGTTTTCTTTTTTGCTGCTAAAATGTATTTACATAGCCACAAGGCTCTTAGGCTCCACACCGTACAATCAGATGAGTCAGACTACAACACTCCTAGTACTTTTGATTCAGATTTCCTCTCTGGGAGAGACAGGGGGAATCTATTTTGGAATGTCAACATGGACCACGAATCTTAAATAAGAGCCTGAAATTTTCCTTAAGCAGTTGAAAAAGATAAAGATCTAGAGCAACAAACTTTGCCTTTTATGTCTCACCCAAATATTGTTCTCACTGGTATAGTGAAAGTTCCATTGTCAATCAGTTTTGCACCTACTAAGTGCCAGGCACTGTGCTAAACTCTGGGCATACAGAAAAGACAAAAAGCAGAGTCCCTGTTCTCAGGGAGCTCACAGTCCAATGGGGAAGGCAATATGCAGTCAGCTTGTGTACATATGGAACTGGGGGTAATCTCAACCTGTTGAGTATAATCAGTTTTCTTTCCTGAATCTGTTCAATGATTTTTTTCTACCAGAATTTTTCAGAAATGGGCCCTAGAGTGGCGCTGTCATTTTGGGGACAGAATAATATATGTGACACTTGAAGACATAGTCTAGTTCTCATCCTATTGTGATCACCATGTGATCTGAAGGAATTCATTTTCCCATTCATCAAAATGAGGCCTGTTTTCTCCTTACCTGATAGATATATTTAGACGATCAACAAGATGTTAGATCTTTATCCTCTTTGAAGGAGTGTGTGTATATTCCTTGTGGTGTGAGTAGTAATGATGAAAACAGCCCCCAGTGAATGGTTACCCTTTCCCTTTAGAAGACCCTTCTGAAAAGAAAGGAGACAAAGTGTTTTTTTCTAAAGGACTTCCATATTCAAGAGGTGGGAAGAAGCCAGAGAATTACATAGGATTCTCCAATGCATCTCTTGGCTTTGGAGGACAGGACTCCCAGACAGAATTGTCAGAATTGTCCAGACTAGTACACAAGGTGGGTAAATTCCCTTGAGGATCTGAGAGATTCTGCCAAGAGTTGCATTGTTTGAGAGTTCTCTAAGAGCTTTGGTTCTTGGACTTCCTTCACATGTGGTAATGGAGGAGATGAATACAAGATGTATTTGTAATAAAAAATGTAATTGGGTTAAGGAGAAGAATAAGAATTAAGAACGCTTGGTGCCTCTATCGATACTGGAAATCTTCTGTACTTTGACACAAACATTAAGCTCTCCACATTTATTGTTTCAGCTAGCAGTGTGCTCTGTAAACAAGAATTTTGACACTGAAGAAATAGGTAAATAGTGACAATAAGTAGTACTGGACTGGTGAAATCAGAAGAGATGTGGATTCAAATCCAGAGTATATGGCTGTGACATTTACTGGCTTTGTGTAGTTGGGCAAGTTACTTAGCCAACTCTAAATTACTGCTTCTTCATCTGTAAAATGGGGTTAAGTGCCTTCTGTCCAAGATTCTGAGGTTTAATTGAAATAATGTATCTAATGCTTTTTGTGAAATGTAAAGCACTCTGTCAGCAGTTGTAAAGGTATGGCTCATTTCATCTGCAGCATGTCTTAAAAGTGCAATTTTAAGCTTTAATAATTTAAGAAGTATAAATTCTACACACTATACAAAAACAACATTGGAAAGACTATTTAAAGTTTAAAATATTGCTATTTAAAAATTAATATTCCACATAGCTACTGTCTTAGGTTATGTAGTACTCTAGTAAGTTTTTAAAATTTGTAAATATTTTCATCACTAAATTTTTCATCACTACACTAAGGCTTAGTGACTGAGAAAGGGAATTGTATTTGTAAGCCAAGCCTCAGGATCATCAAAAGAATGAAGTTTTGATGCATATGTGACAGTTTTGACATGATTATAGAAGAAAAGCCTAATGGAGATAGATCAGATGATCAAGGTAGTCAAGCAAAAGGACCCCCACGATCCAACCACTGGTCTAAGTGTTGCCTTGAAACTTGTCATTTATCATGCATGTAATGCATAATAACAGAATGAATGCCTCATCTTGATAAAATTAAAATTTTGTTATTCAAAATTAAAAGAACTTAAGAGTGTAAGGGAAACATGAATAATTAATCTTTCAAATAATGCTTTTATGAATTTGTAGGTTTCATATTTCTGAAGATGTTAAAGCTTGAAAAGTACACTAAGACTTTTGGGACACCCTGCATTTTCAATGGTTTAATAAATACATAAAATTAATGATCTTGCTAATGAAGAATCTCTAATAATGACTGAGCAAAATTTTAGTTTAAAATCAGTCTCTTTTTAAAAAAATACTATTGTGAAATTTCCATATTGTTAATTTAATAAGGGGAAAGAAGGATCCTTAGTTTGTTTTTTTTTTAATTTATTTGGGAAAGAGAGGGTGCAAATAAAAGGAAAAAAAGAAAACTCTAAACTACCGAGATGTAGTCATTGATGTAACAACTGGAGTAAACTCTTATTTTGCTATTTGTTGCACGGCCAACCAACAAACCTATTTTGTTTGGATCTGTGTCACAATTCTAAACACATGGATTGACGGTAATAGCTTTAAACATGAAATTGTTTTTATTCCCAACTTGGAGAAATTGCAGGGCCTGTTTTGTTGAAGTAATCACTTTGACTCCAGTCTGCATACAAATGTAATACCAAACCATTGGGCACAAGTCCACCTTATCTCCTACCCAGAGACTTCTTTTATTACCACAATTGCAGGTTTGTATGGCTCTGGCCGTCTAGGCCTGCTGCAGTCTCTTAATAACCTCACAGTCACTGCATCTCAATTGTTCCATCTGTAGTCAAAGGGGAACAAGGTTGTAAATGCAAAGTTTTATATCACCAGAGAGGAAATATGTGCATTGTCCTGTAACTGCCCGACTTGGTTCTGCACTACTGAACTGCAACGATTCTTTGGCTCTAGCCTTTTCCACTTCCTGGGTTATGTTCTCCACCCCATCCCTCCTCCCCACCCCCTGCCACTAATTGCAGATAGAAACAATAGGTACTGAAATATATTTTTTTTTGTTCCTTCTCTTTTCTGGGTATCTATAAAAAGAATCTAAAGTCTAATGTATAGAAAAGATGCTAGGCGTTAAAGCAGTGTGACAGTTCTGACGTTACCCTCCTCTTGGGTACCAGTGTAACACCTGATTTACAGATTTTTTGTATTTGAGTGAGAAAGAGGCATTATATGGCATTTGACAAGCAACCTAACCAATGACCCACTTTCGTGGATTTTTGTGCTATATTGAAATGTTTTAGGATAGTTTTTTACTATATTTCTGCGATTAGTCTTACATCTCTTGGCACAAATATCTTGCTCTCAATCTCTGCCTATGCTAGGTCCTATAAAGAAGATTATTATTTTGAGGCAGATGCTTCTGCATTTGCATAATCATGGAGGGGGGAGTGTGGGGTGAGAACCTGGGGACAGAAAACTCCTGCTGTTTCTTTCCATGCCTTCATTGACAAGTTCCTCAGAATGTCATCATCACCAGTACCATTAATTACAGTCATCATCATCCTCATTTGGCCAGAGCACTTCACCTAAGGAGAAGACAAACAGTAAATCTAACAGGGTAGTCAGACAGGGGCTTTGTTTGTTTGTGGAAAGCCTTATAATGTCAACGACACTACGTCTTCCATACGTGTCAAGAAGCATTATTAGAGGCTTATGATGCACCAGGGGCTGAGAACAGAGGTACAAGCAAAAAGAAAGACATACTTGCCCTCAGTAAACTTACATGCTAGTGGGGAAAGACTACACATAAATGGGTGCTGAAAAGGAAAGGGGAGAAAAGAAAGAAGGCATTTGTACAGTCATAGAGGAGAAGTCTAGAGAGTCAGGAGCGGAGCTAGGAGAGGAAGGAAGGACTGGGCATGGTGATGGCCTGGGCATTTCCTCCAAATGGAGGTTCTGGGAGGAACTTGCCAGATAGAAGATGGGGCCTCAGGGGTAAAAGGATCTTCCAGGATGAGAAGCTTTCTGCAGAGTGGAGAAGTTTGGAGAGTCAATAGAACCAGGAAAGAAATTAAGGAGACATTTTCTCCCTGATGACATTTTCTCTCCCAGGTCTCAGTGAATTCACAGTTTCCCACCTGGTGAGTTTCATGAGCAAGCAAGGATCATAACTAGCCTATTCGAATAATTTAGCTGGGAATTTCAAAGCAATATAAAGCCTGTTCCAGTCAACACATTTCCCCCTTTTTAACAGAAAGGGGAGGGGCCGTTTGTCTCACAGATGGACAAACACTAGTTTGGCTGGACATCTCATGACATCCTCAGAGGTTGGGTTAAAGCAAAACTGAAAAGGCATCTGCCTAGCACAGCTTGCCTTTATTATTTTGGAGTGCGTGTTTCATATTCATTTACACATAACTCATCCAGAGTGATGTTGCAAGAGCTGTGTGATGTCCAAAGAAGCCCAAAGAGTCTTTTGAACAAGCCTCAGTAAGCTGATTGTCTCTAAGAGCCAAGAGGCTCCATTCTGTCAGCCCTGTGGCTGTGGCAGGATGGGCTTAAAAGTGCAGAAGCCTTAACTTGTGGGCAGGTTCTAACCTTGGCACTTCTACCTGCCCTGGCTTCAGGGGCTTCGTTCTGGAATTTGGCATCACTAATCTGTGATGAGCTGTAGCTGCAGGGTAAGAGCCATCACCAAGGAGTCGAACACTTATGAAATTGTGCCCAGATCTCTAACTTCCTGGGTCTTTTAGTTGCAAATCTAAGTTTTAGACCAGAGATCAGCCACTCTGTACCTTTGTATTCTACCACTGGGGCTAGATGGAGTCTATGGGTGGTATGGGGCCACAAAAGGCCTGCCATTCAGTATGAATGAATGAAAAAAAAAAACATTTATTAAGTGCTTGCTGTGTGTGAAGCACTATGCTAAGCCTAGGTAATAGAAACAATCCCTGCTCTCAAGGATCTCATATTCTAGTTGGGGAAGGGTAGACAGACAACATACAGGACAGTTCACCTGAAATGGGGATGGAAGGGTCCAGGACAAGTAAGGAGCAGGGACCTTGAGGCCCAGCAGATGACAATGCCCAGGAGTTTGCAGGGTCCAGTAGCAGGGCAGGTAGCTTCAGTAGATCCAGTACTATAGACCACCCTGCATTAGCCCCATATTTCAACTTCCACCAAGTTTTGAATTTCATTAGTGATGAAACCAAAACCTATCTTTGTATATCTAGGAATCTCTTAACTAATAAGGTGTTCCTAATTTCCCTCTGCAATAACAAGTTTTATATCATAGAAACATCAAATTTTTACTACCAGGGAACTTTAAAAATTTAATTCCTTATACAAGTGAGGAAACTGAGGCCTTAAATAATTGTGACCTGCCCAAGTTCAACCAACTAGGAGATAAGGCTAAGCCCTGAGTCTCTTGATTCCCAAACCATTGTGCCTTTCACTACAACATACTGTTTCCCAAGACCCTCACTCCCTAGAGATGTGAGTTGGGATAATGAACCCTCACTCTCTGCATGCTTTGAATCCCCCAGGTTACCATAGAGGTTGTTGATGGTCCAGACACAGAGTCAGAGAAAGACTTGCACCCAGAAAACAAGCCCAGCTGGCCAATCCCATCACCTGATTGGCGTAATTGGTGGCAGAGGTCTTCCACCTTGACAAGGGTAAACAGTGGTGACCAGGACTACAAGTTTGATAGCACTACAGAAGATAGCAACTTCCTCAACCCCCCCAGGGGATGGGATCGCCATGCCCCAAGCCATCGGACTTTTGAAACCAAAGAACAGCCAGAATATGGTGAGTTTTCATTCAGTGTTATACAACTATTTAGGGGAGGAAATGAGAATGATGAGACATTATTGACAGAGAGCCAAGTAAAACACAGTTTACAATATGTGGCTTTTGTTCATTTGTGAAGCATACCTCATAAAGACTTAACTTAACAGAAGCCCCAGTGAGACACTAGCAAGCCACATTTCTCTGGTAAGACTTTAGTTTTAAAATATATACCAATTACCCTGTGAAGGAAGCATTTTTTTTAGCTAGGGTTCTTTCGGGTTGTTTCTGTTTTCCGAAGGAAAATTGAGTTTCATATCTAACAGTGGAAGACTAAATTGATGTCTTACTGTAAAAACTCATGCTAAAAATAATTTAGTTACAGTAGAACCAGTAAAGAAAATTTATCCTATTTCTTCCTTTGCCTGGGCCATGCTATAGGATGGTTTATATTGATTGCAAGTAGAGGAATACTACTTAAGTAATTTTGTGTATGTATGTGTCTTACATGTTTACGCTAACATGGCATTTCAGATTGGTAGCCAAGGAGTATAGGATATATAATAGCTCATCCCAAAGTTTCATTTTTGCCACATGTCATACAGCCTATGACATATGGGTAATTCCTGATTCTAAGTGTCCCATCAGCGGGCATTTACAAGCACATACTACTCAGCTGATAGTGCTGTGAGGCATACAAAAGAATTTAAAGATAGAGGACCTGCCTTCAAGGAGCATAATTTCATACTGAAACATAACACCAAAATGTGACAAATGTTATAACGAATGGTGTAGACTAAAACAACTGCAGTTTAGAGGAGAGGGAGAATGGAGACCAGCATCATCAGAAAGGCTTCATCTGATATGTGGGACTTAAACTGCTATTTGAGAGAGAGGCAGCATTTTTGATCATCAGAACGAAAATGAATTCGACCAAAGATTATCGCAGAAACTTTCAAACAAAAATTAAAATGCACTGCTTATTAAAAGAGAAGGCTTCTTGGAGGGGATGGAAGCAAAGGTGAAGAATGTAGGTGGCATAGGGGTTAAAGAAATCAATGAAAACAATTTTTGAAAAGAATACCTTGCAAAGCAGGAAACAGAAGAGTTTCTAGGCATGACATATGAGTCTAAAGTTGATTTCACAGGACCTCAAAGTGGAATGGGAAGCTAAAGACCATCTAATACAACCTTCTCACTGTACAGATGAGGTGCAAAGAAGTTTAGTAATTTTTTCATGGCTGTATAGGCAATCATAAATAATAGATTTATTATAAATCACGTCCAGGTCCTCTGACACCATACCCAATATTCTTTTTGTTACACCAAGCTGTCTCCTGTCACATATTCTTTTATTATTACTATATATCCCAACAACAAAACATCAACATCTCAACTAATACTGCATCAAAGATGACTTCCTCAGGTTTCCAAAGAAGTCAGTACAAAAAAAAAAAAAAGAGTCCCCAAACCACAAATGTTTGTGCCACAAATTAGCATACTTCTCCTGCAAATGTCCTTAAACATGTCCATGATCAGAATAACCCCAAGAATTTTCAGAATAGTTCCAGAGACACAGAGAAAAAAATGGAAGAAAATCATCTAGCTCAGACTTTTAATAGTTTCAGGCTTGTTGACTGCAGTGTTGAATTTATCATTTACCATAGCACGCATCATAGTTTCAACACTTGGGGCTTGTCTTATAAAGTGATTTACTAATTATTTTTAATTAACCTGTATACTCTTGAGGAAATTTATAGGTAGGGATTTTGATCTGAGAACCATTCAAGAAGTTTCATTTCTACTTGAGATAAGCAAATAGCTGATAAAAGTGAAGTAATTCTGAAGCAGTTTATGATAGCTAAGAATCTAGCTATTAACATTTTGTAAATATTTTTGTTTTGAAAATTTTGAAAAGTTTTGCAAGATAACTTTGATCTTAAAAAATTTAGTTATGGACATACGACCATAAACTCTAAGAAGGTCCATCCACCTAGATCCAAGCAGCCTTGGGTCTAGGGGTGGAGAGACAATTTCATTAATATAAATATGCTTAAAGATATATGTGTATAACATTCTACGACTAGACGTAGTTACATAATATAATAATTGTAAGATGTATTGCATAGTATTTGGCAGGTTACAAAGTTGAATCGTGTAACAATTCTGATGTTGGAAGTGATCTCAGGGTCTTTTAAATTCAATGCAAATCCCAAAAAGAAATCCTCCTATAACACACCTGCCAAACAGTCAGTCATTTCCAGTCTGCTGGAAGACCTGCAATGAGAAGGAACCTATCCACCTCTCTCTAAAGCTCATTGCACTTTTGGAAAGATTTGTTAGGAAGTTTTTCCTGACATCAACCTAAATTTACCTCATTGAAACTTCCACCCACTGCTCCCTGTTTCTGTCCTCCACAGGCAAACTGAAAAAATCTAAACCCTTTTCCACATCTAAACCCTTTTCCACATAACAGCCCTTCAGATACTTGAAGAAAGCCATCATGTCACTCCAGGACTTCTCTTCTCCGGGTTACACATCCCTAGTCCATTCAAACTATTTTCATATGGCATGGAATAAAAGACCCTTTACCATCTTGGTTGCCTTCTGCTGGATATTCTCTAAGTTTATCAATGTAATTTCCTAAGTTGGGGTGCCCAGAACATAACAATGCAGATGTAGTCTGATCAGAGCAAAGTGCAGTGGGACTTTCTCCTCCTTATTCTTAAAAGCTGTGACTCTCTTAATGAAGACCAAGGTTGGCTTCCTTGGCTTCCACATCACACTATTAACATTGAGCTTGGAGTACACTAAAACTCAAAGATTTTTAGACACTGCTAACCATGCCACCCCATCTTATATTTGTAATGTAGTTTTTTTAACCAAAATGTTTGAATTTATATTTATTCCCATTGAATTTCTTCTCAGATTGAGACCAATATTCTTGCTTATAAATTTCTTTTCAGATACTGACTCTGTTTATTTAGTGGCTATTTCTACTAGCTTTTGTCACCTGCAAATTTGGTAAACATTTCACCTCTACCTCTCCAATTCATTGTAGTTTTACAGAACTATGCACAAATCTGAGGGGGTGGGGTGCAATCCAATGGAGGTTTCCAGCTGAGCTGTCACTGAATCATTCATGACTGCCCTTTGAATCCAGCCATTCAACCAAATCCAGATCCACTAACTATGTATCATCAACCCACATTTGTTCATCTTTTCCATAAGACTGGTATGAAAAACTTCAGCAAATGTTTTGGCAAAATCTTGGTAAGCTGTATCTGTGGCAACTTAATAACCCTAAACCCAATAAAGGAAATAAAGTTTTTCTGGCATGACTTATTCTTGATAAACCCATATTCACTAGCTCTTTCCAATGGCTACTTCCTCATTTAGGTATCTATTACCTATTTCTTTAATGATCATTCCTAGAATTTTCCTAGGAATCAAAGGCCAATCATTGGCCTTTCGTTTACTGACTCCTTTCTTTTTACATATTTTTTGAAAATTAGAACACTGATCAACACAATGATCCACAGTTCCAAAGGACTCATGACAAAAAAGCTATCTACCTCCAGACAGAGAACTGATGGACTCAGGGTGCAGATAGAAGCACATTACTTTTCCTCTTTCTTTTTGTTTTTCTTCTGTTGTTAGAACATGCCTGCTTTTTGTGGGGGAAGAAAATTGCAACATTTCCCCTTTTTCAGTTTGATAGTACATCTTCCATTTTCCATGACCTTCAAAGTTATCACTGACAATCTGAGCAATCACACCTGACAGTTCTTTTAGTAGGTGATGTCAGTATTCCTCTGTCTCAGGTGATTTAAATTCATCAAAGGCATCTAGATGTTCTCTTACTATAAATCTCCTTACTTGTCTTGGGTGTTATCTGCTACCTGTTAACCATTATTGTATGTCATTTACAGGGCAAAGGTCATTCTCCTTTACAGAGGAAAGAGAAGCAAAATAATAATTAAGCAGCTCTGCCTTCTCTCTGTTGTCAGCTATCATCATCCCATCCACCCCCAACTGTCCTATCTCTTCTTTTATCCAACACGACAAAAATAAAACACCTTCATCTTTGTTCGGCTTTTGCTTGCCAGCTCATTCTGAATTTACCATTCCTGATACTAATTTTTTTATTCATTGTTAACTGTCCTTGTTCCCAAATTCTGTACCTATTTTTTTTTTTAAATCAAAACAAACAAAACCTAAGTTGGCTGTTGAGACCCACGTTCATCTACATTAGTCTCTTCAGACAATTCACAGTCACAGAATTTTAGAGGTACCTCCGTGGCCACCCAGTCCAGCCCGCACACACAGATAAATCCCCACTAAAACATACCTGCTAGATCACCTAGCCTCTGCTTGGAGACTCCCATTTTTTCTCCTTCTCACAACTGTTTCCCTTGGTATAATTAGGATTTCATTTTTGAGTTTCCTTTTCCTCCTTGGCTGACTTCACTTGTAGAATTTTTAGTCCTTATAGTTCAGCCTTCTTTTGAACCCTATAAAATCTGTTCCCCACAGATCTAGGGTGCATGGCAGATGACACTTGATTTTTTTCTTCATCTCAATCAGAAACTTGAAGAAGGGGTGGTCATATGCTCCCAAGGTTCCTTTCATTTACACTTCTGTAGCTCATTTTCCTTGTTAGTAAGAATCATACAACGGTCACTACAATTATCATAATTAGTCTAATAATAGTAGCTCCCATTTCCTTAATTTTCAAAGACTCACAAAGAATTTTATGTAGATTATCTCATTCAGTTCTCATAAAAATTCTGTGATTATACAGATCCATTATACAGATGGAGAACCTGAAATTCAAAAAATGTTAAGCAGATTGTCAAAGGTCACAAGCCTAGTAAGTGGTAGAGACAGGTCTTTGGATTCCCAATCCAGAATTCATAGAATAGCAGAACCTTTTAGCTAGAAGGGATCATAAAGATCATTTAGAACATTTTACTTGTGAGTATACTGAGACCCAGAGAGTTTAAACCACCAGCCCACGGTCACACACCTAGTAAGTGGCAGAGTCAGGTCTCTTAAATGTCAGTGAACTTTCTCCTATATCAAACTGCTTTTCCTTTTAGGTGATTTCTACCCCATCAGGTGAGTTAAGAGAGTCAAGTGCCTTCAGCTGCCCTAACCATCGCATAGAAGTCTGGTACCTGAAACATGCTGTGTGTAATAGGATAGATATTTTTTAAATCTCCAAAAGGCATTTGTGAAACAAAAGTCACATCCTGTTCTAAAGTGGCCTATTTTTATTCCTTTACTATGTTCTTTGACTTTTACTTAAATGAGACAACTATTGTCTTTTAAAATTATAAAGCACTATATAAATGAAAGATTATCCCTATGTGAATTTGCTGTTTTAAGTAAACATCTGTGATAGGCAAGAGAATGAAGCAGGACTGATTTTATATATAGTGACAATATTATAAAGCCAATGCTGTCCTTCTAGCTGTTTCCAGATTCAGAAATTCCCATTCTGTCTTACAAAATCATTAGACAAGCACAATCTCCAAGAAAAAGGTATTTTCATTGACGTTCATATACTGTGGCTCTCCTCTAAAAAAGTTAAAACTGTTCAGTCTGTGAGTAATGTGTGTGTATATGGGTGTGTGCACATAAATGTGCATAAGGTACATTCTCCTTGGATTTTCTGCCTGACACATGGGGGACTGTGCAGTACTAATGCCCCAGGGACACCTCTGTGTTTGTGGTAGGATTCTGTTAGTTAAGAAGGTGAGCAAGAAGAATTTTGTTCAAATTCCCACTCTGTTGTTTACTACCTATGTAACCTTGGTTGTTATTATCCAGTCTTTCCAGTAATGTCCAGCTCTTCATGATCCCACTTGGGGGTTTCTTGGTAAAGATACTGGGGTAGTTTGCCATTTCCTTCTCCAGCTCATTTTATAGATGAGGAAACTAAGGCAAATAGGGCTAAGTGACTTGCCCAGGGTCACACAGCTAGTAAGTGTCTGAAACTGGATTTGAACTCAAGTCTTCTTGACTCCAGGCCCAGCACTCTTGACCTTGGGCAAGTTATTTTATCCCTCTAGGACTATAAAATGAGGGGGCTAGACTAGATGATCCCCAAAGTCCTTTCTAATTCTAAAACCTATGATAAAGGTAAAACAAGTCACTCGCCAACCACAAGTCACACTTTTATAGCACAGCATTTACCTCACAATGCCCCTAGGAAGAACAAGCATTATTAGCCTCATTTTACTGAAGAACCTGATGGCTGTCATAGAATGTGGAGAGATCTAAAATTAAGATCACTTAATCTCCATAGGATAAATGACTTGACCAGGGTCACATGACCAGTAAGTGTCAGGGCCAAGGTTCACACTAAGATTGCTCTTACCATTATTTTATCAAGTTGACTCCTTAACTCTGCTCTTGCAGAATATGTGTGGTCCTGTACTTTTATTTTTGCTTTAATAAGTAAAATGAAGTAAATAAGTATATGCAGACAAGTAGGTATTGGGGAGAGAGAAGAAGGGAGACCAAAATAGCCTGATATCGTAGCAAGAAGTTTTAAATACTTGTTTTAGTTATGCAATTAGAAAACTTAATTCTATACAACAGAAAAATCAAAGTTCAGAAAAAATTTCTTTTGTTAGGGGGTTGAAGAGAGGGGGATCTTCATATGGAGGTAGTGGTGGGCAGTCCATGACGGGGTTGTTTTCCTCTCATGAGCAGAAAGCAGGACATAGCCATAAAATGCCTCTTCACCCTACTTAATGCTAAAGATTCTCAGCTGCCAAGAATCAAGAGGAGAAAATTCCTTTTTTTGAAATAGCACTGCCCTTAGGAACATTGGAAGGCTATGGGGCTGGCATCAGGCCTAACTCTCAGGTAGAAACACGTGCATTCCATTCTTTCTGTCTATGTAATGCCAGCCCCAATGATTTGTTAGCTTTGTATATTCATATTATCTATTCCTCAAGGCACTCAAAATCTCTAAATACTAAGATTGCCTTTTCAAATGAACAGAGACCCTGAATTTCAAAGCTAGAAAGAAATTAGGGTGATCTGAGTAGAATTCATGAAGACATGTGACAGAGCAGAAAGCTCACCAAAGTAGGAATCCCGGGGTCCTGGTCCTGGCTCTGCCACTGTCTGTGTGACCTTATATGAATTGCTTAACCAGTCTGAACCTCTGTTTCCTCATCTGCAAAAAGAAAAAAGAAAATGTTGAATTAGATGATGTCTAAAGCTGTTTCCATCATCAAAGTTCTATGATTCTGTGCTTTGAGAATATGACAATTTTAGTGAAAAGTAAAATGCCAGGTACTGTATTTCTGGCTCCAGTTGATCCAGTGGCATTTGAACTGTGGTCCCTGGTAAGTATGAAATTAGCCAGCAAAGAATCTGCTGGCTAATTTGAGTCTATGTCCAAGGCTAGTTGTATAAGCATGTGTGCCTGTGGTGTGTCACATTGTATCCATCTAGCCTCTGAGGCCGTCTCCTTTCATCCCATCCAGATTACATTGATGGTGAAGGAGACTGGAGCTCATGGTCTGTCTGCAGTGTAACCTGTGGAAGTGGCAATCAGAAGCGAACCAGGTCATGTGGCTATGCCTGCACAGCCACAGAGTCCCGAACATGTGACCGTCCAAACTGCCCAGGTTTGTTGAGGAATGGGACCCAGGGGTGTGCTGGAGTGAGACTGTACAAGTTCACTGGAACTGATTGTTAAATTTTCATTGTGAGCATTTACACTTCAGAAATCTGTAAACACTGGTAAGTAAGATGTCTGAGAAGCAAATGTGAGAAGGAACTGCATTTCCCGGTTATGGAGAACAATTGAAGAAAATGCATAGAGGCAAGAGGTAGAGAATATAAATCAGGGAATGACTATGTAGCTGATGTATTAGAGTTCATGGAGATAAATTAAATTAAAAGGAGTCTAGAGAGGACCAGGTTAATAACCTTACATGCCCAATAGCGGACTCAATATTTGATCCAGGAGGTAATAGGGAGCTACTGTATCTTTTGGAAGAGGGAAGTAACATTTCCCTGTCCTTTAGAAAAATCCCTTTGGCACCATTGTGGAAAACTGGCTATAAACCTGAAGCAGTTAGGAGGCTAATGCAGTATTCCAGGAGACAGAGGCTGAGGACCTGAATCAAAAGAAGGGGATGTAGATAAGAGATGTTGTGAAGGCAGAAAGGAGAAGGCTGGAAGATTAAATATGCAGATGTGTAGGATGATCATGAGTGAGAGGTCCAGTGAGACTGAACTTGTACGCTTGAGTGACTGAGAAGATTAGGCAGCTAAGTGATATAGTGGATACAACACTGAGCCTGCAGCCTGGAAGACCTGAAAAAGGTAAGATGATAATATGAATAGCACCTCCCTCCCAGGGTTTTTGTGAGGATCCAATGAGAGAATAATTAATTGTAAAGTGTTTAGTACAGTGCCTGAAACATAGTAAATGCTATGTAAATGTTAGCTATTATTAAGATGGTAGTGCCCTACAGTAATAGCAATATTGTATGATCAACTGTGAAAGACTTAGCTACTCTGATCAAGACAGCGGTCTAAGACAATTCCAAAGAATCTATGATGAAAAGTGCTGTCTACTTTGAGAGAGAACTGAGGAACTCTGGGTACAGACTGAAGCATACTTTTTTTAAAACCACCTTTATTTTTATTTTTGAATTTGTGCTTTCTTTTGCAACTTGGCTAATATGGAAATACGTTTTACATGTATAATCAATAGCATTACTTGTCTTCCCAAGAGATGGGGGAAAGACAGGGAGAAGAGAGAAAATTTGGAACTCAAAATTTAAAAAAAATGAATGTTAAAAACTTTTATACATTATTAGGAAGTATTTAACAAATACAAATATATTTAGATTATGTAAAAAAGATGGTGGTACCCTTCATAATAATGGGCCTTAGGAAGTTTAAAAGAAAAGAAGACTTGGGGGAAAAAAGTAATGACCTTGATTTCGAGCACACTAAGTATTAGATGTGTATGGGACATCTAATTCAAATTATCTGAAAGGCACTTGGTAACATAAGCCTAGAACATCAAGTTAAGAAAGAGTGGAAGGAATAAACAGAGCTTCTTAATATAAATAGCTTTTTCCATAAGTTTGGCTGAGGAAAGGAGAAGATAATAGCCAGGAGTGGGGATGGAGCAAGGAATGACAATTCTGGCAAACTTCCGGAAAAGACAGAAGGGAAAAGAATGAACGGTGCAGAGAAGGACCACCTCTTCATCAGAGACCTAAGTAAAAGAGGAAATGCTGGGGATAATGACAAGAGGAAGGAGGGCTGAATATCAAATGAAGTGAGCAAGAATACCTTAAATGTCAGTCCATGGAATTTATATTCTATCCTGTAGGCAACGGTGGTGAGACACTGGATGTTTTTGATCAGGGAAATGACCTAATGGCTAGGCTTAGGTCTTGGAAAGATTATTTTGAGAGCTATGTGAACCATAGACTGAAATGGAAGGGACTGGAAGCTGAGAGAATTAATTTAATTTTTTTCAATTAATACATTTTTTCTCTCTCCCATATCTTCCCTTGCCAACACACATACAAACACTTATTGAAAACCCCTGTAATGAATATTCAGAGTCAAACACAACAAGTTCTCACATTGTTTATGTCTAAAACCATGTTTCCCTCTGTACATCTCCTCTTAGTGCATCACCTTTCTGACAGGTGTAGGTAGCACATACCAAGTGTTCTCCTGGTTCTGTTCATTTGTGTCTGCATTAATTCATACAAATCTTCCCAGGTTTCTCCGAAAGTGTCCCTCTCATTATTCCTTATGGCACAATAGTATTTCATTGCTGGGATGTCATGACCATGGTTTAGGCAGACTCTGATGAGACTCTGAATTTGGGTGGTGGAAATATGAATGGAGATAATAGGATGGCTGGGAGAGATATGAGGACAGATCTGGAAACTGATTTGATATGGGGAGAGAGGGAAAAGAAAGAACTAAGGACAACTCCAAAGTTATGAATGTCAGTAAGTGAAGGACAGTGGTGTCCTGAATAGAAATCAGGAAGTTTGTAGAAGGTGTGGATTTAAAAAGATAATGAGTTCTATTTTGTACATGCTGAGTTTGAGATGCTGACAAGGTAACCGGGAAGAACCATCCAACAGATAGCTGGTAATTAAGGACAAAAGCTCATGAGAAAGAGTAGGGCTACATATAAATATTAAGGACTCTCCTGCCCAGAAACAAATATACTCAATATATTTAAAAGATATAAAACCTAAAAAGGTAGCTTTGGCATCTACTGTGCATAAAAAGGACACAGCTGAAGACCATAAATGTTATATATTAACTTTAAAATGTGTAACCTTCCTATCTGTAATAATCTTGGAAGAGTTACTTCATGTCTCCAGGCTATTTCCTCATCTATAAAATGAAAGTGTTGAAGCAATTGTGGTCTCAAAGATTCCTCTCTGGCTCAAATTTGTTATCCTGATCTTGGCCCTTGGCTTTAGATTTGTTTCAGTTTTCATTTTTTTTGAGAATATTGAATTATAAAATTGAGGTTCATCACAAGAAATTTTACAGCCACCCATAGAAAAATACAAATTTCAAACTAAGCTATTAACATAATCCATATGTGATTCCCAACTGTTATACAAACTTTTAAATAGAATGCATATCATTAAAGATCCAACTGGTATACTCAACTGAGTTTTTACTAAATTTTCTTGATCATATCAGAGCATGAATATAAACACTCTTTGTGTCCTATAAGGCCCTGGGTAAATATGAGGTCTTATTATTAATTGTTGTCTGTAGATACCTTCATGAATTTTCAAGAGCCATCGCTAAATACAGATCATGGATACAATCTGAGGCAACTTCTTGTGTAATCACCGTTGTTGTTTTGGCACTTCTTAATCACAAAAAACAAAATTTTAGGCTACTGAATGGAACACTATACAATTGCCAACATCTGTTGTCTCATTTTGTACTGTCACCCTTAGGTCCCTTCATCACTAGGTTACATTTTTGAATAAAATATTACCGTGTGCTTTTTCCTGGGAAATTCCGAATTCCAAAGGGGTAAAACTAAAAAGGGACATAATTTCAGGGAAAGAAAATCCTTCACTAGCAGTTTCCTTTTTCCTAGACACAAAAGTCCTATTCACAGAAGAGGAGTTTGGAGCTTTGAATGGAAGGGTGTAGTCAGAGGAGAAACAATAAGAGATTTGACAGTATTGAATGTGGAAAAGGTGTACATGTGTGCGTTATCTGTATACATATATATGTGTGCCTGTGTGGCTATGTATGGGACATGGGGGAAGGAGCAGCCCTGTACATGTGTGGAAAAACTTAGAAACCAATGAAAATATTTTGTTTCCTTGCCCAATTTTTTCCCTCCCTTCAATGAAAATATTTTGTTTCCTTGCCCAATTTTTTCCCTCCCTTCAATGCGCTTCCTCCTCCCTCCAGTGATTTTTGCTTTTAAAGGCAGGGAGCTTCCCCAGAAGAACTATAGACACCAGTGTATAGATTATTTTCTTCTATTTCTCTTTTAAAAAGTTTTCTGCAGGCACCCAGAAATAGGAAAAATGTTTGTGTCCATAAGGAATATATGTATATTCCTTTCTATGGGCAAGATGCCACCTTCAGAAGTTCTTTCCAACCACATGATTCCATGATTTCTTTAGACCTGAGGTTCATTTTCTTGGCCTCTAAACCTGATCTGCGTTTTCCTAGCCATGAAAACTTTACCAGCCACCATAATTAAACTACCAAGCAATTTAACATGCGTAATAAATAGACTTCCTTCTTACAATATTTTATACCACCTAGAAAATAAGTGTTGAGTCCATACTTCTTACCACATTAGATCCATAATAAATTTTTATATGACAACAATAACTAGCATTTATATAGCATTTTAAGGTTTGCAAAGCCTTTTATATTACATGTGTTTTTACATATGTTGTTTCATTTGATCAGATGGTGCAGTCAGATCCCTGTTCACACTACTAGTATCAACTGAGTGGAATGGTGCACAGGATGCTGGTCAAGGAGTCCTGTCTCAGATGCTAGTTTTGTTAACTTCTCTGGGTCTCAGTTTTCAAATCTGTAAAATTAAGGGATTGAATTAAATAATCTTTAAAGTCCCTTTCAGCTCTAAATCTGTGATTTTATTAAGATCCTAACCACAGTGATAAAAATTAGATAATAGATCTCTCAGCCAGATATTTAAAAAATCACTAATCTATCCTATTGTCCCAAGAAATATTCTCACCAAGTACCTTGAACAGAGATCAAATAAACTTTGCCCTCCCTTCCCTCTCCCCAAATCTGTCTGGTTTTCAGATTAATTACTAATTAGTCTAATTGCTAATAACTAAGTAATTAGTTATTAGCTAATAACAATTTAGGATGTTATTCTCTTCCCACCCCCAGATATATTCACTATGTTAATCATGAGATTCTCGAAGACCAGAATCAAATGAATTATATCATCTAGTCCAACTTTCTAATTTTTTACAGGTAAGAGAACTAAAGCTGAAAGCAATTATGTCATTTTTCCCAAGGTCACATGTGAAGGCCATGTTACAGTCAAAGCTAGAACACCATCCTCCTGACTTCCAGTCTTTGGGGAGGCCTGCTGGTATGGACAAAGGGAGAAAGGGCAATCTTCTACATTTATGCTTAATATACAAGAAAGCTACATTGTAGACAATCCCCAATAACAAACACAAGTATGGCTGAAAACAGACTTTTTTTTTTTTTCCAGTAAAATCAACCACATGGAAATGATTCCTCTTTAATCCCAGTTATTGATTTTGGTTAAGGCAGTGACTTTTCGTCTTCCTTACCAACGCCAGGGAACAAGATGATGGATTCACTTATCCTATTATGAGAATGCCCACTCCCATTTGGTTTATTTAAAGCTTTTCCCTTCTGTATCCTCATCAAGGGGTTAGTAGAAATGATGTACTAATTCTTCTTATCTGTTCACACACACACACACACACACACAGTGTCTTTTCTGCTGCTACCTACTCCAAGCTTCTCTGCTCCTAGGGCTTTCTGTTTATCCCCAAAATTCCATCATTTTCCATTGGAAGAACTATTCCATGAAGTCATAGCATGTCAGAATCTGAAATGTTCATAGAAACCAATTAATCCAGGGATGAAGCCAAGATGGTGGAGAAGCAGAAGAAAGTACAGTGAGCTCTCCTCAGTAATATTCCTTAAAACAATGCACCAGAATGAATCCTGATAGGAATGCTTTTTTTAAAAGTCACAGTCATTTTCCCAACCCAGGTCAGTACAGGGAACAGAGAGAAACATCTCCAGACATTGGACTATAGGGTCTGGCTAGGCATATATGCCCAGGGAGATGTTGTGCACGAGGGCAAGTGGAGGTCCTACCCCCTTAGCAGGGCACCTCAAGACACATAAAAAGTACATTAATGGGGACAGTTGCAAGCTAGCCACTTTGTCACTCACTGCACAGTTTTAGATCATAGGCACTGGGAAGATGGGGGATTAGCATTCAGAGGTAAGGAGTGGTCATAAGCCGTGGGCTGTTTGCTGAGTTAGAACCAAGTTCAGAAGCAAACAGTAGCTGTGGTACTATGACTTTAAGAGCTGAACAAGGTCCCAGTTCCAATGTCTAGCCCAGTCTGAAGACTGCAGATGTATAATTGGAACGGGACTCCTCAACTAAAAGGAAACCTGTATTTTTACTCTGAAACAATAAAACATTTCAGCTGGCTGATAGTGATTGAATACAGTCCTTGACTTCTAAAGGAGGCAGGCCCGCAGGCCTGTTGATCAAACCCAATTATAGATCAGTAATTTACAAAGCTCAGATGTTAGAGGGAGGTAGGGTGGATGTAGGGGAACCACAGTCAGATTTTGCCCTGGATCATATCACTTTTCGGAGTACTGAGCATTTACAGGTATTATCTAGCATGAGCTATTTCTGTGATCCTGGAAACTGTATCTAATCTATCTATAAAAGTATAGATAATATTCTGTACTCCAAAGAAACGAACAACTGGGCCAGCCTCAGTATTCCATTCAGAAGTTTGCAGAGCTTGGCTTAATGTAAATGAACTAATGTAAAGTTCAGAACCAGGAAATAGGCTTCAGAAATAAACAAAACAAAAACACTCACTACTTATAAATCAGAAGAAGAGAATGATTATAAAATAACCATAAGCAAAGCTTCAAAGAAAAACATAGGTTGGACACATATCAACTAGAATTCCTGAAAGACATGAAAGAAGGGTTTTTAAAAAGTTAAAAATATTTTTATAAATAAAATAAGAGTGCCAAAGGAAAAACATTGGAAAAGAAATGAGAATTATGGAAGAAAGAATTGGAAAGAGAATTAATAGCTTGGCACAAGGGATATAAAACATTGTTCAAGCAACATAGATGAAGTGCTACCTCAGTTTCCAAATCTTTTCTACCACAAAAACTGTAAATGTTTTTGTAATTTTTGTAATTCTTAGAGTTTATTTTTTCTTAGCATTTTTCCATCCCTTTAATTGCTCCTTTTCCTTTCTCCTCATTTCACTCCTATTTCTTTTTTGAATGAAACTTCTCTAAGTGAAATATTTATTTCTTTACTAGACTTTATGTGTGTATGTGTCTTGAAATTCTTAGGATAGATCAGAGAGAAGTCAATGATGCATGAGATAACATGAAATATTAAGACAAAGTTAAAAGGCTGGAAAAAATAGAAGAAACTCTATGGTATCTCATAGCAAAAACAACTGATCTGAAAAACAGAGTAGAAAAAAATTAAGGATAATTGGACTACCTGAAAGCCATTACCAAAACAAGAGCCTAGATATCATATTTTAAGAAATCTCAGAAGAAAACTGTCCAGATCTCTTGGAAACAAAGGTTAAAGTAGAAATAGAAAGAATCCATCAGTCACCTCCTGAAAAAAAACCAATAATAAAAACTCCTAGAAACATTGTAACCAAGTCTAGAGTTTCCAGGTCAAAGACAAAATAATACAGGCAGACAGAAAGAAAAAATTCAAATACTGAAGAGCCACAGCCAGAATCATCTATGGATTTAAAAGGGAATGGAATATGATATTCCAAAAGGCAAAAGATACAGGCTTACAGCCAATAATAATTTACCCAGCAAAAGAAATCATCATCCTACAAAGGATAAATGAACCTTTAATGAAATAGAGGCCTTCCAAGCATTCCTGATGAAAAGACCAGAGTTGTGTAGAAACTTTGAAATTCAGACACAGGAGTCAAGAGAACCATAAAAAGGTAAATACAAATGAGCAATAATAAAGGATAGAATAAGGACAAACTGCTTGCTTTCTAACATCGGAAGGTGATAGATGTGTACCCTGTGAACCCTATAATAACTGGGGAGGTGGGGCAGAAAAAGAATCTAATTATAGAAGGCCTAGGAGGGGAGGTGTGGTAATAGTCCTAAAGGAGGAATGGAAAGGGAGGTGAAGAGTTATATACTGGGGAAAGGGGAAGAAGTAAAGGAAAAGGTTAGAGAAAATAATCTCACATAATCAAGATATGCAGGGGCAGCTAGTTGGTGCAGTGGATAGAATGCTAAGTCTGGAGTCAAGAAGACTCATCTTTCTGAGTTCAAATCTAGCCTCAAACACTTACACTTACTCAAACACTGTGTGACCCTAAGCAAGTCACTTAACCCTATTTGCCTCAGTTCCTAATCTATAAAATGAGCTAGAAAAGGAAATGGCAAATCATTTCAGTATCTCTGCCAAGAAAACCCCAAATGTGGTTACAAAGAGTAGAAGTCTATATAAAGAAGGAGGGAAGATATGGAGGAATGGCTGACAAGACCCTCACTCTCATCTGAACTCATTAAAGGAGGAATGAACACACACACATACACACACACACACACACACACACGAGTTAAGTGGAGAAATACTTTTCACTCAGCAATGAAATAGGAGGGAAAAGGGGAGAAAAAAAGAGGGTAATTAAGAGGAAGGTAGATTAAGGACGGGATTAATTCTAAGCAAAACAAACTCTAAGGATTACAAAAACATTTCTAGCTCTTTTTGTGGTAGGAAAGAATTGAAAACTATTAAAGTGCCCATCAATAAGGGAATAGCTATACAAACTATGGTATATAAATGTCATAGAATACTATTTTACTCCAAGAAATTGAGGAAGACTTGTATAGACAGAGAGTGAAATGAACAGAGCCACCGAACAATTTATACATTGGCAACAATAATGTAAAGACAAACAACTTTGAAAGACTTAGGGTATCTCATCAAGGTAATGACCAACCACAATTCCAGAAGAATGATGTAACATGCTACCCACCTCCTAATATAGATGTAAAAGACTCAGAGGGTAAAATGAGATTTTGTTGTTTTTTTTGATGGACCTGGCCAATGTGGAAATTTCTTTTGCTTGACTACACATGTTTGTAATAGAGGTTTTGTTTTTCTTTTGCTCAGTTTGGGGAGGGAAATGGGAGGGAAAGAAGGAAGATGTTTGCTGATTGGGAAAAAAATGCATTAAAAAAAAGAAATCAACTAATTCAAACCCTCTATCACAAAAGAAAGGAAACTGAGGCTTAGAGAAGTTAAATAACTTTCCTGCTAGTTAGTAGCAGAACTACTGTAAGAACTCAGTGAAACCACTGATTTTTCCATTGGTTTGTTAAATTTCAGCCCCCCCCCCTTTTTTTCTATGCTTTTCCTATAGTATGAGAAGAAGCACGAGCAGAATCCTAACGTGACAGGCAGAGAACTCACTGAGAAACATTAACCTTTAACCCATCATGAAAATAAACTCTTATCAATGTATTACAGGGGAAGTTTTGAAAAAGAAATCAGGTCAAATGAAAATCAGACAGTGTACCTCAAAGAAATTTATTACAGTCTTTTGCTCCTTTTCTAAACCTGAAGTCAGACTACAAGGATTTAGAAATGCAGGCTCAAATCAAACTTCTCTCTTCAAAGTTACCAGTGTTCTCTTACTTACCAGATAAAATACTCTCTTCCCAAACCTCTTCTTGCCCTCTGCGGACTTTGACACTGTCAGTTTCTCTTCTCCTGGATAGTCTCTCTTCTAGGTTTTCATGTTCTCTCCTCATTATACACCTGTCTGACAGTTCCTCAGTCTCCTTTGCTGAATCTTCTTCCGTATCATCCCCACTAGTTTTGGATGTTCCCCAAGGATCTGTCTTGGCTCCTCTTCTCCATCCTGCTTGGTGACCCTCTCAATTCCTATGGATTCAGTTATTATTTCCATGCAGACTATTCTCAGATCTGTACCTCTCTTGAATTCCAGTCTTGCATTAAACTGCCTATTAGACATATCAAATTGGATGTCTCATATACATCTCAAATTCATCATGTTAAAATACAATTCATCTTTTCCACCCAAACCTTTCTCTTTTCCAGACTTCCCTGTTGTTGTCAAATGTACCACCATCCTCCCCATCACTCAGATTCACAATCTCAGTTGTATTCTGTTCCACACTTATATTCACCCTATATATCTGATTTGTTCTCAAGTCTTGGCATTTCTGCTTCCACAATATCTTTTATTATGTCCCCTCCTATCTCATGCTGGCCCTCATCATGTCCCAACTAGACTATTATAATAGCTTTATAATAGAGTTCCCTGTTTCAAGTCTCTTTCTGATTTATCCTCCACACTGCTACCAGTAATTTTTCTAAAGTATAGGTCTGATTACGTCACCCTCCTCCTTAATAAATTCCATTGGCTCCCTATTACCTCTAGGACCAAATAGAAAATCCTATTTGGCATTTAGACCTTTCCCACCTGGTTCTTTTTTTCCTTTCCAGTCTTCTTATGCTTTAGATCTCTTCAATTTATGTACTTTATGATAGTCATACTGACCTTCTTGCAGTTCCTCACCCAAGAAGCTTTATACCTTTTCATTAACTGTCTCCATGCCTGGAAAGATGTCCCTTCTGGTTTCCCTTGGTTCCTTTGAGGCTTAGCTCAAAGCCTACATTCTTCAAGAGGCCTTTGATGAGCCTTTCTCATTCTTGCTCCCCACTCCAATACTCCCAAGTACCTTTCCTTTCAGATTACCTACCATTTAGACTATACATATATATATATGTATATTTGTATGTACATCCATTCTTAATCTTGTATATTCACAGTCGTTTGTTTGAATGCTGTCTCCCCCTTTAGACTATGAAATCCTTGTTTCAGGGACCATGTTTTTACCTTTCTTTTTATCTCCAGTTCTTAGCACACAGTAAGCACCTAATAAATGCTTATTGATAGTAAAGATTTTTCTTTTGGTTTCTGTTTTTGTGGTGTTGCATATTTATTGGAGAACTTGATGAACTAATTGCAGAACACTAGATTTATTCTATGTGTTTCCAGAGAGCAGAACTGGGGTCATCATCAATCAATAAGTATTTATTAAGTACTTAGTATGTGCCTAGTACTGTGCTAGAGGCTGAGAATACAAGTGCAAAAAGTGAAATAATCCTTACCCATAAGGAGCTTACATTCTAATGTGGAGGAGAGAAACAAGTGTATATATAAATACATACATCATCAATGTAAAGTTAATAATATATACTGAGTCATTCAGATCACCGTGTCTGGATGAGAGGGCACTAGCAGTTGCAGGGAATCAGGAAAGTTTCATACAGAAGGTGGTGCTTGAGCTGTGTTTTGAAGTAAGAGTAGTATCCTATGATGGGGAGACCAAGAGAGAATGCATTACAAGTATGGGGGACAGATACAGGAGATGGAAAGATCATATGTGAGGAGTAGATAGGACAGTTTGGCTGGATGGCAGTGAAGAAGGGGAGTAGCAAGTAATGAAACTATAAAAATAGCTTGAGGGTAGGCAGATTCTAAAGCTAAACAGAGCAGTTACTCTTTCATCCTAGAGGCATTAAGAGCTGCTGAAATTGATTGGGTAGGAGAGTTACATGGTCTGATCTGAATGTAGGGAGCATCACTTTGGTAACAATGTGTAAGAAGGACTAGAGTGGTGAGAAACCACTTGAATCAGGGAGACCATTTAGGGGGCCATTAGAAAAACAGATGAAAAGTGATGAGATCTCAAACCAAGATGGTAATCTTGCAAACAGAGAGAAAGGGTAAGATGTAAAGGACAGTAAAAATGGCAAGACTTGGAAACTGATTAGATATGTAAAGTTTCACAATGCCTAAGTTTAAAATGTGGGAGACTAAAAAGATGGTGGTGTCTTCGACAGAAATAGGGAAATAAAATTAATTCGTTTTTGGACATGTGTGGACGTGGACTCCTCTGGGACATCCAGTTTAAAATGTCTATTAGGCAGTTGGTAAGGCAGGACTGAGGGTAAAGGCTGGGACAGGATATTTTCATAAATTATTTATCCACCTATCAGTCTATCTATCTGTTTATCTATCTACCTACCTATCTGTCTTCTATCTATCCATCCACACATATGTCAACTGCATAGACATGATTATTAAATCTAAAGGAGCTAGAGAGACAGATTTAGACTCAGAATATAGAAGAACCACCGAATAATTAGAAAACTATTTAAAACTGGAATGAGCTGCCTATTGAGGTAAGGAGTTCCCTTTCACTGGCATGTTCAAGGTGAGGCTAGGGATATTATATAGAAGATTGATGATTTGGATAAAGCTTGAACTAGATAACCTTTAGTGTCTATGCCAGTTCTAAAATTCTTAGATTCCCATAGCCCAGTCACATAAACCATAGCAGAAGTGGGCAGGGCCATGTGCAAGGGGTACAGCATGTGCTGGTAAATATGGAAAAAGCCAATATAGGATTTTTTAGGCCAAAGGGATGTTCTATGTACTAGGAACACTTTAAAATAATTTTCAAAGCTACATCAGTCTTCAGAAGAGAAAGAAGAATCTTGCCCTGAAGCTTGTTAGTTCTTTGGGAAGCCTTATTGATATTCCTTGGTACTTTCAGTGTAAGAGAAGACAGAGTAATTAGAGTAGTAGCAGCCTAGTAAAAGGGGATTATGTTTCTTCAGTTTTGCTTGAAGTAGTTCCCATATTCAAGAGTTACTACCTGTGTAACTTTGAACCATTCTTTTTAACCAAATTGAACTTCTATTTTTCCTTCAAAATGGCAATATCTACCAGGCCACCCTATCTTTATCCCCCTTCCCTAGGGCTGTGGTACATATTTACATGTAAATATGTAAGGTAATTTTTTTTTCTTTACATATAAGTATATACAGGTTTACCAGCACTCACTAATCCATGAAAATTCTAGGCCATCTCTCTCTCTCCTGGGCCCTGGAGCTCTGGACTCCACACTACAGAAAAACCAACAAAATGGAAATTCCTTGGGGACTGGTTCAGAGTTATTTGAGTTATGTTGCAATTTCTGTTACAAACTATATCCTAGTTTTAGTATATTTTATGTTCTATCTGCCTTAAATTTTTTTTCTGTCCACAAATTCATGCCAATAAAGCAGTGTAGAGCACAAAAAGATCTTTGTTTAGATATTTTTTAAAGCTGTCTCTCTTTTTCATATAACTGGAAAAAAATATGGGCTTCTGTCTGTGTTTAGGAATTGAAGACACCTTTCGGACAGCTGCCACAGAAGTAAGCCTGCTTGCAGGAAGTGAAGAGTTTAATGCCACCAAACTCTTTGAAGTTGGTAAGTTGCTATAAGATTTTTATCCCAATATTGATTTAGCATTTTTCTTCTTTCTGTCTTTGCAAAGTCATCTTTGGATTCATCTAAAGACCTCATTTTGCTTTCACTGGGCCCAGGTTTTCCAGGACATTATTTCTTCCCTACACACATTTCCAGAAAGAAAATGGCAGGGTTCAAGCTTAAGCCAGAAAGTATTGGCTCCCTACCCCAGGCCATTTTCATTGGTGGGGGGGGGGGGGTGAGTGGGGAGGGGGTTTAGGTAGGGATAGGAATAGTCCGAAGTCTATGTTAGGGTGACACCAGATTTTACTCCTTCAGTTCTGCAATACTTTCTACTTCCCCAAGCGAGGGAATCAAGAAAATCAATCAGAAAGCATACAAAATGAGGCACAGAAATATATAATCTCCCTGGTCTCAATTAGCTTTAGTATCTGGTAACAGAACTATCATGAAATATTTTTTTCGGTCATTTATTTCTACCTTTTTCTCCTACACCACATCTTAGACATCTTAGAAAGGATTAATTATCAGTCACCATGCTGACTGATTTTGAATTTGAGTTACTTTCCCTGCCTCTAGCTAGGATGCCTTGAATGAGAAGCAGCCAGGTAACAGATAGGAGAAAAAGGCATGCCTGGCTAGAATGATGCACATATTAATTAGCTCCTAATTCATTGAGAAACTATTACAATCATCAATAGGGTGATATGGTTATTATAGGTATATTCCTTAACATAGTGTATATTCATTCTATGCTATCACTTCAGTCAAGGTTATGGTAGAAGGAAAATTATTTCAACTACAAAGACTTCCCCAGACTAAAGATATGAGCCTTAATATCATAACTGAGGGGCTAGGCACTTACATTCATTGGTGAGTTTTTCATACTCTTTGGTCTTCTTTGCTGAATCATTTCTGTCCCACTTGCTAGGCTCCTTTGGTTCTATCCTGGCTCTTCTTTCTCTGCCTTCTATAGTGATCTCATCAACTCTCTTGGGTGTATAATTATCTCTATGTGAATTACTCTCAAATCTATCTCTCCAGCCCTTCTCTTGAGCTGTTCCAGCACTACATCATCTTTTGCCTACCTGCCATCCCTATTTTGATATCCATCCCATAAGAACTCCAAATTCAATGCATATTAACTAGAGCTCATCATCTCCCTAAATGTATTCCACCTCTGAACTTTCCTTTTCTGTTGAGAGTATTCCACCTCTGAACTTTCCTTTTCTGTTGAGAGTATCAACCATCCTGGTTGATAATCATGAAGTTATCTGTAACTTTTCCCTGTCCCTTACTCTCAGTTGCTAAGACTTTATTCATTCTCTCTCTAAGATAGCTCCTGTATCCGATCCTTTCTCGACACACATATATATTATATCTACACATATCACCTTAATCCAGAGTCTCATCACCTTTCATGTGGACTGTAGCAATAACCTCTTAATTGGTCTCCCTGTTTCCAATCTCTCCCCGTTTCTGTTACATTCTCTGCACAGCTTCCAAAATCATCTTTCCAAAGAACAGGTCTGACTGTTGGTTCTCTACTCAAGAAGTTTCAATGGTTCTCTCTTGCCTCTAGGATAAAATAGAAACTTTTCAGCTTGGCATTTAAATACCTTCTCATCGTAGCCCCACACTTACCTTTCCGGACTCATTTTATATTATTCTCCTTCATATACTATATTTCAGCCAAACTGATCTTTTTGTGGTTCTGTCTCCCACTTCCACATCCTTGCTCAGATAGGTGACCCAATCCCACTCCTGCTGAGACCGCACACCCTTTCCATCTCTACCTCTTCAAAGCTTTACTTTACTTCTAGGATCATGTCAGATGATACCTACAAGAAGTCTTCCCTGATCTTCAGTAGCTGTTAATGTACCTCACTACCCTCAAATTATGTTTACTTAACTGTGTAAACATTGTATTCTCCCTGGAAGAAAGTTGCTTGAAGTCAAGAATTTTATTTTGTTTTAACTTTATATCCACAAGTACCTAACACAATGCCTTATGCATATTAAGCCCGTAATAAATGTTAGCTGAATTTGAAATACCAATCAGGCTGCAAGTTAAAAAAAAACAGTGACCTGAGAATCAGGTGCCCTGTCTCTATCAGACCATATGAATCTCTCTGCTATGTTTTCCTCATCCATAAAATGGAGCTAATAATGCCCTCCTTCATACTTTTCACTTTCTCAAAGAGTTTCATAGTTCTAGGACTAGTCTTAGAGATAGATCTGAAACAGTGTCATGAACATGCACTATAAAATTTAGCCTGGAGAAAATATCCTTTCTTATGGATCTCTAATTGCTTAAATGGGTATCTTTGAGAAACAGTGTTATTTTCCATTTCCATTCCTCATGCTGCCTGCTGGCAGAAAGCCTCCCTCCAAAACACTATAACTTTTCCCATCAGCTCTGTAGTGGTGTCCTTACCAAATAAGAGCTTTATTCTTGCTAGAAAAGATTCAAAAACTTCCCAGATGAGAGTTTCTCGGTGGCCTAAGAAGCTTGACCTATAGGCCTTTTCCAGTTCTGCATTTATGATCTTATGAAATTTATGGTCAGTGGATTGCAGAAAATGTAGCCATTGAATTTGAGAACATAAGAGCAGTTCAGTAGTTCTTTAGGCCAAAGCAAGCACCTCCATTTGCCTTGTATGTGTGTGTTGACTTAGACTATCTGGATAATGGAACTATCAATTCCGTGAAATAGATATTTTTGTGTATATGTACTCATTCTATTTTTCTTTCTTTACTTTAGTCAGTCTCCTTCGTTTCCTGAATGGCCTAATTATTTCCCAGTATCCTTTATTCCCATGATGGATAATCATTGCCTAAACACTAAAATTAGGTGCCAAATGTCTAGGACTTGAAGATCCATCAAATGCTACTTACTGTCTTTTCTCTTTGTGAGACTACAAAAACAGAATTGAGAAGAGAGAAGGAAAATATGTGGAGGATGTGGAACTTTTAACTGTCTCAGGCTTGGCCCAAGGATATTTTCCCTTATCCTTACAAAATACCACCCTATTGTCCAAAACGCTCATTTGCCAGGGGATGTTCCACAGTCTAGCCTCATAATTTCAATAGGCAATACCCCATAGTGGGAACATTTTGCCCCTTTATTTGTCCTGAGGATCTGTGCTAAAGCATTAGTGCTATTATGTTAATGTATCACCCCTCCAGATAAGAAACTTCTTTTTAAGTTTTCATGGAGGCCCTTTACCACAAAGGCATGATCTAGTGAAAATTAAAGGCACTCCAAAGATTGTAAGGGCAGTATTTTGAGAGAAGAAAAATCTTCTAATACTTTTCAAATCATACCAACTTCATCTAGACTAAATGATCTCTAAGGTCCCCATGGGCTCTAAACTTCGATGTCAGGGCAACGCTGTCAATCTACTTAATAACATGTCTTTGAACAGCTTCATATATTGGCCTAGTTCATGGAAGAGGAAAATCAATATAAAGCGTGTATGTTCTAAGTATGCAATCATAAATGTCATACTTTCAGGAAACCTTGACTTTGGGGGAAGAAAAGCAAACCCCTTCTTTTGGACTTTCTAATGGTGTTCCGAAAGTAGTTACTTTTGCTTTTGAAGTGCTGACCCTCAGTGGAAATTTTCAGGGGTATTCCAGATGTGTAATTCACAGGATCTGTCATCTACTCTGAGTACTCAGGTACCTAATTTGATCCATAGAAGGCACATAATTTCAAGACAGAGGGAACCATAGAAATCATTTAATCTAGCCCCATTCACTTCACAGGTGAAGAGACAGATCTTTTCCTCCAATCTATTTTTCCTCCTGGCATCATATTTATGTCAAAGGCACTAACGTTCTGCCTTTCATGCTGGCATGAAACTTTAGCATCAACTTTGACTCTTTTCTGACCCCTCTCCTACAATTGGTTGTCAAATCCTATTGATTTTGCCTCCATGTCTCTCCCATCCTTCCTTTTTTACCCCTTCTAACAGCTCTTATTTATTCCCTCCCACCAACCACTACAGAATAGCCTTCAAGTTGATTAGCATTTATTGAATGGCAAGCACTTCTGTACCAAGACTTCTAACTGGTCTTCATAGCTCTTTCCCTTCCACTTCATCCCCTCTATCACTACCAGGTTAATTTTTCCAATGCAAACTTCTAATTATGCTGTTCCCCAATCAAATCTTAATGGTTCCCCATTGACTACCAAATAAAATCCATACTCCTTAGGTTAATATTCAAAGCCCTCCCTCCATGATCTACCCACAATGTACTTTTCTACATCCCTATGTGCCCTTGCTCCAATCAAACTAGACTATTTACTATTCCTTCAATTTTTCTATATTTCAGTCCCTTAACCGGTAATACACTCCCATCTCACCACCTCCATTTATGAAATCCTACCCATCCTTCTAGAGCCATCTTAAAATACTATATCTTCTGTGAAGGCCTCGCTGATTACTTTCAACTAAGAGCAATTCCTCTGTCCTTTGGTATATACATCTCACATTCTACTTTGTACCTTAGTTATTGCTATACATGTTTCATCTTTTTCACTATGAGGAATCATATATATTTGTCTTTTTATTAGTCAGAGTATCACTAAATATTTGCTACATGTATGAATGGACCCCAAAGAGACTGTGATTTACCCAAGATAACACAGTTAAACAAATGAGTGCATCAGCATTAGAGCTTGGGTTTCCTGGCTTCCATTTTTCTGTCACTCCATGTTCAGTGCTTGGAAAGCCAATTAAATAAGGCATTGTAATAGAGAGGAATTTTCCAAACATCCTTTGATGTGCATAAGAATGACCAATTGTAGGGTTTTTTTCATTCATTATAGGACAGCTGTTCATAGCTATTCTTGGTTCTTAATTCATCTAACATCTTGACTGGATGTAATATGTCATTGTGGTTCTGCATGGGATCCGATGATTTTCCTTTGGTTGTTTTCAGACACGGACAGTTGTGAGAGATGGATGAGCTGCAAGAGTGAATTTTTAAAGAAGTATATGCACAAAGTCATCAATGACCTTCCTAGCTGCCCTTGCTCCTACCCAACTGAAGTCGCCTACAGCACAGCAGAGATCTTTGACCGTAATAAGCGAAAAGACTTCCGCTGGAAGGATGCAAGTGGACCGAAGGAGAAACTGGATATCTATAAGCCTACAGCCCGATATTGCATCAGATCCATGCTCTCCTTGGAAAGCACAACATTGGCAGCCCAGCACTGCTGTTATGATGACAATATGCAACTCATTACCAGGGGAAAAGGCGCTGGAACTCCAAACCTGATTAGCATTGAGTTCTCTGCAGAGCTCCATTACAAAGTAGACATTTTGCCTTGGATAATTTGCAAGGGAGACTGGAGCAGGTATAACGAAGCCCGGCCTCCAAACAATGGTCAGAAATGTACAGAAAACCCTTCTGATGAAGACTATTTCAAGCAGTTCCAGGAAGCTAGGGAATATTAATAGGGCAGGGCTATTCAGCCTTGAGAGGGAAGGGAATAATTATATACCTAGCACCTGTGACACAAATTTTCTGCACTGATCTGTTTGAAATGGGTTAATCTTCTTTTTATAGTATATATGTATATTTGTATATAATACATGTGTATTTTCCATAAGTTACAGTATGGGTATGCATAGACCCATGGGACTTTTTATATGAAGTCATACACACCCCTGTATGCATACAAAAAATAATGTATATGATGATCAAACCTATGTGGAAAGGGGAAAAAAGCCAGGAAAATAAACAGGAATAAGTAGTTGGTGTGATTAAATTCATGCTTTGACCCAGGATTTCAGAGTATAGGGAGGGAGAGGGGGGAAGAGAAGCTAAAAGTTTTAAACATTATAGAACAATTTTTATATATAACTTATTTAATATGAATGTGACAAGCATAACCTTTTCTCTGGAGCTATATTCATAAAAAATATTTAGTCACATCTCTTAGAATAGAGAAAGGAATTGTCCGGGGGAAGTAGAAGAGAAAGGGAATATTAATGACTTAAAAAAAACCAAAACATAAATGCCAAAAATGAAAAAGCAAAACAACCTCAAACCAAATATTATTTAGTCCTAAGGCACCTTCTTGAGGTTCAGGTTTCCATAGGCCCCTTGTTTCAAATTAATGCTGAGTTTGGCGTTTCGTGGCAAATCTGGGGCCCAGGTTTTTTGATGCCATCAAAAGCCTCTGGAGTGTAAGGTCAATATTTGTTTACTTGGATGATTCTAGAAAAAGCCAGAAAGGCACCAAAACTTTGAATTCTCATCCATGCCTTAGCAGGGGCTGGAAATCACGGTCATTTTGAGCATTCAGAAGAAATAGCACTTTTTTGAGAGAACGAAATGAATAGAAAATAAAACTCACTGTTTTGTTTTATATCACCTCACCTTTCTCCTCCCCCCCACCCTCATATCCTCCCAGTTTGCAGTTTGCCAGTAAACGTTGTTGTTTAAAGAAGGGCTCAGGGCTGGGGATCCTAAACTGTTTTTAATGTTTTAAGAAAAAAACTGCATTATTTTTGTAAAGTATTTATTAAGTTGTTGCGTCTCATGCATCAGGCAATTTTAATACATTCTGCTTCTGTAGGGTGGGATTTGGTGCAAGTAAAGGACTGCTTTGTAGGGAATATTTTACTTGCAAAACTCCAGAAAAAGAGAATCTATAAATAAAATCATCATAGTATATATGCCTGTATCTTTTATAACATTATTTAGTACCTCTTTGAAAGGTGGGTTGGTATAGTAAAAGAAGAGTAATATGACTCAAATCGGAGTTCCCGCTCTGCCATTTGTCAGGGCATCTAGATGGTGGAGTGGATAGAACACTGGGTCTAAAATTAGGAAGACTCATCTTCGTCCAGTTCAAATCTGGCCTTAGACGTTGACTGTAACTCTGTTTGCCTCAATTCCTCATCTGTAAAATGAGCTGGAAAAGGAAATGGCAAACCACTCTAGTATTTCTGCCAAGAAAACCTCAAATAGGGTCACAAAGAATCAGACACGACTAAAATGTGTGACAAATGGAAAAATCATTTAGCTTCTGAGAGCCTATTCAGATGGGGCTAATAATATGTGCGTTACCTGCCTCCTTGTGAAGAAAGTACTTACTAGAGTTTAAGTTATCTCTTCAGAGTCCTTTGCTGGAACTTAAAGGCATTTCACAGAAGAATTTGATGAATCAATCAAAGCTGAAAACAGCAGGTCCTTTTATTGATCACAGAATCTGGATTGAGAGCTGGAAGGGATACTAGAAGCCATCTAGTCCAAAACTCATTTCAAGTGACTTGCCAGATCATAAATGACAGAGCTGGGATTAGGTTACTTGTCTATGTCACACAGAGTAGATTTCAGTAAAAAATCTTGGAACTTGAACCCAGAACTTCTGATTCTCAATCCAGTGCTCTTTCCTCTGTCTAGCATTATTAATGCTCTGATCTTTCGCCTTCTATTTCCTCCTCTCTGGTGTGGTCTTCCTTCCCCAAAGCACATGGCTTTTCATTCTTTCCTACCTCCCCTTTTGTTCAGTTGTTTCAGTCATGTCCAACTCTTCGTGAGCCCACATGGGGTAATCTTGGCAAAGATACTCAGGTGCTTTGCCATTTCGGAAACTGAGGGAAACTAGGTAAAGTGACTTGCTCAAGGTCATATAGTGAGTATCTGAGGCTAGATCTCAACTCATGAAGATAAGTCTTTCTGATTCCAAGGACAGTGGGCCACTTAGCCACCCTCAGAAGGGAATATTATCAGACATTGCTATTTTAATGTGAATTTAATTCATCGTACTACCTCACACAGAGTGATCTCTATTTAAGACTTCTCTGCAATTATAGAGTGTGTCCTTTTCACAGTTAAAGAAATCTTGGACAGCAGTAATTATTAGGTAGGAGACAAAACTGCCTGTCATCCTTAAATAAAGTTCTGGAGATTAGTCCTAATGGAAAAATAGGTGGGATGATGAGTTATATTAGTGTGCCATAACTTCCTCACTACTCCCATAACCTCACCTCAACATATGCAGGTGTGTACACACACACACACACACACACACACACACACATATCACACATGCACATACACACAGAGCTCCTCATGTGAATGTGTATATGTATGTATGCATCTACCTGGACTGCTCCTCTGACACCAAAGGTAGTTTCCATAGTCAGCTTACAAATTAAAAATAGCTAGTTGTTACAGTAGATAGAGCTCTAGATATAGAGTTAGGAAGTCCTAAATTCAAATCCAGAAGCAGACAGTTATGTGACCCTGGGAAAATAACAATGTCTGTCTATCTCAGTTTCTTCATCTGAAAAAGACAATAATAATGGCCCCTACCCTTCTGAGTTATTATGAAATCAAATGAGATAATATATGTAAAGTACTTTGCTAACCTTAAAGCACTACATGAATGCTAATTACTATTATGTCAAACTTGTCTGCCCTTTAGCACCATAATATAATTCCCCTTTGTCTTTCTCCTTAACTGCCTTTCCCATAAACCCACCAGAAGGGCTCTTCACCTGTTCAGAAATTCTAATTATGCTGCTGCCCATGACTTTATCCATTCAGCAGCTTCCTGTAGTTACAAGATGTAGGGGAGAGCACAGATCTATTTCATAAAATCCCCAAACTCCCTCCTTGCTTGTAAATGTAAGCACCCCGGATAGACTGGAGCGTTAGGTCCTTTTCCTTCAACCTTCTGAAAACCCAAAGACAAGAGAGATGAACGAGTCCATAAACCTATACCAGAAAACAGCAACCTGTAGCCAGAGGCAAGGCAGAGGGAGTAAAACCTGCAAAATGGGAACTGTTCAGCACGATTCTTTGTGTACTCCTTGTTGACTGTTGCCAAATCATGCATCCAGTTCCTTCCTACTCTAATGAGAACTTCCATTATCTCATAGCCTGATTTCAGGGAGTAACTTGGAGAAATGCAAACCAGTTTTTCTGATTTATGTGAATGTGTAAATACATGGCTGATTGGTTTGACCCTTCTTTATTAAAATTTACATTTTAAAAGCAATATAAGTTATCCCAAACAGATTTCTAATTGGGGCAACAAAATAATTAAAATTATTAATAAAGTAGCCTTTGCCTATTGGAAAAACCCTTCAATTCCTCTCACCATCTTAGTACCTCACTTCTGAAAAGTTATTTATCTCTGATCTATACCAACCTGGAACAAACAAGAGGTGTTGTGACTTATTAACTGAGTTCCTGTTCAAGACAGTCCTGTAAGAAAAAAGAGGGGAATAGTCACTGATCTGTAGTAAGTCAGCTATTGGAAGCTTTCTAGGTGGAACATTTATCTTTGTACTGAGCAAAGAGGAAAGGCATTCTATAAGGGCAGAACCTGTATTTGCTTCCCAGAAAGGAAGCGTAATTGAGTGGATAGAGAACTGGCCTCAGAACCAGGAAGACCAGGCTTCAGGTTTTCCTTAGTTGCACCCTGATTCTGCGACCCTAGGCAAATCACTGAACTTCTCAGAGTACCAGGCAACCCTCTAAGACTATAAATTGCAAAATAGGTATTAATCTGCCCTAAGAGAAGGCAGTCAATCAATAAGCTTTTAGGAAATATCTGGCACTGTGCTAAGTGCTAAGGAGACAAAGAAAAGCAAAAGTATAATGAGGGAGACAAAGTGCAGATAACTATAGACAGACAAGATGATAAATATGAAATTAATTGACAGAGGGAAAGCACTAGAATTAAGGGGACTGGAGAAAACTTCCTGTTGAAAGTAGAATCTTAGCCAAGACTTGAATGAAGCCAGGGAATTAAGAAGGCAGAGATGAGAAGGGAGAGAGTTTTCAGGCATAGAGGAGAGAGTGAAAATTCTCTCAAGTCAGCTGATGGAGTGTCTTATTCAAGGAAAAGCAAGGAAGCCAGTGCCACTGTGTTGCGGGGTAGAGATGGAGCTGGGGGAGAGGGTGTAAGAATATTGGAAAAATAGTGAGGAGGAGGAAGGTCATGAAAAGAGACTTTTCTACTTGGTCCTAGAGGTGCTATGGAACCACTAGATTTAATTCAATAAGGGAGGTGACATAGATCTGTGCTTTGGGAAAGTCACTGGCAGCTGAGTGGAAAATGGATTGGACCCAGGAGAAATCTGAGGCAGGAAGACCAACTAGCCCGCTATTGCAATAGTTCAGGCAGAGAGGATGAGGGTCCACACTGGGGTAATATCAGCATCAAAAGAAAGAAGGGACCATATGCAAGAGATGTCTGGTGGTAAAATCAACAGGTCTTGGCAGCTAAATATGGGGAGTGAGAGTGAAGAGTTAAGGGTGACACCTAGGTTCAGAGCCAGGTGACTGGGAAGATACCTCAAAGGCAATGAGTTCAGTTTTGGACATGTTGAATTTCTTCACTTGAAATTCCCTAGCATTCATGAAATCACAGGTATGGACCCCTCAAAAATACCTATGCTACTTAACTCACAGGGTTGTTGTGAATTCCATATGAAATATATATATGGACACTTTGCAAATGTTATTATTATAAGCCATGGCATAAAGACTGTGGTAGCCTATAACTTAAAATGTGACTTATTAACCAATCTTGAACATTTCTGATGTCACACTTAGCTCTTTTGCAACTCCAGGGGAGAAGAAATACCTTTGGAAGGCCTGGGATCCCCCAAAGGGGCAGTCTCACCAAAATGTTAAGGGCCCTATCATAAGAAACAGATACCACTCGCCCTCTAGTGGCTCAGTCTGAAGAGACATTAAAAGGCTGAGTGAGACTGGAGAGCCCATAAAGATGGGGATGCAAGGATTTAGAGATGAATACCTTCGTCAACCCCCTTCATTTCACAGATGAGGAAAGTGAGACCTGGACAAGCTAATTCTGTTCCTTTCCCAAGTTCACACAAGTAGTCTTTAGTAGAGTCTGATTTGAGCCCTGTGAATCTAGTACGCATTCTACGGGAACCTACCATACAAGCCATCTTAATCACACATAGTATGTGACAAATTTGGTTGTAAATTTCTTTGGTTCTTTCCAAAACGTAAAAAGCCTCCACAGAGAGTCAGAATTGCCACCACTGAAGATATTCAAAGGAAGAAGCATGGGGTACAGAACTGTATTTTCATTAGTTTAAATCCTCATACAGTTTCTATTTGATGCCAAATTCTATTAGTTGCCAAAATCCCCATACAGTTTCTGGTTACTTAGAAGCAGCACCACGCTGGTAAAAATTCAGCAACTAGCTCTTAGAAAAAAATTAAGAGGCACACAGGGCACATTTTAAAGCTTGAACTGCATTAGCATTTTCTCCATCACTTTCTCAAGTCTAGACAACAAAAAATTAAGTCAAGTCTGATTTGTGGTGTTTGCCCATTTCCAAGCTATAAATGCCCACATGAAAAAGTTAACAGTCACCTCTCAAGAATGCTGATATAAGCTGACTCAGGCAGAAATTTCTAATACCAATAAATTTGTGGTGAAATAAGGAAACATTCCAAATCCTGAAATAAGGTTCAAGAAGTGAGAATATCTCACAGAAGCTGTACATCTCACAAAGCCCTCAGGATTATTTCCCAGCTATGGTAAGTCTATTGTAGTCAAACGCTTAAAACTGTACCAACCTCATGTCTAACTGTACTCCATAATCTGATTAGTTTTCTCTTTGAGTATCATGTCAGTTACCTCACCTTCTCTGACTGTGACCGTTAAGTGGTATTGGATTAAGATTTTCTTAATGAGGTGAAAGATAGGGGGATTTAATGGGGATAGAATCAATCTCCTCCCCCACCCCCTTACATGAACTGTAGCTAAAAATTTGATCCTATTCTAGTGAGGATGGGAGAGGGAGGACCAGAACCATAGCTCAAAATACATAGTGTCTAACCATTACTGGAGAGAAGACTGGGATGACTTGTTCTTGCCTCAGAACCAAGTTCTTTCCACTTTCCTGATGCTTGTCTCCATTATTAAAGATGCCATATTAATTTGAGTACCCAGTAAGGAAGTATCAACCAAAGTGGGTGAGGAAAAATAACGACAATGGAAGCAGGGTCTCAAGAAGATGAACGGTAAGCAAGGTTCACACTCCTCCTGCCTATTCCAGTTCTCTTGAAATACAGTCATCTGGGTCTCATCTGTAAAGCAGGAATAAAAATATCCTTCCTATAATCAGTATTTTTCCCCCAGTATATACCCATATATGTTTCTTTCCTTTCAAATCTAGAAGGGGAGAGGTGATGGTTGCACTGTACTCTGGACTGGTCAAACAGCTTCTAGAGTTTCATGTTCAGTTCTGTACATGATGTTTTAGGAGGAATATTGATCAAGAACAGGGTAGCTAGGTGGTGAAGTGGATAGAGTATTGGGTTTAGGATCAGGAAGATTCATCTTTATGAGTTCAAATATGACAGTAGACACTTGCTAGCTGTGTGACCCTGGGCAAGTTACTTAACCCTATTGACCTCAGTTTCCTCATCTGTAAAATGAACTGGAGAAGAAAATGACAAATCATGCCAAGGTATCTGCCAAGAAAACCTCTAACAGGGTCTTGATGAACTGGACCTGACTGAAACAATTCAACACAGTCAAATTGATAAAGAGAAACAGTTTGAGAAGAGGATGACCAGGATGGTGAGAGGATTAGAATATGTGCCATGGGAAAACTTGTTGAAGATCTGGGAATATTTAGCTTGTAGAGAAGATTTAACTAGCTTGGGACATGAAAGTTATCCTTTGATATATGAAGATATGAAGAACTGTCATGTGAGGAGGGCTTAACCTTGTTCTAATTGACCCAAGATGGAAGAACCAGGAGCAATAGGGGAAGTTGCAAAGAGACAGATTTAAGTTCAATAAAATGAAAAATGATCTAATTTCTAATGCTGCCTCTTGAAGAAGTGGGTCTTTTAGTCAAGGATGACCACTTGTTGCAAAGGTAATTCCCACAGACTTACAGGTAGGACAAGATGGCCTCTGAGACCCACTCCCATGCTGGGATTACATGATCTCATTTTAGAGGTGCAGTCTGTATTTGAGAGCAGCCTACATTTATGTCAATACAATATACAATTTAAAAATATTTATTGTCATAGGAGAATACTATTTTGTTTCTGTTGACTATATGTATGGAAAGAAGCTTCGGATTTTAAATCACAAGTAGAAGCTCTGAGATTCAAATATGCTGGAGTTGTTTTTTATGAAAAATAACAATCAACTCTCAATTTCATGAAACAGTGAGACACCTTACTAAGGTTTACAGCTAATTCCTGACTTACCTTCTAATGACTAATGACTTACCTTCTCTCTCCCTGTTTATCAAAGCATTTACAAGAATTGTTTCTAAGTACAGTATTCACATAATTTGTTGCTGTGCAGTCCTTTCAGTCGTGTCTGACTCTTCATGGCCTCATTTAGGGTTTTCTTGGCAAATATACTGGAGTGGTTTACCATTTCTTTCTCCAGCACATTTTTCAGATAAGGAGACTGAGGCTAAGTGACTAAAGTGACTTGCTCAGGGTCACACAGCTAGTAAGTCTGAGGCCAGATTTGAACTCAGGAAGATGAACCTTCCTAACTCCAGGTGGGCTACTCTATCAATTTTGTCACCTAGCTGCCCCATCAGCACAATTACAATAACTGAGTAGAGTTTTTGCCTCTTATCCTGTATCTTACTCACCCTCTTGGTTATCCCTTAGAAGCAAAGTAGTCAATGTACAGGCAGATAAAAGGAAATGGGAGAAATAAAATGGGTCTAGACAGTCCACTAACTATAATTCATCTCTGAATACTCAAGAATAAAAGAATGATTTTGCTCTCCCCCAGTGAAATATCAGGAATTTTTGTATAACCTCATCGAATTTTGGAAACAATCTAATCCATCGGTGATGCTTAGGACAAACAAAGAAGCCCAGTGGTTCTTTGGGACAGGGCCTGGGAAGGGTATGTGACTTGCCCGATGTCCCACAGGTAGAACTGTCAGAAGCAAGCCTTGAATCCAGGTCCTTTGACCCTAGAACTAGGGCTCTTTCTCTAGTACCATACTGCTTCCTTCACTAAGAACCCCCAGATTTTTCTCATTTTTTCCAAGGAAGTGAAAGTCAGAAAGTATATTCATTCCTGGAGAAAAATGCCTGTAATATTAAATTTGTCACACTAAAAGGATGACCATGGTAATTCTGAGCATGTTTCTATTCTGGTCATAGACCACCAAATTTCTAAGCAGTTCTGTAATCTGAAAAAAATTACAACCCATAGCTGAACTCCTGAATAGGAGCCCAATCTACAACATCTCTGACAAATCACCCAGCTTCCAATTGAAGCCCTCTAGTGATGGAGTATTCACTACTTTGTGAGGAAGTCTTATCTACTTGTGGATTAGCTCTGATAGAGAGCTGTTCCTTTCATTGACTAGAGATATCCCTCTGTAACTTCTACATGTATACCTTGTATACAGCAGGGCTTAATAAATGTTTGTTGTTTTAATTACTCCTGGATCTATGCATTCAGTCTGAGCTGAACAAATTGAATCCCTCTTTCATACAACAGTCTGTCAAATATTCCTCTCTCCCCAATCTTCATTTCTTTAGGTTAAGTATCCTCAGTTCCTTCAACAACTTCTCATATAGTACAGTTTCCAGGTCCTTCATGACCATGCTTGGTCTTTACTTGAAACACTGGCTTGACTGTAATGATGGCCAAAACTGTTGTAACTTGATCCAGAGGGCATACAGCAGAAATACCATCTAGCCCTAGACACTTATGCGTCTCTTAATACGGTTTAGTATTGCATAGTATTTTTCACTGCCAGTTACACTGTTGATTCATATTGAGCCTGCAATTTTCTAAATTCCCCAGTAAACCCAGAACTATTCAGCCACAGTCCCACCCACCCCCATTCTAAAATTACGTAGCTGAAGGAATGAAAGATGCTTCCATTTACCCCTTATTATGAGCTCTGATGGGACAATTAGCCAGGCTGAAGGAACTTTATTCAAATCTTGGGTGTTGACCAAGTTAAGGGAAACCATTGACACTACACTTTTCCTAGACCCAAAGGATCAGGCAAATTAAATTAGATGTCCTTGCAATTTGAGATGTTTAAAATTATTGAAATAAAATATTGGGAATTTCTAACTACTAGATAGGCATATAGTTAAGAAAAAGCTTTCAAGAACCTAACAGAACCTGGGAGGTAATCTAGTCTACTCCTTTCATTTTACATATAAGAAAACTGAGACCCAAAAAGTTGTCATTGTTTGACCAATGTCAGCCACTTTGTTAGTGAAATAGGACCGGATCTCAGGACTGCCGGCTCAGTCATCCTGGACAATACTGTGATCAACAGTAGAGACCAAATTATTTCCCAGCTATTTGAAATGAGACAAAAAAAACCCAGTCCTCCCTCAATTGATTCTCTCTAGAACAACAGGTGCCAGGAAAGAGTAGTTCCTAATGCTCATGGATTTAAGTGCTTTCTATTATGAATAAGACAGAATCTCTTTCACTCAAAACTGACACCTTCCTTGGAAAAGGGACCCCTAGATCCAAAAGAATTTGGGGTGTATATGGCAAGAAATTGCATCCAATTTTCAGAGATCAGAGTAAAATGGTCTTAGATCTTAATGAGGAAGAGCATACGTGGAAATAGAAGTAGGTCATATTTAACAGTATCATAGATTTAGAGCTAGAAGGGATCCTAGAGGCAATGAAGTCCACTTTATTTTACAAATGAGGAAACTGAGGTGCAGAGAAGTTAAGTGACTTGCCCAAAAATCACAAAGCTAGTTAAGTGCCTGAGGCAGAATTTAAACTCAGGTTTTCTTGACTCCAAGTCCAAGGCTCTGTCCACTGTGCCACTCAACTCCTATCTAGCTATCCTGGTTGATCATAAAAATAAGTCTCTTGGCTTTGCTCTCATTTTATTCTCTGGTTGATGAGGAGAACAGAAACTTTTGAAATTTGCTTTTTGGTGTCCTGGAGGCTTGAGGAGCAAGGAGCAGATTGCTCCTTTAGCAGGCAAAAGTGACCAAAACTCACTCTCCCCACCCTGACCCCTGCATTTGTTCTCTCTCTCTCTCTCTCTCTCTCTCTCTCTCTCTCTCTCTCTCTCTCTCTCTCTCTCTCTCTCTCTCTCTCTCTTTCTCTCTCTCTCTCATCATTTTCTCATGTCAATATAAAATCATTTAAGCACAGAAAAATCTTTTGCTATGTTTTCAGAAATATCTGCATTTCATATTTTTTAAGGTTACTGGTAAGTCTATTCTCATAACCTATGAAGCATTTTGGATATATTTGTATGTTACTACACTGAGTTCCCCTGTATGCCTGATAATTCCCTAAGTTCCCCTGTATGCCTGATAATTCCCTTTAATTAGCTTTGTAAGGGTAAAAATCATGGAGGGTCAATTAAGTCTATCAATCAAATCTGCATGCCTCATACATGCAACTTATCAGTTTGAGACTACCCTACTGATTGAATGAATTAATTAATTCATCAAAGACTTTGGGGCAGAAGTTCTTAACCTTTTTATGTCATGGACTCCTTTAGCAGTCTAGGGCAGGTCTGCTTAAACTTTTTTTCACTCATGACTCCTTTTTTGCCCAATAAATTTTTACATGTCCCTGGGTATATGGGCATATAAAATAGGTCTACGAATCAAATATTTACTGACAATAAATCATAAAGAAATTTTTAAAAATAATTCTTTGGTATATATATATATGTATATATATGTATATATATATATATATAAGTGTGTGTGTGTGTCTGTGTCTGTGTCTGTGTATCTGTGTGTGTCTCTATAATTTTACCATTTATTAAAGATGAAAGCATATTAGCCTACTAATGACATGGATTGCTCATTTATTTTGTTTAAGAATTAAATTTTGGTGGGATAGTTGATACTACAGGACATAGGGCATCTTCAGTGTTTTCCAGAATTGATTGATATTTTGATTTTATAACTTTCAATGCTGAGAACACTGCTTTGCATAAATACATAGTACAAAAAAGGCAAAAGCACGTTTAGGTCATTTCAGAAATTGTTGAAAATTCTGTCCTAATCCCAGCCAAAATTCATTTAATGATTTTTTAGGAAACTCAAGTTTTAAATCTGTATCACTTGATAACTTGACAAATTCTTCTTGAACTTTTAATGGCAAATGACTGACATTTTTTATTTCAATTGAGTATGATTTATGAACCCAACTTAGTTGTTTAGAATCAAAATTTGAAGGTAAGTACTTCTGAAACTGTGTCTCCAGACACTTAAGATAATCAATTATAACTCTTACAATTAAATCTTTGGGAATGTTATTTTTAATTATAAAATCAAAGTAGCTGTAAACGTTTCTTAAAAACCATTCTCCCCTATATTCTTTCATATGTTACTATTTTAGTAAAACTTTTCATTTTATCTTTTAATATAAATATGTTTCATTTTTTCCTTGAAGTGACATGTTTAAATCATTGAATTTTTTGAAATTATCTGACAAGGGGGTGGAACTAAGATAGCAGAGTAGAAAGAGGCATATAGTCTAGCTCTTCTCCCACAGCCCATAAAATACCTGTAAAAAAAATGACTCAGCAAAAGCCACAGAATGACAGAGTGAAAGAGATTCCTAGCCCAAGGTAGCCTGGAGGGCCAACAGGAAGGGTATGGAGTGGAGCCCAGCCCAGCCTTGGCCACTGGGCAGGGACAGGATGAGAGCAGGCCTCAGGGCGGAATCCCCAACAGCAGCAGCAGTTCTCAGATTCCTCAAACCACAAATGCCAAAGGCAGCTTCAAAGGTCAGTGAGAAAGATTTTGCATCTCAGTGATAAGGGATCAGGGTCCTTTCCTAGGTCTGGCCTCACACAGCAGTGGCACAGCAGCAGCAGCATCCATTTGTGGAGCCCTCAGCCTAAAGCCCCTGGGGGAACTGAGCAACTGAACTAAGCCTCAGCCCTGAGTGAATGCCCTGCCCTCTGCCTAAAGACACTGGTGGAATTGAGCAGCTGATCTGAATCTCTCTGTGGGGAGTGAGGAGGAGTACTGGTACCACAGAACTGGAGGTAGTTGTGGAGTGGTAATTCTACTACTTGCAGATTCTGGGCAGAAAAGTTTTTGGTTGCTCCCATATCAGTGCACAGGCCAGGAGAGGAGTAAACTTCTCTCCCTTGATTGGACCACCTTGAAGGAACTGAGAACTTACAGGTCCCCACAGTATACCCTCCTCTTGACAAAGGACTCAAAAGTCAAATAACTGGTTGAGAAAATGCCCAAAAAAGAGGGAAAAAATAAGACTATAGAAGGTTACTTTCTTGGTGAACAGGTATTTTCTTTCTTCCTTTTGAATGAGGAAGAACAATGCTTACCATCAGAGGCCTCCAAAATAAATATACAATGGTCTCAGGTCATGGAAGAGCTCAAAAATGACTTTGCAAATCAAGTAAGATAGGTAGAGGAAAAATTGTGAAGAGAAATGAGAGTAATACAAGAAAATCATGAAAAGTGAGTCAACAGCTTTCTAAAGGAGAACCCAAAAAATGCTGAAGAAAATAATATATTTAAAAATAACTGGGAAAAGAGATCCAAAAAGCCAATGAGAAGAAGGCTTTAAAAATTAGAATCAGTCAAATGGAAAAAGAGGTTCAAAAGCTCACTGAAGAAAATAGTTCTTTAAAAATTAGAATGGAACAGATGGGATATGAGAAACCAAGAAATTACAAAAACAAACAAACAAACAAAAGAATGAAAAAATGGAAGATAATGTGAAATATCTCATTGGAAAAACAACTGACCTGGAAAATAGATCCAGGAGAGACAATTTAAAAATTATGGGACTGCCTGAAAGCCATGATCAAAAAAGAGCCTAGACATCATCCTTCATGAAATTATCAAGGAAAACTGCCCTGATATTCTAGAAACAGAGGGCAAAGTAAAAATGGAAGGAATTCACTGATTGCCTCCTGAAAGAGATACAAAAAGAGAAACTCCCAGGAATATTGTAGCAAAATTCTGGATTTCCCAGGTCAAGGAGAAAATATTGCAAGCAGCTAGAAAGAAACAATTTGAGTATTGTGGAAATACAATCAGGATAACACAAGATCTAGCAGCTTCTACATTAAGGGACTGAAGGGCTTGGAATATGATATTCCAAAAATCAAAGGAACTAGGACTAAAACCAAGAATCACCTATCCAGCAAAACTGAGTATAATACTTCAGGGGCAAAAATAGTCATTCAATGAAATAGAGAATATTCAAGCATTCTTGAGGAAAAGACCAGAACTGAAAAGAAAATTTAACTTTCAAACACAAGAATAAAGTGAAGCATGAAAAGGTAAACAGGAAAGAGAAATTATAAGGGACTTACCAAAGTTGAACTGTTTACATTCCTACATGGAAAGATAATATTTGTAATTCTTCAAACTTTTCTCAGTATTTAGGTAGTTGGAAGGATTACATACACTCACACACACACACACAAATATACATATATTATATGTATAAACAGGGAGCACAAGGTGAGTTGAATAGGAAAGAATGATATCTAAAACAATAAAATTAAGGGATGAAAGAGGAATATATTGGGAGAAGAAAGGGAGAAATGGAATGGGGCAAATTATCTCTCACAAAAGAGGCAAGAAAAAGCTTTTTCAATGAACGGAAAAAAGGGAGGAGATGAGAGGGAAAAAGTGAAGCTTAGTCTCATCACGTATGGCTCAAGAAAGGAATAACATGCACACTCAATTTGGTATGAAAACCTATTTTACACTACAGGAAAGTAAGGGAGAAGGGTATAAGCAGGATGGGGGGGGATGATGGAAGGGAGGGCAAACGGGAGGAGGGAGCAATTAGAAGTAAACCCCTTTGGGGAGGGACAGGGTCAAAAGAGAGAACAGAAGAAATGGGGGGCAGGATAGAATGGAGGAAAATATAGTTAGTCTTACACAACATGACTATTATAGAAGTCATTTGCAAAACTACACATATATAGCCTCTATTGAATTGTTTGCTTTCTCGGTGAGGATGAGTGGGGAGGGAGGAAGGAAGAGATGTTGGAACTCAAAGTTTTAGGAAGATGAGGATAAGGGAAGGGAGGGGTGTTAGAAGAGAGGGCAGATTGGTGGAAGGGGTAATCAGAATGCTTGGCATTTTGGGGTGGTGGGAAGGAAAAGATGGGGAGAAAATTTGGAACTCAAAATTTTGTGGAAATGAATGTTGAAAACTAAAAATAAACAAATAAACGTTAAAAAAGAAAAGCACATGCACATCTACAAAGAAATTATCTGACAAATAACATAGTTTTAAAAGCCACAAGTCATTATGAAAAAAATGAACAAAATTGGATTTCTGCTCAGTCAAAAATATAACAACCTCATCTTACAATTTTAATAATCTATTTAAACTTTGCCCTCTGGAGAGCCACCTTGCCTCTGCATGTAATAACAACCTTTTGCAATTGCAGTCCATGTCTTTCCAAAGGTTTGAAAACAAGTGACCATTCCAGACATACCTTTTAAGGAAGTTAATGATTTTAAATCATGAAGCACAATATCTAACTCTGTCATATTTTTTTGTGGCTATGAGTGCCTCCCAATGGATCATGCAGTGAGTAAAAGGGATAAATTCATTGACACCAGTTTTCACTTTAGCTACAAATTCAACATTTTCATCCATCATTGCTCCAGCATAGTCTGTACAAACCCCGATGCAATTTTTCCACTGCAAACCTTCATTTGTGAAAAATTCATTGACTTTAAGATATATATATATACATATATATGTATATATATATATATGTATATATATATCTTCCCCTCTTGCGCACCCTTCCAAAGGGTGACAAAACAATAATTCCTCATCATACTTCCGTCGTAAGCGTATCTTACATAAAGTAACAACTGTGTCATGATAGGAATATCAGTTCTTTCATCAAGGTGAATTGCAAACTTTGGGCTTCCCTTAAGTCTGGTGATAAACTGCTGGAATTGTTCATTACTCATTTCAAAAATTCTTTTGGAAACAGTATCATTCAATAAATTTTATCCCCATACATTTTCCCTTCAACTATTTCTGACATTTTAATAGCAGCAGGGAATGCAAGATCTTCTCTTATAGCACAGGGATTTTTAGTTTTTGCAATTAAATAAGAAGTTTCATAAGATGTAAGTAAATACTTTTTTGCTGACACTAATAAATTTCTGAAAATACTGTTTTTCTATATTTGAAGATTTAAAAAGTTGTTCAAAATATTCCTTTGGTATTAAGATGTAGTTTTAGTTTGGTTGGTTTCATGCTCTCCTCAGCCAAGACTTCATTACAAATTAGGCAAAGAGGTTTTCCCACATCATTAACATTATTAGAAGCAAATCCACATTGCAAAGATGATTCAATATAATTTCTTTTTCTTGTCAATTTAGGTGTACTACAACCTGATAGCAAAGACTCTGTTGCATTGTCATCGGTATTTTTACCTCTTCTGTCTAAATTTAGCCACTTATCTATAACCAAAAAAAATTTTTGTCCTAAAATACAAATAAACATTGCTAATAATTTCTCAAATAAACACGAGTTTTACTTTATGAAGCTGCATTTGTTTGTGCTTAATTTTAAAAAACTGATGCTCACACTTATACACACATAGAGCGGTGACAGTGGAGAAATATTATTAAAGGGCTTTTGACTTTACTTGCTGTAATTATACACTTATGTTTCTGTAAAAGAGGGAGATAACAGCAATTTTAAAAATCAAACATTCTAACACAATACAATCCAAAGATATACTATTTTGATACTTATATGCTGAGGAATGACATAGGAAAATATTCCAAGTCTTTATTTTCTGGAATTAAACTATTATGTTTCTGTAAGAGCAGAAAACTTTGAATATACAGTAAAAACACTGCCATTCACAACATTAGTCTTAAATTTGAGCTGAGGTGCCTATGGCAGTGTTGGTTGGTGCTGTGTGGTATGAGGATATGTGCAGTGCAAACTGTGCATGTTGTATGTTCAGAACCAAGGCTTCAGTGAAGTTGTGTGATGCGACATGGGCAAGTACTGCCAGAAACCACTCAGATTCATTACATGTTTGATTTTGGATTGATTTTTGGTCATTGTGTGTTTAGAAATCATTTACTATTGCCAAATTTTTTGCAGTCTCCACATTCAATCACACAATCCCATATGGGATTGTGACCCACAGTTTATGAGGTGGAGTTTCTGGACCCTTTTCTCAGAATAGTGTTTTAAAATGCGTTACAAAAAAAATAATAAAATGCGTCACAAAGTAAACCAATTGTACTGAAGTAAAGATGTAATGCTTTTCTTGCTCAAGTTCACAGACCCCCTGAACTTTTCCAAAGACTACTCTCCATAAGTCCAAAGACCCTTGTCAAGAACACCTGTTTTAGCACTAAGCGCAAAAAGGCCTTTGTCAGTTTAGAAGTCCTTGAAAACCACTGGAAGAAATGGAGCAAAGTTGTATAGGAAATCTGTTTGGACTAGTTGAAAGACTTGGTCACATATCTGTGGGGCTTACATAAAACCAGGAAGTTAGTTTGGAATCAAGAATTCAAATGTCTGTCCGTGGAGAGGAAGAAGCAGGTCTGGGAAGAGCTGGTGACCCTAGGGCAACAGGTAAAAGCAGAAAGAAATAGAAAGACTGAACTATGGCAGAGATCTCAGAGGGCCATCAGTTTTATAGATGACTCAGAGCAGAAAACATCCACTGAAGCTATCCATCTCTTCAAGAGAGAAAAGGGAAGTTCTGAGAAAGGATCTACTCTTTTCCCAACTTGTACTTCCAGTGCCTGTCTATTAGCAGACACTATTACATACTTTGTTTTTTTTGCTCAAATGTTTCTTGTAACTTAGATTTTGCCTCAAGTAAAGAGAGACCAAATATTAGCTAGAGATAAATATAAATTTAAATTAAAGCAGATAGCCAAGTTAATGACTAAATTATTGAAATTTTCCTAACTGGGGGTTCTGAGCAATTGTGATTTGAATCCTAATTTTTTAGTTTAATATGAATTCTGAAAAGTGGCAGAGGAAGGAACCATGTGGACCTAGAGGTCTATTATATTGTCCCTAGACTTAAACAAGAACTAAATATTGTAACAATAGGCTGATTACATCTCTAGACACAAAGTGGATAGGAAAGAAAGGATTATGACAATCTATGATTTCCTGTACCCTCCATACTGACAACTATATCTGCCCTTGTTACACCTTTCTTAAACAAAATTGTATATTTAATTTGAAGGATTTGATATTCAGATTCTTGACTGACCAGTGCCTAGAAGGTCTGAAAGTTCAAGTCCCCAACAGATTTGGAATGTAGCAGGTTTGGCAATGGGTCTCCTGACTTCCACCAATCAATGAATATTCCATAAAGGCATATTCCATAAAGGATATGATCACAGGTGATAGAAATCTAGAAATGAAAGAGACCTTAGAGGAGATTTAGTCCAACCCTCTTATGTTGCATATGAGGAAATTGAAGCCCAAGAGGCTAAGTAACTTTCCTATGGTCACACAGATAATATGTGAGAGAGATAGGTTTTGATCCAAGGTCCTCTGACTCCAGAATAAGAGAAGAGATATGAGATGAGGAAGTGGGGTAAAATAGATCAAGAAAGTTTAAAAAATCTGTCCAAATCTGTGGAATATGTGCATATGAGCTATTTGTTATTACTCTTCTGCTGGAATAATTGAAACAATATAACTATTACTGAGGACGAAATATGAAGATAGGGAATAGTTATAGAAAAGACTGAAACTGACTAGCCCACAAGGGAGTTACATTCATGACCTTGTCCTCATTAGTTTGTTGATATAACGAACTAAGCTATGCTGATGAAACTCCCATGAACATCAATCTTTGCTTGGAATAAAGAGATTTATACAGTCTGTTGAGAGTGAGTTTTGTTGATCAGAGTTTTTCAAAGCTACAAGGGAACTTAGAAATCCTCCAGTCCAATAAATTCATTTTACAGATGAAGAAACCAAGTCCAAGAGAAATTAAGTGACTTGTTCAAGCTACAAATAATTGACCATTCTTTGCATAAACATTCATTTTCAAGTGAAAAGCTGAAAAGTGAATGAGTTGCTGTTTTCACCATGCCTCTAGTATTTCAGATATTCTTAAGTAATTCTGTAGTGAATTTAAGCATATAGGCTTATGTATGTACCTTTCTGCACAGGGCTATAAATTAATACAGAAAGTGTTTGGTTATTAATTTTAAAGCTGATCCAATATTTCAGGTTGGTTAGGGATTAGAAGAATGGGGACGTTTTCCAGGATCTTGAAGACACACAGTAACAAATTTATAGCAATGGCAACTTCCATTTGGACCCCACCAGAAGAACAAAGTTTAGATACAGATCTTTCCTTTCAGATCTCTGTGTAGGGATTTGGAAAGTCAAACACATGGGACCATTGCCTTGCCTGGACTAGCAAAAACAACATCATCCTTAACCATTTTAGCGACAGGATTATTGGCTTTCTTTGAGATACCCAGCTGCAATAGCAAAACCAGTCATGGATTTTATGACCTGGCTAATTTTCTATCAGTTCTGGGAATAATAAATGTCTCCTGTATGGATGTTCATGTTTGCCTTCAAAATGAAAAGCCCATTAATAGTACAGAAAATCACTTCATTCTTAGCCATACAGCTTATGAATGATTTTTGAAATATGTCTTAGACTGACCAGAGAGCAAAATTCCTAGAATTAGGCAGTAAGAAGAATCACTTGATTTGTGTGTGTGTGTATATATGTATGTATATGTATATACACACACATAATATTTAAAGTATGAAAACTGAAAGCTTGTTTTATTTCTAAACGCATTTTATGCAGCTAAATTTCTACATAGCTAAATATTCCCTTCTTATATGTATCTGCCCTCTAAAGACAACAGTCTAAATATTGTCAACCTTCAAGGCACTAATGAAAAGGAGTACTAACAAATATTATTAATAAGTTACACAAATAACCATGATTTTCTCATTAACTTTATTTGCAATGCCTTCTTTCCCTGCAATTATTCTCTGCCCCTCAAGCACTGACCCAAAAGATAAAGACTGACTCATATCAGAGACTGACTTAGAACACAGAAGACCCAGGGGCACAGTTGAGAAGTTTCTTCCCTCCCTTGACTCATGGTACCCATTTTGAAAATTTGGGGGGAGAAAAGGTACACATAGTACTCTACAGTATACTCAAAAAAACTCCTCAATTTGTAAGGCAGAGTACATTATAGGAGGAAATTTTGTTAAAAAGAGGGAAATAAAATAGGAAGAATAGAGGATACAATGAAGAGATTGCTAGCATTGACCTGATCTTAAATCCAGCTTCAGACACTTACTAGCTGTGTGATCCTGGGCAAATCTTTTCCATCTGCCTCAATTTCCTCATCTGTAAAATGGAGTTGATGATAACACTACGTACCTTCAAGGATTGTTAGGATCAAATGAGATGATATATGTCAAATACTCCACAAACCTTAAAGTACTACATGTGAGCTATTATCATTGTTCTTATTAATTAACTACGATTAATCCCAACATGCCAATAGATATATGAGCTCATCAAGGTGAGTATTCCTTCCAGTGATGCAAATCACAACCAGAAATGCTTGCCCTTTTGGGTTGTCCAGTGTGCTCTACTAGTCTGAAAGATGTATAGACATCCCCACAATCACAGGCTCACCTAACTTCTTGACACTTAAAGAAGGGGATGAGGAGCATGAAGTTTTTTCTCTTTTTAAGGAGGATGTCCAGGCCAAATACGTTGGATTCTTTTCTTTGGAGTAAGCACTCTCATTTAAGTGATTGGCAAAAGGCTGGATGTGAGGTACAAGAATAGAGGAAATACAGATAGCTTTTTGTAACAGTAATAAATGCAAGTAGGAAAAGCTCCATATATTTTCATTTCTTGAAAATGATGGAATATTTGCCCCATTCCCTTTCTTTTTCCTATTTGAGTAACTAGGAAAAATAAAGTATCTATCTCCACAAAATCTTTTGCTTGGACACTTTTATTCCATCTACAAAACCCCCATCCTAATCCAGGGTCTCATTCACATTTTGCTGGAGAATAGTGATAGTTCCCTAATGGGTATCCCCTTTCCAATTCAGCCTCCACACAGCAACTAAAATAATATTCCTAAGGAAGAGTTATTTCAAGACATTTCATTGGCCTATTTTTTTTGAGGATAAAATACAAAGTCCTCAGTTTGGCACTGATATTTACATACCTTTCCTTCATAAACTCCAGTCTTGATATATTTGCTGTTCCCAAAGTTGACATTCTGTCTCCAGCCTTGCTCCTTCTTCACTGGACTGTCCCTCATATGACAAATGGACTCCTTCTCCTCTCTGCTCTCTTCCAATGTTTAACTTTTTTAAAAACTCATCTTACTCATCACTTTGTAGAAGGCTTTCCTCATCTCCCTATACTGATTTCCCCCTCTTCATACCATCTTGAAGGTACGGATGTATATAAATCTTATATCCACAGAAAAATACAAGCCCTTTGATAGCAGATACTGCTTTTTTTTTTTTTTGCTTTAGAATAACCAACACCTAGTGGAGCGACTTGTACATAATAGGCAGTTTGAAAAATGCTTTCTGAATATAACTGCAGTAGTTTATTAGATTTTGTTGCCACCCTAGTCAAAAGTTTGTTTTCTGTTTAGCTTTTTACTAAATATTAAAAATGTTTCACTAGCAGTGCAATATGACAGGCAGCCTCCTGTACTGGATAAGATATTGGACCTACATTCAAATCCTGCTTCAAACACTTACTAGCTCTGAGATGGGCAAGTCTCTTAACCTACAGAATTCTCCGACAGCCATTGATTTTGTTGATTATATCCAACGTATCCTCTGTATACCTAGTTTGTATTGTTATTTGCATGTAGTCTCCTCCGTTAGACTTTGAGCACTTAGAAAGTCTTCTGTCTATCATAACTCCAGCATGTAGAACAGTGTCAGACACACTGTAGGTGCTTAATAAATGCTTTTTTACTGACTTGACAAGGTAGATGGCAAGGTCACCAAACAGAGTGCTTTATAAAGGCAGACCGCAGAATTTTCCAGTAAATTTTACCCAACATTGTAATTGCTCTATTGCATGGAGAATCAGTTCATCCTCTTGTCACACTTTTCCCCTCAAGGAGAAAAAAGTCCAGTTTCTAATAGATGTTTGGGTTATCCTCTCAACTACTAGTGCCATCCCTCCTTCTCAAATCAAATTGTAATTAGATACTTTGTATTTATTCTCTTTATTTTTATTCTGCTTATGCTTGTACATATACTTGTCTCTCCTCCTTTGTTCCTATCTTTTACAATGAGATGGCTCCTCTCCCTTCCAAAGCCAACTCCTCTACACATCCCATTTTCTCCAGCAGATTTTCCCCTCAGTCATTTCCTTTTTCATATATCTTCAACCACTGACTAGGAAATAGTTTCTTCACTACTGCCTCCAACATGCTCAAGTCTCCTTCATCCTTAAAAACCTTCACTAGATTCCACCAGTCCTTCAAGTCACCGTCCTTTACCTTTCCTCCCTTTCTCAGTCAAACGCCCAGAAAAAGTTAGTTATATTTAGTGCCTTCACTTTTTCTCCTCTTATTCATAATTCATATTCTGACTTGTAACCTAATCACTTGATTGGAACTGCTTTATCTAATTTGTCAGATCATATCAGGTCAGACCTCATCCTTCTTGACCTGTCTTCTACATTTGACACTGTCGATCACTTCCTGTTCCTAGATATTCTCCCCTCCCTGGTATTTGTGAAACTGTTTTCTTAAGGTTCACCTGTCTAACCACTCCTTAGTCTCCTTTGCAGAAGAGTGTAAGGTGGGCTGAAATTTACGGAGAGTTGAAGCAGGGAGACCTATTAGGAGGTTGTTGTAGCAATCTAGACAATCATCTTTCATCCACATCATATCTCTTAACAGTGGGTACTCTCCAAGGTTCTTTCCTGAGAACTCTTCCTTCCTCTATACTCTCTTTCTCTCTCTTGCTAAACTTTACCTATGATTTTAACTATCATCTCTATACAAAGGACTCCCAGATCTATATATCCAGTTCTAATCTCTCCCTTGAGCTCCAGGCCCAGATCATCAATTGTTTATCAGACATTTCAAACTGGACATCATAAATTCAACAAATCTTAACCTAAATATCTTTTTTCCCTTGGCCATTCTGTCTTGTAAAGTGTCCAACTTCTCCTGAAGGCATCACTATCCTCCTATTCTCCCAGGTTCACAATCTTGGCTTTGTACAAGATTCCTCATTCTTTCTCACTCCACAAATCCAATGAATTTTCAGATCTTGCATTTTTACAAGGGAGATCAAGGAAGGAAACCTACTTTTAAAAAAAGGATGCTAATTATCCTTTCCCTGTACAAAGATTTTGGAAGCTCTATATCTTTGAGGTGAAGTCCAGGGAGTAAAATAGCATCCTCTCCATTTCAGATTAATTCTAATCATCATTCCTACCGCCTTTCAGATTTTAAGAAAGGAAAAGAGATGGAAGAGGAGGAAGAGATGCCATGGGAGAAAGATCAAGGTAAACTCTAAAAATATTGCAAAATGACTTTCACTAGATCAGAAGAAACGGTCAGAAAAAATCTTGAAACATTACTTTTACCTAACAAATCAGTTTCCATGATTCCCTTGAAATGACTTCACAAGCTCCTTTGAGGGTCTCTTAGTTTAGGAAAACATTAATGCAATCCAAATCAGGATAACCACATGAGAGGAAACAGAGTCTAACTCTCCCTTCACACCTGCTCAGTAAAGAACTAGAGAATGAATCAAACTGAATTTTAATTGGTAAAACCAAAAAGAAGTCATTTTCCCATCCTCAGGGGGCTTAGGTAGAACAAGAGGTCTGTGGACGGTAGGGAGGACATATAGATGGGAGATTCATGGATGTTCCTGTGGCAGAAGGCATTCTAGCACCTGGGGACTGAGAGAAAGAAGAGATGGGATACTAGAAAGGGATTTCTGAGTGAGCGCTGGGTTCCAGAACACTGGGTTCCAGCTTTCTGGCAGCCCTGTCACCCACTACCCAGTACTAGGTTATAGATCCAGAATAGAGAGGAAAGAAAAAAAACATTGATCCTAGATGTATAATGAGCACAAAACAAGTTCCAAGAAGCAAATAGTAGTTTGTATAACTCTGACTATAGGAAGTAACAGACCCAAACCTGTGTCAGGAACTTGCAGAACTCAGACTAGGAAAGCAATAAACAGACCTCCCTCTGGATCACATCACTTTGGGAACACTGAAAGCTTGTAAGACCCTCAATCAGGGCTATAAAAGCAGAAAAAATATGTAAGAGAACTCAAGCAAAAGCCTGATATCCCTTTCCCCCAAGAAGGGTACAAAGCCCAGAACAAACACAAAATTCAAAGTCAAGAAGTAGGCTAGGAGAATGAGCAAACAAAAACCCAAACAAAACTTTGACCATAAAGAATTATTATGACAACAGGGAAGCTCAAGACATAAGCACAGAAGAAGAGAATGACTAGAACAAATCTACAAGCAAAGTCTCAAAGGTAAATGCAGTTTAGACACAAGTCCAACAAGAATTCCTAGAAGAGTTACAGCAATAGTTAAAGAAGGAACTAAAAAAATAAGAATAGAGGAAAATATTGTAAAAGAGACAAGAGCTAGGAAAGAAACATATGAAAATGAATTAGCAGGCCAGAAAGAAAGGGTATAAAATTTAGCTGAAGAAAGCAACTTCTTAAAAATTAGACTTACTATGTTAAGCAATGAGGATACAAAAAGAGGCAAAAAATAGTTCTTGCCCTCAAAGAGTTTACAATGTAATGGAAACTAATGACTCCATGAGACATCAAGAAACAATAAAACAAAGTAAAAAACTGGTAAAATAGAAGAAAATATGAAATATCAGGAAAAACAACTCACCTAGAAAACAGATTGAGAAGAGATAATTTAAAAATCTCTGGAGATTGGAAAGAGATAATTTAAGAATCATTTGACTACATGAAAGTCATCAAAAAAATAAGAACCTAGATACTACATTTCAAGAAATCATGAAAGAAAACTGTCCAGATACCTTAGAACCAAGGGACAAAGTGAAAATTCAAAGAATCCACCGAAAGAAACCCCAAAGTGAAAACTCCTAGGAATATTATAGACAAAATCCAGAATTCCTCGATCAAGCAGAAAATATGGCAAGCAGCCAGAAAGAAAAAAAACTACCAAGGAACCACAGTTAATATCATACAAGATTTAGCAAGTATCACTATAAAGGAATAGGATTATTGGATCATAATATATCAGAAGACAACAGTTTTAGGTTTACAACCAAGAATAACCTACCTAGCAAAACTGAGTATAATCCTACAGGGGGAAAATGGATTTCTGACAAAACAAAGGACTTTCAAGCATTCCTTATGAAAAGACTAGAGCTGAATAGAAAATTTGACATACAAACACAGGTGTCAGAAAAAATATAAAAAGGGATATATGAAGGAGAAATCGTATGAGACTGAACAAGTTTGAACTGTCTTATATGTGATGATGATAAATATAGATGCCTCAGAATTTTATCATCACCAAGGATCATAGAAGATTTGGGTGTGATTCTTTTCTGTTCATAAAATGTCAAAAGAAGACAATAGAATGAGCAGGGAAGAAGAATACCCTGGGAGAGGGAAAAAGGGAAAGGAAGAATGGGGAAAATTGTCTCACATAAATAGAATACTCCAGAGGGAATTCAAACAAGAAGAGGGCAGTGGGAGGGGAGAGTTAATGACACTTGAATTTCATTCTCATCTAAACTGGTTAAGGGAGAGAAGAATACATATACATATACATAATTGGGTTTAGAAATACATTTTACCCAACATGCAAATAGGAAGGAAAGGGGCTAAAGGAAAGGAGGAGAATAAGAGGAAGGATAGATTAAGGGAGGTATTAATTAAATTTTTATGAAATGAAGCAAAGTGAAGTGAGTAGGACCAGAAGAATAATTCATAAAATAACAATAATATTGTAAAGACAATCAACTTTAAAAGACTTAGTAGCTCTGATCAACACATGACTAACCACAACTCCAAAGGACTCATGGCAAAACATGCCATCTGCCTTCAAATAGAGAGGTAATGGACTAAGAGTGCATATTTACTCGTATTTTCTTCCTTTCCTTTTCCTTTTGGACAAAAAAAAGAAAACAGATGCCTAAAAAAGTACTCTCATACCTGGCATCAGCTATCATGCTCAATTTATGCTAACCAAGGATGCCTCATGAAGAGATTAACACAGCATCAAGTTTCTCATCTCTGCCATTTTACGCTGCAGACCTCTTGCTCTGTACCTAGGGCCTGGGATAGAATGAGTTTTGTGTGAAATCATAGAAGCTTTAGAGATAGAAGTGATTGCCCAGAGAAGTCAAATGATTTATCCAAGGTCACACAGAAAATTGGGGACTAAGCTTAGACTCAGGCCTCCTGGGACTTTCCACTACGCTCTATGCCAACAACAATTTCAAAAACTGTCCTTGATCATCTTCTGCAAACACTGAGGGAGATAAGCTTAGGAAAGACAGGATTCTCCCTCTCATGATACTCACTGTCTAGTAAGGGGATAAAATATACACAAATGGTTAGAACACAAAATGAAACATGGCAAATGCACAAGGGACATATAAACTAAATGCTAAACATGGTTTTTCAGGTTAATGCCTAGAAGCAATAAAAATATCTGCTAAAACTGTCCATGTTCTCAAAGTAACTTAGGAACAAATAGTAAAATCACAGAAAAATGTCCAACACATCCTTTTACCTAAACCTTAAGAGTCCAGATGGAGAATCGGACTTGGGCTCTTGATTCAATAATAAGCTTGCCTTAGTTAGCAGCAGATTTAGGATTGCTGGACTCTGTTCTTCTAAGAATTTGGTAGTTATTCAGTGAAGTGCTATTCGATCCCATTCATGGCTCTGCTTTGTGACCATGAACAAGTTGCTTGCTCCAGATTAATATTAACTAACTCTTTAGTCTTGGGTCAGTTGCCCCAGGATTTTGGGCCCTAGTTTATTCTCCATAAAATGAAAAGGCTGGACTGAACTAGTTAACCAAATATTTATCTCCTTGATTAGATACTTCTTTTTTCTAGCCCAGAACCCAATGGACCAGATGGTCTCTAAGGATCCTTAGTGCTCTAAATTTATGATCCTAACAAGATGATATCTATCTTCTTGTATATATACATATGCATATGTATATATATATATATATATGTATATGCCCCTTTCCTTCCTATTTGCATGTTGAGTAAAATGTATTTCTAAATCCAATTATGTATATGTATATATACATAGAAGGCGTAATGAATAGTAGGGGGATTTTGAGCAGAAATATCTAGGTGTGACTCCTGCTGGAGACCCGTATGAGCTGGGTGATCCTGGAAAAGTTGCTCAGCAACTCTGGCTTTCTGTTTCTTCATCTTTAAAAGGAGAGATTTGGTTTCCATTCCTTCCAAGGTTCCCATAAACTCTCAATTTATAATCTGATGATGTCCATGGTATCTAGTTCACTACTGGAGTACCAGGAAGAGCTTCATAAATCCTATCTGACGTTAGATGGTAGACAGTGGTGGTTTATACCACTGAACTTGAACAAGACCTGAGTTCAAATTCTGACTTGGCCACTTACTCTGATTTGAATTATTTTGATCTTTGGTTCCTCATCTGTAAAATGAGAGGTCTGGGCAAGATAATCTCTACAGTCTCTTCCATCTCGAGATCTATGATCCTATGAAAATAATGTCTATGCCCAAAGTGTCAGTGAGAATCCATGAATGAGAATATAAAGAACATTTCTCTCAATCAGTTAATATCTCCTACCCCTTGTTTCCCTCTGTATTATACCAGGTCTTTTTCTCCTCTAATTCTCTTTCTCCATCAGTCTTAACTTCTGGACATGGTGGTATAGTAGGAAAAGTCTAGAATTTGGAGCTAGAAAACACGGTTCAAGTTTCAGATCCTTTCTTCTAGACACGTAATGATCAGAAAATCATTTAACCTCCCCTGAACCTTAGTTTCCTCATTTAAAGATAACACACTCATTGTCTATATTATTGTGAACATTGAATTATATACATGATGCTTTGAAAATAATATTATTGGACAAAAATATAAAGCAAGTGTCTGTCTTTGGCACTCCAAATCCTCCCCAGCTCTTCCCTTCATGTGCCCTTCCTTTTCTTCTTCTCCCCTGCTCCCATTGAAAACTGCTCTGAAATAATGGTTCTATTAACAGTCATTTGTACTTCAGTTTAAGTGAAAGTCAATGCTTTGCTTCTTGCTGGTATATTTATATTTTCAGCTTCTATCTCAGTGTAAAATGAAAGAAGGACTTTGTCTCCAGTTAAAGAAGCTTCAAGCATCAGTCAGAAAGTGGGGGGAGATGTGTCCTGACCTTTAAAGAGTTCTGAAATCAAACCTTTAGCAAATATTATTGGTCTTGTGGGCATCTGAAGGTAAGGTCAGCTACCCTCTGAGTTCAAGGCTGAAGTGATGTGGGACCTCACAAGAAGTCACTTTATATTGTTGAGCTAGAAAGGTCCCCAGAGATCATCTACAAATCTCCTAATTAGATCCTTTTCTTCCTGACTCAGAACCCAATAGACTTAAGAGTCAGGGACTAAGAACTGGGCTCTGGGTCATCAGTGGCAAAAGAATCAGGCACATTTAATGATTGCTTGATTGATTGTATATGAAAATGCTCATTTTATTTGGTATTTGTTAAGTTCAAAATTTCTATTATTTATGTTTCTTTTTTGTTTTCAACACTCACTTCCACAAGATTTTGTTCCAAATTTTCTCCCCATCTGTCCACTTCCCCCATCCTAGGCACATTTATTAAGCTTCTACTGTATCCAAGGCATTCTGCTAGATGCTGGGGATATGCCAATACCCTATTAAATCTATATGTCATCAGTGAAGGTACACCTGTAACGATGCCTGACCTCATGATCTCAGAGACGAGCTAAGTGTCTTCAACAAATTCAAGCCTGCCTTGAGAGGAAAGTAGATCTTCACCACAAGGAATATGCTCAGAGGAGATGGGGGTAGGGGGGAATTATGACAACTTCACCTCATCTGTCCAGTTTTCCAACTTCTTCATAAGCTTTCTATGATATTTGGGGAGGGAAAGGGAGAAGAGAACGATAGCACTATTTTATTTCCTCTTGTAATTTATATCGTTATATCTTAAATGATTTTGCTATTGGACTGTGATCCTTGCACAGTCTAGTAACAGAATATTGTAGTAGATGGGGGCCCAGGACAAAATTTGTATATCCACATTGACCCTTGGGAAAAATTAGGGAGGCAGTTCAGAGCTGGAGTTCTTGGAGCTTCCAAAAACCCTGCCATCACATCAACAACAGGGCATTTCCATTCTATCAAGCACAGAGGTTAGTAATAAAGAAGAGTACTAGCCCGAGACTCAGAAACCCAAGCCTTTGTTCTGGTTTTCCACAAACTCACTGTGTGATTTTCAAAGGCACTCAGACTCTTTGGGCCTCAGGATCCTCATCTGTAAAATTTGCATGTCACCCCTTCATGACTCTCTGGGCTCTGCTCTTGATTCTCCTAGCTTCTTTCCCCATCATTCACCATCAGCCTTCTCACTATGGAAGATCCCTCTGACTGGTCAGTTCCTTCTGGAACTTCCATTTGAAAGAAGGGCCTAGGTTACCCATGTTTGCTCTTTCATATCTCTCCCGACTCTCTGGACCTCTTTCTCCACCATGCACCATTTGTCCCAACCCATACACTCCATATTTTATCTTCCTTTTATGTAGTGTCTTTCTCAATTAGAATATAAGCTCCTTGAGGCCAAGGACTGTCTTCCTTTTTGCTTCTATTTTTATTTCCAGTGCTTAGGACAGTATCTGGCTGGGAGTATGTTCTTCAGTCCTTATTGTTAGGTTGACATGGAGCTAGACAATGATTCCAACCCTTATGAGAATGTGCAGAGTGCTTGGCTAAAGCAACCTCCATGTGGGACTTTGGAGCATGTGCAGACATTCTGTACCTGATCCTGGTCTATTAGTCACATAATGAAAGACAGCTTCTTTGATTGACTCTGAAGCCAGAATAGGGGGATATTCAAAAGCCACTAGTCAATCCAGGCCTGTCCCTATGTCTAATATCTATGATCTGATAACTTCCTGCCTGCCTATGTTTTGATGATAAAAGAGAAATAATGCTGTGTAGGCCTACATGTAAAGGCCAACATGTGGCCAGTGAATATAGGCCTTGGTGTTTGATTTTTCTATTTAGTGAAGCATATTAGAGATATCTACGGCTTTGAAAGATTAAGATAGTAATAGACAAGAAGGTCAATAACTGGAGTCTATGCCAGATATTTTTGGTATTTGGTGCTTCTTTCTATGACTTCAAAGTAAAATTTCCATTATAAAAGCTAGTTGGTGTTCACTGGTTAAATGGAACTAAGGCATTAATCACCACCAGCTAATAGAAGGTATACTACTTTGGAACCAGGCTCCACCTTAGAGCATTATAGAAAGGCTCTCATTTCAAATCGCCCCCAAATCCTTGGGCTACCCTCTAGGATACTGAGGGGAAATTGTCACCAATCTCACTCTGGGAAAACAAGATCAGAACGTATATTACATACATTTTAAGATTTTTCTTATCTCCTTCCCAGGGCGACTGTAAAAAGCAAATTAATAATAGATGGGGAAATGCTTTGGAAAGTACAAATAGCTCTAAAAGTTTTAGCATGACGAGGGGCTATAATTGGCTAACTACAGATGGACCACTGTCTCAGTCACCATGACCATTTCTCTTCATATTAATTTTGTTTTCGCCATAAGTTCCTCACTCACTCACCACCATCACTTCAATGGTCGGTACACGCGGGGCACACTTGGTTGTTTTGTGATCAAAAACATATCAAAGCAATAATTGCAATAGAAGAAAAACGCAAACTTTATCCTTTTTGTGAACCTTAAGAATTCAAACGATCTCTATCTGAAAATTAATGAGCACTCATTGATTTTTCCCTGTCTCATTTTTTATAACCAAATGAGATAATATTTGCAAAAGCACTTAGCATGCTCGGCCCATAATAGGCTCTCCTTATAATCACAGTTCCAACATTCAGAAATAAAGTTCTATTCTGAAAAACATTCAGCAACTTATTCTTCTGGGAAGAAAAATAACTTACAAAATTCACAAAACTGAACTATAAAAGATCTTGCCCTCAAAGTTAGGAAAAAAACCCCACAGGAACAGATTCCCCTTCAGTCATTTGCCCATCCCCAGGTGTTTTTAGTTCCAGTCAGAAACTGGAAGCTAAATAAGACAGAGGCTCTGAATGTCAGGTGCTCCTGATACACATCATGTTTGGGTTTAACAGAGGCCAAGGGTTGAGGTCTGATCTTCCCTTAATCCTAACAGAGAACACTCACCCATGATAGAGATGGGAGAAAGTAAAGTCTGGCTGAGATTTGAGCTACATGGAAGACAGGTGACAGGAGAACAGGAGGTTGAAAGGTTTAAAGAGTAATTCCACACGTACTCTTCCCCACCTCGTCCAACTCAAATATTTGCTAGCAGGGCAAGTCTTAGAGGGCCAGTTTCCAGAGTTTTATGGTTTCCCCTTTGCCTGCAATGATGAGTTGTTAAACTATGACTCTGCCTGCCCATAATGAAATTCATACCTCTCTTCAAAGGGGCAAAGTTAGGACTATCTCCTGGTGAAATTGGTCCTTTATATCTGGTGGCCTGTGGGGTAACTGCACTCACTCTGCATTTTTCAAGGAAGGAACAAAGCAGCTATGGTCTAATACATCTGGAATTTCTGTTTAGGAGTCTGGCATCCTGAGAATGTATTTTCCTGGCCTGTTTTGAGGAGGTCATCTAATCCTAATGGCATGGTGCATGATAGATTCCATTTACCCCTTGGCAAAGCAGAGGATGTAACTTACAGAAGTTAAGGATGGATATGAGAAGTCCAGAGTGCCTGCTACTGGTCTCTTCCTTCTGAGAAGATGCCAGCTCTAGGGTCATTCTGTTCCCTTTCTTTTTCTCTCCAACAGATACTCAATTAGGGCTAAACTCTTGAAGAGAGGGAGTAAGGAAGAATACAGGGGCATTGAACAGCAATGTCTTTGGGCCTTGTGGAAGAAGAGGAGAAAATTTCCCTGTGGCATTGGGAGAACCCCACTTGAAAAGAGACGGTCTTCCAGAATAGCCTGGACCGTGACCAAGCATAGCAGTGTGTGTAACAGAAAAGGGACAGTAGGAGCCATTATTCCAACAAGAGTAAAAAGAAAAAGAAAACCTGACAATTTTTGTGGAGGTTTTGGGGAAGATAGAAAAAACCCAGCCCAAAGCCCATTTCTTCCATGGTTTCTCCCAGCTACTAAAAGCACCACCCACACTGGTCTCTTTCTTCTCAAACCTCACATTATATGAACTGCACTTTACCACTTAGCATGATTATATAGTGTCTTCTTGATTATATACTATCTTATACTGTATTGTTCTCTAAGCAGTTTATTTCCCCAATTAGATTATAAGTGCCTTGAGGGCAGGGACCAAAGCTCTCTCTAATTTTGTCAAGTTACTAACAGAGAACTATGGTATTTGAGGGCTAACAACCTTGAATCTGGGAGTCTTACGGGAGAAGGAAGAGAGAGAAAGGAGCTGAAGGGGAAAAAGTCATCCCATCTACCCTCAAACTCTAAGAGGCAAATAAAAGTGTAAACTGAGCTATTTGTGTACTGCTTGACCAAGCATGAGGAGAGTTTATCCAGAACACTGGTAGAAACCTTGGATTATATCTCTCTGGTTTTTAGCATAGTTCCAAGTATATCATAGGTGCTTAATAAATGTTTTATTGATTCAGTGATGCTTAGGTCTAAAGAAGAAACTAATAGAGGAGCCCTAAAATCCTGGCTTTTATAGGAGCCATTAAAAGTCTCATCAGCTAAATGATTTGGGACTCAAAAGCTTGTTATTTCTAAGTCACCTTTCTAAAACACATATGGTCCAACCACATGAGGCAGCTCATCATCCTCAATTAATGTTTATAGGGCATCCACTGGGTGCCTGGGTTAATACTAAGTGCTACAAGCAGTCCTAGGAAACACATTTCTTCCCTTCCTCCCCCCTCCTCTTCTCTTTTCTCTGTTAATGTACCCGGTTGAAGGGCTGAGTTTCCCTCTCCCCCTACCAACCAATTTGTTTCATAGCATCCTGAGGGCTTAACCATATTGCAGGAAGAGACTGATTTTCCTTTGATGCCCAGAACCAGATGAAGTCCATTTAAACTTCTCAAAATCTATTGTTTCATTTTTAACCAGTCTACCCTATGTCTTCTCTGAGGATCAGAGCGATGCCCCAGTTCCACAACCTTCATTTCCCTAACCAGATTGAAAGAAAAGCTAGAAATAAGAGGAGAGACATAGACAGACAGAGAACAAGTCAGGAATGAGAGGGAAACAGAGGGGCACGGGACAAGCATTGCAGCCAAGCTAAGGTTACAGCTTCCTAAGGGATGGGGGATACGTGATCTTTATCTAATCAGACAGTCTACCCAGGAAGTCACTGAGATCAAAGAAAGGTGCTTTTTATTTAGCGCTGTGTCAACTTAAAAACAGTCCTGCCTTAGACATAGATCTGGATAAGCTCACACCTCTCCCCACCCCCACTGCCATGACCTGTCTCAGCATCTGAACTCTCTTAACATTCCATGTGGAATACAAACCCTGAGCAAAGTGCTGTCCTCCCAGTTACCACAGGGGGAGAAAACATTTGGCAAAGCAAGGGAAAAAACACAGGGGAGAGCCAGAGGATTCTTGGCTTATTAGAATAAATAGGCCCTTGTTTCTAACCCTACTAGGTAATGATGGTATAAATCACAAAGATCTTTTTTTCCCAAGCAGCTACATTTCTTCACACTTTTCTTTCATAATCTCCTGAGATCAAAGGAGACATCAGCGAGAGAGGGGCAGGGTCACCTCTTGTGGACACTTTCCCTGCCTAGGGTCTTCCCAGATGTGTTACAGTGGAAAGCAGGACTGGGAAGGTGAAGGGAAGACGAATCAGGAAGCAACAGGAGCAAAGTGTGTGTTGGGAGAGATGGAGGAGAGGGAGGGAGAGGTGGAGGGGTTTAGTTGGCTCCATAGGAAATGGTTGGAAAGAGACAGAAAGAAGTCTGCTCATCCATTAGGAGAGTTAGAGACAGGCTTAGGGAGACAGACACAGGATGGGGAGGGTGGGCCACAGGACGACAGATTGCCCACGGGACAGGCAACAGAGGTATGTAATTTCTGTGAAATAAAATGACTGGAGGCTATGAAAGATTTTTTTTTCTTTTTTAAACAGAGCAGGAAGCTTTGAACTGCAGTTCAAAGATAGAGGCATACGCTTTTTCTCCAGAATAAAGGACTATCAAATAAGCCTATTTTGACTCTGCATGTGCTTTCAGAAATAAAAGTACCCATATTTGCCCCACCCCCAGTTTTTCTTTCAAATGGAGTTCATATCCTGCTATTTTTTCTGCCATGAAAATACACATACCACCCCATACCCATGTATGGAGTCCACAATGTACTGAGGCCCAATATGGTTTTTAATTTTTATTGGTAACTTTTTAAAATATCATCTTAATTTCCAAATTGTTTTCCCCTTGAATCTCCAGAGAGATATTCATTGTAAAAAAGAATAAAAATAAAAAATTACTTTAATAAAACTATCCTACACATCAACAAAGTCTAATATGATGTGCAGTGTTCTGCATTCATAAATCCCCTACCTATAGGATGAAGGAAGCGAGGTACTCAATCACAAGGACCAAGCTTAACCATTTCAATTATACAGAATTTGGGGGTTTTTTGCATTGTAGTTTCCTCATATTGTGGCAGTTACTGTGTGTGTTGTTTCCTTCATTTTGCTTATTTCATTTCCCTGCTCCTCTGAATTTTTCATATTCATGGTTTCTCACAATGATGCGACATTCCATTCCATTCCATTCATGAGTTACAATCTGGTTGGCCATTTCTCAATTAATAGGCATCTGTGCTTTGTTTCTAATTCTTTACCACATAAAAAGTGCTACTATAAATATTTTGATGGATATATGTATGTACCAATATTTAATAGTATATAATTTTTGTTATATCTATTATGTGCTATTCCTGGAGCTCCCAGGCCACTATGATATTAACCATGGAGATAAATTTTTTAAAATGCATACATGCACATATATGTATGTATATGTATATTACATGTATATACATACAAATATAGGTCTATATGTATGTATATACATTTAACTATAATTATCTATATATACACATAGAAAATGTTATATGTGTATGTATACACACACACACATATAAAATATACATGTAGATTTAGAGCTAAAAAGAACCTTGGAAACTATCTTTAATTCAGTCTCCTCACTGAATGAATAAGGATCAAAGATGTCAAGTGACTTACTCTAAGTCCTACACGTAACAAATGTGGTGCCAGGCTTTGAATCTAAATCTTTTAACTCCAAATACAATGGCCAGTTTATATTAGCCTTGAAAGAAAGCCTGCCTCCTCAACTGCATTATGTGAATTCACACTATTTAAAGTTACAATACGACAATTAATTCCTGCCAAATGGAAATACACAACAAAAAATTTTTAAAAATAAATTGTAGCTATTTATCAACATAATACAGCAGCAAAGGATAAAAATCTATTTCTTATTTAAGTTTATTACAAAGAATAGTTATAAAAAACAAATTCAAAAAATAAAAAAAATTACTTAATATCAGACCTAAATATTGGGGCAGCTAGATGGCACAGTGGACAATGACTGCTCTTCCTGAGTTCAAATCTGTCCTCAGACATTTACTAGCTATGTGACCATGGGCAAGTCCCTTAACCCTGTTTGCCTCAGTTTCCTCATCTGAAAAATGAGCTAGAGAAGGAAATGATAAACCACTCTAGTATCTTTGACAAGAAAATCCCAGATGGGGTCATGAGAGTCAAACATGAAAAATGATTAAACAATGAAACCTAAATATAAGCCTCTGTTGACAATATGACAAAAAAAGTTGTTACTGTCATATAAAACATTTTAGCAGTGGACATAGAACTGTCTTCTCTTTCTTTACACCTTTATATATTTACCAATAAAGGCAAAGAGCTTTATCCACATCTTAGCCAATTTTCATGCATACATTCTCGTGCAATGTATCAAGTGTAATTAGACATCCTAGGGCATTATCTAAAATCAGTCCTTGTAATATTTGTCCTTGTCCTTGTAATATTGTCAACTTTTGTTGTCAATTTTGTCCTTGTAATATTTGTCAACATCTGGGCTAAAAAAACTTGAAAACTTATCTTTGAAAACATCTTTAGTCATCTGTGATCTCTTATCTGACAGCCAAAGAACTGGAAGCAATCGATGGTTTCAGGCTTTTAGAATGTGAGGACTGATAAACAAGCATTAGTTTAAATTTAAAGTCCTTTTCCATATTTCCTACCAATAAAACTGTTAGGAGATTGTTAGATACTTTCAATCCCAATCCAGGTTGAATTTTTTTCTTTCTTAGAAATTTAATTTCTAGGAGGCATTCTTTTCAAGAATAAGACTTTTTCATCCACTTTAAAGATTTTTGATTAGTACCCATCTTCTGCCATATTTATGTCAAAACAAGAGAATATGTAGCTGTTACAGCCCCTTCTATATTGGCCACCTCTCCATCCGTTTTAACATTATGCAACTGAATTTGATTTTTCAAGCAATTGAACCAACCAACACTTGCAGTAAAATATTTATTCACTTCTGGTTTTTTTCACTGTCTAAAATAAACTTGAAGCTTTTTTTTGTCTGAATGGATGCTCTCTAAGAGAAATGCCTTTGGATTGCCTTCTTCAATCCCTACAGAAAAAAGCTCTTCTCTCTCTGTAGTTGTTTACAGATGACAAGCTTTGCCTTTCTTCTGTTATTTCACTTGTATGTTTCAAAAAATTCTCTATCATAGGTTCAGAAATTCCAACATCCCATCCTATTTGGAGTTACCATGACCTTGTCCATGTCATCCAATTATATCAAATTTTTGTTCTAATATAGGAATGTTTCTTCTCTTTTGTACTGGTGGCATTTCCATTTGAAATATTCTTCCATTTGGCCATGTTAGGGCCTACTTTAAAAAAGTCAGTACAAAAACTGGTAGTAATGATATGTAGCAACATAGTACATCCACAAGCAATGACAAGCAGATTATTGTTGAGCTGTTTTTGGTCATGTTTGACTTTGTGTGACCCCATTTGGGGTTTTCTTGGCAAAGATACTGGAGTGATCTGCCATTTTCTCCTTCAGCACATTTTACAGGGGAGGAAAATGAGGCAAACAGGATTCAGTGACTTATCCAGGGTCACAAACTAATAGCTATAATTAAACTCAAGAAGATGGGTCATCCTGACTTCAGGCCAAGCACTTTATCCACTGTACCATCTTGTTGCCCCAATGCCACACATAGAACCATGTTAAAACACTTCATTAGCTCACACATATCATATTAACTGAAATTGGCTTGTGTTAAATGTGGCCAGGAATCATTTTATAATTTACGCTAAACTGAAGTTCCCATTATTTGAACTCACAGTGATCATGACCTACCTGTAAGTCCTCCCATTCCCTGACTGCCTGCCCACTCACCCCCTTGTTTTCAACATTTTGCCCTGCAGTGGATTCTCCTTGTCCATTGGCACAAAGTTTAGGTATGGAGTAACCTGGCACTCATTTCGGCTCTTTTTGAGGATCCCATGGCTTCTAATAGGCACATGCAAGAAAATAGAGAAAGGTTCAGAAGATACCATCAAGGATATTGTTGTGTGTGACCTTACAACTCAAATTCAGCATTTTCCAGAACTTAGAGGTGCTCTGTTTCCAATACCTTGGGCAATTTTCAGCATGTCCTAGAACATAAATTTTCTCCAGAGACACAGAAGACAGAGGCACACAAACACAGACACACAGAAAAAGACATCCAAGAATATTGGACTTGTGGACCCACAGTTCTCTGCCAAAGAGGGACTGCTTGGCTCACCTGCTCTTCTTTCAACAAAATACAGCGTGGTGGACTAGATCACAAGTAGTGGTTCTAGCTTTTACTTATTGCCTGCAGGCAGTCTCACAGGAGAGAAACTGGTAACCCCCTCACAGCTGTTGCCTATAGCTATTACTTGTCACCCCGTATCTCAGCTGCCCTGGCTTCCTTAACATGCCAACACTAATTCACCCATTTTATCAGTGCATCAACTGAGGCCCAGAAAGACTGAGTGATTAGGTAACAGATCTACATAGTGGCAAAGCCAGGATAAGAATTCATATCTCCTGACTCCTTATACAACGCTCTTCCCAATATGCCAAAGATATTCCCTTCATCACTGATTCAAAAAACACTTTTATAGCTTTCCCCCATGTTCTCCTCCCCTTGGCCTTTAATGCCTTCTTTCTTTGCCAAAGAAATGAAGCAGGAATAAATTTCTTCATTTTATGCTAGAACTAATTCCATGTGGGAATAGATAACTTTCTTATTGACCAACACTTTTTGTTGATCAAAAAGCATATTGTCATTTCTACTGTTGATGATGCAGAATACCTATAAACTTAGTATTAAGCTAACTACAGTAAAATGATCATGATCAAGTTCGTGATCAACCATAATTTTATTCAGTGATTCTTTAAAGTGTGGTTACACCCTTTTGTGTCAAAGTGCCAAGAAAATGGCACTTTATGTTATAAAGATACACGGGTGTTTCATTTTAAGAAAACCTAGTATAAAAACATTTGAACTTACAAACTAATCAGTCAGGGAGATTAGTTATATTATGAAAAGATTTGTAAATACTTAATTCTTACTGATTATTGTCTAACCCAAAGACAATAAGTAAAAGTGTGACCTGGATTGAAGAAGGCCTAGGGTTTCAATCCTGAAAAAAAATTGATACCTTCAGATGAAAAACTGCCTACCTTCAAGTTTCTGTAGCCCCTGAGTAATTAGATCAGATAAGTTAGAATGGGAAGGGATCTTCATGCTTATCTAGTATACCCCCCCTCATTTCACAGATAAGGAAACTGAGGCCTAAGAGGTGACCTGCCTTGCCCAAATTTATACAGCTACTAAATGTTGGAGCCTGGCTGCAAACCCAGGTCCTCTGGCTCAGATGAGATATTTGTAAAGTGTTTGGCATAGAGTAGACACCTTATAAATGCTTTTTCTTTATTCCTTCCTGGCTCAAAGTCCAATGCTCTTTCCATTACTTTACTTTCATCTATAAAATAGAGGTTGGCTTCTGACATCCCTTTGGGCTGTACATTCATGATCCTTCCCCAGCATTCTGAGGAAAGTACTAACACCCTAGGAGTTTGTGGAGGGGTGGGGCTTTCAAAATATAAATAAATATAACCGACACTTTGTTTTTGAGATGTGAAACAGTGGAACTGACTGTCAAGGCAAAACAGGATAATTACAAAAATAAAGATACTAGACTCCTATTGTTCTGGAATGGTACTACCCTTGCTAGGGGTAAAGGGATGACTATTGGCCCCTCAAGGATCCTTTTTAACCTTCTTGATCTTTTAATTTTCATTTTCTCACACACCAAGGCCATTTGTCACCACTAGCTTATGAGGACAGTATAATAGAGCTCTTGCCTTCTGTGGTAAGGAGCTCACACAGTACCGAGCTTCCTACAACCTTGTGCCTTCTTCCAACTTCCACCAAATGCACCCCCCCACACCAAAAAACCCCAACACACAACCAAACCAAACCTGAGACCTCATTGGATTTGATGACCTGGCTACTGAACTTGAAGGCTCTTACATAGGGATTTGTATGTAAATTGCTTCTAAGAGCCATCTGATCTACCTCTCCCCCACAAATTTTTCCTGCAGTGGTTTACAGACAGAGGATTGCATGTTCACATGTGGCAAGACTTGGCGGGTCATCAGACAGGTTCTATTAACTCACAGTCTCCAGGTGGCAACCATATTATTTCATGCTTCTTAGTAACTTTTGTGCAACACAATTACCTTTGACAGCTACTGAGTGGGGCAGCAATTTTTTAGCAAATGTTTTCAGTAACTAAAGGCAAGAATGAAAGGAAACGTGAGTGCTTTGGTTGAGCCGTGAGTGACACCCTGACAGTTACTCAGCGCCTCTGTGGCACTGTGGCTGTGAGTTCAAGTGGAAATTCTGCTCACAACGAAGTGAAGGAAGAAAACCCAAATAGACTGAGAATTTCTATTAGACTTGGGGAGGGATTTGTTCCCACATGTCCTTTAAAATTCTGCTTCTACCATCCTAGCCCTCATCCCCTAGTGCTTCAGGTGACAGGGTATCTTGATCAGTGGTGGATGGGGTTTTTTTTGTTTGTTTAAGGAATTCTTTGCTTTCCAGAAGGACATGTCACTTTGGGATATTAAGTGATTTACAGACTCTAGACCTCGTTTTACAGATGAGGAAGGTAAGTGACTTCCTCAAGATCATGGAGATGACAAACATATCAGAGGGAGGAGGGAGGATTTGAATCCAAATTATCTGGGTTCAGAGACTCTTTCTACTCTTTCCACTGTAATACCTTGCCTTCTTATATGACATTACGGTTCCCTATGGATTCTTTATCTTCTTCTAAGACACACAATGCACCAGTTCATGAAAATGACAGAAAAGTCAAATCTTACTATTCCTTGGTCATCTCCCCTCAGGAAGAAGATAGGAAGTTATGCCTCACAGATGAACTGTTTAATATTCGCACTTGGAAGTTGAACATTTCAGAGTAATTTCTATTCTCCCACAATATCCACTTTTCTACAAACCATAATCCAACTTAACCCTTTAAGATACTAAATCACTGAGCCTAGAAAAGGGGAAGAGCCTTTCTGCCCCCATGCCTAAGTGTACGCAAAGGCTTAAGGAACACAGAGCGAAGTTGACAGATTCATTGAGTTCATGCCTGGTAAGGATATGCCCTAGCTGTCGTGTCAAGGACCACCCTTGCCAAGAAGTCTGACTGACTCACACCCCTCTGGCATAAGACACAGAGTAAAATTTCTCTTCCACGCATCTGAAGTAGGAGACCCCTCCTTTGCTCTGGTTTCATTAGCAATATTTTATAGTTAAGGCTTCTTTTGATCTTAAGTGACTAGACACATGATATCATTAGCTTTAAATCAAGCCACATTTTATTCTCTCAGTAAAATATGTTTCATAGGCTAAAATGTCTCCTTCTAATCGGCAACATGCTGCAGATTGCATCATGTGCTTAGTTGGTCATTTTCGCCTTCTTTATTTGCTTACCAGGAGTTCTGTCAACTATTAGGGGTAAATTCTGTGGGCTCTGGAAGACAGATACAAGATTTAAATGAATGATATTCACATCAAGTTTTGACACTTAGAAAATACTACACTTTTTCCATTCAAACTATAGTATTGTTCCTTTGGACACAAACTCACTGTTGCTGCTGACAACTTACTTCCCAAGAGCTGCCAAATGGATTGTCTGAAAACGTAGAGCTGCCATATCACTCCCCTACTCAAACATTTTTTGTAGTTCCCTATTCCTTCTAGAACAAAATACAAAATGGGCAGTCTGATGTTTAAAGCCCTATACTGTCTGGCTTACATCCACTTTTATAAAGTTATTTCAATCTCAGTTCCAGTCAAACTGGACCACACACAACAACAGTCCATCTCCCACTTCTGTGCCTTTGCAAAGGCCATCCCTTATATTGGGCACATTCTCATTTCTCTTACTGGTCACTTGAAATCTCTGCCTTCCTTCAAAGCATGACTCAGATGCCCCATCTTACACAACATCTCTGCGGAGCTTTCTAGTCATTGGTTGTTCTCTCCTTCTAGAAAATACTTTGAATTTACTTACCTGTAAATGTGTGTATGTGTGTCTGTGTGCTGCATTCCTCCTGTAGAATGGATGGCTGCTTGAGGGCAGGGGCTGTCTCATTTTTTTATCTTTGTATCCCTAACATCTAGCATTGTACCCGGTACTTAGAAGTCCTGCATTAAATATTCACTGAATGGGCATAACTTGCATTAAAACCTAAATAGTGAGTCAACGATTCAACAAGATAAAGTAAAATTTCCCTCCGAGGGAAGCAGAAAACTGGAAAAGAATGTTTGCAACTAGTGTCTGTGATAAAGGTCTCATTTCTAAAATATCTAGGGAACTGAGTCAAATGTACAAGAATACAAGTCATTCCTCAATTGATAAATGGTCAAAAGATATGAACAGAGTTTTTAGAGGAAGAAATTAAAGCTATCTATAATCATATGAAATAATGCTCTAAATCACTATTGATTAGAGAGATACAAATCAAAACAACTCTGAGGTGCCACATCACACTTACCAGATTGGCTAACATGACAAAACAGGAAGATGATAAATTGGAGAAGATGTGGGAGAGTTGGGACACTAATTCATTGTTGGTGGAGCTGAGGACTGATCCAACCATTTGGAACTATGCCCAAAGGGCTACAAAAATATGCATATGCCTTGATCCAGCAATATTGCTTCTGGAACTCTATCCCAAAGAGATCATAGAAATGGGAAAGGGTCCTACATGTACAAAAATATTTATAGCAGCTCTCTTTGTGGTGGCCAAAAACTGGAAATCAAGGGGATGCCCATCAGTTGGGGAATGGCTGAACAAGTTATGGTATATGAATGTAATGGAATACTATTACACTATAAGGAATGATGAACAGAAGACTTCAGAGAGTCCTGGAAGGACTTATATGAACTGATGGTGAGTGAAAGGAGCAGAACCAGGAGAACTTTGCACACAGCAACAACTACAGTGTGTGAGGAATTTTTCCGGTAGATTTAGTACTTCATTGCAATGCAAGGTCTTACAAAATTTCCAGTGGATTCTTGAGGCAAAATGCCTTCCACATCCAGAAAAAGAACTATGGAATTGGATCACAGATAGAAGTAAACCATTTTCTTTTGTATTGTGTTTTGTTTTATGATTTCTCCCATTCATTTTAATTCTTCTATGCAACATGTATTTAATAGGAATGTACATGTAGAACCTATAGAAGATTGTACACTGTCTCAGGGAGGGAGTGAGGAGGGAGGGGGGAGTCAAGGGAAGGAAGGGGAAAAAATCTAAAATATATGGAAGTGATTGTAGAACACTGAAAAGAAATAAAATAATTTAATTAAAAAAATTTCCTTCCCAGTCATAAAAGCAAACCACTATCATCACTAATATCAAAAAATTATGCCTCTATCAGATGCTATATTCAGCTGCACCTAATTAAAAGGGACTTGCTCCCTACCTGACAGAGGTTAGATGTAATACTTTATCATCCTTTCACATGTAGAAACCAGAAAAATAGAGGTAATGACTAGTCACTAAGCTTGCAACCTAATTTGAACAGTTTCTCCATTATGCTCAATATGGGGACAGATGGGAACAAGACCTTCATTTTATGAGACAGAAGCATAGCAATATTGGCTTTTAAGGCCAGAAGAGAATTTAGGGATCATCTAATCCAGCTCCTCATTTTAAAAATTAGAAAAATGAGTCTTTAAGAAATGATCTTAGTGAAATCACTTGGATGTTGAGGAAAGAAGACTTGGAGAGTCTGAATTTATGCTTAGTAACCTACAGGCTTTCCTAACCAACCAGGTAGGTGCCCAGGACCAGGCATATTTAAATGTTTCCCATGGTTCTGTTTCAGTGTGGCATGAGATTCTTGCCCTACCTCCTTCATAGGATTGTTGTAAGGATCAAATGAGATAAATATGTGCAAAGAAATTTGTCAGCTGTAAAGCAAATCACCACCCCCAACACCATCACCACCATTAGAAACTGTCAAGTAGGAAGGCGATGGTCCCATATGACTCAGGGTCAGAGGCACAAAAACCCTAAACAGAACCTGAGGCAGTCGAACAATAATGGAAAGGAACTGGATCTTATGGAGCATCTTGACATGTTGGAATGCCCTTTTCTAGTCCGTCAGATACTCAGCAAGTATTTATTAAGGATTTCTATACTCCAGGCACCGTGCTAAGCATTGGGGATACAATGGCTCTGTGACCTTTGGTAAATCACCTTACCTCTCTCTATCTGTAAAATGAGGGGGTTGGATCAGATATCTTCCAGGTCATTCCGGCTCAAAATCTGTCATCCAATTCAGTATACCATCTTGTCTTTACACAGACCAAGGATAACCCCAGTCATCTGAAGACAAATATAAAACCCACCCCAGACAAAGGAAACCATTCAATCTTTGGTTTTTAGCCTGGTGCATTTTACAGTTTGTAAGTTTATCTGTTACTTTGTTTCAGTTACTTATTTTAGCTATTTCCAGAGGGTCCCCAGAGTGTCAGATGTGTCCTCTTCCTCCCTCAGATTTACAGGAGGGCATGGAAAAAGATTCACACAGAATAGAGAGGGATGGATGGGTTGAGATCCACACTGCTGGAGAGAATGCCCACATTGTTAAGATTATAGATCCACTAGAAAACTGGAGTATTCTTCCAGTGAAAACTGGTCCTAAGTCTTTCTGACATCTTTGCCACGTTGTAATGTCAGAGCTACTTCACAGACAGAGGTCCTAGGAACAAGGTGAGAATGTGACAGCCTTTCTGGGCTCTGAAGTTTCTCCCATATGAGAGCCTGTCAGACAGATGGGGTTATGTGAGTTGAAGGAACAACAACTCCTTGTACCCTTCGAGAGGTGACAGGATGAGTTAATCTCACAAACTAATTGGAGACAACCCTGGGCTGATTAATATGTTGAGCTTCCAGCAAACTGATGACAATGTCTGGCACATGCTTTTGTCTGCTTTCAAGTTTAGAGATTTCACAAGAGACTTGAAAGGTTGCAGAGTGGCCTGGAATGTCCCTCTTGGATGAAATCACACACAGGCCCTTGGGGAGGTTTGCGTTCTTCTAACTTGGTGCCTCTGGATGATGTGTGCGTGCATACGTGTGTGTTCGTGTGCATGTACGTGCATGGGCACACACAACTTGCTCAGGCAACTTCTTGCCATTTGCAGAAATCCATCTGGGCTCTGGGCAGGGAGTAAACAGAAGAGGATGCGAGGAGGACATTGCTGGCAGAACTGCAGGAAGGAATGTCTCCAGGAGAGCAAAAAATCGCTCTCGTGCTCTTTGCTGGCAAATGCATTAGGAACACTGCCTCCTCCTCAGGAAACATTGCAACACAGCACCAGCCCTGAAAGGAAAGGAAAGGTTCTCAGCCAGCCTGGGGGCCAACTTGCCTCTCTGATCTGGATGGAGGAATCTCTTACTTAAGTTGGGGGGAATCCTCGCTCCCCACTCTCATACCTGCTCTTGTAGCATTCCTCCATTGTCTGGCAGAATGAGAAAGAGCAATGCCAACTCCCCACCCACGCATAGGTATTTAATTAAGTCCCAGAAGAGTCCAGGATCAGATAAGACTCAACGCCCATGAATTGTAACAAGTCAAGAATTTCAACTAAAACAAAGGTTGTTTTTTTTGGGGGGGGGGGAGGGCTGTGCTACCTTCTGCCAACAGCTCTCCACATGAGGTGGAAAAGGTGTATGTACAGAAACATCTCTTGTCTGAATACTGGGATACTCGGACATTATCTCATATCTTAGCGTGTCCTTATTTCTTCACTCTGGGGACAACGCCTACCTCATTTTTCTCCCACATGGAAGTTGCTACATCCCAAATTCACTCCCCAAACCATATGGGGCCAGGAACAAACAAGATGAAAGAAAAAAAGTCAGTTTTTGCTTTATCCAGTTGTCCCTGTTGGCTTTAGTTTGGCCACTGGTATCACCACTCCCAAGGGCTTGTGGTTTCTCCTTCAATTAAGTCACTAAAATGCCTTCCATAATTAAATGACAGACTCAGTTTACTCCTTAAGCCCTAAGGACTGTGACTTCTAATTTTCCCTTCCTCGCCAACCTCAATGACATTATTCTTTCATATAGTTTCTCATAAAAGTCTAGCATTAAGGAGCTGGAAGGGAGCAGAAGGCCACTTTGACCCTCCTGTTTTACAGGTGAGAAAATTAAGGCCAGAGGCATGTCCCTTCACCGTCATCCTTGTATCTGTGGTAACGCTGGAGTTAAAGTAGCATAGAATTTTGAGCTGGCAGGGAGCTGAGACCATCAATTCCAATCACTTCATTTTACAGGGAGGAAAACATCGCTAACTTTTCTTTAATTTTAATTCTTTTACTTCTTACTACTGTCGCAAGAATGATTGAGAAAAAAGAGGCCTCTCCTTAGAACATGCACAAACATTCCTGGGCTGGTTCTTGCCAACCATATTGGAGCTCTGAGGACACCTTCTGGTCATGTACAATGCAGGGCTAAAGAACTTCCAGTCTGAGATGGTAAAGGGTCCTTTAATTATCCGTGGATCTCAAAAAGGCAAGATGTGACTCCTTTTAGAAGTCTTCACTCTGATATGACAATGTTTCTGCCCATGTAGCAACTAATGTTGTAGGCTATAACTAGGTGAACATGCATTTGGGTCTATGGCTAGCTTTCGCTTTCATATTCCCTTTCCTTGTGAGCAGATGATGTTGTGAATTCAAAAGGTGAAGAGGTCTTTGAGTGATGTCAGAAGGGTCCATTGGAATGGTTTAAATGGCAGCAATGGCAGAAGCAGATTGACTGCATGGGCAGTTTCCAAATCCAATGGAATGGCCCCCATGAAGTCAACTGGCCTAGTCTGATCATTTCTTCAGCAGACTTTCACCGCCTAAGTGTCTGGACAACACAATCTCATTGTGAACTGTAAAAGGCCTCATTAGCAGTATTAAAAAGCCGTTTTGTGACTAGGCAGGTTTAAATATTAAAATATTTATTAAATTTATTAAATATCTAATTTAAATAAAATTAAATGCTAAATAATAAGTATGTAAATATCAAACCTAACTACAATCATAGTCATCAGTTGTTGCTGAATTCTGATCTAGTCATTCTGTTAATATATCTCTTCTGTCCTTTGATACTCCTATCATGCTGGTGTAGATCATCATCTTCTCAAGCCTGCTGGCTGGTCAACCTGTCTCAGGTCTCTCCATCCGTTAGTCCATCTTCCACTCAACTGTCAAACTGATGTTCCTAAATCAAAAGTCTGACCACACCACGCCTTTTATACAATAAATTCAAAAAGCTCTCCATTGCCTCTGGAATCAAATATAAAACCCTTTGGCTTCTGAAGCCCTTCCTAACCTTTCCCTTTTCTACTTTTCCAATATTCTTATCCTTCACTCCCCACCATGTACTCTATCATACAGTGACACTAGTATCCTTGCTGTTTCTTACACAAGAAACTCTTTTTTCTGAGTCCATGAATTTTCACTGATTGTCTCCCCTGCCTGGAATTCTCTGCCTCCTCTTTCCCTCTTCCTCATTTCCTTGGCTTCCTCCAAGTTTTAGTTAAAATCTTATCTTCTTCAAATAGCCTTTCCTAAGCCTCATCAGTGCTAGAACCTGCCCTCTGAGATTCTCTCTTATTTATCTCTTACTTCTTGTTTGCACGAAGTTGTTGGTGTGCTGTCTCTAAATTAGAGTAATTAGGGACAGTATTTTTGACTTTGCATCCCTATCACTTAATATGGTGCCTGGTACATAGTAGGTGCTTAAGAAATGCTTGTTGACTTGACCGATCTTGAATTTTTTATGCTTAACATTCCTTTTTGGCATAGGAACAAACTTCATGGCCCATGTGATTCATATTTTTCACTTAGCATCTTTTTTATGCTTACTTTTTGGGAAGTGCCTAGTCATGGGCCATAAGAAAATTATTTCCCAGTATGCTAGAATAGGGGACTTAAGGACCAGAACAGTGTGAGAAAGGGGACCCTGGTCCCCCTAATTAGATGCAGGGCTGAACTCAGAACAAATTGAAATTGCTAGGCACAGAACAGGGAGGGGTAAGTGCCCTACAACCCTGTGAGCTCAGTTGGGCAGTCATCTCAATGTCACAAGTTTAGGGGAAAGAAAATCTGGACTTCAATGAACTGGCCCGTCTATGAACATTTTTCCTGCTTCCATGACAATTTGACACAGCTGTTGATCTATATTTTTCATTACTCTTGGCATTCATCCTCCACTTCAAGAAAGGTAATTCTCCTCACTATTCCATATGTACCATGCTCATGCCTTGGCTCATTCTATTCCCCCTTCCTGGAATATACTTTGTCTTCCTCTTCTCCATTTAGGATCTCCCATAGCCACTAGTCTGGTTCAGGGTGGCTCATTACCTCTTGCCTTATTTCATAAGACCATACTCCATAAACTTTAATGACTTCCTGTAGCATAAAATATAAACTCCTCCCAGGCAAAGCTCTTTCTTCATAACCTAGTCTTTCCTACCTTACCAGCCTTCTTTCACAATATATTCCCCTTCACACAATACATTCCAGCCAAACTAGACTATTTGTTTTTGCCCACAGACGAGAATTCATTGCACATTCCCATGCCTTTGCATTGGCTATCCTTCATGCCTAAAACTCTCTCCCTCCTTAATTTGGCCTCTTGGAAGCGATGCTTTCCTTTAAAATCAGCTCAAGTGCCATCTTACCCAGTCCCACACTTCCAACACATGCTAGCGCTCTCCTTCTCCAAACTACCTTGTATACATCTTGTACATATTGTGAATGTAGCTACAAGTACACACACACATATATGTACAATATACTTACCTATGGGGAAAATGTACTCCCCTTGTAAAATATTTGCTGCTTGAGGACAAGGTATATTTCACTTTTGTCCTTATATCTCTAGCACTTGGCGTAGTATCTATCACATGGTAATTGCTTATTGATTAACCCAAGTTCCATTCCCTGTGTGAAACTTCCTAAAATCCCTGTGTAAGCTTTCCTTTCTCTAAATTTCAAAAGCATCTACAATCAATAGCACGCAGTTTTGTTCTTTAGTTTTTCCTCTAATTATTTCATTTATACATGCCCTTTCTCCCCAAGGAGGAAGCGAGGTGGCACTGGACTTGGAGTCAGGAAGACCTAAGGTGGAAACCTGCCTCAGATACAGAGAAGCTGTGTGATCTCAGGTAAGTCACTTAACCACTTTCTGCCTTAGTTTCCTTATCTTTGAAATGGGGATGAAGACAGCATCTACCTTCCAAGATTGTTGAGAAGATCCAATGAGATATTTGTAAAGCATAGTCTAAACCTTAAAATGCCAAATAAATAATAGTTATTATCATATAAACTCCCTGATAGGAACTATACTATATCCTTCTTTTGTGTCCATCACACAGTACCTAGCACTGCATCAGACATGCAGCAAATATGTCAGAACAAAATACCCAAGTTAATGATTTATTACACATCTCTGATCTGCCCCTTTTACGTAGTTAGTTGCGTGGTGGATAGAGTCTGTACCTATAATCAGGAAGACTTGAATTTCAGTCCTGTTTCTGACACTCACTAGCTATGTGACTCTGGCAGGGTATTTAACCTTTGTCTGTCTCAGTTTCCTCAACTGTAAAATGAAGATCATAGCACCAACCTTATGGGATTTTTGTGGGGAACCCATCGAGGATAATATCTAGAAAACACCTAGCAGAGTGGTTGGCATATAGTAGGCACTTAATAAATGTTTCTTTCCTTCCTTTGCCTCCTCTCTCCCTTCCTTCTTCTTCCCTTCTTCCCTTTCCTCTTTCCTTCTTTCTTTCTTTTCTTCTTTCTCATGTGGTCACCAGCTTATTTCAGGTCTTGATCTCCACTAACCTGTATTTTTACAATATCTCCTTGCTTGGTTTCCCAGCATCTAGTCTCTCCCTTTTAATTCATTCTCTATATAACCTTCAAAATAATTTTCATAAAACGTAGGTCTGACCACCAAGCAATTTATATTTAAAAAAAAGAGTTCTTCCTACCTCTCCCACCACCAACACCTTGTAATGGTCTACAGATGTCCTCTTCCTGGCTCCTTGCCCATGATCCAAGCTGTCGGAGTCAGCAACCAGTCAACCAGCTTCCAGCAAGGACCTTTCCTGGTTCCAGGAACCAGGGAAAGGAAGTAATGTAATTGGGAGATGCTGAAAAGCAGGAAGGAAATAGTATAATCAGGAGATGTTGAAACTGACAGGTCTGGAGACAGATTGGAAATGGGGAGGTAAGTAGTAGTGAAGAGTTGAGGATTGAGCTTTGCAAGCCTGAGAGACTGAGAGGATGGTGGTACCTTCAAGTAACAGGGAAGGTAGGAGAAGAAGTAGAGTTTAGGGGGAAAGATGATGAGTTTCATTTTGGACATGCTGAATTTATGATGTCTACTTCACATCCAGTTCATAGTGTCTGAAAGGCAGTTTAGAGATACGAAACTGGAAGGTGGTAAAGAGGAGAAGGCAGGATAGGTAGATTTGAAAATCATCAACAAAGAGTTGGTAACTAAATCCAATGAAGTCAGTTAGATCATCAAAGAAAAGACCCAGTACAGAATGCTGTGGGACATCTGTGCTTAGAGGATGTTATCTGGATAAGGATCCAACAATGGCTAAGAAGGAGGGGTCAGATTTCGTTCTGAACCTAATAGGAAAATAGGCAACTCTATTAGAAGAGAGAATCACAGTAAGGCTTCTTATAAGGTACTGATTACCGACATTCTGGTATACAAAAGTAACATCACTAAATATTATAAGCCCATAAATCCAGAGCCTGGATGAAATTAGGATAGGCCTGAAAAATGTCAAATAATAGAAGGAAAATATTTCCAGTGAAAATGACCAATAACCTGAAATAGCCCCAGGACTGAACTTTTTCTTTTCAGGCTACTGACCCACGCTGATGTTGCAGTCAAAAAATCTGGTGAGAATTACATATGTAACTGTTTTTTAAACCCTGCAGAGATATTCTCAAAGGACCTAAAAGAGTTCAGGGCCCCATTTCACCAAAAACAACCCCAACAAATCACAGTAGACAAATACCAATGATACCAGATTATTAGGAATGCTCCAAAGCTTACAGTTTTTATTGCTATGCCTCCCACATCCTCTCTCCCCACAACCACCACACACATACACGCACGCACACACATGCACACACACACACACACCACGCACATACACAACACACACACATTCTGGTTACTCTCCCCCCACCACTAGAGCACCAGGTAAAATGCAAATACTCTCAGGAGTAAAACAAGTTTAGACCAAAAGGAGTGGAGTGATCTCTACCCTACTCCCCAGAAGGGCTAAGGGGGTGGTCTATCACGCACCTTTTTCCACTGGAATGACGCAAAACATCTGCAACATGAGGAGCTGAACTCAGTAGAATAGAGCCTTCAGTGTCTCTGATGGACCCAGAGCCTTTGGCAAATGACCTAGAGTAAGTAGAACACTGGGGTATTTGTTAGCCGAGCCAATATACATCAGTCCTACGGTTCCCCAAAGCCCCAGTGTGTTATGTTCACTCACCTACCTTCTCAGAGTGGGCCATTTGGGGGACATTCAGCAGGATCTTACCCCAAAACTGACGCACCCGTCAACGTGTTCTGCCAGTCTGGTCATGTAAAAACACTCAGCTCCCTCTCAACTGTAAAAAAATGAATGAAGAGTAGGACTGTTTGGATAAACACTGGCCAAAAGAAATGTTGGAGGCAGCTAGAAGGCTACTGCTCTGTACAGCAGAGACCATGTTTCCAAATACAAATATTACCCTTGGCAACCTGTCTCATGCCTTACAACTCATGTTGTATTTTTTTTGGTCATGTTTAAGTTGGGGAAGAAGAGGGGGGAAGGTATCAATAGCTTCCTGGTATAAAATGAACTTTTGATTCTGGTGTAATATCTAGATGCTACCAACATCCATTAAAGACCATTTTTCTAAATGGAGTCTGTTGCAACATTCCCTATAACCAGAAAAAATGTCATGTCATAAAACTAGAAAAGCTCAGAATAGAAAGAACTTCAAAGACCGTCAAACCTATCTGCACCTTGATGACCTCTTGTGAGAGGGAATCCATTAGTGCCCAAAACAGCCTATTCCATTTTGTGTCATCTGCAAACTTTATATACGTCCATGCCTTTATCCAAGTAATTGGTGGGGGGAAAAACAAGAAGTAAAAGAAAAAAAAACAAGAAGTAACAGCCATAACAAAAATCTGCTAAATAGAATAGGTTCAAGCACAGATCCTTGGGGCACCCCACTAGGGACCTCTTTCCAAGCTTTCATCAAACTATTGGGTAAGGCCATTCAGTCAGTTTCAAATTCTAACTATACTATTCTCTAATTCACATCTCTTCATCTTGTGCACAAAATAGCATTAAATACTTTGTCAAAGACAGGGCTAAAACTTAGGTAAACTATATCAGTAGCATCTACCTGATCAACCAGAATAGCAACCCTTTTCAAAAAATGAAATGAAATTATTCTGATATCATCCATCTTTAATTCAGCCATACTGACTCTTTGTGACTACTACATTTCTTTTTCAGAGTCACTAATCATCCCCCGCTCATAATATGTACAAGGAGACCAGTGGAGATGGCAGAGTGGAAGGAAGTAGTGCAGCTCTACTCTCCCTCACAGTCCTTCCACAAACATTTAGAAAAAGCACCAGACTCAAGTCCTGATTGGGAAACTCCAGAAAAAAAAGTCAGTTTTTTTTCATCCCAGTTCAGCATAAGAAGACAGAAGGGTTTGAAGACACCAGGAATGAAATCTAGTCAGAAAGATGCCATACAGGGCTTTATATAGTGGCTACGAATGATAGCCTGTCTTCCTAAAATTGTGTACCATGGTAAGAAAAGGTCTCAGATCCAGCACCAAGATGTCTAACCTTGTGCAGGAACAGGTGCCAATTGACTACTTTGTCATTCGCAACCTCACTGTTGAGTCACAGACACAATATGAACTAAAGAGGGGAACTGTGTCTAGGGCTGACAATCCAGGATAAGGAATAGTTCTAAGTCTAGGTTGTGTACTGAGTAAGGAGAAAGCATAGAAGCAAGCAGATCTCAGAAATGGAGCGGAGTCAGATTCATGTCCCAATCTGAAGTCTGCAGCGAAATAATCAGAGCAGGAAACCCAGAACAAAGGGGAACTTGTGTTTCTATCACTCTGAACAGTTTTCCAGCTGGCTGACACTGGCTACGTCTAGAGCTCCAACCAGGAGCAAACAAATAGTTTTGCTCCTCAGACACAAACCTAGGTCAGGAAGTTACTGAACTCAGGCCAGGAAGATAACACTCAGACTTTATTAGGGACCAGATTGTTTTGGGTATACTGAAGCCCACAATTCCACAACTTGAGTTGTTCATAGGATTCTAAACAACACAACACTCCAGACCCTAAGTAAGCAGTAAGAGGACTTGAGTACACAAAAGAAGACCAAATGCTGAACAGTCATTTTCTCTGTAAATGTGCAGAGCTTGACTCTTAATACAAAATCCAACGTCAGGAAGTAAGTCTGGAAAAATGAGCAAACAAAAAAATTTAATTCCACCATAAAGAACTTTGACGGTGATGCTCAAAACACAAACCTCGAAGATGAGAAATGACTCCGAAACATCTACAAGCAAAATGGGGAGATTTACGGGAACTGATGCAAAGCGAAGTAAACAGAGCCAATAAAGTGATATGCACAATAACTATAATGATATAAATGGAAAAGACACCAAAATAACAAAAAATGAATGTAACAAAACTATAAAGATTAAATATTAATTATTCAAATGCAGAGATATGAGAAGACATCAACAACATACCTCTTCGCAAAGGTAGGAGATCCACAGCTGTTACATATTTCATACGATTTTAGACTTACTTTTCAATGTATCAATCAGTTATGTCGATTATTTTCCTCTTCAAAAATACTATTTGTTATACAGGATAGTTCTTTGGGTGGGGAAGAGGGAAGGATATAATAAAAATGTAAGAATCAGAAGATATAAACAAAAACTTGTTATAAAAAAGTAAACAGATTGGAAAATAGAATAAAATATAAGGTATCTCATAGTCAAAACAACTTAGCTGGAAAAACAAATCAAAGAGAAATAATTTAAGAATCATTGGACTACCTTAATGCCATGACCTCCCAAAAAAAGTCTAGATTTCATATTTCAAGAAATCTTAAAAAAAAAAAATGCCCAGAGCTCTTAGAACCATAGGTCAAATGGAAGTAGAAGGAATTCTCTGGTTGCCTGAAAGAAACTTCAAAATAATAATTTCCAAGAACATTATAGCCTAAAATTCATAGCTTCTAGGTTAAAAAAATTACTGCAAAGAGCCAGAAAAAAAAAAAAGAATTCAAGAACCAGGAAGCCATAGTCAGGATCACATGCACACTACTACTAGAAAGGAATGGAAACCTTGGAAGCTTGGCCTTTGGAAGAAGGCCAAAGGATATACAGGCTTACAACCAAAAATAGCATATCCAGAAAACTGAGTATAATTGGGGGTGGGAGTGGAGAGAATGGGCCTTTAATGACATAGAGGACTTCCACGTATTCAAGATGAGATTAGAGCTGAGTACAAGCTTTGAAGTGCAAACATAAGAGTCAAAAGAAACATAAAAAGGCAAACACGAGGAAACAATCAAAAGAGACTAAACATGGATAAACTGTTTATAGTCTAATATGGTGAGATGATACATTGTCTCTCCTGAACCCTGTCATCATAGAGGAATATAGAGGGAGCCTAATAAGAGAGATCTGGGCATATATTTTTAATGTTCTGATTATCTTAAAACGAAAAATGAAAGGGAGAGGGGAAAAGAATGTATGGTGTGGTGGAAATAAGAGGAAGGGTGTCGGAAACTATCTCACATAATTTGGGTGGCAATTAGAAGATAATTAAGAAGGAAGGGGTTGGGGAGCAGATAACACTTTAATTTCAATTTTGTGTGAACTGGTCAAAGGAAGGAAGACTATATATGTACACAACTGGTGCAGAAATACATTTCACTCACTGGAAAAACACCAGGAAAAGTCAAGAATCAAGTGAGAGAAAACATAATTAGAAGAATTTAAGAGAAAGATTAGTCCTAATAAATACAAATTTTAACCATGGAGGTGGGTCATCATGAGGGATCTGAAAGGAGAGAAAGTACCAGAACATGTCATTGGATCTAGTCAGGAAGGAAGAAGGAAAGAAGCGGACTGTATCAAACCTAGAGCTCTGGTGCTGAGTGCACTGCTCTCTCCACGTTCTTCTTTAGAAAGTTGGGGCAGGAAGCTCTGCTTAATGCAGTGAACAAGCACCATTTCACAGAACTCATGATGAAATATGCTACCCACCTACTGACAGAGAGCTGGTGGACTCAGGCTGCAGTTTGAGAGACATTTTTTGGGACATAGCCAATGTAAGAATTCGTTTTTCTTGACTGTGCTTGTTACAAGGGTTACAAGGGTGGAAAGGTAGAAGGGAGAGGGGATAGATTTTCATCCATTGAAAAAATAAAATATCTGTAGCCATGATTAGAAGCCAAAGAGTTAGCTGGGGAAAATATTGTCGAAATTTTCTCTGAAGAAAAGGTCTCGTTTGCAAGATATATAAGGAAATAACTTACATTTTTAAGATGAAGAGTCATTTCTCATATGATAAACTGTCAAAGAATATGTATAGGTATATTTCAATGAAAGAAACTGAAGCTATCAACACCCATATGAAAAAATGTTCCAAGTCACTAATAGTCAGATAAATACAAACAAGTGACTCTGAAATTCTACTATACTCCTTAGACTGGCAATGTTGACAAAAAGGGAAAATTATAAATGTTGCAAAGGCTGTGGGGAAACAGGTATGTTAATACACTGTTGTTAGATCTGTGAATTGCTCCAATCATTCTGTAAAGTCATTTGAAGCTAGGTCCCAAAGTTATTAAAATTAGTATGCCTTTTGACACAGCAAAACCAAAATTAGACCTATACCCCAAAGACAGCAAAGAAAAAGGAAAAGGACCCACATGTATAAAGATATTCATAGTACCTTTTTTTGTACTGACAAGGAACTAGGAACTAAGCATACATCCATCAATTTAGGAATTGCAGAATAAATTATGCCAAAAAATTATGAAAGAGATAATTTCAGAGAAACTTGGGAAGATTTGTATGAATGAATACAGAGTAAGTAAGAAGGAGGAGAACAGTTTATACAGTAACAATAATATCGTAGAGATATAACTTTGAAAGATTTAAGAACTCTGATCAATAAAATGTCCAACCATAATACCAGAAGATAATGAAGGATGCTACACTTTTTTTTTTTTTAGCAAGACACGTTTTATTCTCTAAAAATCTCCAACCATGGAAGTTCCACAAAGAGACAAGGAGGGAAGGCAGCAGCATGGTGGGAGGGTGGGGGAGGTATTTGTTACATTCTGGATTAGAAAGAATATGTTGATAGCAGGATACAAGAACCAGCAGGGAGATTACTTCCTACCTTCTGAGAGTCCAGGAGAATCATAGTAGCTAGCACAGTTCCCATGGAAACCAAGAAAGGCTAGCGGAATCTTAGTGGTCCTCTTTTCCTGGGAGTTGGGAATGGCAAGGACAGAGCATAGTGAAGAACTTTGCACTTGACAGGATTGGAATTCAGTCCCACAACAAAAGAAGGTTCTAGCATCTTCCAGAGAAATAGCATAGATCTTTGCAGTTTCCAGGAAAAGAAGCTCTTGGGTAGCATCTCTGTAGCACTTTATCCAAGATGTTTGGAAGACTTTGCATCAGTAGCAGCAGTAAAGACCAGGAAGGGATATGGGGTCATCTTCTTGGCTCAGTCATCCAAGAGGTTAAAAAAAAAAAAGAAAACTAAAATTCTCAAGACTGACCTGGACCTTCTTCTTGAGAGGGAAAGAGGGGAAAGAGGACCTCTCTTACCTTAGAGAGTCATTTCTTGCCTCCCTCCCCGCTTTCTGGATTCACCCATAATTCTTGGTTAGGTATTCAGAAGGACTTTGGGAGCCCCCTGGGGGAGGGGTAGTAGCAAGTTATCAGCTACGTAATGACTCATGTTTCTGGAGCTGCCTGAGGGGTAAATGCGGCAGAGTGAGTATGCAATCATGCTCTTGTACTGCATCTGGACAGTGCTCTGGCCCACACAAACCATCCAGAGGCCTTTCCATACCACCTGGGCCACTACGATGTTATTGCCAATGAAGGTTATGCCTTTCCACATGGGCATGGCACAGGACACCAGGCCTGATATCCAGTCCAGCACTGAAAGGATGATGCCTAGCATCTGGAGGTCAGCAGAAGCCATGATTGGAGACTTGGAGAAAACCTACCAAGGAATGGGTGCAGCCAGAGATCAGGGTAGAGTATCAGGATACTACACTTTCCTGGCAGAGAGGGGATCAATTCCAGATGTTGAATGAGACATAATTTTTTACCTGGCTAATATAAGAATTTACTTTGCTTGTCTATATACATTTTGCTGAAGGATTCAGTTTTTTTTTTCCTTTTTATATCAATGGGGAAGGTGAGAGGTAGAGAAATGTTTGCTAATATATCTAAATATGCTTGATAATCAATATCTAAATGCTTGATAATATATCCAAAATTTTGTCATGCATCAAAGTCAATCTTATTGGCCCATAGTTTGTGGACTTTGTTCTCTGCCCTCCGCCCTTTTTAAAAAAAATCAAGACATTTACCATTCTCCATCACCACAGTGCCTTGTCTATTCTCTGGAAGTGAAAAGATCACAACAGATGTGACAGAAATCAGGGCTGTTGTTTCTCTCTCAAGTAATCCACCGTCTAACAGGGAAAACAACATGCAAACATATATTCAAGAAAAATTGGGGCTAGTCTCAGAGAGAAGACACTAAGATTAAGAACTGAGAAAGGCTGGGACTTTATTTGAGGCTTGAGGGATGCTGATGAAACTGAGAAACAGAAATGGGGGCATAGAATACCATAGGGGACAGTCCATGAAAATACCAGAGATGGAGTGCCATATGCAAAGGATACCAGGGACACCAGTCACTGGACTGCAAAGTATATGGAGGGGAGCGAGGTGCAGAAGACTGGGAAGACAGAAACAAAAGACTTTACAAGCCAAACAGAGAGTTTATATTAGATCCTGGAAATGATAGAGAGCCTTTGAATTTATTAACTGATTACTGAATTACTGACTGATTTCCTCAAAAAATATTTATGTCATTGGGTTATATTTATTCTTTTTCTGAACCCTTAAAGCATTCTCGTTCCAAAACTAAACATACATGCCAAACCATGTCTACCTTCCCTTTTCTTCTCTAAAAGAAATAGTAATTACCGTTTATCTCCAAAGGTCTCGTTATTTCTCAGCAATTAGTTCTACCTGAAGCAACCAATTCTTCCTTGAGCAATAAATAGTATTTCATTCTAAATAGTAATACAAATATTTTAGCTTAATGTCAACAGTAACTTTCTAGGAGCTAGTATATCCACAAGCAAAGCAGATGACCATAGAACCTAAGACTGTTTTAAATATTTTAAAATCGATGTGATGGAGCATATGAATTGATTGAGAAAGTAATAATTTAAACAACTTCTCCTTCTCTCCAGAGGTATCAGTGACCACAGAGAGATATTTAAAAGCATAGAAATAACATTAGATCCACTTCATTCATTATCCTTCAGAAGCAGGCATCCGTAGGAAAATACCTGAAAAATAGCATCAAAGAAACTTAGCAAATCAGAATTCTCCAGCAATCAAATGTTGGGTCGCTCTTTTGTTTGGGAGGAGAGGGAAGGTTTATTCCTTGATTGATGAGAATTTTTAGCTCCTGACAGAGTGTGTCTCAGGAAGTGTCTGGCCACAACGCTACAGGGATGTTATTGCTGGGCAGCCTTAATTAAAAGACTCTCTTGCATCTTGTCATCATTACTTCTGAACTTTATGCTTAGTTCTTATTTTTGGTCACAAGCAACCATGATTCTTCCTGTTTTGCTGCCAGCAAGATGATACATGGCAAATGAGCTGAATGCCCCAACAAGGAGCTTTCGTACTGCCTTGTATTCATTCTCAACAAAAACAATAATTTCCTAAGGAAGACACCAGGCAGAGAAAAGATATGTTGGATTATAAAAGAGCCATGAGGTATACGTGCTGAACACCCAGCTCCTGCCGCCAACCTGTTGATATTTTTGACAGTACTCAATTAAAGCAGGATGGTTAGCTTTAAGTTGTCATTTGAGTTGGTCAAATCATCCAAAGTCTTTGAGAAGTCCTCTAGCAGTGGGAGAACCATTTTCCAATGAACAAGCTAGCCATGACTGGTATCTAAAGGAAACCAATCTGGTTTAATGCAGAGCTTAATGAGGGGACAGAGAACATGGGCTTCTTCCCTCTCATTTCCCCAGTCTATCTTATTCTAGAGGAGTGGCAACTTCTCAGTTCATTATCAGACACCACATTTGTAGAGGACGGTGGCTAAACACAGTAAGGATACCACAATACCCATAGCTGCTGCTTCTGGAACACAAGAATCTCAATTTCTGCTTTCAGCTACAATAAGTTGTGGACATACGAGCCAATGACAGCCCCAGCTAACTTGTTATGACTTCATGGGGTTTTCATGGTGAGCAGGCACCCCTGGCAGGGCCCCAAAAGCGAAGCCAAGATTAATTCTGGTCTTCATGCTGTCACTTTCCCTTACTAGCAAAATGCTGTTGCCAGAGTGCCATCCACTGCTAAAACCAAATTGCTACCTCTTTTTTTGGTCTTTTAGTTTACCTCTGTGTTATTCTCAGAATAAAAAAGAGAACTAAGATAGAATGCTGGACCCCAAAGTTAAAACCCCTATCCCCTAGGATTCCTGGCTTTCTCAGCTCACTCACAATTTTGGCCTTTTTTAGAAATACACAAGTATTGTCATCTTTGAAATTGAAGGGTGTTGACAGGCAGTGTGGTGTAATGGTTATAATTCAGCAGTTCTGTCTCTAGCACGTACAAGTTGTGTCACCCAAAGGCTTTCCTGATCCCCCTCTCCGTAACTGTGAGCACCCTCCTTCCCTAAACTACCTGGCATTTATTTTCTAAATACGTTTTCATGTGTTTTCTCCTATTCTAGTTCCTTGAGAACAAGGAATTTCATTTTTATCTTTACTCCTGGCACACAATAAAGCACTTCACAAATGCTTTGTGATGGAATGACTTAACCATTCATTGCCCAGGAAATTCTTTAAGACTATAAGTTGCCAAAGAATTGCTGATTTGTTTTTGTGCAGCATTTCCTCACCAGAATCTCCTTATGATAACATATGACAGGTCCAGACACAAATTAAAAACATCAAAAAAAAACCAGAACAAAAACAAAAAACCCCTGAAGTACAGCTTTATTCCTACAGCTAAATCCTAAAGATCTGTGTTAATGTAGGGAACAACGGATCCTCTAAGACAGCAGGTAATCAAGAGTTAATTGTATTCATTTGCATTTTAAAATGCATGAAAGCTTTTCCCCCCAGGTTTCTCTTCCTAATTGTATTTCACCCCAGTTCATATGAAAGTAAGCTTGCAGCTGATGAGTACCTGGCTATGATGGGGTAGAAGTGAACATGTCCCATGGAGCCCCTTCTGGTATAAATGCATCAGAGGCACCTGGGTCCTGCTTTAACTCCAAGCCCCTGCACAAAGGGATACAGGTTTTCCACTTCCGCCATCTCTTCTACTCTATGGTCTCTCACATAAATATGCAATCTGTCATAGCCTCCTGGTTCCCTTGTAGTACTTTTATTACTAAGAAAAGGTGGGGTCTCTGTCTTAGACAAGAGTCTGAGCCAAGACTCATTCCAGACAGAAAAACCACAAGGGGCTGGATTTCTGGTGTAAGGAGACTTGGCAGGACCCCATGACAGGATTCTGCTCTCCAGGGAACGAAGGCAAGAAAATGCTGTCCAGTGACCCAAGTCTTTGACACTAGACAGAGCATAGGAGCTTCACTGAAGCAGGGAAGGAGAGATGCTCATCTCTAAGTCACAAAAAAGTTAATATTTATATAGCACTTTAGGCTTTGAAAAAGTGGTTTACACACATTAGCATGTTTGATTTTCACAAGAAAACCTTTATGGAAGATGTTATCATTATTCCCTGCTTACAGATGAGAAAACTAAGCTTAACAGAGGCTACAAGACAGCCTGTACCTCAGTGACAGTAGGGATATACCAGGGGTCACATTAGGGCAACAGCCGGAGTAAGGACCAAGGTGGCCCCTGAGGTCTAGCCTGCCATCAGTGTAATTAACTACATCTGATTAGGGTCTGCCAGGGTCCGAGATAGCTCTAGATTTGGTACTACACAGGGAGGAGACAAAAGAGGCCAAGGCCAAACCTAAATGGAGCCACCAGCAGACTGAGTCAAAACTCAAGGATTCTTGTAGAAGGTGGGGCTTAGTCTAACCTACGACATCTAAAACCAAGATGGATTTAGCCACACTAACCAAGGGTATGGGAAAGAGAAGAATTTGACCCAATCAAAAATATAGCATACTATATAGAGTTAGAGATACTAATAAACAAGAAAGCAAATGGACACAATGAATGAAATCCAAGAGTAGAATCAGGCAAAAAAGTAACTGCAACAAAAGCAAATGTAGCCTTAGGAAAAAAAGAGACCTGGTCACAAGAATTATAAGAAGAAATAAAGTGAGATTGTTTTTTAAATTTTATGTTAAATATATTGAAAGCAAGAGAGGAAAGAGAAGTAACAGCTTATGATTTTTTTTGTTTAATCATTTCCAGCTGTGCCTAACTCTTTGTGACCCCTTTTTATTTCTTGACCCACTTAATATTTCTTGGCATATTGGAGTGGTTTGTCATTTCCTTCACTAGCTCATTTTACAGATGAGGAAACTGAGGCAAACAGGGCTAATAGCTTATAATAGAAGGTGGTAAACTTTACATGAGATGTATGCTCCGTGAAAATTAGAAGGATGCGAACAGAACTCAATTACTTCATGATACAACAAGAAATATTAAACTGAAAAAATGTTAGAAAACAGAAAAAAAAAGATGAATTATATCCTATCAAAAACATCTGACCTGGAAAAGATGTCAAGAAGAGATAAATTCAGCATCATCAGGCTAACTTGAAAATCATTGCCCAAAACAAAACCCAAACAAAAAAGCCTGGATACTATGTTTTAAGAAATCATAAATGAAAATTACTCTGATGCATTAAAACAAAAGGACAAGGTAAAAATAAAATTAAAAAAAAATGGGTCAGCTAATGAAAGAAATCCCAAAACAAACTCCCAGAAATATTCCAGGTCAAATCCTGACTTCAAATCTAAAGAAAAAGCAACCTGGCACCAAGGTGCAGGTACCAAGGAACAAGACTTTGAAGCTACTGCAATAAAGATACTGGAATATAATATTCCAAAAGGCAAAAGATAAAAGCTTTCATCCAAGAACCTTGCAAAGCTGAGTATAATCCTGAGGAAAAATGAATCCTTAATAGAATGGAGGACTTTCAAACATTACTAATTAAAAGACCAGAGCTAATTAGAAACTTTGAAATGCAAGCAGAAAAGAAATCAAGAAAGTTAAATACATTTGGAGAAGTTACACACGATAAAGTACTTTTATTCTAAAGATGGAGAAGAAATGAGTCTCCCTTTGGAGACCCCTAACATCTTCATGGAGTTAAATTAGAGAGAGCCTGGGGATAAAGTTTAATTGTGATATTTTTAAGAGAAGAAAGTAAAGGAAGGGTAAAGAGAAATACTAGGAAAAAAAGGAAGGAGAAGAGGAGGGAACTTAATAGCTTACAAAGTAGGGATGTACAAAATGAATAATAAATGTACACAGATGGAAGAAGAAATGGAGAGAATTGGCATTATATGAACCTTACTTCAAACATGCACGCACACACATGCAAACAAAAAATTTGATGTAGAAATACATTAAACTGGGCGGAGCCAAGATGGCGGAGTAGAAGGACGCAGGTTTACGAACTCCGAAACCATAGCCCATAGAATTAATGTAAAAAGAGACCCCCATAACTTCTGGACCACTAAAAGGTGTGTAGAAACAGTGGAAGAGATTTCCGTTCCAGAGAGCCCTGGAGAGCCATCCCCAGGGTCCGTCACGCTCCAGAAAGTGGAGCCCACCCCAGAGCTGCCCTGGCCATGGCCCCAGAGAAGCTGACCAGAGCAGGCTTCAGGGACGGAAGCTCCGGCAGCCGGGAAAGTCCCTCTGCCCGCAGAAGCTACAGGTCAGTGAGAGAAATGGCTGGCTGGCCGAGAGGGGGAGCGGAGTGTCTCCGTCACTCCGTGACTCGGGCCCCCTCAGGAGGAAGCGGTGGCGGCAGAGGTGGGGGCAGCGGCGGCAGAGGCAGGGGCAGCGGTGGAGGCAGCGGGCGGAGGCAGCGGCGGATGCCGCCTGGACTCCCCCAGCAGCAGGCAGGATCTTCATTACTGAAAGTTTCTGCATAATCAACCTGAGGGAGCTGAGCCTGGGAGACAGCCCTGCCCCACCCCGCTCTGTTGCTGAAGGTCTCTGCATAAAGCCCCTGAGGAAGCCGAGCCTGGGAGGTGGCCCTGCCCCCACCCCAGCACCAGAACTAAAGCTCACATTGATGAGCGCAGAGAGCACATTTGAATCTCAGACCCCAAGCACCAGCTGGGCGGATCTAGGCGAGGGTGGACAGGAATCTCAGAAGTCAAGTAACTGGCTGGGAAAATGCCTAGAAAAGGGAAGAAAAATAAGACTATAGAGAGTTTTTTCCAACAAATGCAAATGATCCCAACTTTCGGATCTGACGAGGAGGGGGACATATTCTTGCCATCAGGGAAAGACGTGGAGGGCGGGGCCTCGGTACCCCAGACACCCCAGGGGGATGTCGGGTGGGCTCAGGCCTTAGAGCAGCTCAGAAAGGATTTTGAAAGGCAAGTTGGACAGGTGGAGGAAAAACTGGGAAGAGAAATGAGAGAGATGCAAGAAAAGTATGAAAAACGGGTCAATACCTTGGTAAAGGAGACCCAAAAAAATGCTGAAGAAAATAACACCTTGAAGAATAGGCTCACTCAATTGGCAAAAGAGGTTCAAAAAGCCAATGAGGAGAAGAATGCTTTCAAAAGCAGAATTAGCCAAATGGAAAAAGAGGTTCAAAAGCTCACTGAAGAAAATAGTTCTCTCAAAATTAGAATGGAACAGATGGAGTCTAATGACTTTACGAGAAACCAAGAAATCACCAAACAAAACCAAAAGAATGAAAAAATGGAAGAGAATGTGAAATATCTCATGGGAAAAACAACTGAGCTGGAAAATAGATCCAGGAGAGACAATTTAAAAATTATGGGACTACCTGAAAATCATGATCAAAAAAAGAGCCTAGATATCATCTTCCATGAAATTATCAAGGAAAACTGCCCTGACATTCTACAACCAGAGGGCAAAATAAGTATTGAAAGAATCCATCGATCACCACCTGAAAGAGATCCAAAAAGAGAAACTCCTAGGAACATTGTGGCCAAATTCCAGAACTCCCAGGTCAAGGAGAAAATCTTACAAGCAGCTAGAAAGAAACAATTCCAGTATTGTGGAAATAAAATCAGGATAACTCAAGATCTAGCAGCTTCTACATTAAGGGATCGAAGGGCCTGGAATAGGATATTCCAGAAGTCAAAGGAACTAGGACTCAAACCAAGAATCACCTACCCAGCTAAACTGAGTATAATACTTCAGGGGAAAATATGGTCTTTCAATGAAACAGAGGACTTTCAAGCATTCTTGATGAAAAGACCAGAGCTGAAAAGAAAATTTGACTTTCAGACACAAGAATGAGAAGAAGCATGAAAAAGTGAACAGCAAAGAGAAGTCTTAAGGGACTTACCAGAAGTGAACTGTTTACATTCCTACATGGAAAGACAATATTTGTAACTCTTAAAACTTTTCAGTATCAGAGTAGTTGGTGGGAACACACACACATATGTACACGCATGCACGAACACACACATACACACATGCACACATACAGAGACAGTGAGCACAAAGTGAATCGAATAGGATGGGACCATATCTTAAAAGAAATTAAGGTAAATGGTGAGAGAGAAATGTAGAGGGAGGAAAGCGGGTGAAATGGAATGGGGTAATTATATGTCATTTAAGAGACAAGTAGGAGACTTTTTAGTGGAGGGAAAAAGAGGAGAGCTGAGGAAAAAAAAAAAAAAAACAAGAAGTTTACCCTCATCACATTTGACTAAAGGAAGGAATAAAATGCACACTCATTTTGGTATGAAAACCTATCTTACAGTATAGGAAAGTGGGGGAGAAGGAGATAAGCAAGGGGGGGGGATGATGGAAGGGAGGGGCAAAGGGAGGAGGGAGCAATTTGAAGTCAACACTTGGGGAGGGACAGGGTCAAAAGACAGAAGAGAAACAATGAGGGGCAGGTTAGGAGGGATGGTAATTCAGTTAGTCTTACACAACACGACTATCAGGGAAGTCATTTGCAAAATTACACAGATATGGCCTATATTGAATTGCCTGCCTTCCCAAAGGGAATGGGTGGGGAGGGAGGGATGGGGAGAATTTGGAACTCAAAGTTTTAGGAACAACTGTTTAGTATTGTTGTTGCTACTAGGAAAGAAGACATATAGTTAATGAGGAATAGAAAGTCATCTGGCCCTACAGGAGAAAAGAGAAGATGGAGACAAGAGAAGGGAGGGATGAGAGAAGAGACGGCAGATTGGAGATAGGGAAAATGAGATTGCTTGGGGTATTGGGGTGGGGGAGGGGTTAAAAGGGGAGAAAATTTGGAACCCAAAATTTTGTGAAAATGAATGTAAAAAGTTAAATTAATTAATTAATTAATTAAAAAAAAAAGAAATACATTAAACTCAAAGGGAAAGAGTTTGGATAGAGGGAGAATGAGAGATTGGTTACGATAGGCTTTGTAGCCCTGAACTCCAAACAGCTTCTGTAGGACATCTTTTTCATATACTCCTGAAATGGGTGTTGGGAGCATAGGATCTCCATAAGAGAGTAAATGGGAATAAAAAAGAATTTCTTCTTCTAAATTAGATAATTGTCTGAGATAACACACTTTGAACAAACACTACACACAGGCATCAAAGGAGGAGACTTCATATTACCTTGGAGTCATTCTGGCCGGCTGCCCTTACCTAGGTATGCCAGTACTCGACTAAAGGGCTGACCTTAACACAGGCCTTTGACCTTGAAAAAAGGTCAGTTTGCCCTTGTCAGGAAGAGACTTTCTAGGCATCACATCTTAGTAGGCTGAAATAAAGAGCCTATAGATAGCCCTGAAAAGTTAAAACCCAGAAGAAGACAGCAGCATGATGCCATCAACATTGGCATTTACAAAGTTAGCGCTTTGAGTTGCCTTGGCCACACATATATCCTGGTTAGAGGTTTTCCTTATATATGTATACTCTATGCAATACTCTGGCTACCCTCTTTCCCTTCAAGCATGCCCTCCATATACATCCCCACATAGCACCAGTTCTCTGTGTAGTCTTTGTGTGAATGGAATGATATTTTAATTATAATTTAATTAAATATTTATGATATTTATATAGTTATAATATTTAATTACATAATTTATAATATAATGTAATTATAATACTGTGTTATTAAATGCCTTTCATTTTGAATGCTGATTCAAAAGTATTGAGTAAAATATTATTTAAAAGATTATGGCATGTTAAAAAACATACTCTATGACCAGTTTGGATTTATTCCATGAATATAGAGTTGGTTTAATATTAAGAAAAATATAAACATAATAGACCATATTAATAACATTAATAAAATCACAATTTTATATCAATAGATGCTGGAAAACATTCTGACAAAGTTTAATACCCAGTTCTGTTAAAAACAGAATGTATGGAAATAAAGGTACCTTTCTTCAGTATGGTAAATAGCAGCTATCTGAGAATAAGAGCCAACTTTATATGTAATGCAGAAAGGGTAGAGGTGTTCCTGATCTTGTAAAATAAAGATGTCCATTGTGACCCCTGTTATTTGATATAGTTCCTAAAATGCTAACTGTATCAATAAGACAAGCTAAAGAAATTGAGGTTGAATAACCATGGGAAAGAAGTAAACAAAGCTCTCTCTTTTCACATATTTATTCGTATAAAACTAAAAATTTAACTAAAATTAATTGAAATAATAACTTCAGCAAAAGAGTGAGATGTAAACTAAATCCACACAAATTAGCAGCATTTCTGCATATTACAACTCAACATGGTAGAGTGAGATAGGAAGAGATATTCTATTCAATACAATAGCAGAATACAGAAAACCTACCAAGACACACATACAGTTAGTGTATGTATTCCAAAACACTTTTTACAGAAATATAGATCTCAATAATTGAAAAAATAGTAAATGTTCAAGGGTGAGCTGTGCAAATTAAATATTCATTTAAAAAGTAGCTGCTTTGTGTTACATTGATACACATATAATATTGGGAGTTCTAGAGCAAGGCCTCGATTTATGGAACTCTACAGACAAAAGTTGCACTGGATGACAAAGAATGGATGGGTTGTACTCTGTCCCACTGGAGAGAAAACCTACATTAATCAGTTCACAGATCCCTTGATCAATGCTCTCATAATTGAAAATCCATTGCTTGTCTATTTCAATGCTTAGAACTAACAGAAAACTTACAATCAAATTACTGTAATTGTACTTTCCAAAGACCCTTTTACCTGTTCAGTTTCTGTCTGAAATTTAAGAGTATGAACAGCAGTAACACAAAACAGCGAACTAAACACGATCAGGTCTGTGTTGCTCAGTTGTTTCAACTATGTTTAACTCTTTGTGGCCCTATTTGGGGTTTCCTTGGCAAAGAAACTGGAGAGGTTTGCCATTTCCTTCTCCAGCTCATTTTACAGATGAGGAAACTGAGGCAAACAGGGTTAAATGACTTGCCCAGGGTCAGATTGTAAGTATCTGAGGCCAGATCTGTAGACAATGACAACCAGTATAATCTCTGAAACTGGAATACAAGTCAGTAGTAAAATAGGATTTAATTTATAAAAATTCTATTTATACATTACATATCAGGAATGCATATGTATATATATATATATATATATAATACATATATATGTAAGTTCTACTTACATACATCTCCTGTCTGAGGATCAGAGTAGATGTTTTCTCCATTAATCCAGAGCCTAAATCAAGAAAGACAACAAATCTCTTAATTTTTGTGCTCTTGTGCACCTCTTGTTCACATCATCTCTGTAGACATCTAATATATAGGAGATTCTTATAGGAGAGTCTAAGAGTTATTGTGAACTTAACCACCAATTAATCCAAACATTTATTTAGTTAGTTAAAGAAAAAAAGATGCTTGTTCAGGACATCCTCATAAACCTTTACATAAAACTGTGCTAAGGATTTTGGGACATCCTGTATAAGAAACTGAACTCTGGTTATGAGATTTAAAGCCCTTTACAACCTTGCCCTTCCTACCTTTCTAAGTCTTCTTGTACCTGAGTCCCTTAGAGTACTGTAGGATCTAGTGGCACTGGCCTCTTAGATGTTTTTTGTACATATGCCACATCCCAACTCTCCACTCTGTACCTATTCATCCAATGTCCCCCATGCCTGGATTTTGTCCTCCCTTCTTAGTCTCCTGGGTGCACTGCCTTCCTTTAAGACCCATCTCAAATCCCACTCTCTCCAGATCTTTCCTGACCCTCCTCTCCCCTTCCTTCTGTCTTCTCTCTTCCACAGTTTGTGACTTTCCTCTGGGATTATCTTTTATCAATGCTACATATTTCTCTACATTACATAGCTATTTCTATTTTGTCTCCTTTATTAGAATGTAAGATCCTTGAAGAGAGGGACATCAGTTCTGTTTTTTCTTTCTTACTTTCCTTCCCCAACTCTCAGCACTGTGTCTGGAACCTAATAAGTGCTTAATAAAGGCTTGCTAGCCAACTCTAACAGACAATTTGTTGCTTAAGTATCTACATATTAAATTAAACAATGTAGTAACAGAAATGCTATTGGTTTCTATACCTTTCTGCACTTAATTTTTTTAGAGTATATTTTTGTAAAAAAATGTTTTCACAGATGCTCTTTTTTTCCCCACATTTATCATTATCCAATAACCTCATGCTACCTCCCTGTCCAGGATCCCTCTCCAAATAGAAGCCCTACCTTGTAACATGTTACCATCCAGGAAAAACAACGAGCACACGGACAAGGTTTGAGAATGTAGACCTTCTTTTGCAATATTCATTGTCTAGAAACTGGGAAGAGCCCTGGAGGTGAAAAAGAGGGGGAAAAAAAGAAAAGCACAAAGGATGATAAACACTTCTCCTTGCTCCCAGCAGGGACTCTATCTGAGCTCACTAGTTAGAGCCCAGCTGGAGACAGAGTCCCTAGGGCCCTGAACTGTCTTTTAAGGTGTACTTAAACCTGGGACTACCTCCCTGGGGGCCACTGGGGAAGGGACACAGTGGGAGACTGGATCTGAAGGTCCTGGCTCCTCAGAGGTAAGCAAAGAAAGGATGGGGGGCAAAAAAGGAGAGAAAGCCTATTACTATCCTGCTGAGGAAAGAACGGGGATGGGTAGGGTGATAGGTGAGTCTCCATAGTTGGGAGTCTGTGTGACACTCAAGGCAGACTTGAAGAGTTTAGGGAAAAGGTAAGAGAAAGTCCAATCAGGACCTCATGGAAGAGGAAGCAGAAGTATTGGCGGGGGGGAAGAAAGGGGGTAAGAGGGGCCACGGAATCTGCTACAGGATGAGGACTGTGTGAGGGGACAAGGTCTAAACTTTTTTTAAGGGTCTGGGGCCTTCGATTTTTAAAAATAATTTTATAAAAATAAGCCTGTAAGTAGGGTTGCTTGAAGAAGAAAAGGGGGAAAGCCAATAATTTCCCCTCCAAAAGATAAGCTTGCAGGAATCGGGGTGGGGGAGAGTCTACCATTTGAGAAAAAAGACAAGAAAACAAAAAAAAGTTGTCTCTGCCCAAACCCTTTGGAAGACTGTGTAACCAGCGAGAGCTGTCAGGACTACTTTAAGAGATGGAATTCAGCCTGTGCAGCCTAGTAAGTTCAGTACCAACAGTGACTAAAGCAGTGAACTGGAACTCACAGCTTCAGAGGAGAGGTGAGGACGTGAAAGAAAGCAAAGCCTAGTTCCAGAAAGTTTCCCAACCAGAAATAAAAATGGAAGAATCTAGATCAACATTCAACTGCCCAGGGACAAGGCCCCACCACCTCATTTAGACGACTAGACCCCAGAAGGAGCAGGACCAAACTCCCATCAAGAGATTCCTACTCTGCCCTTATAGCAGAAGACAAGACATAGATCCAACCACTGTGTTCAAGAGTTTAAGAGAAAGAGTGAATGAACCAAACACAAATCTCAATCTAGAAGCTGAGACTAAAGATGTGAGTAAACAAAAGAAAACTAACATAGTGAAGAAATACTGTAGATTGAGACTTGCAAGATATAACCCAGAAGAAAATAACTCAATAATAATTACAAGTAGAACCCTAGAGGGAAAAGAAAATTAGTCATAAGGATTTATAGTATGAATGAAATAGATGAAGGAAGAGCTGAAAGAAGAGAAAAAAAAATAGTGTAATGGAAAACTGGTCACATAGTCCAAGCCTCTATGAGCACATGCAGAGTAGCCCTAATGTAGCTCCTTATGTGGAAGACATTGGGGAGTTTGCTTTTGCAAGAATGGTGATGACATGTACTTAAAGTGACTTAGAAATATTCTGGAGCATATATAAATATTTTGTAATTAGTCTGGTCTGCTACCTGGGGAATAGGAGGCTTTTTGACTACATAGGTAGAAATGGGAGAGAGAGAATCAAAATCCAGTATTCAGACCACTATGGGTTTGGCTTTTTCTCTTGGCATGACTTCTTCCTTACTGATAGTATCCTATGATAGACTGATAGTATCATGATAATACTGTAAGGGAAAATACTTTAAGCCCCCTCCTTTGGAGGCCAACATAAATGTAGTTTTATGAATATAGGCCTTGGTTCTTTGCCTTGGTTTATGCTCTTTCATTTTAGGTTAAGAACATTAATCTGGAAGCTACAACTTGTGAATTTCAGAAGATCAGGAGAGCTAACCAGTAGAGTCTAAGAGTTGAGTTCATGCCAGACTTTGTAGCCAGTCCAAGGAGTGACTTTCAGGACCTATCCCAACTGTGTCATATTTGGTGAACTTGATGCAATCTAAAACTATGGTAAGTCAGAGCCCACTCTTCCTAAAGACCAAGGTGACATAGGGGAGAAGGTGTCCCTGAAATGTTGGAAGTAAACGTTCCTCCTTCTCGCCACACTTTTTGAATGAATATACTTTGTAAAAGCAAATTCATGTTAATTGATTCAGTGAATCTGGGGGACTAGTCACTGGCATCTTAATGTGATCAGAACATCCCTAGAATGGGGGCTAAATCTAGAGGTATCAGAGGAAAGACACAACCCTCTTAGGCTACCCCTAGAACTTGGAGAGGGGAGATGTAACCAGCCTGGCTCTGGGATAATGAACCAAAAACATAATTACCAGAGCATTTGAAAGGACAATAACTTAGAAGGAATAAAACTTGCCCAAGTAGGAGAAACCTTGAAAAACAGAATAAAGTTAATAGAACTCAATGGTTCATTAAGGCTTTGAGAAATACTAGAACAAAGTCAAAACACTGAAAATGAGAACACACAAGATATCTGATAACAAAAACAACCAACCTAGAAATCGTTACAAGGAGAGAAAATTTAAGAATCATTAGACTTCCTGAAAACTATAATCAAACACAAACTTATTTATATTTCCAAAAATCATTTAAAAAACTGCCCAGACCTATTAGAACAGATGGCAAAATTAAAAATAATCCATATTGCCCCTGAAAAAACCTGAAATTAAACATGCTCAGAAATGTCACAGACAAAACTGAGAGTTTCCAAGTCAGTTTACTTCACAAAACTCTCCTCACAGCAACTTTGTGGGGAATATTACTGCCCCCATTTTACAGATTGAAAAATCTCAGGTTCCTCTAGGAAATGTTTTAACTAGAGGAGTAAAATGACTTGTTCATCATCATATAGATAGTAAGTGGCAGAGTTTATATTCAAACACAAATTTTCTTCCTCCAAACCCCATGTTCTTTCCTTTATGCCTCAGCTCATCCACCAGGATTTTCTCAATAATAAAATTCAGATATGTTTCAGTTCAATACAACAAATGTTTTTAAGTATATTCTGGGTACATGGAGCTATGGAGATATGAAGACAAAAATGAAACAGTCCCCTCAAGAAGTTTTCATTCTATTATTAGATAAAACATGCACAAATAAGTACATATGATACATGTGTAAAAAAAAAATTTCAACAGTGAAATAAAGAGAAAAGACAGAAACTTGTCTTAGCTCTTCCAAATTTCCCTCCAAACAACTTTAAAATAATACCTTAAAATGAATTCTGAATCAGCAGAACCAACTGAAGGAGGGAGTGAAATAATTTTCCACCCTAAGACAACTTAAGAAGCTGGCATGAAAGGTCTATTTCACTGTGGTGAGAGGGGAGCCCAGTCCAGTGCAGGCAACTCTGGGGAAGACATCAGTAGGTCACCCTTTGCAGGTCTTAAGGGCAATTGAATAGGCAGCAGTGGCTTCTCGAGCTCTCAGCCCCATAGATGGTACAGGGGTTAGATAAGCGATCAGAAGGAGACCAGAAGTCCCTTTGCTGGCTTTGGGTGTGGGACTCTGTTGCATTGCCTATATGTGGGTCCAGGTTGCGCTCCTAGGGAAAGAAGGAGAACTAAGACACCAGAGCTTGTAGCCACAGGAGAGCATGACAGGGCAGAAAAGAATGCTGGTGGTTGCTCACAGACCAGAGTAGAGACAAAGAAAATAGTAAACCCACCTTTCATACTACTTTGGATCAAATTGCCTCGAAAGAACTGAAAACAAACAGACCCCGCCCCTCTGAACTAGTCCTGAATACAACAGTACAAAAAACCTGAATTTTGGGACAGAGCACCCTCCAGCCCATGAGTAGAGCCCAACTTTAACATAAAGTCAAAAGTCAAGAAATAGGCTGGCAAACAACAAAAGAATTTGACCGTAGAAAGTTACTATGGTGACAGGGAATCAAAACACAAACCCAGAGGAAGACAGCAAAGTCAAAATTGCTAAATCTGAAGCCTCAAAGAAAAATGTGAATTGATATCAAGCCCAGAAAGAATTACTGGAAGAGCTCAAGAAGAATTTTAAAAATCAAATATGAGAGATGGAAAAATTGGGAAAAGAAATGAGAGTGAGGTAAGAAAACTATGAAAGCAAAATTAATAGTTTGGTAAAAGAGGTACAAAAAAATATGGAAATATCACCTTAAAAACAGAATGGGGCAAATGGTAAAAGAGTCACAGAAATCTACCAACAAGAAGACCTTTAAAAGCATAATGGGTCAAATGGGAAAAGACAAACAAAAATTCGTTGTAAAAAGCAATTCCTTAAAAATTAGAATTGGGCACCTGGAAACTAATAATGTCCCATGAGACATCAAGAAATGATAAAATGAAATAAAAAGAATGAAAAAGTTGAAGAAAATGTGATCTCTTTGGAAAAACAATTGACTTGGAAAATAGATCAAGGAGGGATAATTTAAGAATTATTGGACTACCTGAAAGCAATCATCAAAAAAAAAAAAGAGCCTAGACATCATCTGTTAAGAAATTATCAAGGAAAACTCCCCTGATATCCTAGTACTGGAAGGTAAAATACAAATCAAAAGAATTCACCAATCACCTCCTGAAGGAGATATAATAATGAAAACTTCCAGGAATTTTATAGCCATATACCAGAGCTGCCACATCAAGGGGGAAATATTGCAAAATATCATGGATCCACACTAGGAGGCTTGGAATATGATATTCTGGAGGATAAAGGAGATAGGATTACAGCCAAGAATCCCCTACTCAGAAAAACTGAGTATAATCCTTCAAGAGAAAAAAAAATTAATGAAATAAGAAACTTTTAATCATTCCTGATGAGAGGAGCAGAGACAAATAGAAAATTTGACTTTCACATTCAAGTCTCAAAAGAGGCAGAAAAAGGGCAACAAGAAAGAGAAATCATAAGAAGCTCAATAAGGTCACACTCCTTACATTCCTACATGGAAAGATGACACTTGTAACTCCTAAGAATTTTTTCATTATTAGGGCAGTTAGAGGAAAGTATACAGAGACAGAGGGCATGGTTGTGAATTGAATATAATGGGATGACATCTTAAAAAATAAAATTAAGGGGTGAGAAAGAAGAATGCACCGGGAGAAGGGGGAAGAGAGAGATAGAATGGGGTTGTCTCACATAAAAGAGGCACAAAACTACTTTTATAGTGGAGAGGATGATGGAGAAAGTGGGGGTAGAGGAGTGAGTGAACCGTATTCTTATTGGAATTGTCTCAAAGAGGGAAAACATACGCACTTAGTTGAGCTTAGAAATAGATCTTACCTTACAGGAAAATAGAAGGGGAAGGAAATGAGAAGGGAGGTGATGGTGGTGAAAGGAAGGCAGATTCAAAGAGGTGGTAGTCAAAAGCAAAACAATTCATAATTGTGAAAAATTGTTTACATCAAGTTCCTTTGACAAAGACCTCATTTCTCAAATACATAGAGAATAGAGCTAAATTTATAAGAATATGTCTTTTCCCAAATGACAAATGATCAAAGGACATAAAAGGCAGCTAGGTGGGGGAGTGGAAAGAGTGCCAGTCTGGAATCAGGAAGACTCTTCTTCCTGAGTTCAAATTTGGCCTCAGAGACTACTAGTTGTGTGACCCTAGGCAAGTCATTTATTTCTCTCAGTTGTCTTCATCTATAAAATAAGCTGGAGAAGGAAAGGGCAGACCATTCCAATATCTTTCCAAGAAAATTCCAAATGGATTGTGAAGAGTTGGGGCACAAATAAAAATGAGTGAATAGCAACAAAGGATATAAACAGGCAGTTTCCAGAAAATTATCTGTAGTCTTATGAACAAATGTTCTAAATCACTATTGATTGGAGAAACGCAAATTAAAACAATTCTGAGATACCATCCCTAACCTATCAGATTGGCTAATATGACAGAAAAGAAAAATGACAAATGTTGTAGGAAATGTGGGAAAATTGAGACACTAATGTACTGTTGGTGGAGTAAGGAACTGATCCAACCATTCTGGAGAATAATTTGGAACTACATCCACAGGACTGTAAAATATGCACACCCTTTGACCCAGCAATACTGCTACAAGGTCTGTTATCCCGAAGGGATAAAAACAAAAAGGAAAAGGATCTAGGTACAGAAATATTTATAGCAGGTCTTTTTATGGTGGCAAAGAATTGGATGGGGATGCTTATCAATTAGGGAATGACTGAACAAGTTGGGTATACAAATGTGATGGAATACTATTGTGCTATAAGAAATGTGTCGGATAGTTTCAGAAAGATCTGAAAAGGCTTACATGAACTGGTGCAAACAGGAGACCATTGTACAGAGTAACAGTAATATTGTATGATGATATACTGTGGATGACTTACCTATTCTCAGCAATATAATGATCCAGGATATTAATGAAGTACTTATGATTAAACTACTATTCACCTCAAGAAATAATTGATGGAGTTTAAATATAGATTGAAGACTTTTTTTAAAAAAATTATGTTTCTTGTTTGTTTTATCTGTTTTCTTTCACAACATGACTAATATGGAAATATATTTTGTTTGTCTCCATATATATATATATATATATATATATATATATATAAAACCTATATCAAACTGCTTACCTTCTCAGTGAGAGGGTAGAGGAGAGGAGAGAAAGAATTTGGAACTAAATTTTTTTTTAATAAATGCTAAAAATTATTTTTATATTTAGGAAAAATAAAATATTTAATTATAAAGAATAAAAAGAGTGAAATAACATTGAACACTGTGAGGATCAGGAAAAGTTTAGAGGAAAATGTGAGAAGTAGCACCTGACCTGTACCTTGAAGGAAGCTAAGGACTCTACAAGAATCCAGAGCTTAGAAGAGTGTGCATTCCAGACACAGACAATTAGGTGTTCAAAAGCATAAAGATGATGAATAGAATACCATCTACAGAGAAGAGCTACAAAGCCTGTTTGACAATGATATAGAGTGTATGAAGGGGAATAATATGAAAAAATAGACTAGAAAGATGTATAGGAGCCAGACTATGGAAGACTTTAAATGTGAGACTGAGGAGTCGGTATCTTGTTCTGGAGGTATGAGGGAGTTATTGAAGATTTTTGAATAGGGCAGTGCCATGCTCAGACCTGTTTTTTAGAAGCATCAATTTGGCAGCTTTGTAGTGGATGTATCAAAGAGGGTAGAGATGGGCAGAGGGGCACTGATTAGAAGACTATTATAGTGTCCCAGAGAGTAGTAATAAGGAGTTAAACTATAATAGAGGCCGTGTGAATGGATAGAAGGGGATGGATATGAGAAATGTTGTGAACAGAGAAGTGATAGAACATGGCAACTCATTGGATATAGGGATTAATATAGTGTGTCCTTGGAGATATATATATATATATATATATATATATATATATATATATATATATATATATATATACACATATTCTGCATCTTATTGGCACATAACCTACATTCTTTCTTTAGAGCATTGGGCTAGAATATGGTCATTACTATCATGAAAGTTGCCATTTTTTTCCCTATTCATTTCAACACTTTGTTCACTTAGACATCGGTGGTATATCAGGGCAAGGAAGTATACAGAACCAATAGGAATAAGTGAGAGGAGGGATATTTGGAATTTATAGAACTATTCACAGTTTTGAAAACAACAATTTAGGTATTCAAGTAAACATGAGGTGGTACTACAAAGCAAATCATCTCATTTGGGGGAAGTAGGATAGGTATCTCATGCCTCCTTCTAAATCAGAAAGGGTTCAGTGACCTAGAGCAGAACTCAGGGTTTCTATTCCTTGGTGTTTGCAGGACCATCACATTTCAGGGGTGACATATTTACTTTTCACAACTAGAAAGTTTCCCACCTCCCATACAGATATCCATCTGGCCAAGAAACTTTAAGCTTCAGCATTCCTCCTCCATCACTCATGTGCCTGGCTACTGCTGCAAATTATGTGTAACCTGATGGTGATTCAAAGGTTGGCCTGGTGTGACTTTGAAATGGTTTATTGGGCAGCTCTGCTTTCCATTTCAGCCAGGTGAGTGGTTTATGATGTAGCATGGAATCCACACGGTGGGAAGCTGCCTCATAACTTTGCTGACTTCTGTCACTGCATAATTCACTCTGAATTCCACGTCAGTCCTATGGGGGCGATCTCTATTTACCTTGGCCACAGAGATCCAACGAGTTTTTCCCAAGAGACCTCACTAGTGTGCAGATTTGTAGCTAAACAGCTTGTTAGTGTGTTGTTCTATTATGTGAAGGAAAAGATATTCATCTTGCCGTAATAAAGATGGTACCATTGCCAATAATTTTATATCATCTCATCTTCAAAATATCAAAGTCATCAACTAAATAAATCTCTACCTAACAGGATGATTTGCTACTTTCTTTTATCTCTTCCTCCCCTAGTTTTTTCTTCCATTTTCTCATTTTCCCCAGTGCCATCTAGAAGTTGGCTTAGGATCTCAATCTTTCAATGTTGGGAAGGACTAACCTCGGGGATGGATCTTTGAAGATTTTTGGCAACGTCTTACTTATTTAGGTATATAAACGAGTAGGCCAGTGGGGCCTAACTTCCTGCCTATCCCTATCTTTCTTTGTTATCTGTAATACTGTGTCATTCTAGAGGACTTGGACCTATTAGTGATTGTAAACCTATAAAATTAAAGCAGTTCAAATGCAAGGATTTCTGATTATGTTTCCCAACATTGCTGTGAGTTCTGTCCTCAGGGGTAAAACAGAACATGGCATCATTCTCCCACACAAAAATCCTTCAAATAGTTGACAACAGTTATCACATTGCCGTTTTCTCTTCTCCAAGTTTTTGGTGATTGTGGGGCATAGGTTGCTCTTATCTCAACATTCTCCTGCTTATCAGTAATTATGGAACTGAATACAAATATTATAGATGTAATCTGACCAGGACAGAGTATTGAATATACCTCTTTTCTCCTGGAAGCAATGCTTCTGATAGTAGAAATATTTTGACTGCCATATTAAACTATAGACATATTTAGTTTGTAGTTGACTAAAACCCCCAGATTTTTTTGTAGAAAAATTGCTAATTGTATTTATTTGGGGCAGCTAGGTGTCAAGGGGAGCTACCATGATTGGGGGAACCCTACCTCCTCTCTGTTGTTCTCTCTTCCCAAACTTCACCATGACAGAACTCATCTTAGGTGGTAGAGTAATGGAAAGAACCACCACCACCAAACTCCCTTGTTTCCCACTTCCCTCTAGCTGCTTGAACAAACACAAGGCCTGGATGAGATGGGAATCCACAAATCCACTCCCCCTGATGACATAGATATAGTCTTCCCTCCCACTGCCTTCTAAGGTCCTCCAGGATTTAATCACCTCAAACTCTTAGAACTTTGCTTCAGAGACTTTCCATCTGCTCTGCAGCTAAACTTTCATTCATTTGTTCTATTATCTAATTTAATTCCCTGGAGTCACTACTTAAAGAGGCCTATTCATTGAATGGGTGTGCCTCACTCAAAGTGAAAATCTGATAAGACCTCAGTCTGAAAGGGCCAGGGTCTCCCATTGCATCCTGGGTCATCTCCTATAGTCCTGATGATATCTGATCACTGAATCCAGATGGCTCAGGAGAAGAAAGTGAGGTTGGTGACCTTGCACAGAGCTCCCTCACTCAAATCAAAGGCAACTGCAAGTAGTGTCATCATCTTTATGTCATAGACCTCTTCGAAAATGAAGGGCAAACACAACAACCCATCTAATGATAGCATGAGTTTCTTGAAAAGCAAGATCTATCTCACCTTTTGTATTTGTATCTCCAGTGTCATATAGTAGGCACTTAAAAGCTTTTTCATTTGTTTCCTAATTTCGTTCATGATTCCTCCATCTTGAACTTAAGAAATGAATTATTTAAACTCAAAAATAAGACTTTGCATTTATTTCTATGAAATTTCCTTCAGCTCAATGTTCTAAACTTTTAAGAGATCATGGCTATCAGTGTGTGAGTCTTCCTTTCATCTTGATGTATCTACAAAGTTGGTAAGTATGCCATCTATGGCTTTATCTAAGCCATTGACAAAAATGATGTAGCACAGAGCCAAGCATAGATCCTTAAGGCACACGAGTGGAAATCTTCTGTCAAGTGAAGAATCCAACCATTCAACTTGGTCCAAATCTATCTATTTGGGCCATCATATGGCCTCTCTTTTTGACAGAAATAACATGAGATGCTTTTTCAAAATATTTTACTAAATTTGCTAAAAACTAGATAAGCTATGTCTACAACATTCCCCTAATCTAACAATTTACTAACTCTGACAAAAATCAAAAGAAGTAAGCTTTGTTATGATTTGCTCTTAGTTAAGAATTTTTGAAAGATGAAATGGGTCTGGTGAGTCATAGAGCATTTCCTGAATGGTCTCCTTGGCAGGGACTTATTTGTCAATCAGTCAACAAATATTTATGAAGCATGTGCCAGGCTCTTTGCCAAGCAGTGATGATACAAATAAAGGCAAAAGACAAAACAAAAACCTAGCTCCTCCTTTCAATGAGTTCACTCTCAATGAGTCTAATGGGAAGAGACAGAAGGCAAATAGTGATGCATATACAAATTACATACAAGATTAATCAGAAGTAATCAGCAAACAGTACGTTAATTTGCGATCTTCCAAATCATTTACATTTCTTTTTAGAATTTTTGTAATATCTTTATTCTTATACTCTGTTTTAATGCCTAAAATCGGGAAGTGTCTATGAATTTCATTGTCTATAACCTGATAATAATTGGAACCAATTTAGCACACAGCTTTTCAAGCAATTGATCCAAATTTAAAATGTTCAGCAAACCTAAAATGCCAGCTTAAGCACTGAACTTGCAGTTATACCATAAAAACCCAGTTCAGCAGAGATTTATGCAGGGAATAAAATCATTAACAAATATGCAAATTAGTAGGAATTTAATAAAAATAACAAGAACAAGATCATGAAAAATGTGTCAACAACTTCTCTCATGTACCAACAATTACCAAATAATTAAGCAAATAATATTCAATAAATCTAAATCATTTGCTTGTGCTCCAAATCTCAACAAACATAATGCATTCATTAATAGTGCCAACAAAACATTTGGAGTAAAATATTTCCATGATAGCAGCAGATTGATTATGGAAGGATTATGTCTTCATGAGCTTAAAAATAGCCCCAAAATATGACCAAAAATAATATTGGAAAAGGCAAGATTTTCTGGAATCAAACCTGTGAAAATTATGATAGATAAGGAAAAAAAATTGAAACGTACATTTGGAAAATGCCAAAGCAACATCAAAAAAATTCACTCAAAAGAAACGAATAAGTCAGAGCAAAATTTTTACTCAAATAAAGAACCAGAATTTTTAAAAATTACAATCTTTGGAGCATGAAAAGGGAAGCTTTGTCTTCAGTGGTTTCCATAAAATCTAGAAATCCCAGTAACAGGAAAGAAAACAGCAAAAAAGAGAAAAGAATATAGTTTCCAAACAGTTAATTACCTAAGATGAACATAACATTATATATACATTATCTCTTTTAGACATTGTAGTTCAGGTAAACATGCTATAGGGGGAAGCTCAATGTTATTGCTACATATGATGATGTCATTATATGTTATATGTAAAGGTCAATACATATTAAAAGGGGTGCTTATGCATAACCAAAAATAATGGTGCTGAGAATAATGATGTACAAAGCCTGACTTGTGAGGTCTGATGGAAAACCTCCTGATAATTAGATCTGTTCAAAAACAGAGTGGACTACCCAGAGAGGTAATGGGTTCCCCTGACTTGGAGGTCCTCAGACAGTGACTGAATGAGCATAAGTTGGAAATGTCATAGTCTATTAAATATACCAAAAGTAGGAAATTGTTAGTCTCCTATGAGCTACTCTTGGTGAAGCCTTGCTGAGTCTAGGATCAAGGCTTCCTTTCTAGATGTTGACTAAGCATTCTTCTAATAAAAAATTCTAGAGAAGAAGCCTGGCAATTTTGGCAGTGGAAGCAGTACAGTTCAGGCCTTCCCTAGGATTACTCCAACAAATATCTAGGAAGAGCACTGGACCAAATAGTGCTTGGAAAATCCACAGTGAGCCATTTTCTTTTTAGCCCAGGGAGGGAGACATCAAGAGGCCTTTGAACTCTAGGGAGGGGAGCCCATCAGGAAGATCCCTCACAGAACCTTCCAGCACAGGGCTTGAGCTTGTGACTGTGGGCCAGGGAAGGAGCAATTGTGGGTCCAAAAGGGACTAAGGAGGGGATTGTTTGCTAGGCGCAGGTAGGACTTGTGGCTATGTACCTAATTTTGTAACCATGTGCTGGGTAATAGGAACAAAAACAAAAGGCAGTTGTGTGCCACTGATCCTGGAGTGGGGTCATAGATTCAACCCATAGTCCTTAGCGATCAGGGGAGGGATCAGATGAAAGGGAAAACTGCAATCTTATCTCTCCAAACCTGGGAAGTCTTCCAGATAGATGATGGAAACTAGAGCCAGCAGCAGTCTCCTGGAGCTCTAACCAGGAAGTCCAGATCCAAGGTGGGGTTAGAAGCTTTTAAATCTCAGAAGAGGAAAAGACTTTCTATTATATCAGAAAGGTTAGGGCTTTCAGTCTCTTAGAACACTGAAAGTTTTCAGGTTGCTAGCCTGAACTATCCTTGAAATCCTTCAGGAACATATCATTTAATACCAAGAGGAAGCAGCAGCTTGACCTCAGAGAATCTAAAGCAGGACCAGACATGCATTGGGCATCCTCCAAGTGCTCAACTTGAGGACCTAGAGGGCCACATGGGGCCTTGAGGCTGCAGATTCCCTATCCCTGCTCCAAGGGATCAACTCCCATGGGTTCAATTAATATCTCTTATTAGGAAATTCCCAGATCCAAACTTAGTCTTTCTTTTGTGATACATTCACATAACACTGATTGCCTTTTAGACAAGACATCTCAAATTCAACACACCCACAAGTCATTCCTCCCTCCCCCAAATCTCCTGTTTTCCAAATTTTCCTGTTACTATCAAGGATACCATTGTTCTAACAGTCATCCAGGCTTCCAACTTCTGTGTGTCATCCTCAACTCCTCAGGATCATCCCATACCTAAATCCGCTGCCAAATTTTGTCAATTCTCTTTTTACAATATCTCATATACGTCGCCTTCTCTTTACTCGTTCAGCTCCTCACTGGCCCATTATGATAGCTTTCTGGTCTCCCTGTCCCACGTCCAAAAGGGAGTGATGGGATAGACGGAAAGAGAGCAGAAAAGAACAGAATGAGGAGGTTAAAGAGGATAGTTGTAATCCTCTCTCCTCCGGAAAAAATAAGTATCAGTGAAGCATTTTAAAAATGTGTGAAGTGGAGAGAGAGGGAGACAGACAAGCAAATGCTTTGAAACTAACAGACTAAAATTATTATTTACTTTAAAAACTATATAACTGATTCACAATTTCAAAACAAGACTGTATTTCACATAAAATGATTGATTGTTCGTCAAACATACTCCTTTCATTTCATCTTTTCTTGAGCTGCTGCTTCCCTATAAGATTCTCTACCCCTTTAAAACTCATACCCTTCTTCAAGGAGGGCCCGGTACAAATGAAACATCAAATCTGAGGCCTTTTCTGATTCCCTCTCCCCTATGAATATGAATTGTACCTTGTTTCCAGCACATTACTGCCTTACATAGTTCCTTATACTCTTGTCTCAGTCCCCTATTAGATCATAAACTACTTGAGAGCAGGAAGGAAGAAATAAACATTAAGTGCCTATATGCCCCATATTTTACAAATATTATTAAATTTAATTGCCATAGCAACCCTGAGTTTTAGGTGCTATTATTGTCATCATTTTACAGTTGAGGAGACTAAGGCAGGCAGAGATTAAGTGACTTGCCCAGGGTCACAGAACAGATTAGTGTCCAAGGCAGATTGTAGGCCCAGTGCTTGATCCATTGAACTATCTAGCTGCCCTTATTTAGGGGCTGCCAGGAGCTGTGTTTTACTTATAGTTGCAGGGTATAGCACAGTTTCTACCTTCCTCAATCTAATCTTTGCATTTGATATATCGTTCATCGTAACATAGGTCTGATCGTGCCATGCTGTGTGTCAAGCTACAGTGATTTCCTGTTGTCTTTAGGAAAAAGTAACAAACTCCTCTATTCAGAGCTTCACAATCTGGCTCAATCCCATGCAGAGCCTAGCACTATCTCGCAGTCAGAGGCATTCTGTTCCCCACAAGCCTTACATGTATACAGCAGGTGCATAGTAAATGTTTACTGAACCGAATGGCATTCTTGAGCCACCTGGTTTCGTATTTTCATTTAGAAACCTTTGTCAGGATTTTATAAGACTATGCTTTCTCTGAAAGACTGAAGATTTATTTAAAGAGAGGAATGGAGGGCACTGACATAGCTGGTGAGGAAGTGACGATTTAGAATAAAACTTGTGGCAGGTCATTAGACGTGACCTTCTTTGTAAAACCACGCTGAGACAAGTATTTCCTCAAGACTGATTTACCGTTGAGCTTTTTATCCTCCTGCTCAGTAGCTTTCGTATAACTGAAGTCAGACTTGCTGACATAGTTCCTAAGACTTTGTCTTCAACATTCAGAGAAAATAAACAGCAAGACTTCAGTCTGCGGCTGTTACCAATTATTATGAGTATTTTGTTACCTTTGCCAAGGGGTAAATGAAAATATTAAGGTGTACTTTCTTGATCTTTCCTTGTTTCATTATTAAAACATGCCCATGCCATTGAGGACAAGGCTTCTGTATTTTGATTCTCAACCTACAGTATCTTATGGTAGTAATAGCAAAATAATCTTTTGGGAGGCCATGTGCTGCAGTGGGCCCAACTCAGACTCAGGCGTGTACGGTCCAGTCCTGCCTCTGATACAGCCATGCATACTAGCCATGTGACCAAAGTTAAGCCATTTAACCTGTTAGGATGCTGAACAACTCTCCAAGACTTTAAGGCACAGGCTGCCTGCATTGGTGGAGGGAGTTTTCTACACCAGGAGTTCCCCAGGTTAATGAAATCTCAAGTTTGGACACCATCATCATCATCATTTTATTTTACTTCCGTATAGCCCTTATTACTTTAAAATGTAGCTTCACTAGAAGCTCTGTGAGAAAAATAAGGCAGATATCAGTACTATAGACTGTTATAGTTGAAAGGGACCCTAGAGACAGCTTATTCAGTGCCTTAATTTTAGTTTTTCATTCATACAACTAGCAGTTATTCTGTACGTACTAAGTGAGACACTGTCCTCAGAGCTCTAGGGATACAGAGACAAAGACAGAAAAATTCCTTGTCCCCAAGGAGCTTACGTTCTATTGAAGGTGGGGGTAAAGGGGTGGTGTTAAATAGCATAAACATAGAAGAGTAAATATACAATATATACAAAGAAAATACAGAATCATTTGGGGAAGATATTAAGAATTGGGAAGAATTAGGAAAATTCTATTGTAACAGGTGGAATTTGAACTGAGCTTTGAATAAAGTTAGGGATTCTAAGAGGCAGAAAGGAGAAGAACATATATTCCATGCATGGACAGGGGACAGACTATACAAAAGCACAGTGATAGAAGATGTATTGGGAGAATTGCAAATAGGACAGGTTGTTTGGAAACGAGAACACAGTGATCGTAATAAGGTGAAATCAAACCTTACTTGATTTGGAAAGCTAGGCTGCAGCCAGACTGTCAGATTCTAAATAGACGAGTTTTTATTTTTCCTAAAGACAACAGGAAATCACTGTAGCTTCTTGAGAGACAGTGTGGCAGTCAGGTAAGTTTTACAATAAAGGATACAGTGAATGAAAATACTAGATTGAAGAAGGAAGAGTCTAAATGTAGGAAGGCTAATGCAGTAGTTCAGATGAATGGTACACAGTAGGAGCTTAAGACATGCTTTTGAATGATTTTAATGAAGACTCATAAAGGGACCTAGAAAACAAAAGACCAGTAAATCTTACTTGTACGTTCAGGACAATCTGAAGAATGGGATTACTTGATGTAGCCAAGGTTGGCCATGCTTCTGCTGAGTCTTAAGAGAAACAAGTCTCCCTGCTCTCTCTCAGTCAGAGGCATTCCATTCCCCACAAGACAAATAGAACATGCATGGAGCTGGGGAATGTGGGGTAAAAACTGTAAAACAAAACAAAACACATGAAGGGATGTCTGATGAGGATGCGCCCCGGCTCTGGAAGCGAAGCTCTGTGCACTGTTCAGGCCCGAGGACTAGAAGGGGAAGGTCATGGCGCTGACTCTCTACTCCCATACCCACCACAGACCCCAAAGCAATATTTATTTCCTTTCTCCCATTCAGCTTCCTTATTGGAGCCTAAAGTCTTTTCTTCTGTACTCAAAGAAAGTCTACTTAAAAATTTGCTTACCTTTCTTTATTTTAGGTGTTTATTTTGTCTTTTAAGCCAGCAGTTTCAATAAACTAGTGTTAACAGCAACCATTTGCTAATCTGGGTGTATTTACTGGGAATGCAGTTGGGAACCTTCCTGGGAGAGTAGAGGAGAGGAGAGGGGAGGAGAAGAGAGGAGAGAGACAAACAGACACAAAAAGAGACATTTGAAATTACTTGTTTTTCTAGAGTGCTATCACTGGTTAAGGGCTTGGAGCTGGGGGGAAAAAGATACTTTATAGATGGATTTGTTACTACTTCTTGGAACAGAAATAAGATGTTTATATGGGGAAAGACAGTTAGACAGTGAATTAGTAGTAGGGTAGTAGTGAATAGTAGTAGGATAGTAACTGAACAACTGGTCTACACAACCACTGCTACACTAAAACAGGGGTAAACCATCTATAGCATTCTCCGGATGTGCCGGTTTCACAACCCTGTCAGAAAAAGGAAGTATGGTTAGAATGGCACGAATTCATGCCGGGTCTTTGTAATTACAACTTCATTTTCTAGATGTTCATTAGCCACCGTGTTAACGAACGATTCCAGGATTTTCTCAGGAACAAAAGACAAGCTTGTTGACCAACAAAAACTGGGACAAAACTTATGCATCTTTCTCCATTCCATTGGTACTTTCTCTGATTCTCTATAGACTTTTAAATATCATTGACAATAGCTCAGCAATCACATCTGGCAATTATCTTGTGCTTGAGGATGCAATTCAGTTGGGCCAAGTAGCTTGAACTCATCAAAAGCAGATACTCTCTTACTCTTTCCTTACTTATTGTGGAAATCAACGTGTTAGCTATCTTTGTTGTCTTTTGTAGGATAAGGAACATTCTCCTTGGCAGAGAAAACAGAAAGTAAGGACTGAGCACCTTTATCTTACCTGTGTTCTAAATTATTATCATACTGTCCCTTCTTTGACCATCTTTTCCTTCCTGATTATAGCTTTAATAAAACTGTTTTTTGTTATTAAATTCCCTCCTGCTTCTGTTTAGTCTGAGCTTTATCATGTCTGATGTTACTTTCATAGGAATGTGTCGTACTTTTTGTATTCATCCTCTATTACCTGCCCTGGATTTGATCTATGCATACTTTTTAGAAAATCTTCGGGAGTCAGCATTTCAATGTGTCTTTCATTTGGTATAAATTCTTCCCCATAGCCTCCCACAATCTTCCACCAAAATTTCCCATTTTTTGCTGATTGGGTATATAAATAGTTCAATTGTCTTGACTGTGTTAGGTGGTTGAAACAGCTGTGTGTGTATAATCCAAGTCACAAAATGCAAAGATTTGGTTTGACTTTCTTTTACATGATCATGTCACTGTAGTCAAATCTTCTGTTACACAACTCATGTGGTTTCTCAAAATAACATCTTTGTCTTTTATTTTTCACACTATTTTGGATGAGATTTTTCTCCAGCTGTGAATGACTTCAACCATAGACCTTTATCCTGCTCTTTACCCAGCTTCTCCCACCAGGCCTTCTCATCCCCTAAAGAAAGATACATCAATAAAATAAGATGAAGCTGGGGATGCTAGTACTCTGATATCATCTTCATGCCTACTTCTTTTTCAGATTGATTTATCATTTTTTGTATGTTGAAACACCTATGAAAGAAAAAAATCTGGGATGTGATGGATTCACAGAATAATTCTATCAAACTGTTAGTAAATAGCACCCATACTTCACAAATTATTCCCAAAAATTGAGAAAGAAAGAATCCTATCACAATCATTTTATGCGATAATATTATCCTAATACCTAAACCAGGGAAAGATAAAACAAAAGGAAAACTATAGGCTGATATCTTAAATTAATATTGACTCAAAAATCTTAAACAAAATCCTATCAAAGAGATTGGTGATTTATCCAAAAAATCATTCATTATCATCAAGTGAAATTTGTACCTGGAATGAAATGATAGTTTAATATTAGGAAAATAAACATAATTAATCATATTAAAAACCAAAACCACATCATCATTTTAATAGATGAAGAAAAAGGCTTTGATAAAGTACAATGCCCTTTAAGGCTAAACACCCTACAATACAACTGTACTGTAAGAAACTATATATATGATGAATACAGAGAAGCATGGAAAGATCTATATGAACAGATGTAGAGTTGTCATTCTAGAAGCAGAACCAAGAAATGACATATACAGAAACCACAGTGTGAATGGAAAGAACAATACATCAAAAAATCAAAAGTGAATCACAAAATTATAAAGATCAAATGGGACTCAAATAGAAAGATATGAGAAGACACCCCAACCTGCCCCCTTTGTGGAATTGAAAGGTCCACAGGTATTATATATTGCACATGTTATTGGACAATCAGTTGTATTGCATTGACATTTTTTCCTGTCAAAAAATTATTATTTGTCATGTGGGATGGTTCTTTGGAAGAAGGAGGGAAAGGGATACATGGATACTATGGTGATGTAAGAAACAGAAAGCATCAACTAAAATTGGTTTTTAAAAAAAAGCACAAGGGAATATAGTTGAACTGGTTTACTATTAAATACTCATTCCTGGAAACTGGACCTTTCTTAGAATTGTTTGGCTGCCACATTACATTGCTGATTCATATTGAGTTTATGAATAACCCCAAATCTTTTTTCAGAACTACTGGCTAACTAAGCCTCATGCTTGTACTGGCAAAACTGATTTTTGTACCCCAATTTTTAAAAATTTTAATTTTTTTACATTTATTTTAAATTTGCTGTTTATCTCTGGTGAATATTCACTATGGCCATCCAATCAGTTCTCATACCTTCTCCTGGGAGGGGATAAAAGTCAGAATAAAAACTGTCTAGCTTTGCCTTCTCTGCTATCAGTTTTCATTATTCTATCAAACTCAAGCAAAGTCCTAACCTTTCTATTATCTTCTTTTTCTCCTCATATAGCTAATAAGACCCTTTTTATATCCTCAGTTTTTCTCATTATCTAACTCATTCTGAACTATTGTCCTTATCTTGTAAATGTTTTTCATCTAAATTGCTTTGTGATCCTCTGTACATTCATATCTTTAGACAAATCCCAAATTTCCTCCTTATTGGAATTATCTTTGTGTCTTCAGGATTTCATTTTTGAATATCTCCCTTCCTTCCTCAGCTCATTCCTATAGCATTTCACTCTGAACCCAAATATTTCTTTCTTTTAAAACTACAGGATGTATCTGAAGACCCTTAGGGTTCCCATCATTTTCTCCCTTCGAAACCTACTCCTCCTTTTTACTTAGGAATCAGATCCAGAATAGAATTTTCCGGAGATGGTTCTTCTGTCTTTTGAAGAATGAGATTATCATTACAGAAAGTAAAAAATTATTAGCTGCTCTACTTTTGGCAGAGAGTTTTAACACGTGTTTAGATAATTGAAGACCCCAGGACTACTATGCCTTTGTTCCTGGCTTGTGATCTGTTTCTCAAAATTCTCATCTGTTTCCTTTCAATCCAGGTAATCTCTAGTATACTCCCATGACAAATTCACTTCCATTTTCTCCCTTAATTGACCTTCACAAAAATATTCTTCATCTTGCCTCCCTTTTCTGCTTCCTGCATGTATTAGTATGGATATACCTTCTTAAGATACAATGCTACTCCCCCCCTCCCCCTCCTTTTTAACTTGCCCTGTTTCTTTTGAATAAAATATACGTATCCACTTGATCCAGACATTGGTTTCATCCCCCACCTCACCTTTCAGAGATATCTACGAAATCAAATTTGCCTCTTTGTGTTAGGACCTCTCACCCTTTTGTTTGTTGTCCAAATTTGTGCATTTGTGCAAAGAGGAGCATAACTGAAATTCCCTGAGTCTATTTCCTCATTTTTAACATGGGCATCAATTAACAAACATTTATTAAGTACCTACTGCATACCAGGTAAAATTGTAACTGTCATCCCTATTTCACCAGGTTGTTGTGAAGACCAAACAATCCCTGGAAAGAATTTTTGGAAGCCACAAAGTACTCAGTAAATGTCAGGTGCCACTGATATCATGCTATGTAAGTACTGGTTGGGGGAAGTGGGGATATTTAGCCTGGAGAAGAGAAGGTTGGAAGCAGTGCGGGACACAAGAGTATTCAAGTATTTGAAGGATTGTCATGTACAGAGAGTAGATGAGTTCGGCTTAACCCCTGCGGGAAGAACAAAAACACAGTAGGCAGTGATTGAGAAGAAGTAGATTTAGATTTGATGTCAGGAAACATTTCCTAACAATTAGAGCTATCACAAAGAGAATGGGCTTCCTCAGTAGATCCTGGGCTCCTCCTCATGGTAGACCTTCAAGCAAAGGTTGGATGACCAATTTCTGGATGTCTTGTAGAGGGTTTTCTTGGTCATGTGTGAGTTAGATTAGATGGTTGCTGATGTCCCTTTCAGATCAGAAATTCTGAGATTCTGTGAAAGTCTGGAATAAAGCGTTTTTCTTTTCTTCTTGCTCCTCTTGTAGTTCTCATTGATAGTGTTATAGTGTAGATCTTTGGTGAACTGAAAGGAAAATTTCTAACCTTGTCTAGCAAATGAAAAATTGATCAGTCTAGGAATTTAAGAAGGGAAACATCAAAGGTCACCATTACATAATTCTTGTAAAGAATTGGGCGTTGGGTCTAATCAAGCAATGACTTTGAAAGATCCAGTTTATAGAGATCTACCCAGCAATAACAAACTCATTTTGTATAAATATTTGGCTGGACGATAAACTGGTCAGCCTATGTTACTTAGCATCAGTCTCAAAGGACTCTCACTATTATATATACAGCATCTTGGTAGAGCAATACATTTTAAGGGCCTGACATGAACAGTGATAAACATAACAGGATAGCTCCAACTATATTTGGCATTTAACTGTCTTAGGTTTTCTGTGTTTCTTTAATCAGTTGGATAATTTAGATAAACAATATGTATCAGTCTTTGTAATTATAACATGTCTTGAACTTTTTCCAGATATTCATTCCCATTCATCATCATAATAATCACTCCCCCTTGGCCATCATTAAGATTGGAAACATCCTTGAACCACTTAATGATATTCCACAAGACTGGACAAACTTTTCATGCCTTGATGAATTGCGATCACTTAGCTTAGCCCAGTGAAACTGGATATCCTTTAATGGGTTTGGTGAATTTCAGAAACTTCATCAAAAAATAGTACCCTGGAAATTTCCATGGCTTCACAGAGTAATCACCATTGGCAGTGGTTTACCTAAACTAAATAAAAATTATTAATGAAATAATCAGTGTTTTAGATTAAGAGAACTGCTGGGTACCACAAATAACATTCCTTGAGTCACACTATTGATCACTGTCTTACCTGGACATGTAGAACAATTCACTATAATCCATGATGGACACACAAGAACCAAAATTACAAAGCAAAAATTGTTAGTTTTGCCAAACAATCTGGCTTTCGATCATCTATCACTTTCTGGGCTTTGACTGATGGAAAAGAACCAAGGGTGAAAAGTAAGGGCTGGGTCAGCACTTTTGTAGGCCACTCTGAAGAAAGGTGTACCTCGGATTTCAAGTCTCTTGCCTGAACCCCGCTTTCCTCTCTGGCCTCCATCTGAGCAGTGTCACACCAGACAGATTCCTGCAGGGGATGTGGAAGCATCAGGCTGAGTTTGGTTAAGAGATTCTCTCTATATTCTATGTGTCCAAAGACTTTTTTTCTTCCACATGTTCAAAACTCTTACAGTTTCTGAGAACCAGGAACACATTGATAGTTATGGTGTTTCTCTGTCTTTGGATTTGCACCAAATATTGAGGGCAGAGAAAAGGAATGGAATATCCACACCATTATTACCTAGCCCCCAGCTATAGATTCATCGCCAAGGCTGGCCTTAGGATAAGGGATTATTGTAGGAGGGTTAGCAATGTTATATTACCCAAAACCGTCTCCTCTTCCCTCAATTCTTAACCTATCATAATTCTACCATTTGATACACACAGATATTTAACATGTCATACATATGTATAAAATATATATATATGCATGCATACATACATACATATATACACACATATAAAATATGGGGTGTAAGAAATTCTATCTCCAAGAGATCTCTGCTACAATATCACTAGGACAGTGTTGGGGTAGAGCTAACAAGTAACCCCTTAGCTCAAGTTCTACATTGGGACAAAATGAGGCACTCAGGTCATTGAATAGTTAGCAAGAGCAAAGAGAGCAAGCCATCATTAAGCACCTACTAAGTACCAGGCACTTTACACATATTATTTCACTTGATCTTCATACCATTTCTGTGAGGTAGGTGCTACTATTATTTCCATGCTTTACAGTTGAGAAAACTGAGGAATGTGCCTTTCCCGGGATTACATTGCTTATGAGCATCTGAGGCTGGATTTGAACTCGTCCTCCTGTCTCCAGGTCCAGAGCTCTATCCATCATGCTACCTAACTGCCCTTAACAAAAAAGAGTTTTACTTTATCTAACATTGCAGGGATATACCACAAGTGTCATTTAGCTTGGGTAGACTCTCATTTCTATATGGAAACAAATCTGGTCAGCAGGGCAGAATATGGAGACTCATGGGATTTTCAGACATCTATCCAATCAGAGGGCCACTGAATCTATGTGGGTAGGACTTTTTATGCCCTTAATGCACTGGAAAGCTATGTCAAGGGAGGAAGGAGTCAATCAGGTCTCTGGGACAGCTTTGTTGCCTTTTAGGGAAAATGAATCCATGTTTCAGGAAGGTAAATAACCCTGATCTTATCACAGAGTCACAAGACAGAAGAAGCCATTGACAATTACTAACACTGTAGGGGGGGAGGAGTGTCCTTATCAGATAGATGCCTGTCTCCCTGTTTTTAACTAGATCTGGTGTCATAGAAGCAGCTGGGATGGTGGTTAGAGTGTTGCGGTTGGAGTCAGAAAGACCTGAGTTAAAATCTTGCCTCTGGCACAAACGGTGTGGTCCTGGGTAAATTACTTAACCTCAGTGTGCCTTGGTTATTTCGCTAGCATTTATCTACCAAGTTGCTGTGATGTAGGGTGGGGGATTTGAGTTACCCACACGAATGAAGCCACTTTTTTTAGGTCCTTCCCAACTCTAAATGCTGGATTCTGTGATTTGCAGCTGGCCATGGGGAAGGCTAAGAGTCTTCTTCCCTATCCTTCTGCTTTGCTTAACCCAAAAGCATACCATCTGTTTGAGTGTTTCCAAAGAAGATGGGCAACGAGATTCAATGAGGAAAACATATAATTGTGGCAGGGAGGGGAAGTTTGCTGTAACAGGTTCAAAGGGCGACAGTTTCACAAATTACAAGGGTTCCAATACTTTAATCCTGATCCTAGGCAACTATAGAATGTTAAGCCTACTCTTTTTAGCTCCCTGGTCCTTTTTATCTAACCCTGTAACATCTTCACCTTGATGCTAGCTCAATTATAGCACATACTCTCCATTTGTCTGGTGAGGAAATAACAACATCTTTAATCTCCTCTCCATCCCTCAATTATGGATATGGGAGCCTAGGACCTAGGCAGGTACTTTCTTCGTATAGCTTCATGTCTCATCATTTTTAGGTTGTGTCAGCCTGATGGACTGACTATAACCAGGGAAAATCCCTCCTGTGTCCTGATTGGAAACAAAAAAAGATTTCTCTAACTGGGTCCCAATGCTAACTCTTTATCTGGAGCTCTCCTCACCCTTCTGAAAGTAAGCTCCTTTTCTCACCTTGCACCCTTTTTCAGTTCTTGATTGGTCTGTCTGAAGCAAATTCCACTAGCCAGCTCTTTCTGACCAGTGGTGATCATATTGTCTCCATCTAATGCAGATAGGCTCCACTTGGCCCTTCTCTCCAACTGGGGCCCAGGTACCTATGGCCTCCCTTTCTATATTAGCTTGCACTCTGCAAATCAGCTTTTTGTTTTGTTTTGTTTTGTTGGTTTCTATTCTAGTTCCTCTCTTGGCTAACAGGAATTAACAGATAAATCCTAAGGAGGTTTGGGATCTAGTAATTTCTTGGCCTCATGATGCATTATCAGTCCAGGGCGAGGTCCTTTCCATTTGGGGTGTGATTATTCAGACAACTTATTTTTAATCATAATTACAAAAAGAAAACATTAAGACATAGAGATAATGACATATTCTTGTACAACCTCAAATACAGTGTCCCAAAAGTCTTAGTGTAGTTTTAAGCTTTAATAGCATGTCTAATAAATCAGAAGATTTATCTGCCACTTTAGTTATGAAACATCTTAGTATCTTAATTGATTGATGACACTATAGAAAGCCCACACTCAATGTATAACAAAAGCTGAAATTGGTACAATTTATATGCCTTAGGCAATTTCTTCTTTCCCTGCTAAGCTCAGAGAAAACAGTCAGCTTTTTGATAAAGCCTCATATAAAACCTTAAATCTTTAAATATTTCGCCTGCAAAAAAAAAAAAACAAATTACAGGGGGAAGCACCAAGGAGAGAGATGAGATAAGCATTCATTAGTAACTAATTATGAGAGTGGGAGAGACAATCAGAAAGCCAGGGTACTGCAGTGGAAAGAGCTGAATTCTGAGTCAGAAAATGGGGTTTAAATTTTAGTTCTAATATTTTCTGTGTAACTTTAGACAAGTCACTTGATTCTAAGACTCAAGCTCCTCACTTGTAAAATGTAGAGGTTGGACTACATGACATCCAAGGCTCCAATGAGCTGTAAATCTAGGAAATCCAACTAGAAATGGATCCCCTATTTTCAAACATGGAAACAAAGAGATTCTATATCTTCATATTGTCTCAGAGATTAGAACACATGATCAACTTTATTTAGAAGAAATCTCAAGATTTCACTTAATCAGTATGACTAATACTCCTTTACCCCTTAATATAGATTCTAGATTAATCACATTTTGGCAAGAAAACATTGATGGTGCACTGCCAGGGTAAGAAAACTATGTGAAGATTAGTAGATAATGCATTCAGCCAAAATTATAGTGAATAATTTCAAAGACAGACTATAGAAACTTTGTTATTTTTTCCATGCATGAGACATCATTTTCCCTCCAAATTTTATTTCTTACCTGGCATGTGACTCTGAAATAAAGTCACAATATTTAGAAATTCAGCATTATTTTCTATCCTAAGGCTACTTTGAATTCACATAATGCAAACAGAATTTGAAAAAGTTGGTCAACAGAACAACATCTGCAAATTTCAGTTTGTTTGTCAACATGATTGACTATGAAGATATTCAGGTAGCATTTGATATTATCTTTAGCCCAGAAAGTTTATACTTACCCTTAAGACAGCAGTCATCATTAAAAAAAAACCAATTATGTGCAGAGCACAGATTGGGGGGGAAGATTAAAATTTTGTATAGGACATGACCTGTTCCTTCATGGAATTTACAGTCTAGAAGGGGGGAAAATATAGCTATACGTCAATGAAATTGTTGTCTCCTCCGGTGGTACAGATCAAAATCTTTCCATCTCTTTTTATTCTGAGTGACTCAGATAGATCCTCCCTTAAATCCTCCAGAGAGAATCCAACAAACATGCTGAGAGATTTCCACTGGATTATTTGACATTATGTGAATTCCAGTGAAACATATAGTCTGTCGTAAGAGGGCAGGGTGAATGTTAGCAGAATAGTCTACCTCTCACATAACTACTTTAATAAAAAAAATTTTCAAACATTCAATCTAATGTTCTTTCATTTTTTTAAAGAGAAATGTTTCTTTAATTTATTTATTTTTAGTTTTCAACATTCATTTCTACAAAATTTGGGGTTCCAAATTTTCTCCCCATCTCTCCCCTCCCCCACCCCAAACACCATGCATTCTGATTGCCCCTTCCCCCAATCTGCCCTCCCTTCTATCACACCCCTCCCTTCTATCACACCCCTCCCTTCCCTTATCCCCATCTTCTCTCTTTTCTTGTAGGGCAAGATAGATTTCTATACCCCATTACCTGTATTTCTTATTTCCCAGTTGCATGCAAAAACAATTCTCAACATTCATTTCTTAAACATTGAATTCCAACTTCCTTCCCTTCCTCCCTCCCCACCCACCCCCCTGAGAAGGGAAGCAATTCAATATAGGCTATATATGTGTGGTTTTGCTAAAGACTTCCATAATAGTCATGTTGTGAAAGACTAAATATATTTTCCTCCATCCTATCCTGCCCCTTATTTATTCTATCCTCTCTTACACCTTGTCCTTCTCCTAAAGTGTTTACTTCTAATTACTCCTTCCTCCCATTTACCCTCCTTTCAAAACCACTCCACCCCACTTATCTCCTTCTCCCCTACTTTCCAGTAGTTTAAGGTAAATTATTATGAGAAATTTAGTATGCATGTTATTTCCTCCTTAAGCCAAAAGTGATGAGAGTAAGCTTTACTTTTTCCCTCTCACCTCCCCCCTTTTCCCCTCCATTCAAAAGGCTTTTTCTTGCCTCTTCTATGAGAGATAATTTGCCCCATTCCATTTTTTTCTTTCTCCTCCCAATATATTCCTCTCTCACCACTTAATTTGACTTTTTTAGATATTATCCCTTCCTATTCAACTTACCCTGTGCCCTCTGTCAATATGTGTATAGTCACTCCAACTACCCAAATACTGAGAAAAGTTTCAAGAGTTACAAATATTATCTTTCCATGTAGGAATGTAAACATTTCAACTTTAATAAATCCCTATGATTTCTCTTTCCTGTTTATCTTTCATGCTTCTCTTGGTTCTTGTGATTGAAAGTCAAATTTTCTATTCAGATCTGGTATTTTCATCAAGAATGCTTGAAAGTCCTCTATTTCATTGAATGACTATTTTTTCCCCTGAAGTATTATACTCAGCTTTTCTGGGTAGATGATTCTTGATTTTAATCCTAGTTCCTTTGACTTCTGGAATATCATACTCCAAGCCCCTCTATCCCTTAATGCAGAATCTGCTAGATCTTGTGTTATCCTGATTGTATTTCTTCAATATTTGAATTGTTTCTTTCCGACTGCTTGCAATATTTTTTCCTTGTCCTGGGAACTCTGGAATTTGTCTGCAATATTCCTAAGAGTTTTCCTTTTTGGATCTCTTTTGGGAGGTGATTGGTGGATTCTTTCAATATTTATTTTGCCCTCTGGTTCTAGAATATCAGGGCAGTTTTCCTTGATAACTTCATGAAGGATGATTTCTAGGCTCTTTTTTTGATCATAGCTTTCAAGTAGTCCCATAATTTTTAAATTGTCTCTCCTGGATCTATTTCCAGGTCAGTTGTTTTTTCCAATGAGATATTTCACAATACCTTTCATTTTTTCATTCCTTTGGTTTTGTTTTGTGATTTCTTGGTTTCTCACAAAGTCATTAGCTTTCATCTGTTCCACTCTAATTTTTAAAGAACTATTTTCTTCAGTGAGCTTTTGAAACTTTTGTTCCATTTGGCTAATCCTGCTTTTTAAAGCATTCTTCTCTTCATTTACTTTTTACACCTCTTTTACCATTTGAATTAGTCTATTTTTAAAGGTGTTATTTTCTTCAGCATTTTTTTGGGTCTCCTTTAGCAAGTTGTTGACTTGCTTTTCATGATTTTCTTGTATCTCTCTAATTTCTCTTCCCAATTTTCCCCCAACTCTCTTACTTGATTTTCAAAATTCTTTTTGAGCTCTGCTATGGCCTGAGATCATAGCACATTTATTTTTGAGGGTTTGACTTTTATGTCTTCCTCTGATGGTATGCATTGCTCTTCCTCATCCAAAAGGATGGAAGAAAATACCTGTTCACCAAGAATGTAACCTTCTATGGTCTTATTTTTTCCCCATTTTAGGGGCATTTTCCCAGCCAGTTACTTGACTTTTGAGTCCTTTGTCAAGAGGAGGCTACCCTTGATGGACCTGTAAGTTCTCAGTTCCTCCAAGGTGGCACAGTCAAGGGGGAGGAGTTTCCTCCTCTCCTGGTCTGTGTTCTAGCCTGGGAGCTACCACAAGCTTTTCTGCTCAGAATCTGTGAATAGAATTCCTTTTCCAGAGCCTCCACCAACTCCACTAAGCCAGAACTTCTCCTCACCCCAGGGCTGCCCCTCAGGGCTAAGACCCAGATCAGTAGCTCAATTCCCCTGGGATCTTTAGGCTGCGGGCTCCAAAAATGAATGCTGCCAGCACCTGGGGCCTCCTGGGGTCGGGGCTATGGCAGGAGGACCCTATTCCCTCCTCACACAAGTGAAAGAGCTTTCTCACTGATCTTTGAAGCTGTCTCTAGCATTTGTGGGTTGAAGGATCTGGGAACCACAGCTGTTGCTGGTGGAGCCCTGAAGCCTGCTCCAGTCTTGTCTCTGTCATAAAGAAAGGCCAAGGCTGGGCTGTGCTCTGGTGTGATTGACCTTTCCTGTCAGCCTTCCAGGCTGCCTTGGGCTGGAAATGTCTTTCACTGTCTTGTTCTGTGGCTTCTGCTGCTCTAGAATTTGTTTAGAGTCATTATTTACAGATTTTTATGGGTTGTTGGGGGAGAGCTCTTACAGGTCATCCTTCTACTCCACTATCTTGGCTCTGTCCCCATAAAGATTTTTAAAAGAATACTAGGTTGAGAAATTATCTAAAATACCAAGGAGAAACTGCATTAAAATGCATTTTGCCACCCCAGATCAACACAAAGATACAATAAGAAACCTATGGGAACTAGGGAAAAGGGACCATATAGAAAAATTCATCCTGGAAGGAGAGTTCATGGAAATCTTACAGTTTGGAAACTAGGAACAACCCAGGGAAGCCTAGAGACTAAAACTGTGTACTCTTGGCTCAAGGAAATGAGTTCCCAGACAGGGTTAGCCAGAGGTTCCTGAAGCCTGCAGCTATGTGACTCTGATCAGGGCTCAGAGATCTTTGGGACTCATGGTGGGAAGGTAATGACAAAGGTATATCCTGGATCAGGCCAATTGAGCATAGGGGTTGGGATATACACCCCAAGGAAGGCCATCTGTTCCAGTGCTTATAACCCAGAGCACACATAATACTGATCTGTATCAAAGAAGGCCTACCATTGACTCCAGAGGTACACAGTACTCATATCCACCCACTCCTGCACCACATATGTGTGTATGTAACTGTGTGCATAAAATGTACATATATACATATATATCATGAAGCCATGGACACTCAAGACACAACATATAGGACAAAATAAATCCACAACATTCTAAATAAGCAAAGTCCCAAAGAAAAGCAAAGATTTGCCACAAATTCTACTAGAACTCCTGAAAGAAATGAAGAAGTGCTTTAAAATCAGTAATATAAATGAAATGAGAGCTTCATAGGAAAGAATGGGAAAGGAAATAATGAAAGAAGGAAGGAAGAATTAGAAAAAGAATAAGCAGCTTAATATAGAATGTCCAAAACTTTACTTAAGTAAGACTCCTTTTAAATCAAATTGGACTAGAGATCAATGATTCCATGAGACAGGAAGAAATATTAGATCAAAATCAATAAGAACATAAAAAATATCAGAAAATGTGACAGATCTCCTCTATCTAGAAAAAAGGAGGCAAATTATAGCCTGATGGTCAAATCTGGCATACTGCCCATTATTGTACTCGTTAGTTAAAAATGTCTTTTTAAAAATTTAAATAAAATAAAACTTTATCACAAAAAAATAAGTGGTAGTTTATATTTGGCCCATGGGCCAGTTTTCAAGCCCTGATCAAGAAGAGTATAAGAGACATGTGATTAAGTAAACACTGCCAATAACCTTTAAGGAATCATGGAGCATGAGAAAAATACTAGAAGGTTAGAGTTGGGCAATTGTACTGTCTTTCAAAATACTTGGATACTTACATGGATCCCTGATTTCATCAACATGCATATTCACTTAAATGATGAAGAATGAAACCCATTCACACCTACTTATTCAGTACAACTCTTGCCCATGTCCTCCCATATGTTTTCCATATGAGATCCATCCAAAATATTGTGGGCCTTCCTTGATTTCTTGAAATCCAGAGAATACAACGGAACACACAGGATACCCATTGGTCATTCCAAGCTCTCACCATCTGACAAACTCATTTTTGTACTCATCTAACTTTGCTACCATTCTTTATTTTGCATTTCCTTTTAAATTCCTTGTTTGTGGCATGTTGAGGTAATCATCTTGGAAGATATCCACCATAAAGTCAAAGGTGAAGAGGAATTATGTTGCCCTGGACCATGACTGCAAGGTTGCTTTCTGACCATCATTCCATCAAATCATCCCATTTATACTCTCCCATCAACCTTGCATCTCCTTTTCTTCTACTGGGAGCTTGGTCTCTTTTCTTGGAGTTATCTGGTGATTTAGAGGTGAACTTTCACTTTTTCTTGTGCAGAACTTGATCTCTCTCCCACTTCCCAGACACCATTTCCAAACTATGCTGCTTCATATGTACCCTCTCTTTTCCTATTTTCTCTACCATGCCAGCTTTCCTGTATGCATTATCGCCCTCACCCCAGCATGTGCGATCCTCAAGCCTCCTCTTGCTTGTATATGTATCCCCAGCTCTTGGTACACTCTCTTCTTAATCCCTCACAATCTAGCTTCTAACCTATTGACTTCATTGAAATTCCTCTCTCCAAAGTTACCAGTGATCCTCTAATTGTCAAATCCAATGGCCTTTTCTCAGTCCTCGTTCTCTTTGATCTCTCTGTAGCCTGCAACACTTCTCCTTGATATTCTCTTCTCTTTATTTTTGGGACACCACTCTGCTGGTTCTCCTTCTACCTATTAGTCTCCTCCTCAATCTCGTTCGCTGGACCTCCATCTAGGTCGGTTCCTCTAACTGTAGGTGTCCCACGGAGTTTTGTCCTAAGATCTCTTTTCTTCTCCCTCTATACTACTTCACTTGGTGACCTCAGCTCCCATGGACTTAATTACCACCTCTCTGCTGAGGATTCTCAAATTTACCTTTCCTGCCCTAACCTCATCACCTCATTCCTGGACCACTGTAAGAGCCTGCTAGTGGGCCTGCCTTCCTCAAGTCTCTCTGCACTCCAGTCTATTCTCTATGTACCCACCGAAGTGACTTTCTTAAAGCACAGGCCTGACCTTATCACCATTTCCTCAGTAAATTCCAGTGCTGCTTATTTACTTATAGTCTCTAGGATCAAAATGAAAATCTTCTTTGGCCTTCAAATCCCTTCCTAACGAGCCCCTCCTTTCTAGTCTTCTTACACTTACACCTCACCATGTACTCTTCGACTCAATGACACTGGCCTCCTTGCTGTTCCATGTACAAAAACAAAATCTCTCTCAGCATTTTCTCTGGCTATCATGCCTGGAAGACTCTTCCTCCCAATCCTCTGCCTACTGCCTTTCCCAGGTTTCCTTTAAATTCCAACTAAAATCCCACTCTTTATCCCTCTTCATTCTAGTACCTTCCCTCTTTTAATTATTTCCTAGCTATATTGTCTATAGCTTGGCTGAACATATTTGTTTGCTTCTTGTCTTCCCCTTTAGATTGTGAGTTCCTTGAGGGCAGGGATTGCCTTTGCCTCTTTTAGTACCTGTAGTACTTAGCACAGTGATTGCCACAGAGTAGGCCCTTAAGTTTTTGATACTCAGCATCTTCTTAATTACCTCAGTTGCCTCTCCCCTCTGGAGGGCTGCAAAATAAACAAACTCCCTTCAAAGCCTTCGTTTAGAGAGGGCTCAGAACTTTCCAGGTGACTCCATTTTCCATCAATGACTTTATTTGGTTTCCATGGACCATCACACCTCCTGGTGCTCTCCCTCCACTCCCCCACCCAGGTCACTTTTCAGCTTCCTTTTATGTGTTGCCTTCTTCCATTAGACTGTAAGCTCCTTGAGGACAATGACTATCTTTTTCTTATTTGTATCCCCAGAGTAAATTTAGCATAATGCCTGACACGTGCTTAATAAGTGTTCTTAATAACGTTGAATTGAATTCTTTTTGTAGATTCTATTGAATTGACGCATTAAGGTTTGTAACCTTATAGGGTATCTTGGATTAGTCCATAATTGCTAATAAGATATTCACTTAATCACCCACATAGGAAAAACCAAGTAAAATACTATTCAAACTCTTATGCAATCATACAGGTAACCTACAGAGTGAATCTAGCGATGTATATAATTTACTTTTTTTTTACTTTATTTATTTATTTAACTTTTTACATTCATTTTCACAAAATTTTGGGTTCCAAATTTTCTCCCCTTTTATCCTCTCCTCCCACCCCAACACACCAAGCATTCTAATTTTCCCTATCACCAATCTGCCCTCTCTTCTATCATCCCTCCCTTCTCTTGTCCCATCTTCTCTTTTGTCCTGTAGGGCCAGATGACTTTCTATTCCCCATTACCTGTATGTCTTATTTCCTAGTAGCAACAACAATACTAAACAGTTGTTCCTAAAACTTTGAGTTCCAAATTCTCCCCATCCCTCCCTCCCCACCCATTCCCTTTGGGAAGGCAGGAAATTCAATATAGGCCATATCTGTGTATTTTGCAAATGACTTCGATAACAGTCATGTTGTATAAGACTAACTGTATTTCCCTCCATCCTATTCTGCCCCCCATTGTTTCTATTCTGTCTTTTGATCCTGTCCCTCCCCAAGAGTGTTGACCTCAGATTGCTCCCTCCTCCCATTGCCCTCCCTTCCATCATCCCTCCCTCCCTGCTTATCTCCTTCTTCCCCATTTTTCTGTACTGTAAGATAGGTTTTCATACCAAAATGAGTATGCACTTTACTCCTTCCTTTAGTCGAATGTGATGAGGGTAAACTTCATGTTTTTTTCTCAGCTCTCCTCTTTTTCCCTCCACTAAAAAGTTTCCTGCTTGCCTCTTGAATGAGATATAATTAACCCCATTCCATTTCACCCTCTCTCCTCCCACTACATTTTTCTCTCACCATTTACCTTAATTTCTTTTAAGATATGGTCCCATCCTATTCAATTCACTCTGTGCTCTCTGTCTCTGTGTGTATATGTGTGTGCGTGCACACATGTACATGTGTGTGTGTGTGTGTGTGTGTGTATGTCTGTGTGTGGTCCCACCAACTACCCAGATACTGAAACGTTTCAAGAGTTACAAATATTGTCTTTCCATGCAGGAATATAAACAGTTCACCTTTGGTAAGTCCCTTATGACTTCTCTTTGCTGTTTACTTTTTCATGCTTCTTCTCATTCTTGTGTTTGAAAGTCAAATTTTCTTTTCAGCTCTGGTCTTTTCATCAAGAATGCTTGAAAGTCCTCAATTTCATTGAAAGACCATATTTTCCCCTGAAGTATTATACTCAGTTTTGCTGGGTAGGTGATTCTTGGTTTGAGTCCTAGTTCCTTTGACTTCTGGAATATCCTATTCCACGCCCTTCGATCCCTTAATGTAGAAGCTGCTAGATCTTGTGTTATCTTGATTTTATTTCCACAATACTGGAATTGTTTCTTTCTAGCTGCTTGCAATATTTTCTCCTTGACCTGGGAACTCTGGAATTTGGCCACAATGTTCCTAGGAATTTCTCTTTTTGGATCTCTTTCAGGTGATGATCGATGGATTCCTTCAATACTTATTTTGCCCTCTGGTTCTAGAATATCAGGGAAATTTTCCTTGATAATTTCATGCAAGATGATGTCTAGGCTCTTTTTTTGATCATGGCTTTCAGGCAGTCCCATAATTTTTAAATTGTCTCTCCTGGATCTATTTTCCAGCTCAGCTGTTTTTCCAATGAGATATTTCACATTCTCTTCCATTTTTTCATTCTTTTGGTTTTGTTTTATGATTTCTTGGTTTCTCAGAAAGTCATTAGCCTCCAACTGTTCCATTCTAATTTTGAGAGAACTATTTTCTTCAGTGAGCTTTTGAACCTCTTTTTCTATTTGGCTAATTCTGCTTTTGAAAGCATTCTTCTCCTCATTGGCTTTTTGAACCTCTTTTGCCAATTGAGTGAGCCTATTTTTCAAGGTGTTGTTTTCTTCAGCATTTTTTGGGGTCTCCTTTAGAAAGATATTGACCTATTTTTCTTGCTTTTCTTGCATCTCTCTCATTTCTCTTCCCAGTTTTTCCTCCACCTGTCTAACTTGATTTTCAAAATCCTTTTTGAGCTCCTCCATGGCCTGAGCCCACCGGACATCCACCTGGGATGTCTGGGATAGAGAGGCCCCGACCTCCACGTCTTTCTCTGATGGCAAGCATTGTACTTCGTCATCAGAAATAAAAGGAGGAAGGTACATCTCTTCCCCAAGAAAGTAGCTGTCTATCGTCTTATTTTGCTTCCTTTTTCTGGGCATTTTCCCAGCCAGTTACTTGACTTCTCAATGTATGTAATTTAGTCCAAGTAAGTTCAAGAATTAAACTGGAGTACACTGGATTTTCTCCAAGAAATTTTTTTAATACTCCTAAGTGTCTCTCAGAAGCAAAGGTCCATATGATTAATACCAGCATTCTACCATTATTGTTTGGTTGTAAGTTACAGAATATTAGAGTCTCTGAAGAATAAAAACGAGTATTACCCAAAGAGAAACAGAGAAGTATATGGTGGATACAAGCAGAATGCAACATATTACAAAAATGTGCTTTCCAAAAGGGAAGACAGTTAAACTAACTTTGGAAAATATGAAATGATAGGTTAATATAAATTAGTCTCAAAAAATTAAATAAATCACTAAATAATTAAATATTGATATCAAATATTATATACCATGCATTATATTAGATATTAAATATTATACATATATAATTTAGTATGAAATATTAAATTATTAGATATTAAATAAAGTATCAAGTCTACTGAATGATTAAATAATGATTACTAAGTTTTATGAAATAATTGGTTATTTAAATAATTTTTAAAATGAAATTAAATAACATTATCAAATAAATGGTTTGTAAACACTTATAAAAATAAGGTAGTGACTAAGCATGAGTCCATGGAGAAGAAATCACATTAAACTAGCTTTATTTCTTTTTTAAAAGGGATGCTTGAATGGTCAGTCATAGTACTGACACAGAAGTAATATATCTTGATTTCAGCAAAGCCTTTGAAAAAGATTCTCATGGTATCCCTATGGAAAAGATGGAGAAATGTGGGCAAGTCCAGTTAAATGCATTTGTAGCAATTATGATAGCCAAGCGGATAAATTGACTGAAGCATCTGGGGTGAACAATTATGTTGAGTCCAAAAATGCCTTTCTGAAGGAGTCACAGACCCCTTCTCACTATCAACCTTGAGATACCAGCATTAGATTAAGAAAAGATTAAAAGTCTGGGCTGGCTGCCTGGGTTTTTTTGTTATAAGAACCATAAAAATCTTTCCCCTGAAGTCATCCTTAGCTTTAGAATGCTTGGCTATTCTCGTTACCTTCATGGCAGTATAACATACTAGAGCACTAGTTGGGCAGGGGTCAATTGAAGATGGATGAACTAGACTATTGATTAATGTATCTGCCAATTTAAAGGGAGTCCTGTAGTGATCAGACTTCAAGACTCCACTCTTCATTCTATCTTGTTCAATATTTATGTCAATGATTTGAAGAAATATCAAATTTGCAGAAAATACAGAGGTAGGAGTGATGTGTAAAGCTCCCCAACATTATACTTGTGAAGTTTTTGCATCCATATCAGCACTTTGCATTTGTCCCTATTGAATTTCATCTTACTAGATTTAAACCCAATTATCTAGTCTGTCAAGTTCCTTTTGGATCCTGACTCTATCATCCTCTGTATTTGTTAGCCTTCTCAGCTTTGTGTCATTGGCAAGTTTGATGAGTATGTCAACTCTGCCTTTATCCATGTCATCTCTTAAAATGTGATATAGTTTAAGGATTCAGCATTGATCAGACCATGTCTGGGATACTGTGCTAAGTTATGGGTACCATTTTTAAAGGGGTCATTGACAATCTGGGGCATATCTAGGAAAGACAAAAGAAGGATTAAGCCTCTGAAACCACATCACAAGAAAAAACAAAGGACTGGAAATATTTAGTTGGAAAAAAAAGATTTGGGGAAGATAGGAGGACAGTTGTTTTAAAATATCTGAAGGATTATCATACGGAAGACAGAGGTTAGATTTATTTTGTTTCTCTCCAGAGAGAACTCGAACCAGTGGCTGGAAATGACAGAGACAAAGATGTTGCTACAATAGAAGTAGGAACTGTCCAGTTGCAGCCACCCACTAATAGGAAGGAATACTTTGGGAGATTATGAACTCTATCATTGGAAGTGCTAAAATGATCTTGGATGACATTTTCATTATATTTAACTTAAAGCAAAAGGGAGGTTGAAGGGGCAGTGACCAACAGCCTCTCATATGACCTAATATCCTCAATCCCAAGTAATAGCAAAAAGATGGGGCCCACTTTATGAATCTGCACTAAGTAATAAAGTAAACTGTGCTCTATTCTGAAGAACAAACCAACTGCAAAATAAATAAATAAAACTTTATAGAGGCAGTGGGGATATAGAAAAATATCACTGGCATGGACAACAAAGATGCGAATTCAGGTCTCAACTCTGATACTTGCTATCTGTGTAATTGTGTACAAATCACTTAATCTTCAACTCACCTCTTTTTTAAAATGGAATTAATAGTACTTCTACTACCTACCTCACATGACTGTTTTTGAGAAAACATTGATAAACTTAAAGGTATTTATGTAAATATAGACTAACACTATTGTAAAGTCAGAGACAAATAACCCCTCCTGTGTACTTCCACTACTGCAAAGTACGTAAAACATGAAGCTGTTGAAATGACATTGGATTTTGAGTCTGAACACTTGTGTTCATGAAACTTCCAAATTGGAAGAGATCTTTGAAGCTGTGCAGGCCAATCCATACTGAAAAAGATCTATGAAGCATACCCTATAATGCCCATCGAGTCTTTATTTGAACACTTTTAGTCAGGGCAATTCCACTACTCCACAAGAAAGTCCATTCTATCCTAGGATGGCTCTAGTTTTCAGGAAATCTTCGTATATCAAGATAAAAGTATATCTTCTACCCATTGTTCCTAGTTAAACCTTTCAGGACCAAGGAAAACAAGTCTAATCTCTCTTTCATGTACCTAAAAACAGGAACTTCATCTCCCTTAAACTTTCTCTAGGCTAAATATCCCCATTTCTATCAAGTGAATTTCTTATGGTTTAAGGCCCTGCACCATTCTAATCACAGTTCTGAATTTTCTCCGGTTTATCGATGCCCTTTGGCATCCAGACAAATAAGGCATCCAGAAATGAAAATAATATCCCAAATATAGGCTAACTAAGGCCTAGAGTATAATTGTCTTAGCTTTTTTGGCTGCCATATCACATTGTTGATCCATGTTGGACTTGCAATCTGCTAAAATCCAAAGACTTTTTTTTTCTGAGAAACTAAATCTAACCACATTTTCTGCATTTTAAACTTAGGTTAAAAAAAACTTCATTATTTCATGAATTTGCATGTATTCTTCTAAAATTTTATCTTACTAGATTGAACAAAATGTTTGAGACTGCTGAGATGTTGTCATTCAGTGTTATCTGTCCCTCTCAACTGTCATCTTGATGAGCATGCCGTTTATACCTTTATCCATGTAATGGATAAAGTGTGCAACACCAAAGGGCCTAGTACCCGAGACACTCCAGTAGAGAATTCCTTCTAAGTTGATATTGATCTGTGATGACCATTCTTTCTGTCTAGTCATTGAACCAATTCTGAATTTACCTATTGGTACTATTGTCTAGAAGTCTTTCCAGCTTTTCCATAAGAATAAGCTGAGAAACTTTGCTGAGTGTTTTGTTGAAACTTAAGCTAACTCTGTCTATAACAAAATCATAATAACCTTGTCAGAAAAGGAAACAATGCTAGTCTAGCATGACCTGTTCTTGATAAGGTAGAGAAATTCCACCTAGATTTTCATAGTACCTAGAAATTCATTGATGAGAACAATTTATTCCAGTGGCCATGAAAGCAGCTAAAGCAGGTGTTATGGAGTGCTTTGGAGCTTGGTTAGACATCAAAGATGCCAAGGTCACTCACTGCTTCTCAAGCCATTTTGACCCTGTCCTGCCATTGCTGGTCTGTGAAAGAGAAAGTGAGGCTGACAGATTTGTGCAACTCTGCCTCACTTAAATCCAATTTATTCACAAATCAAAAGATATCATCCATACTATTTTCATTTCTTGAACTAACATGCCCAGCATTCAAACTCAGCCACAGAGACTGCAACTATGATGGGCTGACCATGTTGCTCAAATGCCAAACGTATACTTGCCAAAAAGTCCATTTTATTGAGAACTCACACAGGGCAAGCATTCACATGGTGGTCAGAGGAAGTGACACAGGGTCACTCTCAAGGTTTCTCTTAAGAACTTTGGGACTGATTGTGTGACATGGGAGACCCAGGCATAGCACTGCCCACATCAAAGAAGGTGCTGTGCACTATGAGCAAAGTAGAATTGAAGTGGCTCCAAAAGAAACGTGAAATGCACAAATTTAGAGAATCCACCCCAAATGTTCACACGGACTATTTTTGCCTGACCTGTGGTAGAACATTCCAAGCTCATATTGGTCTGATCAGTCACAGTTAGACACGTTGTAAATTGACTCTAACATAGTGATGTCATCTTGGTCCTCTTTGAGATCAAAGGACAACCACCACCACCAATAATACAGTATAGAATTTTATTGGAAGATAAGTAACGGCCATTGACCCATCATTTTCATATTTCACTTCTCTTTTTAAAAAATCAAGACATTTTTCTTTCCGGAAATTTACATTATTTAACCTTTTATAGATCACTTTTGCTGTTCTGTCATTTCAGTCATGTCCAACTCTTTGTGACCCCATTTGGGCTTTTTCTCTTTTTTTGGCAAAGATACTGCATTTCCTTCTCCAGCTCATTTAATAGATGAGGGAATGGAGGCAAACAGGGTTAAATGACTTGCCCAGAGACACACAGATAGTAAGTGTTTGAGGTCAGATTTGAACCCAGGAAAATGAATATTCTGACTCCAGACCTGACACTCTATCCACTGCACCACTTAGTTGCTCCTTAAAGATCACTAATGCTGGTTTAATGATCGTATCTGTCAGCTTTTAGTACCCTCTCAATAAATCAAAAAAACCTTTATTTCAGCTTTGATACTGCAAAGCACTGTTCTTGGCAGTAAGTATGTGAAGACAAAAAATGAAATTGTCCCTTCCCTCAAGTTTACATTCTGAATATGTGTGTATGTATATGTATATATAATAAATGTAAAGGGATGTGTGTGTGTGTGTGTGTGTGTGTGTGTGTGTGTGTGTAAGAGAGACATACAGAGATAGAGGCAGAAATAGCAGTTGAGGTAATCAGGAAAGGTCTTTTGTAGGAAGGAGAACTTGTCTGAGCTGAACTTTGAAGAAAACTAGGGATTCTAAGAGACAGATGAAAATATAGTACATTGTAAACATGGAAGAAAATCCATGAAGGGGCACAAATAAGATGAGATATTGGGTGTGAAACATAACCAGGAGACTAGTTTGGATGGACCAAAGCATGCATGAAGGGGAGTAATGTAGGACAAGAGCTAGGATGGGTTCAGATTGTGAAGGACTTTAAATGCCAAACAAAGGAGTTTGCATTTGATCCTAGACATGACAGGTAACTAGATTTCATTGAATAAAGGAGTGTCGTGATCAGATCTGAGCTTTAGGGCTATCACTTTGGCAGCTTTGTGGAGAATGAATTATAGAAAGGAAGCACTTGAGGCAGAAATATCTAATAGGAAGCTATTGCAACAGTCCAGGTGAGAAGTGACATACTCTGGGTCATGTAAAAGGAGAAAAGTGATTGACATGACAGACACTGTGTATGTGAAGTGCTCCAGATCACAGGAGTTCCTCACCTAGGAATCTGTGAATTTTTTTTTAAAAAAAATTGATTACTGGATTCGAATATAATTGGTAACCTTTGTGATCATATATATTTCATTTTATTTATTTAAAGACATTACCCTAAGAAGGGACTAAGACTGTCCAAAGGATCACGACACAGAAAAGGTTTAAAAAAATCTGCCCTAGGATAAAGAAATTAATTCAGACTACTCATTAGAAGATCAAATACTGAAGCTGAAGCTTAAATACTTTGGCCAAATAAAGAGGAGATAGGACTAATTGGAAAAGACTAAAAGGATGTTGGGAAAGATGGAAGGCAAAATGAGAAGAGGATAGCAGCAGATGAGTTGGATAGATAATGTCATGGAAAAAATGAACATGAACTTGTAAGAACTTTGGGAGAGAGTGGAAGATAGAAAGGCCTGGGTGTGCTACGGTCCATGAGGTTGTGAAGAGTCGGACACAACTGAACATTGAATGCCAGGATCTAGGTCACCTCTGACATTTAATAGGGAAGTGACCTTGGGCAGGCTGCGTCATTTCTGTGGGTCTTGATTTCTTCGTCTGTAAAATGAAAGGCTTGTAAAAGATGCTGTCTTAAGGTTTCTTTTAGCTTCAGAGTCTATGATCCATGAACACAGTGCATGGTTGTACGGCCTGAATCATAAACATATAGACTTTTAGACATCATCTAGTCCAGTTTTCTCCTTTTGTAGATCAGGAAACTTAAGCCAAGAAGGCTGAGGTGATTGGTCCAGCCTTCGGGCAGAATGAGTTAGAATCCTAATCTTTTAACTGACAATTTGGTGTTCTTTCCTCTATACCCCCCAGTATTTAATATGTCACCATACAGAACATGATGTATAAGCACTTAATTCAATTTAATCCAATTCAACAAACATTTCTGAAGCACCTACTATGTCATTGTGTTCAACAAGAGGATGCAAAACAAAACAATAAATGAATGAATGAAGACAAATGAATAAAAGTAAGCTAGCTAGATAGGTAGATAGGAAGAAAGGAGGAAGGAAGGAAGGAAGGAAGGAAGGAAGGAAGGAAGGAAGGAAGGAAGGAAGGAAGGAAGGAAGGAAGGAAGGAAGGAAGGAAGTTGTATACAAGATAATTTGATGAACACTGACATTTAAGTGGGTAAGGAATGTCTTCACAGTTGTGGTAGCAAATGATAGTAATCTAAGATTGTAAATGGCAGAGAGGAGAAGAGAATATATTCCAGGCATGGAGAACAGTCTGGGCAAAAATCATGGAGTAGAAGATGGAACACTGAATTTGGGAAACAGGAAGTTGGCCAGTTTAGCTAGAATAGAGGGTCCATGAGAGGGAGTAATGTGTAATTAGTCTGAAAAAGTAGGGTGGAGCCACATTGTGAAGGGGTTTAAAATGACAAGTAGAAGAGTTTGTATTTTATCCCAGAAGCAATAGTGAGTCACCAAAATTTATTGAATAGAGGAGTGACATGGTTAAATCTATGCTCTAAGATGGCAGTATTCTTTCTGCAGATGTGTAAAAGACAATTTGGATACTGGAAAGATTAGAGGTGGGGAAATCAATGTAGAGGTTATTGAAGTACTCCAGGCAGGAGGGAAGGAGGGGAGATTACAGTAGAGATAAGTAAGTGGAGATAAGTGGATGATAAGTGGACGCAAGAGATGAATGATTAAAAAGAAAGCCTATGTGCCAAACTTGAAATCTCAAAATAATGTTCCCCTCTTCTGCTTTCTTAAGCAAATAGGTTCACCCATTAAAGTCTACTTCAGGGAAGACCTTGGGTGTCTTTCATGGTGACAGCACTGGATGTCAAGCCTGCTATTCATTCCTTTTCTTCATTTCCTCTGAGGTCTTGTGGACAAACTAAGAAAGCCCTATGGTTTTCAAGATTAAGGAAATACTTGTCTAGTTTTCCCTGGTTTTCCCCACTGTGGTTTTTGTGCTGTAGTGACTCTTCTTTCTGAAGGAAAAACCACCATGGTCATTTTCCTTTCCAGGAGTTCCACTTTTGGTCTCTAGGAACCACCTTAGGCTTGGCTGATGGTTTTCTAGAAGCCAAGTGCACTATCTTCAATGGTCATCTGGGCAAGGACTATATTTAGTCCTTGCTTTGGTTTGTAATCTTTAGAGCCAGTCACTAGCATTCTGTGCTGAAAAACTGAGTGGTCAGCATAGGAGTCTCTTGTATATCCATTTTGGACCAATGAATAGTGAACCTCCTATAAACTTTAGAGAAATCATCTGCCTTATCTCTGCCTAATACCTTGAGATGGGGGATGGGATGAGAACAGAAGGGAAATATTTTCCTCTTTAAAAAAAAGGAGGAAATTAAGAATAGGTTCAGACATCAGGTTTCAGAATAACCATGACACCTTCAACATAAAGGTTTTTTTAGCCTGAACTGGTGACTTGTTAAAAATACTTACTTAAGTTTAGAGGCAATGGAAATGGTTCCTTTCTTTGGGACTTCACATTTTCCTTTTGTTGCTGTGAACTCTGGTGTGCTCATATTCCTCCTTGCCTGGGGTCTACAACCCAGGACTGCAACACTGGTCCATGTATGGGCAATGAAAGAAATCTGTACTCAGTGCCAGCAAAGGGTCCCCTGATTCTGTCATCCAACCTTCTGATCAGTTGCCCAATCCCCTTACTCTCTAGGACTGAGTGCTCCCAAAGCCTCTCTTGCCAATTCTGTGGCTCCCAGAGTCTGCTGCTGACTTGCCAGGTTACTGCCTGTGCTACGCTCCATTATAAGACCTTTCCTGCCAACATTCTAAGTTGTCTTGGGCTGGAAAATTATTTCACCACATCCTTTTGTGGGTTCTACCACTGTAGAATTTGTTTTGAGGTACTATTTAAAGTTATTTGGAGAGATCTGGGAGAACTCAGGTGAGTCCCTGCCTTTTCTCTGCCATCTTTGTATCCCCCTCTCCCTAACCTGTGTTCTCAATAGACCATAATCAGCCAATACTGAAGCCATTGACTGTATACCTCAGGTTGAAGTGCTGAAGTTGATCCCTCCCTAGTCAAACCTCACCTGAAGAAGAGTTTCTGAATGCCATTAGGCACCTCCCATGTAGCCAAAGCACCTGGTGCTGATTCTATTCCACAGAGATTTACTAGGCGGGGTCCACTGCTTGCACAAAAGGTGACTGAAATCTTCTGGGTTATATGGTAAGAGGAGATTATCCTCCAGAAGGTCAAGGATGTTTCTATTGTCCAGCTCTATAAAGGAAAAGGAAATCGTTTGTCCTGTGACAATCATATGGGGGTTTCTCTCTTAGTCATCACTGGCCAGATTCTTATCAGAGTTTTTGTTAATAGGCTGATTTTCACCTAGAAGAAGGTCTACCCAAGAGCCAGTGTGACTTCAGAAAGTGCTGAGGAATGATCAATAAGGTGTTTGCTGCCTGAAAACTCCAGAAATGCTAAAAACAGAACGCTCCGTTTACAATGTCTGTTACTCTGACCAAGGCCTCTGGTACTGTCAGTTGTGAGGGCATGTGGAAGATCAGGGCAAAATTGTGGTTGCCCAGAGAAGTTCATTGTACTCCAGTCTCACAATGGCATGCTGTTATGGGTTCTAGATAATAGACAATACTCTTGTGCTTTCCCAGTCACCAATGGAGTAAATGGGAGCTGTGTGCTGGCTCCTATGCTTTTTCACATGATATTTTCAGAGATATCAGATGCTTTCAAGAAGAATGAAAACAGCACCAAGGTCACCTACTGCACTGACAGTAAATTCACTTGAAAAGGCTACAAAACAAGACTAAAGTGGAGGGAGAGTTGATTTGTGACTTTTGGTTTGCAGATGATTGCACACTCAGTGCAGCCTCCGAAACTGAGATGCAGCAAAGTATGGATCAATTCTCTGCCACTTGTGCTAATTTTGGCCTGACAATTAATACCAAGAAAACAGAAGTTCTCCACCAGCCAGCACTACACCATCTGTAAATGGAACCATTGGTTACAGCAAAAAGAGAAATTTTGAATGCTGTGGATAAGTTTACTACTTTGGCAATATTCTTTACAGGGATGTCCACATAGATGATGGGGGACATCACCATCATCTTCACTTTTGTCTTGCTACTGGACTCCAGTGACTCTGGAGGACAGTGAGGCTAATGACTTTGCACAGCCCTGTCTCTCTTAAATCCAATTCACTCACAAATCAAAACATCACCCTCATGATATCATTGGTCCTCAAGAAGGAAGGATGTACAAGGATAACACATAGATGATGAGGTTGATGCATGCATTGCCAGAGCTAGCTCAGTGTTTGAGAGGTTCCAAAGCAAAGCGTGAGAGAGGAGATATTAGGCTGCCTATCAAGTGGAAGGTCTACAGAGCCTTTGTGCTGTCCTCATTGTATGCCTGTGAAATCTGGACAGTATACAAGAGCCATGCCAGGAAACCAAATCACTCCCATTTGAATTGTCTTAGGAAGATTATGAAACTCACATGGCAAGATCAGGTACCAGACACTGAAATCCTCTCCCAAGCTAATCTGTCAAGCATTCAAACTCTGCTACAGAGAGTGCAAGAGTCAAATTACATTTGCCTAAATGCTGCAAAATATTATTTTAAGGAGAATTCGCACAAGGCAAATATTCATATAGAGGTCAGAAGGGACAGAAGGACTCTCTCAAGTCCTCTCACTTGATATATATGACTGACATAGTGTGGCATGCCTGCACCAAAGGCATTGTGCTCCGAGCAAAGCAGAATTGTTGTAGCTCAAAACCAAACAGAGAGGGGGGCGGAGCCAAGATGGTGGAGTAGAAGGACGCACATTTATGAGCTCCAAGCCCACAACCCATGGAATTGAGGTAAAAAGAGATCCCCATAAATTCTGAATCATGGAAGGGGGTGCATAAACATAGGGGAAGAGATTTCCGTTCCACTGAGCCCTGGAAAGCCGTCCCCGGGGTCCATCGTGCCCCGGAAAGCGGACCCCACCCCCAGTGCTGCCTTGGCCGCGGCCCCAGAGAAGCTGACCCGAGCAGGCTTCAGAGAGGGAAGCTCCGGGGGAAGCTCCGGCAGCCAGGGAAGTCCCTCCGCCCACAGAAGCTACAGGTCAGTGAGAAAGAAGGCTGGGCTAGGGGAGGGGAGCGGAGCGTCTCCATGACTCAGGCCCCCTCAGGAGGAAGCGGCGGCGGCAGAGACGGGGGCAGGAAGCGGCAGAGGCAGAGGCGTGGGCGGCAGCTGAGGCGCAGCGGCCCAGGACTCAGGAATCCCCCAGCAGCAGGTAGGATCTTCAATACTGAAGGTCTTTCCAACCTGAGGGAGCTGAGCCTGGGAGACGGCCCTGCCCCCACCCCGCTCTATTACTGAAGGCCTCTGAATAAAACCCCTGAGGGAGCTGAGCATAGGAGGCAGCCCCCCACCCCGCCCCCACCCGCTCTGTTCCTGAAAGTCTCTGCAGAAAGCCCCTGAGGGACCGAGCTTGGGAAGCGGCCCTGCCCCCACCCCTGCGCCAGAACTAAAGCTTGCCGCAGAAAGTGCATTTGAATCTCAGAGGCCAAGCACTAGCTGGGCGGATCCAGGCGGAGGTGGAAAGGAATCTCAGAAGCCAAGTAACTGGCTGGGAAAATGCCTAGAAAAGGGAAGAAAAATAAGACTATAGAGAGTTTTTTCCAACAAGTGCAAATGATCCCGACCTTCGGATCTGATGGCGAGGACGAGAACATATTCCTGCCATCAGGGAAAGACGTGGAGGGCGGGACCTCAGTACCCCAGACACCCCAGGGGGGTGTCGGGTGGGCTCAGGTCTTGGAAGAGCTTAAAAAGGATTTTGAAAAGCAAGTTAGACAGGTGGAGGAAAGACTGGGAAGAGAAATGACAAAGATGCAAGAAAAGTATGAAAAACAGTAAAGGAGACCCAAAAAAATGCTGAGGAAATTAACACGTTGAAAAATAGGCTCACTCAATTGGCAAAAGAGGTTCAAAAAGCCAATGAGGAGAAGAATACTTTCAAAAGCAGAATTGGCCAAATGGAAAAAGAGGTTCAAAAGCTCACTGAAGAGAATAGTTCTCTCAAAATTAGAATGGAACAGATGGAGTCTAATGACTTTACGAGAAACCAAGAAATCACCAAACAAAACCAAAAGAACGAAAAAATGGAAGAGAATGTGAAATATCTCATGGGAAAAACAACTGACCTGGAAAATAGATCCAGAAGAGACAATTTAAAAATTATGGGACTACCTGAAAGTCATGATCAAAAAAAGAGCCTAGATATCATCTTCCATGAAATTATCAAGGAAAACTGCCCTGACATTCTAGAACCAGAGGGCAAAATAAGTATTGAAAGAATCCATCGATCACCACCTGAAAGAGATCCAAAAAGAGAAACTCCTAGGAACATTGTGGCCAAATTCCAGAACTCCCAGCTCAAGGAAAAAATCTTGCAAGCAGCTAGAAAGAAACAATTCCAGTACTGTGGAAATACAATCAGGATAACTCAAGATCTAGCAGCTTCTACATTAAGGGATCGAAGGGCGTGGAATAGGATATTCCAGAAGTCAAAGGAACTAGGACTCAAACCAAGAATCACCTACCCAGCTAAACTGAGTATAATACTTCAAGGGAAAATATGGTCTTTCAATGAAACAGAGGACTTTCAATCATTCTTAATGAAAAGACCAGAGCTGAAAAGAAAATTTGACTTTCAGACACAAGAATGAGAAGAAGCATGAAAAAGGAAACAGCAAAGAGAAGTATCAAGGGACTTACCAGAAATGAACTGTTCACATTCCTACAGGGAAAGACAATATTTCTAACTCTTAAAACTTTTCAGTATCTGGGTAGTTGGTGGGACCACACATACACATGTACACGCATGCACACACATACACACATGCATACACATACAGAGACAGAGAGCACAGATTGAACTGAATAGGATGGGACCATACCTTAAAAGAAATTAAGGTAAATGGTGAGAGAGAAATGTAGTGAGAGGAAAGAGGGGGAAATGGAAGGGGGTAACTATATGTCATTTAAGAGGCAAGCAGGAGATTTTTTTAGTGGAGGGAAAAAGAGGAGAGCTGAGGGGAAAAAAAAAAAAAAAACAAGAAGTTTACCCTCATCACATTTGACTAAACGAAGGAGTGAAATGCACACTCATTTTGGTATGTAAACCTATCTTACAGTATAAGAAAGCGGGGGGAGAAGGAGATATTGCGGGGGGGGGGATGATGGAAGGGAGGGCAAAGGGAGGAGGGAGTAATTGAAAGTCAACACTTGGGGAGGGACAGGATCAAAAGACAGAAGAGAAACAATGAGGGGCAGGATAGGATGGAGGGTAATTCAGTTAGTCTTACACAACACGACTATCAGGAAGGTCATTTGCAAAGCTACACAGATATGGCCTATAATGAATTGCCTGCCGTACCAAAGGGAATGGGTGGGGAGGGAGGGATGGGGAGAATTTGGAACTCAAAGTTTTAGGAACAATTGTTTAGTATTGTTGTTGCAACTAGGAAAGAAGACATACAGTTAATGAGGAATAGAAAGTCATCTGGCCCTACAGGAGAAAAGAGAAGATGGAGACAAGAGAAGGGAGGGATGACAGAAGAGAGGACAGATTGGAGATAGGAAAAATTAGATTGCTTGGGGTATTGCGGTGGGGGGAGGGGATAAAAGGGGGGAAAATTTGGAACCCAAAAATTTGTGAAAATGAATGTAAAAAGTTAAGAAAGAAAGAAAGAAAGAAAGAAAGAAAGAAAGAAAGAAAGAAAGAAAGAAAGAAAGAAAGAAAGAAAGAAAGAAAGAAAGAAAGAAAGAAAGAAAGAAAGAAAGAAAGAAAGAAAGAAAGAAAGAAAAAAAAAAAACCAAACAGACAGAAAAGGAGATCCATAAATTTGGACCCTTCTTTACTCCAATGCCCATATGGACTGTTTGTGTCTGATCTGTAGTATTGGTCTGATCAGCCAGTAAGACACACTGTACCTTGACCCCAACACAGTGATGCAATTTTTGTCCTCTTCAAGCACAAATGACAACAACCAACCATTGAGCACCTACTATGTGACAAATATTGAGATAAGTTCTGAGGATATAAAAAGGAAAAAAAGTCTCCCCTTTCAAGGAGCTTACAATCTAATTAGGGAAATAACTTGCAAATAACTTTCTACAATCAAGATATATACAGGGTAAATTGGATAAATAGCTTTAGAGGGAAAAAATTAATACTAAGGAAGAATGAGAAAGGCTTCTTATAGAAGGTGAGAATTTAGCTGAGACGCGAAGGAAGAAGCCAGGAAAGCCAGGAAGTAGAAATGAGGAGGGTGTTCTAGGCACAGGGGACAGTCAGTGGACATGACTCAGAGTCAGGATACAGAGTGTCTTGGTTAAGAAACCTCATGGAAGTTTGTGTCCTTGGATTGCAGGACCACTTAATAAATGTTTTTCACATTAATGAACTGAACAAAATTTCCTTGGGATGTTGCAGGCAGGATTGATGATTTAGTTAATGATTGGATGAGATTACCTCTGAAATATACCAACACGCTGTAAGATTTTACAATTTTTTGGTGAGTGTAACAGCCAGAAAAACTTCTGTCTATGCTTGCCCTATAAACTCTTGGTCATTTTTCATAGACATGGACCCTATTTCCTCATCTGTAAAACAAGGGATTTGGACTTGAGCTCTAAAGTTCCTTCCAGCAATGATGTGCAATTCTGGGAGAAATTCAGAACCACGAAAATAGTAGTATATTTCCCCTAAAATCTCCTGCAGAGCTTATTCTTCTCTCTTCCTGACAAAGTTCAGGGGATTCAGACATGCCAGTGGACTGACTCAGACAGCAACTGAGTTATGTATTCAAATTAAATAAAGAATAACTTAAGAAAACAGGAGCCATCCTTTAAGAGTCTGCTAGAAGAACTACTACTAGATCTAGATTTAAACCAGGTGCTAGTTTTAGCTTTGATATTCTATTTGCCAAGGCCAAACAGATTGATTATTAAGAACAATTACATATACTATGAACCTTACAAGGATGGAATGCAATACGAAATAAAATCACCAAATGTGCATGGCTGAAGGCATCAAATATGCAGGACAAAATGACACAGAAAGAAGAATATTGTATAGCTATCATAGTCTTCATAATATAAAATTACAATGAAAATGTGCATTTTCCTCAATTATCCCTCCATTTCAGAACAGGATATATGTGGTAACTGGTTTATCATGAAGTCTGGCAGTGGCAAGCACATTGCCTATCAGTCCTATCTAGCTACCCCCAAATCTCTATGTCTAATCTACAAAGTAAATAATCCATTGGAGATTATGGAAAGTTAAATTTTAAAGATTAATAACAATTGACCTTAAAATGTAATTCAATTCAATAAACATTTATCAAGGCCTATTAAATAGTGGTTTTGGGCTAGGTCAAAGACAAACAGTCCTGGACCTCAAGGAATTTATAAAAGAAAATTTCAATCTTTTAGGAGGAAATTGTTATTTACATGTATCTGCTGTCCATGGGATGAGTGGGAAATTCCCATAAACCAAATGGTGTTGTTTTGGTATATTTTTAATGGTACCAAGATATGGTAAGAACATGTATGTATCTGGAGATATCATGTACGCATCTTCACGTATATCACTTAACTGGCAATCTAAACTATTCAGAATATAGCTGAGAACTATAGCAGGCCAAAAAAGAGATCACAAATTTGATAAATTGAAGTTTAGGGGACTTCACTCATAGGAGAGTTCTTAGGGACTTCGTCTGGTTTCCAAGAACACAGTAGATTAATAGCAGTCATTTAACAAAAAACAAAGCTGCTAATAGAATATGGTATACTGACAGTAATGAAAAGTGATAATTGATGGCAAGGATGGGGACAAAAAAATTATTCCTCCCAACAGAAACCAAACAAGGCACCATAGTCTATATCTATTTATTGTAGGGGAAAACAGAGGAAGCCTAAATACACTTTGAGGACAGTGCTGTATTGCACAATATAATTTGAATAATGCAGTGAGTGATGTTCACAGTGACGACCTTGGATAAATCAAGAAAATTGTGTTCAATATCCTCTACTTAGTAAGAGAATGTGTAATCTGATAAAGATCTCTATTTTGGCACTTGAAGTGGTAAGCTTTAATTATTTGCAACATCATATGGCTCAACAATGCTTAGATGGAAAATGAATCACTGCATCAGACAGAAGAGGAAAGGGAAAACTCAATAAAAGAGCTATTTACCACTCTGAAATAAATAATGTTCATGCTAGGTCTGACCTGACCATCCATCTTCATGGAAGCTGGAATCTGCTGCTAAGCTCTTCAGAGGAAAGGGGCTCTATGAATCCAAGTGAATGTTTATTGGTTTGATTAAACAGTCCATGGAATAACAAATAGATATTTCAAATACAGCTGTTTCTGAATCTTGTTGACATTGGCCAGATGAGCACATGGTGCTTATTTTCTTATCAGATTCTACTTTTGTGTGAAAGAAAGTCAAGTCCAAGTATGGTAACAAAAAAAAAACACCAAAAAACCAAAAACCTCAATTTTTCATTATTCTCTTTTTCACTCAATGCTCCTTTCTAGGAGCAAATTTCCCTGTTTTGTTTAAAAGGATTTTTTTAAACCTATTGGTTCTAAGTTTAACTAGTTTAACCTGCTCACACAAGGTATTTAGGTTGAAAAAATAAATGTAGTTGGAGAACTGGTCGGGGTTTGGGGGGTGATATATAACCTTTTTTTTTCTTTAAATCAAATGTTCTGAACTGACTGTAATTGTTGAAAGCAAACCATTTTTTATCTTCGTAAAAAAGAACTTTAAAAACAAATCTATTCAGTGGAAGGGAAATAAAGGCAAAAGGTAGATGAAATAAAAAGCATTCCTAGTGAAATACATCAGATGATTTTAAAGCATTCCTAGTGAAATACATCAGATGATTTTCAGACTCCAGTGTCTTAATATATATTCAGTCCAGTTCCTGAAGGAACACTGCCCAACAGGTAACGTCTTTGAAAATGCTTGAGGACAAAGACTTCCTACCAGTAATGCCAACCCTGCTAACTTTGTAACCTTATTAAGACTGAAAAACAGATATATTATGGCACCAACCTGTCTACCAGAAAGTAGCAAAAACAAATGCAATAATTGCCTGTATGATGAATACAAAACTGGCAACTGCCAAATCATTCATATTTATACCCACCCCATTTTGCTTGCCTTTCCTTTATAATTTTGCCATACATTGATGTGAAGTGTATAATTTCTTCCTGGACTACATCAATGCCCATCCAGAGTCATGATTATAGGACTTCCTGTCTCATTGTGAAAGTCTATCTTTAGCATCGTTTTGATAATCCTTCTTCATACATCAAAAAACCCCCAAGTTTTCACCTTCTGAGAAGCTAAGTATCAATTGAAATGATCGCTTTTGAGCTGGCAATACAATTTCTACAGAAGTGCCTTTTACCTCATCTAAAAATTGATCTTTCATGGCATGATCAATTATAAAAAAATCACTAAATTTAAAGAATAATTAATATAATTTCTTATACAACCAGCAAAAAAAGTCAGAAGGGTACTTTAAGAATGGCTGAAGCAATAAATGATTTTATGTATGTAGTGGAATTCATGCTTGGTCTTTAGAAAAAGTCACTTTTCTAGGAAAGCTCAAAAGAGCCTGCCAGTCCTGGCCCAAAAAGTTTAAGTTATAAAAACCTGTGAAAAAGACACACACACCACAGACAGTAATATGTTTGTTTTATTTTTGCACCTTTATCTTAAAAATATATTTAAACAAGAAACAAAGATAATATTGAATCTCTCCATAAACTTTGTTGTCATATTTACAGTGTTACATTGCAAATAATATTCCATTATACACAAACTAAAGACTGTGCATTACTGTACTCTATCTTTAGGTAATTTCATAATATAGTACATAGAGCTTGAAGCTATGCAACATTTACGCTTATAAAAGCTTGAGGAAAGAGGTACAACCTTTATCATAAGACTAGTTTTAAAAATGTCTGGCCTTAATTCTTGGCTAGATTGTTTCACTGAAACCATTCTTTTGTTAAAGAAAAATGCCCTGTATTAGGGATGAGAATAAGGGTTTAAGTCACCAATGGATTCACTTAAACCATTAAAAAATAAAGAACCTTTATCATTAATTATTATAATAAGTGTAGCACAACCACTGTTCAATCATATAAACAACTAGCTACGAATTCTGTTCATCTCAAACTTAACAGGAAAGACAGTTGCTACAGTTTTAATAGGTCAAAATGTTTTTCCTGCAAATTTAGCTCATTTTTGTAAACATTGTATAAATTTATGATGTTAATTTAATCATACCTGGTTTTTATTTGCACGATGAGGAAAAGGAGATTCTATTCCACTGGGGGAAACACACACACATCTGCTCACATATCACACCCTTACACTGTCACACACACTCACACATCACTAAGGGTAGAGACTACAGCAGCACTTGTGTCTCAAGTTATGGTGCACGTGGTTGCAATAAGAATGATAAAATGAGAATAAAATACCCAATATCTGTTAAAAAACCAGCTCAGGCCCCCAAGTGCCATTTAAACACTTCATGCTGAGCCAGAGAGGTTCAGTTCACCGAGCTCTCCAGGCGGCAAACTCCTCCTTCGATTGCCACTGACTGTCCTGCTACAGCACCAGGAGGAAGTCTTGAAATGTGAGTCTGCGAAGAAAAAAATGGTGAGAACGTTAGTAGTGCTGCACTCACTATGAAAAAGGAAAAAAAGGAACTTGATTTGGCCATGATTCTGTCACCAGATCTCACTTATTACCTGATACTTCTGCACATCGATAAGTAAAAATAACTAATGTCAAGGATGATCACGGGGATGTTGCAGGCTACTGAAGTGCATTATGGATCGTCAAAATAAGATTAAATGATGTTCACTATAGTTTTGGAGGGTCCCAGACGAAAGGCGAAGGATTTTTAAACCTTCTTCCACAAACATTAATTAATAGGGAGCTATTTAACAGTTCTTAGTGGAAGAATGGCATGATCACGGGGAAGTACAACAATGTGATCAATATGACAGGGAAACAGACTGGAAAGGGGAAGAGTCCTGATGGATAGTAAGTACTTGGATGATGAAGAAATAATAGGTAGATACATGAGATATTACAGAGATAAAGCCAATAGAACTTAACAACCAGTTGGCTTTTCAGTTGGACTCTGAGATAAAAGACAGGGAAGAGCTTCTCCTGGCATCACAGAAACAGCCACCAATCTCTCAGGTCATAATAACTTTAGCCTCCAATCCCATATATATTATCTCTTCATAATCCCCTGAGTCAAAAAAAACATTCAAAGAACTGTCAACATTTAAAATTAAAAGCTACACAATGGTTAATATTCTTAGGAGAACAAAAATATACACAAGAAGCCAAGTATGTAATACTAAAGATCACAAAATATGAAAGTTAAAATTTTGGTATATTATGATTTAAAGCCCAAGCTACAATTGTGGTATTAATTTGGGGGTTTCAAAAACACATGCTATTCAAAATTAAATTCAATAAACTTTTTTAAAGAGTGGTACAGATTTGTGATTTCATCAGCATATATAACTCCCAATGAGGAAACACTTTCCACTAATGCAGATCCACAAGAGTTCTGCAACTTACAGTCTTCAAATGACTTGGGTCACTGAAAGGATGTGATTTGTTCAGGGTCAACATGGTCATTATGTGACAGAGGTAAAACGAGAATCCAGGTCTTCCAGACACATTCCCCAAGCACTTGCCATCAGAGGTACAAAGACCAAAACAAAATCGTCCCTATCCTTATATTCTACTGGAGGGCTATAACATGCAAACTTAAAAGAAAATACAAAGTATATGAACATATATCAAATAATTTAAAGTAATTTTAGGAGTTAAAGAATACTAAAATGAGGAGAGGGAAATTTGTTTATACCCCTTGTCTGATATGGCTCTTTTGGTTTTTATTCTATTCTTTATCTACAAAAATAAGAAACACTAATTTCATTTTGAAAGTCACCTCTATGCAGATAATTTCCAAACTTAAATATTCCACCACAGCCTTTCCTCTATACTTCAGTCACATATCCAACTACCCTCTTGCTATCTCTATATGAATGGCTCACCGACATCTTGATTTAACAAGCATAAGTAAACATGGCCAAAAAAAAAGGATGTTACCATAGGCTGCAAGAAGAAACACATGATTTGCAGTGTCCAGTGAGATGACAGATTTGAGGTATTCTTCCCTCTTCGGTATTTGGAATACTATACACAGTCTTGGATGCCACGTTTTAGGAAGGCTACTGATAAGACTGAGAGCATACAGAGCTGGGTAATTAGGACGATGAAGGACCTCAAGATCATGCTATATAAGAATCAGTTGAAGGAAATGAGGAAGTTTAGCCTTGAAAAGACTTGGGAGGAGGGAGAAAGTTTTCTTCAAGTATTTAAAGAACTGTCATATGGAAAAAGGATCAGACTTATTCTGTCCTGGAGGGAAGATCTAAGAGCAGTGAGACAAAGTTAGGCTTGATGTAAAGAAATTTCCTAATAATTCAAGCTACCTTAAAGTGGAAGGTGTTGCTTTAGGAGGTTCTCGCTCACTGAAGATAGGGGTCCATTATTTATGTGCTGCATAGGGTTTCAAAAGGATTCTTGTTCAAATATGAGTTGGATTCAATGGCCGAGCAGTCCCTTCTGCCTTTGTGATTCTGTGAACTCACTGTCTTCCTTCCCACTTTTCTATTGATAACAACACTAATTCATTAAGCATACTAGAAGCATTACGTTGGAGTCATCTTTGACTCTCATTCCACATAAATTGTCACATTCAAACATTACTTCTGAGCCTCTGCACAATATGACTTCTAGCCAGTCCTCCCTTTGTTGTCTCATTGTAACCACCCTACTTTAGGTCCTTAAATTCCTCTTTTCTGGAATATTTTAACAGCCTCCTAACAACTGGTGCATTAAGACCTGTCTCTGAAAGGAGATCTCTAGATGGAGGTAGGGAAATCAGTTTCATTGTCCGCTGTTGCTTTCGATCAGTGGGTTCATGGTACCAAACTACTCCAGGGTAGGTATGCTGTAAACAAATTAAATCCTAGCCCATGTACTCTGGTTTATGCCTAAAGAAGGGGATTCACAAAGGGCTCCGCAGACGAATCAGGAAAAACAAACCTGATTCTTTGGATATTTTCTGGGAAAGATCATGCTGACAGCAAGCAGAGAGTAATGCACCAGTCACATTTTAATAAGGCACAGAGAGTACAGAGGCAGATGGCACTGCAGTAGAGTGGGAATAAGGGGAAAGATGGATGTAGAGGACAAGAAAGAGATAGAGGGAGGAAAGGAGCACGAGAATGGTTTAGGTCACTGCAGATTGGAGTGGGGAGCACTCAGGTACCATGGACCTGTGGCAGATGTACAAGTCCTAGAGGGGCAGGATTTTAGATTCCATTCTTACAAGGTTCAGGTGAGGGTAACAGCCTCTTATTTATGGGGGTTTACTCATTAACATACAAATATCATCTCAAAGTTATACATTCCAACTTGGACTTCTGATATTTCTCTCATTTTACTGCTCATGTCTGGAGCTTATCTGCAGCTTGTAGACTGACGGGCCATTAGTGGGGCCCAGGTGGCTTCTAATTTAGCCCATCATTTCTGGATATGGCCTTAATTTAGGAGGCAGTTTTGCTGCTATGTTCCTCTTTACACTCTTAATTTCTATTTCTTATCTATTGCTTCCTTACAGTGACTACTTACACATCTGTCTACTATAATAACTGGTAGGGTTAGTGGGGGGACCATAACAAGATAGAATTTCAGCACAAGTTTTATTATCTTGAGTCTATCTCTTCTCCAATTCAAAGTATTTATTAAGCACCTACGATAGGCCAGATACAGCGCTCGAGATACAAAGCTAAAAACAAGAGTCTCTTCTGTCAAGAAGATTATATTTCCCATGCTGTTTCTGCATAATCTCCTCAATGTATCACTCTGATCACTTCACTGAGATGTTCAAGAACCTTTCATGACTACCCTACTCTCTACTTATGAAACTAAAATATAAACTTCGGGAGTTGGTCCTTAAGATGCTCTTTAATTTAGCTGTTTAACTGTATTTCAACTCTTAAACCTTCACATGTTCAGATCAATAACGTTAATAGCATTTTTATAGTACTTTAAGTTTGGTAAAATGCCTTACCAATATTATTTCATTTGATCCTCACAACAGTCTTTTAAAGAAGTATTATTATCTCCATTTTATAGATGGGAGAACTGAGGCAGAAAGAGGTTCAGTGACTTGCCCAGGGTTACACAGCCTAGTAAGAATCTTAGGGTGAATTCGAACTCAGTCTTCCTCACTCCAGGTACAGCATTCTATCCATTATGACACAAGCTCCAGCCAAAATAAATTACTTTCCACCCTCCCATCCCCTTTTTAACACTGTCCTTTTCTATATCTATGGCTTTCTTCATATCAATAAATGACTGGAATCTATATCCCCTTTCCCCTTCTCCATCTCTGGCTTAAGTCTCCCCTTTCCTGTAAGACCAAACTTAAATGACACCTCCTTCATGAAATCTTCCTTGTCCCCTACAAATGAAAGTGATTACTTCCTCCTGAAATTTCTGAATGAAAAGAAGACATCCATTCAAAGTGCTTTTAAACTTACTTTTTAAAATGATAACCACTTGAGTATTTGTCATTCTTCTTCCATTAGACTCTAAACTTTAGGGTATCGTCTGTGTAGTCTATTAGTCTCTCTCTCACCTTGTAAATGATAGATGCTTAACAAATGTTTGTTGAATTGATGAAAACTGTTTCTCTGAAAGAACTGATAAGAAGAAAAGGGTGCTTGAATTTTACTAGGAAAAGGCACAAAAAGTTATTTCCAAACCAGTTTGAATGCAATATAAGAAGATATCCAACCATTTGTGTAATGTAATACAATCCCATTGTTAGCTAGCAAATGCATTGCTGGATTCCAGAAACATCAAGTCCTACTTGAAAGTCTGATATGATCTGTGTAGATATGATCATTGAAATGATAGTTCATAAATAATGCAGTGAAAAGAATAGGAGATAAGAGAAACAAGGACTAACTTAGGGGATGCCCATAGTTACTAGGTAGGAGAAGGAAGACCTCAATATAGGCAGAGAAGGGGCAACAGGAGATTGAAGAGGAGAATCAGGGTATCCTACTATTGCAGGATAGTGAATGTCTAATGAACAATAATTTTAAGCAAAGAAAAGATGTTCATTACTTTCAAATGCTGTAGAAAAATCAAGGAGAATATGGACTTGAGAAAGTGCCATTGAAATAGGCAAAAAGATCATTAGTGACCTTCAAAAGACCAAGTTTTACAAAATAAAGACAGAAGGCAAATAGCAAGTAGTTAATGCAGGAAACTAAGAATATTGTTTTAATTGATTAAACAAATTCCACAAAATACCAAACACTTCCCTCACTCTCTTAGTAATGCCAGTCAAGGGCAGACTGTCCAAATTCTTCTTCTGTCCTTAAACATCCCATCATCAATAACAAATACAAACATACCTGACGACAACTTTATGAAACTATTTGATACCATGGGTATTTATAATTCCCCCAATGGTAGAAATCACAATCCTTCTAAACCACCTTCTAATCATTTCATAATGAGTATTTTTCCACCAATTTGGAAGCTTTTTATTATTTCATGAGTCCTAGTGTAACATATAAGCTGTAGGCCTGTTATTCATCACCTTCAATACATGATGAATACATATCCTTTTCTTGCCATACATATCACAGTTGATATCTGTTACACTGCTTCTTATGCACAAGCTATTAAGAGGAACATGCTACCACCTACTTATACCCACCCAAAGCATCTTTCCATTGACCTTGGGGTCACCTGAAACTTTGATTCTTTAGTAATTATGGAGTTCTATTTGTCCTTGAATATTTAATAGGGAATAATCAATCACTCAATGAGCATTTATTAAGAACCCATGTTTGCTAGGGATGGAACTAGTCATTGAGGATAAAAAGGGAAAGTATTTGTCCTTTACTTTCACTAAAGACCAGTACACCAATTAATTTTTGTAAAATCCTGCATCTTGGATGGAAGTCATTGTTATTAACATACTGCCATATATATATATATATATATATATATATATATATATTCATATTCATCTTTCCATTATCCTTTGGGTCACCTACAATTCTGATCTTTAAGAGAACATGGTGCTTCATGATTCATAGCTAAGTGCCATCACTAGGACATTAGTGATTGGTGTTACAAAGATGGACACTGGCAGTAGGGAATAGTTTGGGACTGTTAATCTATACCTAATATAATTAATTTGGGATCAACCATTTTAGATAAAATATTCATAAATTCACTTGCAGAATGAAAAACATTTGTTCTAAAAAATACTACTAATATTAATTAATTGCTTTTAGTTAATAAGTTACATTTGTGTTTTAAAATATCTTTCAGAATTATGATCAGAAAAAGATCTCTTCGTAAGTGAAGTATCATGGTTGGTAGGGTTAATCATGGTTAGTAATGGGGTGAAAGGCAAGTATGATATAGCAGCAAGATCTCAGAAGATGTGGGTTCTTCTATCAACTATCTAGGTTTGAGTTGTTTTCATCTGTAAATTGAGAGGTCTGGATTAGATAATCTCCAAGGTTTCTTCTATATTAAAAATTCTATAGGTCTCTATGTTGTAGGGTAGAGGGAAATTTAAAAAAATAGTGTGTTTTTGTCTTTATAGTTCCTGGTTATGGTAATCTTCCATTGACATTGTAAATTCTACATTACTTGTACATGTCAAGCAGTCTAGCAATCAAATGATAGCACACATCTTAATAAATTGTTAGGTTACATAATACTACCTTATATTCATATGGCACTACTGATAAAAGGCTTAAAACATTTGACTCATTTATCATACCAACATCTCTTTGAAATGAAGTAGAAGCAAAAATCTCCATTTCTAAGTCAGAGACCCGTGGCATGGAAAACTTAAAAAACTTACACAACATGCCACAATTAGTGGCCAAGGTGATAGGGGTCTCAGACTTTTAGATTCTTGGGCAGTCTTCAGCACACTAAGCCTCTTGATAAAATGATGTCCAACCCAAAATTAAAATACGGTGGAAAAAGCTAAAAAAAAATTGTATTGGTGTAGCTCTTGGTACCATGTCTTACTTTAGGCCACAATGTGAAATGTTCTAAGGGGCACAGCTGATAGAGAGCTACGCTTGAAGTCAAGAATTTGACATTTGAATTTGAAACCTGCCTCTGACGCTTGCTAGCTGTGAAATTAAAAGTCAGTTACCCTCTCAGAGTCTCAACTTCCTCATCTACAATGTGGAGAATACCTGTAGTACCTGCCTCATGGGATAGATATGAGGTTCAAATGACAGAAGGTAGGGTTGACAAGACTTGGTTTCAAAACCTGCCTTACCACCTGTACTGACCTTCCCCAGGTCTTTTTTTCCTCCTATCTAAAACACAGGGGTGGGACGATATGGTTTCTGAGGTCTCCTTGCAGCTCTAGATCTGTGACAATGTGTCAGCTCTTATTATGAGTTGATTTTATTTAGTTTTTCTGTACTGCTTTAAAAAATCAAACACTATTTACCTCTTATCCTGTCAATAGCAACAGCAACCTCACAGTATAAATCTGAATTCGGTCTGACAAATCAGAAATAACAGATTGAGGAATTGACTCCATCATCTTTTTGTGGTTCCTCTATCCATTTCAAAACATGCCCCATCCAGTAAAGTGCCACGTTAGAAACAATAGCAAAAGGCAAATGGTGACGAAGCAAAAGAAAACTCTTTTAGCAAGGTAGACTATTATATGACATGACATACTCTTAAGAAAAAACCTTTATATGTTATTTGCATGCAAAAGTCACATCAAATATGCCTAAAATAAACTTAAAATTAGTCTTCCTGATGTCTGATGAAAAGAGTATGTTGTTTTAGGGTCAGAACAATTTTTTCGACTTTTTCCCACTATGCCTTGTACTACCTCTAAGTCAACAAAGAAAATGTTCCTTTTTCTGTCCTTAACCAGAGACTTGAAAGGACAGACCATGTTTAGTTTAACAGATACTTGTTAAGTGCCTGTGATACACAGGAATGCTATAATAAATAAAACAGGGTGCATATCTTCAACGAGTTTGCAATGTATAGTATTTTAAAAGATAAGCTATGCATATGGTTAACTAAAATGCATAGCAAAAATAAATTTCATAAACCACATAGCATCTAATACAAATAGGAACTTATGAGATAATCCATAAATCTGAGTCTGTAGTAACAATCATAGCTAAGGACAGAAAACACAGCTCTGATTTCACTGGCACAGAAAACATTCAGCTGAAAAAATTACTTTGACCAATGGAGGTTGATAGGTTTTCTATAGCTTCCACTCTTAGAAAGCTACCTAGAGCACTGAGAAGTTATTTAACGTCTCCACAGTCACACAGTCAGTATTTGTCAGACATGGGACTTGAATCCAGGCCCCCAGGTCAGTTCTTTATCTACTACACCAAACTGCTTCTCAATTATCACTAAGACTCTTAGTATGTTGAGTCCTGGAACTAACTCCTTCTAAAAGAAAAGGCCAGTTTAGATTTGGCTTTGCAAATATACCCAAATTGCTTCTGAATTTCTTTATTAATTTTTTTGTTAATTATTTGTAGTGCAGAATAGGATTTGTTCAGGAGAGCTATTTTTTTTTTTAAAACATGAATTTTAGAATATAATCCAGGCCATCTCATGAAATCTTTGTGGACTTATCCTTTTCTCATATCTGTCCCTGAGAGAAGCAGGGAAAGTCAGTCCACATCTTCCTGCATTTTTCCTAGAACCCAGTTTTTATATCCAATAGAGGCAGTTAGGTGCCAGAGTGGAGAGAGGGGTAGGAAGACCTGAGTTCAAATCGATTCTGGCTAAGTCACTTCACCTCTGCCTGCTTCAGTTTTCTTATCTATATATTGATACAATAATAGCACTTACATTCCAGGATTATTGTGAGGATTAAATGACACAATATTTGTAAAATACTTTGCAAATCTTAAAGCAATATATAATTGCTAGCTATTATTACAATAAAATTATTCGATCAGTCAATGAAGTTACATGTGTGATGGTGGATTCCTGTGTATATTGCAAGGAGTAGGAAGTATTAACTGTAGTTGCAAAATACGAAAATTTTCCATTATTTACCACCTCTTTTCCTTGCCTCAGATGACAGAGTTGGAAGCAGAGGTTAAAGTATAAGGAAAAATGCAATGAAAAATAAAATATTAAAAAAATTAGATTAGAAAGGCACCTTATATGAAAGAATCTAATTATCTCATTTTTCATACGAAGAAACTAGACCTGGCCAGAAAATTTAAATGACTTGTGCTGGATCACTGAGTTAATTAATGACAATAACTAGGATTAGAAACCGTATTTTGGATCTCTGTCTTATCTTTTCTACTATGGCACACTCTCTCTCTCTCCCCCTTTTACTCTCCCTGTCATAAATTTTATCTTAAATATGGATTAAGCGTCTGGGCTATGTAAGGCACTATATAAATAACATGTAAAAAGCATACGAAGTCAAAACAGCTAGTCAATTTTGTTTTTTAAAAATTCACTTGGCATCATGTAGATAAAAGAAAATTGGTTGACTGAATTTTTTTTGCTTTTTAACAAGAGGAAATTTTTGCTTCGTAGAGACATAGAATAAAGCTAATCTCAAGGATTTTAAATATTATACATATATTACACTTGTATATGCTCTCTAAATATTAGCAAGAGAAAGTAACAGGAGTCTTTAAATTAGCTACTGAGACTCAAACTAAAGGTAGATATTTTAAAATTAACCTTTGAGTTCTGAATATCCCCAAAGTGATTCATTATTTCTGGCTCTACAGTATCTAAATGCCATAAATTATCATAGGCTCACAGTATTTACAGAAGGAATTTCAAGGCTACCTAGTGCAGAGATATCAAATATGTGCCAGAACTAGATTAAAAGTGTAACTGGGAAATATTAAAAAAATAAATACAAATATAACAAATCATAGATAATGTTACTATGTAATTTTTCAAGTCAATAAAGGGCCTGCAGTGATCCTCATGAATAGTTCAGTGGCTCCTATTTCTACTTCAGTTTGATGCCAGTGACCTAGTCCACCCTCCGTTACAGATAAGGAAGGCGAGACCCAGAGAGGATCAAGATCACATAGCTTCAGAATTCTTGTAGCGCTTGTAGTACCTTCCTAAGATTTGCCTCTAATCCGAATGTATTTTCAGTCTTACACACAAACAGATCATTTAACCTCTCTGAGTCTCAGTCAACTAAAATTTATCTAAGTTACAGATTGGCTGCACTCTGTCTTAGAATGGAAGGTTCTTTCACTAATGAACACATAGCCTCAACGTATGGTCATATATAGTTGAAGCTGTACTAGCCAACATGTTGAAGGCAGATGGTTGTACCTCTACCTGGTAAAGTGTAGAAAGTGTAGAAGTGTAGAAAGAAGGATACCCAAACAGGTTCTCCTTTGGCACCAAAGTGAGGAGCTAGCGCTAGTTGGCTGCTGCTATTTCAGTAAAAATTCATTCCCTTCTCAAATTAGAAGCGATCCCAAATAGCTTAGATGTTGCTTCCAGATAACTGTAGCTCTAGTTTTCATTGCTAGTGAAGATTTTATTTGTGAGACTAAGAAATGTTCATTTTTAAAGCTTTTGAGTTGGTGAGATGTTGAACAATATGCCTTCAACAATAGCTTGAGAAATGTACTTTTAATTTGGAAAGAAATGAACAGCCCCATGACCAATCAATGTTTAAAACATTATATAGGGGGAAACTACTGTTTATATAACTGATTGCTTCCTCAGAATTCTGGTTTAGTGTCAGAGGAAAATTTGTGATGGAAAATAAAAATCATCTATAAACTCTTTGAACAATGCTTTCCTTGACAAAATCATTTGTCTGCTCTCTTTTTATTGATCTGACACATGCAATGACAAAGAATTTTTACAAGACTCATTTTGCTCTACAGAATGCCTTCCTCAACTCAGTCAAAATGGTATAAGTGCTTCACATTAGCCCCCAGTGTGACTGCATAAAGTGCCCAAGACTCTGAACCTTCTTAAAAGTTATATCTAATTAGGAATGGGTTTTAGGGACTCTAAGTCTAAGACAACAAATGCAAGACTATACAAAGTTTTTACTCCCTAGGAAGCCACAAATACACTAGCAACAGTAAACAACAAAATATAAATGTGAGGGATTCTACATGAAAATCATTTTCCTGTATCACCACAGGACTGTTGATCTGGAATGGATTTAAGAGAACAAAGAATCCAACTTGTTTCCATGTAAGGAAATTGAGGCACAGGAAGATTAAGTTACTCATTCTAGGTCAAATCCCTAATTACTGGTTAGGACACAAACCCATGTTTGCTAACTTCCAGGCCTTCAGTTCTCTTTGTACCACACATATACTGTTTCCTCCACGTATAGGCCATATTGCCTCCTTATGTAAGTACTCATTTTGAAATTTCCCTGGCTAGAACTAATCTTATATTACACACATATTCACTAGGCTCCTCTTAGGGCAACCTGTAGTGATAAGTGGGTATGTATGTATGTATGTATATATGTATGTATGTATGCAAAGACACCCATACACATATATGCTATGAAACCAGTTTATTTCTATGTTCCATTTTCTTCAAAATATTTGGTTCAGTATAAAGGATTCAGGTCCTTTAAGAATGCTGCTGTAGGGGAGCCAAGACGGCGGAGTAGAAAGATTCACCTATGCTAGCTCCGAACCCACAGCCCATATATTTCCTGCAAGAAGAACTCTCCACAAATTCTGGATCACTGCAAGGGACGCAGAAACACAGTGGAAAAGATTTCCGTTCCAGAGAGCCCTGGAGAGCCGTCCCCAGGGGTCCGTCGTGCCCCGGAAAGCAGAGCCCACCCCTGAGCTGCCCTGGTCGCATGGCGGAGAGGAGCAGATCCGAGCAGGCTTCAGGGACTGAATCTCCAGTGGCCCGGAAGGTCCCCCCGCCTACAGACGCTCCAGGTCAGTTAGAGAGACGTCTGAGCTGGCCGAGAGGGGAGCGGGGTGTCTCCGTGGCTCGGGCCCCCTCGGGAGGAAGCGGTGGAGGCAGAGGCAGGGGCAGGAGGCAGCGTCAGAGGCAGCAGCGGAGGCAGTGGCCGTGGCTGTAGCCTGGGACTTCCCGAGCAGCAGGCAGAAGCTCAGGTCTCTGCATAAACCCCCTGAGGGAACTGAGATGGGGAGACGGCCCTGCCCCCACCCGCCCCATTATTGAACGTCTCTGCATAAAGCCCCGAGGGAGCCGAGCCTAGCAGACGGCCCTGCCCCCACCTGTCCCATTACTGAAGGTCTCTGCATAAAGCCCCTGAGGGAGCTGAGCCTAGGAGACGGCCTTGCCCCCACCTGAACACCAGAACTTAAGCTCACATTGAATAGCAGCTGTGCCTGCCGCGGAAAGCCCATTTGAACCTCAGACCCCAAGCACTAGCTGGGCGGATCTAGGCAGGGGTGGACAGGAATCTCAGAAGTCAAGTAACTGGCTGGGAAAATGCCCAGAAAAGGGAAGAAAAATAAGACTACAGAGAAATTCTTTGAGGGGGGTGCAAATGTTCCTGCCTTTCAATTCTGATGACGAGGAAATATTCTTACCATCAGGGAAAGACGTGGAGGTCGGGGCCTCTGTATCCCAGACATCCGAGGTGGATGTCCGGGGGGCTCAGGCCTTGGAAGAGCTCAGAAAGGATTTTTAAAATCAAGTTAGACAGGTGGAGGAAAGACTGGGAAGAGAAATGACAAAGATGCAGGAAAAGCATGAAAAACAGGTCAATACCTTGCTAAAGGAGACCCAAAAAAATGCTGAAGAAAATAACACCTTGAAAAATAGGCTCAATCAATTGGCAAAAGAGGTTCAAAAAGCCAATGAGGAGAAGAATGCTTTCAAAAGCAGAATTGGTCAAATGGAAAAAGAGGTTCAAAAGCTCACTGAAGAGAATAGTTCTCTCAAAATTAGAATGGAACAGATGGAGTCTAATGACTTTCTGAGAAACCAAGAAATCACAAAACAAAACCAAAAGAATGAAAACATGGAAGAGAATGTGAAATATCTCATGGGAAAAACGTGAAATATCTCATGGGAAAAACAACTGACCTGGAAAATAGATCCAGAAGAGACAATTTAAAAATTATGGGACTACCTGAAAGTCATGATCAAAAAAAGAGCCTAGATATCATCTTCCAAGAAATTATCAAGGAAAACTGCCCTGACATTCTACAACCAGAGGGCAAAATAAGTATTGAAAGAATCCATCGATCACCACCTGAAAGAGATCCAAAAAGAGAAACTCCCAGGAACATTGTGGCCAAATTCCAGAACTCCCAGGTCAAGGAGAAAATATTACAAGCAGCTAGAAAGAAACTTCCAGTACTGTGGAAATAAAATCAGGATAACTCAAGATCTAGCAGCTTCTACATTAAGGGATCGAAGGGTGTGGAACAGGATATTCCAGAAGTCAAAGGAACTAGGACTCAAACCAAGAATCACCTACCCAGCAAAACTCAGTACAATAATTCAGGGGAAAATATGGTCTTTCAATGAAATTGAGGACTTTCAAGCATTCTTGATAAAAAGACCAGAGCTGAAAAGAAAATTTGACTTTCAAACACAAGAATGAGAAGCATGAAAAAGTAAACAGCAAAGAGAAGTCAGAAGGGACTTAACAAAAGTGAACTTTTTACATTCCGACATGGAAAGACAATATTTGTAACACTTAAAACTTTTCAGTATCTGGGTAGTTGGTGGGATCACACACACACATACACAAACACACACATGTACATGCGTGCATGCACACACATACAGAGACAGAGTGAATTGAATAGGATGGGACCATATTTTAAAAGAAATTAAGGTAAATGGTGAGAGAGAAATGTAGGGGGAGGAAAGAGGGTGAAATGGAATGGGGTAAATTATATCTCATTCAAGAGGCAAGCAGGAGACTTTTTAGTGGAGGGAAAAAGAGGAGAGCTGAGAAAAAAACATGAAGTTTACCCTCATCACATTCGACTAAAGGAAGGAATAAAATGCACACTCATTTTGGTATGAAAACCTATCTTACAATACAGGAAAGTGGGGGAGAAGGAGATAAGCAAGGTGGAGGGATGATGGAAGGGAGGGCAAAGGGAGGAGGGAGCAATTTGAAGTCAACACTCTTGGGGAGGGGCAGGATCAAAAGACAGAATAGAAACAATGGAGGGTAGGATAGGATGGAGGGAAATACAGTTAGTCTTACACAACATGACTATTATCGAAGTCATTTGCAAAACTACACAGATAGGGCCTATATTGAATTGCTTGCCTTCCCAAAGGGAATGGGTGGGGAGGGAGGGATGGGAAGAATTTGGAACTCAAAGTTTTAGGAACAACTGTTTAGTATTGTTGTTGCTACTAGGAAATAAGACATAGAGTTAATGAGGAATAGAAGACAAAAGAGAAGATGGGGACAAGAGAAGGGAGGGATGATAGAAGAGAGGGCAGATTGGTGATAGGGAAAATTAGAATGCTTGGTGTATTGGGGTGGGGGGAGGGCATAAAAGGGGAGAAAATTTGGAACCCAAAATTTTGTGAAAATGAATGTAAAAAGTTAAATAAATAAATTTTTATAAAAAAAATGCTGCTGTAGAATCTAAGACAACTTAAGAGATGAAATCATTGCTAGTAGCAACAGGCTATTAGGGAAGTAATTAAATAGTGTATAAAAATTAAATTGCACTCAGTTCTAAAGAAAAAAAAACTAAAGAAAAAAAGTAGGAGGAAGTTTGAGGAACTTCCCTCCCACAACCTCAAAAAAAAAAATTAAAATGCAAGATCAAACAGTCAGAAAAAAACTATTCAAACTAGTCATGAGGATCTTCATACTGTCAGTGGCATTAGGCCATTATGTAGCTCTCTCTCTCTTTTACAATGTGTGAAGGAAGGAAGCAGAAAAGCTGTGCCACTAATACACTAGAGCTCAAAATTGGCCCCACCATTCTAGGAAACAATTTGCAATTATGTGAGAAAAGTCACCCAGCTGCTCGTAGCCTCTGATCCAGAGCAGCCACTGTGTGGTGGAGCATACGCCCTGAGGAAGTCAAAGAAAGAAAGGTCTCAAAATATCCATAGCCACACTTGTGTGGTCTCCAAAATCTGAAAATAAACCTAGCATTTATTAGTTGACAAGTGGGTAAACAAACTGTGATATATGAATGCAATGAAATGTTATTACATACGAATGTAAGAAATTCAGAGAAGGGAAGACTCATATGAATTGATACAGAGTTAAGAAAGCAACCCGATGGCCATAACGTAGCTGGAAAGGATTCTCAGGTGAAGCAGAACGCTGAATAATATTAACGAACAATCTTGGACCTGGAAAAGAACTGAGGAAGCAGCTGGCAAAAGAGCGACCTTCAGAGTAGCTTGGATTCTGTCATCAGGTCAAGTCAACAAGTATTTATTTATTAAATGCCTACTATGTGCCAGGTACTATGCTAAGTGCCGTGGATAAAAGAAAAGCAAAACCGAGCCTCTCCTCTCAAGGAGTTCCCAGTCTTATGCAGGGGACAACATGCACAAATACATTTAGGTGCCAACAAGATGTATACATGGTAAACTGGAGTTAACTAACTACCTGTGTGGCTTTGGGAAAATCACTGCATGTGTCTGTGACTGTTTCCTTATTAGTAAAATAAGAGCATTAGACTAGAAGATTTCTGAAGTCTCTTCCAACTTTAAATCTATAATACTATGATCTTTCTGGAAGAGAGGCAGAAGACTCCAGATAGAGAATGTCACATATATTGTTAGATGCCATTACTATGCTGGTTTGCTGCTTTTCTTTATTCTAAGTCTATCTGAATACAGAGTGTGGATATACCGAAATGGAAATCCAAAAAGTATCAGTAAAACATTTTTTATTTCAAGAAAAAAAGGAAGAAACTGCATTGCAAAGGAAAAAGTTATCCCTCTTCTTGGCCATGGGAATTTATATAGTACTGGCACAGTATTCTTGGCATGTAGCACAATGTATATGTATTCTTATGTGTAATAAGAAGCACTTAATAAATACTTGTAGAATCAAACAGACCCACTTTGGGACAGGCAAAAAGAGAAATAGCCTGCGGTCAGTTTGATGCTTACCAAGCAGGCTAGTATGGACGAACTTTTGGAAAAAGCTTTGAAAGTTAAGGATTAGTGAGAAAAGTACCAAACTGACTCCGAGCAAGTTTTAAAAGAAATGAATACCTAAAATATCAGGCCTTTTAAGGAAATTATTACTTAAGCTCTTCTAACAAAAGAGTTATTTTTAAAATAAGGTATGAAATATTCACAATAACAAATTTGTAGGGAGGGCTAGAGAAAAGAGGAATATCTGAATAAGGTAAAGTCATTACTTGCTAAGTTTGGCCCAGATGGCTAAGGTACCATGGCAAACTAGTTAGAGAATATCTACGTAAGGCTTCAGGGTCTTTTTGAGGGAAAAAGAAATCTCTAATAAAGGCTGAATTTGCAAACCTAAAGTTATAATGATCATGTCACAATGCCTAAAGGGCCTGGAGAGTAATATAGAGGCATGTTATTCAATCCCGAGGCAGGCTATTAGAACCTCTGCAGAGACGTAGTAGCCAAGATTCTGCCAGTTCAACAAGACCTCAGGGAGTCTTTGTATGTACCAGAGACGCAAGGCAATGAAGGTAGGTGGTCATGTCCAGGGGCTGTAGACCTAAGTGGGACTACATTCATATGCAATCTTCATAGTACTTTCTAACACAACTTTCACTGATTCAAAGTCGTTGATAAAATGAATGTATCCATTTCAAGGAGCAGGAATGGCATATCTGCACCACACATATCAAGAACTAGGGATGAAGGAGTCAGGCTGTTTTTTTTTTTAAGCAGAACTATCAAAATCAATTACATCATGTGAAATGAACTAAAGATAAACATTTCAGATGATCCTGAATTTTACCATACTTGGAAAAAAGGAGATATATGCATTGGTGAAGAAATACTTCAAGTTCAAAATTGAGAAACCTAGAGGAACATCATCGTACACACACACACACACACACAAACACACACACAAACACGCGTGCACACATTTAAATACATATGTATATTATAGCAAGGCCTTCTTAGCCCTTGAGAATTTGGACATTTAAAGAAGAGTGGCAGTAACCTATTCAGGCATTTCTGAGGTGTACATTTAAAACAATTTTTTAAAATCTCCATGTAACACATATAATATGAAATCTCAACAATTAAAAACAAACCAAAAACCCTAGATTGTGCCACTTCATGGTGTACTCTTGCTAAGGCACAAGCTCCTTGGACTAGCACTTTAAGGCCCTCCCCAATCTAGCTTCTACCTACCTTTCCAATCTTATCTCATACTACTCTCTTTCATAAACGTCACATTCCAGCCAGAGTGGAATTCTCATTCTCCTAACTTTTACTTCAGCTTTTCGGCCTTGGTGAATTCCCACAAAACCTTCATGTCTGGAATGCATTCTTTTTCATCTCTTCTTTTCAGAATCCTAGTCATCCTTCAAGGCTTAACCTAAGTGCCATCTGCTCCTTGAAGCCTCTCTCTTATCTCATCGTTGTTATGTTAGTGTTCTCCCTCCCTCTGTCTGTCTCTGTTTCTCTCTCTGTGTCTCTGTCTCTGTCTCTCTCTTTCACACACACACACACACACACACACACACACACACACACACACACACACTTTCCCTTCCCCACTTTCCCTCTGCCCTTCCCTCCCCCTCCAGTACAATGTAAGTTCCCTAAAAGTGGAGGCTGTTTCAGTTTTGGTCTCCACACCATATCGAATGTCCGTCATGTAGTAGGTCTTCAATAATTTTGTTGTTGAAAGTGAACAGTGCAAGAACAATCAGACTAGCCAACAATTAAATGCCTTTTAAAAAAAAAAAAGGTAATTTTTTTCCCTCCTGGTACTAAAACTCCCCCAACCCCCTACCCATTTATTAAATGTTTTAGAGAAAAGTAGAATGTAAAGTGTTTTAGGAAAGAATAGTTTCTATCTTTGTATCCCTAGCATATAGCAATGCTTTAAAAAAATGCTAATAAATATTTGTAAAACTGAAAAAATAAAGCATATTGTTAACGCAGGAAATGAGAAGTGGGAATCGTGGTTGTAGCCCGTCACTCACGGTATTTTATTAAAACTCAAACAAAAGCCGAGGGAGAAAATCTATCTAAACTCCTAAAGACTTTAGAATTTTCCAGCACAGGCAATATCAGTTATCAGAGTAAAGTATTGATTGTCTCATATACTTGGAACGGTCTATTTCAGTTATCTTAATTTTCTGGCTAATTAGGAGTTAACTAGAAAAATCTTCCGACTGCCAACTGAAATGCTAAATTTTTTTCTGAATTACATTGCTTCATATGTCTACCATGAATGGTACACCTATTATATGACATTTTACTGATAACAAGTCCCTTTTTTTATGACAATCCTAAAAGTCTGGTCCTTTAAGTATTATTAGGTGCACTTAAATACAAAGGTTAAAAGGAACATTTGAAAGAGTACTGAGTAACTTGGGTTTGAATTTCCCTTGAGCAGTGTCTTAGTTTACTCATTTGTAAAACAGAGAAGAAAATACTTAGACTCCAAACTTTAAAGTGCTATTATAAACAAGTTATGATTAGTAAGGCTCGGGAAGATTAGAAGGTATCCAATAGAAAAGCAATGAGTTTACAATTGAATTTACCACTTACTGAGAAAGCTGGGATAAGTTATTTTCTATCTCTCCCCCTCAGTTTCCTCTCTGTAAAATGGAGGTATCTGTAGTACTTAGCCCACAACTTTCTTGTGGGCAAGGCAATTCTTAAACTAGAAAGTGATATATAAATACGATGAATTACCATCATTCACAAAGTCTTGTGGCTATTAAATGACAAAGCCAGGCTCAAAATTAGGCCTTCTGACCCCAAGTGCATTGTCTTTTCCAAGCACCAATATTCTCCCTCCTTTAAACTTTCTTGATTGATTTACTGTCATTCCCTAAATTAATTGTCTCCATAGAGACATAGACAAAATAGGAGAAAAACCTAGATATCTACTGAGTCCCAGGAATTCTCTTAAAAATTTTTTTGGTCTTCTTTATTATGAAATCCTTGATGCAAATTTGTTTTTTCAATATAAGATTCTTTCTCCTTAAAGAGGATTGTAGAAATATTCTAGTTAAGTGAGGGTTCTATTCATTTACATTCCAATTATTCACAATTTTACCTTAATACTACAGATAACCATCAGTGAAGAAGTTAGCAGGTTTTATGGTTTTTCATTGGAAATAAGTGCAACCAAATGTAGGAAATGATTAATCTTCCACTCCAAGTAAAGAAAAATATATTTTCAAGTTGTTTCAACTACAGTAAACATTTCCTATAGCAAAATTTTAATAAAACCCTTATTTCAAATTAGAGTTTTCTGCCTTTTCAACACTGTAACTGACAGGATAGTCCAAACATATGTGGTATGGTGATGACAGCTCAAAAGTATTAAAGTAAATTGTCAGTACCTACTACTTATCACACACAGAACTATTTGAAAGGAATGTAAATAGAGAAAATAGCTCAACCATATCCAAATGTCTCAATTAGTTACTATTAAAAGGTTGTCTTTCTACTGTCTATAGTGTTGCTATGTTTATAGCACATCAAAAGTAGAGGTTATAACCACTTTAAAGGAACTTTAATCTTTATTTAGGATGAAGTAGAATGGGTACACCAAGGATAAATTGCTTTTTAAAACACAGATCAGGCATAAATATATGCCTTTTAATACTGGTACCTGAATTTAATGGTAATGAATAAAAGCTTAATAGTATTTGAAATATCTAATTACTGTTGTGGAAGAGTTGTAATAAAGACAGATAATCTGGATTTCCAGATGATAGTGTTCCCAGCTCCTAAAAATTCAGCAACCATGTGGCTATACACAAAGCAACTTTAGCTTTTCTCAACATCCAAAGTTCTACCAACATAAAAATTACTTTCCAGCTAGTTTCTATCAATAATTCTAATATTTGGTGTTTATATTAGGCTATTCCTCTTTAGAGACTCCACATGCTTTTTAGGCAGAACCGAATCCTGCAAATAATTCTCCTTTACTGTATAGATAACAAATACTTTCCACATCAGAGAAGTTCATAACTCACATAAAGTTAGACGGTTGCTAATGAGTCAGAGTAAAACAGTCATTTCACAGTCTACTGCCACATTCATACAAACCACAATGCACTGAAAACACTTCATCAGTATTATATAGTAGTTTATGCTGGCCTTAATTCTTCTTAGACTTACAACTACTTTAAGGCCTATTAGAGCAGGGAGATGATATAGATCACAGTCTGGGGGACTTTAATTACCTTTGCTATCTCCACACCTTGCCAAACAGAAGCAAAAGAAACCCTATTACATAATCGCTTTGCACTCGGACCAAAACATGTCATGGTGAGGTACACTTTTTTTCATGATATGGTATAATTACATTTCCTGTGAGTATGTTGCACACTGGTTTGGGTCTGCCCAATATGCCAAAATTTTAGATGCAGAAAATAGAATAGGGTAATTTTATAACACTGAGCTCACATATATAAGGTGGCACCATACAATTAGGCTGACATATATAGTGACTAATGCAATACCCAAGAGATCAGAGGCATATACAGAGTATATGCAAGAGTAATGAGGAACCAGTCATCCTCAAAAGTATTTAAGTGTTTACTATGAGCCAGGCACTGTCCTAAGTGCTGAAGATACAAAGACAAGCAAAAGCACAGTCCCTGACCTCAAGGAGTTCACATTCTAATGGGGAGGCAAGTACACAGCGATGTACTAAGAAGATACCTACAGGGGAAACCAGAGGCAAATCCACAGGGAAGGTCCTAGTGATGGGAAAAGGGAGTCTTGAGAAAAGGCGACAACTATGAAGTAAGAGTTCTGAAGGTGATGATGACTAACGTGGTTAAAACATTCTCAGGCAAAAAAGTTTCAAGTTTGCAAAGATATAAAATTGTATTTTTTTAAATGAAGTATTTAGTACTTCTAGATCATGTGATAAAAAAAGGACTAGACATTTTCTCTGATTCCCATGGCCTCTCAAAACTGTCCAAAACAGAAATAAGCACTAAAAATAAAACAACTTCAGGTGTCTACATGGTCTAGGACATCCAGAATCTAAAAAAGGACTAAAAATGGCTCTTACAACAAAACCCACCCTCAAACCCCAGTCCTTCCTTCCTTCTTTTATTGCCACAGACACCTTGGATCCAGAATGTGAAAGTTTTCTTGGATTATGACAGAAAACTGGCATCCACAACCCTGTACAACCAGCTCTGCGAAGTTCTGAACTATTAATGCTGGAGTGGACAAACCCATAACACCAATGCAGTAACTCTAGGACCTACTGGTTTCAATATGGATAATATTCTGTCACCAATGTGGCTAAGCTCTGAACTGCCAAGGCCAATGTAAACAGTCCTATGGAATTGGCACAGAAGTTCTATGAACTGCTGATCCATGTCAGAGAACTAAGGATATGGGACAGGATACTAGGAAAGGACAGTGTGTGTGTGTGTGTGTGTGTGTGTGTGTGTGTGTGTGTGTGTGTGTGTGTGTGTGTGTTCTGGGCAACACTCCACTAGGCCCGAGGAAAAGGACAGAGCATCCACTTGGGGCCAGTGCTGACCACCTGAAAGTCACTTAGGGCAGAGATCTTGGTAAGAATATGAGGAGACAATGGACACACAACATGCTGTTCTTGAGTAGTTCAAAAGAGAAATGAGAATTATGAGGGCAGAACAGCAAAAATAATGGATAGAAAAGAAAAACTGGAATCTGTGATGGCAAGCTTTACCAAAGAAACAGAAGTGAAAACAAAATACTGGGAATGTAAATACAAAGAGGTGAAAGACAATTTAGAAGAGAAGAAAAAGCAGTAACGTTAAACGATCACAAGCCTCACCGAAGAATATGATAGGACAAAAAACCTTAATACTGCAATAGAAGGGAGCTGCCCAAAACTTAATAAACAAAGCAGATGAAATACCAATTGAAATAACTCACAGATCACCTCTAGAATAAAAAAAACCCAAGGCTACAAACTCAAGACACACTGGCATTAAATTTAACAATTAAATTGAGAAACAAGCTCTTCAAGTGATCAGGAGAAAGACCGCAAATACAAAAGAAAGGAAATTCAAACAATGCAAGAATATTTTTTGTGCACCAAAAAACAAAACAAAACAAAACACCACAGAAGAGAATGGAAATTTTAATGTATTCCAAAAACAAGCAATGTGGTTCAGGATGCAGCCCAGAGTGATCTATCCTACAAAAATCTAAGTTTTTTGTTGTTCACTCATTTTTCAGACATTTCTGAGTCTTCAGGATTACATTTCGGTTTTCTTGGCAAAGATACTGGAATAGTTTACCCTTTTTTTCTCCAGCTCATCTTCTAGATGAGGAAACTGAGGCAACAGGGTTAAATGAGTTGGCCAGGGTCACACAGATGGTAAGTGTCTGAGGCCAGATCTGAACTCAGGAAGATGAACTTTCCTGTGTCCAAGATTTGCATTCCATCCATTGTGCCACCTAGCTGCTCCAAAGCTTAAATTAAGGATAACCATACATGAGAAAAACAGAGATTATTTGCCTCTCAAACATCCCAAACAAAAGAAATATACAGGAGCAGTAAAAAAAATGCAGTAGTCAAGGACAGCAACAGCAACACAGTGACAGCAGACATACTAATAAGAAATGTCTTTCTAAATATACACAGAGATAGGGTAAAGGCAGAAGTCTGGTGAAGTTAACAGGGAAGAGGCAGGCATGACAACCTGGCAACACACTCCCTATAGGTCAATCAATGGCTTTTATTTTGTTTTGTTTCCAGAGAGATTACATGACAACATGGCAGGGTACAAGAAGTGTGGGGAAGGATGAAGGGGATAGAGAGGAATGTGTGGTGAGCCATGGTCAAATAGTGCTAGCAATATGGAGAATGCTATTGTTTTAGAAAAAGAAGACCCTAAAAGGGAGTGGATACAGAGGTGGGAGAAAGCATTGAAAAGATAGAAAGGAAGGAATTCTTGCTTTGGAGACAGAAGGGCATTCCACTGATGTATGAAGAGAGAAGGGCCCTTGGGTTGAATGTGGTCTAGGGGGTTTGGTACCTGAAAAGTCTTCTCATCCTACCTCATGGGAAAAAAAAGAGAAGTAGGAACTGCTGTGGGCAACTGGAACTAGGGATGTGTGAGAAAATGGACCAAGGTAGGGCTGATTTTGAGGCAAATGAGGGGAAAAGGTAACCAAAGGAGGGTATATAGATCAGTGGTGGGCTGCATGATCAAGGATTTGTGGGGGAGGGGGCCCAACTATGGGGCAGGGTATCTGACATCTGAAATAAGTGGCATTGTTTTGGGAGCACAATGAAAAACAGGAATCATGGATCAACATGTCTATAGGGCAATGGCAGAAATCATCTAGATGGGAGATGCCATACCTTGGAAGCTTGGATTGCATAAGAAATAGAGAGAAAAGAGAGAGACTATAGGGGGTCATGAATGAAAGAACAAAGGTCTTGAGTAGTTATAGAAGATGGACAAGAGTGAGAGAAATCCTTTTTGGAAAGGGAGGCAGAAAATGAAATTTCAAAAACTAATGAAGAGGACTACATGATAGAGAAAAGAGAAAGGAAAAATCTACTTGGCCTAGAAAGAAAAAATGAAAATAGAATTGTATAACCAGATAAAAGCAGGAGAGATAGAGGAACTAATAAACAAAACTGCAAAGGGAAAAGGGTAATAAAAGGGAGGATGGGATTGAGATGAGGGGAAGAGAGCGAATGGGAACAGAGCCACCTTTAAAGACTGAGGTAAAGTTATGTTTATAGTAGAAAAGAGGGAAAATCACAATTTGAAAAAACTCAATATTAGAGATAGAGGAAAACATAAATCCAATTCATAACTTTCAATGAGGTTAGATTAAACAATCCAATAAAATGAAAAAAAAGTAACACGGATAAGAAAACAAAATCCCACAACCTGCTGCTTACAAGAAACATTTGAAAAATATAGATATCCACAAAATAAAACTGAGGGGATGGAAAAAAATTTTTTATTAAGCATGAAGTGAATCCAAAAAAACTAGGAGTTGCAATTATGTATTTGAAGAAAGCAAAAACAGCGAAAAAATAAAATGGGATAGGCTAGGAAACTATATTATACTGAAATCAGACAACAAATCACTATCAGTAATAAACTTGTACACACAAATGCACCCAGATTCAGAAGGGAAATATTACCTGAGCTACAAAAAGACATAGATGGTAACACAATAATGTCAGGAGACTCCGGTATCCCTCTATCAATTTTGCATAAATCTAATCAAAAGATAAAAAAAAGGAAAATATGGAACTAGATAAATTCCTAGAGAAGAGTAGAGCTAAACAGCATATCTTCTAAAAGGGATGGCAAGAGAACATACATATTTCTTCTCAGCACCACATGAAACTTTTATAAAAATTGGTCACATACTAGGGAATGCATATTACAAACAAATGTAAAAATGCAAACTATAAAAGTAGTAGCTGGTTCAAGGACCACAAACAAAAGACACAGAACCATAATTAGACTTAAAAATGAAATTCTAAATAAAGAGTGTGTCAAGGAACAAATCATTGAAACAGTTAATAACTGGTTAAAAGAAAATGATAGTGATGAAACAACATATGAAAATTTCTGGGACACAGCTAAGGTTGCCTCAGGGGGGGAATCATATCCTTAGAAACATACATTAACAAGGTAGAGAAAGAGAGGACTGATGAATTGAAGAGGCATTTTAACAAGTTAGAAAACCAATAAATAAACACAAAACAAGCACAAAAGAGGAGATGTTAAAAAGAGAAGAAGAAAACAGATTAAATTGGAAACAAAAACTCCATAGAAATGATAAAACTAAAAGCTGATTCTCTGAAAAGACATAAAATTTATAAACCCTTATCTAATCTGATTGCAAATGAACTAGATGAAATCACACCAAACCAAGAAGAAATAAAAAATAATCAGAACATGTTATACAAAAGCTAACAAAAAGGCACAGATGAAAATGTTCAAAAAATAGAAAAAGCTCAATCTATCAGAAGATCAGATAGAGATCATAAGTAATCTAATTTTAGAAAAGGAAATATATATAGGTGTAAAGAAATCACCAAAGAAAAAATTCCACTTTCTGATGGGTTTACAGAAGAATTGCGTCAAATGTTTAAACAACAGTTAGTACCCTTTCACTCTCACATTGCTCTCACAAATTAGTATCACAAATTACTCTCAAAAACTGAGAAAGACATCACACTACCAGGAACTTTTTTATGACATAAATGTAATCCTAACAATTAAACTAGGAACATATAAAATAAAGAAAGCAAGCTAAAGGCCAACATCATTAATGAACATTGATTCAAACTTTTAAACACTATTTTGTCAACAGACTATGGCAATTCCTCTAAGAAATCTTTCATTATGAGATTTATAGTGAGATTTACATCAGGCATGCAATTATGGCTCAACATCATGAAAGCAATCAATATGATTAATCAAATAAAAAATCAAAACATCCAAAACCACATGGTCAACGCAGTAGATGCATAAAAACATTTGACAAAGTACAAACCTCTATGCTAAAAAAACCCACAAGATATAGGCATACAGGGACTTCATTTTAATATTATAAAAAGCATTTATGTAAAATCAAAAGCAAGCATCATATGCAACAGGAATGCACTAGAACCTTTTCTAATAAACATGTAATGAAGCAAGGATGCTCACTCTCCCTATTACTACTGGACATTGTTCTGGAAATGCTAACAACAGCAATAAGACAAAAAACAGAAATCAAAGGCATAAAGATAAGCAAAGTGGGGATAAAACTATTTTTACTTGCTAATATGACAGTTCACCTGAAAAACCCTCAGGAATCATCAAAGATATTTAGACAGTTAACAGCTCCAGGAAAGTTGCAGGCTACAAAATAAATATTCAAAAAAAAACAACATTTTTACATATTAACAAAACTTGAGAGGCAATCACAGAAACAGAAATTCCATTCCAAATAATTATAAAATGCATAAAAAATCTGGGGATCATCCTCCTAAAGTACATAAAATCTTTTATGGACTAAATCACAAAGTGTTCCTTAAAGAAATGAAAAACAACTTAAATGGCTAGAAGAATATTCAATATTCATGCCTAGGTTGTGCCAATATAATAAAAATAACAATTCCATGAATTTTACACTTTTAATGCCATAGCAATCAAGTTACCCAAGAGGATACTTTGCAGAGCTTGATAAAATATTGACAAAATTCACTTGGAAAAATAAAGATCTAGAATATCAAGGGAAATGATTAAAAGAAGTAGGGATGACAGAAAAATAGCACTTCCGACCTCAAACTATATTATAAAGCAGCAGTCATCAACACCATCTGGCACTCGTTAAAAAAGAGAAAGGTCAATGGAAGAGACCAGACAAGGGAGAATCAGAAACAATAGACCTTAATAACCCAAAAGGTGATAAAGTGAAAAACAAATCACCTAGAAAACAAATTCCTTATTTGATAATAATTGGAAAGAAACCTGGCAGAAATTATGCTTAGACCAACACCTTACACCATCTTCCACAATGCAGTATAGATAGATATGAGACCTTAATATTAAAGATCATTAAATGAAGCATTTATACTGGCATATTTTTGTTAAAATCTCCAAAAGGTTAATATCCTTGCCAAAAATGATTGATTCTTTCTTCAAGCATGTTTAGTTTCTTTCTTCCTTTAGTGTAATGATCAATAAACCATTTGCAAAAAGCTTAAGGTATAAGGCTAAATGGACATAAACAAAACTGTTACCTATCACTCCAAAAAAAATTATTTTTTTGCTAAAGACAACTGGATCATTAAAATACACACACGTGTGTGTGTATGTGGGCGTGCGTGGGTCTTTTCATAGATTTATCTCTTGGAATATTCTATTAGATTTCTAAAACCCTGAACCAAAGGAATATTTATTCCCTGGTTCCAGATTTAAATGGATCGAACTTGTTACATTCAGAAATAGTGATAAAGGAACAAATGGATCATTTATTATTCAATTCCTATAGCTAATCTACAAAATGATAATTTGAAATGCATTCTGCATATATTACCTATCAGTAGCACATAACCTACTACCTGGTAAAATGCAATTTGTTGCTAGGAAGTAGGAAATCTATTTGCAGGGGGTAATATCATAGGTGGGTTACTAAAAACAGTTATAATTTATTCAGAGGATATTCTTGGCCTTTAAATATAGGTTACTGTGCCTATAAATGTCTATGTGCTATCAGTCAGGCACTATCATAAAACTGGACTCTATTTTACAGAATTCATTAAAAAAAAACAGAACAATTAGGTGCTTTGCTCTCTCATGCTTAGTGGAACCCTGAAGTTTCCAAGACATTTGCCTAGGAGTTCCTAAAACAACAATACCCTCCCTTTAACCATGCCTCCCCAAAAGCCCAACCCAACTTAGTAATGACTGATGGTTTACTTTTTTTGGGAGACATTTTGTTTTAAATAAAATCATTCAGTGAAGTGATCTTTAAAGCAAATTTGTAAGCAAAACCCAGACTTCATCAAAACATCTTGTGGCAATAATGAGGTAGTGCCCTACTGAGCCATAAGATATTTTGAAGTCTCTGAACTATCATATCAGAATGAATTGTAGGTTTAAAGTCTGGCCCTAGAGTCACAAATGTGCTTTCCCCCCATCTTTCCATGGGATGTCCTCTAGTCCCTCTTCCAGTTGGTTCACGTTTATAAGTTAAATTTGGCACAATGCCAATCATCTATTCTTCCTAGATTTTCTTTCCATTTCTTTTGATAATTTCCTATTTCATGTAATAAGTTTTATACTGTTAATCTTTCCCTTATGTCTGTGTTTTAGTCATGTTAAGTCATAGAATGGCTTCAGAAATTTCATCTGTGCTGTCTCTAATTACTGAGTCTTTCTTTTAAATTGTGGTTTTTAATCCTTTAAGAATGTTGGAATCCTTTCCTCCTGGGAAACAAATAATGCTAGGTACTATATTAAAGTTACATAATATTGCACTGCAAGTCAAATTCAGATGTATTTGCTAATGTAATACTAATATTTATTAAAAGCAAAAAAAGGATATAAGAATTAGATGGGAGCTCTTCTGTTACCAGGCAAAATTATTATTTCCATTTTATAGATAATAACAACATAGCTTGTATTTACAAAGTACTTTTACCACAATAACCCTGTGGAATTAACTGGTGTAAATGTTATTCTTTTCATTTCAAAAATGAGGAAAGAGAAGTTAAATGGTTTACATACAGTGAGAGATTATAGTACCAAGTGTACCAAGTCTTGAATCCAAGTCTTCCACCTCTGCATCTAGTACTTTCTGTATTACATAAAAAGCATAAAAAAAGTAGTTTTCCCAAGGGTACAAAGCCAGCAAGTGTCATAAAAGGGACTACAATCCAAGTTTCTTGCCTCTTTCAAATTTAATCAATCCCTCAACAAGCATTTCTTGGGTACCTGATATGTGCTAGGTAACAACACAGGTACAAAAATAGGTGTGAAATAGTCCCTAATAACTAGGAATTTATAGTCTACAGGAGAAGACAATATACACACACTTAAGTATATAGCATACAAGGATATTTTTGGGAGGAAGGATCTAGTGGCTCACAGGATCACTAAAGGCTTCATGTGGAAGGTGGCAATTGAGCTTTGTTATTTTTAATTTTCTAAAAATTTTATTTTCAACTTAAAAAAAAACATTTCCATAACAGTAGAAAAGGAAAAAGATGATTGCATATTAAACTGCAAATCAATTATGTACAACTTGCTATTCTTTTTAGATATTTAATAAAGTTATCATGTAACTTTATTTTTCTTTCTTTCCTCTCCCATCCCTGACCTAGCAATGGCTACCATCAGACATGTACGTGTGTGTGTGTGTGTGTGCGTGTGTGTGTGTGTGAGAGAGAGAGAGAGAGAGAAATCATAAAGGTGTTCTTAAAACAATATTGCTTTTACTATATACAACATTCTCTTGGCTCTGCTCATTTTGCTCTTTGCTATTTCATGCAAGTCTATCCATGTTTTTCTAAGATCATCGAGCTCATCATTTCTTAAAGTACAGTAGTGTTTCATCACATACCACAACTTGTCGAACCATTCCCCAATTGATGGACATCCCTGCAATGTCCAGTTCTTTGTCACCACAAAGAGAGCTGCTATAAAGATTTTACAACATATAGGTTCTTTTCCTTTTTCCCTAATCATCTTTGGAAACAGACCTAGTAGTGATATTTCTGGGTCAAAGAGTATATAGGCAGTTTAATAACTCTTTGGGCATAAGGATTGCTCTCCAAAGTGATTGGACTAATTCACAGCTCCACCAAAAGTAAATTACTGTTCCAGTTTTTCCTCTACTCCTTCAATAATCATCATTTTCCCTTCAATCATTTTAGCTAATCTGATGCATTTAAAATGATATCTCAAAGTTGTTTCAATCTACATTTCTCTAATTAATAATGATTTAGAGCGTTTATCATATGTTTAGAAATTATTTTGATTTCTTCATCAGAAAACTATTGGTTCATATCCTTTTGACCATTTATCAATTGGGGAATTATTCATATTCTTATAAATGTTGCAAAGTTCTTTATATATTTGAGAGATGAAACCTTTATCTGAGAAATTATCTACACACTTTTCCCCCCAGTGTTATGCTTTCCTTCTGCTCTTGGCTACATTTGTTTTATTTGTACAAAACCTTTTAAAATTTAATATAATAAAAATTATCCATTTGACATCTCACCCTGCTCTTTATTTCTTGTTTATTCATAAATTGTTCACCTATCCATTAAGTCTGATGGGTAATAAGTTCCATGTTCTTCAGATTTCCTTGTAATCTCTCATTTTCTATCTAGGTCATGTATCCATTTGGACCTTATCTTGGTAATCTTGGTAAATGGTGTAAGATACTGGTTTACGCCCAATTTCTGCCAGACTGCTTTCAAGCTTTCCCAACAATTTTTACCAAATAATGAATTCTTGTCCCCCAAACATGAAGGAGATGAGGTTTCTAAGAGTCAGAGGGGAAGAAAGAGTGCATTCTAATGCAAAAGCACAGGGATGGAAAAGGAGTACATTTTCCATCCAGCAGCATCCCTTTGAATTTCTCTATCATGCCTTAGAAACCTCTTCTTCCTGGAAAATCACTTCAGCCCTGGAATTCCCACCTCAGAAGGAGCCTCTGCTCCTGGGCATGGTCCCTCCTTCTGACCGCATACCTCCTCACAGAACCTCCAGTTAAGTATAATGTCTAGGCGAGCTATTTCTTCATTTTGCACCAGGCTGGATTCCTTTGGACTTCTCCTTCAAACCCTTGTATCAGGTACCTTTTCCCTCTTCTCCCCTTCTAGCTTTCTTTTACATGTTGACTTCCCTGTTAGAATATAAGCCCTTTGAAGGCAAGCACACTATTTTTTTTTCTTGTATTTGTATTTCCAGAGATTAGCAAAGTATCTGGAACATAGGAAGCATTTAATAAATGCTTGCTCATTGACTGACTACGGGCAACAGTAAGAATGGCCCTACAGCTGGACTACAGGAACATGAAGGGGAATTATATGTAATAACACTGAAAAGGCAGATTGGGGCCATGTTATAAAAGGCTTGAAATGCCAAAAAGAGTTCATATTTAATCCTAGTCATTAAAAAAATCCACTAGGATTTATTGATAATGAGGGTGACAGGGTTATACTTATGATTTAGGAAATTATTCCGACAGTTATATGAAGGATGAAAGAGAATAAGGTAAGATTTGAGGCAAGGAGATAAAACAGAAGGATAATACAGGGAAAAAGTAATGTGGTCTGAATGAGGTGACTGTGTGAATGGAGAGAAAGGCATAGATACAAGATATGATTTAAAGGTAGAAACAACCAAGACTGGGAACTGATAGTGAATGCTAGCAAAGAGTCAAGGATGGCAACAAGATTGAGAACATGTGTGACTGGGAAGAGGGTAGTGCCCTCACCTAAAACCAGGAAGAGGGTAGATTTCAAAAGAAAGATAATAAACTTTGATTTGGACATGCTGAGGTTGAAATGCCCACAGGACTTCAGTTTGAAATATCGAATAACATGATGGTCAAGCATGACTCATACTCAGGACCTGGGAGTGCTTTGTGTAGAGGTCAAAATTAAACCCATGAGAGATGAATAATAAAGACAATAGCATTTAATATTTATATCACGCTTTTAAAAGGAGTGCAAAGTGTTTTACAAACCTTATCTCACTTGATCCTTACAATAACCTTAGGAGGTAAGTACTATTAGTATCCTCATTTTATAGATGAGGAAGCTAAGGTGAAACAGGTTAAATGACATGGTTATAGTAAAAACAAAGTAGTGACAGGATAATGAACTCAGAGCTTCTTTACTCTAAATCTACAGCTCTATCCATTGAGCCACTTAAGTCACCAAGTAAGAAGGCATTGAGGGAAAAGAGAAGGGGACCTAAGGAGAACCTTGGGTTACTCTCCAACGAAGAGGTATGACATAATAAGTGATGATTCAGCAAAACAAACTGAGGCATGATCATAAAAAAGAGAGGAAAACTAAGAGAGAGTAATATCTCTAAACCAAATAACACACAACAAAAACCCTAAGAGAAATATATCCAGAGGGAAAAGTTGGTCAATAGTGTTGAATGAAGCAGATTGGTCAAGAAGCAAGAGCCCCAAGAAAAGGCCATTAAATCTGGCAACTTTGGAGAGGGTCATTTCACTTGACTGAGTTCAAAAGATAAACTGCAGAAGACTAAGGAGTAACTGAAATGAGTGGGTGCAAAGGCAATGAGTACCAGTAGCTTTTCTAGGAATTTGGCTAAGAAAATGAGGAAAGATATACTGGAGAAGATTGTAGAATGAAGTTTATTCCCCCAAAGGATGTGAGAGGTAGGCACGTCTGTAGGTAGCAGGAACAGGAACCAATAGAGAGGGAGAAACTGAAGATTAGAGGGAATATGATTTTAGGAGCAACCTGCAGAAGACTGAAGAGGATGGGATCAGGGGTAAACATGAGGGAGCTGGATTCAACATCCAAAACTGGAGAAAAGGAAAGGATTGGGGTTGGGGTGGAGATTGATGTTAAGAGTTTGTTGAGAGACAGAGAAGGGGAGAAAAAAAGGCTTTTAGCAAATAGAATCCATTTTCTCAGGAAGGAATGAGGTAGGTTCTTTAGCTAAGAAAGGAGAGTGGAAGTGGAGGTAGGTGGTGAATACAGTATAGAGGACTCTGAGAGGAAAGAGAAAGTTTTTAAAAGGCTGAAAACGGCAGTGGGATAAAAACTCAATTACAGATGAGTAAAAGTTCTTCCTTGCTGCAATAAAAACCCAACTGAAATCAGACAACATAAATTTGCAGTAGAACCCAGTCATTTTTATTTTGTGACTTCCTCTAGTTCCATTCAGCAACAGGAGAGAGCCATATGAAGTCTAAATAACAAATAACCACTAATAACTGTTTGAGATAACAGTAAGTTGAAAAGCATTTGGCAGCATCATAGTATTAAAACAGAATTGTATAAGGAAAGAACACTTGGAGAGAATCAGCGGTCACAATCTATAATTCATGTCCAATACCTCATTTCACAAAGTCAGAGTAATTAATTTACTTATTTTTGCCTGTGTGTCTACATATATTAAAAAGAAAATGTTTTCTATCACAAAAAAATGTTTACAAAAAAGTTTTAAAGAGGTACTGCATAAAATACAAATGTTTAATAGTTTTATGTTAATCTACAAAGGACTCAATAAGAACATAAACCAAAGGATGTTATGAATTTATAGGTCGTCTCTACCAACCCTCTCATCTTATAAAGATGAAACCCAGGGAGGTTAATATGACTTATCCAAAGTTCCAAAGTGAGCAGAATAAGAATTTGATCTATTATTCTTTTCCTGGTATCTATCTAATATAATATTTCACCATCCTAAATCAGCAAATTTTCCTGATCCTAGATTGCACATTTCCTAAGTAACAATTGGTTCAAAGTTATACTACTTAACAATGGCTGTTGTGATTTTTGAAGAGTTTTTCATGGCATCTAGCAATGTCTATGCTAACAAGAGAGAGAAGGTAGAGGAAGCTCTTTGATTCTTACTTTTTTTTTCTGTTTTCTCTGCCAAGAAGAATGATCTTTGGGCTGGAAAGGACAAAACAAAAATGGTTAACAGGTAGTTGATACCCTAGATAAGTAAGGAGACAGTAAGAAAGCACTAAATTATCCTTGAATTTGAGCCAGTTGGCCCAGATGAGCTACATCATTGGGTACAGATGGTTAATCCATTTTCAGTGATATTTAGAACACTGTGGGAAATAGGAGAAAACAGGCAGGTCTGGAGAAGGGCAAATCTTCAAAAAAGAGAAAAGAATAGTCGACAAACTTGAGGGCAGTAAGTTGACTATAATTCCTGGGAAAGTTCCAGAACAGTTTATTTAAAACATAGTTAATGGACATCCAGAAAAGAAGCTACTAATTACAAAAAGCCAGCATGGTTTCATAAATAACAAGCTATGCCAGACTAATCTTATTTCCTTTTTTCATGGGGCTATCAGATTGGTTTGTCATGGGGATATTGTACATACAGCTTACCTAGGTTTTAGCAAAGCATTTTATAAAGTTTCTAATAATCTATTCAATTCAGAACTGGATGGTTGGTCAGACTCAAAACGGTTGTTAATGACTCAATGTCAACATGGCAGGAGGTCTACAGAGTAGCGCTCCAGGAATCTGTGCTTGGTTCTGTGATGTTTACCATGTTAATCAATGTGATAGCATGTTTTTCAAATTTGCAGATGACATGAAACTGGAGTGATAGCTAACATGCTGTATAAGAGAATCAAAATCCCAAAAGAGCTTGTCAAGCTAGATCACTGGATTAATTCTAATAATATAAAATTCAAAAAGGATAAATGTAAGGTCTTATACTTGGGTTTAAAAAATCAACTTCGCAGGTAAAAGGTGAGGTAGGCAAAGTTAGATGGCAGGTTTTCAGAAAAATACCTGCGTGTTCTAGTGCCTACAAATGAAATCTGAATCAGAAGTGTGATGTGGCAGCCAAAAAAAAAAAAAACCTAATGCCATTTTTTTGTCTGTGTTTAGAGGAATAGCTTCCAAGAATAAAGAGATGATAGGCCCATTGTGCTCTGTAAAGGTCAGACTACATCTGGAATATCACTGTGTTCAATTATGGGCACCAAAGTGAAGCTAGAGTATCCAAAGGAGGATGAGCAAGATGTTGAAGGGCTTTGAGTCAGTGCCATATGAGGACTGGCTGAAGAAATGGAGATGTTTCCTTAGCACAGGGGAAGACTTAAGGGAATATGATAGCTGTGTTTAATTAAGAATTTGAAGGGCTGGTATGTGGAAAAGGAATTAGACCTCTGGTTGGCCTTAAAGGAAGTGGGAACAATGGATGTAAATTGCAAAGAGACAGATTTAGGGTTGATATCTTGAAAAAACCTCTTAATAATTAGAGGTATCCCAAAGTGCAATGGCTGCCTCTGGAGGCAGTGAGTATCAACTCACATGACGTCTAGAAAGCAGAAGCCAACATGACATTTGTTGGGTATGTTATAGTGGGAATGATTCCTTTTTGAGCATGGGTTAGATTAAATGGTAGCTCTCAGTCAATCAATAAACATTATTAGTCACCTACTATGGTCAAGGCACTGGGCTGGGGATATAAAAAGGAGGGAAAAGATAGTCCTTGTTCTCAAGGAGCTCACAATCTAACAAGGAGAAAACATGTAAGCAAATATATACAAACAGGCTATATGTAGGATAAACAGGAAATAATTAAAAGAGGGAAGGCACTAATATTAAGAGGGTTTGGGAAAGGCTTCCTGTAAAAGATGAGATTTTAGTTGGAACTAGAAGGAAGCCAGGGAAACCAATAGGTGGAGATGAGGAAGAATATTCCAGGCATGGGGTGTCTTGTTTGTAGCATAGCAAGGAGGTCACTAAATTAAAAAGTACATGAGGGGATGTAATGAGGGGATGAGGGGATGTAAGTTGCAAGAATATTGTAAAGGTAAGGGTGGGGCTGGGCTATGAAGGTATTTGAAGTGAAAGAGAGGGTAGCTTTTGTATGTGATCCTCAAGGCCATAGGTAGTCACTGGAATTTACTGAATAAGGGGATGACATGGTCAGACCTGTGCTTCAAGAAAATGACTTAGGTAGCTGAATGAAGGATGGATTAGAATGGGGAAAGACTTGAGGTGGGCAGATCCACCAGCAGGCTACTGTAACAGTCCAAGTATGAAATGATGAGGGTCTGTATCCTACCTATACTGGTGGCAGTATCAAAGGATAAAAGGGGCATATCTGAAGGATGTTGGAAAGATGAAATAGACAAGCCTTGGCAACAGATTGAATGTAGAGGGTGAGAGGGAGTAAGGAGTAGGGATGAAACTCTGGCTGTGAACTCAAGGGACCAGGAACACGGTGTTGCCCTCTATAATAAAAGGGAAGAGAGGCAGGGGAGAAGGTTTAAGGGCAAAGTTGAGTTCAATTTTGAACATGTTAAGTTTAGAGAAGTAGGAGTAGGAAAAGAAGGTCCAGAGCAAAGCACTATGGGACACCAATAGTAAGAGGGTGTGCCCTGGAGCAAAGGAACCTAAGAAGGAGTAGTAAAACAGGTAGGAGAACCAGGAGGGAGTGGTGTTTTGAAAACCTAGAGGAAAAAAAGAGTATCAAGTCAAAGATCAACAGATCAAAAGGCCACTGGATTTGTCAATGAAGAGATCATTGGTGACTTTGGACAGAGCAGTTTCAGTGGAGTGCTGAGCCTGGAAGTCAGATTGTAAGGGGTTAAAAATAAAGTGAGAGAAGTAGGGCTATTGTAGACAGGCTTTAAGAGGAGTTTAGCAACAAAGGGCAGAAGAGACATAGGATGACAGTTAGCAGAGATGGATGAACAAGTGAGAGTTTTTTGAGGAAGAGGAAGATGTGGGCATGTCTGGAGCAGTCTGGCAGAAGCAGTGGACAGGGAAAGACTGAAGGAGAGTGACAGAGTGGGGATGAGAGAGGGGACAATCTGCTGGAGGAGATGGGATGGATAGCTTCTAACATTCCTTCCAAATCCAGAATTCTATGACAGATCCTGTTTAAGTTATCTTTGTTTTTATCTTCGTTTCATTCAGATTAAAAAAAGCTCATGGAAATAAAATTGAGGAGGACTTTCTATATGTCATACTGTTTTGGAAATTAAGCATTAATCATTAAAATGGTTCCTCTTTAGAGTAATAAATTAAGCTTCTGATTATTATCTTTTCTGATTCCAAGGTAACCTTTATATCAGATCCTTTATTTGTACCTTCTGAATGGATCTGGCATTCAAGTTTGGTGATGGGTAAGAAGAGGATAAAGGATAAGTTAATTTTCTGACCCTACTACCCTACTCATTTTGATGCTAGAACCCTCATAACAGTGTAAAAACTATGTTTTGAAAACTGGTAATCATGCTAAATGTGTGCTCACTAATTCAATATTTATGCTGCCATGGAAGTGAGGAAAGAGAGGAACCATGCCAAATACTGACTCTTTTTAAAAGACTATTGGGCCTCACTCTGCCCTGCTCTCTATTTTGAGCTCAGTTTCCCATCTATAACTTGCAATACAATAAAATTCCAGCCTTTATGACAGAAGAGATGATTTTTTGATCAATAGAAGCCAGCAGCCAAGGCATTTGTGGTTTTTCTCTGGAAAGCATTTGCAGCCACAGGCTCAAAGGAGGAAGAAAGAGAGAGGGATTAACTCTCTTCAAGGAAGGTCAAAAACATAATTTAAAAGTGAAGCAAGAGGAGCAGCTGTGTCTGTCAGCCCAATCAAGGTTACCAGCTGGAGAATTTACCAGCAATATGAAAACAATATACACCAGATGTCAAACGATGCAACTGTGAGCAAAACATCTTTGGGCACGATGTTGCACTGTTAGCTCTCTTTACTAGCCAGATTTCATGTTAAATATTAAAGAGTCTTCTCTAGGCCACCACCAGCTGGGAATAACAAGAACACTTCCTCGCAAGGGACTTTATAAATATTACTATACACAACACAATTGACTTTAATGCTGCATTCAATGCCATAAATTTTTGCTTATCTAAAGGTTATTTTGAGTCTGGACTCAACACATAAGGAGTGATAGAAGCTTCAGTGTTCTGCAATTGAGATCTAAGTATTTCATTCAAAGCCCTTCTATATATTCTACTTGGGTCATTAAATGAAGAAGAAAGATTTTTAAAAATGACATTGAGGGATTTTAAGTTGAAAAAAAAAGGGAACTGAAGAATCATAATTTTTTTCAGTTGACTCAAGAAAACAAACTATTGATCTATGAAATGACAGATTCTTTGAGGACAAACTTGTATTTGCCACTGTGCCCAGCACATTGACCAGAGTAGAAGCTCAATGTGTGACTTTTAAATATTAAAGACCATAGTTCATTTGTGTGCAACACTCAAAAGTGTTCGGAAGCTAAGATGATTACTTAATATGAAGAATTCATTTTTTGAAAATTCTCACGTGAATTACTTCTTTATCCCTGATTTCTAAGTTCAGATCTTATAACTGACTATCACAGAATTTAGATTTCCATTTATCAGGAAACAAACTAATTTTTAGTTCACCTCACCAAAAAACCCCAACCCCAAACAACTAACTGCTAATGGGAAGAGGCGCTCTGTTTGGTGAGGGCAGAATAAAGGAGTGGGGATCTCAGTGTTTTTTATAAACGTACTGACTTCTTCAAATACATCTACAACGAAAACAGCACTTAGATATCTACAAGCTCTGATCTCTCAGGAATGTTGCTAGCTAATCATAAAGTGAAAAATCAAAATAAACATTTTCTGATCAGGAACATCCAGTTCATGAGGTCTTTAGATACTTAGTAAGGACAGTTTTATTTGATCAGAATTTGCTTTCTGAGCCTGTTGGAACAATTTCAAAATATAAGAAAGGATTTAAAAATAAAAAAACCCAACTGACCCACTTCAGTGATTCTTAGTTGAAATGTTGCAACACACAGGAATATCATACAACACAACCAATTAAATCTGCAGTGTCTATGGACACAGAAAAACACATGAGAAAATTAAAATGAAGTGATAAGGAATGAAATAACCCTAACTAGAGAATAACATAAACAGAAAGTTAAAAAATGCAAATAAAAAAAAATCACTAAAAAGGGAATTCTAAGTAACTGAAAAACTACTAAAAATAAAAGAGAAAAGGTAATGAAATATCTTTCATCACAGCACAGCAGTGGGAGATGACTATCACAGACTATTATATATGCTGTCAGATATAATAGTAAAGATTTTTACTGTTTTTTTGTCACAAAGGAGTGTTCAGCATGGAAGGAGTGAGTGGGAAATAACTATGAGGCAAAGACAAAAGATATTAATAAAAAACATTTTTAAAAAAATATTATAGTTCAATAAAAATGTTTCCAGTATGAAATTTAAAAGTTTTTAAGGGAAAAGGAATCATAAGAGTATAACACATCCTATCTGTTTGAAAGGAAGTTTGAAAGTTTGAAAGGAAAGAAACATGATATCAAAGAAGTAGCTCTTATGCTTAAAGAAACAGCTATTACGTGTAGCCTTAAGAAAAGAGGGTCAGGCCGGCAAACCTCTCTCAGGTGTTTCTTTAATATCTTTTACTGTTCATCACTGTTCTTCTACAGTCCTACTCCATAAGTAGTGCCAAAGGGAAGCACAGAAGGAATGTACTTGAATCAAGTCAACTTGTTATTACATTTTAATGGTTCTAGATTTTGTAGGTTACAAAGCAATTTCTATGGCTTACCTTGGCTTTGCCATCCTGGGCTGACATATACCCAACACACATGCTCTCAGTTGTATGACTCCACAGAAACTCCACTACCATGAGGAAAGAAAAAACACAAATAAATGCATTCAGATTAAGCATGGAAAATAAATCTTTATATCTTAATAGAAAGTTAAAAATAAATCTTTGCACTTTAATAGAAGAGTTAAAGACAACATTTCCATAACTATTAATGCTCAATACTTTCCATTTGCTCCATGGTTTGAATTAAACTATGCATAAATGTCAAGAATGATTTAATACTTAAAGCTATGTAATACCATTTATTGTGAAATGAAAATTGAATTTCTTCCTTGTCAAATTTTATGATTATTACATATAAGAAATAAAAGCTCTTCTGTTTAGAACCAGCAGTATTTTTGTAAAGTCTTGTAAGTATACAAATTGAGTGAATGTAATGTTCTATGATATAGCTTCTTTAAAAAATAATTTTCTGAGTAAAGTAATATACCAAAATGTGTTTTTTCTAAGGTAAACTAACAAACCTTTAAAGAAAACATCTCTACACCTGTCTTTTAAAAAATGTCAGAAGTCTGTGATGATTAAAATGCATTACTCAACACTGAAGCCGATGAATACTTGGCCATCAGTCTGTTTATATCTATCAGCCAATTAAGCCCAAAGACAAGTATTTGAATTCAGACACAACTTTAGGATCAATGATCCTAAGATTTTGAAGCCTTTGCCAGACATCTGTGGAAGAAAAAACCAGGAGGAAAAAAAAAATTCTCTTTGGTTATGCATCTTACTTCCTCATAATTAATTAATCACCCAATCTGCCAATCTGCTCAACAGACTCTTAACTGAAGGCTGTAAGAAAACACCATCACGCAAGTCAAGCAAGCAAGTTTTTACAGATGGTTTTTCTCCTATACACAAAGTCTTGGATATTCTAAATCTCCTAACAGTCAATGGACTCAACAAGTCTTACTGAATTTCCCTCTCCACCATGACAATGTAATTGTATTTGCGTACAAAATTGACATTTCTTCAAATCCACTTTCATCCTTGTCCCCAAGTAAAAAATGATAATCATTTATAAGTAAACTTAGAAAAATAAAAGAGGAAATAAAATAAGAAAAGAAAAAAATGTTGTGTTTTTTTTTTTTGCTTTGCAGAAAATCCACAAGGTCCTTCAAAATAGCAAACCACTTTGCTAATTTAAAATGCAAGTCAATTTGCAAAAATTGAAATTTATCCCTTAAGATGAGTTACACATGTAAAGGAATCTTCTTGTGATAGTGACTACTTCGTTATAATAATCTTTACAAAACACAGTAGTACTCAGTTATTCAAAGTAATGAGGAAGAAGGTTTGCCAAACTAAATAAAATCTGAATTATGAATTACTTTTAAAGAAACATAATTTTATTACTTTTAGAACAGACAGAAAATCAAATAAAGTGAACAAACTGTCTTTCAGGAACTTTCTTTAATAAGAGAATAATCAACAGATTACATTCCAGTTTTTATTTACAGATGCATGCTTCACAGGTGCCTGGACAAATCTTGTGTTGTTCTAAGTATTTTTAACCCTACTCCTCCATACTCTTACACAGTTAATTTCTATTATGAGAAATAAATTTGCTAAGCAAAGATAAATTTTCAACCAGACCATGTTCAAATGACCACAAATGGTGAATTAACATACCAATTTTTAAAAGTTTATATATATTCATATATTTATTTCTTCTTTTAAAAGGGATCAAGGTACTTTCATGACAAACTTTTCATCTTTGATAAGTGCTAATTTCCACTTTCTACTTAATATCTCAGAAAATGACACTTATTAGTCTTTCTGAAAATGGCTTTGAATTAGTTTAGAATAGTGATAACCCCAAATGATTTACTACCAGAATGAAACTCCTCATCTGAAAACTTGCCTTAGACAACTTTTTCCATTAGAAAACTAGGAAGCAAATAGGAGCATTTAAGACAATTTTTAAAAAGCGGAATAAAATAAAATTCTTTCAAATGTAAAATTTAATTTGCATTAAACTCTAGTTTTCAGTTACTTGAAGAGCCAATCCTTTCATTCAGCTGCTAGGTGGCACTGTAGATAGAGAACCAGGCCTGGAATCAGTAAGACCTGAGTTCAAATTTGAATTCCAACACTTAGTAGCTGTGTGACCCTGGGCAAGTGACAACCTCTGTTTGCCTCAGTTTCCTCATCTGTAAAATGAGAATAAAAATAATGTCTACTTCCTAGTGTTGTGAGAATCAAGTAAGTTAATAATTATAAAGTGTTTAGAACACTGACACTAGTAACTCCTATGTAAATATTATCATTAGTAGTAGCTTTTTAAAAAATGGTAACTATAATACAGCTTTGTATTTGTATGTAAACAATAATACAGTTTAACTCTCAATAATAATTAAAACTCAGATTTTAATAGGAAAAGTGTCATCCTTTACAATTAAAATGTTCCTATGAGACTAAAGCTTTGATTCCTGGTGAATGGGTTAAAATTTCCCATATTCATAAAAAATATGAAGAATTATATGAAAGTGATAGTCAATGTTAATAATTCAGTAGATGGCACTAGTACATTATTTTCATTGTGATCACTGGAACATTTATAATTAAGCTAACATTTGCAAAATAATGTAAAATAAAGCATGGGAAAAACTGTCAATAGCTAACATCAAGATAATTTTTTTAAAAACTGCTCAATATATTTTAACATTAGTTTATGTAAAAAAATAAAAATAAGCTCTCTGCTATATGTACATCCACAACTGACATCAGAATGTCTCATGTCAGATGACTGTGATATGAGGAAAGAAGGAATGGCAATTTATAACTGCAGTGACTGAAACTGTGTGCCACAGAGATGTGCAGAACATGTGCTCTACCAAGATGACAAGCAAATGGGTACTGGGAGGAAAATTAGAATGATTTGTACATAATGTTACAGGCCAGTCTCTTTGCAAAATTGTTAAAGTTACATTAACTGCTTTCAGACTACTGTATTAGCCCCTCAGGGTATTCCTCCTGAGAGGGGTTCTACTTAAGCTGTACTGACAACATACTATGTGTGACAGCCCTCAACTCAAGCTTTGGGGTTTGCCTTCTAGTGGCATTTAAATTGCAACTTCCTCTTCTTATGTTCTAGTTAACTGCTATTCACACATTGCTTTCTCCTTGGATCTCTTTTCTAAGCAAAGAATCTCCCAAACAGTCATCTTAAATTAAGATCAAGCAAGCAAAATTTACTTACTACGGCTACGGTGAAATATTCTGCATGCACATATATTCTATACTTAAGCTAGAAAGAGAAAACTTCTGCCTTTTACTGATTTTTTTAAAAAGCTTGTCCTCCAATTGTTAATAGCTGTCAACAGAAATGAGTCTCTTGACCATTTAAATCCTCTCCACTTGGCCTTACGTGCCAGAATTTCTTTCAAGGAAAATAGGAACATATGATGAGAACCTACTTACAATGGGATGTTGTCAAACTAGCTGGTGCTCCTAAGCCACTGGGTCATAGCATACTATATGCTATTTAGCATAGTGTTTAAATTATTGTTTATTATAAAAACATTTATTTTAAATGTCAGGAATTACAAAATATAAATTTAAAAAATCCTTCTCTTAGAGTTTTTCTCAGAGCTATCTAAAAGAATGATCCTTGGCAAAGTCACTTAACCTTTGCCTGCCTCATTTTCTTCATCTGTAAAATGAGAATACTAAGAGTGAGGATGAAATGAGATACTTGTAAAGCCTTTAACAAACCTCAAAATGCTACATAAATGCTAGAGATTGCTATTATTAATGTGACCGCAAAGGACTCAACAAAAGCCTGTAACAATGCTATACCATTGTGTTATCTTTTCCATCACTACTTTTATATTAATATATTGCCATAAAATTCACATAAAATTCAATTACTGCCAATTCAATTTGATTCAACAAACTTGGTATGCACCAGAAATAAAAAGAAATAAAGGGAATAAGTTCCCACCTTCAGGAAGTTTACGTTCTATTCAGTGGATACAAATACAATAATGCAATTTCAATTATAATCATAATTCAAATACAGATAGAAGGGGCAAAAGTGAAGGAAGAAGAAAGGGAGAGTGAGGAAGTTGGGTGGGGTAAGGAGAGAAAACTAACATTTGTGAGAATTGGGAAGGCTTTATTGAGGAGGCAAACTATGATGAAACATGACTGAAAAGGAACAGAGTACAGAAGTGAAAACTCTTCTCCAAGGCTATGTAGATTTATAGACTTTAAGGGAAGGAAGATGAACAAAGAAAAACGCTGGTCAAATCATACTTTTCATCCAGCTTTATTGTCACAAAAATCTCATGAGGTAGGCAAGACAAATTTTGATAGCTGAGAAAGCTGAGGTTCCCCAAAGTGGCTTAGCACAGCTGTACACTGAGTAAGCGGCAGAGCATCCAACTCCCTGCTCATCTGAGCACTAGTCCAGGATGTGATACGCACCACAAGAGACTGCCTGTAATTTCATTGCACTGAAAACTGCTTGATATGGCAAACAACTGAAATGATGGAGGGTCGGATTTTTTTTAGAATTTGCCATTGTGATAAGATTTTTTATAATTGTATTTTATTAATTTCCAAACAATTTACTGAGCAGCTATCTACAAGAGTGATTTATAGCATCTTTTGATATATGAAAAATTGGCTCTCTAATTTTTGAAAATACCTTCCTATTTTAGAAAATTGTGCTAATAAATATTGTTACTAGTTAAATCAATATTCACAATTCCTATATCACTCGATATTTCAGAGGCCATGAAAGAATGATTTTCAGGGCTGAGATTTTATAGGGATTAATTCTAAGTTCAATGACTGCAGGTGGGTTAATGCATGAGTCATGTTCTACTCCAGAAGAAAGTCAGAATCAAGCTTGGGGTATACATAAGGTGGCTACTTGTAAATAAGTATTAAAATGGAAAATCTAGACCTGGAAAAAGGAAATAAGTTTTTATAAAAGGCCAAATAATTTGAACATAAAGAAAAAGTACTAGAACTCACGTAATTTAAATGCTAAAAGTTCAAATGCTATGTCTATCATTAATTCACTTTACAAATTCGCTTTACAAATCTCACCTTCTGGTATCAGTTTCATCTTTAAAACTGGGAAAAGATCAGTTACTCTTACAGGAATATTGTCAGTCTTAGTAATTAGAAAGTACTGTTGAAACTAAAGAATAAGCACTGCCCCTCCCACACAATGTCACTAGGCCCCTCCCACCTAACAGGTGTCTTTAATTCCATTTGAAAAACAGGCTTCTTATTTTCTTCAGGGAAAACCTGCTTTCTCTACAATAAGACTGAAATCTGGTTTACTCTTATTGAAAAGTCATATTCTGAGAAGGTTTCTATGTTTTCAATTTAAAAAAAAATTAAATGGCCAAATTTTAATGTAGTGTAAATGTAGACTGAATTGCCTAGTCACAACTGCTTAAAAATAGAGGGTACTATGTAATGGAAATAAGTGATATTGCTGGGTGCCACAAGAATATATCTCCTTTGAAGTGCATGTGTTTATAAATGCTCGCCAAATTTTTAATGCCAGTAAAACCAAAAGGCGGTTTGGAATTTTTACTTACAGTAAAATGACCTTTTATCTTTTTAATGTTCCAGGAAGCATCAACTCAACCTAACTTTTTTTTATTTTTAAACCACAGCATGCTTTGGTAACAGCAACAAAAATTAATCATTAGAACAATTGTTCCTCTTCTAAAAAAAGGGGGAAAACCCTACTAGTGTGAAGTTGCAACTGGAAACTGCAGAATTCATTATATTAAATGGGAAATGATAAAGGAATTTAGCATTTTTCAAGTCATATCAAGAAGTAAAAAATCAACAAGGAACATCTACTGACCTCCCTCCTAGGAGGAAATTTTAACTCCCAAAGTTTGATTAACCAAATATAATAAAATATCATCATATGAAATAAATGCAGAATCCTATTTAGATGGAAGAATTTAATATTCATTTAAAAAAAAAAAGTAAAGGCTTTTATCCTGACTTAAAAGCAGTTGTGTTTTCAATCCAGATTTTCACTCAGTGAACATTTCAATTCCTGTTTCTATCACTGGCTTCCAATTAACCATACTGTTGTCTTTGTAGAAGGGCTACTGACAAAGATTCAGTGTATTTCCAATGTATATCTTATTGCCTTATGTCCTTAATGCTTACACATTCTCAGCTTTTGTTTTTCCTATCTGTCAACAATTCATGGAAAACCATGCACCCTGTTTCTCATCATGCTCTGTCTCCCAACAGGGCTGATCCAAACATGGAGCTCCTGCTCACTTCAAAGGGAGTTAGTTCCGTGCTCAGATCAGTTCCACGGGGGCAAATGAATAAGACAAGAAATGGGGCTGTGTTGAGAGATTAGGAATTTATCCCATATAATTATATTTGCATGAACTCTAATTAAATGTATCTAATCACAAGCTTAAAATGAGAGAGAACTCATTATTTTCTTGAATGGAAAGCTCTGTGTGCTTTTGTTTACCTATTTATTAACCATGCTCTGCGCAGTGGCACCAGTAAAGCCCATCTGTAGGGGCCTGGAAAACACATGTGAAGTACACAATGGTACTTCACCAGGTAAAGATAGATTGTTTTTCTCTTAAGAGCTGAGAGAAAATGAATTCTTTTCAGCTGTTTCATTCCATGGGTAGGCATTTGTTTTGTTTTAAGAAAGTGATTCTCCATGCATGCCTTGCCAGCTTTTCATTGCTGTGAGATGGGTGTTGTAACCATGTTCACATCCAAATTGTCCATTTATGAGATCATTTGCAAGTCTCTGTCTTCTGCTCTCTTTTTCAGCTGCTTCTGAACTTTCGTGCCTCTCTTTCCCCTACCCTCCTCATCATTACCCAACATTCAACTCCCAAAACATTGTTGTTTTTTTTTAAAAGGATAGAAGGATAGCATATTCTGTGGCAATATGAACTGGAAATACAGTGGCGATATTTTCTTCTGCTGCTACAGAATTACTAAAGCAAGCTTACACTAGACCTCACCTTAAAAATAATACCAATACCCTTTACTATTTAACATCTGAAGAGGAGTCACATCTTGCAGGCATGCAGGGTTAGGTTCTAAAGTAAGCATATGAAGTAAAAAATCCAAAATTACCCTTCAAAACCATTAAATGAGCCATCATACAGTGCAATATCTTTACATCCATTTTAAGTGAAAGGGTTAGGATATCTTTAAATGAAAGTAGAAATAGAGTGCAAAATTTATTTTTCATTATAACCAGCAAAGCCAGGAAAAGAGGCAGAGACCAAGTTTTTTTTTATTCAAGGAAAACAAAAACAGCTGAAGATAGCTGGCAGAAAAACAGATATTAGGGGGAAATGGTTTTACATTAATGTGATTGTATTCAGCCACAGCATAACTGTTCCTTCTTTCTGGTTCACAGTGAGACAAAAAAGGATATAAGAAGTCAAAAAGAACATAGAAAGGATCTTTTAGCTGTCCACGAATACTAGGAAAGCCAACTAAAGTTGTCACTCACACACCTAACCAGAATGAACGGAGCGTAGATATATGAAGGACTGATTCTAAAATCACCCAGCGAGGCTAAGATGATCACAGAATGGATTCCCATCTCTCATCTCTTGTTCACTCCAGGACATACATTTACTCAGTGGAATGGCAACAGAATCCCTCTCTCTGGTTCTGTCTCTTCCCCTTTTCTTTTATTGTCTTTTCCCCCACCAAGCCATATAGTTGAATTCAGATATGTGAGTATAAGGTGACTCCATTGTACCCACTTTGCATGAGTTGCTACCAAGCTTTATAAAAAGCACCTGAATCTCAGATTCATATCATATTGGGTTCTGATAAAAATGAATTATCCATGACAAATAATCAATTGGTTATATGGACATCTAGGGTTTTCACAAAATTTCCCTAGGCAGGAAAGGAGACTGATTCATGATGTTTTCCCTTTGTATTCTCTAATGCACCTGCACCTCAGGGCTGTTAAGATGGGCTCTTTTTACCTCTCTACCACTGCCACCAGCCCTTGCCTGGCCCAGGAGGATCCTGACTCCTTTTCAAATTCTTTTGACTTTGGTGTGAACATACCCTTTGTTTACCCCCACACAGACCACACATATAAAATGGAATTATGGTTCTGGAGGACAAGGACTGTATCATTTTTTAATCTTTGCCTCCTTCAGTCCTCAGCCCAAAGCCTTGAGCATATGCATAACATATACTTGAAGATGGAGTCTTCAAAAAGGATTTTATTACCAACTAATGGAAATGATACAAAATAAAACTAGTTTACAGAACACAGAACTGACAATTTATAGAGGGCAGAAATCTCTTATCCTGATAGATCTTCATCTTCTCTACAAATGTTTGGCATAGTTGGAATTAAATAATCTGGAGTTAAATAATCCTGTTCCAATGTAAGCTTCCTTGACCTTGACTACCAAATGATTGGCTACCATACTGTCTCAGGAAAAAAAAAGATGCAATGCATCCTTTTTTATAGTTACCTCCAGATAAACTCCTTGTTCTTTTTTGCTTCAGAATTGGCATCCTCTCCTGAGCTTTTCTCAACAATTTCCAGAGTCAGTTCTTCTAGGTGCTATTAGGCCTTCACATTTGCAAAACTCTACCCCATTTCTACAAACTTAGATGCATGAGTAATGGCTTACATCCCCCCAGCAGGGAAATGTTCACCCATATCTCCTGAACTTCACAAGTTTGTAATCCTATACAAACATTACACATTTAATAACAACCCCATAAAATTCCCACCGGCATTAAGAGAAGAGTATTTTCATAACAGAAGGTAAAGGCAAGAAAAAAAGTTCTCTGAATATTGCATGAGGTAAAGGAGAAAGAAAAAAGAAAAACATTCCTTGAGGAGTTTGGGAGTGAGAATGCTAAAAGAGGGGGAAGGGAGCAGCCTTGGATCAGATTTGCTCATTTTGTTCCCCACACTTCTCTGGCAAGGAAGTTTCCCACCTTTTGTTTAGTCACCCTGGTAAATGGTTTCTCTCTCCCCAACCCCCTCCTCTAGTTTCCATAAAATAGCAAGAAAAAGCTGATTCCTCCATCAACACACATTTATTAAGTACCGCATGGGTGCACAGTGCTATGCAACGGGAATGCAAATATAAGAGCAAAATATTTCATTCCCTCAAGAAATTGATGTTCAAAAGGAGTGAGGGTAACATTTACATATATAAGTATGTACAAAAGTATACAAAGCAACTACTAGCATAGTTCCTTATGTGGTGGCAAAGAACTGGAAATTGAGTGGACACCCATCAAGTGGAGAATGACTGAACAAGCTATGGTATACGATTATGATGGAATATTATTCTGCTATAAGAAATGATGAGGGGGATGGTCTCAGAAAAACCTAGGAAGATTTCTATGAGCTGATGCAAAGTGCAATTAGCAGAACAGAATGTGGTACACAGTACAGCAGGACTGTAACAACTATCAATTGCGCAAGACTAGCGATTCCAATAAATACAATGATCCATGACCATTCCAAAGGACTGATCATTAAAAATGCTACCCATCTCCAGAGAGAAAAACGATGAACTCTGAGTGCAGATTGAGGCGTATTTTTCCTACTTTTTTTTTCTAATGTGGCTAATGTGAAAATGTATTTTGTGTAGGATATCATACTTCTTGCTTTCTTAGTGGGGGTGTGTGTGTTCCTCCTTCGTTGCCAACGAAGACCATGCCATCAGAGAAATAATGACATGACTTGCACCTGACTTTGTTTAGCGTGAGGGAGGGCTGTGCAGGTCACCAGCCTCACTTCTCCTCCAGAGTCATCTGAAACCAGTCATCAGGATGACTGGAGATGACCCAGGATGAGGCAATTGGGGTTAAGTGACTTGCCCAAGGTCACACAGCTAATGAGTGTCAAGTGTCTGAGGTGAGATTTGAGAACTCAGGTCCTCCTGACTACTGTACTGATGCTCTATCCATTGTACCACCTAGCTGCCCTCTTAGTGGGTGGGGAAGATGTGGAGGAAGGGAAAGAATCTGGAATGGAAAATTTTTTTAAAAAGCAAGTAAAGGGTGATGTTGGAAGGAAGACCCAAGAAGGTGAGGAGACCAGAAAAAGCTTTAGGCAGAAGGTATCCCTTGAATTAATTTTTGAAAAGATTTTTAAAAAATATATGAGGAGGGAGAACACTCCAGGCATGGGAGACAGCCAGTGCACAGAGGTGAGAGTTGGGAGTATTGTGTGTTAGGAATCACAAGATGGGCACAACTGAATGATGGCAAATACAACGGTTGATGTTTGATCCTCTAGATAACGGGAAACCACTGAAGTTGAGGCAGGATGATGCAGTCAGACTTCTAACTTTTGGAAAATAATTCTGGCATCTATGTAGTATGGACTGGAGTGGGAAAATACTTGAAGCAGAGAACAATTAGGAAGCTATTGATGTTGTCTAGATGAGAGCTGATAATGGCCTGAACTAAGGTAGTTTCTCTTTGGGTGGAGAGGACATGGAGGCAAGAGATGTTTTGGAGATGAAAAAACAAGATTTGGCAACTGGATGCGTTAATGTGAATGAAACTAAGAAATTGAGGGAGATACCATAGTTACAGACCTGGTGATTGGACGGTGACTGGTCCCTCAACAGAAATAGGGAAGTCCATGAGATGGGTATATTTAATGGGAACAGTTCTATTCTTACTGTATTGAGTCTGAGACATCTTTGTGACATCTAGTTCAAAGTATCTAACAGGCAGTTGGTGATGCAGAACTGAATATGAAAAGACTGGGGCTGGATATAGAAAACTGGAAGTCATATAAATAGACAGGATAATTGAACCTATGATCACTGATGAAGTCATTTAGTGAAAGAGCATAGAGAGAGAAGGGCAGAAGGCCCAAGGTGTGATATGGATGATGGTCTAGTAAATGATTATGAGGGGAAAGGAAAAGGGAAGAAAAAGAGAGAGAGTCAGAGAGACAGAGACAGACAGAAAGACTGACTGATAGGAATGGCAAAACAAACAACCTTAGGTTCACCAAATCCAAAATGTGAAGGGTAACAGTAATGTAGCATGCTAAATATAAACCTTAGAATAGCTAGTCTTTGTTAATTGATAGAAAGGGAAGAGCTGTCCTAAAAGTATATCCACATACATGAGTAACCAAAAAATGCAGAAGTGGAGAGGAAAAGATAAACATTCTGCATACTTGGTTCTTGACTTCCTCTGATATTGCCTACTGAGTAACCTACTTTCTGACCTTTGTCATGTATAAAGTAACTATAATGGTTTCCTAAGAAGTCTGTCAAATATTAATAGAAAATTGTCCAGGCTGCTTTTAAAGAAGTCCTACTCTATGTTTTTCACAAGTATAGGTGATTCCATAAAGTGTTGAAACTAACAAGCATATTATGATATTACATGCATTTAAGTAGAAAAGTGCCCCCCCCAAAAGAGCAGGATATAGTACAAAGAATACTGAACATGGAGTCTGGTCATCTGGGGGGTTGGGGGAGGGGGTTGAGTTTTGGCTCCAGTACTTACTGGTTGTGTGCCCACAGACAAGTCACATCTATGAGCATCAGTTTCTTCATCTTATAATAAGAATAATAAAACTTTCAGTATCTGTTAGGGGAGTCAGGCACACAAAAGTAGGAAAAGCAGCATGATTCAGGGGGGAAAAAACCCAGCGATTTTTGAGCATAGGCTCTGAATTCAAATCTCTTCAGCTGTTTACTGTCCATGAGACCTTGGACAAATCTCTTCCCTTTCTGGGTCTCAGTTTCTGAATCTACAAAATGAGGAAGTTGAACTAGATACTCACAGGATTTCTTATAGCTCTAAATCCCTACCCATGTAGGCGATGCCTGCTGATAACCAAGGGGCGAGTGAAGTTCCAGGAGGAGTCATAAAAAACCCTAGCTCATATTGTCTTCTCTTGCTGCTACACTAACTATACTGGATGTCAGAGGACATCGATTTACTTCATAATGAAAGATGAACAAATCAATTCTCAGGACTGAATCTGATGTAGACATAATACCAGACTAACTATTATTTTACTTTCTGGCAGGCAATTGTAGCATTAGAGATCATCCTAAAGGGGTTATATGAATCTTTTGACTCTTTATGACTTATTCAACCTCCATTTATTTTTTTTGGCCATTACTTACTTAAGTGTTCTTATTATTAATTAGTACAACTGACAACGAACTAAACACCAAACACTAAAAAAATCACTTCCTAGCTCTCAAAAATATAAATTTAATGAAGGATGATCACCTTACATATAAATATATTCTAATTGGTGGGAAAAAATAAAATATTTATGAATTACTTTCAGCTCTTATAAAAAAGTGCCATGTAAGTATATAGTGCTATTGTTTTTATACTTCTAAACAACTGAATGACAAAGGTCAACTACAAATGTCACTTCTATTGAGAGAGTTAGGTTAACAGGGTCAATTGACTTGTAGTGTAGTAATAGCTAAGTGGCTCTGTGTATAAAGTGGGGGACTTGAAATCAGGAAGACTCATCTGGCATGAATTCAAATCTGGCCTCAGATACTTACTAGCTGTGTTACTCTGGGCAAGTCACTTAACCCTGCTTGCCTCAGGTTCCTCATTCGTAAAATGAGCTGGAGAAGGAAGTGGCAAACCACTCCAGTATCTCTGCCAAGAAAACCCCAAAGAGGGTCATGAAGAGTCAGAAACCATTGAAATGACACAGCAACAAAATGCAGAGCTCGAGTTCTGAACCCATTGAGCAATGTGATATAATTTAATTCAATTAAACTCACCATCAAGAACTTTTATGTGTAAAATAGTATACTAGTTATAAGAGAAGACGTAGAAATTAATGACAGCTCTTGCCCTCTTGGAGCTTATAATTTATGCTTTAAAATGTATATGCTTATTTCAGACAAATGTAAGTGAAGGGAAATTTTTAAAAAATATTAATGAAGAACAGAAGCCCTATAGAAGATTAATTTTCTAATTTATATAACTTACACTTTTCAGTAAATACACACACACACACATTTACATATCTATGTATGTATACCAAAACAAATATTGTAAACTCACCTAGAAGGGTCTGTTTATCTTGTGAGGAGTCAGGTTCTGCAGAACATCTGCAAGATCGAAGAACTATCACTCCTCCAAGCACACCTTCTTCACTGGCTAGGAAAGGTGAACCTATAGAAAATTGAAAAGCTGATTATTTTTCAATTGATAGTCTTTTCACTCCTTGCCCCTCCAATGTTTTGTTTTAACTTTGTTTACTAAGAGAGAAACAACAGCCAAGAAAGAGAAGTATTTTCTGATAACTACTGTTTTCTGTTACAAGGCAACTTTGTATGGACTGCTTAGGCAAACTTGGGCCCACTTACTGTCTGTCTGGCAATGACAGTATTAGGCTCTGCCAAGAAGGCTTAAGTGAGAGGCTGAGTGTGCATTACTGGGTTTAGAATGGAAATGGAAACACAATGAGATAAAAGGACATAAAAAGAAATATATAAAAAAGAAACAGAATGATTCCTTTTGATCATGTCTTAAGGATCACTTATTACTCTTTATATATTGTCAAAATCATACCACCAAAAGCTCTGATTTACGACCTTAGGTTTAATTTTAAACAAACTATTACAAATACAAAAAATGTTCCCAATACCTTGCTTGAATAAGGGAGAAATTATGTTCCTAATTTTGAGAGCCTGTTGGAAATGGATGGACTTCCTTGAGATCTCACACACTGAACCACTGTGGTCATTTCACAAGCATTATATTTAAGACCATATTTTTCTTTGCCAAGGACATCTCCTTAGAACATTTGGTATAGATGATGAGGAAAACAAATAAAAAATAAAAAGAACTACAACTGCATATAGTAATAAAATTGTACTCTAGTATAATATAGACTATGACTAATTCACAAACCAGCAAATATTAATATAATTACTAAATTTCAACAACCATTTTTCAAATAATCAAAATTATAAAATACATTAAGTATTAAAATTATATCATAGACACTTTAATCCTTCATTGATGATGCAAAAAGTGTTGCCAAAACATCCTATAATGCTTCAAGAATATTACTTTGAGTGATAATAGTTATTTTATTGGAGGTATGTCAAAAAGCAAATAACAAAGAGTTCAGATTAATGGAAGGAAAGATAAAATAGCGAATGTTTTCATGAAGAATTTTCCCATTATATACATTAAATAACCTCATTCTAAAAATAATTAATATTTCTTAGTTTTTCAGAAATAAAGTGATTTCATTAAAACAAAACAAAAGCTAGAATAAAATGAATTAAAAGCAAATAAACCTACTCAATAAATTTTCCCAGTTTGTTCATATAGTTATAGAAAAGAATGCATACACAAAGAGGTAGCATGGCACAGAGGAGAGATGGCTCGCCTCATATCAAAGAACATCAAGGGACACTGGGGAAATCACATAACCTCTCAATGCTCTAGGCCAGCTGTGTCAAACTCAGATAAAAATAGGATCCTTGCAGGCTGCACATTGATGGGGAAAACTGCTCATTACCATTATCTATGTTCTAGTATTATTCTTTATTTTACTAAACACTTTCCAATTACATTTTAATCCAATTTGGCTGCAGTCAGGAGTGTTACAGGTGTCTTGCAGCCAGAGTGTAAGAGGTGAGTTGGACAACTCTGCTCTAGACAACACTCTAAGATGGGGATTCTTTTTTTTTTTTAATTTATTTATTTAACTTTTTACATTCATTTTCACAAAATTTTGGGTTCCAAATTTTCTCCCCTTTTATCCCCTCCCCCCACCCCAATAAACCAAGCAATCTAATTTTCCCTTTCACCAATCTGCCCTCTCTTCTATCATCCCTCCCTTCTCTTGTCCCCATCTTCTCTTTTGTCCTGTAGGGCCAGATGACTTTCTATTCCCCATTACCTGTATTTCTTATTTCCTAGTAGCAACAACAATACTCAACAGTTGTTCCTAAAACTTTGAGTTCCAAATTCTCCCCATCCCTCCCTCCCTACCCATTCCCTTTGGGAAGGCAGGCAATTCAATATAGGCCCTGTGTAGTTTTGCAAATGACTTCGATAATAGTCGTGTTGTATAAGACTAACTGTATTTCCCTCCATCCTATCCTGCCCCCCATTATTTCTATTCTGTCTTTTGATCCTGTCCCTCCACAAGAGTGTTGACTTCTAATTGCTCCCTCCTCCCTTTGCCCTCCCTTCCATCATCCCCCGCACCCTGCTTATCTCCTTCTCCCCCACTTTCCTGCATTGTAAGATAGGTTTTCATACCAAAATGAGTGTGCATTTTATTCCTTCCTTTAGTCGAATGTGATGAGGGTAAACTTCATGTTTTTTTCTCAGCTCTCTTCTTTTTCCCTCCACTAAAAAGTCTCCTGCTTGCCTCTTGAATGAGATATAATTTACCCCATTCCATTTCACCCTCTTTCCTCCCCCCACATTTCTCTCTCACCATTTACCTTAATTTCTTTTAAGATATGATCCCATCCTATTCAATTCACTCTGTGATCTGTCTCTGTATGTGTGTGCATGTGTGTATGTGTGTGCATGCATGCATGTACATGTGTGTGTATGTGTATGTCTGTGTGTGTGATCCCACCAACTACCCAGATACTGAAAAGTTTTAAGAGTTACAAATATTGTCTTTCCATGTAGGAATGTAAACAGTTCACTTTTGGTAAGTCCCTTCTGACTTCTCTTTGCAGTTTACTTTTTCATGCTTCTTCTCATTCTTGTGCTTGAAAGTCAAATTTTCTTTTCAGCTCTGGTCTTTTCATCAAGAATGCTTGAAAGTCCTCTGTTTCATTGAAAGACCATATTTTCCCCTGGAGTATTACACTCAGTTTGCTGGGTAGGTGGTTCTTGGTTTGAGTCCTAGTTCCTTTGACTTCTGGAATATCCTATTCCACACCCTTCAATCCCTTAATGTAGAAGCTGCTACATCTTGAGTTATCCTGATTTTATTTCCACAATACTGGAATTGTTTCTTTCTAGTTGCTTGCAAGATTTTCTCCTTGACCTGGGAATTCTGGATTTTGGCCACAATGTTCCTAGGAGTTTCTCTTTTTGGATCTCTTTCAGGTGGTGATCGATAGATTCTTTCAATACTTATTTTGCCCTCTGGTTCTAGAATATCAGGACAGTTTTCCTCGATAATTTCATGGAAGATGATGTCTAGGCTCTTTTTTTGATCATGACTTTCAGGTAGTCCCATAATTTTTAAATTGTCTCTCCTGGATCTATTTTCCAGGTCAGTTGTTTTTCCAATGAGATATTTCACATTTTCTTCCATGTTTTCATTCTTTTGGTTTTGTTTGGTGATTTCTTGGTTTCTTGTAAAGTCATTAGACTCCATCTGTTCCATTCTAATCTTGAGAGAACTATTCTCTTCAGTGAGCTTTTGAACCTCTTTTTCCATTTGGCTCATTCTGCTTTTGAAGCATTCTTCTCCTCATTGGCTTTTTGAACCTCTTTTGCCAATTGAGTGAGCCTATTTTTCAAGGTGTTATTTTCTTCAGCATTTTTTGGGGTCTCCTTTAGCAAGGTATTGACCCGTTTTTCATGCTTTTCTTGCATCTCTCTTCGCAGTTTTTCCTCCACCTGTCTAACTTGATTTTCAAAATCCTTTTTGAGCTCTTCCATGGCCTGAGCCCACCGGACATCCCCCTGGGATGTCTGGGATACAGAGGCCCCACCCTCCACGTCTTTCCCTGATGGTAAGAATCCTTCCTCGTCATCAGAATTGAAAGGCGGGAACATCTGAACCCCATCAAAGTAGCTTTCTATAGTCTTATTTTTCTTCCCTTTTCTGGGCATTTTCCCAGCCAGTTACTTGACTTCTGAGATTCCTGTCCACCCCCGCCTAGATCCACCCAGCTAGTGCTTGGGGTCTGAGATTCAAATGGGCTTTCCACGGCAGGCGCAGCTGCTATTCAATGTGAGCTTAAGTTCTGGTGCTCAGGTGGGGGCAGGGCCACCTCCCAGGCTCAGTTCCCTCAGGGGTTTTATGCAGAGACCTGAACTTCTGCCTGCTGCTGCCTGCTGTCCCGGGCCGCAGCCGCTGCCTCTGCCGCTGCCCCGCCGCTGCCTCTGCCTATCCCTCTGCTACTTCCTCCCAAGGGGGCCGGAGCCACGGAGACACCCCACTCCCCTCTCGGCCAGTCCGGAAGTCTCTCTCACTGACCTGTAGCGTCTGTGGGCGGAGGGACCTTCCCGGCCGCCAGAGGTTCCGTCCCTGAAGCCTCCTCGAATCTGCTCCTCTGGGGCCTCGCGGCCAGGGCAGCACAGGGGTGGGCTCCGCTTTCCGGAGAGCGACGGACCCTGGGGATGGCTCTCCAGGGCTCTCTGGAACGGAAATCTTTTCCCCTATGTTTCTGTGTGCCTTGCAGTGATCCAGAATTTGTGGGGAGTTCTTCTTGCAGGAAATATATGGGCTGTGGGTTTGGAGCTAGCATACGTGAGTCTTTCTACTCCGCCATCGTGGCTCCACCCCCTAAGATGGGGATTCTTATCTTGGAGTCTTTGACTTTTTTAAGAAAATTATTTTTATAACTGTATTTTAATATAATTAGTTCTTTTTGTAATCCGATGCATTTTATTTTATGTATACAAACTATTATTTTGAGAAGGGCTCCATAAGCTTCCTAAGATCACCAAAGGGCACTCAAACAGTTAAGAACTCCTTCCCTAAGTGCAGAGAAGGTTATCAGCCTGTGTGTGTAGGAGGAGTTCCCTCACCCTGATGTTCCCTGTACCAATGAAATCACAAGTTCATTCCTTAACCTTATATAAAACACACACATACACACACACACGTGTGTGTAATTCAAAGGATCATTTGCCATAGGAAAAAATGTTGGAATAATTCATCTATAAATATTTCTATAACTAAAGTCTGACTATGGTACCTTAACTCAATGCATAAATTGTTTTAAAAAAATTTTGCAAATTTTCAAACAGAAACACTGGGAACAGTGTGCTGAAATTTATTTATTATATGCCCAAACTTTTAATAATATTAGCTATACCATTTTTCTTTCTTTAAATTAAATTTTGCTTTATTTTCAGTTCCAAATTCTTATTTCCTCTACTACTACTTCTACCCATTGAGAAGGAACGAGAAACAAAACCCAAATATGTATTCATACAAAACAAATTTCCACACTAAGGAAGGAAGGAAAGAAAGAAGGAACAAAGGAAGGAAGGAAGGAAAAGAGACAAAGAAGATGCTATGCTTCATATCACCTTTGTAGGAAAGTGGACGATATGTTTCATAATCAGTCCTTTGGTACTGTGATTGGTCATTATATTGATCAAAATTACCAAGTCTTTCAAAATTGATTATTCTTACAATATTGCTGTTACTTTATAAACTGTTCCTCTGGTTCTGCACACTTCACTTTGTATCAGTTCACACAAGTCTTCTTAGAGTTCCTACAGAACATTCATATAACATGTGATTTAAACATGAAGGATGGCATCATAAACAAATTAGTGGACATGGAAGAAATTACCTGTAAGATCTATGGATAAGGGAAGACTTCATGACCAGACAAGATAGAGAGGTTCACAGGAGATAAAATGGATAATTTTGATTATATAAAATTTAAAAGTTTTTGCACACAAAAATCCCCTCAATATAGCTAAAATTAGAAGAGCAGAAAATTAGGGGGAAATCTAAGATCACCATTCATATTCATATAACATTCATATAACATAACTTCTCAAGTCATTTCCCAGTAGATGAGCATCCTCTCAGTTTCTAATTCTTTTACACACATGGGTCCTTTTCCTATTTCTTTGAGGGAGTAACAGTATTGCTGAGTCAAAGGACATGTGTAGATTAATAGCTCTTTAGGGAATAGTTCAAAATTTTTTCCAGAATGGTTGGATGAATTCATGGCTCTGACAATAATATTTCAGTATATCTAGTTTCCCAAAGTGTTTCTCCTCCCCCAAGCCCCACATTTGTCATTTTCCTTTTTTGTCATCTTATGCAATCTACAGGTAATGAGGTAATATCTCACAGTTAATTTAATTAGCATTAAGACCATTTTTATATGGCTATTAATATTGGCTGTTTTTTCATGTTGGATGTCTTCCTCTGAAAATGCCTATTCATATGCTTTGAACATTTATCATTCTGGGGATGGTTCTTTTTCTTATAAATCTAACTAGGTTGTGTGTGCATGCGTACGTATGCGTGCATGCGTGTGTGTGTGTGTGTGTATTAGAAATGACAACTCTGTCAGAGAAACTTACTACAAAGATTTCCCTCCAGTATTTTGCTCTTCTAATTTTAACTATATTGAGGGGGGTCTTTGTGTGCAAAAACTTCTAAATTTTATATAATCAAAATTGTCCATTTTATCTCCTGTGAACCTCTGTATCTTCTCTGGTCATGAAGTCTTCCCTTATCCATAGACCTTACAGGTAATTTCTTCCATGTCCACTAATTTGTTTATGATGCCATCCTTTATGTTTAAATCACATACCTGTTTTGTGCTTTTCTTGGGATACAGTGTGAGATATTGGTCTATATCTAGTTTATTCCAGACTACTTTCTAGTCTTCCCAAGTTTTTGTTAAATAGTGAGTTCTTACCCGTATAGCTGGGATCTTTGGGTTGATCAAAAACTGGGCACTTATTTGCTTTTGTATTCTCTGTACATGGCATAGATTACTGAACACTAGTTGCCAGCATAACACAAGTTTTGACAATTTTCTACCAAATTAGAAAGGCTTCAAGTATGAGTTTAGTAACAGATTATATGCCTTTCCCACAAGGACCAGACTAGTTGGTTGAGAAACAGTCAGAGCAAAGTTCAGAGGGGTTTAGACTTATTCTCCAGTCAATTTTTCAACTACAGTTCTTTTTCCTCAAATAATAACCCTTCAAATATTTAAAGATAATTATCATTTCCAGTCTAAGTCTATCTCTGAGATAAATATCCTCAATTCATTCACCTGATTCTCTCCCCAACTAGTTTCCAATTCCTTTGCCTTTCTAGTCCTCCTGTCTCTGAAACAAACAAACCCTGAATATCACAATTCAGGAAATAATAGAAGGAAACTGCCCATAATCCAAATACTGAAAACAAAGCATTAGGTGAAAGAATCTATAGATTGTGTAAAGCAACAAACAAATCTATGAGTCAAAAATCAAGCCTTCAGTTGAATTTATCTTATATGACAATAAATAACAATTTCTGCAGGGAACCAAGAAAAAGTCCTTCAAAATATAAAGGAAATTCAAATATACAAGGTTGTTCTGCATCCATGAGACACCAGAGAAGGGAATAGAACAATATAAGGAATGGAACGATTCCCTTAGAAGAAGGGGAATCAGAGCTCCTTGGAGGCAAATAGTATCCTGAAGGTTAGAAAGACATGGAACCAGAGATGAAATTAAATGGTAATCAATTACAGGACACCCTCTACTGCAAAAAGCAAAGGAACTTGTGATTCAATCCAAATGACATACTCAGCAAATGTGAGCCTAATCATGATGTTCAATAAAAGAGAAGCATTTGTGACATTTTTGCACACCAACACACACACACACACACACACACACACCAAAAATGAGAAGACTATCTGACTTGCCAGCACCCTCAAACAGAAACATAAGAAAAGTAATACAATAAAGAATACGCAATAAATCATCTCATCTTAAGAGGTTATTATTATTATTATTACAAATAGAAGGACTGGCCTAAGGTGATTAAAAAAAAAAGAGGGATCCAATCCAATCAACATTTATTAAGCACCTACTATGTCCCAGGCACTATGCTAGGTGCTGAGTTAACAATTTATAAAAAAAAGAAAAACAGTTCCTGCCCTCAAGGAATTTACAATCTAAAGAGAGAGACAACACACAGAAGGAAGGTAGGAGGGGTCCAAGAGGGCCATCTTCTTCTGTGGAGTTGAAACCAGGCAGGGTAGAAATGCAAAGAACAATGAGTGGAGTTCAGTTTCTGTCCTCTACAAAGGACGACACTGGAAGGAGTTTGGTACTTCACTGTCTAGCCTTCCATTCAGAGGGGAGAGGAGGAAGTTAATGGATGTAACGTCAATCACAACTTGAGTTAGCAGCATGGTGGTGAATTCAGAAGTGATTAACTTATTCTGAGATGGACAACTTGTTCCATGGAGTTGAAACCAGTCAGAGTAGCAGATGCAAAGTGGAGTGGGGTCATTAAGAAATTTTTTTTAGAGTAAAGGGATAAAACTATACTATGAAATAGTAATCACCAAAAGCATGTAGTGCTGATTAAAAAAATAGAAAAATAGATTAATGGAACAAACCAGGTAAGGGAGAATGAGAAGTAATGGAACACAATAGACCAAAGTTCTATTAACTATAAACTAAAAATATAAGTTAACTATGAAAAAACTTCTTATTTGATAAGTACTTCAGGGAACACTAAAAAGTAGTGTGGCAGAAATTAGGCTTAGACCAATATCTAATATCACACTTGACAATAAATTAAAAATAGATGTGGAGGCTGAATATTATAGTATTAAATAATAGCATTAAAAAATGGAAAACAAGCAAATCATCTACTTTTCAAAACTATGGATAGATGAATTCTTAATTTAAAAAAAGGGAAGGATAGTGACAATTATCATAAGTAAAATAGTTGTTTTTGATATCATGAAACTGAAAAGCTTTTGGTTCAACAAAATGAACAGATTTAAGATAAGAAAGAAAACAATTTTTGTGTGGGAAAATCCTTGTACTAAATATCTCTGATAATGGTTTGATATGCAACATATATAGACATATATGTAACAATATATGTAGACAACATATATAGACAAGTAATAGAAATGCATGAGACCAACTCATTTTTCAGTCAAGAAGTGGTCAAAGGACATGAACAAACACTACTCAAAGAGAAGAATTACAATCTATTTCCAACCATGTAAAAAATTTTCCAAATCGTAAATAAGACAAATGCACATCTAAATAATTCTGAAGTTTCACTTCACACCTAGTATGTAGGCAAAGTTGACAAAAAATGGGAATAATCAGAGTTGGTTGTAGAGGGTCAGACATACTAATGCACTGTTTGGCTGGAGCTGTGAATCGATACAAAAAATGTCAATCCCTTTGTCCCACAGATTGCACTGCTAGACATATACCTGAAGGAGTCATTGACTTCCCCTTAATTCCTCCTCCAAAAGAAAAGGTTTTATAGCAGCACTTTTTGTATTAGCACAGAACTTGAAAGAAAATAGATGTCCATAGTAAAATAAATTGTGATAGATACACATAATGGAATATTATTGTGGGGTAAAAATGATAAACAGAGTGAGCATAGAAAGGTTTACATGAAGTAATGCAAAGTGAAGTAAGCATAGAAAGGAAAGTAATTTATACAATGACAAAATGTACATGGAGAAAACAACAAAACAATTAAAACATAATATTTCAAAAGTATATGGTTCCCAACAAAAGACATGACAAGACAACTATCCCATCTGGTGTACCAAGGCTAAGGCAATGGGAACACACCCGCCAGAGTGCAGGCAATAAGAGGGTGCGTTAGTCATTAAAAAAAAAAATAAGTCACTATTACATTCAACATGAAAGTTAATTCCAAGAACTCTCAGTTATATATAGTCACTGTGCCAACTGAGGATTAAGCAGTACTTAATTCTGAGAATAGGGGGCGGAGCCAAGATGGTGGAGTAGAAGGATGCAAATTTACGAGCTCCGAAAACACAGCCCATAGAATTAATGTAAAAAGAGACCCCCATAACTTCTGGACCACTGAAAGGTGTACAGAAACAGAGTGGAAGAGATTTCCGTTCCAGAGAGCCCTGGAGAGCCGTCCCCAGGGTCCGTCGCGCCCCGGAAAGCGGACCCTACCCCAGCGCTGCCCTGGCCATGGCCCCAGAGAAGCTGACCCGAGCAGGCTTCAGGGACGGAAGCTCCGGCAGCCGGGAAAGTCCCTCTGCCCACAGAAGCTACAGGTCAGTGAGAGAGACGGCTGGCCGAGGGGAGCGGGGTGACTCCGTGACTCGGGCCTCCTTGGGAGGAAGCTGCGGCGGCAGAGACGGGGGCAGGAAGCGGCGGAGGCAGAGGCGGGGGCGGCGGTGGAGGCAGCGGCGGCTGTGGCCTGGGACTCCCCCAGCAGCAGGCAGGATCTTCATAACTGATAGTCTCTGCATAAACAACCTGAGGGAGCTGAGCCTGGGAGACGGCCCTGCCCCACCCCGCTCTATTACTGAAGGCCTCTGCATAAAGCCCCTGAGGGAACTGAGCCTGGGAGGCGCCCCCCCCACCCGCTCCGTTCCTTAAAGTCTCTGCATAAAGCCCCTGAGGAAGCCGAGCCTGGGAGGCGGCCCTGCCCCCACCCCAACACCAGAACTAAAGGTCACATTGATTAGCAGCTGGGCGGCATGGAAAGCACATTTGAATCTCAGACCCCAAGCACTAGCTGGGTGGATCTAGGCGGGGGTGGACAGGAATCTCAGAAATCAAGTAACTGGCTGGGAAAATGCCTAGAAAAGGGAAAAAAAATAAGACTATAGAGAGTTTTTTCCAACAAATGCAAATGATCCCGACATTTGGACCTGATGACAAGGACATATTCTTGCCATCAGGGAAAGACGTGGAGGGCAGGGCCTCTGTATCCCAGACATCCAAGGTGGATGTCTGGGGGGCTCAGGCCTTGGAAGAGCTCAAAAAGGATTTTGAAAAGCAAGTTAGACAGGTGGAGGAAAAACTGGGAAGAGAAATGAGAGAGATGCAAGAAAAGCATGAAAAACGGGTCAATACCTTGCTAAAGGAGACCCCAAAAAATGCTGAAGAAAATAACACCTTGAAAAATAGGCTCACTCAATTGGCAAAAGAGGTTCAAAAAGCCAATGAGGAGAAGAATGCTTTCAAAAGCAGAATGAGCCAAATGGAAAAAGAGGTTCAAAAGCTCACTGAAGAGAATAGTTCTCTCAAAATTAGAATGGAACAGATGGAGTCTAATGACTTTATGAGAAACCAAGAAATCACAAAACAAAACCAAAAGAATGAAAACATGGAAGAGAATGTGAAATATCTCATGGGAAAAACAACTGACCTGGAGAATAGATCCAGGAGAGACAATTTAAAAATTATGGGACTACCTGAAAGTCATGATCAAAAAAAGAGCCTAGATATCATCTTCCATGAAATTATCAAGGAAAACTGCCCTGACATTCTACAACCAGAGGGCAAAATAAGTATTGAAAGAATCCATCGATCACCACCTGAAAGAGATCCAAAAAGAGAAACTCCCAGGAACATTGTGGCCAAATTCCAGAACTCCCAGGTCAAGGAGAAAATATTACAAGCAGCTAGAAAGAAACAATTCCAGTATTGTGGAAATAAAATCAGGATAACTCAAGATCTAGCAGCTTCTACATTAAGGGATCAAAGGGCGTGGAATAGGATATTCCAGAAGTCAAAGGAACTAGGACTCAAACCAAGAATCACCTACCCAGCTAAACTGAGTATAATACTTCAGGGGAAAATATGGTCTTTCAATGAAACAGAGGACTTTCAAGCATTCTTGATGAAAAGACCAGAGCTGAAAAGAAAATTTGACTTTCCAACACAAGAATGAGAAGCATGAAAAAGTAAACAGCAAAGAGAAGTCAGAAGGGACTTACCAAAGGTGAACTGTTTACATTCCTACATGGAAAGATAATATTTGTAACTCTTAAAACTTTTCAGTATCTGGGTAGTTGGTGGGACCACACACACACATGTACATGCATGCACGCACACACACATACACACATGCACACACATACAGAGAGCACAGAGTGAAATGAATAGGATGGGTCCATATCTTAAAAGAAATTAGGGTAAATGATGAGAGAGAAATGTAGTGGGAGGAAAGAGGGTGAAATGGAATGGGGTAATTATATGTCATTTAAGAGGCAAGTAGTAGACTTTTTAGTGGAGGGAAAAAGAGGAGAGCTGAGGGAAAAAAAAAAACAAAAACAAGAAGTTTACCCTCATCACACTTGACTAAAGGAAGGAATAAAATACACACTCATTTTGGTATGAAAACCTATCTTACAGTATAGGAAAGTGGGGGAGAAGGAGATAAGCAAGGGGGGGGATGATGGAAGGGAGGGCAAAGGGAGGAGGGAGCAATTTGAAGTCAACACTTGGGGAGGGACAGGATCAAAACACAGAAGAGAAACAATGAGGGGCAGGGCAGGATGGAGGGTAATTCAGTTAGTCTTACACAACACGACTATCAGGGAAGTCATTTGCAAAATTACACAGATATGGCCTATATTGAATTGCCTGCCTTCCCAAAGGGAATGGGTGGGGAGGGAGGGATGGGGAGAATTTGGAACTCAAAGTTTTAGGAACAACTGTATAGTATTGTTGTTGCTACTAGGAAAGAAGACATACAGTTAATGAGGAATAGAAAGTCATCTGGCCCTACAGGAGAAAAGAGAACATAGAGACAAGAGAAGGGAGGGATGACAGAAGAGAGGGCAGATCGGAGATAGGGAAAATTAGATTGCTTGGGGTATTGGGGTGGGGGGAGGGGAGAAAAGGGGAGAAAATTTAAAACCCAAAATTTTGTGAAAATGAATGTAAAAAGTTAAATAAATAGATAAATAAATAAATGAATAAATAAATAAAAGAAATTCTTACAAATGATGTGGGAAAAGAGGGGTTCGAAAAAAAAAATTTTTGAGAATAAATTCAGAGTCCTCTGCACTCACGTTAGGCAGAGTTCACATCTCACTTCAATGTTCTATCCACTTTACCACCTCGCTGCCAAGGTGGAGATTTGAAGCAAAAAGAAGAGAGCAAGGAAGCAACTGCAATTATTTAGACAACAGATAAGGAGGACTGGAATAGGGGTAGTGGTAGTTGGAACTAAGCAAAGGAAATAGATTTAATAGATTTTATAGAATTAGAATCAAGAATTTCTCAGCCAAGACTGACTTTTGTGAAGGAAGAGTGATAACTCCTAGTTCAGCTATAAAGAGTCCTGCTGATTGGTAACAGGCTCACCTTGGACCTACCTTTCACTAACGTCCATTCTCTTGCAAACAATCTTTTTCCATTTTAGTAGTTTAATTACTTCCACCTATAATTTTGGAATGCATAGAGTAACCACAAGTATTAACAAATAATAAACTTGGTAATGCTGCATAAGCCAAGAAACCAGTTACTCCTTTCTTGGCAAAAATGTTTCCTCCTTGACTTTTAAGAACTTATCAAATTATCTCATTGGTTTAGCCACATGTAGAGCAGTCACTATAACAAGTACTTCATCTTCCTTGTGTTATATTTAGCAGTGAATTTTAATCATTTAAATGTACTTTTGAGAGGTGCTTCATTCTTTACTATGAAAAAGTGACAGTAATCTTGAATATTACTTTTGTCTTACAAGTATTAAATAGGCTCCCAGTAAAAAAATGGACATGGAGAACTGATCCCAGGTAGGTTATGGTCCTTATTAGGAAATTTGGAGAAAAGAGAAAAATAAAAGTTTTCTACATAGAATATATTGTCCTTAACTTTGAGGGAACAAAAGGTATAGCTCAAATACAAAAACAAGGTAATAATTTGTATTGCTCTGTAGAAAAAAGAACCACCCTAAAAAGATATTGCTAATACAACATAATCAATTCAAAATTCTTTGTTTATTGACAACAAAATCCTCTAGCCTTCCTCCTAACTCACTTAGGAGTCCTGGAATTACAGCGCTAATAACAATCTTCTCTCACTTCCTAAAACTTCATCCAAATGTGTAAGAACAATAATATATTAGGGACATGAGTGGGCAAAAAAGTCATACCATTCATCTCATAATGCCATGCTATTACAATCCTTTTATCAGTTAACTCAAGAATTAGCCATGTAAATGAACAGAGACCAGGCATTGAAGTCAAGGGTAGCTAGGAACACAGGGCGTGGAGTCAGGAAGATTCATCTTCCTAGGTTCAAATCCAGCCTTAGATATGTACTGGCTGTATGACCCTGAACAAGTCACTTAACCCTATTTGCCTCAGTTTTCTCATCTGTAAAGTGAGCTGTAGAAGGAAATACAGTATTTCTGTCAACAAAACCCCAAATAGGATCACAAAGAGTCAGAAACAACTGGAAAACATTAACTGAAATCAGAAATACCAAGGATCAACCCCTGCCTCTAGCGCATACCGGTTATGTGACCATGGGTGCCTTCCTTAACCTCTCTTAGTGCCCAAGGCAATTCTTTAAGTCTGTAAGCTAAAGATGAGTAGCTGATCTGCATTCTTGTAGGGAAATTTTCACATTAGAACTTCTCTCTATAAAAACGAACCCAGATTTGAATTTTTAAAAAATTTCCAATTAACTCCAGGGGTTATAACGCATATATGCACACATATTATATGGTATACAATGCAGGTATATATTTTTATAGCAACCATACTGACTCTGGAAGAGCAACTTTGCCAGTCTACCCTTTCCCTCATTTCCCAACCCACAGGCAGTGAATCATCCTTCAGTCCAGAAAGATAAAGAGGAGGTAAAATAGCACTTGGGAATTATTAATTAAATTCTACCTTTCTCTATAAAATGTCTCTCCTGCATACCCTACCCAAGCTCCTGCCTTTCTAATTACTGTGGAATTATGGTCCTAATAAAAACTCCCTCACCCTTTTGATATCCTCTTATGTCATAACTCTCAACCTCTCCAATTCCTTGAGCAGAGCCATCTCTACCTACCCCTTGACTAGGTTTGTCCTTTTCTTATATCATGTGGAATCCCTGTCCTATTGTAAACAGACACCTATAGAGGCAAACTCCCTCAACATTTCTCTGACTTTTAACTGAAGGCTAGTCTACACAATGATATCCTACCCACTTGTGGAGTCACCAGATAGAATCATCTCTTTTCCTGCCTACTGCTATCAAAGTTCTGGTCTTTGTCCCTTGAAAAATATATCTATTGATACATCTATTCCCACAGCTTCAAGTATCACCTCTATACAATGAATCCCAAATTTATATCTCTAACTTTATCCTTTCTTCCAAGTTCTAGATCCACATTTTCAAATACAGGAAGGACATATCTACTTGGTGAAGCCCAAACTTCACATTTAACATATTCAAAAACAAATTTCTGAACTTTTTTTAAAAATCAAAACTTGTTCCTCTTTCTGATTTACTCATTTTTGCTAGTAGTTATCAACATTAACTCAATCACTTCAGCCCATTATCAGATTCTTCCCTCTTCCTCACCACACATCATTTCTCTCAACTGTGGGGAAAAAGAGAAATGCCATTCTATAGAATTGGAGCAGACTCCTCACTTCCAAGGAAGAGAAAGGCTCTTCCATCGTCTCCATCCCGATCGTCTGCTGTGGGGGAAAGGGAACAATACCATTTCTTCAGGTTACAGCATTTTTTTCATGTACAACTGCCTAACTCTGCCCTGAAGCCAAACCCTTATGGATAATGAAAAATTATTTGACTTCATTCTTCCATGATTAACAAACTTCTCCCTGCCACACCCACTAGAAGGGGAGTATCCGTGACTCTGAATCAGTGCTGTTGTTATGTGCATCCTATCCTCTGTCTTTCACTGTCTGATGCCTTAACTCCATTCCCTTCAACTCAAGCCCTTCAAAGTCCGATTGTAAAGCTACCTATACCTTCCACTATGCTCTCTGGAATGCCTGTTTGATAGGCAACAAACTTATTCTCATCATAATTCTTTTCCTTTCCCATGCCTTTCCATTTTCTGACTCTCACAGAGACCTGGTTCCTTCCAGCTGACACAATCTCCATGGATTCCTGCATTCCCCTCCAAATCACTAGTGGAGATGGAAGATTTGCTTCCACTGTTACTTTCAGATTCACCTTCTCACCCATCATTCAATAACCTCTCCTCCATTGAGTTCCACTCAATCTGTATCTACCACTCAATCAAAATTCTAGTGGGCATAGGTAGGAATTTACCAGGTCATTCTCCTTTTTACAATAAATTCAGTGCCTATTTCAGTCTTTCTTCAACTCCTACCTTCATATTAAGGGATTTTGACACACATACTGATATTCCCTCAAACATCCTGATCTCAGTTTCTCAACTTAACTAATTTCACATGACCTACAGGGATGTCTCACTTCTTTTCCTCTTTTCTACTTAATTCTTTCTATCTTGACTTCTGTCACATTTCCATCAAAACTATTCTCTCCAAAGTTAATAAAGATCTCTTAATTGTCAAATCCAATGGCCTTTTCTCAATTCTCATCTTTCCTGACCTCTCTGTAGCCTTTAATCCTGTCAATCACCCTCTTCTTCAGGTACTCTGTTTTCTTGGCACTGATTATATTGATTTACATCCTGCCAATCAGATCACTCCTTAGTCTCTTTTACTGGATCCTCATCCAGATCACACTTTTAAGCACAGGTGTCCCACAGGGCCCTCTTCTGTTTGGCTTCTGTACTACTTTACTTAGTGATCTCATCAGCTCCCATGCATTTAATTATTATTTCTATGCTGATGATTATCAGATTTATTTGTCTAGCCCTAAACTGTCTCTGGAGCTCCAGTCTCCCATCTCCAAATGCCTATCAGACATCTCAAAGTGGATGTCTCAGAGACACTAACATATACAAAACTTAATTCCCAAATCCTCCTCCTTTATGACTTCCCTATTATGGTCGAAGCTACCAATGTTCTTCCATATCACACAGGCACAAAGTCTTAGGTACCATTCTCAACTCCTCAATCTCTCATCCATAGTGTCCAATCAGTTGCCAAGGCCTGTTGATTTTACTCTTGCAACATCTCCTGCACATGCCTGTCTCTCCTCTGGCATTGCCATCATCCTGATGCAGTCCCCCATTCCTTAATGCTTGGATTGCTGAAATAATCTCCTGGTTGTTCTCTGTGTCACAATTCTCTCCTCCCTCCAGTTGACCCTTCATTCATCTGTCAAAGTGATCTTCCTAAAGTCTAGGTCTGATCAAGTGTCCCCACCCCATACTCAATAAGTTCTTGTGACTCTCTATCACCTCCAGACTCAACTACAAAATCCTTTGTTTGGTATTCAAAACCCTTTATAACCTGGCCCCACACACACACACACACATTTCCAGTCTTCTTACATCTTATAATCTTCCCTCTCCCATGTACTCTGAGATCTTGTGATACCAACCTTCTTGATGCTCAAACAAGAAACCTCACTTCCCATATCCAGGCAATTTTCACTGTCCCCAGGCCTGGAATGTTCTCCCTTCTCATCTTTGCCTCCAGGTTTCCCTGACTTCCTTCAAGTCCCACTTAAAATCCAAATTTTCACAGGAAATCTTTCCCTAACCCCCATAATTCTAGTTCCTTTTCTCTGAGACTATTCCCAGTTTATCCTGTATAAATCTTGTTGATTTGTAGTTATTTTCACATTTCCTCCATTAGACCATGAGCTTCTTGAGAGCAGGGACTTCCTTTGTCTCTCTTTCTATTTCTGGTGCTTAGTACAGTACCTGGCATGTAGTAGGACCTTCATAAATAAACTGAAGTCTGGAGCAGACTTGAAAAGACGCTGGGCCTGGATTCAGAGACACTATGGTTCAAGTCTCAGGTTAGTGGTGAGTGTGAGTACTTGAATGAGTCATTAAAAATATCTTAGCCTTAGTTTCTTCATTGCAAAATGAGGATAATATCTGGATTATTGGGTAGTTGTGGGGATCAAATACATCATGGACATAAAGCACCTTATTAATTTTTATAGGATCATGAGCTCATAAGATAATGACCTAAAGTAGGGCAGCAAGGTGGTGCCATGGTGCACAGAGCACTGCGTCTAGAATCAGGAAGACCTGAATTCAAATATGACTTCAGACTCTGGATAAGTGAATTCATCTCTGTTTGCCTCAGTTTCCTCATCTGTCAAATGAGGATAATAATAGCACCTATCTTCCACAGCTACCATGAAGAGCAAATGAAAGGATAATTCCATAGCAGTTAGCTTGGCACACAGTAAACATACTATATAAATGTTAATTATCATCATCATCATCATTATCATAGCTGGAAGGGACCTTAAAAGTCATCTAATTAAACCTCATTTTACAAATGAAGAAACTGAGGCCCAGGGAAGTTAAATGCCTTACCAAGATCACAGAGGCAAAACATCAGCAGTGGAATTTGCACTTTCCACAAATCAACCTCAGTCACAGACAAATAACATTGTTGATCTTGTCATCATCTAAAAGGGTTCCACTTCCATGTTCATGAACTCTGAAATTCTTTATCTTGTATTTTATAATTCCACTTCCTCCTCCACTGTTCAACCCTATTTTTCGTAGAGACTTTCAATTCCTCCACCTCTCAGTTCTTTACCATGCCGTCAATCTGTCACTAGGTATATTCTCCTTTTTTTCTATTTCAGTTCTTTGATGAACTCCACACCACCTTACCTTTGAGTCCCTTGCACTGCCACCATCCAGACATGTGATACTAAACAGAAGTGTAGAAAATCACACAATTGACTGGGTTTGCTACAAATTTACATCGCAAAATCTGAAATTAGGCACTGCAGCAAGGCAATACATTTATATTGTCTAAACAATTCACTATTTTACTTACCACAGCAACTATTCCATATTGTTTTTTTTCCTCTCCTCCAGCCTCCCAGGGCATCACTGCCACCACCACCCTCTCAACTAAGGACCTTGAATTCTATACTTCAAAGAAAAACGTGAGGCAATTCTCTGGGAGCTCCTTCTTTCCTCCTCAATATCTTCTCCTTCACCTCGGTCTCATGTGAAGAACTGGTCCTTTCCTTGCCAAGGTAGATGCCTCCATACACACCTGTGATGCCACTCTATCCTGTCCTCAATGACAGATTACCTCCTCTCTCATCCCTCCTCTATCACTCATCTTCATTCTTTCACTATCTACTAGCTGCTTCCCTGTTGCCTACAACAGGTCCATGTGTCCACATCCTTGAAAAACTCTCACCTGTTCTGTTCTTCCATGCTGGTTATCAACCTATACCTCTTCTTCCTTTAGTTGCTAAACTTGAGAAAACCATCAACAATCAATGCCTCTGCTTCATTTCCTTTTATTCTCTTTTATGCTCTCTGTATTCTGGCTTTTGACTTCATCATTCAATCAAACCTGCTCTCTCTAAAGGTACCAAGGATCTCTTAGTGGTGAAATGTAATGGCCTTTCCTCAGTCCTCAGCCTTCTTGACCTGTCCGCAGTGGTTGGTCACCCTCTTTTCCTACATAACTCTTCCTTCTAGATTGTTTTTATGCTCCTCTCGAGGCTCTTTCCTATTTAACTGCTTCTTTTCAGTCTCCTTTCCTATATCTCTACCCAGGTCACGCCCACTATCACGTTCCTTCTAAGTCTTCTCTATTTCAGACAAAATATCCTCAGTTCCTTTAACTGATGGCTTGGACTTCAGGGCTTTCAAGTCCTTTTCTGGATGCTCTGTAGCTCGGCCTTGGATTTCCCACACTGACAACAGTATTCAGGATGTATCTTGAATAATGCACAATACAACAGAAGTATCAGCGCCCTGTTCATGGAAGCTGTACCTCTCTTAACGCAATCCCAAATTTGCATCCTTTTGGCTTTTATTTCACACCTAAGACTCGTCCTGAACTTGCAGTACACTAAGGTCCTCAGAAAATTTTCTGACAAATTTCTCTCTAGCTATGTCTCTCCTCAATCCTGTACTTGTTCAATTCATTTTTGAACAAGCATATGACTCATTTAGTATTATTAGATTTAGCACAATGATTTAGCCTATCAGGATAGTTTAGGATTCCTATTAGGTTATTATAGGTGTGTGTCAAATATAATCCATATAATATAGGTGTGTGTGAAATTTGATAACGAAACAATCTATATCCTTTTCCAAGTTACTGATTTAAAAAAATAATAATAGCACAAGGCCAAGTGCAGACTCCTGCGGTACTTCACTAGAGACTTCTTTCTAAACTGGTAATAAGCTATTAATGACAACTCTGAGTGTGGCCAATTAATCCACTTCAAATATATTTCACTACACTATCACCTAACCCACATCTTTCCGTTTTTCCTTCAAGAACATCAGAATACTTGATAAAATGCTTCCATAAAATCTCATTGTTGGTCTCAGTCATGTCCAACTCTTTGTGACTCTATGTATGGTTTTCTTGGCAGGTAGTGGAATGGTTTGTCATTTCCTTCTCCAACTCATTTTACATATGAGGAAACTGAGGAAACAAGATTAAGTGACTTGCCCAGGGTCACAAAGCTAGTAAGTGTCTAAAGTTGGATTTGAACTCAAGTCTTACTGACTTCAGGCATGGTGCTCTATCCACTGTTTCACCTAGCTGCCCAAAACCTAGTTAAACCATATCTATAACATTCTGATAATTTATTACTTTGGCAACTGTCAAAAAATAAAATGAGGTTATAATCTAGTATGAATGTTCTTGCTAAAGAACTTGCCGCTCTACATTTTACAATACTGTCTCATAATTGATAAGTGATTGAGGAGAAACCATGTATTCTATTATGTATGGGCATAAACACACACCTAAGGGGCAGCTAAGTGGTACACTGGATAGTGGTGTACTGGCCCTGAAGTCAGACTGGGCAAGTCACTTAAACCCAGTTTGCTTCAATTATACATCTGTAAAACTGAGACATTTTGGAGAAGAAAATGAGTTTATTATATTTGCAAACGGGGTCACAGAGTCAGACACAACTAAACAGCAACAATAAGCATATACACAGAGATATATGCACACTCTTCTAGAATGAAGGGGAGTATTTCTGAGAGCATGAAGTAAGTGCCACATTACCATGTTTCCACATCAGAAATACAGGAATAAATTTTAAGCTCACAAAGCACTGGCTATCATGTTTGGCACATAGTAACTGTTCAAAATATTTTATGTATATACATGTTTACAAGTTATATATGCGAAGATACATGCACATAAACACATGTACCAATATTCAGATACATAAACACAGCAATATATCCATACACATATATGCATGATTATATACATACATACCCCCAATATGTACATATGCACTCACATATTCATGTATGTATGCACATACACATACATAATACCTTGAGCACTTCCTTAATATATGCCAAACACTATGATCTCTCCTTCACTGTCTAGGTGAAAGTCAACCCTTTCACTCCTATATAGAAAGAGCAAGCCATCACATTCTAGTTCAGATTTCTACTACTAAAGTACAAGTGAACTCTCTTTCCAAAATACTGACATCTGACAATCATCTTTCCGTGTGTGTGTGTGTGTGTGTGTGTGTGTGTGTGTGTAGGAAGAGAAGAAAGAGAGAGGGTGAGAGACCACGTCATCAAGTAAGTTAGAATACAATTGAAGACACAAAATTTAAATGTAAAAAAAAAAATCCCTGAAGAAAAATATAAGTCTGTAACATATAGAAAGGAGAGATCACTGTGAGTATTTAAGGAAGGTTTCATGTAGGACCTAGTACTTGGCCGTTGAAGGATAGATAGAAATTTGAACAAGAATAAAAGGACAGATTGTTGAGATTGCGGAGCATAGTGGACAGACATGTTGTTTTTCCATACACAACTATGAAAGGAGCAGATTTTTAGCCAGCCAGTAAAGGAAAGATCACACTGCTTGGTATATATTAATTTAATACTTCTTATACTATTACTAAGGTGGATTACAGAAAGAACAGATACCGGACAAATGGAACTAGTTCAAATGAAATTGCCCTAAGGCTAAAGAATATCACGGAAACTCATTGAAAATAGGAAAGAGAAAGGTTTTGCAGGGAACAGTTAAAAAAAAAAGGAGAAAATGACAAAAGACCAACAATAACTAAAGAGGCCGAGGCACATTAACAGATCCCATGAGAGAAGATCAGAAGGCAACAAGAAACCACCAAAACCCACCATGTGGCCACTTCATCCAGGGCAGAAAAACCTGATCAGTACACCAATCGGATACTGAGCCACTCCTTAGACGCTGAAATCCACGAGGGCAGGCACCGTGCCTCTGTAGATTCTGTCTAACCTAGTGCCTAGAATAAGTGCTCTGAATATAGGAGTGGTTAACAGCTGCTGATTAAGCTGAGGAAAGATAGGGCAATAGCAACATAAAAAACAAAACACAGAAACAGCTCAGAAAGGATAGTGTGCTAAACAGCCTAAAACAAGGAGACACGGGAAGGAGCAGCTTTAAAAGGTGGAAGCATGAGATAATGGCCTCAAAGTCAGAAAGACCAGCGTTCAAGTCTAGCCTGGAGACATGCTGCCTGTGTGACTCTGGGCAGTACCTTAAGTAAATTTCAAAAGACTTTCAGGTACAGAGAAGCTGCTTGTCTGAAAGTGCAAAGGGGTTTTCAATGGGAGATACTTATTCCAAAAAGAGTCACAAGTCAGATAGAAGTAACTCCAACAAGTTTACAAAGTACATTCCTCACTAACCTCATATGAAGTGAAATACAAAGGAGCACAGGCAATGTTAAGTACTATCCCACTCTTGTCAGAGGAAGAAAGGCATAAAGCACCGCAGGCACCTCCCTGAAAGCAGACAGCCAGTAAGGAGCAGGACTTGTAACTCCCAGGAGAGGCCTCCCTCCACCATGTGATGCTGCTGGTACTAGAGAAAGGGGAAGTTAAGATTCAGCAATAGCCTAGACAAAGAAAGGACATATGAACAAGAAGTTGGAGACACCTCCAAAATTCCATGCTTGAGAGGCAGATAAAAGGATCCTTTCAATCCCGAAAGGTTTAAAGGGCAGCAACTGGAAGGTCTTTGCATTAATCGGGTCCAGGAGGGAATTACTGAGAGTGAAACAGAAGAATGTGTTTGCAGAATTTTTTCTTCCATTTTCTGATCACGAAGATGAACAAGGAGAATTTCCGGGTTATGTTGCTGGTTTGGCAGCAAAGAGGCCTTGCTAAGAGCAGGCCTGTGGATCAGGAGGATCTCCAGAAGCAACAGCAGTAAGAGGGAATCAGTGACGGCAGGAATGGAGAGGGCAGCTGGCAGGAGGGGATACGAAAGCCAGACTTGACATAGAAGAAGGGAATCACAGGCTGTTAGAACTCCTTGTGGGTGTTCTAAGTTTGTTTCTTGTTCTTCGATTTGAGTCTGAGTGCCATTCATATTCTTATTTGTTTCTAAAATAATTGTTTTGGTTGAAAATACTCCTTGGTTGCCAACAGGTAACTTGATTTAAATATTCTTATAAGTGCACCAAATTCAGATGCTTCCAAGAGAACCTTCAGTGGGGACATGGGCCGTATAGAAATTACATTCTTGCTAGGCCTCCAAGATTGAACTTGGGCCTCCTATAACTCTCATGGCAATTAAGGACAGATTGAGTTCATTCTTGGAGACTTATGTACCATATCTCTAAAGGCATCATGTCTCCACCTAGAGTTTCCTCTGGGAACATCGCCATTTGGTTGTTTAGTTTGCCCCACACCATCCCTAAGAGAGTAACAAAACATACCACATCATACACAATCCTTCTCCTCTACAATATTTTCACACAGATAAAAGCAGGCTAAATGAAAATCAAATGCACGGCTGATTAAGCAGCAAGTCATGGAAGAGCAACAAGCAGCCTGAGGAGGGTGGTAGAGAGCCAGGGGCTCCACCAATTCTACCTTTGGAGGATGGGCTGGGGAGAGGGGAGGGAATCGCTACTAATTATACACTTACCTATAAGCTAGGTCTTTGTTTCACTCATTTACCTCCTCCCAGGCTTGCTTTCCTGAGTCACCTTTGATGAAGTAGTGGGAAAGCATAATGAGTACCATGACACAGTGGCTACCATGGGGGCGCCCCAGTGCCTCTGGTGGCCTGGGATGTCACCCCGGCATTCACACTGGGAGGTAGTGGCCCTGGGGATTTACAGGCCCGCTTTTCCTTCACTACAGTGAGGCAGCTAAGATCAAGGTCTGTGCTACTCCCAATAGAGGTCAGTTTTAATCTTAGGGAAACTATGGTAAACCATTTCCTGTGGAATTCCCTCCCCAGTTCCCAAATTTCTAGACACTCCTAGTCCACCAGGACCTTATTTATATCTGGAATTCCCTCCCTGTCCTAATCCCAAGACTTTACTTTGTTAACCTCAGGGTACTGGGCAAGATCTATTTTTCTGCTCTGTCAGTCCCTACTAAATAAAGAACCGGAAGGTTTGTTTTTCCCACTCTGTGGAATCTGAGCTTCCCTGTTTAATTCAATGATGCATTTTTTTGGTCTTGTACACATGGCTAAATGACTCGGCCATAAGTAACTCTTAATATTTCTAGTAAAGCTAGTTATGAGGATCTTCTCAAAAACTGCCCAATATACAAAATGGCTACACAAAGAATCTCAAAATTAAATTTTCACAGTAAATCTATGAAAAAAAACAATGTAACATGGCAATGAAAACATGTACCCATCAACGTTGAAATACTTATAGGATCTAATCAAGGGAAAAAGGAACCAGAGGTATCTAAAGAGAACAAATTAATTATTTAAAGAGAGTTACTGCAACAATTATTTTATTTTTCATTGGCTTAGTCATAATGGCAGTAGTGACAGCTCTAAAAAAAGATAGTTGGTGAGAACAGGGGAAAAAATGAAAATGCACATACTGTAGAGTGAAACTGACAATTCAACCACAGCTAGATCTATAATTTGGACATCCATGACCACATTCAGTTTTGTGTCCATGACCACACTAGATGAGAATGTGAGGATAAAATGTGAAAACATGCGCCTCTTAGGGAAAACACCTGTTACTCAGGTAAATAAAAAGAGAAAAGAAGGGTGGAAGTGGGGGGAGGGTATCCAAAGGGATAGCTTTGGGAAACAAACCTATTTTAAACTATTTAAACTATAACTTTTTGCATTTGGAAATAACTTCTATTTTCCACTTTAAAATTATTAAATTGTGTATTAAAAGCTTTCATTATCTTACTTCAGCTTTATAACAACTCTAAAAAATATATAATATAAATATTATCTCCATCTTATACATGAAGTAAAAGGCTTGGAGAAGGTTAATTGGCCTGTCCAAAGTCATAAGGCTGCAAGTAGAAGGCCTAGGAAGAACCATTCTATAACATTTGCAGATTTATAGAAATAAATTATTATTTTTCTACAAAGAAGAAGTCATGTTTTCATAGTTGTATGGAAATTCACAATTGCTCAGGTTATGCATGGTAGATAAGCTGTGCAACAGATAATGAAACTTCACCATACATTTTCAGAATTGTGGCAAAATAAGGTATATCTTGGACTGGTATAGAGAAAGGAGAAGGAAAAAGATAATTGCCAAAGTAAATGACCTTGTTATCATGGAAAGAATGAAAGGGTCTCATTGGAAATGTGATTCTCAAACTTGAGCCCTTATTATGGTTCTGTATTAGGACTCAATTGCATCAACTTATTTCAAAAGCTTTTTTTTTTTAACCTAAATAAGAACTATTAAATTTCTACTACACATTTCATATACAGAAAAACAACTATCTTATAACCTATGAAGGTCTCCACCAGTATAAGAAACCTTTCACACATTGTGGAGAGAAGGAAAATGTTAAAGTTATAAAGAGTACCCTATCAAAATCATTTTTAAAAAGCAGGAAAAAAAAACCTGAGCATATTTGAAGTATATTTTTAACAAGAGTGATTTACACACAGATATTGGCTGAACACTATTGTTTTGTCAGTGAATATCCTAAAGGGATAATGGATGTGCCAATAATACAAAATTTCCAGTTTCACAGTTAAGTGTATTCATCAAATTCTGGAATGAAGAAAAGCAGAAATATTAACTTCTTTACCAATGAAGCTGGGGAGCTGTCCAAGAACTCCTGAGCCCCTTAGCTATTTCATGTTTCTGGCAAGTAAGCCCAAATCTCAAGAAAAATAAAAAGGTAGGTTTAGTGATCTTCAAAGCAGTTTGACAACATAAAATATTAACCTGATGGAAGTCTATAATTCAATATTTTTCTTATTCTTCTAGTCTCATTAATATGTTAGTTTCTATATTTTGTTGGGTTTGTATGGAACTAAAAATTACAAAGTTAAAGACTAAGTTTCAGGGACCAAAATGAAATACAAAATTTTCTGAATTATATATTCACTTTAGGTAAGAAGGAATTCTCTGAATTGTGGAGCACTTAATATTAAACATTAAAGAGAAAAATCTTTAATACTTCCAGAAATACAAGTTTTAATTTTTAAACATCTTAAATATTCTTAATTTCAAATATCATAGAAATTCATAGACTATAAACTGGAAGCATCCTTAGAGATCATCTGGTCCAACTACCTCATGAGAAAATTAGACCTGGGGGTTAAATGATTTGCCCATGTCAACACAGTTGAACAAAAAGATAAAAAACAAACATAAAAAACATTAGGTCATTGGAACCTTAACTCCACATTCATATGTACCAACAACAGAATACCAGAAAGAGATACACACTATAATTCTAATGATTTATCACATTCTTAAAAGGTTAAGAAAAATAAATTATTAAATTCATTATATTCCTTCAACATACAGTATTTAAAAAAAATACTGGAGCAGTTTAATCAATTACTTTAAATAACAAATATTAACCTTCTGGCTTAAAAAGGAATATTTTTAAAGCAAACACCTCCTTCTACATGAAGCTTTTCCTGATTCCTTCTAATATCTAGTGACCTCCCTTCCAAACTATTTTATAGGTAACTACCTTGCATTTATTTATATTTATTTTCTTTATAGCATATATGCTTATATACCTATTTGCTATCTCCCCCATTAGAACCTGAGAAGATGGATTATTTCATTGTTTGTATGTGCATCCCTAGCCCACAGCACAACTTCTGTACACAGTAGTTGCTTAATAAAAGCTTGCTTAAATGATGGACTGATTGGTTGATTTCTTCAGAATCTATAGGAGACAGCAGTAGGGAGAGGACCCACTACCATGAGTGGCCTCCTCCCTCTTTCCATCCTTCTTAACCTGGATTACTCAATTCCATTACATGAAAGTCAACTGCACTCCTTCTGATAAGATAAAGGATCATCAGGCCTTCCTTTGTGTCCTTCAGGCCTTACTATCTTCCCAGCCTCTATGGCCTTGTAGATACCCTAGCATTATTACTAACCTACCTGTATCACTTAAGCACCCCCTTTGCCTTACCATGTGCCCTGCAGCTAAACTTTCTTATGTGTTTGGTCTCCCTTAATTTGAGTATAAGCTCCTTGCTTTTTCTATTTGTATTGCCAGTGCTTGGCATAGCGTTTAGCAGATAGTTAGATATTAGTACATGATTTCTCCTTCCTTCAATAATTCACATATGCCAACGCATAAAGAAATTATTTTGTTTCTTGAAGTGCAATTAACTGAAGTGGTGAGACCAGAAAAGAAGGAGCAATCACTAGGCAGGTATTAAGTGCTTATTATTCTTTTATGATAAAATTATGGATTTTATATTCAGAGCATAAGTTAAGCCCCAAAAGTACCTTGAAACATTAATAAAATTCAACTATAATTTGTAATTTTGTTTTATGTATTTCAACTTTAAAAATCAACATCCTTTTCTTTAAATAATTAATCATCAGCCCTATCCTAGAACAAGTTTATTTACTGCATATTTCTTCTAAAATGGGTTTTCACTGATTTTTTAGCCAATACTATAATTTTAAGTTAGTACCCATAAATCACTTATACTTACATTCTCATCTGAGAAAAACTACATACAGTGATACCTTCCATATCATGGATGATAGGGGTGAGGTAACCCCAAGATCTGGAAAATTCATGTAAAATTTTTTGCCCTCTCTATCTGAATTTTTTCTTTTTCTTTTATGGGGTGTTTACAGTACCTTAATGTAAAATTTGGATTGATATAATGCAACACTATACACATATTTTATGCATTTCTGAGTTCCTAAATTTTTTCTCTGTCATCTGCTGGCCTTCACATGTCATCTCAGGCTCCCACAAAACTCCTCTCAAATTCCCATTCCATTTCTCATGCCAACCCATGATGTATGGAAGCTGCAATGGGGAAAGCCATATAGAAGGGATAACTATATTAAAGTATTTATTTTAAGGTCACCAGCACTTATACTAGAAAATTCAAAAAAAATAAAATGTTTAGTATAGTTATGTAATCTTTAGAGAGCTTACTAACAAAAAAAATCAACCAACAAACATTTATTAAGCACCTACTCTGTGCCAGGCACTGTTCTTAAGCACCTTGGCTTCAATTCTTCATCCCCTCATTTCATGATTGCTGCACTGACCTCCTTAAGTGCTTAAGGGCTGGGAATAGAAAAACAGGCAAAAGATAGTCTCTGTCCTCAAAGACCTCACATGTAAGGGGAGAGACTACAAGCAAACAAATATGCCTAAGTAAGATATGAACACTATAAATAGGGAAAAAAAAGACTAACAGGGAAGGCACTGAGGAGTTGGGAAAGGCTTCCTGCAAAAGAGAGGAATTCACTTGGGATTTAAAGGAAGTCAAGGAAGTCAAAAGGCAAAGCTGAGGAGGGAGAACATTCTAGGCATTGGGGACAGTCAGAGAAAATGCCTGGAAGCTGACACATGAAATGTCATGTCTGCAGAAAAACAAGGAAGCTAGTGTCACTGGATCAAAATTTATGTGTCAGGGAATAAGGTGTAAGAAGACTGGAAAGGTAAGAGGGGTGAGATTATGAAGGGCCTTGAACTTCAAAGGAACAGTACATAGGATGGACTGTAGAGAACAGAGTGTTAGGAGGGAGAGATTTGATTTAGGGAAACAATTAGGAAGCCAATATAATAATCAAGGAAATAGGTGATGAAGGAGTGAACTAAGGGGCAGCTGTGTGAAGACTGACAAAGTGTCTGAGGATGTTATGGAGGTAGAAACGGCTTGTTTGGTAACTGACTGGATCCGTAGAGTGAAAGTCAGAAATCAAAGATAATACTAGCCAAAAACCTGGGAAACTAGAAAAAAATGTGGTTTTGCTTCCTGTAGAAACAAGAAGGATGAATGAGTTCTGTTTTGGATATAAGAAAATACATATAAATAAAAATGTGAATGACAATATCTAGTCATTATATTTTAAGTAGCTATGTCAGAAAATAAAGCTATTTTCCTTGCAATGAAATTGCAAAAACTCAGCAGCATGAGTTTTTAGTAGTCTATATAAAACTCATTAAAATTCACTGAGATCGAAAAATGGATTCTTTTTCCTCACACCTACTCATAATTTCAGGGGTCCAGAATTCATTATGATGCATTAGAAAAAAATCAAAATGACATTCTAGATCATCTTTCTACTAGAATTCACCAGTGCCTTTTATTTCTGTAAGACTATCTCAATTGAAGTTGAGACATCTGATTACTGAAAATTAGAATTGATTACCAATCTAATAACCAATCCAATAGACTCTTAAACCATTAGAACTAGAAGGGACCCTAGAAATAATATAGTTCACCTTCCTTATTTTATAGGTTTTAAGAAAACTGTGACAGGTTACATCTGCATTCTATCTCACAGCAAGGATACCAAAACTATTAAAATACCAATAATATTCACTTCTCTGAATTATTACTGGTAAACAAAATGCATTTAATCTTCTTTTTGGAACATAGCTTTAAAAAGTGCTCTCAATTTCCTTTCTTTTAACCAGTATAATCCAATTATAAAATTTAACACTTTTTCTAGTTAACCCATTACTAATTTTTCTATTGGCTTTACTTTCACTATCATTTTTGTAGTCTATGTGAATAGGTTTTTCCAATTGCTTGAAAATTAACTGCTTAGTTTCTTTGTGCAGAGATATGCTCAGATAATCAGAGAATACATTTAAGTGGCACCTTACCACTTAACACATAGACACACACACAACACATACACACAAACACACAACACACACACACTCACACACACACCTTTGACATTAATATCTGACATGAGGTATAAGAGCAAAAATAAAGAAGCTTTTTGCAGGCCTGAAAATAGTATCTAAACAGCGCCCTTTGATTTGGAAAAGCAGCTGGGCAAAAAGGTAAAATGTTATAAACTCCTTAAACCACTGAAGCCATAGCTGCATATTCATACACACTCACAAACAGGGTATCAAAAAGAACCACACATTAGAATTCTAAAGGCTTATCACATTTTTAAAAGTTCAAGAGTAGCATGATTTATTCTACAATTCTACTCTCATTCAAAAGTGAGATCAATATAGACACTAAATAATTTGTTACCCTGAAGTTACTCTCCAAGGCACGTCATCACTTTGGTTATAAAAAGAAAACACCATAAGACTACAATGAGAGAAAACAATTTGTATATGTGAAAATAGTGCCCAAATCTGTTGTCAATATCACAATTAATTGTGCATTTATTCTACCCACATCCACCAATTAGAGCATAAGCACTACTCAAAGTTAGTCAATATACAGTAACAACTCATTCTGCCTTTAACTTCATATGATTTAATTTTCCTTTCCTTCTCACAACATTATAATTATGTGCTTTGAATTTGCTGCAACTAATATTAGTGGTTTTCTCTACAGTCTCACAAAGTAGAACAACAGACAAAAAAAGCTTTTTGATCACCTAATCAGTACCCTTAGGGGAAAAAAATTGTTAATATGGAAACAAGGATATATTTTTCCTTCGTGTATGGGATGAAATACATTCCTTGTGTGGTTCTCATTTCTTCATAATGCTACATAAACATTCTTTAAAATAAAATTAATAGTAATATTTCTGTTGCTAATATCCTAATAATTCCCAGTTTTGTCATGGTACCAATCTTTACTATAAAATAGGCTATTTTTGAACTTTTCCATGTCTAATTTAAGAAATTGGAAACAACCTTTTTAAAAAATAAGATAAAAATATTTTCAGGATTTGTATACACACAACAATAGTGGTCTTTCCAAACAATTAATATTATCAAATTCTTTCTAGTCTTCAATACTTGGTAGAATCTTTGCTTGTCATTCTCACTTGTGTTCCTAAAATGCCTGGTGAAAGACAGCACATCTGCTGTTAGTACAATCATCCCCTGCTGCTTACTGGGCTCAAAGTGTTCAGGTTTTCCATTGTTGGAAGGGATTTCCAAGGCTTTAAGAAAAGGCTAGAATTCCTATGTAAACAGGAAGCAAAGATGTTTTAAAGAGGACCAAACTCAGCTGTTCATGGGTCTAACATGGAAAAGCCCTATCTGCTCACTACTTATTTTCATTTGCTTGTTAAGTCTTTCTAGGCTGGTCCTGATCTATTCTATGTAATTTTAACACTACCCCAAAATGTTTTGTTTTGCTGTTTCAGAGAGAAGAAAAAAGTGTTTCATGTTGCCTGTGATATGTTGATCTAATTTATTCTGTCTTTTCGGTATGTAATGAAAATCTGCATCAACCATAACGAAGGCAGTTTGATGCTGCTGTGGACAGAGTGGTGGGCCTAGATTCAAGAAGGTCTGAGTTCAAATCTGGCCTCAGAAGCTTCCTAGCTATTTGACCCTGGCCTCCCTCTCTGTTTGCCTCAGTTTCTTCAACTGTAAAATGTGGGGATAATAATAGCACCTACCTCCCAGGACCATTGTGAGGACCAAATGAGACCATATTTGTATAATGCCTGGCACATAGCAGACAGTATACAAACATTACCTATGACTGTTGCCATTGTCATTATTATTATAAGTATATTCCAGGTTCATATTTTTTATAACACATAAATGTTCTAGCTCAATATAAATGGAACACTTAACCTGTTGTGGTGTCACTCAGTTTTAACAGGATCTGGTACCTTATTGAGACATTACTCAAAGAAAGTCCAATCCAACCAAAAAAACATATTCCATTTTTTAAAACTTTCCACAACTCCACTCATCACACTTCTTTTTTGATCCACTCTACTTTTCAGTGCACTGATATCCCCACACTATTCTCCTGACTTCTTAGTTTGTGTCCATAGGACCAGAGAATTTAGAGCAAGAAGAGACTGGAGATCATGGAGTCCACCTTCCTCAATGATCTATAAAGACAGGAGAGAAGGAAACTATTCAAGACCAGTCAACATGGAATCAGAGGCAGGACTCCAGGTCTTCTGACTGCAAATTCACTGCTCTGTCCACTAGGCCATTTTCTGCCATCAATCAATCAATAGGTATTCATTAAAGGCCTGCTTTATGCCAGGCACCATGTTAGCTGCTGGGGTAACAAACACAATGAATGGAACAGAATCTACTCAAAAGGCACATATATTCTATGACATTAAATTACTTTTAAACCTCTTAAAGAACTCAGAAGCCATTATTCTTTTTTGTGCAGCATAAAACCAACAATTAATAAAAAAAAGAAAACTGAATTAATGTTATGAGACCTGTAAGCTACATATGTGTATAAAAATTATATTAATTTCTAAAGCAGTCAGTTGATATACCTTTGTATCTTATTGGCATCAAAGGTTTTCTCCCTTTTTTACATCCTGATTTGTATAAATTTGAACAGTACATTTGAGATGTAATCTTCACAGTATAACCACTGAAAATATTCTAGCCTTCTGGTCAAGGTACGCAAACTGAGTAACTCTCTATGCAAGATCTAATTTATTTGTACCTTTTTTGTTTATTAGGGCTGATTAACTGGAAAATCCAAAATGATGTTTTAATCATTACTTACAGAAAGTTTATTTTAAGTATTTTAGATTAGAAAAGCATGAATCATATATGGGAAGATCCTTCCAGTGCTCCTTAACTAGTAGGATGCTCATATAGGATGATGCCTTAAAAACATCCATAAAAGGCAAATGTACACAGGATGTGGGAATGGTTCTTTAAAAATGGGGGGGGAAGTCCAGGTGGTTTCACTGGATATAAATAAAAGTTGCTTAAAACATATTATGGATTGGGAAAAGATTCATGAGATATACTCAGTAGTTGCAGATTAGAATAAAAATATTTTTTGTCAGAGGGAGGGGGTTTCACCTGGAAAACCTGATGTCCATCATCTTATTAGGGCTCCAGTTAAGAGGTTAGCCATTAAAGGGAAAACTTCGTTAATTAAATACATCTTCTCCAGTGTCTGGCTGCCAGTTGGCAGAAAATTACAAGCAACAAGGGTGCAATTGACTTCAAGCTATGTCATTTGTGGCTCCTTTGAACTTGACACTGTGTCAATGGAACCACTTAAAATCAGCAAAAGCATCTTCCTTAATAGCATTAATAATTATTATAAGCATTTGTCTATAAAGGATCAAACTAAAAGAGTGTATAGACAAAGCATTTTGTATCACAATATGATATCTAGTAATTTTTCTAACCTCTAAATATTAATTATTATATGTTGTACATGGAAATATGAAATGATAATAGCTACATAATAATTTGTTAACAATGTGCATACAGTATTTAGGAAAGTCAAACAACCAAGAAGAAAGAAAAAAATGTACAAGTCAGCTTCACAGGCATATTTTTATACATCAGTTCTACAAAAATTTTATTACATTTGGTAGCAAGTAAAAGGGTGTGGATTATACAGGAAGAGATCATACCACTTGGAATTTCATAACCACATATTCAACAACAGTTAGCATTAAAACTGAATTATTCATGAAACTAGGTTGTTGTTTTTTTTTTTCAAAAACAACCATGAATAGTAAGAATCCCATTTAAATTATTGTAGGAGCACTTCTTTCCTTGTAGTCATTAAAAAAACACACACATAACTATAAAAGAAGTCTATTTCTTTCCTTTCCCTACTTAACTGAGCATTCAATCTATAATCAACTGGTTACCATGAAGTATTATTAAGGAACTATTTTTATGGTTCTTTTTTTATGGGTTTGGTATGCTAACATGAACAGTGGTTTAAAAAAAAAAAACATGACTTGGTTATTCTCTTTTATGCGTCCTATATTAAATCAATCCAAAGCTTTGGATCACTGCATATTATTAACACAACTAAGAAAGAGTTTTGAAATTCAACACGTCTTTCAAGTTACCAACATCGAATATTTCACCGTATTTGATTCACTCACATCAAAACTTTCAAATTTATCTGAAATAGGATTTTAAAATATCCCAGGATCACATAATCTTCATTTCTTTTGCCTTTTAACAATAGAAATCTTACAATGTGAACTACTTTAGCAAAATAGAAAAAAATATTAATTTTGCAGCAGAAAAAGTTTTTCAAAGTTAAAATGAAATCAAGTTTTTATAAAATACAAAAACAAGTCATAAAAATATTTTATATTTATGTATGAACTATAAATATAAGTAAAATTTAAAAAGCACAATTAATAATATTAGAATTATATCAAAATTATAAATCTGTTATTATTTCTATGTTCAGGAAAGCCAAAAAGGTAAAGTATATGTTTTTAATGTAAAGTATCTTGTTAATACTAATAAACAACTTCCAATTAGTAAACTATAATTTTTTACCCCTAACGCCCTATAATTTAAAAATTAACCACTAAAATATTATTTATCACATTCATTTAAAACTGGGATTTAAAAATCACAATTAAGTGTGATTTTTAAATCACTTTAATGGTCACAATAATAACAGTGACAGATTAATATATTCTACATTGAACATACATTCTAGAATTCATCATTTTATTAAAGAACTAATTTGCTTAAAAATAATCATCAGCTAACCCACACAATTAGATTCATACACAAATATTCTAATGCAGACAGACATAGGAACTTCAATTCCAATGAATCACAGAGTTTTATCTTTAAAAAGGTACTTAGGAATCACAAATTTCAGCATTGGAATCATCTGGTTGATCATTTTAAAGACAAGAAAACTGAGAAGAGAGAGATAATTGCCTTACCTAGAGTAACACAACTAATTAAGTGAAAAAGATGGAAGGAGAACCCAGGTCTTTCAACTTTCCGTTACATCATGTTAAGCTTTAAATCTTTTCTCTTTTTCCATTCTGAGTGCCCTCTAATTCTCAGTTCCTAAGAAGGAGGCTTTCTCCCAAGGCATCTCATGATGTATTCCTTGACACTTCTCCTCTCTCCCAGTAAGCAGTGGTTCCTTCTCCCCTTCAATTTCTCAAACCACTGTTTGACCTCCCCTAAGTATTGGATCATTTTCTAACTAGTATTACAGTTATTTGTAGGTTATTTTTAAATCAATCTGTTTAGATTATAAACCACTTGAGAATAGGAACTATGCCATTTTCACTCTTTTCACTAGTCCCTAGTACAAAACGTTGAGCATAACAGGTCATAATAATAACAGGTGATAATACAACACTGGACAATTATTGTATCCAATGTTTACTGACACCTACAAAGTGCAAAGCATTGTGATAAGAGCTGGGGGAGTTTGGGGAAGACTCAAAGATAAATATTTCAATTCAGCACATTTTTATTAAATGCTTAGAGGAAATGGTAACTGTTCTTAAGAAGGTAATAAGCGGAGCCAGAAACAGGAATTTCTGAATTTGGAGCAGCATAAACTGGGGAAAGAACAAGTAGCAATAAACATGTCCTCTGCCCTGTTACTGCCCTACTTCTACAGAGGTGGTGGGGAAAAAAGAACATGCTGCACCTGCTGATTCCTTTTTTTCTTTCATGATGGAAAAATATGTGTGTGTGTGTGTGTGGGTGATGGTAGTGGTGTGTGATGTGTATGGATGTGTGTGAAAACTTTGGTGCCAGAAGGAGAATTTAGCTAAAGCCAGTGATGGCATTAGTACTGACTCCTGATCCCCCTTTACCCACCATCAACCCAAGAAGGAGGTACCAAGAAGGTGTCTAGGTCACAGGGCAGAAAGGAGAATTAGGTAGGTGGATGTAGAAAGTTATGGGACCTCCTTTGCAGGATTTACTGTCCCCAGAACCAGTGACGCATGGCCTAGTGATCCCTTAACCGTCACAGAGCCCACACCAAGGTACATCAAAATGGTTGTTAAAGACTTCAAGGGCTCTCGGTACCTTTTAAATATGCAACGTGGGACAAAATGTGTCAGTTGATTCTTATCAAAGCTCTGGTGAAAAAGCATGTATCCTATTCCTCATAAAGTACAAGTGATCTGGAGCCTAGACCAAGGGTGGGGAACCTGCAGCCTTGAGACCACATGTGGTCAAATGTGAATAAATCTATTCTGTAAAGTTTGGATTCTGTCAAAGGGTCACACTTGAGGACCCCACATGTGATCTCGAGGCCGCAGATTCCCCACCCCTGGTCTAGACTCAAAAAAAATGTTCCACTGAAATAGAAAAGCTTTGCATATGGCGCTAGCTCACAGTTTTTGTGTTCTCTCCAAAGACTAGCCATCTTAATTTCAGGAAAGTCCAAAAAACAGAAGGTTAGCTGCTCACTAGGTGATTAATTTCTTGGCCATGACACCCCAGAAAGGCATATACGTGAATTAAAATAAAATAAATGAACTGGGGAAACAACTTTCCACCATTGAACATGGGACAAGGCAATGTATTAGGATATTACAAAAGGGTAAGTAGAACCTCTAAGGATGAGTAAGATGTCAACAGGTGGTGATGGAATACAGAAAGAGCATTCCAGCTCAGGGAAAAAGAAAAACAAACATACAGAGGCAGGAAAGCAAGTCCATTAAGAGAATGTAACTTGTAAAAGAGTAGTACTGCAAGGTAAGGTTGAAATCAAGTAGGCTTTCATCAGCTCTAGTTACTTAATATTGAAAATGGGTCAAATATGTAAAAAATGGCAGGGATGTGCCTAGATGAGCTCTGAAGTGCCTGTTAGCTATCAAAGTATAAAATGCAGTGATTCTTTGAATTTTCCTTCTGGATATATCCTGTGCTGGGCTGTGAAACCTAGTGGCAAAATGTTTTATTGCAATCACACTCTATTAGACATAATGTCATGGAAAAAAAAAGGAGACCAAAAGGGCCAAGGGAAAGTGTGAAGTACAGAGATCTCCAAGCATGGGAGAAGGAACTAAGGTACTGGGAGAGAGATTTGGAAACACAGCACAGGAGGAAAGAGAGAAGACAAAACACTGTTTCACAGTAGTCTCTGAAAGTCCTACTCTATGGCGTTCAGCAAGCTGCAGACCTCCACAACTTGGCAATATGTAGTGACCAAAATAAAAATAGGCTAAACTTCTTCAGGACGCAGAGGGATTAGATCAGAGACACACTGACAATGGCTGGCTGTCGCAAAGGAGAGGGAGCAACGGCAACCCTACATTTTTCAGCTGCACACTATAGGTTGTGCAGGCCTGCCTTAAACTCTTTGCTACCGACCAGTTTCCAATTTAGTTCAAGGATATTTTCTTTCTTTTTCTTGTGAACACAACAATCAGTAAACTTTACAATTTTTCTAGAATGCATCTAAAATTACAAAACAATCAAGTGAATCTGTGATGTCAGCGATGTAGACCTTCTCCCTAATGATGCAGATGGCAATATGTTCATGACACTACATCCTATAAAACTCTTGTTAATAAGTTATGGGATCCACTCAATGTTTTATTGGCCTACTTTGAGTTCTCCCAACAATCCAAGGATACAAAGGAGCAGGTGAGATATTCAGCGGTTTTATACTCTCAAAATACCAGCCCACTATCTTTCTGACCGTATTACTCTGAAAATGTTTTTACACCACTACTTCTTTGTAATTTCTTGTTTATAAAGTGCTGTAGACTGTTTCCGCCTGCATGTGCTTCTCCACTCATTGCTTTTTGGGTAATCCTCTACTTCAATTCTTTGAAGATTGTAGTATTCCATATCACACATTCATAAAATATCAGAACAACATTGGCATGAAAAATATGAGTCTTTGTTTTAGGGAAAACACAGAGTTATTAAAAGAACTCTGTAATTTCCCAAAGGCAATTCAGTCTACTCTGTGGGTCCAACTCCTTGTCCATTTGCAGGGTGTGTCCAAGATATATCAGTATATACAGATAAGTCTTTTGTTTCCTGAGTTCTTTTCAGGCTCTTTTGATTTCCTCATTATAGGATGTTGAAATGGATCTTTGAGATCCCTTCTCATTTTATGAATGAGAAAACTGAGACCCAGGGACTGATCCAAAGTTACATAGATATTAAGACGTTCAGAGGCAGAACTCACTCCCTACAATTTCAAACTCAGTGTTCTTTCCACTATACCAGACAGATTTTCCATTAGGTATACAACTATATGAAGCAGTTATGACTGGTGTAATATCCCTACTTTCATCTATTCCTCATTATTTGGAATTAATAATTTGTTTATTATGGAGTCTGTAAAATTGCATATCTTCTTATTTTAATGCTTTCTTCAAGCCTTCTATATTAATTTTGATTTATATTCTAAAAAATTGGTAGTCTGACTGTACATAGATGGCTAATTCAGGAATGACTCCTACACTGGTAATGAGTCATTTCTCATCTACTAAAATAAAATTTTTTTTGTGATGTTATTTAGTGCTTTCTATGTTTAACATCTGCTTCCTTTTTACTAAGAAAGTATTCATGAAATATAAGTGTAAGGGTTCTCTGAAGTTTACCAAGTCAACAGCAATCTGTGGCTTCTTACATTCCTTACTCTCAGACATATTTCCAGTACATGTATTGCTATCCTTGTCTTTCCCAACCTTTGCCATGAGATCACCTAATATCAAAGGACATAGTGATACAATTTGGAAAGGCTCTTGAGCTCTTCACAGAATACTTCATATTCATACTGGTAACAGATGCTGGCAAATAAGATATACTTATCTTCATGGTAGTCTTTTGGCAGGTATGTACCATAAGTACTGAAATGAGTACAAAATGAGCAAATGTCCCATAACATTATATTTTTTGCTGTCTTTATGCAAGATAAAACAAATTCCTTTATTTTCTCAAAGAAGAACTCAAGAGCCATTCTTTAAATGCAACTTCCTTTTGTCTTCTGATTTTATTTAAAGAATCATAGAATTTGAGAGTTAGAAGAGATCTCAGAAGCCATGTAGTTCAATTCACAGAAAAAGGAACCCCCACTAAATCCTACCTAACAAGTGATCATCAAGCCTGTGCACGAAGACATGCAAATTCCATGTTCTTTCTATTGTACTGTTCCCTTCTTAATTCATTTTACATTTCAGTCAAACTAGACTATTAGCTCTTCCCTGAATATTTTATCTTCTATCTCTAAGCCTTTATACAGATATAATCTGACTGGCCTGTACTTCATCCACACCTTGGATTCCTAACTTCATGCTTCCAGCCATGAGAAATTAATTTTCATGCATGGCTAATGTATGAGGTGCTTTGTTTTATTTCAGGGCATTAATAGACAAATATTTTACTTTAATTTCACTACTACTTGAATCCTTTGCCTATGAAAAAGCTACATAGAACTTCTAGGGATTTCATATAAAGGGATGTGACATACTTTAGAAGTGAAACAATTTTAGTAAATTTGTACTCACTGATGAACTTATTTTGCATAGTTTCTAGCAAAGCCTGGTGGGCATCTTCAGCTTGCAAAGCATGTGAACATTCTCTGGCCAGTATGGTACGTACAAGGTGCTCTCCACAGCCTACAAATCCAAAAATATTCAGAAGTAGTTAATAAAGAAACCCCAAAGGTATGTTTTTACAGTCTAAATAACTATTCAGCATCATCATGCAATATTTTAAAAGTATTTATGCTTCGGCATACTTTACATAGAGGTGAAATTATATTATGGATATTTTTGTCAGCGGAGTGATGAGATTTGTAATTAATAATGAAATACCCAAGCTCTATAATATGAAGAGAACACAAAGGAAACAACTAGACTAGAGAAATGTATCACATAATTTTTGACTCAGAGCTGTCCTGTCACTTTGTTTCATTTCAGTTATCAGTTCTATAAAATTCCTGAGACGTTTTCTATAAAATTCCTGAGACATCGCCCACCCCACACATAACGGTAATCTTACTTAAACTGAAGACTATACCTACATTGCAAGGGGGCAAGAGCAGAATTTTGGGTAGTTGACAGCTATCTATATTTACTAGAGAAAAATTATAGTAGTTGAACTATGAAATCTCCAATTTCCTAAACCCATTTTCTTTCAAGGATGAGCAATGATAGCTAAGGCAGAGGAATGCCCTATCATAATACTGACTCTGTGCAAGAAAAGTTGATCCTTTCCATTTTAAGGGAGGTGATCCTAAAGACACTTATGGGGCTTCAAAGGAAGGCCCTGAATAAATATAATATAAATAAATATAAAAAGAATGGGAAAGGTCTGTAAAGAAGTGTCACTTAGGCTATGCCTCAGTAAAAGCTGAAGTTTAAGAAAAAATGGGAAGGATAATAAAAAGGACTTTCTTGGGGACAAGAAGAATAAGGAAGAAAAAGTCTCACTATTTCAGACAAATGGGAATTATAGTAAGATGAAAAGAAAAAAAAGTAAGAATCAGTGACTCCTATTTTGTTTCTTTCTTTCCTGTTGAGCAGAATGATTTCCCAAATAGAAAGGATAAAACTAAATGGGTGAAATGGTATTGAACACAAAATAAAAAAAGGCAAAAGAGCTGTCATGCCCTTGCACTAAATTCAAAGCCCCTTTCCTAAATTATATTGCAGGATACCAAATATAGTGGCTGAATCACTGTTTGTGATCTTGAGGAACTGGGGTCAATGTAGGAGGTGCCATAGGGCTGAAGATGATTGTGTATAAGGAGACTTCTACAAAGGAGACTATAAAAATATGTCATTCCACAATTGATAGAAAGTCAAAGGTCATGAACAGACAGTTTTCAGACAAAGAAATCAAAGTTAACTAGTCACATAAAAAAATGTTCTAAATCACTATTGATCAGAGAAATGCAAATTAAAACAACTCTGAGGTACCACTCCTCAGCTATCAGAATGGCTAATACGGCCAAAAAGTAAAATATTGGATGTTGGAGAGGATGTGGAAAAACTGGGACACTAATGTACTGTTGGAAGAACTGAGGATTGATCTATCCGTTCTGCAGGGCAATTTGGAACTATGCCCAAAGGACTATAAAACCATGCATATTCTGATCTAGCAACATTTACATGTTTTAAAAAGTTACCTTCAAAAACTTGCTTTTTAGTTTAATATTTCTAAACAAAATATTTTAAAGTTTTGCTGATAAAGATAGCCTGCAAATAACTTTTTCTATTTCAAAAACTAAATTCATTAAAAGTGAAAACTTAACTCTAATTTTGAAAACTAGGTCTATATCCTAAAGATATTTTAAAAAGGGGAGGGAAAGGTTCTATTAGTATAAAAATATTTGTAGCAGCTCTTTCTGTGGTGTCTAAGAATTATAAATCAAGGGGATACTCATCAATTGGGGGAAGAGCTTAACAAGCTGTGCTATATAATTGTAGTGGGATATTATTGTATAAGAAACAACAAGCAGGATGATAATTCAGAAAAACCTGGAAAGATTTACATAAACTGATACATAGTGAAGTGAACATAATCAGGAGAACATTGTATACAGCAAAAGCAATATTGTTTGATGAAGAACTGCGAATGACTTAGCTATTCTCAACAATACGATGATTCAATCCCAAGGACTCATGATGAAACATACTATCCGCATCCAGAGAAAGAACTTATGTGAATTGAATACATGCTATTTTTCACTTTCTTCCTTTCATTTTTTTCTTTTATGCAAGCCTTCTTATACAAAGTGACTAATTTGGAAATGTTTTACATAACCACACATACATAACCTATATCTGACTGCTTATCCTCTCAGTAAAGGGGGAAGGGTTGGAAGGGATCAAATATAGAACTCAAAACTTGAAATAAACATGTCAAAATATAAATAAAAGATAGTAAAAATTAGGTGGATTCAAAACTGATCAATGAACACCGCTGATTTTTATGTTACAAAAAAGAAGTCATTAACAGAGTCTCCTGGAGCTCAACCTTTGGCATCATTTTATTAAAGTTTTTTTCAAATTAATTTCTTGGACAGAATTAAGATCAAAAAGATTATTGAAACGAAATGGCATGGCTGTAAAATCCTCTATAAGTACAAAAATTTGACAATATGAATTTAAGTGGAAGAAAAACTGGTGACTGAGTTTGTAAATAACATAAAATAACTATTTTTTATTGGTAACGTTTTCCAAATTACAGTTAAGATTTTACTTTTAATGCGTTTAATCTGTGGAACAGAAAAAATAATGAACAGGCCATCTTTATAAATAAAACTTTAAACTATTTTGTTTAGAAATATTAAAATTAAAAACTTTTTGATCATTAAAAATTATGTTGCTAAAATGTTTTGCATATTAAATCTATTGATTTTTTCAAAATCTCAAATCAAGTTATTGTCTCAAAAACATAATTACATGACCTATAATACAATGGGTATTGGACTCCTTTAAAAATTTTTCCTGAGTAAATATGATGCTTTTAAAAAATCTTATGTTTGTAGTCTAGAAAATTACATTATTCAAATGGCTGGCACATATTAAGAGCTAAATAATTTTTTTTCCATTTCATTCACATAATAGGTACAGAATGGAAAACAATACTACAAGTTTCTTTGGACCACAATATTAATATCAAAAAACCCACAACTGAGATGTCCTCTTTCCATATAAAATGTTGATTTCCAAGACCCCTTCAATCTTTTGCTTCTCATTTTTTGTTATGTCAAATATATCACACAGCAATCACTACCATCATCGTAATATTATGTTACTTATAATGAAATATAAATAAAAATATTCATGTTTAACTTTTCATTTCAATTTTCTAAAATATAGAAGCATTAAAAATCCAGGATATAAATACAACTTTTAATTTTATTGCCACTGGTTTATAGAGCATGATTTACTCTGTGGTTTCTAAAAAGTTTCTAAGAATTCACTATAATCCATGATTTTCAATGGACAAAAAAAGAAAGATAACAGGATTAAAAAATAATCTTCCCATCTTGAATGCCATACTTCAGGTTCAATTTTGTTTTCATGAGCACTTTTAAGACAGCTTCTTATTTTTAAAAAAATTTAGAAATTGGCCAATATAAAGGATTTGAAAAAACATGATTTAGAGTCAGAAGATTTAGGTTCCCATCCCACCTAAATTAGTCATGTGAATTTGAATTGACCCTTAAGTCCACAACCTCTGCTTCCTTATTGACAGAAAGTTATAAAATGGTTTTACTAAATACCTCAGAAGCTTCTTGTGCTCTTCAATGAGATAATATATCTAAAAGCACTTGGAAAACTATAAAATTCTTTACAAGGGGGAGCTAGTAATACCAATTGTAGTGTTGTGGGTGGTGACATTAGTAGTAATATTAATTCCAATGCTTATTTTCCCTGTTTCCTCTTTACCTATATCCATGGATCATACATTGCTAAAAGTGATGTAAGTGCCAATCATTGGGTAGAGGAACAGGAACTTGGAGAGGGAATAAATAGCCAGCCAAGGTGTTGGACTGGCACTCATAAAAAGTTAACAAACAAAGAGGAAGACTTCCATCATATTAAGTGAATTCTCTGTGGAAGATTTTTAGACGATAAGACAAGAGTCACATGAGATGAGACAGTATGGATGGGACTAGTAGAGGGAATTTATACATTATCAAAATCTGAGACTCAAATCATATCTTCTCTGATGTAATAGGTATGTTGGTAAGTCAGTCATTAACATTTACTGAGTGCTTTCTATGTGTCAAGTACTGTCCTAAATGCTGGGGACATAAGGAAAAACAAAAGATATTACCTGCCCTCAAGGAGTTCAAAGTCTAATGACGAAAAGAAAGGCAACTATGTACATATAAGCTCTATATAGGATCAACTGGAAACAATAAAGAGAAGGAAGGCGATGGAAACAAGGGGGATTAAGAAGGACTTCCTTACAAGTTGGGTTTTAGTTGGACTTGAAGGAAGCCAGGGAAGTCAAAAGTCAGAGATGAGGAAGGAGAGCTTTCTAGGCATGGAGGACAATCAGGAAAAGTGCCTGAAGTCAGGACATGGAGTTTCTTCTTCAAGGAATAGAGAGGAAGCCAGTGTTGCTGAATCTCAGAATGGGGGGTGGGTGTATGGGGAGGAGATATAAAATGGAAGACTACTGAACAGACAGAGTGAGGAAAGGGCATCCAGATTATGAAAGGTTTTAACTGCCAAAGAGAGGGTTTTATATTTGATTCTGGAGGTGACAGGGAGTCAATGGAGTTTATTGAGTAGGGGTGATATGGTCAGATCTCTGCTTTAGGAAGATCACTTCAACAGCTGAATGGAGGATGGAATGGAGTGAGAAGAAACTTATTGTAGAAAGACCAATTAGCAGTTATAACTTTTATAATAATACTCTAGGACCTAGGGGATAAGGACCTGTACCAAGGTGGAGGCAATGTCAGAGTAGACAAGGGTACTTATGCAAGAAATTATATAAATGCAAAATCAACAAGTCTTGCCAACAGGTTAGATATGGGGAAGGGCAGGTAAGAAAGCACATGCATGTATTTAAATATGCTGCTGTCTAATAAATCAGGAATGATATTGCTAACTTTTGCTAGCGATGTGTAGTATTATAGGTTTCAGTCAAAGAAAAGTTTGCTTTTGGTGGTATTTACCCACAGAAATTCCAGGGCTTCTTAGAATAACTTGTCAAAAGCTGAAGTGATTCATAGTAAAATTTTTCCATTCTGCTTTCCCAAACACTGGAAAACAGTCTTTAATTAGATCTTCCCTTTTGTGCTTAATAATGAAGATATAAACAAAAATGTCTTTCGTTCAAGAGTTACTTCTAAAGTAGTTACATGTATGATGAAAACATGTATTAAGAAAACATATAATATGATAACTGGCAGTATATGACAATTTAAAAAAAGAATTGACATCATTCTCAAAAAAGCAGAGACACTCAAATTGAAATTTATATTATATGTCCTGGGTCTTGCTTTCATCAACAACTTTATTTCTACTGTTTTTATCTTACTAAGTTTATATTTAATGACAAAAATATACTGACTAAAATCATTAACACATTTTCTAAGTAAAAGGATTGTGCAGTTCTAATGCCAGATCTAGCTCAAATACACTATATTACTTTAGGCAAACTACTTAAACTTATTCTTCCTCATTTTCCTCATCAGTAAAATGAGGTGAAGGAATGAGGATAAATAAGTAAATAAAATGAGGAAAAGAAATGCAAGCAGTGTCAGCTTTTATATTCTTGAACTCACAGATCACTGCAGATGGTGACTGCAGCCATGAAAGTAAAAGATCCTTGCTCCTTGCAAGGAAAGCTATGGCAAATGTGGACAGCATACTAAAAAGCAGAGACATCACCTTGCCAACAAAAGTTCATATAGTCAAAGCTAGGTTTTTTCTTCAGTAGCAATGTATGGCTGGGACAGCTGGCCTTTAAGGAAAACTGAGCACCACGGAATAGACATCTTTGAATTGGGTTGATAGACAAGAATTTTGAGACACCCTTGGCTAGTAAGAAGGTCAAATAAGTCAACACTTAAAGAAATTAATTCATGCTATTCACGGGAAGATGAAATATTGAAGCTTAAACACTTCAGTCACATAATGAGAAGACAGGACTGATTGGAAAAGACCCTGATGCAGGGAGATTGAAGGCAAAAGGAAAAGGTGACTGTAGAGGATGAGGTGGATAGATAGTATCATGGAAATAATGAACATGAATTTGGACAGAGAGACAGTGGAGGATAAAAGGGTGTGGTATGCTGTGGTCAATGGGGTCATGAAGAGTTGGACATGACTGAACAACTCAATTCTGGTATTAAACAGGGCAAAGAGCACTTGCTACAGGATCAAATCCTACCTCCATCATTTACTATCCACATACTCTTGGCCAAGTCAAAATCTCTCAGTTAGAAAATCTTAAGGTCCCTTTCAGTTCTAAATCAATAATTCCCTTATGCCATGCACTACTGTGTTCCCTTTTACTTTTACATTCTTCAGCCTAGCATTTTCATTTTCTTCTATTATTTCTTAGATGACATGGTTTCCAGAATCTTCATCATTCTAGTTGCCTTCCTCTGAACACATAATACAATTCCCAAAACTAGACACAATCTCAAAATATCTGCAATATTCTGAAAGTAGAATTGTTTTTCCCTTAATGTATGTATACCATACAGTAAATATCAGATCCATTTAGAATTAATTCAGTTGTCCAAGTATCGTATTTATCTGGAAAACAGCCAAGAAGCAGGAAAGTATATGAAAAGGTCATTTGAGGATACAAAAATAAATATCTCAGTAGCCACCTTCCAAACTGATCATATTTGAGCATTACAAAAAGTCTTACATAGAAACTACTGTAATTTTATAGATAATCCTGATAGACAATTTTGAAGCATCAAATTAAAATCAAGGAAATAGACTAAAAGTAATCATAACCAATTTACCATTATCAAATGATAGTGGTATTGGAGGTAAAAGAAAAAAATACAAAACCTAGAGGAAAAATAACCCTTCAAAATGCTCAGCAATCTGGAGCCACTTAGGAAACAACAAACAGTCCCACGTAATGTAATAAGCTCTCCAAAGCAACTCCTCCACACTCCCTTCCCTTCATCCTGCTGTTGGTTAGCTTCCATCTCTCTGTGTATCTCCTGTATGTATATATGCAGTTGCTGCATATCATCTCTTCCAGTAGAAAGTGTGTTCCTTAAGGGTGGTGACTCTGTTTTTGTCTTTCTTTATATTCTCAGAACTTAGCACAGAAGCTGATACATAGAAAATGCTTAATAAATACTTATTGTTATTCTTGTTTAGAATTTAGTACAATAATGTGTTGTTTATAAATGTCAAATACTACCTTTGGATTAAAAAAATTGACTTCAAAAGTATAAAACAGGAAAGGTACGACTGCTAGCATTTATATAACATTTTATTGTTTATAAAGCATTTTTACAAATATTATGTGGCTGGTGGGGAGGAGCCAAGATGGTGGAGTAGAAAGACTCACGTATGCTAGCTCCGAACCTACAGCCCATAAATTTCCTGTAAAAAGAACTCCCCATAAATTCTGGAGCAGAGCAAGCCGCGCACCAATGCAGTGGAAGAGATTTCTGTTCCACAGAGCCCTGGAAAGCCATCCCCAGGGGTCCATCGCGCACCAGACGCGGAGCCCACCCCTGCGCTGCCCTGGACACACAGCCCCAGAGGAGCAGATTCAAGCAGGCTTCAGGGATGGAACCTCCGGTGGCCGCAAAGGTCCCTCCACCCACAGGCACTACAGGTCAGTGAGAGAGACTTCTGGGCTGGCCGAGAAGGTAGCGGGGTGTCTCCGTGACTCGAGCCCCCTCGGGAGGCAGCGGCAGAGGCAGCAGTGGCAGAGGCAGCAGCGGCCCGGGACTCCCCAAGCAGGCAGGACCTCAGGGCCATTACCAAAGGTCTCTGCATAAACCCCCTGAGGGAACTGAGCCTGGGAGGTGGCCCTGCCCCTACCTAAGCACCAGAACTTAAGCTCACATTGAATAGCAGCTGCGCCCACCACAGAAAGCCCTGAGGCTGGGGAGCAGCATTTGAATCTCAGACCCCAAGCATTAGCTGGGCAGATCTAGGCAGGGGTGGAGAGGAATCTCAGAAGTCAAGTAACTGGCTGGGAAAATGCCCAGAGAAGGGAAGAAAAATAAGACCACAGAAAGCTACTTTCTTGGGGGACAGATGTTCCCGCCTTTCTTTTCTGATGATGAGGAACAATTCTTACCATCAGGGAAAGATGTGGAGGTCGGGGCCTCTCTATCCCAGACATCCGAGGTGGATGTCCAGTGGGCTCAGGCCATGGAAGAGCTCAAAAAGGATTTTGAAAATCAAGTTAGACAGGTGGAGGAAAAACTGGGAAGAGAAATGAGAGAAAACCATGAAAAATGGGTCAATACCTTGCTAAAGGAGACCCAAAAAAATGCTGAAGAAAATAACACCTTGAAAAATAGGCTCACTCAATTGGCAAAAGAGGTTCAAAAAGCCAATGAGGAGAAGAATGCTTTCAAAAGCAGAATGAGCCAAATGGAAAAAGAGGTTCAAAAGCTCACTGAAGAGAATAGTTCTCTCAAGATTAGAATGGAACAGATGGAGGCTAATGACTTTCTGAGAAACCAAGAAATCACCAAACAAAACCAAAAGAATGAAAAAATGGAAGAGAATGTGAAATATCTCATTGGAAAAGCAACTGACCTGGAAAATAGATCCAGGAGAGAGAATTTAAAAATTATGGGACTACCTGAAAGCCATGATCAAAAAAAGAGCCTAGACATCATCTTTCATGAAATTATCAAGGAAAACTGCCCTCATATTCTAGAACCAGAGGGCAAAATAAATATTGAAGAAATCCATCGATCACCACCTGAAAGAGATCCAAAAAGAGAAACTCCTAGGAACACTGTGGCCAAATTCCAGAGTTCCCAGGTCAAGGAGAAAATACTGCAAGCAGCTAGAAAGAAACAATTCCAGTATTGCGGAAATACAATCAGGATTACACAAGATCTAGCAGCTTCTACATTAAGGGATCAAAGGGCGTGGAATAGGATATTCCAGAAGTCAAAGGAATTAGGACTCAAACCAAGAATCACCTACCCAGCTAAACTAAGTATAATACTTCAGGGGAAAATATGGTCTTTCAATGAAATTGAGGACTTTCAAGCATTCTTGATGAAAAGACCAGAGCTGAAAAGAAAATTTGACTTTCAAACACAAGAATGAAAAGAAGCATGAAAAAGTAAACAGCAAAGAGAAGTCAGAAGGGACTTATCAAAAGTGAACTGTTTACATTACTACATGGAAAGACAATATTTGTAACTCTTAAAACTTTTCAGTATCTGGGTAGTTGGTGGAATCACACACACACATACACATACACACACATGTACATGCGTGCATGCACACACACACAGAGACAGAGAGCACAGAGTGAACTGAATAGGATGGGACCACATCTTAAAAGAAATTAAGGTAAATGGTGAGAGAGAAATGTAGTGGGAGAAGAGAGGGTGAAATGGAATGGGGTAAATTATATCTCATTCAAGAGGCAAGAAGGAGACTTTTTAGTGGAGGGAAAAAGAAGAGAGCTGAGAAAAAAACATGAAGTTTACCCTCATCACATTCGACTAAAGGAAGGAATAAAATGCACACTCATTTTGGTATGAAAACCTATCTCACAATACAGGAAAGAGGGGGAGAAGGAGATAAGCAGGGTGGGGGGGATGATGGAAGGGAGGGCAATGGGAGGAGGGAGCAATTTGAAGTCAACACTCATGGAGGGACAGGATCAAAAGACAGAATAGAAACAATGGGGGGCAGGATAGGATGGAGGAAAATACAGTTAGTCTTACACAACACGACTATTATCGAAGTCATTTGCAATACTACACAGATATGGCCTATATTGAATTGCCTGCCTTCCCAAAGGGAACGGGTGGGGAGGAAGGGATGGGGAGAATTTGGAACTCAAGGTTTTAGGAACAGCTGTTTAGTATTGTTGTTGCTACTAGGAAATAAGAAATACAGTTAATGGGGAATAGAAAGTCATCTGGCCCTACAGGACAAAAGAGAAGATGGGGACAAGAGAAGGGAGGGATGATAGAAGAGAGGGCAGATTGGTGATGGGGAAAATTAGAATGCTCGGTGTATTGGGGTGGGGGAGGGGATAAATGGGGAAAAAATTTGGAACCCAAAATTTTGTGAAAATGAATGTAAAAAGTTAAATAAATTAATTTAAAAAATAAAATAAAATTAGCTAAAAAAAAAAATATTATGTGGCTTAACCTCACTACAATCCAGGGTGTTATTATAATCCCCACTTTCCAAGTGAGAAACAGCAGCAGACAGAATTGAAGTGACTTGCCAAGGGTCACACAGCCAGCATCTGAAGTCTGAGGAATACAATCTTCCTGACCCCAAGACCGACTCTATCTGCTATGCCATATATCTTCTGATTACATAATAGATTATCTGAAAACCTTTGTGATTTTGGAACCTTAATATATGTCAACATTGTGATCTAATATCCAAGAAAAATAATGTGATCTTAGGCTGCATCAAGAAAATTATGGTCATAAAATGACCACACACATTTAAAATGAGTACAGTATGTCAACCCACAGACTTTACAATCCATTTTACTTTCAAAATGGAATATAAAAGAAGTATGGAGTACATTGTTACCTCTGGGGATTAATGAAAGATACAGAGTTGAATTCTGAGGTTGAGACCACGTTGAAAATCATTTTAGTTCAAGGCAAGATAAAGGAGATAGTGTGATTGAGGAAGCTGGTGCTCTGCTTTCCATGCTGACGAATCTAAAAAATGGGGCACAGACAAGTGCAACAAACGCTAAGGAAGTATCTATTTGGAATTCCCCTAAATATAATTGTGGAATAAGTTTCAAGAATCACATAAAAAAATTTTGAACTGAAAGCATCAACAATTTCTATAAACAAGGAGAATAAAATAAAATGTCCTAGAAAAATTAAGTTGAAGAATAAAGAGGAATCTGACAGTCAACAACTTTTAAATAAAGCTCAGTGGCAGGAGGTCCTGAGTACTTTGAAGAAATAGCTGCTAGGGAAGAGGAAAAGGCTGAAGAAGCAGGAAATAGCTTAACTCTGCAAGAGACTGGTACAAAAATTGCTAAAATGGCTACTTGACACAATTTTGTAGAAGATAAAATAAGCTGAAACATCACAGGAGGCTTGGAAATGCAACAGCAACGAACTGTCATGTTACTCCTTAAAGGGAGTCAACTAAATTTGATGCTAGTTAGAAAAAGTAAATGTCAGATTTTTGTAATTTTTAAAAAGTATGTTGTTTTGTTAAAAATGTTATTTGGGGGCAGCTAGTTGGTGGAGTGAATAGAGCACAGGCCCTGGAGTCAGGAGGACCTGAATTCAAATCTGGCCTCAGACACTTGACATTTACTAGTTATATGACTTTGGGCAAGTCACTTAACCCCAACTGCCTTGCCTTCCTCCCTCGAAAAAAAAGTTACATTTTTTTGTTAAGAAATTTTTATAATTTTTAATAATTTTGTTATATTTAATTATTAATGGTTAAGTGCATATAATAATATAAATATAAACCAATATTATATATTTGTATATAGATATATAGTATAAATTATTAAACAACTGTTAAATTTATATTATAAATTTGCTATAATTTGTTATACTTTTGTTAAGAAATATGAGAATATATATAGCTAAGGAAAAGAATGTAAAGAGTATAATCTGTGTTAATATAAGTACTTAAGTATTCATTATATCACTGGTATGCATATGTATATTGCCAATTGACATTACAAACCTTCATAGTAAATCATATTTTTGAGTTTGTGTCCAAAATAATCTGTCATGTAGTGGCTTCCTTCTAGTACTGAGCCTTTCCAAACACATTTAGTTTGGTAATCCGAACAGGTACACTCTGTCAAAAAGTCTTTCCAGTTTAGTAGGACTGGTCAGAACTTAAGATTCCACTAGCATAGCCTTCAAGGACCCAGTGTGACTTCTACTGATGAGGCATCATTATCGACTTAATAAAAATCTATATATAGTACAAATTATTTGTTTTTCCATTATTGTTTAGTAATTGAGATTCATGTAACTCATACATCTAGGGTCATACTTTATTCTCACAGATTTTCTTTTTCAAATAATTGTATGTAATTGGTGGCAGGGTAATGATAAGTGTGCCTAGAGAAAATAAGCAGATGAATTAACACAAACTAAATTCTAGTGCAAAAATAGCTATATTTTGACTATTTTCTAGAAAATTGGGATTCCCTCCCCCCCAAGCTTTCTGGTAAAATGTCAATAAATAATTTTAAGCAGCATTGAGACTGAAAAATACCATACAATTTGCTTTGGTTTAAATTCTGCCTGAGAATAGACATAGAACAGATTTTCATTGCCTCATATCCCTGTGATTTTTTAAAAAATATCTAATGTTATTCTTAGCATCAAATGTAAATTTTGGGTACTGATAGACAATTATTGTGGCATTTTCTGGACAATAATATTTTAAACCCTCCAAATCTATTGTTTGGATTATTTATTTCCCTTCTCCCCACCCCCCAAAAAAAGAAAGACATGATATTCATGATAAGGAAGGTGATAATCTTACTATATAATCTGTCCAAGACAGATCATATCTGTAGCACCTTGTTATTATCACTACATTATTTTAAGAAGATTCTCAGATGACAAAATTAGGAGAAATGAGACAAAATCTTTATTTATAACTATTGCTGTTAACAGTACCATTATCTTTAAAGTCAACTATGTTCACAACCTAGGAGCGATCTTCAACTTCTCATTCTCTCTCCTCTTCCATATTCAATCAACTGTTAAGATAAGTAATTGCTAGCTACTTGTCATGTCCTATATATCCCCTTCTCACCTCTCACACTGCTACCATCCTGGTATAGGCCCTTATCACCTCATTGCTAGCTGGATTACCATAGCCTGTAGGTAGGTCTCCCGGCCTCAAGTCTCCCTGCCACTCCAATCCATCCCCCACTCACGTGGCAAATTGATCTTCCTAAAGTGCAAGTCAGATCATGTCACCTACCTATTCAATAAACTCCAGTATCTCCCTACCCACTTCCAGGGTCAAATATAAAATTTTCTGTTTGGCATTTAAAGTCCTTCATAACCTGCCCCCTGTCAACAATGCCAGTTTCTTTGTACCTTATTTCACTCTATAGGGCAGCTAGGTGGTGCAGTGGATAGAGCACCACTGCAGGAGTCAGGAGGACCTGAGTTCAAATCTCACCTCAGACACTTGACACTCGATAGCTGTGCCACCTTGGAAAAGTCACTTAACCCCAATTGCCTCATCCTGGGTCATCTCCAGTCATCCTGATGAATATCTGGTCACTAGATTCAGATGACTCTGGAAGAGAAGTGAGGCTGGTGACCTGCACAGCCCTCCCTCACTTAAAAACAAAGTCAAGTGTAAGTCATGTCATCATTTCTTTACAGTCTTCTTCAGCAACAAAGATGAACACACATTTCACTCCATGTACTCTGATATCCAGTGACTGGTTTCCTTGTTGCTCCTTGAACAGAACCATCCATCTCCTGACAGTGCACTTTCATTAACTGTCCCCCATGCCTGAAATGCTCTCCCTGCTTATCTATGCCCCTAGCTCCTCTAGTTTCTTTGTCTCAGCTAAAGTCTCACCTTCTACAAGTCCTCCCTAATCTTAGTGCCTTCCTTTTGAGAGCACCCTAAATTTATCCTGTATACATCTTGTTTTCGAAGAGTTGACTTCATGTTGTCTTCTTCGTTAGATTACAAGCTGCAGAAATTCATACGGTGCCTGGCACATAATATTAAATGCTAGCTGAATGAATGGCAATTTTTTGATGTAATAAAAAACTTTCTAAAAATTATAACTTTCCAAAAGTATAATGGGTTAGATTATATCACCAGAGAGGTTCCTTCAAACTCTTAGATTATCTGATTCTATTAATAAGCCATTTTTTCGTTCTGGGTTTTTTTTTTTCAGTTGCTACATTATTAGCCCACATAAGAGTTTGTGGTCAATTAAAAACCCTACGTATATTTTTCATATCTGTTACTGTTAAATCAGGTCTACCACATGTGTCTTAGCAATTGATTAAAACATGAGATTTGCATTTATTATTAAATTCAATACTGCTGGTTTTAGCACATTATACAAGTCTAGATTTTTATAAAACATGAGTCCTTCATTTGGTGTGGTTTTTCATCTCAGTATTGTGTCCTTTGTTAATTAGTTTTCAGAGAAAGCAAAAGCTTTTTATGTTTTCACACAAGTCAGTTATGAAGACAGGGAGAAGGACAGTGCTAGAAAACATCAACCTCATTCTACTATGGCATCAATTCATTGGTCAATCGGTACTCCTTTGGTGTGGTTTTTAAAGTATAAATCTATTTAACTCTATTATAATTCAACCCATAGGTTTGATTACATAGTAGTTCAATTCCCTCCCTTTACAGATAAGAAAACTAAGGACCAGAGGACTTAAGTGATTCGCCTAGTCACACAGTTATTGGGAGGACTAGTAATCAAATACAGGTCTTATAACTCCAAATTCAATATCCTTTTGCATTCTAATATATTACCTTAGTAAATACCATTAAAGAGTTTGTTAAATGCAGTCTCAAATGCGATTATCTACCGTAGCTAAGTCTGCTAACAAACTGATCACAATCTTCATTTACTTCTTTCATATCACTGATGTAGTAGAAAGACTTGGAATAATCAGATTCCTGGGTTAAAATCCAGGCTTTGCCACTTGCTAGCTAGGTAAATCGTGGACGTTAGTTAAGCTCCCTGAGTGCTCATTTGCTCTTGTACAAAATGGGGAAATGATATATCATAAGATCATTGTTAGAATCATACTGGATGTACATAAAGTGTTTTGCAAACCTTAAAGCACTGTATATGTCTATTTATATGTGTGTATATTCCGATATTACCATTACCTTATTGTTTCAGTCTCTTTCCCCCCGCCCCCAATGGATTTCACCTAATTATCATCATCCCATTCTTCTCATCTTTCTCAAATGGTGGCAAATAGAAACAGATTATAGGAGCAGTGATGACTGCTGGTGGTAGTGGTGAGGACTGTGGTGCTGACTAGATATGATTTCATCAGCATAGAAAGTACCTAGTGAAGAATTTTTTCAATGCAGATTTGGCACCTTCTTCACAACCTATAGTCTTAGAAAATTTCCAGAGGCTCTACGAGATTGGAAGCTACCCAGGTCACAGAGCTAATATATGACAGAAGTGGTAACTGAACTTAAATCTTCCTGATGAGTCAGTTTTCTATCCACTGCAGGATGCTGCTTCTTTTTATCTCATACCTCTCATCTTTTTCCTGTGAGGTTTATACAGAATGAGTTCTGACACAAATTACTATCCTGCTATTGATCTTTTATGTTTAATATTCTATTGAGTAATGCACAGGTGGAGTCAATAACTGCTTTTTGTAGTAGAATAAAAGTACTGTATTAGAGTATAGGTTCACTGAAAGTATCTTTGGTATAGCTCTAGTCCCAGAGCATATAGGGATGACATGCACCTCATCATGTTCCCACATAATTTTGATCTCTTTTGCAAGATCTCTATGTTTTCAAAGTTTTTCATCCATGAAATTTAAAGAGCATAAATATTAAGCATATCAATATTTATGTTAATGTTATTTTTAAGTTTTAATGGTTTGATGGCCTATGCAATTGTGGAAAGCAGTACAGTTTATGATAGTGGTCTGGTTCCAGAGCTATCCAGGATATTTTGAGGTCTAAATTTGTAGCATGGGAATTTTTAGACTGACAGTCTATGAAAGAAGCTATAGCACTTCTCAGATATACCTCTAGCTACACCATAGCATTTTGCTAGGTATTTAGTAAGTGTTCAAATTTTAGAGCCTGGAAGGATATGTTGAACACTTTCTACCATTTCCATACAAAATTTACATTGCCTACTAAGTCTAGCTTCCTTAAAGATAACCCTTTGGAATTTTAGCAATGACTTTGTCCTGAATTGTCGTAATTCTCCCCAACATACCCAATTTCTAAAAACCAATCCACATAACCTAGACACATGTTTAATTCTTTCTCTAAATATTATAGGCTAACTTCATGTAGCTGTTTCCCATAGAGGACGTTTTATTTCATTCTTGGATCTTATCCATTTCATAGACTCCAATCGGACATAAATACCTTTTGGTTGTATCTGACAAATCCAGTGGCATATACCTCATAATATGGCTGTATTCACTATTGTTCAGTGAAGTGATGTCTGGTTGTTACAAAAGAATTTCTACAGATTTTATGTGATTATCATGTGCTCCATGAATGTCTAATAATCCTCTTTAACTGCCTTTGGGTGATATACTGTTATTTTTTTTAATATTGTATAGGTTTTTGTTAGGCACAATGGAGAGAAAACTGGACCTGGAATCAAGAAGACTTATCTTCCTGAGTGTCAAATCTGGCCTCAAACACTTACTAGCCGTGTGATCCTGGGCAAGTCAGTTGACCTTTGTTTGCCTCCATTTCTTCATCTATAAAATGAGTTGCAGAAGGAAATGACAAACCATTACAGTATCTTTGCCAAAAAAAACTCATATGAGGTCACAAAGAGTAGGACATGGCTGAAACAACTCAAAAACAACTAATTGTCCATTTCATAGTTCTGAAAGTATAAATTAAACTTGTCATTGACTATTATTGCTTAAAATGTTTTCTTTTGATTCTTCTGAATTTTCAGGATGCAAATAGATTTCTCAATTCATTAACAGTTTGATGCTGTTGTGCTGAATGTGTCTTGTCTAGAGATGACGAAGGCATTTATTTGTGCATATGGATTGGATATTCATCCAATAGTTCAACATAGTCTTTGGATCTAAGCTTTAACTTTCAATATCTATCTTCTCTTTGTATATGTTAATAATTTTACACTTAAGAAGTCCAAACAACATTTTGATAACAATAAAGGAGGCTACCATGAAATAAAGAGCTGTTTAATGTAATTTTTAGTGAAACCATATTAACTTGTTGTACATCAAGCCATTAATAAAAAAGTTTTGGTCCAACTCTATCTTCAACCTGGAAGCTATATTTAATTATATTTAGGAGTGTTGATAATGGATTTAGGTAGAATTATAAAACTGTCTCCCTGAAAATGCCACATTTTATATCAAGTACTGAAATTATCGCACTGGCATGTTTTAAACAGAGAAAAATTTTTCCATGCAAATTTCAAATACTCAAGAATTTTTACTATTTTTTGTATCTATACATTTGTATATATTTGTAGTACAAAGTATATATTTGTAGTACAAAGTATGTCAAGAGTGCAGAATTGAGGTAAAGGTTATGCAACTACAACAAAGCTATAATTTTTTAGGTAGTTTATTCAGTAATTATCAAATTGATAAAATGTTATTATTTATATCCTGGGATGTTTTGCATGCCTCTTTGATTCCTCAGCCACTACATAATTTTTTGTAAATGTTTATAGATTTTTTAAAGTGCCAAAAGTTTTGAATCCTTTGTTTAAAGTACCTAAACAAATAACTGGTCTGCAATTGGACGGTTTTCTGACATTCCCATAATTTGGCAATAGAAATGTGATGCCTTCTGCTAAGAAATGTGAAACTCAGGATTGTGTCTGAGTGGAAGTTGGTGAAATGTTTTCTTACTAATTCCTAAGTGTTTGAGAGAATAATTATGGGTCTTGTCTAGCTCTGTCACTGCATTTTTTTTAGAGAATTTAGAGTTTCAGTGACCTCTTTTGATGTAACTACTCTGACATTCATTATATTAATGATATGGAAGCTGTTTTTTTTGTTTGAGCCAACTTTTTTTTTTTGTTTTGGATTTCTTATTACTACAGAGATGAGTGAAAAATTTCTACATATCTCTTCCTTTGAATCTCTAAATCAAAGACTCCACTGTAGCAACTGTATAAAAATATGACTTTACTAACTTCAGTGGTGTAGATTTAATCTGACTAAACTTTATTTCATATCTTGAGATTCGTTACTATTCTAAGACAAAGGGTTCATAGGACTTTAAAAAACATACAAGAAGTACCAGTCTTTCAAGTTACTTCCCCTTAGTTATGTAGCTTCTTGATGAACCAAATATAATTTCAAATGCATTTATGCAAATTTTCGTGAGAGAATTTATCAGACATCACTACCAACAAAACATGGAAAAGATAATTTAGTCTCAGTAGATCATTCACTTTGAGTAAGTTATTTCAGGCAACACATGATATATTTAACTGCTTCTAACAACTGAAGTTCTCTTTAATTTGTTTGAATAAAGGGGGGTAATTTGGTTTTAAAAAATCCTTTATGTTGCCTGAAATACTGACTCAAGCATTTACCAGAGTCTTTTATACATCTAGAGAATACCTATTTCCTTCAGCTCATGTGCAACCACTTGATGCATATCATCTTTGGAAGGCTACTATTTAATGGTTTTTATGGAACCCCAAAATAATGACAAACTCTCAGAAAACTGGAAGGAGTTAATGTAGCAGCTATGATTTTTATTATTTTTCTTCCTCATCTTAAATTTTCAAAATTTTAGAACAACCTAAAACTTTGTACACTAAGCTATTATTTTTCTTGCCATCTTTCTTCCTATTTTCAGTATTTCCTTCCTATCAAAGGTCCTACACAATTGATTGGCACTAGATGGCTAAAATAAAATAGAAATGCCAGGCACCTACCCTCTACTTCAAAAACAATTAAAACTTTCCAAAGTCTTGAAGTTAGCATTTGAAAAGCCTCAAATGTTCTAAAGAATTTATGATCTCATCATGTTGAGTACCCCTTCCAATGATGCAACTACAATCCCTCCAGGATGCAACTGATTAACACACTTTTTTGCCCTTTGGGACTCTTGTCCATTTCTTCTATAAGTCTTTCACAGGAAGCCAATGTGTTAGGGACCTTCTTCTAGGTCTTTTGAAATTATGTGAGTACCATCACAACACCTAGAATGTACATCTGTTACCCATCACTCCCCATATATGATTGACTAGGCTCCTTTTCTGACGACATGTCTATTCACTGATATCTTTTACAAGCAGTTCATTGTTGGTAATATGATTTAGCCACTTTATGTCCACTGAGTGCCTCTTCACTGCTCTCTGAGTGACATGCAATTTTGATTCTTTGGAGATTATAGTATTTATTTGCTTCTGTATATACACCACCGAGAGGCAGCTGCTAGTACAACAAACAGAGTTCTGGGCCTTTAGTCAGGAAAACCCAAGTTCACATCCAGCCTAAGAAACTTTACTAGTTCTATGACACTGGGTAAGTCATCAAACCTCTATTTGCCTCAGTTTTCTCATTTGTCAAATGGTGATTATGCAAGCACCTGAGGATCAAATGATAAGATATTTAGTAGTTAACTGTCATCATTACTGAATGCCATAGAGCATTTCAAAAAGAATATTGCTGTAGAAAGTCAGGTCTTTATTTCAATTAAAAGTTTCAGGTCATTGAAAGCACTGTGAATTTCCAAATGCAATCTAGGCCACTTTCTTCCCTTTACACAATTCTGGGCCCAGGTCACTGTTTATGTGGCGTGTCCTTCAAGGATGTATTACTGATGAATCAATTTTCTGGGCTTCAAATTTTAGTCATAATAAGGGCCTCAGCACCAGATTGTGGATTGTAGTATGATTCATAATCTTGTTTTTCCTGGGAGAACTTTTTTGTTGCTTTAGAGACAATCAGGGTTAAGTGATTTGCTAAGGTCACAGAGCTAGTAAGTGTTTGAGGTCATATTTGAACTCATGTCCATATGACTCTAGAGTCAGCTGCTAATTGACTGCACCACCTAGTTGTCTTTATTTTTTTTTAATCTCCTTAACATTAATTCTGAATTTTAAAATCAAAAAGAAGAAAATAAAGTGGTTTTCTACAATGCATATGAGCATCTGATTTTCCTAGGAACACTGCATACAAAAGTACAAGAGGAACTGTAACGAAAACCAATATTCAATACCACTGGCATACTACAGAACTCGAGGAGATAACAATGATTTTTGTGTATTCACAATGACAACTTTAAACGACATTCAGCTCGCTCTTTGCTCGTAGGATATAGGAAAAAATCTTTCAACACATCACATGTCAGCAATCCATAGGAAAAGATAAGTAATCAGGTGAATATCTTCTAAATTTAAAAGGAAACATTTTTTACTTCAGTTTTCAATAATGAACAGTTCTTTTTCAACAAAGGAATTTATTATTCAATACATCACCTATTGATTCTCTGACTGGAGGATTGACTACCAGTTTTGGAGTAGGATTAGTTGCAGTTTTGAAGCTTGTCTTGTGAAAATAAATGGAGTCATCCTATGAGTGCAAGAACATGCATTATTTTCTGTTTTCACTGTGTCACTGTAACTACCAAACCTGGAAATGATTATATACTAAAAACAAATGTGTAAGCTTGATAAAGGGGTGAAATAAGTAACAAAGATGTCCAATCTCGGTAAGAACCAAGGTCATTTCTTAATATCACACATTAAATTTTTATTGAATCAAACATCTGTAAACCATAACTCATAGACACTTTTGATATTTGTAATGAGTTGTACTGAGACAAATAGAGGGTACAGTGAAGAGCATTGAACTATGTACAAGTCAGACATCTAACTTTTTGTCAAAGCTCCATGATTTATTACCTTTGCATTTTTTCAACTTTTTTATTCTAACTTCAAGAAAGGAGTTTAAGTTGATTGGAGAATGGATAAATGAATTATAGGACAAGAAAATAATGAAGTATTACTGTGCCATAAGAAAACATCAACATGAAGAATCAGAGAAGCACAGGAAGATTTGCATGACCCATTGCAAGTAAGTAAATAAAACCAAGAAAACAATACACGAAATGTTTACAACAATGGAAACTTAAAGCACAGCAACAAAACACAACAGCATGCTATGTAATTATAATGACTAAACTTTATGAGATAAGAAAATATGCCTCCCTTTCCTTCACAGCCAGGGTGGAAGGCTATGGGTGCGGAACATTTCATATACTGGTAGATTTCTGTTGATGTGGTGAGTACTTCTGCTGAACTGCTTCCTTTTCTTTTTTTCTATCCTCTGTTATAAAGGTGGCTTGATGGATAGAGAAGAAAGGAGGAGTATCTTTAGGAATGAAAATGTTGAAACAAAAGATATCAACAAACTACATGACCCATGAAGTCCCATCGAGTCCTAAAATTCTAAAAAGATATTTTAACTATTCCACTTTTTTTTCTTTTTTTTAGCAAATTGTGGAACAAACTGACCAAACTGATCTACTAAGGAGAATATGCCGATAAGAAAATAATACAGTCATACTAGCAGGAGGAAAAGGAGGAGAAGGAGGAATAATAATGACAGAGGGCAAAATAAGTATTGAAAGAATCCACCAATCACCTCCTGAAAGAGATCCTAAAAAAGAAACTCCTAGGAACATTGTAGCCAAATTCCAGAGTTACCAGGTCAGGGAGAAAATACTGCAAGCAGCTAGAAAGAAACAATTTGAGTACTGTGGAAATACAATCAGGATAACACAAGATCTAGCAGTTTCTATATTAAGGGATCAAGGGGTGTGGAATATGGTATTCCAGAAATCAAAGGAACTAGGACTAAAACCAAAAATCACCTACCCAGCAAAACTGAGTACAATTCTTAAGGGGAAAAAATGGTTTTTCAATGAAATAGAGGACTTTCAAGCATTCTTGATGAAAAGACTAGAGTTGAATAGAAAATCTGACTTTCAAATTTCAAAATATCTAAAAAATGAAATTAAGAGGTGAGAGAATATATTGGGAGGAGAAAGGGAGAAATGGAATGGGACAAATTATCTCTCATAAAAGAGGTAAGAAAAAGCCTTTTCAATGGAGGGGAAAAGTGGGGAGGGGAGAGGGAAAACGTGAAGCTTACCCTCATCACATTTGACTCAAGGAAGGAATAAAATGCACACTCATTTTGGTATGAAAACCTATCTTACAATATAGGAAAGTAGAGGAGAAGGAGATAAGCAGGGTGGGGTGGGGATGATGGAAGGAAGGGCAATGGGAGGAGGGAGCAATTAGAAGTCAATGCCCTCAGGGAGGGACAAGGTCAAAAGAGAGAATAGAAGAAATGGGAAGCAGGAGAGGATGGAGGGAAATATAGTTAGTCTTACACAATATGACTGTTACAAAAGTCATTTGCAAAATTACACATATATTGCCTATATTGAATTGCCTGCTTCCCAATGGGGAGGGAGGAAGGAAGAGAAGTTGGAACTCAAAGTTTTGTTCTTGCATTCAATTGGGAAACAAGAAATACAGGTAATGGGGTATAGAAATTTATCTTGCCCTATAGGTGAAACAGAAGATGGGGATAAGGGAAGGAAGGGGTGTTAGAAGGGAGGGCAAATTGGTGGTAGGAGTAATTAGAATGTTTGGCACTTTGGGGTAGGGGGAGGGGAGAGATGGGGAGAAAATTTGGAACTCAAAATTTTGTGGAAATGAATGTTGAAAACTTAAAATAAATAAATGTAATTTTAAAAAGTCTCAACTACAAATGCCAAACAAGTAGAAAACAAAATATAAACAAGCATTTCCTCCCAAAATGTACATGTATTTTCTCCTAGCATATTTTTTAGTTAACACTAAGGATAGAAGAGTTTTATATTAAGAATACCAAACTGTCATAATCAGCAGCACCTCAGGACATATATCTATTTTTTGGTTCTGGACTCATGATTCAACTACAGAAAGAAAATCTAAGTGAGGAAACTCCTTATATCAATGAAGATTAGAAATATTCTTAAACGTACAATCTTAGAACATTGCTTGTGACATTGACAGATTAAGTGATTTACCTACAGTCACATGGGAATTGAACGCAGTTCTTACTAACTCTAAATTTGGGTCTCTACAGTATGCTATTTTCATAAACCCTTATTTTAAAATGTGATTTTCTTTTCATTTTGGCTAAACATTCTAAATTTCAAGCTATGCTTATGTCAAGTCCAAAAGTACTTAATTTGTAATTACTTCTTTTTCCCAGGGAGAAGAAGTACTAAAGGGTAATAGCCTCATGACTACAGCATAGTAGTCTAAAGGGAAGCACACTAAACATGAAGTTGAGAAACCTGGGTTAAACATATATGAGTACTGTGATTATGAGCAAGTTGTCTGTGAGCTTCAGTTTCCAATCCCATCCTGATTAAAAAGGAGATTAAAAAGTTGTACTATCTACCTTATAGGGCTATGGTTTGTAAACCTTAAAGAGCTATTAAGCATATAATAATGACAGAACTTCATTTGCATTTCCCATTTCTACAACCCAGGAAAGGGAAAGATCTATAGACAGATCATGGGATCATACACAGAAAAAAAGTGCTTATCATGTTCCACCTGAAGTTTGTAATAACGAATAGACGTAATTTGCCTCTTATTGCTTTTATGATCACTGCACTTAATTCTTTTGGGTCTCAGCTTTCTTAATTTGTAAAATTTGGCATTAACATTTACATACCCAACAGCAAGAGATAGAAAGAGAAATCTCCTTTAAAGCCAGGGTAGACACTATAAAACATTTGGGGGTCTACCTGCCAAAACAAACCCGGGCCTATATGAACACAATTACAAAACACTTTTCACACAAATAAAGTCAGATCTAAGTGGAAAAATATCATTTGCTCGTGGGTAGGCCAAGCCAATATAATAAAAATGACAATTCTACCTAAATTAATTTACTTATTCAGTGCCATACCAATCAAACTATCAGGTAATTATTTTCTAGAGCTACAAAAAACAAAATCAAAATTCATCTGGAAGAACAAAAGGTCCAGAATATCAAGGGAACTAATGAAAAGAAATGCTAGGGAAGGTGGCCTAGCTCTACCAGAACTCAAACTGCATTATAAAGCAGTAATTATCAAAACCACTTGGTACTGGCTAAGAAACAGAAGGGTAGACCAGTGGAATATGTAAGGTACTCAAGACACAGTAGTCAATGAATATAGCAATCTACTGTTTGATAAACCCAAGTAACTCAGCTTCTGGGCTAAGAACTCAATGTCTGACAAAAATTCCTGGGAAAACAGGATAACAGTGTGGCAGGAACTAGACATAGACCAATGCCTTACACTATATACAAGAATAAAGTCAAATGGGTACATGATCTAGGTATAAAGACTGACACTATAAACAAATTAGAGGAGCAAGGAATAGTGCATTTATCAGACTGATGGAGAATGGGAGAATTTTGGAATAAATAAGAGGTAGAAAACATTGTGAAGTGCAAAACAGATAATTTCAATTACATTAAACTGAAAAGTTTTGCGCAACCAGACCCAATGCAACCAAGATAAGGAGGGAAGCAGAAAACTGGGAAAGAATTTTTACAACTAGTGTCTATAATAAAGGCCTCATTTCTAACATATATAGAGAACCGAGTCAAATTTACAAGAATACAAGTCATTCCCCAATTACAAATGGTCAAAGGATATGAACAGGCAGTTTTCAGAGGAAGAAATTAAAGCTATCTATAGTCATATGAAAAAATGCTTAAAATCACTAGTGATTGGAGAAATTCAAATCAAAACAACTCTGAGATAACACATCACACCTATCAGATTGGCTAACATGACAAAATAGAAAGACGATAAATGTTGGAGAAGATGTAGGAGAGTTAGGATACTAATTCATGGTTGGTGGAGCTGTGAGCTGATCCAACTATTCTGGAGAGTAATTTGGAATTATGCCCAAAGGGCTACAAAAATGTGCATACCCTTTGACCCAGAAATACCATTTCTAGGACTGTATCGCAAAGAGATCATAAAAATGGGAAACGATCCCACATGTACAAAAATACTGATAGCAGCTCTCTTTTTGGTGGCCAAAAACTGGAAATCAAGAGGAAGCCATCAGTTGGAGAATGGCTGAATAAATTGTGGTATATGAATATAATGGAATACTATTGTGCTATAAGAAATGATAAATAGGAACACTTCAGAGAGGCCTGGAAAGACTTATATGAACTGATGCTGAGTGAAAGAAGAACTTTGTACACAGCAACAACCACAATGTACAAGGAATTTTTCCAGTAGTCTTAGTACTTCATTGCAACGCAAGGACTTAACAAATTCCCAATGGTCTCTTAAAGCAAAATGCCTTCCACATCCAGAAAAATAACTAAGGAATTCAACTGCAGAATGAAGCAGATCATTTTCTTTTGTATTATGTTTTGCTTTGTTTTATGATTTCTCCCATTCATTTTAATTCTTCTATGCAACATGACTAAGGGGAGAATGTATTTAATAGGAATGTATGTGTAGAACCTATATAAAATTGTATGCCATCTCAGGGAGGGGTTGGAAAGGTAGGGAGGAAGGTGAGACAAGGAGGGGGGAAAATCTAAGATATATGGAAGTGATTGTAGAAAACTGAAAACAAAAGTAAAAAAGAAAAAGAAAAAAGAAAAACATACACATATATACACATACATGTATACACATATATACAAACAATATTTTATTTTTCTCTAAATAGAAATTAAAACATTTTTAGCATACACTTTTTTTAATGTTTTGAGTTCCCAATTCTATACCTCCTTTCCCTTTCCCCTCCCCAAGATGGTAAGCAATCAGACATAGGTTATACATGTGCAAACACGTAAAACATTTTCATATTAGTCATTTTATACAAGAAGACTCAAATAAAAGAAAAAAAGAAAGTGAAAAATAGCATGCTTCAATCTGTATTTAGATAATATTAGTTCTTTCTCTGGAGGCAGATAGTATGTTTCATCATGAATCCTTTGGGATTGTCTTGGATCATTGTATTAATGAGAATAGCTAAGTCATTCATAGTTCTTTATCAAGCAATATTGCTTTTACTGTATACAATATTCTCCTGATTTTCCTCATCTCACTTTGCATTAATTCATGTAAGTCTTTCCAGATTTTTCTGAAGTCATCTTGCTTGTCATTTTTTGTAGCACAATGATATTCCATCACAATTATGTATCACAGCTTGTTTAGCCATTCTCCAAATGATAGGCATCCCTTTGATTTCCAATTCTTAGTCAACACAAAAAAAAAGTAGCTATAAATATTTTTTTACATATAGGTCATTTCCTCCCTCCTTTTTTTTAAATGTCTGGGATATAGACCTAGCGGTGGTATTACTAGATCAAATGGCATGCACAGTTTTATACCCCTTTGGGAAGTTCCAAATGGCTTTCCAGACTAATTGTATCAGTTCACAACTCTACCATTAGTATCCCAGAGTATGTGTTCAAGTTTTTCCACATTCCCTCCAACATCCAACATTTTCCTTTTTTGTCGTAATATATATGTGCGTGTGTGTGTGTGTGTGTGTGTGTGTGTGTGTGTGTGTGTGTGGTGGTACCTCAGAGCTGTTTTAATGTGCATTTCTCTAATCAACAAGTGATTTAGAGAATTTTTTCATATGACTATAGCTTTCATCTTTTCATCTGAAAATGTTCTGTTAAACTTCTAAGATCCCTCCAACTCTAAAGCTATCATGTGATCCTTTGCCAGGAAGTCTTTCTCAATTCACCTTAATTCTGGCACCTTTCTTCTGTTGATGACTTCAAATTTATCTGATATACAGCTTACTTGTACATAGTTGTTTGTTTTTTGCCTCCCTCATTATACGGGAGGTTTTTGAGAGGAAGAACAAATCTTTTAACTTTTTTGTATGCCTAACACTTAGTAGAACTGTACCAAGTGTTACAGTAGGCACTTAATAAATGCTTACTGAGATGCCCATCAATTGGGGAATGGCTGAACAAGTTATGGAACATGATACTATTAAAAGAATACTATTGTGATGGACTACAGAAAAACCTGGAAAGACTTATATGAACTGATGCTGAGTAAAGTGAGCAGAACCAGGAGAACGTTGTACATACGAATAACGGCAGTGTTTGAGTTCTGATTTTGATAGACAGCTCTTCACAGAAATGCAAGGACCTAAAACTTTTCCAAAGGACTCAGGATGGAAAATGTCATCTATGCCGGGGAAAAAACTATGGATTTGGATTGCAGAGTGAGGCAGACTTTTTTCTCTTTTATTTTCTTTCTTATAGTTTCTCCTATTTATTATAATTCTTCTGTGCAACATGACCAATGTGAAAATGTGTTGAATAGAAATGTACGTGTAGAGTCCATATCAGATTGCATGACATCTTGGAAAGAGAAGGGGGAGTAAAAGGGAGAAAATCTAAAACTTAGTGAATGCTGAAAACAGAAAATAAATTAAATATTTTCAAAAATGCTTAGTGACTTACTATTTCCCCAGCTATCAATGACTCTCAATCACTTTGTATTGATTCTGTGTATAATTTGTATTTAGTCACATGCTTATATATTGTTTTCATCAATAAGCTATAAGCTTCCTGAGGGTAAAGGATATCTCATTTTAGTCCCTGTAGTCCCAGCATCTGGCACATGGCTAGTTGATAAATGCTTATTGATCAATAAGCATTTATTAACTGATTCTATGATCTATGACAGCATTCTTCAAGATAGGGTACGCATAATTCTAACATTATACAAGACAATCCATTTGGGAACAGAAAGCAAAATATATCTAGAGCTGAAAAAGACCTCAGAGGACATCTAATACAGTTTCTTCATTTCAATAATCTGGAAAAGAAAGCCAAGGGCGGTTGGTCTACACAAGGTCATATAATGATGTTGTCATCACAGGTCGAGTCTGAACCTGGATTTTGTAAGTCCAGAGACAGAATCCTTTCCATAACACCTGTCATGAGAATTTCCATTTCTATTTGTTTAGCTTAAAAAAGAAATTAATCCTAGTATTTAATATACAAATTGAAACTGGCATCCTCACTCAGTAATATTTCATAAAGTTATGTACTACTTCTATATGAAACATAGAGGATACCCTGAGGGAAGAGCAGGAGACCCAAATGAAGAGGTGTTGTTAGTGTTGCTCTCACTTATTCAGTTATTTTCAGTATATTTCCATATATTGCAATTTCCATGGGCCTGGTTATGTAGAGTTATGGCTTGTGTGACATTTTTACCTAACAAAATGTAACAAAGTAGATAAAAGGCTTTAAAGGATTCCAACAAAGATGCTACAAATCAAAGATTATGCTACGTGAGCATAAGACAACCAAATATAGGAAAAATCAATACTTCTACTAGTACAATCCAAAAAGAGGTTGGTGAAAAACAATTCACAATTATCAAGGATATTTGAAATTTGGATTTACAAAAGTATCCTTAATGATGAATATCACGCTATTACTGTATTAATGAGAGTAAAAAGTCATAATGACAAGATATTTTAAAATTCAGATTTTCAATCTATCAATAAACAATCATTTATTAATTATGCCAGGCACCAGGCTAGGCACTGGGTGATACAAAGACAAAACTGGAGCAGTCACTGCCATCAAAGAGCTTATATCTTAATGGGAGAGAAAGCATATATACATATACATATAAGTATATATACTTTTTAAAAAATATTTTATATATACTTATATATGTAAAATATACTTACATATGTATATGTAAGTATACTTACATAATATACTTATATATGCATATATGCATATATAAGCATGCTTACATACATATATAGGTATATTATACACATGTAAGGATATATAAAATATTTTTTTAAAAATGAATACAAGGTGGTTATGGAAGGGAGGCACTAACAGCTGAGACAATGGAGATCAGGAAATATTTACTGTATAGAAAGTGGTATCTGATTCCACCAAACCATAAGAAAAGAAGGTAATGCTACTCAGGCCTGGGAGACATCAATTTCCAAGCTATGGAAAATGGGGATAATATCTAGGTAGATGAATTAGATGAATTAGTGAATAAGTCAGGATGGCTGGAATGAAAACTGAGTGGAAGAATATGGAAGACTTTAAAGATAGGAAAGGGTCAGATTGCAAAGAGATCTAAATGCCAAAAGGAAGAATTTATATATAATCCTGGAAGAAATAGGCATCCACTAAAGTTTATAAGATAGGAGAAAGAAATGATCAGATCTATACTTTAAGAGAATCTCTTTGGCATTTAGGTAGAGGAAGAACTGGAGAAGAGAGAGACTGGTAATAGGGAGAGTAAATAGTATAAGCTATTACAGTAGCTCAGAGGGTGGTAATAAAGTCTTGAAGAAGATTGGTGGCTATCTGAATACAGTAGAAGACATATTTATGAGATATTGTAGAGACAACATTAGAAATGACAATGCTAAATTGCAAGCTCCTTGGACACAGGGACTGTCTTTTGCCTTTTTTTGTATTCCCATTGTTTAACACAGTACCTTTCATACCACAAGTGCTTAGTAAATGCTTACTGATTGGTGATTGATTGATTAGTCAATTCATTAGACATATGTAAGAATGTAAATGAGGAGCTGAGGTCAACACTGAGATTAAAAACATGTGTGATTGGAAGGAAGGATTAATAGGGAATTTTGGTGATGAGGTGGGGTGGTTTAAGAAAAAAAAACGACATATTTTGGACATGTTGAGTTTGAAATGCCTATGAGACATACAACTCTAAGATTAAGTTCATGATGTAGGAATGGAGCTCAAGAGAGAGGCTAAGGCTAAATTATGTTATGTGGAGCTATATGCACAGGAAGTTCACTGAAAACAAGAGAGCTGGTGAAGTCAACATTTAACAGTGTAGAGAGAGAAGAGAACCCAGGATGGAGCCTTGGGGAACACACACAATTACAGGGCATGGCAGTGATGATGAATCAAAAGTTGCCAAAAACAATGTCGCTTATTTAACTGTCATGCCCGAACACACTGGAAACTGGGAATCAAAAGTTTCCAAACCATTTATAAATCTTTGAAACGAAGTTTGAGTGGATTTTGTTTAATTTAATGTAAATTTGTTTAAAATATAAAACCAATATAACTTCTCATTAGCTAGGAGGAATAGCTGATTTATATCAGGAAAGATGAAGGTCGGGTACCTGAATGCATGATGAAACATGCTATCCACCTCCACAGAGAGAAGTAATGGACTCAGAATGAATATTGAAGTATATTTTCTATTCTTTTCCTTTTTTCCCTATTATTTCCTTCATTCTATCCTTCTTCCCTTCCTTCCTTTGAAATGTTTAATGAGGGCATTTGTTTTATATGAGTGTACATATCTGCAATGAGTTTTGTTTTTCTTGACTTCTCAATGAGTGGAGGATGGAAGCAGTAAAGGAGAAAATTAGGAAATAAAAACAAAATAAAATTGAATTAAAAAGATTGGCTATCTAAATTGTATGATTGGTAGATGGGATTGAAATAGATTTGGAACTATGAATCTTTTTAACTTAATCTTTTTTTACTTATAATAGCCACTGAAAGTAAGTACCAAAATAAACTAAAATTAGAAATAGACTGTTAAAAAGTTACATTCCAAAGTATTAACCAAAATTTCAAAAAATAACAAAACATATTTAACAATAATATTCCTGTTGAAAAATAATACTTTTAGTGAAAATATAATTAATATTTTTCAATGAGACTAAGAAGATTTTGTATAATCAATAAAATGAAATATTATTATAAAATAATGCTTTTCATTCTTTTAAAAATATATTGTCTTTTAATGTACATAATATATTCATACAGTGCTATATCATATGATTTATTAAAAAATACATACACATTGACAGGTATATTCAAAAATATTTCCCTGATAGGTATGAATGGTCAAAAAAATGTTGGACACCACTGCTCCACTTGAAAATAAGAAACATTTTTTTGCCATCTGCAAAACTGGGCATAGACATATGGACATAATGAACACTAAAGAACTGTAATGATGCTAAATAACAATGAAATAGAAAACATAATTTAGGTTTGTTTTGTCAAGGCATTCATTGCACATAAGTGTTCTGGGAAACTCAATTTTGAGTTTATTACTGAACTTTATCATGAAGATTTAACTGAATGAGTTTCAGTTGTTTTATTCTATGAAAAAATATTTCAATAAGCTCATTCACAATGTAGAAAATTTGAACTGAAAAATTAATCAAATGAACAAAATACATTATTGAGCACTTATCATAGATTTAGAACTGAGAGGAAACTCAAGGGCTATCTAAAACCAAGCCCCTGATTTTACAGAAGAGGAAGGTTAGGCCCAGAGAAGTAAGTGACTTGCCCCATGTCATACATTAAGGTTAAATGGCACAGTCCAGATAATAACCCTGGTCCTCTGATTCCACAGTTTTAGAGAGCTCAGTACTGTACTGTACTGTGCATAGGTCCCAGCCAAACTGCTGAATTCTTTAAGAATTCCATAATAATTCAAATAAATTATATATAACTATAAATTTATAATAATTCAAGAAGTCAGAAAAGATAACAGACTCTTTAGGAATAAATTTCGAATGACTATTTCTAAAATTCTTTGCAACTTAATAGCTTGGGAGAGGCTTCATAAAAGAAAGAAGTATGTGCTTAGACATGAAATCTAAGAAATAAAATCAGAATGAATCAGCAGACACACTGAAACAAACCTGTTTACATAACAGTTCTACTGAGCCAAAAAAATGTAAGTAACTTGTTTCAATTTAATTTTATTCATCTAAGTAATCTTTTGACACCTTTATCTTCTTAATGTACATATTATTTTAAAAAAACAAGAAAATTAGTCCAAACCTTTGACTTCTTGATTAAGGTCACAAAAAAACCCCTCAATAATCCCATTTTCACATTTTATTTATATGACTAATTTTCCCTTCCTCATTCTGAATTAAAGTGACAGATGCAAAAAGATTTATCCTAAAGGAAGACTTCATGAAAAGAGAAGCATCATAGCAATAACAGTAGGAAAACAACCCAATAGGCATAGAATAAGAATACGAGGGATCTGATCTCAATTCAAACATTTATTAGGCAAGTAACCACAGGAAAACTCTATTGGCATCAATTTCCTCAATTGTAATGGGATAATAAAAATGCTTGCATACTGAACTGAGAAGATAGTTTTGAAGCAAGGGCTTTGCAAATCACAAATCATTATTTAAGTGTCAACTATAGTTGTATCGAAAAATGTTAATTATTATAAAAACATTTTCTGTTCATTATAATTTTCTGTGATAATACTGAAAACCGATTAAGGAGAAAAACTTAAGCAAGTGCCATCATACAGGCTCAGAATCACAGAGCAAAGCATAAACACACACAAAAAAGACAAGGTTTTTATTTCAATTATTTAAGTGCAATGATGATATAAACAAATTACACATGTAGTAGTAGAAAAGAAAAGCCAATGAAGTACATGATTTAAAAAAACAAATAAAAAATGCTAATTTTTGTTTTATAGCTAGCTAGCTCTTGATTAACCATACACAATCGAAAGATAGTATACTTTAAAGAATCAGAGGGAATTTGTGGAAGAGTAAAAATGGTGGAGAAATCTCCAAGCTAAGCTCTCCCATCATTCTCCTCAAACAACTTTAAAATAATTCCTCAAATTACATTCCAGTTTGGCAGAAGCAACAAATGGTCAAAGTGAAATATTTTTTAGCTGAAGAAAACAAAGGAGGTTGAAAAGAGAAATTTGTGAGATGGGGAAGGAGGTTGGCCCAAAACTTATGTGAATGAAGCATTAGTGGTGGGACTAGGTGGTGATAAGAAAAGCAGCAGCACCTTTGGGAGCTCTCAAGCCAGAAACAGTAAGAGGACCTGGCAACTGGTTGGAAAAGGACTACAAGGGAGCCCTTTATTAACACTGTACAAAGGACTAAATGCAGTCTGTCAACTCCATTGTCTATACTGACTTCTATTGCTGTGTTTGTCCTTTGTTCTCAAAGAGGACTACTACATCAAGATGATGACATGTCTTGTAGGCACAAAAAAATATTGAAGAAAACAGTATCTTAAAAAGCAGAATTGGCCAAATGGAAAAAAAAGGTATAAAAGCTCCCTTTAGAAAATAATTCCTTAAAAATTAAAATGGGGCAAGTAAAGGTGAATGACTCCATAGGACACCAAGAAAAATAAAATAAAATTAAGTCAAAAGATTAAAAAAGTGAAATATTTCTTGGTAAAAACAACTGACTTGGAAAATAGATCAAAGAGAGGTCTCTTAAGAATTATTGGACTCCCTGAAAATCATGATAAAGGAAAGATTCTAGACATCATATTTCAAGAAATTATCAAGGAAAACTGAGGGTAAAACCTGAATCCAAAGGGTAAAATAGAAACTGAAATAATGCATGTGAACAAGATCCCAAAATACAAACTTCAAAGAATCATGTTAGCCAAATTTAAGGGGTTCCCAGGTCAAACAGAAAATACCGCAAGCAGCCAGAAAGAAATCAAATAGCACGGGGCCACAGTCAGGATCACACCAGATTTAGCAGCTACTACCTTAAAGAAATGGAGGGCTTAGAATATGGTATTCTGAAAGTCAAAAGAACTGGGAGTACAATCAAGAATAATCTGTCAAGCAAAACAGAGTATAATGCTTAATCATGAGGCAGAAATTTAGAAAAACAAAGGACTTTCAAGCCTTACTGGTGAAAAGAGCCTAGCTGAAGAGAATGTGATTTTCAAATCAAAGACTCAAGAGAAGCATAAAGAGGCAAACATGAAAAAGAAATATAGGACTCAATAAAATTAACTGTGTATTATTCTATATGGGTATACATACCTGTATCTTCTAAGATCATTATCATTATTAGAGCAGTTAGAAGGATTTTGAGGCAAGGGCTTTGCAAATCATAAATCATTATTTAAGCGTCAACTATAATTATATCTAAAAATGCTAATTATTATAAAAACATTCTCTGTTCATTATAATTTTCTGTGATAATACTGAAAACTGATTAAGGAGAAAAACTTAAGCAAGTGCCATCATACAAACAAAGAGGGTGAGAGAGGGAGTTGATTGTGTGGGGATGAAGTAAAAAAATGGATTGGTGAGAAAGATGGTTTCCCTGGGAAATGGGGGAAGGGAGAGGAAGAATGGAGAAAATTATCTCACATAAAGGAGGCATATAAGGAAGGGCTTTTACAGTGGAGGGGAAAATGGGAGGGTGGAGGAAGGGTAATACTTGGACCTTTACTCATATCAAAATTCATTCAAAGATGGAAAATAAATAAACATACTCAAATGGTAACAGAAATCTATCTGAACTAACAAAGAAGTATGGGGGGAAGGAGATGAAAGGAGGGAGGTGATAAAAAGAAAGGAAGATAAAAGAAGGCAGTGGTCAGAAACAAAACAGACTCTAACGGAGGGACAGAATGAAAAGAGAGATAGAAGGATAAACAAAAGAAAACAGGATTAAGGCAAATGCACAATGAGTAATCCTACATGTAAAAGTGAATGGGATGAACTCACCCATAAAACAGAAGCAGATAGATATGGAAGCAGATAGAATGGAAATCAGAATACAACAATATGTTGTTTACAAGAAATATACTTGAAACTGAGAGACATACACAGAGTAAAAAAAAAGGGGGGCTGGAGCAGAACCTACTATGCTTCAGCTGAAGCAGAAAAGGCAAAGGTAGCAATCATATCAAATAAAGCAAAATGAAAAAAGATTTGCTTAAGAAGGATAAGCAGGGAAATTACATCTTATTAAAAGTAATCATAGACAACAAAGTAATGTCACAAATATTTAAGGGGATATGGAAAACTTGGACAGTAATGAATTCGTCCTGGAGTTGTGAACTAGTTCAATTTGGAAATATGTCAAAAGGGTTATAAAACTGTGCATACCCTTTGACTCAGCAACACCACTACTAGGTCTGCATCCCAAAAATACCAAAGAAAATGGGGAAAGATACACACACACACACACACACACACACACACACACAAATATTTATAGCAGCTCTTTCTGTGATGGCAAAGAATTGGAAATTCTGGAGGAATTTGGAAGGGGATATCCATAAATTGGGGAATGACTGAACATGTTGTGGTACATAAATGATAGGATACTATTGTGCTATAAGAAGTGATGAGCAGGATGATTTCAGAATAACCTGGAAATAGGTAAATGCACTGATGCAAAGTGAAATTAGCAGAACCAGGAGGACACTGTAAACAGTAATAGCAATACTGTGAGGATGATCAACTGTGAAAGATATAGTTAACTCTAATCAAGGCAAGGATCCAAGACAATTCCAAAGATTGGAAAGATGCTAACCACCTCCAAAGAGAAAACTGATAAATTCTGAATATAGAGTGAAGCTTACTCTTTTAAACTTTATTTTTATTGTTTCATTTTGTCATTCCTTTTGCAACATAGCTAATACGGAAATATGTTTTGCATGACTTCACATGTATGATTAATAAGAACTTACATTCTCAAAAACAGGGCAGGGATAATAGAGAAGGAGAGAACTTGGAACTCAAAATGTTTTAAAATGAGTGTTAAATTTTTTTTAGCATGTAATTGGGAAATGTTTAATAAATAAAAATATATTTTTTAAAAAAAAACCTCTACAGGTTAGATCATTCAGGTTGAACTAAAAAGATTAAACCTTAATAGAGATAAATGTAAAATCTTAGAAATAGATATGAAAAATTAGCTTTACAAATATAGGATAGGAATTAACAAATTAGAAGAGAAGGGAAATATATACTTTTCACAACTAAAGCTAGGGCAAGAATTTTGAACCAAACAAGGACTAAAGAGGATCAGTGGAGATATCATGGAAATTTTTGATTACATAAAGTGAAAAACTTTTATACAAATAAAATCAATACTGTTAAAGTTATAAAAGAAATAAAGAGGAAAACCTTTTCAGAAAATTTCACTGATAAAAGTCTGATATACAAGATATAAACGGAAAGTGTTTCAAATATATAAGAACAAGAACTATCCCACAACAGATAAATGGTTAAGCATAAGAATTTAATGGTACGGATGTTGTCCTTTGTTCTTGAAGAAGACCAAAATGATATCACTCTCTTGGGGTCAAGGTACAACATGTCTGACTGTAGCTGATCAAACCAAAAAATTTTATACCTGGAAAATTTCAGTCAGCTTCTGTATGAGCAGTGGACTCCTGGCCTTGTAAACCTTAGCTGGAAAAGAATCAGCACCAGGCACTCTGCAACATGAGAGCAGTCTAATGGCAATCAAAACCTCTTCTTCAGTTAGAAGGTGAGCTAGAGAGGGATTGATTTCAAGCTAAGGCATATCAGTGGCTTCAGCATTTATTGATGATAGCCTATTGAAAACATTACAATAATCTTCTGCCCATCTCTCCAGGATCATGTCCTTATCACTAATCAATGTAGCTCCAGCAGCACTGAGTGGTTGAGATGCAGGATAGGTCTTTAGACATAAATAGCTTTCAGGGCATCATAAAAGCACTTTAGATTATTACTATTAGCATAAGATTGAATTTCATCTATCTTTTTAATGAGCCAAGAATCCTGCACCTCTCTAAGCTTCACTGTACCTTACTTTTGATGGAGTTAACTGCTTTCTTAGAGATGAACTATCCTGTTGGTATAGTTTAGTTTTTCATTTAGTAGCTTCTGAACTTCCCCATCATTTTAATCAAGCTAATCTTGATATTTACGAATGTTCCAGTTCAGATGAACAAACGTATTGCTGAATACCAAATTTCTGAAAGCTGTCCATTCCTTTTTGACTCCATTGTTGCCAACCATATGTTGGCTAAGCTTTCCTTCCAAGTTAGCCAACACACTGTTTACACTTGGGGAAATACTCTAGTTGACATTAAGCTTTCTGGTAGTTGTCTTGCCTTGGGACCGCCACTTTTGTTTAATGCTAATGTTTAGCTTAAAGAGGATAAATCTATGATCAGTCCAGCACTCCACAATACATCACTTTCATCACTCTCATATCCTGTGTATCTCTCTTCCTTATAATGGCATGGTCCATTAAATGCCAATATGTTTGTTGTGAGGGTGCATCCATGAAGTTTTATTGTATTTTAGGTAAACAGATGACAAGGTGATGATGAGAAGGTCATGAGATCCACAAATCTTCACAAATCCACAAAGCAATCACTTACTGCTGTTGTTGTTTCCAACACCATTCCTCCCCAGGACTCCATGCCATGTCTGATAGTCTGTACACACTCTGGCATTAAAGTCACCCAGAATTAGAAGTTTATCATCTTTTGTTCTGGGGGGGGGGGGGCAGGTAACTAAAGAGAAGGTGGATTTTTGCTGACTGAAAAAATACATATAATATCTAGTAATTTTTTTTTTAAATAACCATATGGAAGGGGGAAATAAAACCTCCAAAAGAGAAATACAAACTAAAACAACTCTGAGTTTTCCCCTCTCAGACATTAGATTGGAAAATATGGCAAAAAAAGGGAAGGGTAAGATAATCATTGGAGGGGATTCAAGAAGTCAGAGATACTAATCTACTGCCTTGGTGGAACTGTGAATTTGTCCAGCCACTCTGGAAAGCAATTTGAAACTTTTCTGAAAAAGTCACAAAGTTGTACATACTCTCAGCCTCAGAAATACCATTATTTCACATAAAGAGAAAAAAGAAAGGATCAATCTATATTGCAAAAATTTTCATAGTGACATTTTTTGTTAGAGCAAAGAGGTATCTGAAGGATTGTCAAGTGGAAAAGGGATTTATTCTAAAGGAGGCACAACTGGAAGGAGTTGCAAAAAGGTGAACAGACATGAAGAAAAGTATCCTAAAAGTCATAGCTGCCCAAAAGTGGAAGGAGCTACCCCAAGAAGTAGTTGGTTCCCTTATATTTTACTCCACACAGAGGGTATATTACCATGCATAGGAAAAGTGATAGTGGGACTCCTTTCCTGAATGAGTTCCATGAGATGACCACTAAGGTACCTTATGAATATAAAAATCATGTGATTCTGATGTTGTAAAAAATGGGCAATATGCCGAAAAACAACAATCTGCATGTGGTGTTGAGAGATTTTCAGCATTAGAGGAATGAATTAAAATAAGGTATGAAATGTGTAGTGGATCTGGTGCTAATAAGCAGGAAATTATTCAAGTAGCATCATAAAATAAATAGGTCTGGCAACCATACTGTTTGGAACTGTTTTTAGCTAAGAAGTCATTCACAGTGTCTCATAGTTAAGCTCTCCCATCTCTAGCAGCTTCTGGTTAGTGGGGGTTCAAGTTCAGACAATATAAAAGTCAATGAGGAGTCAAGTTTTTAAAATTCTCCAAAACAACAGCTAATAGGACTTTTCAATCAAGTCAACAGGCATTTATTAAGCACGTATGGGTCAGGCGCCATGCTAAGCCCTAGGAATGCAAAAAAAGGCAAAAACAATCTCAAAGACCTTACAATGTAACAGGGGAGACAACACACAATCAACTCTGTGCAAGCATGATAGGTACAGGATAAATTGGAAGTAACCCAAAGGATGGCCCTAGCTTCCAGTGATTCCCTATTGCCTCCAGGATCAAATATAAAATCTTCTATTTGACTGTTAAAGCTGCTCATACTATGTCTCCTTCTAAAGTTTCCAGTCTTTTTACAATTTAATTTACTGACATACTCTGGGATCCAACACTTGCTGTGTTTCTTGCATGAGATACTCCATCTTCCAGCTCTGAGCATGTTCACTAGCTCTCCTTCCTGCCTGGAATGCTCTCTCTTCTAGTTCTACTTCCTGATTTCCTGGGCTTCCTTCAGGACGCAGTTTCCAACTTTTACAAGAAGCTTTTCCCAGCCCTTGCTAATCTTACTGCCTCCCCTATGAAATTTGAAAATCTTGGCGTCTGGATCAAATCTAAGTCTTTTCTGATTCAGGGTCAGCATTACTACCAATTTGACAGGTAAGAATCAAAACTAACTTTTCTTTTTAAAAAACTTAATTTTTAGCTTTTAACATTCATTTCCACAACATTTTCAGTTCCAAATGGTCTCCCCATCTCTCTCTTCCCCAACCCCAAACACTGTGCATTGTGATTACCCTTTCCCCCATTCTGCCCTTCCTTCCATCACATCCCTCCCTTCCATTCTCCCCATCTTCTCTTTTCTACAAGGCAAGATAGATTTCTACACCCCATTACCTGTATTTCTTATTTCAGAGCTGCACACAAAAACAATTCTCAACATTCATTCCTTAATCTCTGAGTTCCAACTTCTCTCCCTTCCTCCTTCCCCACCCATCCCCACTGGGAAGGTAAGAAATCCAGTTTAGGCTACCTATGTGTAGTTTTGCTAAAGACTTCCATAACAGTCATGTTATGAAAGACTACTATATCTCCCTCCATCCTATCCTGCCCCTATTTATTCTCTTTTTTTGACCGTGTCTCTCCCCTAAAGTGTTTCCTTCTAATTACCCCCTCCTCCCATTTGCCTTCCCTTCTATCACCCCCACACCCTACTTTCCTGTAGTGTAAGATAGATATTCATACCAAATTGAGTATGCATGTTATTCACTCCTTAAGCCAAATGTGAGGAGAGTAGGCTTCACTTTTTCCCCTCTCACCTCGTCCCTTTTCCCTTTCTTTGAAAAAGCTTTTTCTTGCCTCTTTCATGAGAGACAAACTGCCCCATTCCATTTCCCCCTTCTCCTCCCAATATATTCCTCGCTCAACCTTTAACTTTACTTTTTTAGATATGATCTCTTCCTATTCAACTCATCCTGTGCCCTCAGTCTATACATATGTAATCCCTCCAGCTACCCAAATACTGAGAAAAGTCTCAAGAGTTACAAATATTGTCTTTCCATGTAGGAATGTAAACAGTTCACCTTTGGTAAGTCCCTTATGACTTCTCTTTCCTGTTTATCTTTTCATGCTTCTCTTGATTCTTGTGTTTGAAAGTCAAATTTTCTTTTCCGCTCTGGTCTTTTCACCAGGAATGCTTGGAAGTCCTCCATTTCATTGAATTACCATTTTTTCCCCTGAAGTATTTACTCAGTTTTGCTGGGTAGGTGATTCTTGATTTTAATCCTAACTCCTTTGACCTCTGGACTATCATATTCCACGTCCTTCTGTCCCTTAACGTAGAAGCTGCTATATCTTCTGTTATCCTGATTGTATTTCTACAATACTCAAATTGTTTCTTCTGGCTACTTGCAAGATTTTCTCCTTTACCTGGGAATTCTGGAATTTGGCTACAATATTCCTAGGAGTTGTTATTTTTGGATCTCTTTCAGGAGGTGATTGGTGGATTCTTTCAATATTTATTTTGCCCTGTAGTTCTAGAATATCAGGGCAGTTTTCCTTGATAATTTCATGGAAGATAATGTCTGGCACTTTTTTTGATCATGGCCTTCAGGTAGTCCAATAATTTTTAAATTGTCTCTCCTAGATCTATTTTTCTAGGTTAGTTGTTTTTTCAATGAGATATTTCACAGTCTTCAGTTTTTTCATTCTTTTGGTTTTATTTTGTAATTTCTTGGTTTCTCATAAAGTCATTAGCTTCCATCTGCTGCACTCTAATTTTTAAAGAACTATTTTCTTCAGTGAGCTTTTGGACCTCCTTTTCCATTTGACTAATTCTACTTTTTAAAACATTCTTCTCCTCATTGGCTTTTTGAACCTCTTTTGCCAGTTGAATTAACCTATTTTTCAAGGTGTTATTTTCTTCAGCATTTTTTTGGGTCTCCTTTAGCAAGCTGTTGACTAGTTTTTCATGCTTTTCTTGCATCTCTCTCATTTCTCTTCCCAATTTTTCCTCCACCTCTCTTACTTGATTTTCAAAATCCTTTTTGAGCTTTTCCATGGCCTAGTACCATTGCATATTTATTTTGGAGGTTTTGGATGGAGAAGCCTTGACTTTTATGTCTTCCCCTGATGGTAACATTGTTCTTCCTCACCCAAAAGGATGGGAGAGAATACCTGTTCACCAAGAAAGTAACCTTCTGTATTCCTATTTCTTTTCCCTTTTTTGGGCATTTTCCCAACAAGGTACTTGACTTTTGGGTCCTTTATCAAGAGTAGGTTATACTCTGGGGACTTGTACCTTCTCAGTTCCTCCAAGGTGGCACAATCAAGGGAGAGGGGTTATGCCTCTCCTGGCCTGTGCTCAGGTCTAGGAGCAAACCACAGGTTTTTCTGCCCAGGATCTGTGAGTAGAATTTCCTCTCCAGAGCTTCCACCAGCTCCACAATGCCAGCCAGTTTTCCTCCTTACCCCAGGGCCACCACTCAGGGTTGAGACTCAGATCATCTGCCAGATTTCCCCAGAGTTTTTAGGCCAAAGGCTCCAAATATGGATGCTGCTGTTGCTGCTGCCTGGAGCCCGGGTTAGGAGAGGACTTGCTCCCTTCTCACCCAGGCGAAAGAGCTTTCTCACTGACCTTTGAAGCTGTCTTTCGCATTTGTGGGTTGAGGAATCTGGGAATTGCAGCTGTTGCTGATGGCTCCCTGAAGCCAGCTGTGGTCCTGTCCATGCTACATGGCCAAGGCTGAGCTGCCCAGAACTAACTTTTTTTTTTTTTATTTAACTTTTTACATTCATTTTCACAAAATTTTGGGTTCCAAATTTTCTCCCCTTTTATCCCCTCCCCCCCCACCCCAATACCCCAAGCAATCTAATTTTTCCTATCTCCAATCTGTCCTCTCTTCTGTCATCCCTCCCTTCCCTTGTCTCCATCTTCTCTTTTCTCCTCTAGGGCCAGATGACTTTCTATTCCTCATTAACTGTATGTCTTCTTTCCTAGTTGCAACAACAATACTAAACAATTGTTCCTAAAACTTTGAGTTCCAAATTCTCCCCATCCCTCCCTCCTGACCCATTCCCTTTGGTATGGCAGGCAATTCATTATAGGCCATATCTGTGTAGCTTTGCAAATGACCTTCCTGATAGTCCTGTTGTGTAAGACTAACTGAATTACCATCCCTCCTAACCTGCCCCTCATTGTTTCTCTTCTGTCTTTTGATCCTGTCCCTCCCCAAGTGTTGACTTCAAATTGCTCCCTCCTCCCTTTGCCCTCCCTTCCATCATCGCCCCCCTTGCTTATCTCCTTGTCCCCCACTTTCCTATACTGTAAGATAGGTTTTCATACCAAAATGAGTGTGCATTTTATTCCTTCCTTTAGTCAAATGTGATGAGGGTAAACTTCTTGTTTTTTGTTTTTGTTTTTTCTCAGCTCTCCTCTTTTTCCCTCCACTAAAAAGTCTCCTACTTGCCTCTTAAATGACATATAATTACCCCATTCCATTTCACCCTCTTTCCTCCCACTACATTTCTCTCTCACCATTTACCTTAATTTCTTTTAAGATATGGTCCCATCCTATTCAATTCACTCTGTGCTCTCTGTCTCTGTATGTGCGTGCATGTGTGTATGTGTGTGTGCATGCACACGTGTACATGTGTGTGTGTACGTGTGTGTGTGATCCCACCAACTACCCAGATACTGAAAAGTTTTAAAAGTTACAAATATTGTCTTTCCATGTAGGAATGTAAACAGTTCACTTCTGGTAAGTCCCTTAAGACTTCTCTTTGCTGTTTACTTTTTCATGCTTCTTCTCATTCTTGTGTTGGAAAGTCACATTTTCTTTTCAGCTCTGGTCTTTTCATCAAGAATGCTTGAAAGTCCTCTGTTTCATTGAAAGACCATATTTTCCCCTGAAGTATTATACTCAGTTTAGCTGGGTAGGTGATTCTTGGTTTAAGTCCTAGTTCCTTTGACTTCTGGAATATCCTATTCCACACCCTTCAATCCCTTAATGTAGAAGCTGCTAGATCTTGAGTTATCCTGATTTTATTGCCACAATACTGGAATTGTTTCTTTCTAGCTGCTTGCAAGATTTTCTCCTTGAGCTGGGAGTTCTGGAATTTGGCCACAATGTTCCTAGGAGTTTCTCTTTTTGGATCTCTTTCAGGTGGTGATCAATGGATTCTTTCAATACTTATTTTGCCCTCTGGTTGTAGAATATCAGGACAGTTTTCCTTGATAATTTCATGGAAGATGATATCTAGGCTCTTTTTTTGATCATGACTTTCAGGTAGTCCCATAATTTTTAAATTGTCTCTCCTGGATCTATTTTCCAGGTCAGTTGTTTTTCCCATGAGATATTTCACATTCTCTTCTATTTTTACATTCTTTTGGTTTTGTTTTATGATTTCTTGGTTTCTTGTAAAGTCATTAGACTCCATCTGTTCCATTCTAATTTTGAGAGAACTATTCTCTTCAGTGAGCTTTTGAACCTCTTTTTCCATTTGGCTAATTCTGCTTTTGAAAGCATTCTTCTCCTCATTGGCTCTCTTTTGCCAATTGAGTGAGCCTATTTTTCAAGGTGTTATTTTCTTCAGCATTTTTTTGGGTCTCCTTTACCAAGGTATTGACCCGGTTTTCATACTTTTCTTGCATTTCTCTCATTTCTCTTCCCAGTTTTTCCTCCACCTGTCTAACTTGCTTTTCAAAATCCTTTTTGAGGTCTTCTAAGGCCTGAGCCCACCCAACATCCCCCTAGGATGTCTGGGGTACCAAGGCCCCGCCCTCCACATCTTTCCCTGATGGCAAGAATATGTCCTCCTCATCAGATCCAAAAGTCAGGATCATTTGTATCTGTTCGAAAAAACTCTTTATAGTCTTATTTTTCTTCCCTTTTCTATGCATTTTCCCAGCCAGTTACTTGACTTCTGAGATTCCCGTCCACCCCCGTCTAGATCCACCCAGCTAGTGCTTGGGGTCTGAGATTCAAATGGGCTTTCCGCGGCAAACGTGGCTGCTAATCAATGTGAGCTTTAGTTCTGGTGCTGGGGTGGGGGCGGGGCCACCTCCCAGGCTCAGTTCCCTCAGGGGCTTTATGCAGAGACCTTCAGTAATGGAGCGGGGAGGGGCAGGGCCGTCTCCCAGGCTCAGCTCCCTCAGGGGGTTTATGCAGAGACTCTCAGTAATGAAGATCCTACCTGCTGCTGGGGGAGTCCCGGGCCACCGCCCCAGCTGCTGCCTCCGCCACCGCCCCCGCCCCTGCCTCTGCCGCTTCCTCCCGAGGGGTCCCGAGGGGCCCGAGTCACGGACACACTCCGCTTCCCCTCTCTTCCAGCCCAGCATCTCTCTCTCTCACTGACCTGTAGCTTCTGTGGGCGGAGGGACTTTCCAGGCCGCCTGAGCTTCCGTCCCTGAAGCCTGCTCGGATCAGCTTCTCTGGGGCCGCGGCCAGGGCAGCGCTGGGGTAGGGTTTGCTTTCCGGGGCACGACGGACCCTGGGGACGGCTCTCCAGGGCTCTCTGGAACGGAAATCTCTTCCACTCAGTCTCTGTACACCTTACAGTGATCAAGAACTTTTGGGGATCTCTTTTTACATTAATTCTATGGGCTGTGGGTTCAGAGCTCGTAAACGTGCGTCTTTCTACTCCACCATCTTGACTCCGCCATCTTGACTCCGCCCCCCCAGAACTAACTTTTAAAAGACATATTCAAAAGTACCTTACTTTTGGTCACTTAATTTTCAATGATCTAGGATTGGAATCAAGTGACAAACCCATCCTCCAGTAATATAAATTGCAATATCTCAGCACCTTAAGAGGCAAATTAATAAGCAGGTAGAGTAAATCGTAAAATATATATATATAATATATATACATATATATACACACATACACATACATACATGTATTCATATATACAAATATGTAGGTATTTTTATTTAATGTTAGCTACATATTTATAGCAAATATATTTATATATTACATGTATGATGTATACATGTATGTATGCAACCAGTGACATCATGGGGTAATGTCTTGACTTGAGTGTGAATCAGATTTAAGAGAAGCAGAATTGCACAAAATCTTCAGTCTCATTCTCTCTTCCAGAGTCTTTGAAGTCCAGTGGTGAGACAAAAGTCAAGATGACTGGCGATGGCCCAGGACACAGCAATTGACCTTGTTCTCTTTGATATCTGACCAAGCTGTAGGCACTCCACAGAACTTACTTCAGCCACATTCACAGCTATTGGAACAAATTATTCTCATTCACCCATTATGCCATAGTAAATATTCACATACTTAAAGTAGACATTGCCCTAACTCACCAATGAGTTTAAGATTTATTGGTTACCCTCAATCTGGGTTAGCCCATCTTCTGAGATGCTTTTACTGGGGTGTATCTGCTGCACATGCTATGGCTCCTTGGAGCCACAGGTGATAAATTAATGGCATATGGACATGAAAGGTAGATAAGCAACCCGGAAAAGTATTCAGCAAGTCCTCACACCAGAAGTTCTACCCTTCCTGAATATCCCATATACTACATGTATGTATATAAGTATAAGCTTATATGTAAACATAGCCTATATACATATATGTATGTATATATATGTACATACATATGTATGTGTATACATAGCCCAGAGATCAACCTTAAAGTTATTACCCACCACATATCTAGGCTTGTCCTCAGATGACAAGCACATAGTTCATAACGAAACCTATATATGAAATAATTTCAGCTTTCTAAGACTCTACTACAGTTTATGCTTAAATGGCAAGGTTTTCAAGAATCCAGAATTGCCTCCCCCTTCCAGTTTTATATAGTTTCACAACTTTATAGTTTCATAACTATAAAGAAATAAATACTTAATGCTGGTTAGAAGGCAGAGTCAAGATGGCAAAGGAGAGGCAACAACTCATCTGAACTCTCCTAATATTTCCCTCCAAACAACTTTAAATCAAGGCCTCAAATCTAATTCTGGAGTGGCAGAGTCAACAAAAAGTTCAGATAAGCCATTTTCCCAGTCCAAGACAGCTTAGGAAGTTAGGAGTAGAAATCTGTAACACCAGAATGGGAATCAGCCTGGAGAGCAGCACCATGCCACAGGAACATCAGTAGCAGGCCATTAAAGGGAGCTGCGGAGTTCACAGTGCAGAGATGATAAAGGGGTCAGACAAATGGTTAGAAAGAGATTACAAGGAACCCTTTGCTGGCGTCAGGTGCAGGTTCTTGTTGCTCTGTCCATATGTATTTCTGGTTTGCAGTTCCAGGGAAAAGAGGAGCACTAGTACATGTGGCCAAAGGTGATCAGCGGACCTGGTCTCAGCTCCAAGGCAGAAAGGATCACTAGCACTTGCAGAAGAGCAGGAAACCTAGTTACTGTTTCAATGCCAAGATAAGTGATAGTACCTGCAGTGGCAGGAGAGTAAGGTCCCTTTAAAAGTAAAGACAAGAGCACAGGTCAGGACAGCAACAACCACACTGCTCCTTCCACCATACCAGCTTGGAAGTACTAAAAACTTACAGAACTTCAGATTTAGCCTGAAAACAGTAGCAAGAAAAACCTGAAGCTGGAGACAGTGTCCCATCCACTCTGGAAGCAAACTCAATTTTAAAATAAATTTAAAATAAAAAAAAAAGACTGGAAAAATGAATAAACAACAAAAAAAGACTTTGACCATTGAAAAGCTACCATAATGACAGGGAAGATCAAGACACAAATTAAGATGACAACAAAGTCAAAACACCTTATATCTAAAGCCTCAAAGGGGAGAAAAGTAAACTGGACAGAAGCCCAAAAGAATTCTTAGAAGAGTTCAAAAAGGATATTAAAAATCAAATGAGAGATGTAGAGGAAAAGTTGGGAAAACAAATGAGAGTTTTGCAAGAAAATTATGAATTAATAAATTGGTAAAAGAGGCACACACATACACACAAACAACAAAAAATGTATAAAGGAAATAGCACCTTAAAAAACCAGAATTAATCAAATGGCAAAAGAGGTACAAAAGCTCACTAAAGAAAAGACCTTCTAAAAAATTAGAACTCAACAAGTGGAAGCTAATGACTTTAAAAGACATGAAGAAATAATAAAGTCAAAAGAATGAAAAAAATAGAAGAAACTGTGAAATATCTCACTGGAAAAGCTGATCTGGAAAACAATTTGAGGAGAGATAATTAGAGAATTATTGTAGTACCTGAAAGCCATGATCAAAGAAATAGTTTAGACATAGTATTTGAAAAAAAAAATTATCAAGGAAAATTTCTTAAATCTCTACATGAGAACATGACACTTTTAACTTGTAAGAACTTTATCACTATTAGGGAAATGAAAGAGGGTAAACTTGATGATGTTTGACTATGATGAGATGATCTCACAAATATATATATATATATATATATATATATATATATATATATATATTAAGGGGTGCGAAAGGAGTTGCACTGGGAAAAGGGATAAGAGAAAAAAACAATGGGGAAAATTATATCACATAGAAGAGGCACAGAAGGAAGTACCTTCACAGTAGAGGGGAAAATGTAGTGTGGAAGACATGAAGAACCTGACACTCTCATTGGAATTGGTTCAGAAAGGGTATAACATACATACTGAATTGGGTATAGAAATCTATCTTATCAAGCAGGGAAGAAGGGGAGAGCTTAAGGGGTGAGGGGATGCAGATAGAAGGCAGGACAGTTTAAATGAGGCTGTAGTCAGAAAGAAGATTTTTCAGGAGGGAAACGGCAAAATGACAGGCAGATAAAGATAAATGGGGAAAAAATAGGGAGGGAAAAAGCACAGTTAATAAGCATAACTGTATGTGAATGAGTTGAACGTGCCCATAAAAAAAAAAAAAAAAACAGAACCCAACACTTTGTTGTTTACAAGAAAAATACTTGAAATAGATAGACACACACATACACACACACACGCACAAACACACACAATAAGGGGCTGTAGTAGAATCTATTAAGCCTAAGGTGAAGTAAAAAAAAAAAAAAAGCAGGAAGAGCAGCAATGATCTCAGACAAAGCAAAAGTAGACCTAATTAAAACAGACGAGTAGGGAAATTATATCTTGCTAAAAGGAATCATAAAAAATGAAGTACTACCAATTCTAAACATATATGCACCAAATGGCATAGAATCCAAATTCTGAAAAGAAAAGGTAAATGAAGACAGGAGGAAATAGACAATAAAATTATTCTATTGGGACACTTCAACTTTTCCCTCTCAGAAGTAAATAAATCTAACAATAAAATAAATAGGAAAGAAGTTAAGGAGATACATAGAATTTTAGAAATGTTCAGGATGATAGACCTTTTGAAAAAAAGTTGAATAGAAATAGAAAGGGATGCAAATTTTTCTCAGCTCTATGTTGCACCTACACGAAAACTGACCATGTATTAGAACATAAGAAAATCACAAACAATGCAAAAAAGAGAAGATATATTAAATGATTTTTTTTTTAGAACATAATGCAATAACATTCAATAAAAGGCCTAGGATGTACAGATTAAAAATTAATTGGAAACTAAATAATCTAATGCTAAAGAATAAGTGGGGTGTTAAAGAACAAATCATAAAAACAATCAATTATTTCATCAAAGAGAATGGTACAATGAACCAAAATTTGTGGAATGCAGCAAATGGAATGACTAGGGGAAAATTTATGCCTCTACTGCTTACATCAACAAAAGATAGAAAAAACAGATCAATGAATTGGGTGTGCAGTTTAAAAAAACTGGAAAAAGAACAAATTAAAATTAAATACCAAGTTGGAAATTTTGAAAATCAAAGGAGAGATTGGTAAAACTGAAAGCTAAAAAACACCATTAAACTGATAAATGAAACTAAGGGATGGTTTTATGGTAGGGGTGGGGGGAATCAAGGAAATAGATATGCCATTCATTAATTTGATTATAAAAAAGAAATAAAAAAAAAAACAAATTGCCAGTATAAAAGCATGGCTTAATGCACCAGTAATGAAGATGAAATTATATCAATTATTTGGAGCTATTTTGCCAAATTATATGCCAACAAATCTGACAATCTAAGTGAAATGGATGAATAGCTACAAAAATATAAATTGCCAAGATGAACAGAAAAGGAAACAGAATACTTAATAAACATATTTTTGAAAAAGAAATTGAACAAGCCATAAATGAGCACCCTAAAGAAAGATCCCCAGGTCTGGATGGATGTACAACTGAATTCTGAGAGCAATTTGGAACTATGCCCAAAAGGATTATAAAACTGTGCATACTCTTTGCTCTAGCAATACCACTAATAGATCTGCATTTCAAAGAGATTAAAGAAAAAGGAAAAGGGTCTATATGCACAAAAATTTTTATAGCATCTCCTTTTGGGGGAAAAGAATTGCAATGAAGGAGATGCTCATTAACTGGGGAATGGCTGAACAAGTTGTGGTATCTGACTGTGATGGCACATTAAATAATGAGCAGAATATGTTCAGAAAAACCTGGGAAGAATTATATGAACGGATGCAAAATGAATTGAACAGAGTCAGGAGGTAACTGTATACAACACAGCAATATTGTACAATGACCAGTTGTGAATGATTTAGTTATTCTCAGCAATACAATGATCCAAGAAAATGTTGAAGAACTCATGATGAAAAATGCTATCTACTTTCAGAGAGAGAACTGATGGAGTCTGAATGCAAAATGAAACATACTTTTTTTCACTTTCTTCATTTTTCTTGCTTTTTTTCTTTCTGCAACATGGCTAATATGGAAATGTTTTGCATGTTTTCATAGGTATAAATGATAACATATTTCTTGTCTTCTCAGTAGATGGAGGAGGAATGGGAGGGAGAGAATTCAGAGCTCAATTTTTTTTTAAAACTGCTAAAAATAAATAAATGTTTTTTGTTTAGAAGAAAGCCTGGTTAATTAAGTAGTTAGAAGACAATGCTAATAAATCTCAGTTCATGAGTTCTAACAAAACATGGGTCAATTAACTGTGCTTTGTTTCATAGCAATAGAACTTAACTTGAAATGTAGTCAGCTGCCCTTGTGTCACTGTCCACAAGATGACTGAGGTAGAAGAATGTGAATGGATGAGTATGCATCTATCACCACTACTAGAAAAAGCACATGCCCACTTCATAATGGCTATACAGAGTGGAAGAAAATGTTTTTAACCCTCTGTGATGATTATTAAAAAATTCTTCAAGAAATTTATATTACAAAATTGTTACTAGTGAGATATGCTGCTAAAAACACAGCTTAATTTTAGGATTGCAGAAAGAAGCTAATTGACTTCTCAATGTTAAACCGTTTTATAGGATGGGCATACAATATGGTTAATGTTGAAAAGAAATTTTAGTTTTTTGCAAATAAGTATTAGGTAATGACCTCATCTCCATGCAACAATTGTGTAAGAACTAAAGGAATACACTCACTTCAATTCAAAAAGTTATTAAGCATCTTTTAAGAGAAATAGGAGATACTCAACATTAAAAAAAAAAAAAAACCAACTAAGAACTTGGTAATTGGTCCTACCACTTCCTGGCAAACAAAGGGAGAAAAATGGAAGCAGTGTCATATTTTATATTCTTGGGCTTAAAGATGACTGCAGATGATGACTACAGTTAGGAAATTAAAAGATGCTTGTCTTGGAAAAAAAGCATAATAAATCTGGGAAGCACACTAAAAAGCAGAGATATCACCTTGCTGTCAAAGGTCCATATGTGATTTTTCCAGTAGCAATGAATGGCTGTGAGAGTTGGACTATAATGAAAGCTGAATACTACAGAATCAACACTTTCAAACTGTAGTTCTAGAGAATGTTTTTGAGAGTCTCTTGGATAGCAACAAGATCAAATCAGTCAATACTTAAGGAAATTCAGGGTATTCATTGGAAGGTCAAATACTGAAGCAGAAGCTTAAATACTTTAACCAAAAAATGAGAAGATGGAACTCATTGGAAAAGATCCTGATGTTGGGAAAACTTTAAGGCAAAAGAAAGAGGGGATGGCAGAAAATGAGATGGATAAATAATATCATGGAAATGACATGAACTTGGTCAAGCTTCAACAGATAGTGGAGGACAGAAGGATGTGGCACTCTGTAGTCCATGGGGTCACAAAGAGTTTGACACGACTGAAGAACCGAACAACAATAATAAAAAAGGTAATAGATGAGGCGTAAGGGATACAAGAAGAGAAATGACATTGTCCCTGCTCTTTCAAAGCTTACAGCCAACTGGGGCAAAGGTAGAGCATGGACAGGACAATAAAATACATGACTGAATGTGACAGGGGAAATGAGTGCTAGGCAAAAATATTCCTAGATAATTTGAGAAGGTAGAAAACACATTGGTTAAGGAAGGTTTCCTGGAAGAGATGGTTGTTGAGCTTGACCTTGGACCTATGGACTTTGAATAAAGAAAAATATAATAAATAGCAGGCAGGATGAGAGAGGATTTCATTACAGGTATACAGGGAAGCCTACAGGAATACAGAGAGACAGAATACAGCAGAGCAAGATTAATAGTATTTTGGCTATATGAATGAGTATAATGTGAAAAAGAACTGGAAAGGTAAACTGGAAAAAGAACGCAAATTATTTAAAATGTCAAGCTAAGGAATTTCTGTTTCATTCAAAATGCAATAGGGAGCCACTGAAAATTTCTTAGGGTCATATACTGAAAGTCATTGCACCAGCCTGTACTTCAATTATACCTGTCCATTTTAAGAGAAAAAAGTGGTAATATAACTAAAAATACATCCAGACCATCCTTATCTTCTTATATCTGTAAATTTATAGACACAAAAGATCACCATGAAATTACCATGAAGGTTATATGTGGTTTATCTCTAAGCAATGTAGTTTTAAGCATATAGATTTATAAAGTAATTTACATGACTATATATAAAGCTAATACTTATTTTATTCTCTAATTTTGGACAAATGCAGAGGGAAATTAATGCTGAAAATTTCCCTTGAAAATAATACACATGATACACATAATACATGAACAGAAAATCCTGAAAAGTTAAAAATAAAGTCCCTTTCATTTATATTTCCTATACTATATGTTAAAATATTCTATGATTTACTAATAATGATGGCATGCATTTAATAAGCGCAAGATACTGAAAATGTAACAATGATTACTCTTTAACTTTGATATACATAATGTTTCTAATTATTTTATAATAGCTTTATTTTGTTGGGTTTTTTTTTTATTTTTAAGCTGCTATTGGACTACATCTAATTATTCCTTCGGATGATCCCTGCACAACACATTTTCAAGCTAACAGCATTTAGTTTGCCTACATGTGATTCTACAGGTAATAGAAGAAACCCAATACTAAATCATAGATTGGTCTGTTATCAAGGCAATCCATCAAAAAAATCTAGACATGTAGCTACCAATTTACCCATGTAAAAAAAGCCCAGAATTCTCCTAGCCCACTCAATCCTACATATTGAAGTGGTTATTTCTTGGTGCTTCTCTGGAGTTATCAATAACATGTACAAATTCAGTGGTACTCTTGTCCCGTGAAAGATTCTGTGTGTACTGAAACGAGCAATGAAGGTCATAATACTGGAATGAGACATGTAGTTCAGCAAAAGAGTGGCAAGAGAGCTCCCCAACTTTCTTTATAGAACTTGTCTTACCTCTGCCATCAGAACGTCTGGCAAAATAATAATATTTACCTTGGAAAGCCTTTCATACGGATATTCTGCTGTGTCTAATAATATATGTATCAAAAAGTTCAAAAAGAAGCTTAAACAGTAGTTGTTTTATAGAAAACTAGGTACCTTAGGCATCAGAAAATGCCTAAGGCTATACAGAGAGAGTAAATATATCTGAGTATGAAAGATACATATTTCTGGCATTCATGAAAAGAAGTATTAAACAGCTTGCCAACATTTGACATACTACGTATATTCAAAAAGAGATGAGTTATAACATGTACAACTTTCATAGCAACAAATTATCAATTTATAAAACTCAAAGTCAACATATTGTGCCTTACAGTCATTTAAGCTGGCAACACTTAAAAGTACATACAAATCTGAAGTAATGCATTGGAAATATTTGATTTATGTTAAACAGTGCCACTAAATTTAAACATTCAACCTGCTGAACAAAACAGCATCCCATTCTTTCTTTAGCTTTCTGATCAGTTTACATATATCTTTCCAATGTATACTGCTCAAGTAAATTCAATATAGAAAAAATCACAAAGACCATTTAGTATCTTAAGAATAAGCTTTGTTTCAAGTAAATCTCTTGAACAAGAACCACAATTTAAAAAAAAAAAACTGGCACTGCACTATAAAAGGAAGCCATGTACCAAATAAGCCCTACATCTAACAAGAACCTTCTCCTGGGAGAACCAAGATGGCAAAGCAAGGAAGGCCTTCAGTTAAGTAAGGGCCTCTAAGCAGCGTGTCAGAAAGAAATTGTTTTTCTGCTTCTTTTGATGGGCTATGCTTTCAAGTCAGGAAATTAGAAACAGGTGTGCCAAAGGGCACACACATCCTTGCTCCACACTGAAAAACACGCGTTTTCAATTTTCAAACATGAAAGGGACTCCTGTTGAATGAAAGGAGAAATGAAAATCCAGCTCTGCTTCTGCAAGCCATATGAAGAAAGCTTAAGAAATCTCTGACAAGTTTCTTGACTTACTCTCTATCCAAGTGACATCAGGTATAGCTTCCCAATAGGGAAGGAAAGGCATTCCTTTGAGTGAGGACAAGCAAAAAGAAAATTACACTCAAGATGACAGTGTCAGCATTTTCATCTAACTTCTTCCTGTGCTTCTGGTTTTACTGTATTTTATTTTACCATGTGTTGTTCAGTTAAAATATTTTCCTTTTCTTCAAAATAAATGAGAAGTTACATGTATTAAAAAATGCACACGATGTCTCATAATTTTGCACAAAACATTCACTCCACTCTATCAGGAGTTTCCAATCTCATGCAAAGGGGTAGTGTACTTTCTTCATTTACCTCAAATTTTCAAGATACTTGGGGGTAGATGTGCTACTATTAATACAATAGTCACTAAATGTTGGGGAGCTGATAGCTGCCTAAAAGCCTTTGCAGGACAGGGACAACCCATCAGAAGGGAGAGGTGACTTCAAGCTGCGTCCTCTGACTTCAAGACTGACCATTGTCTATCTTCATCAACAAAAGGAGAGAGGAAAAGTACATTTCCACTATAGATTTCTTAGTTGAACAGTGGCAAAGAGGCTGAAATATAGGTTGGCCAGCCTTTTGGAACATTCTGGTTAACAATGCTAAAAAGAGTTCAATATTGGTCAGGAAACTTTGTAACTGACTGAATGTGTTACTATAAAACTAATTAGGATCACAGACTGTAAGCTCTCTGAGGGTAGACACCACACCTTATACTTTTCTTGATCATCCACCATTCAGGACACACAGAAAACAGTAGTAGTGGAATGAATGACTGATCATGAAAATAATTTAAAGAGTTCTTTTATACAAAAACTATAAATCTGAATTCAATTTCTGTACAAAAAAACCCATAAAAATATATTTTCAATATTTAATAACAAAAGAAAATAACATGTTGAATCAGTCTGTTAAGGAAATGATTTCATACATTTCTGAATTTGGATGTCCCATGTATTTATTTTGAAATGCAGTAAATTTCAGCTAACTAGAAAGCAGTAAACAATGTATTAATAGTTCATCAGATAGGAAGTGACCTTCAATTATACTCAGTGATACCATCTGGGCAGAAATCATGTCTTACTGTCACAATTATTTTAGTTCTGAGAAGCTGTCAGTATACACGCTGTATCTGTAAAGGGACATTTTCCAACAACCATATGATGAGCCCAAAAAAACCAAAGGCCTTTGAAATGACATGTCAACAAATGTGGCATTTTATCTCCTCATATTTGGGAACAATAATCCTCAGAAAGATTTTTCAAAGCATCATCCAAAAGTTTCTGACTCTGCAAGTTCTACCTCATTTTATTTCAACCTAACTGGTTGCTGCTTAAACAGAATACTCTATGTATCTGGGTAGTTTGGAAACATTACAGAAATTGTTTCTTTTACATGAAAAAGAAGTTTCTGTAAAGCAAAAGGCAAAACATTTTCTTTGGAATCAGCCATGTAAGTGGGAGGAAAAGGCAAAAAGAAGACATAAGTTCAGTTACCCTACTGTTCCATTTTCTCACCTAAACCAATAGAAAAATAATTACCTCAGATGTTTGTATAGGACACAGAAGTATCTAACAATCACAAAGTGAAATTTAAAAGGTTAGTATCTGTTACTTCACCTGAATTGTCAATTTTAAGCTGATTCTATTTCATTTAAAAGTAAGATTTGATCCCGACTTCTTCAAATGCTTAGCCATAAAGAAGTAGCTTCTTCATCATACAAATAACGACATCATGCCTTATGCATTCTGTTAGTCAATAAGCATTTAATCAGAAGTATTTTAAACACAAAAGGAAATATCACCACAAAACTTAGAATGCTTATAAGGCATGAATGGGGTAAGGATAGAGCATTTCAAAGTTGGACGGGACCTTTTAAAGGTACTTAGTCCATCAAATGCCAGGGAAAAAACCAACAACTTTCTACTACATGTCTGAAAAGTGGTCATCCCAACTTTGCTTGAGGAACTCCAATGAATTCTATGATTCCGTGAGTGGGAATGGAAACAGCCCACTCCACTTTTGGAAAGCTTGAATTATCAGGAAGTTTTCCGCAACATTAAGCCTAAATTTGCCTCTTTAAAAAAAAATCCACCCATTGCTTGTAGTTCTGCCCTCTAGAGCCAAACAGAATACTTCTAATCTCTCTTCCACATGACAGCACTTCAAATAACTGAAGACTGATCATTTCTCCCTAAGGTCTTCTCCAGGCTAAAACTTCCAAGTTCCTTCAACTAAATGTCATTTGGCAGCCAATACCTCTACCTAACCATTCTACTGGTATCTAACACAATACATCTCAAATGGAACTCATTATCTTAACCCTGCACTCATCCTTCAAACCTTACTGAGGGTACCACCAACTTTCCAATTCCTCTTGCTTGAAATTTTGGAATCACATTTAACTTTTTCATTTTCTTTTGCACCCCCCCCCCAATTCCATATCCAAACACTTGCCAAACTGTATTGATTGAGTGACTAGAATAGCTCTCATATCCATCTCCTTCTCTTTACTTGAACAATCACCACCTTAGTTCAGGACTGCATCACCTCTAGTCTGATTTATTGCAATAGCTTCCATACAGCTAACAAAATAACCTTCCTAAAAGCACAGATCTAATCATAATGCTGCTCTACCCATAAATATTAAATGGCTTACTATATCCTATAAAAGAAAATCAAATTCTTCTAGCTGACAAAGTCATTTAGATGATGTGGAGAAAAGAATGCTGCATTTGGGTACTGAATGCAGAATAATGTATAAAGGTCTGAATTTGAAGTCATAAGACCCAAGTTCAAATCCTGGTTTTGACCATTAATATCTGAGCAATCATAGCAAAGTCATTTAATGTCTTCCAGCTTCAATTTCCTCATATATAAAATAATGGAATTAGACTAGGTGATGCCTAAGATATTTTCAAGCTATATTTTCAGATTCATTCCTGGAAAGTACTAGAGGACTACTCTGTTTCTTCTGAAGTGCAAAGAAATGGTCCTGATGTTTCCTGTAATTGACCCTTCTATCTCTTACCTCCCCAACTTTACATAAGCTGAACCTGTGCCTGAAATGTAACTCCATCCTCATCTGTGACTCTTGAAATCTCAAACTTTCTTCAAGGAGCAGCTCAGGTACTATTGCCTTAAAAAGACTTTTCCTAATTTTTTCCAGTTTAACAACTCTCTCCATCCAGAAATTTCCTGTATTTGCTTTGAAAACACTCTAATACATAAGCATGTACCCATTATTACAACTTTCCCCAAAGGAATATACTTAAGGACAGGGTTGATTTTTCATTTTGTTTTTGTATTCTCATGGCGAACACAGTTCTTCAGGGGAACAAAGAAGGCATTTAATGAATCTTTGTGAATTAAGTTCAGCTTAATTTTGAGGCCCTTTACTACCTTGTTTGCTTGTTATGTATCTTTGGAAAGCAGAGATCATCTTCTCTCAGATTTAGCTCAACCCCCTTAACATACATAACAAGTACTCACTCTACCCGCGAAGAAGTGGAAGGAATCTAACTAACTCCCAAGACAGTCTATTCTACTCTTGGATATTCCTAATCACTTCATAGAGTTTGACTATCAAGTCTAAATATAGTCTTTATAACTAACATCACTGTTCTAAGTTCAGTCCCTGGCACAAATCTAATCTATCTTCCACATCACATCTCTTCAGATATTTGCAGATACCTATCAGATTGAAACTTGCTTAATTTTCAATTTTAAATATCCACAATTGCTTTAAAGGATCTTAACATGCCAAGAACCTGATACCTTCTCCATCTTGGCTGATGGTTTTCTGTAGCTCATCCATGTCCTTGCTGAAATATGACATTCAGAACTACAAGCAATGATCTAGAAACAGTTTGATTAAAAATAATAACTAGCATTTATATAGCACCTACTATATGCCAGACACTCTAAGTGTGTAACCAGTATTATCTCAATTGATCCTTTCAAGTACTCTGCAAAGATAGGTGCTGTTAGTATCCCCATTTTACAAATGAGGAAACTGAGGCCGTAACAGTTAAGTGACTTGCTCAGGGTCACTTGTCTGAGGTCAAATTTGAACTCAGGTTTCTAATTCCAAGTCTAGTATAACTATCCTTGTAGCTTCTATCTAAACAAATTTGCATACAAAAGAACTAATCCATCTTTATTCTCATTACAGCTAAAGAAACAAGCTATCTCACTTGCTATACTGCTATATCATACTGTGGACTTAGATTAAGATTGAAGTACACAGACACAATCAGAATGTTTTCAAAAGAAAATAACCAAAAGAATGTTCTTCCCCTTCTCCACTGTATCTGCATGTTCATTTTTTTTCCAACCCAAGTCTAAGATATTTTTTTTAATCTATTAAATTTGCAAGTGGTTTTTCACATCAGTAATGACTATTCTTTGAGCCATTCAATATAAGGCCACATTAAGTCACATTCTGGAGACTAGCAGAATTTCCTGGTACATAAAAAGGTATGAAATTATAGCTTTCTGGTTTAAGATCAGCAAAGGGAGAGAATATGAAAGGAGAACCAAGTGTTTAAACTGTAATCCTAGCCAGTCACAATTCTCTGATTTTTAATTCTACCGGTAGTACTTAGGTAGGAAAAAGAAATCTTCTGCACTCCTGTAAAGAATGCAAAAAGGGAAACAAGTTCAAAATTAAATATCCTAAGTATTTTATTCAAAGTGACTGCCAATATTATAGCTAAGAATAAAATCCATAAATCTCAACTTCTAGTCATCTGATTTAATTAATTAAGATTACACTGAGTAGCTATTATATATTTGGCTAAGAAGCTACATGATAGAGGAGAAAGACAGCTGGATCTTGAATCAAAAAATTGAATTTCAATACTGACTCTGGCACTTACTAGCTATGTGGTCTTGATCAAATAATTTACTCTTGGTGCATATGAGTTTTCTCTTCTGTAAAATAGGGATAATAACTTCCATTAGCTGCATGACATAGTGATAAAAGAACTGCACTTGCAAAGAGGAATAAGAATTCAAATTCTGCCTCAAATACCAGTTATGACCCTGGGCTAGTCACTAAACCTGTCTGTGCCTCAATTTCCTCAGACAGAAAATAAGGAGGTTGGATTCAATGGCCTATAAGATCTCTTCCAGCTCCCCAACTATGATGCTATGATTTAGGAAACCTAAGCTCCAATTTGACCTCAGACACCTACCAGTTATGTGACCCTGAGCAAGTTATATAAGTGTCGTTTGCCTCAATTTCATCAATTATAAACTTTCAGTATTTTTTTGTGAGGAAAGTGTTATGCAAACCTTAATACACTATGCAAAGGTGAATCATAGCCTAATCATCATCACCTAACCTTCAAATAAAAGGCTATAAGATACAGTAGATAGAAGTCGGGCTTTGGTGTGAGAAAGACTCGGGTTCACACCTTGCCTGTGAGGCATACTGGCCATGAGAACAGGGGCCAGCTACTTAACATCTCCAGGCTACCAGGCAGCCTCTAAGATGAGCTGCCAGTCTGCACTGACGAGGGGATTACTTCAATGTTAGTTTCCCACACAAATGAAATATACGTCAGCATACCTTCTCCCACCCTCCAAAATTACAAAAAATCATTATAACAAGATAAAATTCCATGTAGTAAAATAAACTAAGAACATTTCTGAGTATATGTAGAGATGTGTGTATTATGTATATAATATTTTGTCATATTATATACATACATAATTTTATGTGTTATAATTACAATTATAGTATATTTTTAATATATATATATAATTTTAAGGGGTCTATGTTCCCTCAAATCAAGGAAACTTGCTCTACCAATGTAGACCACCAATTACTCTGCAATTTAGATATCCTGGTGCATTAAGAGATCATGTGAACTTGACCAAGGTCACACAGTCAATGTGGATTTGTAGCACAGACTGGACTTTTTTTCAGGTTTTAGTCAGGTTTTCCTGATTAGGAATCAAGGTCTCAAAAAACGATGTCGCAATGTCTAGAAATTTATTAGAGTAAAACTTAGTGCATGCTTATAACCCTTTATACAATTCTATGTATTTTTTATAAAATCATTCTGCCATATATTTGGCATGATCAATATTAATTCTGTACTATTTTCTTACTGACCCTATTTACAATTAATTGCTTTTGTCCTACAATTGCCAAAGTAAGTTCTCTGTCTCTGAACTTCTTTCAGAATTCAGTTGGTCTGTAATGGGATAAGTTTAAAAATCAGCTTTCCTGCACATCACTGATCTATTCTTGCCTCAAGGAATTTAACCGACCTTGGGAGATGTGTGTGAATTCAAGAGAGTCAGGCATAGCATCTTTACACTACCAAGCTACCTTTGAAGGATGTCTGGTTTTCTATCCAAGGGGTCTGGTCCATGATCTCTAAACTTTGCAGCTGCACTCAAATAATGAGTACTTCTTAGTCTCATAAGGAAAGAAGGAGGAGGGTGAGTTTACTGCTAGCTCCCATTAATAAACTTTCAACCAATCATGTTGTCCACTGCACCTCAGCTCTGTGATCAGGCATGGTGCCCTCAATCCCACGATGTTATTTGCCATATTGTTCTTGGTTCTGTACTCCCCAAAGCCTATGTAAGGAGAAGTTGTCTACCTACTTGGGGTCTTTGGCATGAATGGAAGCAAACCACTGACCTATTTATGCATGCCCCTCCTAATACATGTTATCTCGTTCTGAGAATCACTTCAGTTTACCCTTTTGTTAAATTTTAATCACAACATATTCTTTCCTGTGGTCCTCCTAACAGTGTTGCTAAAATTGCAAAGTAGCAATAGCCTCTTGTGATCTAGACAAGGAAAATAAAAAACATTGGCAATTAATGATTTGGGCAAAGTCACACAATGGTAGAATTAGGAATAAAATTTAGAGGTCTCCTATCCCCTACATAATCTAGTACATCCTCATCTATACCACACTCCATACCTAAATGGCCTAAAGAAATCAATTAAAATTCTTTAAAGAAATCTACATTTCAAGACTGCTTAGCTTGCCAAATTTTCAGTAAAACTAATCAAATTAACTAAGCTTTTCAATTACTCATTAATCCAAAATGCATTTTTCTGGAGTGTCCTAATTATCTGGGGAGAGCAGTAATAGTAAAGATTTCTTTATTATTAACACAAGACAAAAGTATTTATCAAACATGAATTTAGATACCAACCATTTATCAACTAAGAAGCTTTTACTTTACCTTTTATTATTTTATACTTTTTTTTTGCTTGTTTCTTTTCACTTTTTTACTTTATTATTTTTACTTATATCATACAGGTTTTCTGGGGTTTTTTTAAAATTTCTGTTTAAGCATTTCCCATAATCTATGAAAAAAATGGAATTTCAGCAATAGTTGTTGTCTTTATCATTCAAGGAATCATATATTTAGCACTAAAACCATCTTCAAACAAATTTCCTCAGGAAATCTGCTACTCCATTTTGCAAAAGACTGTCATTTTAAAAATAATTTTCAATCTAACATATGACACTATCAATTGAATTAAGTTACTAAAAAAGGAGTGGTCAGTAAAATTCTATTCCACTTTCCATTAAACACACTTGAAACAAAATTAAGGTTGCTGAGGGGAGGGAGGAATCTAATTTTGAAAGTTTTAACCCATGTAAAACTCAGTGACCCTTAAAAGGCCACAAATATCAAAAATGTCTGGCAAGCTTACTTGCAATGAGTATGATTCAATTCCAGTCTTTCTGCATTACCCAATCCTTAATACAAAAATGAATCTGTTTCAGTCATTTAAAAAGGTAAAGTTGAATAACAAGGAAAATGATCATGAAAGCAGTAAATACCTGAGGTACTCACAGCTGTGGAGTAAGGATTTTGAACTCCAGTATTTTCAGCCCAACAACCACATCCATAAAGAGCAGCCTGGAGCAAGGGGAGGGGAAAAGGAAAAAGATATATTTGAATTTCTAAAGTTATAATTAACTATGAGTCTTCAACAGTTTAATGGGGGGAAGTAGAGACACATTTATCTGAAAAGAACTTGGTTACACTGTTCAGAGTATTTTTTTCCATAACTAACAGTAACTGTGATAACAACATGTATTGTAAAATATCTGCCCAGTTCCAATCTAAGAATTTAAGAAATGCACATTCTTGAATAGTCTACATCTCTAATCTTTAAATTATTCAAAGAACAACACAAGTAGACTTCATATCTCCTGTCACTAATTAGCCTTCCTTAAATGGAGAATACTATTTTTTTTCTTGAGATAAACTAAATTAGAAACTTATCTACACCCTTTATCACCATAGCTATCCACAGCTAAGGACCTTTTCCAGGTTTATTATATGTTTACAAAATTATAGCTGTCAGAACTGTATCCAAGTTCTGACTAAAATCAATTCCATAAGAATTTACTGAATAACTAATGCCCTGTCACTTGCCTCTAGAAGTGTTGCAGCCCCTTTCTCCTCAGCAGCCACAGCTACTAAAGACCTGGAAAAGAAAGTTCTCACCAAAATCTTTGTTGCTGTCAAAAGGTTCAGTTGCAGAATCTGATATGGTTTTATCCATGGAAATGACATTAAAGCAGATACATTATTACCTGCTTTGTCCCTAGACCAATAAGGAACCCCTGGACCTTTCCATCTAATGTGCAGCCAAGATTCCCATATGATTTCTCCCCTCCCCTGACCACTGAAATGCAGGCTCCCTGAAAAAAGAGATTGTCTTACTTTTCTATTAGTAGCCTCAGAGCTTAGAGTAGCACTTTGCATATCCTTAGCACTTAATTAGTACGGATTCCAAGTTGTTAGGGAACTTAAAGATCATCTTCTGCAAGGCCTCCATTTTACAGATGCAGAAACTGAGGTGTAAAGAAGTATAACAAAGTAACATAATAGGATTTAAATTCAGATCATCTGGCTCCAAATCCACTTAGACTACACCAAGCTACCTTTCCACTGTTTTGGAAAAAATATTCATGAGCATCAACAAGTAAGAATATATAAGATATCATGGTTTTATATAAATACATGATAATACTTGCTCTCTTTCCAATACTGTTCCTATCATAATTTATGAGAAAAGTGAAGTTAAAGTTGCTTTTTGGTCAATAGGCTGATCTTTCCAGAGAATAATCCATGAAAACTTCTACATCCTTTTAAGTCATAACTGATGACTACAAATATAGTTTGGATTATGGTTCACCAAATGCTTTATCATGAACACAATGAAGTTCCTCTGTTCCCTTCCTGTCACTGACATAGTTTAATAAGAACCAGCAAATTTTCATAAGTGAAAGACTGGCAATTTAAGGGAAACTTTCCTTCAGACCATTTATAAAAATACTAAATGTTGTCACTTCCAATACCTGAAGAAATTTAATTTATCAAGTAAGTGTCTATTTACTCATATCTTTTACATTTTGTCTCTGAGTATATCCCTGTCCACTTCTACCAATCCTACAAGAACTCAATCACAGGCAGTTGCAATCATAACTGTATGAAACTGGGTGGGCTGAGTTAATGGCACAACAGAGTCAAGAAGCAGTCAGGGTTCCCCTCTCCCAACCACTTCTGTATACCAAGTGAGAAGGAACAACCATAACTAGGTAGCACAACAGTTTCCCCATTTCTGGCTGTGTCAAGAAAATTAAAGAAATTATTAATAAAAATAAAATAATATCAAAATAAGGAACTAGAGCAAAATCAAAGGCATAGCAATGAAGAGAACAGAAGAAAAAATGAGGTAAGACAAATTAAGTATTTTTGAGTTAAAATTATCTTATTAATGACTTTTCAATGAGGCACATGTAAATCTTACTGTATTTAGAAAAACTAAGTACTTGAACTATCAATATGGTTTTTTTTAAACAACTAGTCTTTTTTGAGTCTTCAGTCTCAAAGAGTATTTTAACAACCTTTTTTTATATCACTTCAACATGTAAATAAGAACTTCACCCTTACATTTAATGTTGAATTTTCATTTAATTCTACTTCTTTACTTACAAATCAATGATAATTTTTCATATTTTTAAGACAATTTATCACACATTAGATCATAAATTTCACTTAACTATCCAACATATTCACTATTTTTGTCTGGACTAATTTTCCAACTCTCTCAATTTGTAAATCCTCCAAATTTAACCCCCCCACACACATACACACAATAGTCATAGAACATATTACATTCAATCAGTTTAAGATTAATTTTTTCATTGGAATTCCTTGCATCATGGCAGAATACTACCCAGATTATTTATTCATACAAGAATGACCCAGAATCATTTTTATCCTAAATGTTGAACAAAAAGAAATTCCAAAGTGAAGAAAAATGAAAATTGATCAAATGACTAGGTTTCTAGGCAATTTTTACTGTCTTGCTCTGCCACAGCACCTAAACCCTGATCTAGATAAATTTAATACACATTTTAAGTTCTTCTGACTCGAAACTTAACAAACACATAATGCTATTGTATGGGAAAATACTAACAGCATCTCATTAAATCATGACTGTAAATGAAATTGAAAGCATTTCACTTCAGCAAGAGCATGAATCTTCACAGATTGCCAAATAAGAGTCAGAAATTAATTATCATTTTTTACAAGGCAGGAAAAGCAGTGACTTGTCTATGACTATAAATTGAAGACCAAGCTAGAAAGGGAGATTGAGTCATCCCAAATATATTCTCCATGTATGACATCACATTGTATTTAAAAAGTTAGCAATCAACAGGATGAAGTTATGTTTTCATATGAAATCAGCTGTTTTCAGACTTCAATGGCACAGTAAATTGAAGATACCAAGAAATGCCTTATGTTTAACAGACTGTGAAAAAAGAGACGTAAAGAAGTCTAAAACAACTTTGGAATTACAGGTAAATATATGCTATTATGAACTTTAAAAAAAAAACCCACCCCAAATTATTTTATTAGGACAATTCCTGGCTCCTGGAGATGAAACAGAACTGGTTCAAGACCCTTTCAAGTAAAAGAAGATATCTATCCCATAATAAAAGGATCGTGGCATAGGAAGGTGAGACCACTGAGTGCAACCCTTCACTGAATAAGATCCCAATCTGCAACACAGTTAATAAAGAGCATAGAGGATTTTCTTAAAGTGAAAGGAAAGCTGCCATGCTCTGGCATGCGCTCTATCTCATTTTTAGACAACTCTAATCATTAGGAAGGTAACAGGAACCAAAGTACATGAACCTAGGTACACTGATCATGAAGTTTTTAAAAACTTCAGTGGGGTCAAAAGACATGAATGAAAAGCCTATGAATATTTCTTTCAATACTGAAAGGCCCACTCCCAAAGGACTGAGGGTCTTAACAGATTTTTTACCTTTTAAAAAAACTCATGAGGCTTATTTAGTCTGGGAAATGCTGATATAAGGAATTTTAGAATATCATTTCAGAGTTTACATACTGGGGTAGTTGTACTTCTTTGTAAATTCAGAAGTTCTAGATTCAAAAGGTCCTAGAATGGTCACCTAGACTGAAGAAGACTTGGACCTGAATTAGAAATGAGACTTCCCTGAACTTCCCCCGTCAAGGAACAAAGTGAAGCTGACAGGGTGACAAAATGTTGAATATGTTTTGTGTTCCAAAGTAACAAGAAACAGCAAGTCATGTAATATTTAGTCGTCTTGGCTTACAATGTTCATGATCAGTATAAGCAAAATAAGCTTCATGAAGAACATGATAACCTCTGTCACAAAAGATGAAGACACAGAGAAAATATACCAAGAATTTAACAAATTCCTTCAAGTCAAATCAAAATGAAGATTGCTATCCAATGACTAGAATTCAAAATTCAAGCTTCTTATCTGTCTCTGTTCCTGATTCTTTCTCCAACAGAAGCCAGCAGCCTTCTGACCCTAGAAGGTCACATCCCTACAACTCCTTCTTTTGACTGGAACACTCCTTCTGGAGTCTCCATTTTAAGGAAAGTTTCCAAGTCATCCAGACTCACTCCTATGTTGTTCTATGGGGTATAGACTCTGACTCTCCCCATTTCTTTCATGGACCCACCATTCCCTTGTTCAGGTACAGTCTTCCTTATCTTTCCACCTCTACTTTTCTACTTCCTTTGTGGGTATTATCTTCCCCTATTAGAATGTAAGCTCCCTAAGGACAAAGACTTTCACTTGACTTGTGTTTTTATTGCCAGCACTCAGCATGGTAACTGCCACATAGCAAGCCCAGAATAAATGCTTACTGATTAAGAAATGTATGAGGCCACAGGCTCATATAATAGTAAGAAATCTCACACTAGTAAATCATAAATACTTTCTTCAAGAAGAAAACTGAGAGTCTGAATGATCTCTCAGGTACCAATAACATTTTATGACTAAAAATTCTACGCAAAATAACAATTTCTACCACAAATAACAAATCAGTAAAGATACATGCACTTTGCTTCAGACATCTCACAAAACTCTATTATAAACTAATATCATTATTTTTCCATCTTTCTGTGAATAACAAATTTTTAACCAATTTTCCTCTATTTTCCATTTAATATTGTTCATATAATTTATTACAGATATGAATTCTCATTTCATATGAAAGTCCTTCCTAAGTTTTACTACTTTCACAATACTTTCAAAATTAGTTCTTTCCAAAATTGAACTCTGAGTAAATGGGGGAAAAAAATAAAGACCTCAGAAGTCTATTTGGAACCCAATATGGTTAAAAAGGAAAGTTTCACACCTACACACACTCTTATAATTTATCTTTCTAAATTATATGTCTTTCATATATTGTTTTGATTTGTTACTCTTCTGCAGGTCTGAGATATTGTAGAAGCAAAGGAATGAAGGCAAATTCTTGATATTAGGATAAAAGAAATACAGCTTGGTGCATTTCTTTACTTTCCATTCAACTCACCAATCAGTCCATAAGCATTTGTTAAGTACCTACTACATGCCAGGTACTGGGCTAGGGATTCAAATAAAGACAAAAGATACTACCTGACCTTGAGAAGGTCACACAGTGAGGGAAACAGCAAACAAACAACTTTGTACAAACAAGCTGTATACAGAATAAATAGGAAATAACTAAGATGGAAAGCATTCGATTTAAGATGGATTGGAAAAGGCTTACTGTATAAGAAAAATCAATTGCACAATCTCAGAATAAGGAGCCTCCAAGGGTCTTTAGTGTAGGCCAAACCTGAATAAGAATCTACAGTGCAACATACAAAATAAGTCCATATCTAGTTTTCACTTGAAGGCATATACTCAAAGATGGTCAATGAAAAAGTTCCACTTATACCAAAATTTTTACAGAAGTCTTTGTAGTGGCAGACAACTAGATACAATGTAAATATCAAATGATTGGATAATCAATGAAAATTTTGCATTTCTGGTATACAAATGGATTGCAACATACTGTACTGAAAGAAATGATTAATGTGAAATAGTCATAGAAACTTGTAAAGATCTGAATGAAATGATAAAGAGGGACAAAAGAGGCCAAAGAAAACAATATACACAGTAATTTCAATAATGTAAATTAAAAAAAAATACAAGGCAATTGAACTCTTATCAAATGCAATGAACAATCTTAGTTCCAAAGATGAGAGTAGGATATAGAAACCTCCCATCAGTAGAGAAGTGGGGTGGGGAGGGGACCAGCTATGGGTGTTTCAAGTGTAAGTTATATGTTGAGGGAAATATCTAAGGAAATGATTATTTCAATAAGGATTAAAACAGACCTCTGGTGAGGAAGAACAGACTCTTCAGAGCATGAAGAGAAGATGGCTGGCATGCATCCTGAGGCACCCATTTCACTTTAAAAAAAAAAACACTTCTACTAGTTTTGCAGCCATACTCAACCAGTACAAGTCTATATCCTTCTTCATGAAATAACTCTTCCAATACTTGATAACAGCTGTCCTGTCACTCTCCTGTTGCTCTTCAGTCACTCACTCATGTCTGACTTTTCATGAACCATACTGTCCATGGGGTTATCTTGGCAAAGATACTGGAGTGTTTTACCATTTCCTTTTCCATTGCATTAAGGCAAAAAGAAATTAAGTGAATTGCCTAGGGTCACACAACTAGTAAGAGTCTGAAGCCAGATTTGAACTCAAGTCTCCCTGACTCCAAACCTAGTTCTCCATCCATTGCTCCATCTAGCAACTGTCATCATCTATATCCCCCCAAATTTCTCTTTTCTAAGTTAAATATCCCTAAAACTTTTAACAAATTCTCATGCTGATTGATCTCCAATCTCTTTGCCATTGTAGTTGCCCTCCTGTAGATGCTTTCTAGCTCATCAATATCTTCTTTAAAGTGTCACTGCTAGCTCTTTTCTGGTGGCAAAGAATTGGAATGGAAATGACTGAACAAGTTGTGATATATGATAGTGATGGAATACTATCGTGCTATAAGAAATGATGAGCAGGATGCTCTCAGAAAAACCTGCAAAGCTGTACTTGAACTAATACAATGTGAAATGAACAGAACCAGGAAAATATTGTATGCAGTAATAGCAATGATCAACTGTGAATGACTAAGGTATTCTCAGCAATACAATGATCCAAGATAATTCTGAAAGACTTGGGATGAAAAATGCTATCCATTCCCAGAGAAAGAATTGATGGAACTGAATACAGATGGAAGCATACTTTAAAAAATACTATATTTTTCTTAGAATTTCTTTGTATCTATGTTTTCTTTCACAACATGACTAACATGGAAATGTTTTGCATGACTACACATGTGTAATCTATATCAAATTGTTTGTCTTCTCAATGAGGGGGACAGGTAGAGGGAAAGAATCTGGAACTCAAAATTTTAAAAAACATTGTTAAAAACTACTTTTACATGTAATTAGAGAAAAATAAAATATTAAATAATTTTAAATGCATTGCTAGATTCAGATATATACAGTATATCTATCATTTAATCAATCTTCTCTGAGGTCTATGGAAAGTCTTTGGGATATATTACAGAGACCAGATCACAGAAATACTATCAATAAAAGAGATAATTTTATAAAATATCAGCATTATCGTTACATAATATTAACATACTTATATTTTGATTAAACATATATGTTGCTGTTTAACTGTCTTTGTTCACCCAAATTATTCTCTTAGCCTGGATTAACATGATTAACATATCATGGGGAAGATGCTGCTTCCGAGGCCAAATTCTAAGCCAGGGCTTCTTACCTTGAGGTCCATGAACTTTACAAAAACATATGTACTTGGATACTTGTATTTCAATGTCACATAATCCAATGTGTTTTATTTTATATATTTTACATGCTGAAAAAAGGACTATACATTTCACCAAACTTCCAAAGAGAACTATGACATTAAAAAGGTTAAGACAACTTCTCCTCATTTTCCCCATTACACCATGCTGTCTCTCTAATCCCATAATAGCACTGACTATAGACATAATTCAAATGAATCTGTTTACCAAATAACTATTTACCAAATAACTATTCCAAGGCACTGTATGAGGAAGATATTCTGGAAAGTACAAAGAAAAATAATGCATAATCTATTCTATCACAGAATTTAGTCTAGTATATATGCACTGGATAAATGCTAAAGAACTTGAAAAATTTTTTACATATGGATCTATTAATTTTTTTTTAATATAAGCAGGTAAATTTCAAGTCCATATTTGTAATACTTGTTTGAAATTTGTATAATCAATTACCTGACCAACTCTCCCAGGATGTTTCAAAGCTAGACCTCCACTGGAGACAGCAGCAGCAACATTTCCTTCTTGATCAACAACTACTGCACCAACTGTATCCAAAGTTCCTGAGTCATTTTCCTGCATAATACCCAAATATCAAACAAAGTAATAACATAATTTAACACAGTAGCTCATAATACTATAAAAATATTTTTTTAAATGTTCACTAACAAAATTAAAAGTAACCCATAAAAATAATATTTAGCAACTTCCTAAAGTTAACATATATTTTAAAGAGAGCATTTAAATATACTATAAGTGAAACATGAAAACTATCCAATAAATTAGTTACATTTAAATGTTTAATTTTTCTCAGTTGAAAAGAATATTAGCTTTATCATTAGAGAGTAATATGAAAAACCGTTCACACAGATTACAATACAATAGCATAGTAAAAGTGCAAGGAACAATGATTTGGGGATCACTGTTCATATTCCGTCTTTGCCATTTTACTACCTGTGAAGGCTTGGTCAAATTATTTTATGCCTCTAGGTCTCAGTTTTCTCATTTGTGAAATGTAATGGAGGAGTTTGACTAGATAACTTCTAAGTAATTTTCCAGTTCTATAGCTCTGATCCACATCTATAGCTCTGACTAGATAACTTCTCTATAATTTTCCAGTTCTATATCTCTAATGGATCCTATGATCTCAGTTATTGGTGTAGTTAATTAAAATTAAGGATAATTAATATATTATAACAAAATGCAATAATAATGCAACAAACTGCAAAGGAAATCTGAATTTTAACTTAACTGAATTTTCCATTTAACTGAGGTGAAATTGTATGATTTAAGGAACATCCTAAATAATACGCTATAATACTAAAATTGTTTCAGGTATGCAAAATTTTATGTCTCAGTTATATACTAATGGAGATCAAACATGCTATCAATCTTTACACCAGGAGAATGATTTTGGTAAAGAGAGCCAGTTACAGAATCTTCCTACCACTTTTTAGCAGATAGTTGGAACTGTTCTTTTATCACTGATAAAACAACCTCCAAATCTTCAGTCAGGCAGTGAGGCCATCAATGAATATCAATACACTTTGAAAAAAAACTTGACAAAAATAAAAGTTATAAGTACCTTTTGTGGCTTTAGATAAGTAATAATAAGTCTAGAAAGAAAAATAAAAATCCTTTCCCAAAACTTCAGAGGGAGAAAGGAGAAAATTTTGAAAGTCCATGAAAAGGTATTTCTAAAATAAAAGCTTGACTAAATACAGAAAGAAATATTTTACTTCTTAAAAACAAAGGGGCAAAGAGATAGTATTGCTAAAGTAATAAAGCTTCAAGATACAATGATAAAAATATAAATCTTGTGTGTTCCCTGCCCCACCCCAAAACAGTTAATATTAACTAAGTAAAAGACTGAGAGCAGTCAGTTGGTATATTCATAGATAAATATCAGCGGTCCTGGGACAAATATAGAAGAAAATGATTAACAAATCAAAGAAAATGGAACAAGCAATTACTAAACCGAAAGGTTACATGAGTCTATGAGTAACCTTAAGAACTGCTAGGTCCTCCTTCACATCACTAAAAGATGATTGCTCCTTCTGATTTTCCTCCCATAAACTACAGCTATTAGGTACTCAGAATGAACACAGATTGGATCAAATCATCCTTCTAGTAATTTTCATAATCTGTTTCTGTGCCCAAGTTAAAATTGGTTGATCCATGCAGTCATATAAATCCAAACCTAAAATATGATGAGAAACATAATTTTCTAGCACTGAACTTGTAGTTACAGACTAAGAGAATAATTTGGGTGAATAAAACAGTTATATAATCTTCATTTCATTTTCTAGCCAGTACTAGAGATTACTCATTTGTTATTCATAACATTAATTTTTTCTTTCATTAAGAAATGTACTCAGGTTGAAGCATAAGAAAGCTCTGTCAGCAAAGTTAACAATATGGCCCAGAAATTTTCAGATATGACTTCTTTGATATTCTAGGAAGTAATAATCTGAATCTCTATTCCAGTGTTTCCCATTTTAAAGGGATTACAATTATGTTTAAGGGGTTCACACTAAAATTCTTCAATGACACCTTAAACAATAAATAATTGCAAAACACTATGAATATTACATTAAATTACCTTGAGGATTCAACACTCCTTTTTGTTGTCATCCATGAACGGATTTTGAAGAAAAAAGCCATTGGGACCCATCAACTATCATCTCATTGTCTAGGTAAATATAAGTTCATCCTTTGGTTTTTTCATAGCTACAACCTTCTTTTGAATACAGAATTCCCTATGCATCCTTACTGGTTGAGTTTGGTTTTTTATTATCTTTATGGTAGAAAATATTACGGTTTGTCATGCTCTATATACCTATGCCATTTCATCATCATGGAATGACTTTTCTGACAAGCCATAAACCAAGATAAAAACTTTATCATTACAAAAAAATCACAGGACAATGAGCTTAGAATATGAAAGGATCTTAGAAATCAAATTCTCCTTCCCCATCTCCTCCTCCATATTGTAGAGGAGGAAACAGTCACTGAAATATTAAGTGAATTGCCAAGGTCATAAAGGTAGTGACAGAGGCAGATTCTGAAGCCATACCCAATATATCCAGATTGAGAGCTCTTTCTGGTGCACCAGAACAACACCAACACCTCTTGGGTGAGACAACTTCAGGACTACATGCAATTACTATTTTAAAAAATAAAAGTGTATCAATAAAAATGGATTGGACAATTATGAATTTACTGTAATTCTGTGCTGGGAGATAAAAGAGGCAGAAAAATCATTTTAAGGAAGAATGTCGTTCCAAATTAAGCTAAAGTATTCAAGTGTCTGAAATGCCTGCACATATCAAGAAAACTTCATAAATATTCAACAAATATTTCGTAGATTCATTGCAAAGCAAATCTAAGACTGATCAAATAATATTTAAATAAACATTTTTATGAAGTGCAAAGAAATAGGAGAAATAACACTGACATTTGAGTTAAAAGAATTCCAAAAAGCTTGTTTGTATGAGCACGAAATATTGGTAAGTTGAAAATATGCAGTGAATTTTTACTATATAGTCTATTCAAATTTTATACAGTGTAAATAGAAAAAGTTCACATACCACATATAAAAATTAGCCATATATACATACTTCATATTGCTTGAGACTGGATGGCAAATGCATGAACCTCTAGTTATTTTTGACAGTGATCATGTGCTCAATTTCACATTTGGAGGAAATATAAGTTATAAATGAAACCTTTTTCTTAAAAACACTCTCATGAAAAGAACACTGAAATGGAAACTAAGAAACTGTCAAGTTTTTTCTTTTCCCCTAGATCTGTCACTAATTTTCCCTGTGACTGACTAAATTCCTTAATCTCTCTTAGCCTGCATCTTTACCTTTCTAGAGATTGAACTTGACCCTTCCAACCTCTCTGCATAGACCAAATGAAGTAATGTGTAAGAATTAAACATACAACCAATCCCTCCACTACCTTTCTTCTCACTCCCTTTCTTGACTCTCTACAATCTACTTGCTGATTCCAGATTCGACTGAAACAGCTCTTTCCAGAGTTACCAACGACTTCTCAAATGCCAAATCTAATGGTGTTTTCTCAAATCTCTCTTGACCTTTCTACAGCTGCTGACACTATCAATCACCCTCTTCTTGACATTCTCTTCTCTCTAGGTTTTCATGATCCTCCTTTCTCTTGGTACTCTTTCAACCTGTCTGACCACTCTTTCTCAGTCTCCTTTGCTAGATCTTCATCTGGGTTGTTCACTATGAGTAAGGCTTTATCATAAGCCCTCTTTTTGTCTCCTCTCTCCATACTATATCACTTAGTGATCTCATCAGCTCCCATGGATTTATTTATTTCTCTGAAGAGGATTCTTGCTTTATCTTGAACTGGATGTTCTGTAGACATTTTACATTTAGTGTGGTTATATTCTCCCAAAAACTTTCCTCTCCTCCTAACTTATCAAATGCTGTTGAGGGTTCCACAATCCTCAGAGTCACCTAGACTTTCAACCTAGGCTTCATCTTCAACTCCTCCCTCTCATCCCCCACTTCCAATTAGTTGTCAAGCCCTTTCACCTCTACCTTCCCAATATCTCTTACATACATCCCTTTCTCTTCTTTGACACTTTCCTTTAGTCCCTTCTCATCTTGTGCCTGAACGATTTCAATAGCCTCCTGGTTGTTTTCACTGCCTCAAGTCTCTCCCCACTCCAGTTTACCCCCTATTCAGCTGTCAAGTAGATCATTTTAAAGTGAAGGACTGAGCATGTCGTTCCCCCCACTCAATAAACTCCAATGGCTCCCTAGTATATCTCCAGGATCATGTTTAGTTTTTGAAGTCCTTCACATTCTGACCATTCCTATCTTTCTAGTCCTCATACAACTTTGCTCCCTCCACCTATTCTGTGATCTAATGGCACTGACTTCCTTGACGTTTCTCAAACTAGACACTCCATATCCTGATTCTGTGCATCTTCACTGGCTGTGCCTAATGACTGAAATTTTCTCCCTGACTATTTCCACCTCGGTTTTCTTTACTTCCTTCAGATCCCTGGTAAAATCCTACAGTCTTCCAGAAGCTTTTCCTAAACCCCCTTAATGCTAGTGCCTTCCCTCTTAGATGATCTCCCATTTGTAACGTCTGTATTTTGTTGGTACATAATTGTTTGCATATTGTCTCCACTATTACACCAAGAGTGCCATGAGAGTGGGGACTTTTTTTCCTTTTGTTGTATCCTAACCACTCAGGAGAATGACTGTAGAATTGTCTTGTACACACACACACCTGATTAACTTGCAATCTAGCAGTTTACCCAAAGTAACTATTTTACTTACTAGCAATGTAACTCCTTAGCTTCACAAGTCTCACAGTAGCACAGAGATTATCTAAATGTCAAGGTGATGTAATAAGAACAACGTAACCCATTGCAACTCAGTGTGAAAGCAAATGTTATGATAAATTTTGGGTGATATTATATATAATGATTAAAGATAACTTCAAAATAAGATGGTGGAAACAACAAATGGTGATAAAGCTCATCATGGTTAGGACTTCACAATTATTTGTATATGCTCCCATTAGGGAACAGTGATCACAAGCACTGTTAAATCACCTTTGAGGTCCCAATATAAAACCTTTAGGAATTACATATCCTAAGTATTTATCTATTTAGGAGATCCAACTTTATTTCCCAATCTCTTCCACAAATTGGCTCTGTGAAATTCAGCAAGAGTACTCTCACAGGATATTCTATCTTCTGACTGCATTTTCAGTGACTGTACCCTATACTTGGAATGCTCTTCCTCTTCACCTCCATTTCCTGTCCTCCCTGGGTTTCTTCATGGTTCAGGAAAAGCTTTTCTTCATTCTTCTCAAAACATTTTCTCTAGGGATCCCTTAATAATTGTTCTGTCAATATGAGGATTATCTCCAATTTACTTCTGTATATCTTATTTACACAGTTGTTTCCTTGTTCTCTCTCCCAATAAACTGAGAGCTTTTTGAGCACAAGGACTAGTTGTTTTGTTTTGTTTTGGCTTTCATTATATTTCCAGTAATTAGCAAAGTGTCTGGCACATAGTAGGCATGTAATAAATGTTTGCTAATTTGGCCTGAATAGATATTTCTCTAAACTGAATTTGAGCCAAATGACTTTTCAGTTTTCTCTGAAGTTCTGGTCAAAACCTCAAACCTTCCTTCAATAAATTATAGTCATGGACTTATCAAACACTGTGGTACATTAAAAAATTTGTTTCTGGTTCTTATCTAATATGGCTGGAGTAAAGAAGATGAGTTCAAATACTACATCAAAGAGTTACTACCTGAGTGAATACAAGGTAATTCACTTACTACCAATTTCCACAAAAATAAAATTAGAACTACCTACTTTAGAGGGTTGTTATAAGAACAAAAGAGATAACCTACATGCACTTTGCAAACCTTAAAGTGTTACATAAAAATTAGTTATTGTTACTATTAACCTTCATCAAATTGATGAATTCCATTTTATATTGTCCTTTGAAGTCTTATGACATTATATCTTCTTATTTCAGACGTATTCTCCAGTATTTCCCTTAAGAGTCTAGATGTTTTTTAATTCCAAATAAATTTGGTCACTATTTTGTCTAGACCTATGAAGAATGACCCTTAAGTAACTTGACTGGTAGGACATCATATGTCGTTTCAAAAATTAGTATAAGCTGATTTTAAAATCTCTAAGCTAGTTAGTAAATTTCCTTTGTATCCATAATGATTTCTATATATACCACTATTTCCTTCTTAAAACAATAATTTGGGAGAGGAGTCAAGATGGCAGAGTAGAAAGACACATATACTCTAGTACTTCCCCCACAGCCCACAAAATACCTGTAAAAAAATGACTCTCAACGAATTCTGGAGCAGCAGAAGCCACAGAACAAACAACAAAGTGAAAGAGGTTTTCAGTCAAGTGTAACCTGGAAGGTCAATAGGAAAGGTCTATCGCACTGGACGCTGAGCCGAGCAGAGCCCAGTCCTGGCCCTCTGGTACCAGGAGAAACAGGATTCCAGGGCATAATTCCCAGCAGGGAGGGTCCCAGATCTCTCAACCCATAAGCTAAAAAGAAAGCTCCAGAGGGCGGAGCCAAGATGGCGGAGTAGAAGGACGCACATTTACGAGCTCCGAAACCAAAAGCCCATAGAATTAATGTAAAAAGAGTACCCCATAACTTCTGGGTCAATACAAGGTGTGCAGAAGCAGAGTGGAAGAGATTTCCGTTCCAGGGAGCCCTGGAGACCCATCCCCAGAGTCCGGCACGCCCTGGAAAGTGGACCCCACCCCCAACGCTGCCCTGGCCGCGCAGCGGCCCCAGAGAAGCTGATCCGAGCAGGCTTCAGAGACGGAAGCTCCGGCAGCCGGGAAAGTCCCTCCGCCCACAGAAGCTACAGGTCAGTGAGAGAGGCCGGGCTGGAAGAGAGGGGAAGCAGGGCATCTCCGTGACTCGGGCCCCCTCGGGAGGAAGCAGTGGGGGCAGAGACGGGGGCAGGAAGCGGCGGAGGCAGAGGTGTGGGCGGCGGCTGAGGCGGCAGCAGACCGGGGACTTGGGAATCCCCCAGCGGCAGGCAGGATCTTCATTACGGAAGATTCCTGCATAGGACCTGACGGAGTTGAGCCTGGGAGACGGCCCTGCCCCCACCCTGCTCTGTTACTGAAGGCTTCTGCTTAAAGCCCCCAAGGGAGCAGGGTTTAGGAGGCGGGCCCCCCACCCCGCCCCCACCCGCTCCATTCCTGAAAGTCTCTGCATAAAACCCCTGAGGGATCAGAGTCTCGGAGGCGGCCCTGCCCCCACCCCAGCACCTGAACTAAAGCTCACTGATTGACAGCCAGCAGGAGGAAAGCCCATTTAAATCTCAGAGGCCAAGCACTAGCTGGGCGGATCCAGGCGGGGGTGGAAAGGAATCTCAGAAGTCAAGTAACTGGCTGGGAAAATGCCTAGAAAAGGGAAGAAAAATAAGACTTTAGAGAGTTTTTTCCAACAAATGCAAATGATCCCGACCTTCGGATCTGATGATGAGAATGTATCCTTGCCATCAGGGAAAGACGTGGAGGGCGGGGCCTCAGTACCCCAGACACCCCAGGGGGGTGGTGGGTGGGCTCAGGCCCTGGAAGAGCTCAAAAAGGATTTTGAAAAGCAAGTTAGACAGGTGGAGGAAAAACTGGGAAGAGAAATGTCAGAGATGCAACAAAAGTATGAAAACCGGGTCAATACCTTGGTAAAGGAGACCCAAAAAAATGCTGAGGAAATTAACACCTTGAAAAATAGGCTCACCCAATTGGCAAAGGAGGTTCAAAAAGCCAATGAGGAGAAGAATGCTTTCAAAAGCAGAATGAGCCAAATGGAAAAAGAGGCTCAAAAGCTCACTGAATTTAATAGTTCTCTCAAAATTAGAATGGAACAGATGGAGTCTAATGACTTTATGAGAAACCAAGAAATCACCAAACAAAACCAAAAGAACGAAAAAATGGAAGAGAATGTGAAATATCTCATGGGAAAAACAACTGACCTGGAAAATAGATCCAGGAGAGACAATTTAAAAATTATGGGACTACCTGAAACTCATGATCAAAAAAAGAGCCTAGACATCATCTTGCATGAAATTATCAAGGAAAACTGCCCTGACATTCTAGAACCAGAGGGCAAAATAAGTCTTGAAAGAATCCATCGATCACCACCTGAAAGAGATCCAAAAAGAGAAACTCCTAGGAACATTGTGGCCAAATTCCAGAGTTCCCAGGTCAAGGAGAAAATATTACAAGCAGCTAGAAAGAAACAATTCCAGTACTGTGGAAATACAATCAGGATAACCCAAGATATAGCAGCTTCTACATTAAGGGATCGAAGGGCCTGGAATAGGATATTCCAGAAGGCAAAGGAACTAGGACTCAAACCAAGAATCACCTACCCAGCTAAACTGAGTATAATACTTCAAGGGAAAATATGGTCTTTCAATGAAACAGAGGACTTTCAATCATTCTTGATGAAAAAAACCAGAGCTGAAAAGAAAATTTGACTTTCAAACACAAGAATGAGAAGAAGCATGAAAAAGTAAACAGCAAAGAGAAGTCTTAAGGGACTTACCAGAAGTGAACTGTTTACACTCATACAGGGAAAGACAATACTTCTAACTCTTAAAACTTTTCAGTATCTGGGTAGTTGGTGGGACCACACACACACATGTACACACATGCACACACATACACACATGCACACACATACAGAGATAGAGAGCACAGATTGAACTGAATAGGATGGGACCATACCTTAAAAGAAATTAAGGTAAATGGTGAGAGAGAAATGTAGTGGGAGGAAAGAGGGGGAAATGGAAGGGGGTAACTATATGTCATTTAAGAGGCTGGTAGGAGTTTTTCTTAGTGGAGGGAAAAAGAGGAGAGCTGAGAAAAAAAAAACAAAAAAAACAAGAAGCTTTACCCTCATCACATTTGACTAAACGAAGGAGTGAAATGCACACTCATTTTGGTATGAAAACCTATCTTACAGTATAAGAAAGTGGGGGAGAAAGAGATATTACAAGGGGGGGTGATGGAAGGGAGGGCAAAGGGAGGAGGGAGCAATTTGAAGTCAACACTTGGGGAGGGACAGGATCAAAAGACAGAAGGGAAACAAGGAGAGGTAGATTAGGAGGGATGGTAATCCAGTTAGTCTTACACAACACGACTATCAGGGAGGTCATTGGCAAAACTACACAGATATGGCCTATATTGAATTGCCTGCTGTCCCAAAGAGAATGGGTGGGGAGGGAGGGATGGGGAGAATTTGGAACTCAAAGTTTTAGGAACAACTGTTTAGTATTGTTGTTGCAACTAGGAAAGAAGACATACAGTTAAGGAGGAATAGAAAGTCATCTGGCCCTACAGGAGAAAAGAGAAGATGGAGACAAGAGAAGGGAGAGATGACAGAAGAGAGGGCAGATTGGAGATAGGGAAAATTAGATTGCTTGGGGTATTGGGGGGGGGAGGGGATAAAAGGGGAGAAAATTTGGAACCCAAAACTTTGTGAAAATGAATGTAAGAAAATTAAATAGATAGAGAAAGAAAGAAAGAAAGAAAGAAAGAAAGAAAGAAAGAAAGAAAGAAAGAAAGAAGAAAGAAAGAAGAAAAGAAAGAAAGAAAGAAAGAAAGAAAGGGGGGGATTCAGAAGTCAAGTAACTGGTTGGAAAAATGCCCAAAAAAGGGGAAGAAAAATAAGACATAGAAGGTTACTTTCTTGGTGAACAGGTGTCTCCTTCCATCCATGAGGAAGAACAAGGCATAATGTCAGACGAAGTCAAGACCTCTGCCTCCAGTACCCCCAAAATGAATATGAAATGGGCTCAGGCCATAGAAGAGCTTGAAAAGTGTGTCAGCAGCCTGCTAAAGGAGAACCAAAAAAATGCTGAGGAAAACAACACCTTTAAAAAGAGGCTAACTCAATTGGAAAAATAGATCCAAAAAGCCAATGAGGAGAAGAAGGCTTTAGAAAGCAGAATTAGCCAAATGGAAAAGGAGGTTCAACAGCTCACTGAACAAAGGTTCTTTGAAAAAGAGAATCAAGTTCAGGGAAGCTAATGACTCTGAGATAAACCAGTTAGAAAACAAAACCAAAAGTTTGAAAAAATAGAAGATAATGTGAAACATCTCATAGGAAAAGAAACTGACCTAGAAAATAGACACAGGAGAGACAATTTAAAAATTATGGGACTACCTGAAAGCCATGATCAAAAAAAGAGCCTAGATATTATCTTCCATGAAATTATCAAGGAAAATTGCCCTGATATTCTAGAACTAGAGGGCAAAATAAATATTGAAAGAATCCACCAATCACCTCCTGAAAGGGACTTGAAAAAAGAAACTCCTAGGAATATTGTGGCCCAATTTCAGAGTTCCTCAATCAAGGAGAAAATACTGCAAGCAGCTAGTAAGAAACAGGGGAAAGGACAAGGTCAAATGAGAGAATAAAAAAGTTGCAGGGGGGAGACAGGGTAGGATAGAGGGTAATATAGTTAGTATTTCACAACATGATTATTATGGAAGTCTTTTGCAAAACAACACATATATAGCTGGTATTGAATCACTTCCTTCTCAGTGAGGATGGGTAGAGAGGGAGAGGGGGAAAGAAGTTGGAATTCAAAGTATTAGCAATGAATGATGAGAATTATTATTGCACATAACAGGGAAAAAAGAAACACAGGTAATGGGGTATAGAAATTTATCTTGCCCCATAAGAAAAGAGAGAAGATGGGGATAAGGGAAAGGTGAGGAGTGACAGAAGGGAGGGTACATTGAGGGAAGGGGTAATCAGAACACAAGGTATTATGGGGAGGGGGGAAGGGAGAGATGGGAGAAAAATTGGAACTCAAAATTTTATGGAAATGAATATCAAAATCTAAAGATAAATTAACAAAAAAAGAATAATTTTTATGCATCTTATACATTTCAATATTGAAAACACCCCATCCCTCCTGAAATGATGAATTTGCCCTAAGTCTCGTGGACAGAATGCTATATACTTGAAATCAGGAAGACATGAATTCCAGTCTTGCCTCTTATACTTATTATGTGACCTTAGGCAGGTCTTATTTCCCCAACTGTAAAATTTGGGACAATAATAATAGCACCTACCTCCTAGGATTGTTGTGAGAAAAATATATATACATATATATATATATAAAATATATATATTACATACACACATATATATTTCTTGCAAATCTTAAAGCACTATATATTAGTTACTAATGTTATTAAATAATTTTAGGCCATGGAATTCTACCTTTCTTTTCTTTGAATACTTTGCAATATTTTATTTTAAATTCCAGGGCACCTGGTAGCCATTCTCAGCTCTCCTTTCATTTTTCTTCAAATCACTTGGTGAATTCCACCCTTATGTTTGTCACCATTTCCACCAAAAAAAACCAGTTCCTCCTTATCAGTAAGAACTTATTGCAGAATGAGTTTCCCTTGTAGGTTCTTCTACTGTGTGAAGGATAAAATTATCATTGGTAAATTGAGAAATTATTGACTGTACTACTTTGAGCAGAAAGAGAGTCACAGTACAAGTCTAAATAACTGAAGTCCCTAATTTTTACTTTTTTCTGTTGGCCATGATAGGCTTAATAAATTTCCCAAACTCTAGAACCTCCCTCCCCCTATTTCATCTTTCTCTCTGAGTGGTCTATATTATAAAAGTAATATTGCTTCGTTTTCTTCCTCCAATCTTCATGCAAATGATCTCTACATCACATTTCTCTCCTCTGAAAAAAATATTCAAGAATTTCCTGAAATAAATATATCCTCTTAATATAAAATGTGGCTCTACCTTCACTCTCTTTACTTTTTGGTTTCTTTGGATAAACTATACTTTGCTTGGTACCATGCTTCAGTCCCAGTTTTTATCTCCTCAAGTCTCCATGGCACTTTCATTTGTTTTTCTATGGCCAACAGCTGGTACAATTACTGACACATAGGAGGTGGTGAATTCATTGCCTGTGAGGTTGAATTCTCCTCCTCAGGAAGGAAGGAAGGCAGGAAGAGAAGGAAGGAGGAAAGGAGGGAAGAAGGAAGGAATACAGAAAGAACAGAAGGATTTAAGCACCCAGTATGTGCCAGGCACTGCACTAAGTGATTTATAAGTATCCCATTTCATCCTTATAACAACTCTGGGAGTTGCTATTATGAGAAAACTCAGTCAGACAGAGGCAAAAGGATTTACTCAGGATCACACAGATAGTGAATGGCTGAGGGTGGATTTTGATCCATTCATTGCTCTACCAGCTGCCTGTATATCTGTGTGTAGATGCATCTGACATCATAGGTTTTAATACTGGCAACTGGGTGGGAGAGACAGAAAGGGAGATTTTGCTTCCTTTATACTTCTGAGTGACTATATTGTTATTCTTCCTATACTAGAAAAATTATCTCTAGTCTAAAGCTTGGTGGATACTCAAGTCCATTTCTCCCTACTTTTCATTTTAAAGATAAATTTTTCATTTTAAGGTAAGTGTATAATAATTACAAGAAGTCGGTAGCAGTCATTATATTTGAAATGCCCTAGTAGTCTCTGCCACATCTTAGAAACATGTCCTGGCAAAACAGCAGAGGTCTCCTATTATTAACAAGTTAAAAAAAAATAGATTCCTCAATACTTTTCAGCAAGAAAATGACCACTACTTGTGGTCAATGACCACTACTTGTATTCTTTTGTCCTCCACTATATTGTCACTCACTTAATAGCACCTGTGACTTTATAACATTATTCCTTCAAGTACAAGAGCTCCCTTCTCTTCTCCAGGAAAAGAATTTTATTTATTTCTCATTTCCAAGTGTTCAGCGGTCATTCTTCTTCCCTTTTTTCTCTAGGTAATATCCCTGAACTCTCCCACCTTTAGATGGGGATCAGGTTTTCTGTTCAGCTCTTCTTCCTTCTTTGTCCTCACAAGAAAGCACCTTATGTATTTAAAAATAGCACTTCATTCTCTTTGATGAGCTTTGATTCATTCCCAAGAGCCTCTTTATCTTTTCTCCTAGAAGGAAGTCAAACCTGAACTTTTTGTGAAGATAACAATCATTTGTCCTTGACAGGAAAAATAATATTGCATAGTAAATACAGGTTACTGTAAAAGTCTCCCTGTTCTCCATATTTACAGGAAAATTGAAATCCTCAATCTTTGTCTTTCTAACTAATGGTAACAATGGAGAACTGCTATGGCAAACCATTCAGTATTTTCAAATCTAGCATTGGCACACTCATTTTTGCCTCTTTGGTCCCTAAAAACCTTCACAGCTTTATTCCCTGCTCTTACCATGTGTTACCATAATCTCTTACTATGTCTTACCAACTCCTCTTCAAATTCTTTTACTCCAGCTCAAGTTGTTTTCCCAGCTCCTTTTCCTCCAATCTTGCACATTAATATGTGAGCTCATTGCTAACTGGATAAGGAACTCATCACATTTTATGGTACCAAGAGTCAAATGAAAGTTTATAGTCAAAAATCCATTCTTCGTATACTTTGACCCACTTTCTGCCGCTGTTTCTGAAGGTACGTGAGGGAGGAACAAAGAACTAAGAGTTGTTTTTTAAAAGAGTTTTTTGTTGTTGTTGTGCTATGGATTACAAGGTCAAAATATTAATCGCCAAGTGGCAACACTATTAACAATGACCTCCATACGCAATTGGGCTGCTCTTTGGAAAAAAGGTCCAGTCTATTGCTTGGCAACGCTCACATTTTTTCCACCCTAATACAACATGACAGAAAGTATTTACTCTGGTATAAGTCTTTGAGATTCAAACATGAAGCATCAAAATAAAGTGTGGTAGAGTTTTTGCCTGATCATCCACAAAGGAAAAAGCAAGTGGATGAAAAAGTCTATCATCTAGATTATGACACGTATTGGATGTAAAACTTACAGTGTATCCAATAGACTGCAGACAACTGAGCACAGATTGAATAGTGGGAGAAGAGAGAGCTGGATTGCCTTTGGGAAACTGTCATGTTCCTTTAATAACCCCATGTTTCCCATGGAAACAAAGGCCCATGTTTTTGATAATAACTTTCAACTATTTGTATTATGGAGCAGTGGACAATGAATACAAGTCTCCAAAAAATTAAAAATTAATATGGTACAGAGGGCAACGGAGGTATGAATAGGTCACAAAAGACAATGAATGGAGAACTACAAAGAATAGGAATAAAAGATGTAAAAGACAACATTTGTGAGAAAAAGAGAAGATAGGTTGGTCATGTGGTTAGGGATAACAAGAGGAAAGTCAGAGTACCTCAAAAGTATCATCACAATGTGAAGGGAGGAAGGCCTCCAAAATTGCCAGCAAGTGAACCCCCTGTTGTGAACATGGGGGAAGATAAAGAAATGAGGATAAATATTCCATAGATGAGTTAGGAACAGTATCGTTGGGAAATCTCAAATCAATAATAGTACAATAAATTAAGTATTTGGGAGAACTTGAAGTGAGGAAATTCTCTCTTTTGATACCGATTAGCCTATAAAGTATGCCAGTGAGCATACGACTTAACAGTGAGAAGGTTAGGAGACTTGCCTAGAGTCACAGAGTATGTTTTAGAAGAGGACTTGAACTGATATCTTCCTGGCTCTAATGCTGGCTATCTAGCACTATGTACCTCTCAATATTAACTTCTATTTATTAATGGATATGCTAATATTTCTTGAGGACTGTAAAATGATGGGGCTGCTTCTTAAAATTTGAGAACTGGTTCATGATTTTTCTATTACTGATTTTTCAGAGTATTTATCCAAAATCAAATTTATGTCACCTTTTTTTGTATGAAGAAAATAAAATTTTTTCTTCCCCACTAAGTAGCAGACCCAAAAAGAGATCTTACAGGATAACTAAGACACTAAAAACCAGTGTGTTGATGGGCAAACCACTGACTTAAGAGCATATTTTTTCAACGGATAGATATACTCCGGGTATAATACACAATAACAAGCTCAAATTCAACACGACACAAAATTAACAGATGGAAAATGTATTTCAGTTTGGTTCCAAATGGAGTTCAAAAAAGTGAATTTATTACCAAAATCCTTTAGAATATCTGCCATCTTTATATCACTAAATATTCATTACTTTTGTCTTTCAACCTAATGTTTCAAAATATCTTCCAACATACCAGTCCTCAATTATCTTTCCTCTCATTTATGGTAAAATATATTTGTTCATTAGCAAAAAAAAAAGGGGGGGGGGAAATGCTAAGAATCACAAAATTTTGGGATCAACTGTAAACACTAATTGGACTCCTCATATGCTAAATGTGAGTTTTTTATCCAATGTCCAAAGGGTTGGCATATTATTATATTTAATATCAATACATACATTATTGCTTTAATGGAAATAAGAAAATATATTTAGTAGAAACTAAACAGAAAGATAGCTTACAAAATGTTCTTGAGAATGTCAGCAAAAAAAAAAAAAAAGAAAAAAGAAGTTCAGATCATGGGATCTCAAATGGTAAAGAGAGCTCTGAGACCATCTAATATAAACCTTAACTGACCAAGAATTGTGAAAAATATTCAGGTTTTGCTAAAAGACCTGCGATGAAAAGAAAGCTACCACTTTCTAGAGTGTGCCTCATTCCATTTTTTGATAGCTTTAATCATACAAAGGCAAGAATACAAGTAAGTGTACCCAGGTGCATTGTTTTGGTATGTTTTTAAAGAAATACAGTAAATTCAAAGAGTATGTTTGCCACAGTCTATATCTGTGAACATTTCTCTCAAAAGTGAACTGACTCTAGACCTACTGTTCTAAGAATTGAGAATCATAACAGGTTTTTTCATCTGCAATCTTAAATTACCCATGAGGTTTATGTTGTCTGGGTAACACTGATCTAAAGGATTTTTAGACTATTTGCTTCACATGTTGAGGCAAATGTACCTTATTACAACTTTAAAAGTTCTAGACTGCAGTGACTCTAGAATGGTCCCTGAGCTAAAATGACTTGGAGCTAGACAAGAAGGTTGGAAGGAACTACTCTGATCCCAACTGGAACTGACCAAGAAGGTGATCAAGTACTACTTTTGCTGTGTGCCCCAAAGTAATAAGAAACAGTAATTCATGGGATTTTGATCATTTTGCATTGTAATGTCCATGATAAGCGTAAGAAGAAGAATAAATATTATAAAAACAACTGTAGTTTATATAGCAACATAGGTCACAGAGAATAAAGTCAGAGAGAATTTCTATTAAGAACTTAACAAGCTCCTTCAAATCAGGTCAAAGTATACTTTGATACTCAAGAGATATAAATATAAAAATAGACATAAAGGAGGAAGGCAAAAATACTTTGGAACATATGCATCAATATTAAGAAATGAAGAAATGAACGGGGACAAAAGCTCATAGAATACTAAGCAACTTAATATTAACTTTCTTCAAGAAAAGAACTACAATAGATTTGGAGGGAGAAATGCACAACTGCAGCACATTACATATAATGTAAGATTTCTTTTCAATGTATTGATTGACTTTGCTAGAAAAATAATTTTTCTCTCTTCTTCCTTTTTAATTTTTAAAAACTATTTGTTATGATGGTCTATGGCTCTCCAAGAGGGATAATAAGAAGGATAAAGGAAGAAATCTAAGTAATGGGGGAAAAAATAAAAGCATATCAATAAAAATCTTTTTAAAAAAAAAAAAACCTGAATATTTCAACAAGATGATCTCTCAGACAGCTCTAAGATGGTATTAACTCTAGGAAAATGTATAAAATAACACACGCACACCCAATATGACCTAATAAGTGAACAAAGGACCATACCGCTCCTATTATTAAGACACAGCTTTCAACATCTCATAAAACTTTTTCAAAAACTAACATCATTTACCATCTCTTCTGAGAATAATCTACTTTCTATGAAATTTAGTCTAGCATGTTTCATTCATACTTCTTACATACCTTTCTCATTTCAGATACCAATTCTCATTTCATATGAAATCTTCCACAAATTTTACTACTTTTACAACATTTGAAGAATTAGCTCCTTACAAATTTGAACTGAGTTTTAGAAAAAACAACAACAACAAAAGTCTCAAAGATCTATCATGGCAGAGAGGCGGGGCATTTACCGGGACAAAAAACCGCAGACAATGACAGGCAGTCCCAATATTGGAGATTTTTGCATAACTGTTTTATTTTTCATAAGATAGAATCTGGAGAGGGTTGGATTAAAAAAGACTGTGATATAAATAAAATACTGATAAATCATATTTTAAAAGAATGAAATTAATTCTTTCCCAATATTCATTACTAAGGAAATTTTAAAAAAAAAAACTCTTTTGAAGCCTTTTTTTAATTCATTCTTGTCCTTGCAATTAAAGAAGTTAATGTTCAAACTCATTTCTCTGAGAGAATGCTCCTTTAATCATGATCTTCCATCCATTTCAAATTAAGCAGCCACACATAAACTGCTTTGTCACAAACTGAAACTTTAAAAACACCCACTGATATTCTTTAGGACTTTCATTTGTCTAAAGAAATTACACAACCAGAGTCATCAAATTAATTTTTTCTTCCTATATTTTTTCACAACCTTGATTTTTAATTTACATTAAGTAGGCTCATTGTGACATTTCTTCACCTACATCAATTTTATTGAACTAAAAAAAAACTTATTTTTCTTTAAAGAAAATTAAAAGTATAAATATAAAATATTTGGTCACATAGCTTCCACTGTCTCTTATCTACTTGTTATTGACTCCACCTGTATCAGGCACTCTATCAAAACTCCATTAGTAATGTATTCTGGATCACAGGATACAAAGAAATCAGGAGGAGGTCACATAACTAATTAAATTAGACAGCAAGAGTATGTTTTAAAAATGAAACTTTTTTTTTAAACTTCGTCACCTAACAGCTCATTTCAAGAACACCTGAACATGGTCTGGACCTCTCGCCTTTCTTTCTTTAGAGGACAAAGTTTACCTTCCTTTGACAAAATTATGATTTTTATTTTAAAAACAAGAATTCAACTTGTCTTTGAACTAAGAATCTTACAGCAGTAGACTAAAACAGATAATGGATTAGAGTAGGATTAAAGTAATTTGAATTGTACTCCTGCCACTATTTAATTTGTGAACATGTCCCTAAACATATGTCCCAAATTTTTCCATCTGAAGTTGAAAAATGTCTTGGTCAGGGACTTGGAGAGATTTTCTAAGGACTTTGTAAAGAAAAATAATATACGTTAGATTTTAAATGCTCTATTAAAAATCACTATATTGTGACAACAACAATGTTATGTAGACAAAGTAATAATAATTTATAGTTGAATTAAAACACAGAAGACAACAAAAGGAAAAGAAAAAAAATCTATCCAATTATTTCTCTTTTTATTGCTGCCTAACTAAATATATACTAGGGAATATATACCCATTACAGGAAATTATCAAAGAACTGCAAGTGGTCAGTGACTATGAGTATACAGGTTGAATGTATTACATGTATTAGTGGCAAACTGTCAGCATATTCCTTCAGAGGAGGGACTACCTTATTTTTGTTTCTGTAGTGTTCCCTATACCCAAGAACATATCTGGATCATAGTAGGTGTTTGATAAGTTCACCCTGAATTCAAATGAATACAATAATTTTACATACAGTGAATACTCTGGAAGACTCTAGTTTCATTATAACTGACATTTTAAGTAGGTCACTACTAAATCAAATTAAGCTAATATTCCAAGCATTTGATGGTCTTTTCTTCCCAAACAAATGTTTGGAAACTAAAATATGTTACTTTAAAATAAAATGTTTACGGTGCCTCCTCCACAGAAACTAATACCTAGGAGATATCATAATACGGAGACAAATTTTGTTTTAAAAAGCTGTGCTAGCTATACCAGTGAATCACATTCTCTACCAGAGGCTACCATGCTGCAAAGGCATCAAATATGGCACTGGCAATAAACTATGTTTTACATATTTCACTGTCCCAAAACCAGGTGAGCTAAATATAGAAGTTCATCACCCATAGCAAAGTCACTAGGTGATAAGTTCTTTGACTACGTAAGCCATGAAAAACAAAAAAATAGATAAAATAACCCTCTGTTATGTAGGAAACCCTTCTATATCTGTCCTGCTATGATAAGGTAATGAAAAACGGGATAAAGGGTGCGAAGAACCATACAGTTTTCAGATGATCTATGCTTTAGATGATCTATAATTTAGTTGCTGGTATTCCAATTGGGAGGCATTTGTGGAATGACTAGTGATTTGAAACAAAAGGGAAAAGAAAGATAAGTTTCAAGGTTGCAAACCTGGGTGACAGAGGGTAAAGCTAGAGAAAAAAGAGTGAACTTAAAACAAGTCTAATTAAAAACTTGGAGAAAAAAATGTTATGACAACAAGGACTACAAATTTTGCTGAAAAAATGAAGCAAGAGACAAAATGAAATAGCTCGGAAGGAATGAATGGCAAGAACTAACACCTTAAAACAGATGCTGGGAAACCACTTCCAAGAACTAAACGCCTTCGAAATTAAAACAAGGAAAACAAAAACTGACTAAGGGGGAAGACTGAAGTAAAATCATAAAACTGAAAAAATACAAGAAACATAATAGGAAAAAGAAATAAGTCAAAAGATCAATAAAGAGTATGACCACCATATATCAAGAAATGACAAATGAAAATTTCCCAGAACTCAGGACAAAAGAGCAAAGTGAACATAGAAAGACTCCAGAGGGCAAAGTAAAAATAGAGAGAGTCCTCCCTGCAAGAAATATCAAAACGAAAACTGTCACAGATATCGTAACCAAAATCCACAAATGCCACCTGTAAGAAAATATGTAAGTCAAATAGTAAGGGTCACAAAAGATTTGATAGCTGCCACTGGAAGAGAGCCTGAAAAGCCAATATTACAAAATGTGAAATACCAAGAACAACGTATCTAGCAAAACCAAATATAAACGAGGGCAAAGAACTTTCAATGAAAAAGAGGATTTATAAGCATTCGTGATGAAAAGGACAAAACTCTGAGTAGAAACACTGAAAAATAAATGCAGGTGCAAAGAGAAACATAGAAAGGTATATCACACACACACATACACACACACACATATTATATGTGTCTAATGACAATAGAATATATGGGGATGGATTTTTAACATAAAGGAGAAATGTAAGAAACAAATGTCTTCTAAGAATTGTAATATCTTTAAGTCATATAATATAGTAAAAGTCTTATAACTAGTTTTTTTATTTGTTTTAGTGACCTCAGGACTACATGAGTGAAGAATAGGGAGGAAGGGAAGGGAAATAATTATTATACAACAAAGGTGCATAAGATAAAAGAGTATTTTGTCATGGAGGAAGGTTTGGGGAGGTATGCACATTCCATAAACTTCAATTTTAAGTGAATGAGAAAAACAAAACCAACACAATAATACATACCACCTCACACATATAAATACATAGTAATCTTAGTACAAAAAATATTAAAGGAATTAATAGAGGACAGAAATAATGGAGGGAAATGGAGAATGTTAAGTTTGGGGGAAGGGTAGATAAGGTAATCATCAGAAGCAAGACAAAATCAAATGTAAGAGGGACAAACATAAAGGGGGATTAAAAGGAAAGGAAGAAAAAAACCAGTAATCAGGGTGGATGGGACAGGGAGAAGAGAAGAGGTACAAGAGAGAAGAAATAAGCTCTTTCATTTACAGATCACAAGTGTCAGTCAAGCTTCCTGTCTTTTATTAGTATGTCTTCTTCTTATTTGTGCAGAGGAAGTTGGGAATAAAGTACAACAGGACAAATTAGAGCAAAATATAAAATTAACAATGAAAACTGTGAACATGAATGGGAAGTATGAACCCATAAAACAGAAGAGGATAGCAGAAAACAAAATCTGACAACATTTTGTCTATGAGACATATTTGAAAAATAATGATTCCCACAGAGTTAAAATATAAGGCAAGAACAACATTTATTTTGCTTGAACTAAAAAAAAAGTTAAGTTTGTAATTTTGAATTTAGAGAAAGCAATAATAGGCACAAAAAAGGAAATAAGCAAGAAACAGACTCTGTGCTTAAAGGCACCTTAGATAATGAGTCAATATAAATACTTAATACATATACACCTAAAATTTTAGCATCTAAATACTTAAAGGAAAATTTAATAGGGAGAAACAGTAAATTTAGAACACGGGAGAATTCAGATATCTCCTTTCAGACCTACAGAAATCTAATGAAAAGATAGAGAAAGAAAGTTAGTAAATGAAATGAACTTTAGAAAACTTAAAGACACATCTCTGGCAATTGCTGAAGAAGAATAGAAAGAAACATATACATTTAAACTGTACAATTTATTTCTATAAAAATTAATTATATTAGAACATAAAGACTATCAAAATATATGAAATCAGAAATACTAAACATATAATCATAATGCAATAAAAATTTTATTCAATAATGGGTCATAATGAAGAAATAAACAGTAATTAGAAACTAGCATAAAAACTGATATGTTAAAGAATAAATTATAGAAACAAAATAAATTATAGAAACAGAATATTTCAAAGAAAATTATAATAATGAGACAGTATAACAAAACATACGGGATGCAGTTAAAGCAATTCTTAGAGAAAATTTTATATCTATAAACAAGGAGTTTGCCTTGCTTTCATCAAAAAAAGAGAAAAGGAACAAATTAATAAATTAGGCAGACAACTTCAAAAAAAACTTAATTACCATCAATAAAACCCCATCTAATCAACAAAGAAGTGATGAAAATTAAAAGCAAAGAGACCACCAAACTGATAAATACAGGAGCTGAATAAAAAAAAAAAACTAGAAGAGATGAAGAGTTGGCTTATCATTTTTTAAGAGTTAAAAACCTATTCTATCAAAAATTTTATAATATTCATAATTAAAGAAGAAATTAATATAAGCTATCAGAAACTATTTTGCCAATTTTATGCTAACATAATTGATAATTTAGAGGAAATGGATACTCATAAAATGCAACAAAAAAAGATATTAAATAATCTAATATGTTAAAAATGTGACTAAAGTCATAAATGAAATCTCAAAGGCAAAAAAAATCCTCCAGAACTGGAGGGTTTACAGTTACAAATGTTATAAGACATTCAAAGATAAAAGATTTAAATAATAAGTAAAGAGTTTACTATTTTAAGAAAAGAAAGTACCTTCTGATCTCTATGATACAAATATTTACTTGATATATAACCAGCGAGAAAGAGAGATAACAGGAAAATAAAATTAGAAACCAACATCTCTAATGAATATTTACACAAAACTTAAAATATACTATTAGTAAACAGACTACAATAACATAGTAGAAAGGTTATATGGTATAAGCAGATCAGATTTATATCTGAAGTTCAGAACTAGTTTAGCATAATAAAGAATATAAATATAATCAATAGCACAAATAAAACTCTCATGATCATATCAATAAATGCTTAAAAGGATGTTGACAAAATCCAATAATTTTTATTAAAATTTATGAAAAACATAGAACTTTACTATAGTAGATAACTATGTAAAACCAAGAACAAAAGGAGAAAAGTTAGAGGCAAGGCAATTATTCTCATTATCCCTACAACAATTTAACATACTGCTAGAAGTATGAGCAATAACCCTAAGACAAGAAAGAGAAATTGAAGGAACAAGCATAGTCAAAGAGGAAACAAAAGTATCATTGTTTGCAGGTGATAAGATGATTTGCTTTGGAAACCCTAAACAATCAAGTAATATTAACTGAAATAATAAATTCAGCAAATATTATTGTACCATAATGAACAATATGAATATTACATGTCATTAGCTTTCCAGCAAATTACCCACAAGCCCTCAAAAGGAAGAGATAGCAAAATTACAACCAAAATAACTATAGAAGGTACAAAATAATTGTGAGGGACTATACGAATCCAACTAAAAAACACTCTTTGTAGAAAAAGACAAACCTAAAAAATTAAAGAAACATGGGCATATCAAGGCAATATAATAAAAATGATAATATTACCTAAATTAATATACTTATTTGGTGATAAACCAAATATTTTACAGAACTAGAAAAAAAGGAAATTCATACATAGAAAAAAAGCCATGACTATCAAGGAAAATAATGAAAAAAAGAGTGAGAAGGAAGGGGATCAGTACCAGACGTCAAATTTTACTACAAAGGAGTGATTATTAAAATGATTTAGTAGTGGTTTAGAAAAAGAGAGAGACGTTGCTCAGTAAGACAGATTAGGTATGCAGAAGCAAGGTAAAAGTACTAAGAGGGTCAGAAAAATGTAAAGATCCTCATGTACTTGGTTAAAGACACAATATTTGACAAAAAATGCTGGGAAAATTGGGGAGCAATATGGAAGAGAATGGGTATGGAGCAATATATATCACATGCCAAGTTAAACTACATATGTATATACAACTTGGACATACAACTTGACATTATAAGCAAATTAAAAGAGTAAGGAAGAAAATGACTTTCAAATCTATATATCAGAGGAAGAGTTTATGATTAAACAAGTGACAGGATCATAGAAAAATTAAATGGAAATTATTGTTCTAAAAATTGAAAACTTTTTGCACAAATAAAATGTGGTATAAATAAGAAGGGAAATAGATGAGGATATGAACAGAAAGCTTTCAAAAGAAGAAATCCAAGCTATCAATAACCATATTTACAAACTGCTCTAAAGCATCAATTATTAGAATAATGTAAATTAAAGCAACTATGAAGTTCTACCTCATACCTACCAGATCAGCAAAGATGATAAAGAGGAAAATGACAGATTTTTGAAAGACTGCAGGCAAAGTGACACCAGTACGTCATTGGCAGAGCCATGCATTGCTTTGGACATTCCAAAGAGCAATCTGGAACTGTGCCCCAGAAGTTATTAGAATGTGCATTCTCTTTGATCCAACGATATCATTTTTAAAGAGATTGAAGTAAAGGGGAGAAGGACCCAGTGTTTGTAGCAGTTTTTTTCATAGTAGTCCAAACTGGAAACGAAAGGAGTATTCAAGTATTGAAAAATTGCTAAACCAATTATTATATGAAAATATTATTGTACCATAAGAAATTACAAAATGATTTCAGAGGAAACTGGGAAGAGTTCAATGAACCACTACAGACTGAAGGAAGTAAAACAATGAGAAAAATTTACACAGCAAAATGAGAGAAACATTGAATGACTTTAAAATTCTGATTAATACAATGATAAACTATGAGGCCAGATGACTGAAGATGAATCATGTCACCTCAGAATGAAACATCCATACTTAGACATGGCCAACATGAAAATATGCTGAACCATGCTATGGGGGGGATTTTGTGGTTGATATTCAATTTGAGGATGGGGTGGGAGAGAGAAAAGTAATTTTTTAAAAAGATAAAAGGATGAAACTAAAAGGACAACAGGTGACTATGGAACAGTTCTATCAACAGTTCTAAAAGCAAGGTATTTTCACCATTAATAACAGTGGAACGACCAAATTTCTACATTTGAACACTTACAGCTTAATTGAAAATATGCTATATAAGAAATGACACTAAACAAGACAAAAATAGGAAGAGTAAATAGACCAGAAGTATATACAAAAGAAATCTTTGCTTAAAGTGACACAATTTTGAAAAAACTGAAGAATTTATTTTGAACATATTTAAAAGAAAATAAATCAAGTGAAAAGACCACTTCACAAATGATATCATAACCAAAATGTGGTGACCCTGAGGACAAAAATAACAGACCTAGATAAAAAGTTAATTTTGCATTTCTCAAAGAACATTATAAGAATAATCTATATATGCATCAATGGATACTCTAAGAAAATATGAAAAGGAAACAGGCATGCTTTCACAAATGGTTTCAATTTCAAAGTCATACAACTGACAAAGGCATAGTGGACAAAAGATGCCACTGTGCTTATTGTTTGATTACAAAAGGTATGTGACTTGGTAGAACAAAAGGAAGTCACAAAGGCTTCCCTAAAATGAGCCTCTCAGGAATATGGTAAGATCATAAAAAATTTCCTGAATGATGAAAACAGAGGAATAACTGTCTTTGTTGATTATCCATATCAAGCAAGGCCTAAGACAAGCAGATGTAAGCTTGAGTATTTACCAATGTCATGGAGGACATCCAACAAAAAAGACCAAATGAAAGAGGGGCTAGATAGATGGTAAAGTATTCCAGGTGCTTCAAGTTTGCATCATGCCCCAGAATACTACAAAATCTCCTCACAAAAGAAAATCTAACAAGACAAAAGGAAAAAACTAAATAAAGACCTTTTGTCCGGACTACAATAAAACTGAATGGGAAGCCCACAGATTTGGTCCATCAGCGCATCAAAGACAGAGACAGCAGACACGCAGGTGGTGATTAGGCCCCAAAAGTGAATCGAAGAAAGTGGTTTATTTTGCATGTGGAATATTGTGAGGTGTTTTCAGTGATAACAATTCTCCCCCCCTGGCAGAAGCCACCTTTTTAACATCAATATTCTTGTGTCCTAGAGTAGGATTTACATGATGAAATACCAAAATTTCCAAAGAATCAAAAATTGTAAGTGAACCAAAGAATGATCCAAAGATATATGGCAGGAATAAAGATGGGCCACTCATGCAGCTAGAGCAAGAAAACAAACTTATCTACATAAGTTCTGAAATTTGGAGGAAGTCTCCAAGGACTCTAAAATCTTTGTGGAGGATATTAAGAACATGGACAAGAGGACACACAGGACAGGATGAGAAGAAATGGATACACTGGAATTTAGATTGTTGGGAAAGAGGAAAGGAGAGGTTGGATTTGAACATGGGTCTTCTTGATTCTAGGCCCAGTGCTCTAGCCTTAATATTACCTTGCTGTCTGGGAGAACCTCCACAGATGAGATCAGAGACACCAAGGGGTAGAAAGAGGAGGAAGAAGAAGAGTTATGGGTCTTTAAGTTAGAAACCGAAGTTCTAGCTCTGGCCTGTCACTCAATAATTGTTGCCATACATAAGTATCCTTGGAAGACATCTAGCACAAGCTGCCTTGTCCTTTGGTTATTTTTGTGCAGAAGTATGTATACTCCAAAGAGAATGCAGGATGAAAGCTATTTCTTATAATTTTTATAAAAAGAATGAGGAATTCATCCCATTATTACTAGGAGAGACACTGACTATAAAAGAGAAGTTATTAGTCCTACCGACCCATTGTGATATGAAAAATGTAAATGAGGCACAAAAATAATGTAGTTAAAATCACAAGGAAAACATGTACCTTGAGGAAAAAAATGTAAGTTTCTCTGGTGAAGTTCTCATATGAAAGTTATATTCAAAACTAATTCAAATCTGTAAGACTAAGATCCATTCCCTGAAAGACAAGTGGTCAAAGGCTACGAAGAGACAATCTTCAAATGAAGAAATCCAGGCTATCAATAACTATGAACAAATGTTCCAAAACAAAAAATAATTTAAAAAAATGAAAATTCAAGCAACTCTGATTTTCTACCTCACACATATCAGATTGGCAAAGATGACAAAAAAAGAAAAATAACAAATGCTGGAGAGGCAGAAAGGGGAGGGATGCACTATTGGTTGAGTTGCGATTAGTTCAGCCATTCTGGAAAATAATTTGGGAACTATGTTCTCAAACTCCCCAAACTGTCCATACAGTTTGACTCATCAACGCTATTAAAAAATAGGCCTAGACCACACAGAGGTCAAAAAAAGAAGGAAAGAGCTCATATCTACAAAAATACTTATAGTAGCTCTTTTCATAATAGCCAAAAATTAAGCCAAAAGTTTACAGTATATTGGGATCCACTGTAGAATGGCTAAAAAAATTATGACAAATGAATACAATGGAATATTATTGCACCATTAATCATTACTAAAGAGATAGTTTCTGAAAGGCTTCTACAAACTGACAGAAGAAAGATTTCTATGAAATGAGCAGTGCTGGAAGTACAATTTACACAATGACAAAATCATTATAGAGAAAAACTAGGAAAGCTATTAGAACTTTAATTAATGCGATGATAAACTCAAATGCGAGAGGATACCGCCCATGTGCTGGCAGAGAGGCAATGAACTTAAAATATGCAGAATGAGATACATGCTTTGATATACTCAATGGGGAAATTTGTTTTGCTTCACTACACATATTTGTTACTGAGTTTTTTCAACTGCTCAGTGGGGAAGGGGGAAATGGGAAACATAACACATAAAAAAAATTTACAAAGTAAAAAATCAATTCTATTCTATGAAATGAAAAACCCATCTACCTCTATTATCTAAGGCGTCTTAATAAATACTTTTTGAATTTTCCTCCCACCTCGATCAAAAAAACAAACAAAAAAAGAACTAGGGACTCTTTACTACACCTTTTATACTAATCTTCAAAAGATACTCTCATTAAGAAGGGAATGTGTACTCAGTCAAATTTAGTTTTGATTAAGATATCTTTTACATCTTGGGGTTTTTTTTCTCTTATTTCAACATGCTTAATGTGTTCATCACTAAGTCACTGGAACCATGGTACTTTTACTAATTGTATGTCTTTGGGCAAATCCTCTCCAGATCTCAGCTTCCTCATCTGTAAAATGATGGGACTGAACTCTGGTTTTAGAGGCCCAAAACTCTTATTATTTATAGTTAAACTATTATCTATAGTTACTATAGGAAACTAACAAGAAATTATGATGCACTTATGAGAAGGAATATTCCATTCAATATTTCAAAGATCTCTAATTTTGTTAATGAAGATACCCCTTCCACTGGCTTAGACTGAAATATCTATAACATACTAAATGGTCCATTTGTTACTGTGACTAACATTTTCATTAGTCTATGGACAACTTCATAAGTCTTCCAAACTCAGTATGCTAGTGCTCTGATAAAAGTTATTTAACCTATCATAGGACCTCTATGGTAAAGTCCTACTTTGAAATCTCATGCTTATATGGATATGATCTATCCCTGCATCAACACCTTCTTCAATTAAATTATCTGAGGTGCCTAGTTTCCTACTTCAGACTGATTATAGGATAATAGTTAATAGGAGAGGATGGATTAACAGAGAAAACAGGTTAGTACAAGTCCATCACTGATACATGTTTGTTAGTGGTATCACACATACCTACAAATGCACTGATTATGACAATCAAGAAATTGCAGAATTTTCTGGTCCACAAATGAAGAATGCATCATAACTCACTTATTTGTACTAGAATGGACAGCAATAAATGAAAACTCAGAGCTGAGAAGAGTATAGGATGAGATTCATGATCTTAAGTACAGTAATGTGCATAAAACTTCCATTTGATTCAATTGAATCCATTCAAATGATATTTCAAATCAAATATTTATTGAGCATTTATGCATGAGGCATCGTAAAAATCATGTTTCTGCTATATGGGGATGCCATAACACAAATACAAATCAGTCTTGAAGATTAGCTAGAAACCAGTAAAATAATAATAGTAACTAGTAGTAGCATAAAGATTCTTTGGTTTTTCCTTATAAAAATATATAAACACTTAATGATCTACATGTGCATTTCCTAAAAATTTCACCCACAGATCTTTTCCTGCAGAAGGAGAATACTTGTTTTTACTTTCTCTAGAGAAGCATGCCCCCTTGTGGGAACTTCTTGACTCCCCTGTTTGGAATGCTGTATTGAGTTTTTAATGGACATCTCTTCATGAAATTTCCAGTGATCATTTTCTCTAAATGTTTGGAATGATGATTTTCATATGCTCAATGTATTTAACATGTATGATTCATTTGTTATTTTGGTAATTTATGCCCTTCCATCTATTATGCAAAAAGCCAGAATAAGTGGTTAACACAGGCATTTTGGAAATTTAAAGTTTCAAACACATAAATGCAAACTTCAAAAACTATCATGTGGTTATAAAACATCTCACCAAACAAAATTAGTACTAAAAAACATTTTGGATTTTTGTCTCATCAAAATTGTTATTAACATTTGGAGGACCTAGTTTATGGGTGCTCAATTAATAATGTTTATTCATTATCTACTAGGAGTGATGAAATTAAAAGAATAAGGTATAATTCCTATTTCCTTAGAAGCCTAGATAAGGATACAAACCATCATTTCCTGGCGGTGAACGAAGTGGTAAGGGGTCCCTCAGAAGTTATCCAAGCTGTTTCTTCCACAAAAGACAGGCAGTAACAGAATGTAAGCTTCTTGAGGTAAGGGACTTTGTACCACAGCAGCTAGCACAGTGACTCGCTTATTAAGTGATAGGAACTAAATATTTGTCAAATTGAACTTAACTGGACAAACATAAAAATCCTACTCCTTGGCTTTTCAGCTTGGAAGGACCTATATGAGTTTGTGCTTCACTGTCAAAACCTTCAAGAACACAGTCACCTCCAGGTCATAAGACACCAGAGTAACATTTTATTTAGATAAGAGAACAAATTACAATTCAAAGTAATGTTTGGTAACTCCAAGTGAGTGATTCATGAGATAACTGCTAGCGTTCAGGGAAGAAAGAATTCAAATTTGATGAAAATGTTCAAGGAAGATGTCACAAAGAAAAAGGAATTTGAGTTGAGTGTTTAAGCATAAGTGAGAGACGAAAAGGAAACAAGGAGGCAACATACTCCAAGAGTAAGTAGAACAAGCATAGTTATAGAGGGGGTAAAAGTATGTTTTCACATTCAGGGGATAAATTCAGCTTCAGTAAGTACAGTGTTCATAAGAAAGAACGATGGAAGATGAGGATAGAAAGCTAGGAGAGAGATGAATAGCAAAGGGTATTTGAAGGCTGTGCTTTGTGGTCTGGACTTTATTGTGCAGGCAACGGGGAACCACGAAAGGTTTTCTGGTAGGAAAGTAAGCATGATCAAAGCACTACTTTAGAAAGATTCATCTGGCATTGGTATGTGGGATGAACTAGTCTGGGGGTGGGTAAGGATGGAAGCAACGAAGCTTGTTTGACAGTTTAGTCACAGGATGTTAAAGGCCTCTGTAATCTCTCCTTTGCAAATGGCATCTATCCCAAGTTAAACTCCTATGCAAATCTGTATCTCTATCCTTGACCACTCAGAGATTCCAGCAACGGCTCTCCACCTTTCTTCTTGATGTACCTCTAAGTATGTCCCACTCTCTATCCAAAACTGATATAGTCATCATTTTCCCTAAATCTGGCCCTCCTCCTAGCTTCTGCCTTTTGTAAATGCTGCTACACTGAGCCAAGTCCTACTGATATTTATGACCCTAATATGTGCCTGGATATCTCCTCTTTGCCAATTCCACTGTCCTACCCTAGTTCAGATCTTCATTACTCTGGCTGAACTGAAACAATAGCACAGCACCCACTACCACATAGTGTTTACTAAGTACTTACTAAGTGACTAACTTCTCTCTCTAGTCTGTTCCAGATTCAATATATGCTACATACTATAGCCACAATGACATAATGGAAAAATCAAGAACTTGGAGTCAGGAAATACATCAGTTCAGTTCTTATCCCCAGGTCCCTCAAGGCACTAAACTTTCCTAGTCTCAGTTCTCCCATCCATGAAACGAGGGCAATAATAACTGAAGTATCCTCAGCCAGGCAGAGCAGTGGACAGAGTGCTGGGCCTAGAGTCAGAAAGACCTGAGGACAAAGTCAGTTTCAAACACTCTCTATCTCAAGCATGTAACCTCCAATTCTCAAATTTAAAATAAGGGTAATAATAACACTTATCTCTCAAGGTTGTTGGGAGAGGCAAACAAGATAATATTTGTACAGTGCTTAGCAAAGTGCCTGGTACAAAGAAGGATCTTAGTAAGTCCTTATTCCCTTCTCTGACAAAGTTGTCTGGAACAAAAGAGATAATGTATGTAAACTATAAAGAGCAAGGTATGTGGTATTATCATCACCATGACCACCATCATTATCATTATCCATCTTTTTATTGAAAAGTTCGTTTAAAAAAAATCTCCAACAGATCCACACTGCCAACTGAATAAAGCCAAAACTCCTTGATTTACAATCTGCTTCCAACCTTCTTTTTGGGCTTTAAACATTGTTCCATTTGGCAAACTGCACATCTGAACTATTCATCATTTCCATCCCTTTCCAGATTCATGCTTGTACTTTTTCCTATATTTGAACTGTACTTTCCCTTTTATGGCACAGTGGACAGAAAGCTAATGATAGATTCAGGAGGTTAAGTCAGCAGATTTATTAAATGCCTACTAAGTGTCAGGCACTGTACTAAATACTGAGGATATCTAGAAAAGGGAAAATAGTACTGGCTTTCCAATCCCCTGGAGGAGACAAAGTAGAAATAGCTATGTACAAACAAGATGAGTATGGAATAAACTGAAAGTAATCTCAGAAGGAAGGTACTAGATTAAGGAAGATAAACAAAGACTTTGTACGGAAGATAAGATTTTAGTGGGGCCTTGAGAAATACAAGGAAAGCAGGAGGCAGAGGTAAGGGTGGAAAGTATTTCCAGTTTAAAGGATAGCCAGTGAAAGTGCAGTAAGGAGATGGAGCATCTTATCCAAAGAAAAGCAAAGAGGCCAGTGTGACTGGATCAAAGAGTACATGAAAAGGAGCAAAATGGAAGATGACTGGGAAGAAGGGAAAGGGCTAGGTTAGGAAAGGCTTTAAAAGGCAAACAGAACCCAAAGGTAATAGAAAGCTATGGGACTTTGAGTCATGGTCATACCTGCATAGGAAGATCATTTTGATTGCTAAACAGAGGACAGATAGAAGTGGGGAAGGTAGATCAACCACAAGGCTATTGCCAAGTCAGTCTAAGTGGTAATAAGGGCTGTCAGCAGAATGGTAGCAGTGTCATTGGATAGAGGGGAGGTAGGTGAGAGACATTAACGAAACTTGTTAAAGGATTGTATGTGGGGGTGGGGTGAGGATAGGGAATTTAGGTTGAAACCTAGGTTGTAAGCCTGAGCCTGAGTGATGGATAGGATGTTAATATTCTCAACAATGATAAGGAAATTAGCAAGATAAAAAGGATAAGAGACAGCAATTCCCTTGATTCTTAAAGACGACTAAAAAAGTGATACCACAAAGAGAAATAAATAAGGAGAAGACAATTTTAGGGGAAAATATGTCTATCTGTTTAAGGACACAATGTCCAATAGGATATTATAGAAGGTAAATATAGTTGATTTTTCCATGTCTATTGAACCCAATGATATATTTAAAGTACTCTTAGAAACACAAGGACATCGTACAACTATTGAGATATAATAAAAAATAAGGGATTCAATGAAAAACCCAAGAAGAATGATGTAATAGGTTTTCCCTTTTACCATCCTAGAGCCTGGGAGGCCTATTCAAAAATAGCACAAAATTTGAAAGACTATGGTCTAAGATCATTTTTGCTGGTTACAAGCAAGGTCTATGAAACCAGATTCCCAATTCATATATAAAGTTCTTCTCAAAAAGCAAAGGGTCTAAGTCCATGATGAAAGTGAATTGTATTTAAGAAAAATGTGCCTACAAAAAGCAACTCCTGGTAGCAAACCCAACAGAACAAGAGTGATCTGGGGAAAAGTTACTTGGGCTGTGGAAATAATGGCATGGTTCAAGTCAAGTATCAAAGCAATCTTTATGTCAGGGACATCAGACAAAGAATTCCACTGAGGCTCTCCCCTCAAGAATCTAGAATATGAAAACCAACTTTAAAAAGCCATTTTTATAGATATTTTTAAAATAACATAATAATTGTGATTCTAATGGGGGAAAGTGTTAAGAAATACTCAAACTTGGTACTTGGTTATGTTTAATACTAAAATTTAAAATGGAAAACAACCTCTTTCTTGATTAGTTTATTACTACATGACTTAGGTGGTAGCCTCTACAGACTGAGGAGAGAGCTAACTATGAAGATCACCAAGGAAAACCTAAGGTTACTATTACTACTGTTTTAAAATAAAATCAGCTGCTGGTTTTAACACAGAACATCTACACCTATGTCCTCTTGTACTGTAAGGAAAAGGGTCACTGCCAATACATTTAAGACAGATTTAGAAATAAAACTAGGGAAAAGTATTCTGCATCCTTTCCTCTGAATTCATGTAACTATATAAAATATTTTAATAAAGACATCACAAAAGTTACTAAAAAACTATTCATTTATATCCTGTATGTAATGTAAACCACCTATAGTACTCTAACAAGACTGAGTTCTTGTCTCAATTTCTTCCTTGAACAATGGCTGAAAGTTTAAAAAACAAAACATTTCTATACTGTGAAGTGGCATTATAAATCAATAGTTCTACTACAAAACTACTTTATTTTAAGATATCAGGATAGGCTACTATCCATATATTATGATATGAAATACTGTAAAATTGTAATAGGTTGGAATTTTGGCACCTCAATTAACAATGTCATTTATTTATGGGCTAAAAATCTGTAAAGATAACACAAAGATAACTAGTAATGGAAATTAGTCATTTCTATACATGGCAAAGGTACTTTTCAAACAAAGGCAGGTATTTATATTTTAAATGCAAGTAGAGTTCATAAAACATGATGTATTCTTTTTTAAATCATGCAAACACCAACAATAATAAGCTAACAATACGGCTAGTATTTTCAGATATTCTCAGAAAGCAAAATACTTAAAATGGAAAAAACGCAGTCAAACTGAAAGTTTTGTTTTTGCTCAATTGTTTACTGCTCATTAGCCTTCTCCTCAAGGAAGACCACAAAAACTCTGGGTTAAAGTGTTATTCCATTTCTGAAATATACTAATTATCCTTTTGCATGCATATATTCACAGACACAAGTACAAACGGAAAAATATCTGAGAGAAATACATTGGTATTTTTGTGTATGTTTTCTTTGATCTTAACCTACCTCTCACCCAAAAAGTAGAGTGATTTAGTATGATACACTTAAGTGTTTACATAATAATTTCAAGATGGAGAATAAAAGAAAAAATTTGTTACCCACAATATACTTCAAAAGAACTGAATATATTTATAAGAAACACACAAAGCAAGACTCAACATTTTCCCTTCTAAAGCATGTGGCCAATTTGGTTTGCCCCTATGTGGTAGCTAAGGAACATAAAATTAGAAGTTGCTGCATCCTTTTGGAGTGGTTTTGAACACATACTCCTATGCCAAATAATCAAAAGCATTGAGAAGATCTTAAATTTTGTTCACTGGAAATTGATGAGTGAAAAAAAAGTCACCTAATGGAAATAACTTGATTTATCTTTAATTCTCACAAGCTCCCTGTGTGTGTCTCTCTGTCTCTGTCGCTCTCTTTCTCTCTCTGCTTCCCTCCCTTTCTTTGTTCCCATCTCTCTCCCTCTCTCCCTCTCACATGCAAGTTTAGATTTAAAAAACTTAATTTAATTAATTAAAACATTATTTCATAGAATTCATAAAATTTATATGAATTTTATGTACATTAAACTGAAATCAACAGCTACTAAAAAGGGGGGAAGGGAAGGAACAAACTTTTATTAAGTGCCTACTACGACTTTACAAATACCATCACCTTTAATCCTTACAACCCTGGAAGGTAGGTGCTCTTTTGATCTTAATTTTATAGTTGAGGGAGTTGAGGCAAACATAAGGTATGTGACTTGCCCAGAGCTACACGGCTAGTGAGAATCTAGGATAGAACTAGGATTAACTTCTCAAGTCTTCCTGATACCCAACCTAGTATTTTATCTATTATGCCACCTAGCTACTAAGTCATTTTTGAAAAATTGGTAAAATTGGGGTGCAGGTGAAGAAATGCTTAAAATCTCCACAATGTAACAAATAGGCAAAGTCCCTCCAACCACTATCAAATGATATAGAAATAAAACCACTTTTTTCCAAGTAATATTCAAAGGTAGCTTTCTAAAATTTATATTAAATATATGTTTTGACATTCATTTGATTCCAATTTTGTTTTTCAATAAAAGGAGTTCCTTTCTAATTTACCCTGGGTCGGGGGGCGGAGCCAAGATGGCGGAGTAGAAAGATGCACGTTTACGAGCTCCGAACCCACAACGCATAGAATTAAGGTAAAAAGAGATCCCCGTAAGTTCTGAATCACTACAGGGGGTGCATAAACATAGTGGAAGAGATTTCCGTTTCAGAGAGCCCTGTAGAGCCCTCCACAGAGTCCATCGCGCCCTGGAAAGCGGACCCCACCCCAGCGCTGCCCTGGCCGCAGTCCCAGAGAAGCTGACCCAAGCAGACTTCAGGGATGGAAGCTCCGGCAGCCGGGAAAGTCCCTCCGCCCACAGAAGCTACAGGTCAGTGAGAGACGCTGGGCTGGACGAGAGGGGGAGAGGAGTGTCTCCGTGACTCGGGCCCCCTCAGGAGGAAGCGGCGGCAGCAGAGACGGGGGCAGGAAGCGGCAGAGGCAGAGGCATGGGCAGCAGCGGAGGCAGCAGCTGCAGCGGCCCGGACTCCCCCAGCAGCAGGCAGGATCTTCATTACTGAAAGTCCCTGCATAAACAACCTGAGGGAGCTGAGCCTGGGAGATGGCCCTGCCCCACCCTGCTCTATTACTGAAGGCCTCTGCATAAACCCCTTAGGGAACTGAGCCTGGGAGGCAGGCCCCCCCCACCCCACCCCCACCCTCTCCGTTCCTGAAAGTCTCTGCATAAAACCCCTGAGGAAGCCGAGCCTGGGAGGCGGCCGTGCCCCCACCCCAGCACCAGAACTAAAGGTCACATTGATTAGCAGCTGGGCGGCGCATTTGAATCTCAGACCCCAAGCACTGGCTGTGCGGATCTAGGCGGGGGTGGACAGGAATCTCAGAAGTCAGGTAACTGGCTGGGAAAATGCCTAGAAAAGGGAAGAAAAATAAGACTATAGAGAGTTTTTTTGAACAGATGCAAATGATCCCGACTTTCAGATCTGACGAGGAAATATTCTTGCCATCAGGGAAAGACATGGAGGTCGGGGCCTCAGTACCCCAGAAATCCCAGGGGGATGTCGGGTGGGCTTAGGCCTTGGAAGAGCTCAAAAAGGATTGTGAAAAGCAAGTTAGGTGTTGGAAAAACTGGGAAGAGAAATGAGAGAGATGCAAGAAAAGTATGAAAAACGGGTCAATACCTTGCTAAAGGAGACCCAAAAAAATGCTGAAGAAAATAACACCTTGAAAAATAGGCTCACTCAATTGGCAAAAGAGGTTCAAAAAGCCAATGAGGAGAAGAATGCTTTCAAAAGCAGAATTAGCCAAATGGAAAAAGAGGTTCAAAAGCTCACTGAAGACAATAGTTCTCTCAAAATTAGAATGGAACAGATGGAGTCTAATGACTTTACGAGAAACCAAGAAATCACTAAACAAAACCAAAAGAATGAAAAAATGGAAGAGAATGTGAAATATCTCATGGGAAAAACAACTGACCTGGAAAATAGATCCAGGAGAGACAATTTAAAAATTATGGGACTACCTGAAAGTCATGATCAAAAAAAGAGCCTAGACATCATCTTCCATGAAATTATCAAGGAAAACTGCCCTGACATTCTACAACCAGAGGGCAAAATAAGTATTGAAAGAATCTATCGATCACCACCTGAAAGAGAACCAAAAAGAGAAACTCCTAGGAACACTGTGGCCAAATTCCAGAACTCCCAGCTCAAAGAGAAAATCTTGCAAGCAGCTAGAAAGAAACAATTCCAGTACTGTGGAAATACAATCAGGATAACTCAAGATCTAGCAGCTTCTACATTAAGGGATCGAAGGGCCTGGAATAGGATATTCCAGAAGTCAAAGGAACTAGGACTCAAACCAAGAATCACCTACCCAGCTAAACTGAGTATAATACTTCAGGGGAAAATATGGTCTTTCAATGAAACAGAGGACTTTCAAGCATTCTTGATGAAAAGACCAGAGCTGAAAAGAAAATTTGACTTTCAAACACAAGAATGAGAAGAAGCATGAAAAAGTAAACAGCAAAGAGAAGTCTTAAGGGACTTACCAGAAGTGAACTGTTTACATTCTCACATGGAAAGACAATATTTGTAACTCTTAAAACTTTTCAGTATCTGGGTAGTTGGTGGGTCCATACACACACATGTACATGCATGCACGCACACACACATACACACATGCACACATACACAGAGAGCACAGATTGAACTGAATAGGATGGGACCATATCTTAAAAGAAACTAAGGTAAATGGTGAGAGAAGAAATGTAGTGGGAGGAAAGAGGGTGAAATGGAAGGGGGTAATTATATGTCATTTAAGAGGCAAGTAGGAGACTTTTTAGTGGAGGGAAAAAGAGGAGAGCTGAGAAAAAACAAAAAACAAGAAGTTTACCCTCATCACATTTGACTAAAGGAAGGAATAAAATGCACACTCATTTTGGTATGAAAACCTATCTTACAGTATAGGAAAATGGGGGAGAAGGAGATAAGCAAGGGGGGGGATGATGGAAGGGAGGGCAAAGGGTGGAGGGAACAATTTGAAGTCAACACTCAGGGAGGGACAGGATCAAAAAGACAGAAGAGAAACAATGAGGGGCAGATTAGGATGGAGGGTAATTCAGTTAGTCTTACACAACACGACTATCAGGGAAGTCATTTGTAAAACCACACAGATATGGCCTATATTGAATTGCCTGCCTTCCCAAAGGAAATGGGTGGGGAGGGAGGGATGGGGAGAATTTGGAACTCAAAGTTTTAGGAACAACTGTTTAGTATTGTTGTTGCTACTAGGAAAGAAGACATACAGTTAATGAGGAATACAAAGTCATCTGGCCCTACAGGAGAAAAGAGAAGATGGAGACAAGAGAAGGGAGGGATGACAGAAGAGAGGGCAGATTGGAGATAGGGAAAATTAGATTTCTTGAGGTATTGGGGTGAGGGAGGGGATAAAAGGGGAAAAAAAAATTTGGAAACCCAAAATTTTGTGAAAATGAATGTAAAAAGTTAAATAAATAAATAAATTAAAAATACAAAGAAAAAAAAATTTACCCTGGGTCAATGGGAAAGTTTCAAAGGACAATGGTTGGTGAGATAATTTTTTCAATCAATCAACAAGCATTTATTAAATGCTTATTTTGTTTCAAAAGTGAAGGAGATACAAAGTAAAAGGAATTACAGTTCCTGCCTTGAAAGAGCTTACATGCTAATGAGAGAGATAACATATACATTCGGTGAATCTTCAACATTCATGCATCTAACTTTCCTGATTTCTAACACTCTTGTGGTTTTATTGGTAACCTCATTTTCACTTTTGCATTGGCAACCACATTTGAGGGTATACACAGGACAGAAAAAATGAGAAGCATGATGCTCAATGGCACCACTATCGGTGCCATGCCTGCATGAAGTGGAGCCTACAGGAGCCCATCCTGGGGCACGGAGCAGCATGGCCTGCCCCTCTATCGCATCTGGCTGGGAGTAGCCAATCTCCCTTGCATGGAACTTTTTACATCACTGTCCCTGACTCTCCCCCATCCCATCCTGCGCACCTCTCCTCTCCTCAGAATTTTATGAGGAAAACTACATGTTACAAGAACTAGAGTTTTGTTATAAAGAACTGTATGCAGAAATGTACATTTTCAGTGATCTCTAGTGAAAGATTACAGTTTTTAGTGATCACAGGAACCTAACATTTGTGTTTTTTTTACTTTCAGGCCATTTTTTAGGAGCATTACCTCTGTGAAAGCTGAGGACTAATTGTACACAGGCACAAACAAGATCCACAAAAAGCTAATACAAGGTCAATCTTAAGGAAAGGTACAAGCAGCTCAGGAGACTGAAAAATGCCTTCTGCAGAAGATACCATTAGAGTTGAGACCTGCAGGAAAGATTTCATTCAGGGGGAACGGCCAACTCAAAGGTGTAGGGGCAGGAGGTGGAGTGGTCCGGATAAAGAACAGCAAGCAAGCCGGAAAGGTTAGATCCCAGAGTGTTCAGAGGAGAGTGAGGTGTAAGAAAACTGGAAAGGTAGGAAGAGATCAGACTATGTGGATCTTTAAATGCCAGAGAATATTTTCTTTGATTCCTACAAATGACAGGGAACCACCGAACTTATTGAATGGAAAAGTCAGATATGCAATCTAGGAAAATTTCCTTGGCAGATATGTGGGGGATAATTTGGAGTGGACTGAAATTTGACCCAAGGAGACATATTAGGTTATTGCAATAGTCTAAGAAAGAGGTGACAAATGCCAGAAGTTATGTTTGTAGGGAGAAGGAGACATAGGCAAAGAGATATTATAGACATTAAAAATGACAAGATGTGGCAACTGACTATATGTGGGGTCAATTACAATGAGGAGTTGAGGATGAGGCTAAGGTTGGGTGACTGGAAGGATGATGGTTTCCTTAACAATAACGAGGATGTTTGGGAGTGAGGTGGGGTTTTTTGAGGATTTTTCGGAGGCCAGGAGGAAGTTCTGCTTTGTATAAGTTCAATTTGAAATGTCTATGAATACTCAGTTATAGAAAGAAAAGAGAAAAGGGTTCAAGACTTGAGACTTGAGGGGCACAAGAGTTAATAGTGATGATGGATGAAGTTTCCATAAAGGAGACCAAAAAGAAAGGAGAGAGGGGAGGAGAGAAACAAGAAACAGCAGTGTCATTCCAAAACAAATAAAAATGATAACATTTCTTTTAAGTTGTTTCCAGGGACTATGAAACATAACCATTGTGAAATAACACTCCCCAGAAAATACCGCTAAATCATGAAAACCACCTTACTAATGGATAAAGCTATGTTTTTTCTCAATTAAAAATGAAAAAGCTATTGTAAGCTCTTTGAAAACAAGGACCATTTACTACTTACCTTCCTATCAATCTCCTCACATCTCATCTAGTATATTGTGCACACAGAAAACAATCAATGTTTCATGACCTACTTATTTATTTATGTGTCTTAAAAGTGTGGTCCTGGTTAGTGACTAGCCACAGATACAATATAATTTCACGATCCAACTACTGATTTTGAATCCCATGACAAACTACACATATATGTCTTAGCAGAGTGTTAAACACATGATGACAGATGGTAACATTACTTTGTAAACAATGACCAAATCACATGCATCAGCAACTACTCAAAATAAAGTTACATGACTTTGAATCATGCTTCTTTTTGTGATTAACTCATATTTTAAAAAATACAACTCTTGTTCGTAAAAGAAGAACAACCTGCAACATAAAGCTTGGAAGATAGAGAAAGCACATTTATTATTTTATAACAGATTTTGTCAACATTGAAAAATGAAAGTTATCTGAACAATTCTATACAAAAAAAGTGCACAGAACTCAAGGAAAGCTAATAGTAGCAAATATGTAGAAAAATACAATTGAGGTAAAATAATACTAAATAATACTTAGAATATTGAATACTCTTCTTTTGAAAGGAGTTTTACACAGACCAAAATATACAATGTTCATCTTTTCAAACAGTACAGAACTCCTTTATATATATATTTAAGGACAGCTCATTGCTACTCATCTGAAACTTTCATATTCCTTACATTCCAGTCTAGTATTTCAAAATACTTCAGACTAAAATATTTCATGAGAAAACTGAATTTTAGTTGAACTTTCATATTCAATCATGAACACTGTGTCACTCTAAATGAGTTCTTCAAAGTTCAGTTTGACTGATGATAAAATGAAATAAATGGCTTGGAGGCATTATTTTTTGTGAACCAATACAAATCCTTTGATCTACAAAAAGAAAACTATCCTTCATTTTGAGAAAATCTTAAAGTAGAGTGAATATGAATATTGGTAAAGTAACAACAGAAAAGTTCCAACTATACACAAATATAGGCAATATTGGATAGTCCCTGTCAATGCTCCATGTCTGTATCTCATAGACATTCCTCTACTATTGTTTCTCAGTCTTTTCTGTGGCAGCAGATAAGCTCTACTTAAAATTCAAGTGTCTGGCATACCTACTCCCCTATCTTCTGATTTTAATTTGAACTTCAATCACTAAATTAAGATAGCTATCTAAATTTCAATTCAATTCAGGAAAAAATTTATATGCAAAATTGACATGGGATGTATGAGGGCATGAGGGGTAGAGGAAACAGAAATTCTTAATCTAAATTTGCATGTCTACTTCTTTTCAAGTGAGTCCACATAGCGAAAATCCATGAATTCTCTTAGGCTAGCTCTAACCAGCTCTTAATCAAAAGTGTTATTCTTCATGTATATAGAAAATCAAAATAACCACTATTTGAAACACTCAGAATAATATGAACAATTTCTTAAATAAGAGTACTGCTTTTTAAATTTCCCAAAGGGAAAAGATTCATACTCCATGTTAGAAGTGCCTAATAGTCATGGGGAAAAGGGTTTGAGAGTGCATGTCCCACCATAATAGGCCAGGTGAGCCTCAAAGTTCAGTTGGTAGAATTTAATTGACTTTTGGGGACAGCTGTCTTGCAGCATAATAGGAAATACAGAATGACACTTAAAGAATGTAGATCTAAAGTAACTTAACCTTAAATCCAATCCAGATGAAATATGAATTGTTTCTTTGCATTTCAAGGTATACACTTGACATTTGAAATACAGACCATGTGAAGGAGAATAATAAGTCAGTTAATAAATCATCCTTTGTTTACAATTCAAAGAAACGTATGGTTTCTTTTTTAATTCTAACATCTTGTGCCTTGATTACAGGCCATTAGTGAGAATTAATAAATAAAACTATGCTTACATTCCACAAATGTTTGAATTCCATAATCCTTACAATTCACACTTGAGAGCCAAGGTCAATCAACTATTTGAAATGGAAACAGTTCTGATCAAGGAATAAATGACAAATGAATTAACATATCATCTTTGGAATTCAAGTATACACAAGCAAAACTCATGAATTTGTTCATTATTCCATGTGGTGGGTAACCATACACAAATACACACACACACACACGCACACACACACACATACACACACACTCAAATGGTAACTCTACCATTTCTAGACTTTATAAACACAAAACATAGTGCAATGTGGAACACCCACAGAAAATGAAAAAGTCATTGATTTAAAGGGTTGCTGAGTAACACAAAAGTAAATTCTATTTTCATTGAATATGTTAATCCAATTTAAGTCAAGTCAACAAGCATTTATTAAGTATTTCCTATGAACAAGTCACCCTGTTAGATGCTAGAAATATAAAAAGAAAACTGAAAAACAGAATCTGAATAGTGGATATCTCATGTAAAACCAACAGGCACATGCAAGATAAATTGAGGAGGAAAAGTTTCCAGAAAGAATAGTAAAGGGTTCACAGAGCTGAATCCAGAAGGAAACTAGGGATTCTGATAATGATAAGCAGAATTGAGGGGGTATTTTATGCATCACTGTAATGTTTTCAAAGTGTTTTAAATATATCTTCTTTTAATTAAGCCTCACAACTACCTCATGAAGTAAATGCTGTTCTTATCCTCATTTTATAGATGAGAAAACTGAGGCTTATAAAGGTTGTGTTACTTGATCACATAAGTAGCTACAGCTACTATAGTTACTACTGTTGTTACTACTCCTACTACACATACTATTACTACTACAATTACTAATACTGCCACTATAAAACAGAAATGAATTGAAAATATAGCAAAAAATGTACGAAGAATCCCAATAAGATGAACAAAGCAACATTAAAAACAAAACACATATATTTACTATGTTATCAAGCTTCAGAATGCATCATTTAAAATAATTCTTTTTCACATTTCTCCTGGGAATATAAATATAACAGAGAAGATACATACTGAGATATTATTGGAAAAGGAGGGGCACGTATACTAGCATTCTAAATGTGGAATTGAATTTGTTACCTCTTCACATTCCCTACAAGCAGATTTTACACGCATTCAAGAAGGCACAGGAATAAAACAGAGATACAAATTAGGAAACATTTAGCACATGACAATCACCCCACGGTCTTCTATTATCACTCTTCCCATTCCTGAAAATTTGTATGCCTTGAAATCACCACATTAAACCCAGGTTTAAATGTTAATTAACCATTTTTTTTCATTTTGTCAGATTTACTTTCAATGTTTAAAATACAATGACTCCATTGACTTCCTAATTGTTTTTCTTTTTATAATATTGTAATATTGTTGTCATCTCACAATTTTTATGGTGTTCAAACATAGCATGCTGCTAAGCACATAATTTAATAAATGATTCTTGACTCTGTGAGAGGAAAGGAGAAAGTATACAGGGGAAATTTAAGTGATAAATAAATGATCCATTTTTTTATGAACTTGATATTATTTTAATTACAAAGGTGGGTCAAGGATCAAATAGAGAATAGTTGTATGTTTAGAAGATCAATAATTAGTTTTTTCCCACCACTTTCTCCAAATAGTGCAAAATTTTCTACTCAATTGTAGCTGACAATTTCCAAATAAGAGTTAAGATATAGATAAAAAAAACAGCTCACATTTAAATATAGCTTTGAATCTTATAAATTGCTTTCCTTACAGCCATGCTGTGAGGTAAGTGGTGATACAAGTGATACAAATCATTCATAGTCTATAGATAAGGAATTTTTCCTCAGAGAAACTCACTCACAGACCCATAAGTAATAAGTTGCAAGCTCAAACTAAGAATTTGTTACTTACAAAACTCATGGTACATTATACCATGTACCTCAACACTGATAATTTCATCAACTTGCTTTATCTTTATACAACTAAAATTCTACTCCAGTGTCTCATCATAACATTTTTTTGGTTAAGAACCAACCTAAGTTCCTAAAATTTTCACACAGATGGATGGGTTAGATCAATGGATAGGGACAGCTGAATGTTTAGATTTGTATTTATAGTAATGGACATATATGTACATATACATACATACACATACATATATATACTTGCACAAATACATGTATATAATATATATGTTTGGTTTTTAACAAATTATGATAAGTATTTATTAAGGTGTGAGGTGGTAGTAATCTGCAAAGTAACCACCCAGATGAAATCAAAGATTTTGTGGAATACTTAGTGTAATAGTCAAATACAATTAATACTTATAATCGGTGGTATTGGGATGGAGATTACAGGTAAGTAACAAAGATCAATAATACACACTAAGGTTCCCTGATTAATCCAATGTTGACTCCTTTACTCTTCATCATGTCTAGATTTACAGTCTTTTTGCATGATACTAATTTGTACTCATTCACAGGTTATTTTTTATTTGTCCTTAAAACACGTTTCAGCATATCATTAATTGAAGTGAAAGTTATTTGAAGAGAAGTTGTAAGAAGACAGCATAGTTTAATGGAAAGAGCACCAGACTTGAAGGAGGAAGCCCAGGGTTCAAATCTTGCTTTGAGCAATTGTGTTAACCTAGGAAAGTTATCCAGTTTTCCTGATCCATATCTGGCCACTCAACCAAGATGGCTCTGAAGGAGCTTGTGACTTTGTACAGCCCTCTCTCATTCAAATCACATTCAATTGCAAGTCACATCATCATCTTTCTGATATCATGGTTCTCTTCAAGAACGAAAGACAAACCATAACTTGTGAGTAGTCCAAGCTGCACAAATGGAAACCCAGATGGTCAATTCCACTTGGGCAACTCACCTCATACTCCTCTCATGCCTTTACCTGAGGGCATTCTGCCCAAAGGAGGTAAATTTTGATGACTGAGACCCACCTAGTTAACTTGGGGTTTACTGCCTAAATTTCTTTCTCAAAGACCAAGCCATAAACTCAATTTATTCATTGGATCTCATTGATTAGATAACAATAGGTACCAGCCCAAGCATCACTCAGTGGTTATTTGGGGGGCACTCCTGGCTCAGAGTGAATGCAAATTATAAATGTTTCTCTTTGGTTCAGCAACCCTAAGGGTCTTCCCCTCCCAGTTTGATTTTTTCTTTTTTGATTGAAGAGGCCATCCCTAGACTCACTTCTTAAAGAGGACTATTCACTGAATGAGCATTACCTCACACAAAGTGAGAACTTAAAAAGACCTTAGCTTAAAAAGGCCAAGGTCTCTCACTGCATCTCCATCCTGGGCCATTTCCAGCCATCCTGATCAATATCAGGTCACTGGGTCCAGATGGCTCTGGAGGAGAAGGTGAGGCTGGTGACCTTGCACAGACCTCCCTCACTCAGATCAAAGTCAAGTGCAAGACATGTACTCATCTCCCTGCTGTCATGGTCCTCTTTGAGAACAAAGGACAAACCAGAACCACACAAGCTGTGCTTCCTAACTTCCTCGTTTCCATGGAGGATACCACCAGTAACTCAGGTTTACCACACTGGATCCATCCTTGACACTTCGGTCTTCCTCATCCTCCACATTCAACAAGATGCAAAGTCTTGAGGCCACTTCCACATCTAAACATTTGTCTTCTCCCTACATGCCAAATATTGTAGGCCTACTTGCTGTTCCCTGTACAAGACATGACACCCCCTGCTTTTGCACTAGTTGTCTTCCATTCCTGAAATACTTTCTCTCTTCATATCCGCATCCGGAGAACTCTATCTCTATTTTCCAGGTTTAGCCCAAGTGGCACCTGCTACAAAAAGCCTTCTCTATCTCCCAAAAAATTACTTCATATTTACTTTCTATATATCTATGCCTACTCATTTCTGGATATGCTGTTTTCCCCTGTCAGTATATAAACTCTTGAAAAGCAGGGGATCATTGTGTACCCTTAGCATATAACATGGTGCCTAGTACATAACTGGTACTTAAAAATGCTTGTTGAATTGTATAGAAATAAGTATACACTAATATTCAAGTAACTACACAAAAATATACAAAGTACATATATAAGGTACTGTACCTTATATTACTTACAAACATTAGTTTAAATGCCAAGTGAAATGTAAGCTCTAAGAAAGTTAAGAAATGTAAATACCCCTTAAAATATTTCACAATAATTATACTTGTAATTTATACAGTAAATTATACTTGTTTCAAACACCTCCTAACCTTTTCACTTGATTGTCTTCTTTTCTTTAGTTGAATGAGATCTGTTTCCACCCTTTCTGCCAGCTCTAACTTCCTCTTGTTTCTTTTAAAGGCTGCTAGACTGAATCCTATAAAAATATTAAAAGGATATTAAAATTATTTTTAAAGAATGGTAAATTACTCAAAGCTAAAGAAAAGATACTGGTTATTTGGAAACATTACACTTCTAGAAATTTTTGCCCTCCACTATATTCTGACTAAATAAATAACATATAGATTTTATTCAATTTTTTTTTTTTACCCATAAGGATTTTTCAGTCTCAATAACATTTCCACAAATTAAGGAATAACTTTTACAAAGGAGATCCAAAAGTGAATCTACCTCCTGACACATTATCCTGAAACAACTGATGACTGAAATTAATATTTAGTTCTCCAAGCACATCTGTAGTTCTTTATCCCAAAAAGCCAGTCTTTCTGACCCTATCCTTTCCCATGTTGTTGACAATCTAGAATATCTTTTGAAACAAAGACCATCATATCCTGATTTTCCTTTTTCTGTCAAGAGCACCAATACCTTCCCATCATTTGGGTTTTGAACTTTGTTACCATCCTTGATATTTCTCTTTCCGTCCCTTAGCCCCACAACGCTAATCAGTGCTGTTTTGTCCAGTTACCCTCAAAAGCATAATTCACATCCCTACTCACCTCTCCAGTCACACCAGTCACCCCATTTCAGGACTCTATTGTCTGTGCTTATCATAACCTGGACTGTTACAATAGTCCTTCACAATCTGGCTGCTGCCATACTTATTTTCCTTACTTTCCATACTTCTTTCACAACACTCACTTTTACACATTTGAAGCTTCAGCTATACTGACTACTTGTTATTCCCTGTACAAGGCATGCCAATCCTCACTTTGTCCTTTTGCACAGGCTGCCTGCGTGCCTGGAACGTTTTCCCAATTTTTGGGAGTCCCTACTTCCTTTCAAGTCCCTAGCTCAAGTACCACCTCTTATGCAAATCCTGTCCAGATTTCTCTGGTTCTTACTGTTCCCTCCTAAAAAGAGTTACTTTGTCTTCCAGGTATACATGCTGCTTGCTCTCAGTAGAAGATAAGGTTCTTCAAGGAAAAGAACTGTTCTTAGTGTTGTCTTTATATCTTCAGTAGCTAACATAGTGGCATATAGCAGGGGCTCAATAAGTACCAGTTAAATTGAATAGATCATAATAATACTATCTCTAAAAATTCCACTACATAAAACAAATTTCATTTTGTAAAATCTGCTGAAAGAAAATACACACCAATGACAATAAAAGAGATTGTTTGGAAAATTTCTTAAGTCAAAAGTAAAATGCTGGTCTTTAGACACTAAAACATGAAAAAATGTTGATTGATGTGACTTATCCTTTGTGAGTTAAGAGAGATGAAAAGAAAGATGTTTCTTTTAGAAGTGAGGGAGGTATTCATCTTTATCTTTGTAAATTCTATTTTGTACACTATAATCTATAAAAATCAAATATTAAAAAGCTTGAAAAGTGCATAGTAAGTTTTCTTCCAAACATAACAATAAAAATAAAAAAGTTTCTCAATCAAAACTAAGATCTTTATTTTTTTTAAAGGGAAGAAACAATTGGGAATAGTTATTATTGGAAAGTGACTTATTGTGTCCAAACAAAATATATCCATAAAAATGTTTAACAGATCTCTGTCATATATTTGCCATAATAAATGTATGATGAAATTCTCATTTCACATTATTCAGTCAGTAATTACAGTGTCTGTTGTGTGAAATATAAGAACAAAATAATTTTCTCCCCAGTCTCCTTAATTACTAAGAAGTCAAAGATTGTTCATAAGAATGGATTTTATAATACAAATCTAAATTCAGCATAGATTAATACCTCAGGAGAAACCACATGCACTGTGGTAGGGACTAAATATTTGTCAAATTTGTTGAAGGGAATAAAAGGCAATGTTATGAGAAATACAAAATAAGATTAATTCAGATGAGATCAACTTTGTCAGGTGAATTGTTAAATCAATATGAACAGGCTAGTAAAATGAAAAGAGTAATATATAAAGTCATCAACTAATTAATCATACTTTATTAAGGGCCAATTATTGGCCAGACACTGTGCTAAGATTTGGGGATACAAAATGAGGAAAGGTAGTCGCTGCCCTGAAAGAGCTCACAATTTAATGAGGGGGGTTACAACTAACTAAGGAAATGATTAAGTCCTTACAATTTTCATGAAATAACAGACAACAACTTTCACTGAGTGAAAGTGCAACCAATACTGGAAAGAGTGGTCAGGCATGACACATCAGAAGGGAGTCAAGTCTCAGTGAAATGCCAGAACACAGAAGGAGTTAGAAAGGAAAGGTTTAAGATGAAAGCATCATTAACCGATGGTCCCATTAGATAACAGAGAGAGTCTGAGCCTAAAGGAATAAGGTATAGGATCAAAGGAAGCAAAGATACAAGGAAGAAGAAAACCTGGTAGCCACAAATCCAAAGGAGCCAATCTGGGGGGGGGGGGGGGGGGGGGGGGTGTCAAGTGATAACAATGAAGTAACTAAAACGGTAAAAAGATTTATAACAGCTCTTTGTATGATGCCAAAGATTGGAAACTACAGGGACGCCCATCAGTAGGGGAAGGGTTGAATAAAGTGTTATAGTACAGTGATCTAACACGAAGAAAAAAGTGATTTCTGAGAGATTTGGAAAAGAATGATGTGAATTGATGCAAAGTGAAGGGAACAGAATCAGAAGATGAGTTTCACATAACATCAATATTGTAAAAATGGATAATTCTGAAGACTTAAGAAGTGAGATTATTCCAGACGACTAATAAAGAATATTGTTCGCTTCAAGACAGAAAGATGATGGACTGATAGGCAGAAAAACAAATAATTTTTAGATATGATGACCAATGTGGGAATTTGTTTTGCTTATGTGAAACAGAGATCCTCTATTTCTCCTTTTCTTCCTTTCTCCCTCCCTTCCTTTCTTTTCAGAGGGTGGACAGAGGTAGGGGAGCGGGATAAAAATGACAAATGTTTAATAATTGAAAAAATAAAATGATAAAATAATGAAAACTAAAGGAAGCTCCTGGTAGGGGAATCTGTGTTTTGTTGTTGCTATTGTTGTTTTTAAGAGAAGAGAGTGGGAAGCAGTGAGAGAGAAAAGGGATAACAACACAGGAGAACTCCAATTACATTCCAAAGCTAGTGATTCATTGTTCATAGTACACAATATATTTGAAAATTAATGAGATTGGTCAATACACAAGTCAACTTATTAGGCAATTTTACCAACAAGACTGAATGTGGAACCATCCTGACCTGTCCACCCTTCACAACTCATCTATGTCCCCCCATAAATCTACCACAAGGAGTTTACTCAATATGCTGGGCATCTTCCTTATTTTCTCTTAAGAAGAGAATTAAGACCACTTAAAGTTATATGCAACGAAAGCTCTGTTATCCAAATATATACTATTTTTACAGAATCACAGAATTTCAGTGTTCAGACTTTGAATCACTGAACTCTGTGAATTTGGATTCAGTCAAAGGGCCACACTTGAGAACCTAAAGGGCCATATGTCACCATGAGGCTGCTGGTTCCCCTCCCCTTGTCTAGACATTGTACCTTGCTTAAAGCTGTATAAGATCACATTAGATTTTTTGGCTGCCAAATCACACTATTTGATTCATCTTGAGCTTTGAGTCCACTAAAAACCATCACTTTTTCAAGGAACTTTGATCTAATCATCCCTTTCCTCCATCACACTTGTAAGACTGATTTTTAATCCAAAATAATTATACTCCAATGACTCTTCAGGGAGTATAGATGACCCTGTGTACTCAAAAGCCATGCCAGGCAGAGCATAATCTCCGGCACCTTTTAGCATCCTGAAATGTCTCCAAGTAGAACTTCACTGACAGACTGTCAGTCTTTCTGGACTAGTGTGGAAAGATGAGCTTCTCTCCCTCCTCTTAAAAAATGACATATTCTTTGACAAATCTGGAAACCAAGAAATATGCTAAAATATCCCACAGGCCTATTTGTGATAAGACAGTTGTCTGGATAACTGGATATTAAACCAATTATACTTCTGATCTTTTGTTTCTTACTAGACATCTAAAATGTGCTGTCTCATCATCCCCACCTCCTACCCACCAAATCCTTGGACACTAATCTCGGATACACCTTGGGCTCTGACCTAGGCTTCTCTATCTTTTCTGTATTGTCTTCCCCCACCACTAGCATGTTTTTGTGTCCCTGGAACAAGTACAACCAAAGTGAGCAAAGAAGAACTGTTACAGAGGCTAAAAGAAATACAAAGAAATATCACAGAAGTTATAAGTGCCTGACACAAAGGTAAGACTCTATCTGAATTCTTGAATGTGATATATTAAAAATACTATATTTTTTTTTCTTGAAGAGTTACTGCTTTGAAAAACAATTCATTTATGGGTCTGTGGATTAAGTTGGAGACTAGATGACGAAGGACTCAGTGTTAAATGACAAGATTGCCCACCCCAGACTGCTGGAAGTTGGAGATTAGATGATGAAGGACTCAGTGTTAAATGACAAGATTGCCCACCCCAGACTGCTGAATTGAATAGAAAGACTTTTCCTCTGGGTGGTATTATTATGTCTTTAAAGGCTACTAAAGAGCAGCAAGTTATCTACACACTGCCTATATTCCATATCCAAAATACTCACTCACACAAACAGAAAAAGCCCTATTCCTTCAAAATTTATTATAAAATAGGGTGCTGTTAACAAATACCAATCCCCTCTCAATCCAAAAACATACACACAAACACAAAATTTCCCACACTTCTACTTTTGAGAGCCACCACATTGTGGGGTTATAGGTATCCAGACTCTTTCACCTCACTATTCACAAAGCATAGATAGGTCCCATGTCTATGTTTTCGATAGTTACAGAACTGACACAAGGGGGAACAAAGGAGAGAGACAAAATACATATTCAATACCTACTATGTGCCAGGTACTATTCTAGGTACTTTACACTTACTATCTCATTTGACGCCCACAATAATGCTAGTAGGTGAGGTGAGAGTTATTATCCCCATTTCACAGTTGAAGAAATTGAAGCAGACAGAGGCTAAGTGATTTGTTCAAGAACACTAAGTGTCTGAGGTCATATTTAAAAGCTGGTCTTGGAGACTCCAGATCTAGCGCTCAATCCACTATGCCACCTGATGGCTGTTTTTCCTTCCCCCAAAACAAAGTCCCATGCAAGACTGCAGGACTATTGTACTTAATTTTTTTTTCTGCCCCCACTCCTTCCCAATATCAGGCAGGCTGCAAAAAAAGGAAAGAAGAAGAAGGAAAGTTAAAAAAAGTATGTTTCAATCTGTAGTTAGAGTTCATCAGTTCTCTCTCTCTATGAAGAGAGCATTTTTCATCATGGATCCTTTGGAATTATCTTGGATCATTGTCTTGATCAGAATAGCTAAGTTTTTCGCCAGTTGATCATTGTGACAACATTGTTATTGCTATGTACAGTGTTCTCCTGGTTCTGCTCACTGCACTTTGCATCAGTTCATATAAGTTTTCCCAGGTTTTTCTGAAACTACTCTTCATCTCTTACAGAACAATAGGATTCCATCACAATCATATTCAACAATTTGTTCAGCAAATCCCTAATTGATGGGCATTTCCTCCATTTCTAATTCTTTGCCTCCACAAAAAAAGAGCTGCTATATTTTTGTACATAGAGGTTCTCTTTGCTTCTCTTTGATCTTGTTGGGATGCAGACTAAATAGAAGTATTGCAGAATCTGAGGGCAGGCACTATTTTGGGCATAGTTCCAACAACTCCATCAACAAAATGTAAGTGAATTTATTTTTCCATATCCCTTCCAACATTTATCATTTTCCTTTTTTGTCATGTTTGCCAATCTGACAAGTGTGAGGTGGTACCTCAGAGCTGTTTTAATTTACATTTCTCTAATCAAAAGACATTTAAAGCATTTTCCATGTGACTATTGACAAGTGATTTCTTCTGACAACAACCCATTCATATCCTCTGACCATTTATAAATTGGGGAATGGCTCTAATTTTTAATAAATTTGGCAAAGTTCTGTCTATATTTGAGAAATGAGGGTTTTATCACAGAAACTTGCTGTAAATATTTTTCCCCCAGTTTCCTGTTTTCCTTCTAATTTTGGTTGCATTTCTTTCATGTGTGCCATAGCTTTTTAATTTTATACAATCAAAAAAATCTATTTTATTTACCATGATCCTCACTATCTCTTGTTCAGTCATAAATACTTTTATCCATAGATCTGAAAAGTTAATTTTTCCATGCTCTCCTAATTTCCTTAAGATATCACCATTTATGTCTAAATCATTAACCCATTTTGACCTTATTTTGGTACAGGATAAGAAAAGTAGGTCAATGCCTAATTTTCCAGTTCTCAAGTGATTTTTGTCAAATGGTGAGGCCTTGTTCCAAAAGCTTGGATCTTTGGGTTTATTAAACACTAGATTGTGATGGTCATTTACCAGTATAGTATGTGGCTAATCAATTCCACTAATCCACCACTCTATTTCTTGACCAGAGTCAATTTATCTTGATGATTATCATATTGAAATATAGTTTGTAATCTGGAACTGGGAGGCCTCCTTCCTTTGCATCTTTTTCATTGATTCCCTTGATATTTGTGAACTTTTGTTCTTTGAGATGAATCTTATTATTATTTTTTTCTAGATCAATAATATAATTCCTAGATAATTTGATTGGTATGGCTCTAAATAAGCTAATTTATATAAAACTGTCATTCTTATTATACTGGCTCAGCCTACTCATGAGCAATTAATAATTCTCCAAATGTTTAGGTCTTTCTTTACTTGTATGAAAAATGTTTTGCAATTGTGTTCATATAGTCTCTGGGTTTTGCCTTGGCAAATACTCCCAAGTATTTTATATTGTCTTCAGTGGAGCAGAATTTCTCTTTCTATCTCTTCCTGCTGTGTTTTGTTAGTAATATATAGAAATTCTGATGATTTATAAGGGTTTATTTTAGATGATATAGTAATGAATGCTAATGTTGTTAATTGTTTCAACTAGTTTTCTAGCTGTTTACATAACCATATATATCACATATATAATATATAGCCACATATCATATATATGTATCATATATATCATATACCATATACCTATACACATGATATAACCATGTCATCTATAAAAAGTGATAGTTTTGTTTCCTTATTTCCTATTTTCATTACTTTAATTTCTTTTTCTTCTCTTATTCCTACAGCTAGCATTTCTAGCACAATGCTGAATAACAGTAGCAATGGACATCCATGCTTTACCCCAGATTATACTGGGAAGGCTGCAAGTTTACTCCTATGATAAAGCATGCTTGCTGTTCATTTTTGATAGATATTATTTATCATTTTCATAAAGACTCCATTGATTCTTATGCTTTCTAGTGTTTTTAATAGGAATGGATGTTGTATATTGTCAAAAGCTTTTTCTGCATCTATTGAGATAATCACATGATTTTTAATGTTTTTATTGATAAAGTCAATTATGCCGAAACTTTACTTAATATTGAACTAGCCTGGCATTCCTGATATAAATCCCATATGATTAAAGTATATGATTTTTGAGATATATTACTATAATCTCTTTGCTAGTATTGCATTTAAAGTTTTTTGCATCAAAATTTATTAGTGAAACAGACCTATAGTTTTCTTTCTGTTTCTTTCTCTGATTTAAGTATTAAAATCATATTTTGTCATAAAAGGAATTTGATCGGACCCCCTTTACCTATTTTTTCCAAATAGTTTCTATAATACTGGGGTTAACTGTTCCTTAAAAGTTTGGTAGAGTTCATCTGTAAACACATATGATCTTGGGGATTTTTTTCTTAGAGGGCTCATTTATGGCATTTCTTTTTAAGAAAAGATTGTTTGGGTATTCTATTTCCTCTTCTGTTAATATGACAATTTAGATTTTTGTAAACATTCATTTCACTTAGACTGGGAGTTGTGCCGGCAAATAACTGAGCAAAATAATTCCTAATAATTGCTTTAATTTCATTCTCATTGGTAATACATTCCCTCTTTTCCACTTTAATAAACAAGATTATATATATATATGTCAAACCATACAGAGATGACATGAGATACTATATGTAAAATACTCTGCAAACTTTAAAACACTATTTATTAACTATTTACTCTTGACTATTCTACAACCAATATTAAATACTATATAAATCTCTTTCTTCCTTGTATCTTGTGGTTTCTCAAAAAAAAAAAGGCTTGCCTTTTATAAACATTGCTCATCAATTAAAATTCTACTTTTCTTCTCCCTGGAGGAGCAATTGACCATCTCGCATGAGTCCTCAGCTATTTTTATTCTTTCTAACTATCAGGAGCTAATTCTTTATCACCAAAGAGATGAGTTGATTGCTTTGAGAGAGAGAGATCCTCTTCAAGGTTCCAAGTTGTTCCGGATGCTCGAAGATGCAAAAAAATATATACCCTTTTCTCCTAGATATACAAGAGCACATAAACCAATGTAACTGGCTAATCAAAGATACAGGGAACTGTTAGAAAAGGAAACTCTCCCTACCAACGCAGATTGATGATGTCTCTGAAACTTGATAGGCTCTCAAAGTTGCCCAGAGCACCAGAAAGCTAAGTGATTTACTTGACCAGGATCATACACCCAACAGATCTGAAAGGTGGAACTTGAACCCAGTTCTTCCCATCTCTAAGGCCAAATCTCTACACTATGTTATATTGCCTCTCAATCTTTTTTTTTTTTATTGAATGGAAAAATTTAACAACATCTATCAAGAGTAAATTATTAACTATATGGAGACTAATTTCTTATTTAGGTATAAGAGTTTGATCTTGCCTCCTTAATCCAAATTATAAATGTTAAAAAAAAAAAAACCCTCTCTCTAAGCTTTGGTGCTCCAATTTGTGGATGGCATTATATTCACTACATCAAATCTCAGAACATTAGTCTCCTAAATGAGATCCATAACTATTCAAACTATTCCATTCTGCAGTACCCTGTTATATGCTGACTTCCTTCATTAGAATGTAAGATCATTAAGAACTAGTTTACTTTGATTTGAATCCTCAGTGTTTACCACAATGCCTAGTACAAAATAAGAAATAATAAATGCTCTCTCTCGAGATGATGTTGCATTATTCAAAATAATATACTACTATAATTTCAAAGATGAAAAGTTACATGTGACACAAAGATCAACAGAAACATATACAATGGGCATAACCAGGCTGTCACATAGTTTCAACAATGATCACTAAAAAGGAGGTGGACCACTCACACAGCAAGGGAGAGGGAAAACTGACTGACAACCTAAATGCTACATTACATAAAATGGATAGACACATAGAAGAAAGCCTCCAGTAGATTGGATAGATTCCATTTGGTGCCTCAGTAGGAGAATGTGGACAAAAACTGTATAGGACGAGAAACTGTGAATGGTTTGTGAACTGCATTGATGGGGAAAAAACAGCCACATCAGTGAGAACAGAGAGTACCATTTACCCACTTTATAAATTGAATATCTAATCAACTGTATTTTTATACCAGAGAGTTTAAAACAACTTTTTTTTACTCATTCATCACATATAACACTTCAATTAGCTCTGAATGATAACCTATGCTTTTCTCCTTGAAAATATTTAGTGGGGAGGAGCCAAGACAGCAGAGTAGAAAGATTCACATATGCTACCTCCTAACCCACAGCCCATAAAATATCTGTAAAGAAGAACTCCCAACAAGCAGCACAAGCCACAGAACAATGGAGTGGAGATTTCTGTTCCCGAGAGACCTGAAAAACCAACACCAAAGGTCTGTCGCACAGCGTACCCGGAGCAGAGCCCAGCCCTGCTGCAGCAGCACCAAGAGGAACAGTCCGAGCAGGCTTCAGGGATGGAATCTCCAGTGGCCACACAGGGCCCTCCACCCCCAGGCACAGAGGTCAGTGAGAGAGCTTGTTTGGCTGGCTGAGAGGGGAGTGGCGTGTCTCCATAACTCAGGCCCCCTAGGGAGGCGGCAGCAGGGGGGCAGCAGTGGACAGGGGCTCCCAAAGCAAAAAGGAGCTCAGATCCATTATTGAAGGTCTCCACATAAACCCCCTGAGGGAACTGAGCCCCTGGTGGCCACCCTGTCCCCACCTGAGCACCTGAACTTAATCTTACACTGAACAGCAGCCCACCCTCTCGAAAGCCCTGAAGCTAGGAAGCAGCATCTGAATCTCAGACCCCAAGCACTAGCTGGGTGGATCTGGAGGCAAGGCGGGGGTGGAAAGGAATCTCAGAAGTCAAGTAACTGGCTGGGAAAATGTCCAGAAAAGGGAAAAAAAAAAATAAGACCATAGAAGGTTACTTTCTTGGTGAACAGATATGTCCTCCCATCCCTTCTGATGAGGAAGAACAACGCTTACCATCAGGGAAAGACATAGAAGTCAAGGCTTCTGTATCCCAAACATCCAAAATAAATATTCAGTGGTCTCAGGGCATGGAAGAGCTCAAAAAGGATTTTGAAAATCAAGTTAGATAGGTGGAGGAAAAACTGGGAAGAGAAATGAGAGAGATGCAAGAAAAGCATGAAAAGCAGGTCAACACCTTGCTAAAGAAGACTCAAAAAAATGCTGAAGAAAATAACACCTTGAAAAATAGGCTAACTCAATTGGCAAAAGAGGTTCAAAAAGCCAATGAGGAGAAGAATGCTTTCAAAAGCAGAATTAGTCAAATGGAAAAGGAGGTTCAAAAGCTCACTGAAGAAAATAATTCTTTCAAAATTAGAATGAAACAGATGGAGGTTAATGGCTTTCTGAGAAACCAAAAAATCATAAAACAAAACCAAAAGAATGAAAAAATGGAAGAGAATGTGAAATATCTCATTGGAAAAACAACTGACCTGGAAAACAGATCCAGGAGAGACAATTTAAAACTTATGGGACTACCTGAAAGCCATGATCAAAAAAAGAGCCTTTCATCTTACATGAAATTATCAAGGAAAACTGCCCTGATATTCTAGAACCAGAGGGAAAAATAATTATTCAAGGAATCCATCGATCACCACTTGAAAGAGACCCAAAAAGAGAAACTCCTAGGAACATTGTGGCCAAATTCCAGAATTCCCAGGTCAAGGAGAAAATATTGCAAGCAGATACAAACAATTCAAGCACTGTAGAAATACAATCAGGATAATATAAGATCTAGCAGCTTCTACATTAAGAGATCGAAGGGCATGGAATATGATATTCCAGAAGTCAAAGGAACTAGGACTCAAACCAAGAATCACCTATCCAGCAAAACTGAGTATAATACTTCAGGGGGAAAAAATAGTCTTTCAATGAAATTGAGGACTTCCAAGCATTCTTGATGAAAAGACCAGAGCTGAAAAGAAAATCTGACTTTCAAACACAAGAATGAAAAGAAGCATGGAAAAGTAAACAGCAAAGAGAAGTCATAAGGGACTTGCTAAAGTTGAAGTATTTACATTCCTACATGAAAAGACAATATTTATAACTCTGGAAACTTTTCAGTATCTGGGTAGTTGGTGGGATTACACACACACACACACACACACACACACACACGCATGCATGCACACAGAGACAGAGAGCACAGAGTGAAGTGAATAGGATGGGATCATATCTTTAAAAAATGAAGTTAAGTGGTGAGAGAGAAATGTACTGGGAGGAGAGAGGGAGAAATGGAATGGGGCAAATTATCTCTCATAGAAGAGGCAGGCAGGAGACTTTTTAGTGGAGGGAAAAAGAGGGGAACTGAGAGAAAAACATGAAGTTTACTCTCATCACATTCGACTAAAGGAAGGAATAAAATGCACACTCATTTTCGCATGAAAACCTATCTTACAATACAGGAAAGTGGAGGAGAAGGGGATAAGCGGCGGGGGGGGATGATGGAAGGGAGGGCAATGGGAGGAGGGTGCAATTTGAAATCAACACTCTTGGGGAGGGACAGGATCAAAAGAGAGAACAGAAGCAATGGGAGGCAGGAAAGGATGGAGGGAAATATAGTTAGTCTTACACAACATGACTATTATCGAAATGATTTGCAAAACTATACAGATATGGCCTATGTTGAATTGCCTGCTTTCCCAAAGGGAATGGGGGGGGGGGGGGGGATGGGGAGAAGTTAGAGCTCAAAGTTTTAGGAACAACTGTTGAGTACTGTTCTTGCTACTAGGAAATAACAAATACAGGTAATGGGGAATAGAAAGTTATCTGGCCCTACAGGACAAAGAGAAGATGGGGACAAGGGAAGGGAGGGATGATAGAAGAGAGGGCAGACTGGTGATAAGGGAAATTAGAATGCTTGGTGTATTAGGGTGGGGGAGGGGACAAATGGGAAGAAAATTTGGAACTCAAAAATTTTGTGAAAATGAATGTAAAAAGTTAAATAAATAAATTTATTTTAAAAAAATGTTTAGTGGATTTAACACTAAATAATAGAATTTACAGAAATATATTCAATTCTTGGTTCACAGTAGAAATAATATAAAACAATAATTGTACTTTTTCTTCAAACTCATAATCAAAAATAAATTAGACCCTCACTAATCACACAGCATCCTCTGTCAGTGAATTTACAAAACACTACCCCGTAACACCTTCCTTCCACTAAATTAAGAAGATAAAACTACAGTATAAGGAGATTACAAAGAACTCTACCAGAAAAGCAATTAAATCAAGAAAAATGCTAGGTTAATGTAGCAATCGGCTAAGCAGCTGTTAAACAGTAACTCCATAAATGAAAACAAAAACAGATGTAAACCATTAAAAATAATTAGACGTGTTTAAAAGTGAAATTAAACTCTGATAAATCACATACCAGTTATGATAAAATGTGACAGTTACTATATGAAATTTATTTTCTCACAATTGTACTCATTCATATTATTCTACTCTGATAAAAAGGTAGCAAGAAAGAGTGCAAAAAAAACACCTAAAGGGTCAGAAAAATTAATTATTGTGCTGAGTACAATAAAGCCTGGTAGAGGAAAAGGGCTCTTAATGTCATCTACATTTAGGGAAATAAAATTGCATCTGAGTCTCAATCAGAAATGAGAAATGTTCTGCATGAGGTACAACAGAGGATAAAAGAGACATTATATATTGTTAACTACAAATTCCGTTTGGGTGCCTTTTCCATGGAGTAAAAACTAGTGTCTGGCTTAATTTTGCATTATGTTGCCTTTAACTATAGAATCAGAGTTTTAAGCATAAGCGGTGATTTCTCCCAACTCTAGATAGTTTTAATCACTAGAACTGCCTTAAAAGCCGTGAGACAAAGAACTGTGTTTGTTAACTACTGACGAAATCCATGACCAATATTAGAAAAAATTAAACAATTTGAGACGATTGAATTAGTACATCATCTTGACATATGTAGAAAAGTATCTTTCATAATGCTATTAACACACACATAAACCAACTAGTAAAGCATTTATTATGGACCATGTATTGTGTTAAGGGGGTAGCGATTAAAAAAAAAGTAAAAATAATCCCTGACCCCAAGGAGCTTATATCCTAATGAAGAAACAACATATATGAATCACTACATACATACAAAATAAATACAGAATAGATGGAAAAGTAGCCCTAAAGGGAAATCACTAGCAGCTGTGTTAAACAGGAAAGACTGGCTTCTTGGAGGAGATTAAGGTTGAGCTAAGTCTTAAAGAGAACCTCAAATTCTATTCAGAAATTCAATATTCATCCTTTACATATAACATTTTGCCTTGGTTTCAATGACTTTCAAACTTGAGAATGGCCTCAGAATATATCTACCCCAAACCATACCTGAAAAAGAATTCATACTTTACCACACAACCTAGTTGACAAGTAGTAATACAAACATTACCTGAATGTCTTAGGAAAGAGAAACACAGTACTTCCTAATGGGACCTATCCACTCACTTTAGGGTAGCTCTCACTGTTACAAAGTTTTTCCTGATATTAAACCTAAATGTGCCTCTTTGAAATTTCAACCCAAACAGAACAAGCCTAATCCATTTTCCAAGGGAAGTTCTTCAAACACTTGAAGACATGTCCTTTCCAAAATCTTCTCTCCCTCAGGCTAAAAATCTCTAGTTCTTGCAACCAGTCCTCATATGGCACGAATTTGAGGCCCTTTACTACTCTGGTGGAACTCCCCTGGACAATCTCAAAGTGACCACTGGATGCACCAACGTGGTACCACTGTACAACGAGTACAACACTCTCATCAGTGCAGAATACAAGGAAATTAGCACCTTCTAATTTACTGATACAACATCACTTTCAATGTAACCTAAGACCACATTATCTTTCTTAGTTACCATATTATACTGCTAACTAATATTAAGCTTATAGTCTATTACAACTCCTGGGTCTTTTTCAAACTGCTATCTAACTATGTCTCCTCTATCTTGTATTTGTGAGGTTGAGTTTTTTAATCCAAATATAAGACTTACATTTTGAGTTTTTACTCCCTCAACCAGTGTGTGCTGGTTTACAGCAGCAGAAGGTCCCTTATCCCCTTGTCCCTTTTGATTTTGCTATCTACTTCCCCAATTCAAAATTATCACAGCACATGATCAGGTTGGGATCTGGCTTTTACACTGGAAAGGTACTTTGAAGGGGATAAGAGAGAGAAAAGGAAACATTAAACAAAAAGTCAAAATACTCCCAGTTCTTCTCCCCCTTTACCTGGTCCTAATCCACTTCTAATCCTAGGGCCCCAAGCTTAGATAAATTCTAAGATATGCTTCCTTTGTTAAAAAGAAATATATATGGTGTATGTATGTGTGTGTGTGTGTGTGTATGAGATATATATAAGAAGTTGATTCAGAGAGAAACTATATGTACAAATATATATGTGTATATATGTATATCCTAATTATATGAAATATATATGTATATATACAAATGTGTATATATTTGGAGAAGAGCTTAATAGATTACAGTATAAGACCGTAATGTAATACTATTGTGATATAAAAAATAATTAAAGAGAAAATTTCAAAGAAGCCTAGCAAGCTTTATATGAACTGACTTAGAGTGAAGTGCGTAGTATTAAACAATAACACACACCCCCACTAAAAAAAAAACACAAAAAACTTTAAAGACTTAAGAATTCTGATCAATGTATGGCCATGCACAATTACCAGGAATCAGTGATGAGTCTCTTGACAAAGAAATGATGGACTTCAGACGCAGAATGAGACATACAATTGTTTTAACATGGCCAAGAACAAGAATTTGTTTTGTTTGATTATGCTGATTTCATACTTTTTTTTCTTTTTTAGTGTATGTGGGGAGAGGGAATGAGAGAGGCAAAACAAATGCTACTTAAATGAAAAAAACAATTTTAAGGAAAGCATGAGAAGCAAGTAGCCAAGGTGTGGTTCGGTCTCCAACTGCAAAACAGGGTCCCAGGTAAAGCCTCTAACCTGCAGAGGGAAAACCAAAGGAGGAACCCTAACCAAAGGGAAGTCTTACGGTTCTTTCACTCTGTCCCTCAGAGCTCTCAAGGTGGCTGGCGGTTGCTAATTCAGCAGCATTCAAAAACTTCTCCATTTGTTGTAACCAATGGTACCTCGTATGGATGGTGCGATGGTGGGTGGTGTTAATTGTTAGGCCGAAATTTAGCACAGGCAGCAGAGAACTGATCCATACTTTGTTGCATCTCCACTTCGGTGGCTGCATCATGAGCACTATCATCTGCAAACAGAAAATCACGCACCAGCACTCCCTCCATTTTGGTCTTGGCTTATAGCCTTTTCAGATGGAAGAATTTACCATCAGTACAGTGCTGATCTTGATGCCACGCTCATCCTCATTGAAAGCATGTGACAACATGGCTGAAAACATCATGCTAAAAGGCATGAGAGCAAGCACACAGCCCTGATTCACTCCGCTGATGACTGGACAGGCACGAGTATTGTCCACTATCCACAACCCGAGCAAGCATGCCATCATGAAACCGATGTACAATACTGATGAACTTACCTAGGTAGTATACTTTCCAAGGGTGTACACATTGTCAGAGCTAGCTCAGTATTTGGGAGACTCCAAAGAAAAGTATGGGAGAAAAGAGGTATTAGACTGACTACCAAAGGGAAGGTCTACAGAACTATTCTGCTGACCTCATTGTTGTATGGCTGTGAAACATGGACAGTCCACCATGGTCATGCCAGGAAACTGAATCACTTCCATTTTAACTGTCTTTTAGTAAGATTCTGAAGATCACCTGACAGGATAAGGTACCAGAGGGCCTTACTCAAACTTAACTGCCAAGCATACAAACTGTGCTTCAGAGAGTGCAACTCCAATGGGCTGGCCATGTTGTTTGAATGCAAAATGCATGCTTGCTAAAAAGACTACTTTATAGAGAACTTATATGGGGCAGTTGACCAAAAGGAGGTCAGAAGAGCTGATACAAGGACACTTTCAACATCTCAAGAACTTTGGAACTGATTGTGGAACATGGGAGACACTGGCACAGGATCATTCAGCATGGCATGCCCACATCAGCAAAAGGGCTCTGCTCTATAAGCAAAACAGAAGTGAAACAGCTCAAAGGAAATGCATGATGTGCAAATTTAGAGTATCTGTCCCAAATGTTCACATGGACTATCTGTGTCCAATCTGTGGTAGAGCATTCCAAGCTCATATTAGTGTGATCAGGCATAATCGGACACATTAAAACTTAACTTTATCACATTGATATCATTTGGGTCCCCTCTGAGAATGAAGGAAAACAACCAACCAACCAACCAGAACTTCAAATCAAGGAAGATGACAAGTCTGTTGTCCAGGCCCAAATGCACATCAGAAACATTCAGAACTCACAAAAGGGAGAGAGGAATCAGATTTTGCCCTGTATCAGATCCTTTAGGGAACATTGAAAGTTTACATGTCCTCATCCTGAGCTGTCCTTGAAATAACATAACACTCAGTACCACAAGAAAGCAAAAGGATGAGCTGAGACATTCCCTCCAGAAGTGTGCAGAACCTGACCCCAACATAAAGTCAAAACTTAGGAAGTGGGCTGGAAAAATGAGCCAAAAAAACCTACAGTCTACCATAAAAAAGATTTTATACATGGATACTCAAGACAAAACAAGAAAATTACTCCAAGAAATCTACAAGCAAAGACTCAAAGGAAAGCACAGCTAGGGCAGAAGTCATGCTGGAGTTCCCAGAAGAGTTAATGCAAGAGATTTTTTCAAAACACCTAAGATGATTTTTAAAAATCAAATGAAAGCACTAGAGGAAAAACTGGGAAAAGAAATAATAGGTAAACAAGAAAGAATTGGAAAAGAAATTAACAGCTTGGGACAAGAGATACAAAATCTTGCTCAAGCAACAAACTCAGAAAATTAGAATGGAACAAACAGAAGGCAAGGACTCCATGAGACAATATGAAATACTAAAACAAAGTCAAAAGGTAAACAAAGAAAATGTAAAGTATCTCACAGCAAAAAGAATTTACATGGAAAATGGAGAAGCAATTTAAGAATCATCACCTGAAAGCCATGACCAAAAAAAGTATCTCAACATCTTATTTGAAGAAATGAGGAAAGAAAATTGCACAGATATCTTAGAACCAGAGGGCAAGGTAGAAATAAAAAGAATCCACCGATCACCACCTGAAAGAAAGAATTTAAGCACCAAAAAAAGAAAAAAAAAACCCAAACTGTTGTCAGAATCATATAAGATATGAAGAGATAAAGAGTAGAGAGCTTGGAATTCAACATTCCAGAAGACAAAGGATATGGGCTTATAGCCAAGAGGAACTTACCCAAACAAAACTATGTATAACCATACAAGGAAAATAACAGCTGTACTGAAAAAGAGGACTTGCAAACATTCTTGATGAAAAGACGACAGCTTCATAGGAACTTTGAAATCTAAACAAAGGAGTCAATAGAAACATATGAATGAATAATGATAAGGGTCTAAAAAAAGGACATATTGCTTACAGACAAATATGGAGAAATGATATATATTTTTTGCTTCTGGACCAATCATCATCGGGGTCACAGAGGGAGTATAATTAGACAGAGGGCCTTAGGAATCATTTTATTATGTCTTTATGACATTAAAGGAAGAATGAGAAGAGGAAGAAGAATACACTCTGAAGAAGGAAGGGGAGAAAGGTCAGGAAAAGGCATCTCATAATCAGGGTATACAAGTAGAAGCCCATACAAACAAGGAAGAAGATGAGGGGCAGAGAGTAACACGGACCCTCATTCCCATCTGAAGAGGTCAAAGGACAGAAAACATGTGCACGTATGTGCATGCATATGCATACACACAAAGAGCTGGGTACAGAAATACATTGAACAGGGAATCACAGGAGAAAAGCACAAGGGACAAAAGGGGAACAGGCCTAGACAAAATGAACTCTAAGGTTGTTGAAACACACTTATAGCAGCTCTTTCTGTGGTGGCAGAGAAGTGGAAACTGAGAGGGTGTCTATCAACTGAGAAATGGCTCTACAAAATCTGGTAAATCAGTATGATGTACTATTTTGCTGTAAGAAATGACAAAGCCAATGGTTTTGGAAGAAACTAAGAGACTTTATGAGCTGATGCAGAATGAAATGAGCACAAGCAGGAGAACATTTTATAAAATAGCGATACTGAAAAGACAAACAACTTTCAGAGACGTAGAACTCTGAACACCATATAACGTAACATAATTCCAGGGGACTAATGGTGAAACATCCTCCTCACCTTCTGATAAAGATAAAGGACTCAGGTGGCAGAATGAGATGGTTTGGTTTGGCTTTTTGGACCTGACCAAAAAGGAAAATTGTTTTGCTTGATTACGCATGTTTATAAGAAAGGGTTTTTTTCCCCTTTATTTTCCTTTTCAACAGAGAATAGGATGGTTGAAAGGGAAAGGTGATGTTTGCTGACTGAAAATTTTTTTTTTAAAGGAAAAAGTTTTCTTGTAAGAAGGGATGGCTAAATAGTACAGAATGAAACACTTTGAAACATGACCCAAAGTGTGTATTTGTTTTGATGAACTATGTTTATTGGATACAAGGTGGGGGATGTATGGGGAGTATTTGGTTTGGCAGGCAATGTTTGAAGCGAGAAACAAGTTAGTAAAGTTATGCCAAGAAAATTAATAGAAAGAAAATATGTCACTGAAACTTTTTTTAATGCATAGATCACACACAGTTCAGAAGGCAACACAAAAAAGCAGGGCAGCTTCAAGATTAATACAATGAATGTATCGCATAGTTTAAAAAAAAAAACCTATCAAATGTTTTGCATCACTTCACATGTATAACCTATATCGAATTACTTTCTTTCTCATTGTGGGGAGGGGGAGAAGAAGGGAGGAGAGACTCAAAAATGTTTTTTAAATGAACATTGAAAATTGTTTTTACATGTAATTGGAGAAAAATAAAATATCAATTTTTTAAAAAATCTAACAAATAAGGATTTGCACCTTCACATACAATCCTATTTTTCTTTTCTTAACATATGGAAATGTTCTGTCAATGCTTAAATTCATAACAAGAAAAAATAAAATTAAAATACTTGAAAAGAAAGAGGTTTGAGAGACAGGGATTTTTCCTTTAAACATTAAACAAATCTTACTGTGGGGTAGCTGGATGGTGCAGTGGATAGAGTACCAGGGAAGGAGTCAGGAGGACCTGAGTTCACCTCAGACATTTGACACTCACTAGCCGTGTGACCTTGGGCAAGTCACTTAACCCCAACTGCCTCATCCTGCGTCATCTCCAGTCATCATGATGAATACCTGGTCACTGGATTCAGATGGCTCTGGAGGAGAAGTGAGGCTGATGACCTGCACAGCCCTCCCTCATTCAAAAAAACAAAGTCAAGTGCAAGTCATGTCATTATTTCTCTGATGACATGGTCTTCTTCGCCAACGAAGAACGACCACACACAAATTTTACTTTAGCTGTTATTTTATGCCCAAAGATCCATTTTAAATTACCTATGCTTTGACTTATAAAGGGTTTAAGTTTTTTTTTTAGAGGGAATAATAAAGAGTCCAGGAGGAGTGCTAAAAACAAAATCTCAATTAAAGAAAAAAGAATCTGTGAACTCTTTTTCATTTGACTATAAGGTCCTTGAGGGAACGGATTTTTTTTTTTTACCCACATTTATATCCCCAGTGCTTAATGTAGTTCCTGGATGGAAACAAGCATTTATTAAGTGCCTACTCTGCCTGAACTGTGTCAAGGATGTAAATATTATTTTAAAGCACATAGTAGGTGCTTAGTAACTCATCGACTGATTGATGAGCACAAAGAGCATGATAAAGAAATATTGTAAGATGGTAGTTAAGTGGTGCAATGGGTACAGCACTGGCCCTGGAGTCAGGAGGACCAGAGTTCAAATCTAGCTTCAGAAACTTGACACCTACTAACTGTGTGACCATGGGCAAGTCACCTAATCCTGTCTGCCTTGCCAAAAAAAAGAAAAAAAAAGCAATATTGTAGGGTGGGGAAAAAACACAACAGAAAGAAAATCAAATATGTCAATTCCTAAGATCCCTTCTGAGATGGAAAAAAAAAATCAGTTAAAGTGACTTATCACGACTAAGAAATATTCAGGGGAGTTTACTTATTTCTAGAACCTCTGGATTATTTTATTTTCTCCTACCACCCCAATACTGACAGAACCTTGGTCATAGACAAGTGACATGATCTGAACATCCACATTACTTCTAGGTTAAAGGTGAAACTATGAATACATTTTCTTAAAGGAACACTGACTTCACAGGACTGTGGTGAGGATCATAAGAGATAAGATAAAGTGAGATCAAAGGATATAATAAAGTCTCTGAAAACCTGCAAGTGCTGCAGACAATCAAGGTATTGTGTCATATCTGATTCCCAAATCACTCTTTCGAAATATCATGTGGCAAGTAAGGGCCCCATTTTACATAAAAGTCTATACCCAGAGAGTACAAATGATTTACCTAAGGTCACAGGTCTAGTCAGAAACCAAGCTGTGACTCAGGTGTATTACAAATACTCCAGAACATTTGAAAGCTGGGCCAATGTGAATAGAGATAAATAATTAATTTAGCTCTACTATATAACTCACTGTATATACCTAAGAAGTGTTGAATATGCCAGGATACATAATTATTAGTTTTTAAAATATCTTTGTAACATGAAAGTCTTCCAGAAAAGTATGAGAATTAATATGACAAAGTGTAACAGGTCTATAGTTTAAGAATGTAACTATGCATTTAAGCTATTTTAAAAACATTTATAATAAGCTTTAGTGAGCATATTAGCTACTCAAGGATTATTAGATATACTGAGCAATGGTTTCATTCTATCACATTATTTCATTTGTCATTTTAACAAATGTAAATAAAAGAAGCATGATAAATATCTGAGAAGAAAACTGGAAAGTAGAATACATTAATTTTAACCATTAGAAAATCATGTATCTTATATTTTTAAAAAGATCTGTCCAGAAACAGATCATGTATCAATTGCATTTTTAAAATAAATTTATTCAATGAATTAATACAAAGAAATGGAAAATATACTTATCTACACCGTAGGATATAGCTATTTAAGAGCAGGTATAACTGGTGATGTTTTAAAAAGGAATTTATTAAAGCGTTTAAGAAAATGTTTCCATGAATGAACTTTTTTAAAAAGAAGCAGCTGATGAAGTGAATAGAGGATTGTCCCTGGATTCAGGAAGACCTGGGTTCATGTCCTGCCTCTGACATATACCAGCTATGTAACCAAAGGCAAGTCACTTAACCTCTCAGTGACCTAGGGCATTCTAAGACTATAAATTACCAAAAAGTTGCAAATTTCTTCAGTTTCCAGATGGCAGTTCAATAACAAAATAATTTATTGGGATATACAACAGAATGTATAACCTTTTGCATCTTTTAAAGTTTTTAAGAGAGTATTCTGGGAAAATGGAAAAGTAGATCAGAAAACTATAGGTTCTCTCAATTTCCTCCACAAAAGTCCTTCTAAGAGGACTGGAAAGGACTTCAGGGAAAAACTCAACCTCCAGGGGTGGAGGGTGGCCTGACTGGAGAGCAAACACCTCCAGGAAGACTCTACTGAATCAACAAATAAGTCCCGAAGAAAAGCCTCAGTCTAAGGAGCTTCTCTCTCAGGAAAATAGCTGAATAGGGAAAGACTGAAAGACGCTGCTATGGCAAGATGCAAGGCACAACTGTGCTGACCAGATGTAGGCCTGGGACATGTCATAGCAGGGAAGCAGTGAGTACACACCTAGGGAGCATTGTAGCAGAGGAAGGGTCTCTGCCCACAATGGGAACTTGCAGGAGAGCAAGGGCAGAGGGGAGTTCCTGGATGGAAGGCAGGGAACAAGAGTATGTGTAGAAGGTGTGGCTGAGGGCCCTAGCTGTGGCATAGGGGTGGAAAGGAGGATCTGAGATTGGAACTATGGACAAGGCTCAGAAAATAACAGCAGAAAGGACTGGAGGCCTGGGGCATCATTCCTCATAACTTGGGACTAAAACTTGGTTATAATAATAAATCGCTAAAAATAAAAATGAAAATGAGAACAGAAACGTTGACAGATCCTATGGGGAGACGGAAGAAATGGGGTCATGCTTAGATGAAGATAGTGAAACTAAAAAAGACACTTTTTTTCAAAGAGAAACATCAAATGGTTACAAGTGAAAAGTAGTTGTGGGAAGAAAAAAAGGACTTCAAAAATCAAATAAGACAGATTAAGGAAAAATTATGAAAAAAATAAGAGTAATCCAAGAAAATCAAGACAATTATGAAAAGTCAACCAACAGGAAAAAGAGATCCAAAAATGGAAGGAAGAAAAAAACTCTTTGAAAATTAGAATTGGACAAGGGGAAGCTAATGATGTCAAAAGACCCAAGAAATAATAAAACAAAATTTAAAAAAATGAAAAAATAGAAGAGAATGGGAAACATCGCACTAGAAAAACAAATGATCTGGAGAACAGTACATGAAGAGACAATATGAGAAGTATTGAACTACCTGAAATTGAAGACCAAAAAAAAAAATCTTGATTCAATATTTCATGAAATTACTAAGGAAAATTGTCCTGAAGTTCAAGAACAAAAGGATAAAACAGAAATAGAAAAAAAAAATCCACCAACTATCACCTGAAAAAGAACCCAGGAGGAAAATTTACATGAATATCTTGGCCAAGTTTCAAAACTCCTACACTAAGGAGAAAATATTACAAACAATAAAACACAATTTAAATACTGTGTAGCTACAATCAGGACCACACAAGACCTAGCAACTTCTACATAAAAAAAAAATTAGGTCTTGGAACACCATATTTCAAAGAGCAAAAGAGTTGAGGCTGCAACCAAAAATAACTTAACCAGAAAGTTGAGTATAATTCTGAACCAAAAAAAAAAAAAAAAAGACATTTAACTAAAAGACTTTCAGGTATTTGTGACAAAACGACCAGAACTTAATGGAAAATTCTACATATAAGATCCAGGAGAAATATAAGTAAACATTAAAGACCAATTATAAAGGATTCAAGGTCAAACTGTTTTACTTTTTATATTTTTTTTTCATGTTTTCAGTACTCTTAAGACTGTCATCATTACTTGGATAGTTTGGAAGACTGAGCTGAGTAAAATGAGATGGTTCTAAAACATAAAACTGAGTAGGGAGAGGTAGAAAAGAACAATTATCCCATAAAAATGAGGCATGAAAGGAAAAACTGATACAGAAGAAAACAAGCAAGAGTGGAAGGCTGGTAGTGCTGCAACCTTACCCTCACTGAAAATTGGTAAAAGAGAGAACGTACATTATACATTCAGAAAGATATAAAAGTCTTTTTATAAATTTATAAATAAATAAGAGGATGAAGGGGTAGAATAAGGGAGAAACTTTTAGAAGGGTGTACAGATGAAGAATTATGAGGGTGTTAGACAGGATAAAGTAGGAACTCATAGAAGGGCAGGTAGATTAAGGTGGAGGGTGAGGGAGAGAATGAAGGAGAGACTCTTGGAAGCCGGTTGTTGTCCTTCAGTTTTGGAAGAGGACCAAAATGACATCACTATGCTAGAGAAGTTTCAATGTGTCTGACTGTGACTGACCAGACCAATATGAGCTCAGAATGCTCAACCACAGGCGGCACAAACAGTGCATGTGAATATTTGGAGTGGATACTCTCAAAGTGCACATCCTGCATTTCCTTTGAGCTGTTTCAATTCTGCTTGGCTCATACAGCACAGCAGCTTTCCTGATGTGAGCATGCCATGCTAAGAGGTCCTGTACCAGCGTCTCCCATGTCATACAATCAATTCCAAAGTTCTTCAAAGAGACCTTGAGAGTATCCTTGTATCATTTCTTCTAACCACCATGTGCACGCTTGCCCTGTGTGAGTTCTCTACAGAAAAGTCTTTTTGGCAAGAATACATTTTGCATCTGAACCACATACCCAGTCCATTGGAGTGGCACTCTCTGAAGCAGAGTTTGAATGCTTGGCAGTTTAGTTCAAGTAAGGACCTCAGTGTCCGGTATGCTATCCTGCCAGGTGAGCTTCAGAATCTTCCTAAGACAATTCACATAGAAGTGATTCAGCTTCCTGGCATGGCGCTGGTAGACTGTCCAGGTTTCACAGGCATACAACAATGAGGTCAGCGCAACGGCTCTGTAGGCCTTCAGTTTGGTAGTCAGTATAACGTTAATTGTCTCTCCCACACTTTCCTTTGGAGGCTCCCAAACACCAAGCTAGCTCTGGCATTGTGTGTGTCAACCTCATTATTAATGTGTACATCCCTAGAAAGTGCATTACCAAGGTAAGGGAACTTATTCAAAGCATTCAAAACGTTCACTTGCTATAACTGTTGGTTCCACGTATGGAAGGTGTGGTGGTGGCTGATGGAGCACCTGTGTTTTCTTGGTGCTAATTGTTAGGCCAAAATTAACAAAGGCAGAAGAGAATTGAACCATACTTTGTTGCACCTCAGGTTCAGAGACTGTACTGAGTGCACAATTATCTGCAAACAAAAAATCATGCATCAACAGGGTGATAGTGGACTTTGATGTCATGCTGACCTTCATTGAAAGCACTTAACAACATGGCTGAAAATAGCATGCTAAAAAGCATGGGAGCAAACATACAGTCCTGTTTCACTCCACTGGTGACTGGAAAGGCACAAAAGCATTGTGGGTATATTAAGGAAGAGGAGGGCAAGCTAGTGCTTAGAAGTAAATTAGAAGCCTGAGGAGGGATAGGGTAAATACAGGTAGAAGCATGGTAAATAATAATAGAATGGAGTAAAATATACAACTAGTAATTATAATTTTTAATGTGAAGTAGATGGAATTTACTCAATAAAACACATAGCAGAATGGATTAAAAATATGAATTCAACAATGTTGCTTACAAGAAATACAATAAAAAATGAAAGATAAACACAGAGTTAAAATAGAGGGCTGGAGTAGAATTTATTATGCTTCAGCTAAAGTAAAAAGTATAGGGGTAGCAATCGTGATGTCAGATGAAGTTAAAGTAAAAGAGATAAATATGGAAACCATACTATGTGTCACAATATTATTTTATATTGTTTTAAACTATTTAAAATAACTGTGACTAGTATAAAATACCTGAGCCAAAACAGACGTAGGAGCTACATAAAAATAATTATTAAACACTTTATTTAAATAAAGTCAGATTTAAATAATTAGAGAAATATTAATTGTTCATGGGTAGGCAAAGCCAATATGATAAAACATTTACAACTCTCCTTAATTAACATATTTATTCAATGTCATACCAATTAAATTACTAAAAAAAAAAAATTTACTGAGTGAGAAAAATAATAACAATTCATTTGGAAAAAGAAAAGACCAAGAATTTCAAGGAAACTAATGAAAAATATAAAGAAAAGAGGTTCAGTAGTACCAGTCCTCAGACAATATTATCAGGCAGTCAATATCAAAACTATTTAGTACTGGCTAAGAAACTGAAAGGTACACATATAATAGGCAGGAGGAAAGAATTATAGTAATGTTATGTTTGACAAATGTAAAGTTTTTAAGTTTTAGAGAGAAGAATTCATTGTTTAAAAAATTGTTGGGGAAGCTGGAAAGCATCAATATCTTAAACCATGTACCAAGATAAGGTCAAAATGGATACATGTCCTAGATATAAGGAGAGATATGACAAGAAAACTAGAAGAACATGGAACATATTAACTATCAGACTCATGGATAGGAGAAAAATTCATAAATAAGAGTATAGTGAGGTGTAAAATAGATAATTTTAATTATCTTAAGTTTAAAAGTTCTTGTACATATAAAACCAATGTAGCCAAGATTAGAAAGAAAGCAGAAAATTGTGGGAAATTTTTCACAGTCTCATTTCTTAAACATATAAAGGACTTTATAAGAATACTAGTCAGAAGATAATAAATGATAGAGAAGATATGGGAGAGTTGGCACACTAATGCATTGCTGGTGGAGTTGCAAGCTAATCCAACTATTTTGGAGAGCAATTCAGAATTATGCCCAAAGGGCTACAAAAATATGCATACCCTTTGACCCAATAATACTGCTTTGAGGACTGTTTCCCAAAGAAATCATAAAAATGGGAAAGGGTCCCATGTGTACAAAAATATTTATAGCAGCTCTCTGTGGTGGCCAAGAACTGAAAATCAAGGGAATGCCCATCAATTGGGGAATGACTGAACAAGTTGTGGCATATGAATGTAATGGAATACTATTATTCTATAAGAAATGACGAACAGGAAGACTTCAGAAAGACTTGCATGAACTGACGCTGAGTGAAAGGAGCAGAACTAAGAGATCGTTGTACACAGTAAAAACCACAGTGTGCAAGGAATTTTGCTGGTAGATTTAGCCCTTCACAGCTATGGAAGGATCTAAATCATTCCCAAAGGACTCTTGAGGCAAAAGGCCATCTACATGCAGAGAAAGAATTATGGAATTGGAATGCAGAATGAAGCCGACTGGGTTACGTTATGTTTTGTTTGGGTCTTTCTCATGGTTTCTCCCATTCATTTTAATTCTTCTATGCAACATGACTAATGTGAAATGTGCTTAATAAGAATGTATGTGTAGAATCCATATAAGATTGGATGCTGTCTTGCGGAGGGAGAGAAAATCTAAAACTTATGGAAGTGACTGCAGAAAACTGAAAACAAATATATTAATTAAAAAAATCATACTAATCAATTCCCAAGTGATAAATGGTCAAAGGAAAATAACAGGTAATTTTTTGATGAAGAAATCAAAATACATAAATAACATGAAAAAATTTTCTACATTATTACTGATTAGAGAAATGCAAATTAAAATAACTCTGAGATATCATCTTATACCTATCAGAATGGATGAAATGATAAAATGCCCTTCAATTGAAGAATGGCTAAACAAGTTGTGATATATGATTGTGATGCAATACTATTGAGTTATAAGAAACAATGAGTTGGTTGACTTTAGAAAAACAGAAAAAATTGGACCTAGGAAGGAAGATGTTATCCACCTCCAGAAAAAGAAATGACATTTAGAAATATATATAATATGGTCTTACATATATGTATATATGTGTATATAAAGGTTTATGCATATGAGTGTATATATCATATATATACATATACACAGACACATATGTACAATTAGTTATTTCTCCAGGCAACTCAGTAAAGAGATCTGTGGACAGTTGGGATGTGCTAGGAATATGCCAACACCTGGAACACTCAAGCACCAATGGACCAGGGCAAGAAAAGGTTTCAGATTCATAATAGAGCCCCATAAGAACCACATCAGGAAACCGCAACTGGCAGCTTTGACACTTATCACCCAGCTCCAGACACAATTCCAGAGCAGACTGAGAAGGGGACCTTTGCCAGGAAGTGTTTTTCCAGTTACAGAGGTCCTGGGAAGTGTACAGAGAAAGGAGAAAGTTATAAACAAGCAAGGAGCAAGCACAAGGTCTGTGGCTCAGACCCTAGGAATGCAGCAGGATCTCTGTTCCAGCAGCTAGATCAATTTGCAAAGGAATAACCAGGACAAAAATCCTAAATCAAAGAAGAGCCTAAAATTCTGATCCTCTGAAAGGCTTAAATCCAACAGCATTCTACTATTGTTCAAACCATAACCAAGTCACGAATTTGCAGAGCTCAAATCAGAGGGGGAGCAATCATACTTTTCCTTGGATCAGACTACTCTGAGAGCACTGAAAGTTTGCAGGTCCCCAGCTTGTCTGTTGAGTGTCTGGAATAACCCAACATGCAATAGCCCAAGAAATCAGCAACAAGACTAGCTCATACTTTTCCTCCAGCAGTTCACAGACCCCAACCTTAATATCAAGTCCAAAGTCATGAAGGGAGGTGGAAGAATGAACAAACCAAAAAGGAATCTTGCTGCTATAAAGAGGCATTATGGTGGCAAGGAAACTCAAGACACAAATGCAGAAGAAGAGAATGACTTCAAAACACCTACAAGCAAATACCATAACTAGGGCACAAACTTAACTAGAAATTTTCAAAGACATTAAGCAAAAGTTTTTCTTTTAAAAAATGTTTCAAATGTTTTTCTAAGTAAAATGAGAGCACATTCAAAAAAACTGGAAAAGAAATGAGAGCTATATGTTAAAAAGAACTTGAAAGGAAATTAATAGCTTGGCAGAAGAGGTTTCCAAGGCTTCCAAGTCAAAGAAGAAATACTGCAAGCAGCCAAAAAGAAAGAATTCAAGAATGAAGGAACCACAGTCAAGATCATACATGATTTAGCAGTTGCCATTACAAAGGAGCAGAAAACTTGAAACATGACATTCCAGAAAGCAAAGGATAACTTATCCAGTAAAATTGAGTATAATCACATGGAGAGAGGGGTGGACAGTTAATAAACTAGAAGACTTCAAAGCATTCTTAATGAAAAGACCACAGCTAGAAGCTTAGAAATTTTGAAATTCAAACATAGGAGCAAAAAGAAAGATAAAAAGGTAAAAATGAATGAATAAGGGACCAAACAAGGATAAACTGCTTTACAATCAAACATGAGGAGAAAGTACATGTATCCCCTCTGAGCCCTATTATCATCAAGTGGTCAGAGAGAATCTAATCAAATAACTCCTGGGAATGGTTCCATTATGTGTTGATGTTAACAGAAAAATAGAAGAGGAATTTCCCCTCCTCTTAGCAGAAAGAAGGGAAAGGAAAATTAGGGAAAATAATATCATATAATCTGGGTTCACAAATAGACATCTATATAAACAAGGAGGAAGAGGAAAGAGGAGTAGCTGACACTTGAATCTCTCATGTGAACTGCCTGAAAGATGGATGAATATACATAAACAAATTTGATTAGAGAAATACATTTCAATACATGAGGAAATAGGAGGGAAAGGGAAGGGGGTAGGAAGATTAGAATGATTAGGTGGAATGGAGAAAAAGGTGATTTTTGATGAATAAGCAAAACTAAAATAAATTTTTAAAAATTAAAATTTATTAGAGACTATCATCTCCCTCAATGGATATAAGACTTCCAAGCCAGGCCCACTAAAAGTTTTCAAAAACTCCAAAAACTTTTTGGGGGTGAAAATTTTACAATCTGAAGAAGATACCCAGATCTCACAAGCACCTGAATTTTTTCTTATAAGTTTTAGCATAACCTTTAATTTAAGGTGAATTATCAGTAGTAAAAATTACCCTTTTTCCATCTTCAATACTATAGTCTGATCTTTTTATTGATAGCTGTGATTATCAGCTTTTAAAAAGATTATCTATTTGCTATTCCTCTGACTTCAAGAAGCTTATGCCTAACTGTAAAACAATCAATAACATCTCTAGCTGTCAAGTTTCTCTGAAGGTCTTCATTTGTTTTCTGAAGATTTATTAAGGCATTGGAGTTTTTAAATTTTTATCAATTTTTTCATTTTCAGTCACACATTTAATGCCTTAGCACAGTGGCTGGTCCATAATAAGGGTTTAATAAATGCTTGCTGACTGACTGCCTGACTTTTCTTTGTGGCTCAATGCAACTAAGCCTGTTTCATTGTACACTTTGAATAATCCTTGAAGTGACTGATTTCCTCATAGGAAAAGCAGCCGAAATATCTCTAACAGTTATTGAAGTGTGCTCTTTAAGAGTTATAACTTTTATATGTTTCTTTGAAGTAACATACATTCATAAAACACAAAGAATTGAAAAAGAGATCAATGAAATGTGCACATGGTATTATACAAAGGAATAATTTAGCAAATATAAACAACAAGATATTTTTTACATATGTGGCTCATCAGTATGTATATTCTACCAAAACAGATCCCAAATCATTCCAGTCTATAAGCCAATGCATTTGACTTCAATAGCCAGCAAAATTCTAGAATTTATCATTAAAGTAATGGTTAATGAATACCTAGAAAAAAGAGCCATGAATTTTTTAAGACAGCATGATTTCAAGTCATATAATAATAATGACATTATTATGATAATAATAGCATTTATATAACACTTCAAGATATTCAAAGTAATTCATACATGTTATCTCATTTGATCCTGATAACAATCCTGTGAGTAAAATGCTATTATTATCCCTATTTTATAGATGAATACTCTGAGAGAAGTTACATGATTAGTCTAGAATTAAACACAAATGAATGCAGGGAGGGGATGAACTCAGATATTCCTGTCTCCAAGTCCAAATGTCAATCCACTATATCTAGCTGTTTCAAAGGAATTTGTCTCTGGCAGCTTGATCACCATGACTATTGGTTTACTTAACTGTTTTCCTCTGTTATAATGGACAAGCACTAATGGGAAGCATTTCAACAAGCACTTCAAGGGAAGAAGGATAGAAGATAATGAATGTAGCATAAATAACAAATAGGCATTAATAAAGCCTAAAAGAAAAATAAGAAGCTGCTCCAAACTAACCTATAGTTTACATAGATTTAAGATAAATATTTCAAAAAGTATCTCCTGCTACGATAATGGTAAAGAGAGAGCTAGGGGCTGGGCAATAGTGCAGTTAAGGAATTTGTAACTGGTTGAATGTCAAATCACATATAAATCCTTGGGGATTTGTCAAAGCACACATCAATCCCATTAGAGACCTTCTTCCCATTGACACAGAATCATTAAAAGACTGCTTCAGTGTTATGGAAGGGTGTTCTCCAGTGGAGTTTCCAGGTGTACTTGATTAATCCTGTAACATTTAACACTGTGACTGATGATTTGGATAAATGCATAATATAATCCTTACCAAATATGTAGATGGTACAAAACTAAGAAGGACATTAAACATACTAAATAGCAAACTCAAGGTTCAAGATCTTCATGAAAAGCTTGACATTAGGCAGAATTGGAAAATAAATTTACTAGAGATAAATATAAAACCTTACACTCAATTTCACAAGTACAAGATATAAAGCAGTTCAGAAAATCTAGAGGTCTTATATAACTGAAAGATTTGAAACAGCAACCATGAAAGACAATGCAAACTTGTATATGTTTAAAAAGGCACAGTGTCCAAAAATTAAGGTGGTAATAATACCACTGTACTCTGTCCTCATCACAACACTTCTACATAACTTTTCAGTTCTAGACAGATTTTAAGAAAAATATTTATAACTATACAATGACGGGGTCCTACAAATGGGAATGCTCAGCAACTAGACTTAGATGAAAGATGATTACTATATTTAAGTATGTGAAGGGCTATCATTTGAAAGGAAGATGAGGCTTGTTCTTCTAGGAAATAAAGAAGAGCAATGGGTAGAAATAAGAGTACAGAATGGAGGAAATTTAGGATCAGTGGAAGGAAAATCTTAGCAACCACCAGAGCTGTCCAAACATAAAGAACTGTTTCAGGAGTTTATCCTTATCAGATGTCTGCAAGCAAAGAAAAGGAGGAGGATCACTAAGCAGGTATGTTATAGATTTTTTCATGTACAAATTGAACTCAGGTCACCATAATTCCTTTAAACTCTGGCCTCTGTGACTCAAATTGACAAAGATATTAATTTTTATATTGGTAAATTAGTGTAGTATTTTTTCCCTTGATTTATTTAACTGAAACTTTTAAATTCTTTCTTTACCCTGTTACTCAGTACTACTTTTTCAAGAACATTCCCATGTGGGCTAAGCAATAAGTGAAGCTTACTTATGGAGAGATCATTTCTTCCTGCTCAAAAAACTGAACACACATCTTCCCATAGCATTGATTCTTAATTTACAACAAAACCAGTAATAGACCACAGTCATAATCTTTGAGTATCTAAATGTTTTCATAATTATTTTTAAACCACTTGAAATAGATTTTAACCTCATATTTAAGATACTCCCTGTCAAGACTCAGAGTTCCAAGGTGACTAAAATGCAATCAAACTAATCACCCAAAGGTATATTTTGAAATAAAAAACTATTACATTTAAAATTTTTATATACATCTTCCCTATTATTCTTTTAATTGAAAACATAAGCAAGTACTTTTCCAAGCATACATAGGCATACATACTCACATTCCTTAACTTCTTCAAAGGCTTTACTCACTTGTAGTCATAACACTTGGAGAACATGAAGGTATTCCATGATCCACTGCCCATCTATAGGCTCCTTCTCCAACTAAAAAGCTAAAAAGTCAAAAGAATACTTGATAAATTCAGTGTCAGCATTCTTAATAATTAAGGACAATACTAAAAATTTATATTAGGGCAATCTGAGAAAGCTGATACACTTAAAATATATCTAGAAAAACACAGATCTATTTTAAAATGGTGTAAAAATACACCTAGATATTTCTGACACTAATGACTTAAGGAAGGGGAAAGTTTATAATAAAATGAGTTATCCTTTAAGAGCTTAGATTTGACTTAGTGTTTATGTGTGTTCATCCTTTGTTGCTGAATATGACCATGCCATCAGAGAAGTAATGATATGACTTGCACTTGACTTTGTTTTGAGTGACGGAGGGCTGTGCAGGTCACCAGCCTCACTTCTCCTCCAGAGCCATCTGGATCCAGTGATCAGATATTCATCAGGATGACTGGAGATGACCAGGATGAGGCACCTGGGGTTAAGCGATTTGCCCAAGGTCACATAGCTAGTGATTGTCAAGTGTCTGAGGTGAGATTTGAACTCAGGTTCCCCAGACTCCTGCATTGGTGCTCTATCCACTGCACCACCTACCTACCTTTAGTGTTTATGTAGATTATGGAAGAAACTACATAACATATCTTGCAGGTTGTAAAAATTCAGAATCATATGAATACTTAACAAAATATTACTATTCAGAATTATACATCAGATGATCATATCATTCATGGACTTAATGACAACAAACGGCATACTACACGCACACACACACCCCTCAAAATAAACTGTAGACTTCAACTTTTAACCTATACTAGAATTAGAACCATAATCATAGAGTAATTACCCAAAATCACTTTTTTATCCACAAAAAATTAAGAATGGACACTTTCAGTTAAGATGACTGCCTGAATTGAGAAAGATCATTCAGATTCCACAAAACTACTCCAGCAAAAGCCTGAACTCCAGATCAAACAGAATAATTATTAGGAAATTCAATAAGAAACTATAGTGAGTACATTACTCCCTTTAACTACATAACTACACACACACACACACACACACACACACACAGAAATATAGTAGCAGGGAAATATAGGGGCCATAGGAAAGAGGTCTACCAGTAAAACCATTTGCAAGACAACAAAATCAGTTTGCAGTCACTAATTGCATCAGAGATGAGTCAGAGATATGTGTAGTCTGCAAGTCCAGGGGTCTATGTCCAGGGGTCAAAAGAGCCAAAGAGAAAGATCAAATGAAGTGAGAGAGGCACTACAAGGTAGTCAGAAAATCCTAGGTGGGGTCCTTGGAAGTTCCAGGAAATAGCACTAATCCCAGCAGTTCTGGGATGCACACAACAGAAAAGCCCAAGCTAAGGAGTATTAAAAGTTCCTAGTATTATATAGAGAGAAGACTCTGAAAGTGCTCTGAATCTCAAAATTGCAGCTTAATATCTATAAGTAGTGATTATGCCAGATATAGAGGATAAGATATGGCAAGGACAACCACTTCAGCCTAAAGTACATCAAGAAGACAATTTGGACCTGACCACAAAGCTGCAATTAAGGAATTAAAGCTGATGATGTGAATAAATCAAAGGAAACACCAATCTACAATAAAAAATATCACAGATTAGGAAAATTCAAAAAAGAAGGAAGAAGCAACTGCAAGCAAATGTTCAAAGGAAATAACAGATTTTCTACTAGGACTACATGAAAATCTAGAAAAAATGAAGAGATAAAAAATGAAATAAAAGCTTTAGACAAAAGCACTGTTTGAATAAGTAGCTTAAAATTAAAAGTGATAATCTTACTCAAGTAGCAAAATCCTTTAAAAATAGAATAAAGAGATAAAAATCAATTATTACATATCCCAGGAATGTCACTGCCAAAACCCCAAACTCCCAACTCAAAGAAAAAATGCTGCAAATACATAGAAAGAAGCAATTAAAGTACCAAGGATCATGCAAGATGTGGCAGCTTCTACCATAAACAAGAGGAGACCATGGAAAACAATATTTCAAAAGGCAAAAGAGATAGTCTTAAGACAAAGAATAAGAAAAAATGAATCATTAGTGGAATAGGACTTTAATACTTTTTGAATAAAAAGATTTGAGTTAACTAGAACTCTGAAATACAAACATAAGAGTCAAGAGAAAATTTATTTGAGCAATTAGAATGCTATTTGTGGTCAAGTAGTTACACATTCTAAAAAAATAAGAGGAAATGAAAATCCCTTTAAAACCTTAATGTTTTCAAAGTATATTAAGAGAGTTAAATAAAAAAAAAAAAACAAGGGACCTAGAAGTGCACTGGTTCTGTCCTGAGGTTTTGAAGAGGAGAAAAATAGAGATCATAAAAAAAGAAATACACTACCATAAAACAGGAAGAATGGGGGGAACTTGATACTATTACACAATTAGAGTGCATGAGAAGAGTACAGTGGAGGAAGGAGAGGAAGGAACAGACATCAGATGAACCCCATTGTTATTTAAAATGGACAAAGGAGTAATGAATACATGCAAATTCACAGTTTGGTGCAGAAATACCTTAATATCCAGAGAAATAAGCAAGGATAAAATAGGATGATGATAAAAGAGGATGATGTTAAAATGGTAGATAATCCCACTGGAGGAATGGGGGTAGAATAGGTATAAGCAAAACAAGCTGATGCTGAAAGGGAGATGAAAAGATGGGGTAAAAGATAAACAATGAACAAAATCATAAGAATATCATGAAAATCAGGTCAACAGTTTGCTAAAGGAGACTCAAAAAAATACTAAAGAAAATAACACCTTAAAAAATAGACTAACCCAAATGGCAAAAGACGTTCAAAAAGTTAATGAGGAGAAAAATGCCTTAAAAATCAGAATTGTTCATGTGGAAAAGGAAGTCCAAAGACTCACTGAAGAAAATAATTCCTTAAATATTAGAATGGAGCAAATGCAAGCTAATGACTTCATGAGAAATCAAGAAATTATAAAACAGAAGCAAAAGAAAGAAAAAATAGAAGACAATGTGAAATATCTCACTCGAAAAATCACTGACTTGGAAAACAGATCCAGGAGAGATCATTTAAAAATTATTGGATCAACTGAAAGCCAGGATGAAAAAAACAAGTCTAGACATCCTCTTTCAAGAAATCATCGAGAAAAATGCTCAGATATTCGAGAACCAGAGGGCAAAATAGAAATGGAAAGAATCCACTGCTCATCTCCTGAAAGACATCCCAGAAGGAAAACTCCTAGGAATATTGTAGCCAAATTGCAGGTCAAGAAGAAAATACTGCAACCAACCAGAAAGAAACAATTTGAGTATTGTGGAAATACAAGGAGGATAACATAAAATCTAGCAGTTTCTACATTAAGGGACTGAAGGGCTTGGAATATGATATTTTCCAGAGGTCAGAGGAGTTAGGATTAAAACCCAGAATCACCTACCCAGAAAAACTGAGTACATTCCTTCAGGGAAAAAATGGACATTCAATGAAACAGGACTTTCAAGCATTCTTGATGAAAAGGCCAGAACTGAAGAGAAAATTTGACTTTCATATAGAAGAATCAAGAAAAGCCTGAAAAGCATGAAAAAGAGAAGCATGAAAGAGATATCAGAAGAGATTTATTAAAGTTGAACAGTTTACATTCCTACATGGAAAGATGATATTTGTAACTCATGAGACCCTTCTCAGTATTAGAGTGGTGTAATGGAAAAAGCTTCCCTGCCCATTATATGGACCTCAAATTAGGTGAAACTTCTTTTGTTAAATGCTAATAAGGCACTGGATCACAAGGAGCTCTGAAAGGTATGTATATACTCTGAGGTAAGGTTTTGCTTTGGGAGATTACTCTTCGGGAAAAAAGTTTGTGTGCCAGATGAGATTCTGGGTAGCTGCTGAGTCAGCCGGCCTCCACACACACACACACCCCTGCCCTGGCTTTAAAACCCAGATGTTGGTGCTTCCCTCTCTGGTAATTATGTAAGTATGGTACGGTCAAACAGTTGGATCTGTCTGTTGATCTGTGATATATGTACTGCTAATGATCAGACAGAAGCCCTGTTTGCTGGTCTTGATTTCTCTGCTTGTATTTTCTCTGTTGGTGAATGTAATTAAAGAAGATCACTGACCCCTTTCAAGTTGTTTTCATTTTAGAAAAGCTTATCTAAGAACTTGCACTAGCAGGCCATCCTGGATGTGTCAGGGTGCTTGCTGCTACAGGTTGTTGGAGGATATAGATATGTAGATAGATAGATAGATAGATGGATGGATGGATGGATGGATGGATGGATGGGTGGATGAAAGAAAGGAAGAAAGGAAGAAAGGAAGAAAGAAAGAAAGAAAGAAAGAAGAAAGAAAGAAAGAAAGAAAGAAAGAAAGAAAGAAAGAAAGAAAGAAAGAGAGAGAGAGAGGAGAGAGAGAGAGAGAGAGAAGAAAGAAAGAAAGAAAGAAAGAAAGAAAGAAAGAAAAGAAAGAAAGAAAGAAAGAAAGAAAGAAAGAAAGAAAGAAAGAAAGAAAGAAAGAAAGAAAGAAAGAAAGAAAGAAAGGAAGGAAGAAAGGAAGGAAGAAAGAAAGAGAAAAACATAGATACACAGAGGGCATAAGATGAATTGAATATGGAGGGATGAAATCTAAAAAATAAAATTAAGGGGTAAGAGTGGAACATATTGGGAGGAGAAAGGGAGAGACAGAATGGGGTAAATTATCTCACATAAAAGAGGCAAGAAAAAGGTTTCCCAATGGAGGGGAAGAGGGAGATGAGAAGGAATCTTACTCTCATTGGATTTGGTTTAAGGAGGAAATGACATACACACTCAATTGGACACCTTACCCTACAGGAAAGTAGGGGGAAAAGGGATAAGAAGGGGCAGACGATAGAAGGGAGGGCAGATTGGGGAAGGGGGTAGTTAGAAGCAAACACTTTAGAAAAGGGACAGGGTCAAAGGAGAAAACAGAATAATTGGGGGGATGGGTTAGGATGGAGGGAAATACAGTTAGTCTTTCACAACAGAATAATGGTGGGGTGAGTTAGGATGGAGGGAAATACAGTTAGTCTTTCACAACATGACTATTATGGAAGTGTTTGCATAACTACACATGTATAACCTTCTTAAAGAGGGTGGGTGGGAAGGGAGGGAAGAGTGGAAAGAATTTGGAACTCAATGTTTAAAAACAAAGATTAAAGGGGCGGAGTCAAGGTGGCGGAGAAGAAAGACTCACGTATGCGAGCTCCGAACCCACAGCCCATAGATTTAATGTAAGAAGAGCTCCCCACAAGTTCTGGATCACTGCAGGGTGTGCAGAAACATAGTGGAAGAGATTTCCATTCCAGAGAGCCCTGGAGAGCCATCCCCAGGGTCCGTCGCGCCCCGGAAAGCAGAGTCCACTGCAGTGCTGCCCTGGCCACGCGGCCGAGAGGAGCAGATCGGAGCAGGCTTCAGGGACGGAACCTCCGGCGGCCGGGAAGGTCCCTCTGCCCACAGACTCTACAGGTCAGTGAGAGACACGTCTGGGATGGCAGAGAGGGGAGCGGGCCGTCTCCTTGGCTCGGGCCCCCTCGGGAAGAAGCAGCGGAGGCAGAGGCAGGGGCAGGAAGTGGCACAGGCAGAGGCAGGGGCAGTGGCAGAGGCAGCAGCAGCAGCCCCCGGGACTCCCCGAGCAGGCAGGATTTTCATTACTGAAAGTCTCTGCATAAAGCCCCTGAGGGAGCTGAGCCTGGGAGACGGTCCTGCCCCCACCCCAGCACCAGAACTAAAGCTCACATTGAATAGCAGCCACGCCTGCCGCGGAAAGCCCAGTAACTGGCTGGCAAAATGCCCAGAAAAGGGAAGAAAAATAAGACTATAGAGAGCTTTTTTGAGCAGATGCAAATGATCCCGCCTTTCAGATCTGACGATGACGAGGACATATTCTTGCCATAAGGGAAAGATGTGGAGGGTGGGGCCTCTGTATCCCAGACATCCCAGGGGGATGTCGGGTGGGCTCAAACCTTGGAAGAGCTCAAAAAGGATTTTGAAAATCAAGTTAGACAGGTGGAGGAAAAACTGGGAAGAGAAATGAGAGTGATGCAAGAAAAGTATGAAAAGCAGGTCAACACCTTGCTAAAGGAGACCCAAAAAAATGCTGAAGAAAATAACACCTTGAAAAATAGGCTCACTCAATTGGCAAAAGAGGTTCAAAAAGCCAATGAGGAGAAGAATGCTTTCAAAAGCAGAATTAGCCAAATGGAAAAAGAGGTTCAAAAGCTCACTGAAGAGAATAGTTCTCTCAAAATTAGAATGGAACAGATGGAGTCTAATGACTTTACAAGAAACCAAGAAATCACCAAACAAAACCAAAAGAATGAAAAAATGGAAGAGAATGTGAAATATCTCATGGGAAAAACAACTGACCTGGAAAATAGATCCAGGAGACACAATTTAAAAATTATGGGACTACCTGAAAGTCATGATCAAAAAAAGGGCCTAGACATCATCTTCCATGAAATTATCAAGGAAAACTGCCCTGACATTCTACAACCAGAGGGCAAAATAAGTATTGAAAGAATCCATCGATCACCACCTGAAAGAGATCCAAAAAGAGAAACTCCTAGGAACATTGTGGCCAAATTCCAGAACTCCCAGGTCAAGGAGAAAATATTACAAGCAGCTAGAAAGAAACAATTCCAGTATTGTGGAAATAAAATCAGGATAACACAAGATCTAGCAGCTTCTACATTAAGGGATCAAAGGGCGTGGAATAGGATATTCCAGAAGTCAAAGGAACTAGGACTCAAACCAAGAATCACCTACCCAGCAAAACTGAGTATAATACTTCAGGGGAAAATATGGTCTTTCAATGAAACAGGACTTTCAAGGATTCTTGATGAAAAGACCAGAGCTGAAAAGAAAATTTGACTTTCCAACACAAGAATGAGAAGAAGCATGAAAAGAGTAAACAGCAAAGATGTCATAAGGGATTTACCAAAAGTGAACTCTTAAGGGACTTACCGAAAGACAATATTTGTAACTCTTAAAACTTTTCAGTATCTGGGTAGTTGGTGGGACCACACACACACACATGTACACGCATGCATGCACACACACATACACACATGCACACACATACAGAGACAGAGAGCACAGAGTGAATTGAATAGGATGGGACCATAGCTGAAAAGAAATTAAGGTAAATGGTGAGAGAGAAAGGTAGGGGGAGGAAAGAGGGTGAAATGGAATGGGGTAATTATATGTCATTTAAGAGGCAAGTAGGAGACTTTTTAGTGGAGGGAAAAAGAGGAGAGCTGAGAAAAAAAAACAAGAAGTTTACCCTCATCACATTTGACTAAAGGAAGGAATAAAATGCACACTCATTTTGGTATGAAAACCTATCTTACAGTATAGGAAAGTGGGGGAAAAGGAGATAAGCAAGGGGGGGGATGATGGAAGGGAGGGCAATGGGAGGAGGGAGCAATTTGAAGTCAACACTTGGGGAGGGACAGGATCAAAAGACAGAAGAGAAACAATGAGGGGCAGGTTAAGATGGAGGGTAATTCAGTTAGTCTTACACAACACGACTATCAGGGAAGTCATTTGCAAAACTACACAGATAGGGCCTATATTGCATTGCCTGCCTTCCCAAAGGGAATGGGTGGGGAGGGAGGGATGGGGAGAATTTGGAACTCAAAGTTTTAGGAACAACTGTTGAGTATTGTTGTTGCTACTAGGAAAGAAGACATACAGTTAATGAGGAATAGAAAGTCATCTGGCCCTACAGGACAAAAGAGAAGATGGGGACAAGAGAAGGGAGGGATGACAGAAGAGAGGGCAGATTGGAGATAGGGAAAATTAGATTGCTCGGTGTATTGTGGTGGGGGGAGGGGATAAAAGGGGAGAAAATTTGGAACCCAAAATTTTGTGAAAATGAATGTAAAAAGTTAAATAAATAAATATTTGAAGTCAAAATAAAAAAGGATAAAAAATTGTTATACATAAAACTAGGAAATAAGATATACAGGCAATGGGGTATAGAAATCTATCTTGCCCTTCAAGAAAGTGAAAGGGAAGGAGATAAGGGGGGGGGTGATAAAAGGGAGGGTAGACTGGGGGCAGGGGAATCAGAATGCATGCCATCTCAGAGTAGGGGGAGGGGAGAGATGAGGAGATAATTTGGAACTCAAAATCTTGTGGAAATGAATGTTGAAAACTAAAAAAAAACATATTTTTGAAAAAGGAAAAAAAGACTTTTTTAGATCAATGGAATAGAGCAGACATAATTTACAATAGCAAATAAACATAATAATCTTCTATCTGATAAGTGTAAAGACTTAAGATTTGGGGATAAGAATTCAATATTTGGTAAAAAAAAAAATGTTGGGAAAATTGGAAAGGAGTATGGGAGAAACTGATCAAAGATCAATATCTTCCACTATTTGCCAAGATAAGGTGAAAATGGATACATGACACCTTAATATAAAAAGATTTTCAAGAAAATTAGAAGAATTCTGAACACATTACTTATCAGACTTATGGACAGGTGAACAATTTATGAATAAACAAGAGATAGAGAGCAAAGTTTCTCTATTCAGTGGGCAGGACAGGAGAGAATGTGGAACTCAGTTTAAAAAGAATGTTAAACATACTGAATTTATTTTTCAATAAATAAAATTCTAGATGCAAATTAACTGCCAATAAAATATTGCCAAATAAACATCCTACTAGAAAAAAAAATAATGCAAGTTCCTCAAGGGCAGGGATTGTTTTTGCCTTTCTTTTTAACTCAGAGCTTAGCATAGTGCCTGGCACATAATAGGTGTTAATAAATGCTTGCTGACTGGTTGATTGATTGATTAAAGTAGTACTAAAGGAGATCTAGGTGGCAATTTTTTTTAAGTTCTTGTTACTGCACATGTTGATAAATCTGCTTTTCTTTGAAAATACTTTACAATTCATACTTTTCACAAAACTGATAACTTAAACATCAAAAGGTACTTTGGCTACCTCATAGTGTCTCAGAGAAAACATCTCATTATAAATAATAAATATTCACAATTACTTTAAAACTTTTAAAAAATTCTAATGTTAGAGCTATGTTTTTTTCTAATTATTATTCTAGTCCTGTAGCCTACAGGGATGTGGTGACAAGTTGACATTCCCCCACCTCCCATGATTCTTTAATGGACTGCTTTGTCATGTTTGTTCCCTTCCTTGATTGACAGGACTTCACTTGCTCTCATATGCCTCCGGTTAGTGCTAGTAAACTTCAGACCTGCCTGCATCATGTAGGGTCATAGTACTGTGGTCTAAATGATCTACCGCAGCACTTCTGGTGTTCCTGTGTAATCCGAATCTAAGAGCTTCTAACTCCCAGTCCATCATTCAGGGTTAGAATGGTTAGAACAAAAATTGCAGACTTCCCTGTAGCTTGAGAGAACACCTTGAGAGGACTTCCTGTCCCCCATTACTGAGTGCTGTATGCTGGTCTGTGCTACTGGACATGCTTACCTATTCTAGTACAGTCTTCTCTGACATAAACCTCTTTTCCTAAGCCAACAAACTTCTGGATGTCCTTTGGGGCAGTCCAGCAATAGATCAAGGCACTTACTATACTTTCTCTCAAGATTTCTTGATCACTACTCAGTTTGATCTGTTTTCAGAACTTTTGCTAGAGTATATAAGCTAGGTTTCTCTGGGACTTTCTATACTGGAAGCTCAAAGACTTAATTTTCAATAGCGATTAATAGATAATAAAATACCTGGTATCTTTTTATATTAAAGTCTATGACTATTCCTAGAATAGGAAGTAGCTTTTTTTCCTGCTCTTTAACCAATAGCCACTGTAATCTATTACACTGATGCTAAATAGGTAGGTAGATAGACAGACAGATGTATGAGACAGATAGACAGACAGATAGCTAAGCTGTTATAGAAAGTCAAAATGAAGAACAATTGGAACAAAACTCAAGCCAGTGCATCAGACTATATTGCTGTCACTTTCAACACATATAGAAATTGAACACAGGATGGGAAATAACTTCCTAATACAAAAATGTAAATTGGAAGACCAAGGACAATGAAGAATAACAAGACCAAAAGACTGAGACACAGTATTCTGTTTACCACCTTTAGATCATATTCCAAGATCTTAAAGAGTTTTGGGGCATCAAAGCCTTTTCCTGAGTGTTTCTTAGTTTGATTTTTGTTAACAACTAACAAGCTAATTAAGAATTATTTTGGAAAAAAAGAATTATTTTGGTTTTGTTGGCTTTACACTATGTTGAACTATACACTAGACATTTTTTACTAAACAATTAATGACAACAATTTTAAAGTCGCTACAGATGCCATGGAATAGAGTCATATTACTAATAGTCCATTTTAAACATATGAAATGACACTAGGGTTATTATACCTCAGTTTTCAAATGTTTTCTATTTTTTACTACATTTGCTCATGAAGCATCTAAAGAGAACTTACTGAGACATTCAAGGCTCTATACAAAATAAAGGTCTATTAAGTAGCACTCCACTCCACAAAATCCTACTCTCATGCCTCTGAAGGGTGCCATGGTAATTCTACCTCCTGCATTTTCTACCATAGTAGAAAGATTTTAAGTATAGTCCCAGGAAAAGACTAATCTCCTCACTAAGTACAGAGAGATGCAGCTCCAATAAATATCCTCTTAGTTATAAACTCCTTGTGACAATCCCTTTTTTAAAAAGAAAAAGAAAAATACAGAATGATGTGATCTCTATTCTGTTGTTGCGAGGGAGCAGGGCAAAAGGAGCTAAGAGTCACATGAGTTTTTGATCATCTACAAACATAAACAATTATTAATGGTCGAAGAGTGAGATCTTTGTCCAGTGACCAACAAGCGGAAAAAAATCAATTTTTAACATCTCACTGTAAGTGAAATAAGAATAACACCTAAATGGAATGGCTCACAAATCCTCTTTGGGAAAGACTATTAAGGTGCTTTTGTGGTTGGTTTCATCATGAACCCAAAGACAAAGAGTAACTTCATTGCATGAGACATTTGGTCACCTCTTACTGCAGTGCTCCTAAATATTTGGAAAATGAGTACCATGAAAATAACTGCAGCTTATACACCAACATCTCTGTTCAGGATGAAGAGATAGAAAAATTAAATCAACGTATACTCTGGTAATTGGTAACTTCACTGAAAATGTGGGAATAGTTGAGAATGGATAAAAATATGATGAAAAAGCACAGATAGAAATAAGTAATAAGGGACCAAAGACTCATAAGCCATATAGAAACTTCAGTCCTACATGAAATAAGTACTTTCTTCAGAAAAAGAATCAGTAGATGCTAGAGCTAGTGATCAAAGAGTAACATCACACACACTCATATATCCACACACATGATATTTCAAACAATGAGAAATTACCCATTATTGGTGTGGGAGTCATTTCTGAATTAGTTATATAAAGACAGATCACCACCTTATTAGAACAATGACCAAAATTTCAGTAAAAAACACCTAGGAAAAAAATAAGACAAAAATACAGTATATAATGAACACAATGTCATCCTTACCTATTTAAACAAGTATCTGTGATTCTTAAAGTGATATGGTTGGAAGAACACAGAATACATGAAGTTCATGTGAAAGTTTAAATGATGCCAATCAATTATCAAGAGGAGACCAAAAGAACCTAAAATGCACCTTAGTCAGCAAAGACTTGATGCATGTGCCAAACAAATAAATATGATAACAAAGATGAAATCCATTTAGAATATAAACTCATTTGTGTGTGTTCATCCTTCATTGCTGAAGAAGATCAAGCCATCAGAGAAATGATGGCATGACTTGCACTTGACTTTGTTTTGAGTGAGGGGGGCTGTGCAGGTCACCAGCCTCACTTCTCCTCCAGAGCCATCTGAATCCAATGACCAGATGTTCATCAGGATGACTAGAGATGACTCAGGATGAGGAAGCTGGGGTGAAGTGACTTGCCCCAGGTCACACAGCTAGTGAGTGTCAAGTAGCTGAGGTGAGATTTGAACTCAGGTCCTCCTGACTCCTGCTGGTGTTCTATCCACTACACTACCTCGCTGCCCCACTCATTTGTAAAATCTTAAAGAGAAGAATAATAGAAGATTAAAACTACTATCTTCTCAGTTCAAAGAAATCTTGGCAATAATCTAAGAGTAAAGTTCTCTTACATGCATTAGGGATGAAAACGGGAAGAAGACAAACAGAATAAAAATGGGAAAAACTTAAAAAGATCTTTATAAAGGACAACAGAGGAAGTAGAGAAGGCACCAAAGAGAAGAAACACAAAACAGGTGGATTAGACCAAGTACGCAAAGAGACGACACATGGTGGAGGCAACATAAATGGGACAATGTTGAAGGTTGATTCACAAGGGTTTTAAAGGTGGACAGGATAACAAAGACATGGGAAGAAAATACCAAAACTTATTAATACTAAAAAAGTATCACTAACTGCTGACTTATATGCTATTTGTGTCTATATAATTTTTACAAGAATCATCAACGCAAACAACATACGCATCCTTGATAAGGTCATTCATCCAGAAAAGAGACCACACTTTTACCATCACTCAATTGATTCAAAGATGGAGAAAATATAAGATCCATTTGTGTTTATTATTTGTTACTAATAATTTTTTTTAACTTGGTACAACAAAGCAAGTTATCTCCCACTCATCACCAAATTTTTTCAAGATTCCCTGAAAAAAACAGAGATGATCTTATTGGCCATTGCTCTAATCATAAATATCATATTTATGATCACCATGGGTTTTTACCACTGCTTTAGAGGAAATCAAATATAGCATCCCAGATGAATGATGATTCCCTATGCAAGGTAAAGTCTTCCATACACTTCAGTTTGTGGATGACGTATGCTGACTGAGGAGGTAGCTGACTGGCTCAGTGGATAGGGTATTGAGTCTAGAGTAAGGAAGAAATAGGTTCAAATCTGCCTTCAGATACAAGTCACTTAACCTCTATTTGGTTTAATCCACTGGAGAAGGAAATGGCAAATCCCTCCAGTGTCCTTGCAAAGAAAACCCCACAGACGTTACAGTCCATAAGGTCTGAACCACAACATTGGCAACAACAAAGGCTGGCAGAAAGAAGCCTTTTGGAGAATATCCATTAGCTGCCCAGAGTCAGCTCAGGGGTGAATCAGGAATACTCACATTCAATTCAAACACTTATTAGCTGGGCAAGTCACTTAATTTCTTTGTGTTTCAGTTTCCTAAACTATAAAATGGGGATAATAACAACACATACCTTACAGATATCAAATATTTGCAAAGTATTCGGCACAGTGCCTGACAAAAGAGTACTTGGAAATTCCTTCTTTCTCTCCTTCCTTCCTTCATTTCCTTTTTCCCCTTCTTCCTTACCTCCTTTCTTTTCTTCCCTCTTTCCCTCTCTACCTCCTTCCTTCTTTCTGAAAAAACAAATGGATGAAGAATAATTCCTGTTCAATTTAAGATATGCAGTTAGATGCATATTTTCTAAAGCTTGTCCATCAGTATGTGTGTTTAAGCTTACATACATACATTACGTACATATGTGTGTGTATCTTGGATAGATAGTGCTAATGGACAATAAATTGGGCACAAAATTAAATGAAAAGAGGAAAAGTCGCCTGAACTACCCTCTGAAAATTGTAAAGCTACTTTAATGGCTTTTCCTGGAAGCAAAAAGGTCCTTTTTAAATATTACTACTCTACTGCCATGGTTGTCATCGAATATGAAAGTTTCCAAAAAGTTAAAAAAATGAGTTATCACTGAGAAGGGAACAAGAGGGGAACAGGGCAAGTGTGAACACAGTGCAACAAACAACAACGAAGCAGTTAATTTACAAGCATTTATTAAGCACCTATTATATGCCAAGCACTTTGCTAGACCCTGAGCATCTGGTGTACTCCAGGCACATAGGACAACTTATGGCAGATAGTCATGGAAATAGGAAATGGAGTGGCCTCTGTGAGGAATAAGAAAAAGACTAGTTTAAATGGATTTCAGAATGTGTAAAGGGAAATTATATATATTTAGGCAGCAAAGGTATATTGGAATCTGTTAGCAAAGGGTTTTAAATTCCCTCTTTTAGAGGGATTTTAAATTTTTAAAAATTTATAATGGCTTATAATAGTTTCCTGTCACTACTCACCCACTTGCTAGCATATGTCACATCTTATTGTTGTCTATAGCAGCCTCAGAGAGGTTGAAAGGAAAGAACATTGGGAAGAGAAATTAAGAGACATGGGTTCATATCTGTTTTCACACTAATTAAAACTGTGACCTTCAGCAACTCAATTAACTTCTCTAAGCTTCATTAAAATACTTAAAATATCCACCTCAAAACTTATGAGAACCAAATGATGTTTGTAAGACTTTTTAAACTACATAAAATATTATGTAAATGTTATTTTTTCTTTTTACAAAATTTGTTGCAAATAATTTTGCATAATATGCTTGTTAAATGCTGTGTGCTTAGAAACCAGATAACCAAATTGTTAATGCTGTATGTGAAATTCAATTTTAAAAATTAAAATATTGAATATTCAATTTAATTTAAATGCCCAAAAATGGATTAAATAGTAAAATAAGTAGGCTGTGAATGATACCCTGAGGAGATCTCTCTGAGTAAAGTACATATACTTTTTGTGATAACTATTTTATTAGCAGTTCATTGCCTGGTTTTTGGCAGTACCAGATGGCTAAGGTTCCTGAGATAGCTGAGGTTCAAATAACTGAAGTTTGAATGTCTAATACTCATTAAATATAGCCACGTCTTTGAATTTTTAAACCTCCTGCACCCTTGGCTCTACCATACAGAAGTAAAATATTTTTCATTTTAAACAAAGTGAAACTTAATCTTTTCTATTTAAAACCAAATAGGCATGTGTCTAGTCAATATTAAAAGCACTCTATTCCCAACAGCAAACAGAAGTGAAAGGGAATAAACAGACATCTTAAAATATAACCATTGAAATGAAAGTAAGTGCAAGAGTAATGTTTGCACTTACTACTGATCTGAAGACCGATTTAGCATAGAGCTAACTTAACAAAGTTTTGTTTATTTGAATTCACCATATGTAGACAAAAAGCAAGAGTATTCGACATTATTTATAAGAAAATTAAGTATTAAAAAAAAAGAAAGATATGGTAACACTGAAATAGCCAAGTTAAAACAGTACTTGGGCAAAATATTCAAGTCACTCTAACAAACATTCATCAAAAATCTAATTTTAATAAATCACATATATTTTTGTTTTACCCTTGATTTTCAGAAAATAACAGATTAAAAATGTTTTATTGTTTTCTCTAATTTTATCCTGTTCATTAGCATATGATATTTAAAAATATATGTCCAATGTGTATTTGGATAAAATACTTTAATGAGACTGTCCAAAATTCAATAAACTTCAATTTCTTGTAACTTCAGGAACTAGTCCCTAACGCAGAATAGAAGAAAGTGATTCTGCAGTGCTGCTGCCACAGCTTAGGCACTAAACAAGAAGTCCAGCTCCTCTCTCCAAATGGTCCAATGCAACATGAAAAAAAATCAAGGAGCATCAACTTTTTTTTATTAGAACTCAGGAAACCCTTTTCCAAATTCAAAAAAAGAACTTTAAATTCTAGGGTCAAACTTCAGAAACTTTTTAATTTGAAAATCCAAACACCAAAAATGAGAACCTGGCAATGGCATAAACATCTATGTAAACAAGCATAAGGACAAAAATTAACACTGATCTCAATTCTGTCCTCATGCCACAACATTCAATTCCATCCAGAGCTGTATCAAGTACACAAGATGTTCCAAGGTCAGAGAACAAAGCGGGGCTTCCTCTCCCAGGCACGCGATTGCTGATTGGTAAACGAATGGCATCAGCCTTCACTGGATAAGAATAACCTTCAAACACTGCATGCATTAAAGACAAAAGGCTAAAGGAAAGTCAAGCAGAACAAAGCAATTACCAGGGAGGAATTCTGCCAGCAGAGAGTTTTCCCTTCTGCCCTTCACACAACAATCTATTTGCAACTGACACTGGATTCTTGATTCCTGAAAAGAAAATCAGCAGAAAATGGAGATGGAAAAGTTGTTTAAAGTTTTCCCATTAAAATCTATGGTATCTGATGGAACAGTGTTAGAAACCTTAAAAAAGTTTTTTTTTTTTAAATTTTACTATCACAATAATAATATTCAATATTTAATAAAATTCAAATAAACATTGAGCACCTACTATGTGGAAAGAACAGTCAAAATATGAATAGGCATAATAATAAATTTTTTTATTTGCTGTTGAGAAAACTATTGAATTTAAAACACTACAAATGGTACTGAAATTCTTTTACTTATTTTTTTTTCTTTGCTTTATCTCCCACTATTCAACTTATCCAAGGAGATAAAAATAAAATAAAAAGTCAGAGAACTTTGATTTCCCTATCAAATGGTTTCACGATAGAAGAGAATAAAAAGAAGAATTTTATGATTGGCAATTTCTCCCTGAAAACAAAAACCTTCTAAGCATATAAGTAGAATTTTTACGATAAATCTGCTTAGAAGATGCATATAACTACAGATGATATCAGGTTTACTCTGCAGGTGAAAATAGATCCACACAGAAATACACTTTAGTACAAATGTACCACCACAGTAGGTTTAAAATCATATCCACAAAATAACAATGAAAATGATAAGTCCTTTCCAAATATTTTTTCAAATCATATGCAACAGTGCTCACCAAAATGGAGTCTTTTATGGCTCATGTACTAATCTCAGGGTGTTCCCAGAGGACAAAAAGGTAGGGAACAGCTACAAATGGAATCAACAATCTAAGTGGAAAATAATAGTAGGATAGCAGGCTTATGTGAGGGAGGTGCTAAATGAAACCTGAAAATATTAATACAAAGCAATACCGTGTAAAGTATATTAAAAATCAAAATAAGCCTTTAACTCTTTCACAACCCAAAAGTCAGATATTAAGTTAAATCTTAAAATATTTCTCAACAAACCACCCGGCTAATGAAAAATACTCACATACTCATATTACTACAGTCCATGTCCAAGTCTCTATAATATTTATTTTAACAATATTTGTTAACAACTAATCTGGAATTTTGAAGAAAGCATTCTGACAAGAATTAAGTCATAAATTACTTGACCATTTTCATGTAAAATTTTATACTTAATATTTTATGCTATAAATATAATAAGCTAAGGAAAACTATTTTTAGAAATACACCAATAACTGAGGAAAGAATGGACTATCTTTAAAGAACAGGATTATTCTATTGCTTTAAATTTAAGTTTTTCAAGAATTAAGTACTAAGTTATGGCATTTAATTAGTATTCTCATCACAAGATAATCATTTTTACACTAGCATTAACGTACCACTCAGTGCTCCAACTGCTCCGAAATTTAAGGACTTTCCATCCATGATGCTGGCATCACATTCTATCTCACCCAAAAGGTTTAAATTGGAGCCCATTCCTGCATTTGTAAAAGGGGAATCCTAAAAATATAGAAAAAAATGTATACACACATACCAATTACAAAGTACAACATACCAAGTGGAATAGCACAATGGAAAGAACACTTGATAGAGTTAGGAGGCCTGGATTCTAGTTCTGATACTGTCACTAATGAACCATATGACTGAGCAGCTCAACCTCTCCAGACCTAAGTTTCGTTGGCTGTAAAATGTGGGACTGGCCCAGATGCCTAAGATTCTCTTTGATCTCTACAACACACTGATTTCTACATAAGGTTAATAATGACATTTAAAGAATGAAACAAAATGAAATACACTCTGTAGGTAAAGAAAGTCAATGGCCATAGAAATCTTGAGGCAATGTCCAAAGGAGAATTCAAAATAAGCAGGCATTCCCACCCATTTCTTGGATTTGAGGAGATTAAATATATAATATATTAAATATGAAACTACTCTCCAGCCAGTGAAAAAGTGGGTAAAGATTTACCATTTTAATCCTCACCATGAAGTAAATGGCAAAGTAAGAATGTTCTGGAAGATATCACCAATTCCCAAGGATCAGTTAATTCTTACAATGATCTGGCCGTTTACCTGGTCTAATGAATGTGATCCAGTACAGAAATATACTAGAGACTAGGACATAGACTTGGTTCACTTCAATTTTGGAGGCATTATTATATAATGGTTGTGCTACGAAATTGGTCTAGAAATTTGCTTCTAGGTTGAACTGAAAACCAGTTCCATCTAGGATTCTGGATTTAGTAAAATATAAGCTCCTTGAGGACAAGTTTCTCATTTCTATATTGCATCCCAGTGTCTGGCACATTTTAAGCACTTAACAAAAATTGTTGATAGATCTGCCCCCAAGAAAATCAAAGAAAGGACAGTATCGGTCACTAATAAATAAACAAAAATATATTAAGCTTGCTATGTGCCAGGCACAATGTGCTAACCAGTGGGGAAAGAAATACAAAAGTCAAGCAGTCTCTGCTCCTAAAGAACTTATATTCTAATTGGATGCAACAAGAATATACACAAAATGAAAAAACGGTGGTTTGGAGAGCGTTTTCGTAGGTCTTCGCAGGTTTAGAGAAGGTATTGGATTAAGAGTCACTAAGGCCTGGGTTCCACACTGGGAGAGTCATAACCCCTCAGTTTTCTCATTGTAAAATGGGAGTAATAATACTTGACTACCTATCTACCTCAGAGAACTGGGAAAATATTCTATGACCCGTGAGATACTAAGAAAATACAAATGTATTATTATTCTTCACTATGTTGATGGATTTGTGGTCTCACATGAATGGACTGTCCTACCAACAGGGCAGGTCACAACCCAAGCACCTATATCTACCTCAGAATTTCTTCACCTTCCTTGCACAGCATGAATGCAGTAAAGCTGAACTCAAGACCATTACAGAACTGGAACCACATACCAGAGAGAAGAAAATGCATCTGTAGAAAATAATTTGCCCAATAGTTTTTTCATGAGTAGTAGTGGTTTACAAACCTCACAGAGGATCACAGAATACCCTTGAAAAAGACCACCAATGTGTGTTTTAAAGAACTAGAAACTATAGTTCTATTCTGTGAATTGAAATGATATCAAAATTACATTTTTAGAAATAATCATTCGTGGGGCAGAGTAGAAAGACGCACATACTCTAGCACTTCCCCCACAGCCCATAAAACACCTGTAAATAAAGACTCTCAACAAATTCTAGAGCAGCAGAAGCCACAGAACAACAGAATGGAAGAGATTTTCAGCCCAGGATGATCTGGAAGGCCGAGGGGAAAGGTCTCTCGCACTGGACACAGAGCGCAGCCTGGCCTTGGCCATGTGGCCCCAGGAGAAGCAGGGCCAGAGCATACCTTGGGGGCAGAATCCCTAGCAGCAATAGCAGAGTTTCACAGATCCCTAAACCCACAAATGCCAAATAAAGCTTCAAAGGTCAGTGAGAGGGCTTTTTCAACTCAGTGACAAGGGAGTAGGGTCCTCCCCTAGCCCAGGCCCCTGGGTCCAGTAGTAGCCTCCTCTGCAGCAGGGCAGCAGCAGTAGGGCAGTGTTGCAGCCTTGCCCCTGCCTAAAGCCCCTACAGGAATTGAGCAGCTGATCTGAATCGCATTTTGGGGTAGGAGTAGGGGAGAGATGGGGAGAAAATTTGCAACTCAAAATTTCGTAGAAATGAATGTTGAAAACTTAAAATAAATAAATAAAGATTTTAAAAAAGAAATAAGTATAAATATTAATCAAAGATTGCATATTCTTCAATGTAGACCTCAAATATTTTACCCTGAAATAGCACTATATCTTTATAACAGACACATATAAACATAAACATTCAATCAAAAGTATCTATTAAGCACCCAATATGTATGCACCATCATGGGAAAACATAAAGGCAGGTCTCTGACCAATGCAGGCTGACACTCTAAGTGGATAGGTAAAATATTTATTTGTGTGTGTGTGTGTATACATACATACATATATATATATATGTATATATATGTATGTACATATATATACATATATATGTTAAAAAAAAAAAAACCTAAACAACCATAAAAAACATTTAATAAAATGACTATAAGAGAAAAATAATTCCTAGAATCACATTTTGTAATCTTATCTCACATAAAATATTATCCAAAAATGTAGACAATAGCAATGTAGGAATTTAGAGAAAAGATAAAACACTAGACTCTCGAGCAAAACAGAAAGGCTTTAGTGTTGGAAATAGTCATGAAAAACAGATCCATAAGCAGAGTAGAAAAAAGAAGATAATTTAACGGAGAAGGAAAAACACAAGCAAAAAACACTGCTGGGAAAGTACAGTTTATGTCCCAGGGGAAAACAGATCAAAGTGAATAAATCAGAGAGAAGAAAAAGATAAAACTATGAAAGTTAGCTGGGAGGAAATTATTAAAAACCAGTAATACTGAATTAAGGACTATGGACTTAATTTGGTAGAGGAGAGACATTACAACTTTTTTCAGCAATTCTATTCAACAAACAGGTATTAAACATCTCCTACATACATGGCACTGTTCTAAAAATACAAAGATAACAATATAAACATCTCTGAACCAAGTTAGCAACCATAATCTCAGGCAGAGCAAACAGATCTAAATAAAACAGATAATCAGGAAAACTGAATTTTGCTAAAAGGTATCATAGGCAATGGAGCAATATCAAAAAACTTTATAGCAAATTTCTCTGACAAAGGCCTCATTTTAAAATATATACTGGGTATAGAACTGGGTCAAATTTATAAAAAATGAGAGCCATTCTGCAATTGATAAATGGCCAAAGGATATCAACAGGTAGTTTACAGAAGAAAAAAATCAAAACTATTTATAGTCATATGAAAAAATGCTGTAAATCACTCTTGTTTAGAGAACCACAAATTAAAACAGCTCCAAGGTACTACAGCACACCCATCAAAAGGGGATAAAGGAATGCAGGTATGCTAATGAACTGCTGGTGGAACACTAAACAGGTCCAACCATTCTGGAGAACAATGTGAAACTATAGCCAGAGTTATTGAACTGTGCGTATCCTTTGACACACTAACACCACTACTAGATCTGTAGTCTGAAAGAGATCAAAGAGAAGAATCTATATGCACAAAGATATTTATAGCAGCTCTTTGTGTGGTAGAAAAGAACTGGAAATTAAAGTGTTATTCACCAATAGTGAAATGACTGAATAAGTAGATTATGATGGAAATAGTATTTTGCTAGAAGAAATGACAAGGAGGTGGTTTCAGAAAAACATGGCAAGAACCATATGAACTGATACAAAGTCAAGTGAGAAAACCAGATCCCTGTGTCCAATAACAGTAATGTAATGGTGATCAACTGAAAACCTTGGCTACTCTGATAAATACGGTGATCCAGAACAATTTCCAAGGGCTGATGACGAAACAATGCTATCCACCTCCACAGAGAGAAGGGATGAACTGAAGTATAATTTTCTCACTTCCTTTATTTTTCTGGGGGTTTTTTTAGAAATATGGATAATATGAAAATGTTTTGTGTAATTTCATGTTGGCGGGAGCGGAGTAGGAGTAAGTCAGAGATTGTGGAACTCAAAATTTAAAAAGAAAATGTTAAAAAGAAACAAATGATAAATTTTAAATTTAAAAAAATCCCTACCTCCAAAAGCAGAGACTAACAGGATGAAAAGGATTTAGGAATATTAATCAATGAAATATTAATCAATGTGTACAGAATAGGTTAGAAGGAGGATGTAAAGAAATAAGATAAGAAGATATGGACGTAATTGAGAAATAAAGGGATCAAAACTGTCATAGACAGCACTTTTTGAGGAGCAAAGAAGTGAAAACCAAAGAGCTGCCCATTCAATGGGGACCGGTTAAACAAAAAGTGGCATATTAATATAATGGAACAATATCGTACCCTACTAAGAAGACAAAAGGTATGGATTCAGAGAAATACGGGAAGACCTGCATGAACTGATGTAAACATATCAGGACAATTAATACAATGACTATAACTTTCTAAAGAAAACTTTTGAAAGAATTAAGAACTCTGATCAATGACCAAGCTTGACCCCAAAGAACCAATGAAATACATTCCCCATTTTATGAACAAGACATGTTGGAGACACAGCTTTTCAGAAATGGACAGTGTGTGGATTTTTGTGTGCGTGTTATCTATTACCAGAAAAGGATTTTGTTTTGATTTGGAGATAATTAAAAGGAAAAAAAAGGAATAGAGGTAGTGATGTGTCCAAAGTTTTAGAAGTATTAAATAGGGTTTCTTTTTGAAATGAACAGAAGAGAAAAGAAAGAAGTTCAGGGAGAGCAGAACAGCTTTGGAAGTAATATACTGAGTGCATTACATATATATTTTTAAATATATATTTAAATATATATTTGTAAATATAAGAAATTGATGGTTTCATGTACAGCACTCTACTTCTGCTCTTTGAATATGGAAATATTTGTTTTTGTCCTTGTTTGATAAGCTCAAAATAAAAAAACTAATTAAAAAACTGGAGTACACTAGTAGCAATAAGTACTGAAAACAGGGATAGGGGAAATATTCTAAAGGAAAAATGCAAAAGGACCTAGTAATTGAACTTAATGAGGGAAATGGAGAAATCAAAAAAAATCCCAAGTTTTTAGCCTAAGTACCTGAGCAATTAAAGGTATCAATATACATTCTAAAATAAAAATTTCCAGTTAAGCAATCCTAAACTTTTGGTTTGCTAATAGCACATAGCATGCTTTTATGAATGATGTGTACCTCAGTGGAAACACTATAAAATAAAACAATATTTGATCATAACTGAACAAAAGAAACAGAGAATTCCTTTAATAATATTTAGTTTCTTCATGATATTACAACTCCCCATGATTACCTAAGGGTAAAAAGACAACCCTTAGTGAAAGTTAACAGAATTCATTCAAGTTTTCAAAGAATAAGGTTTTAGAACGTGAGATTCCTTGTCAGAAGGAATGGTTTAGAGGTAAGAGCAAAGAACTTGAGAATTTTGCCTTCAAAGAAAAATTCAAGGCCCACATTTCACTTACTAGCTGCCTGGTCACCAGCAAGTTACTAACCTCTCCATGGTTGTCTCTTCATCTGCCAAATGGGGATAACATCTGGGGTAGTTATGTCACAGGGTTATTGGGCGAATCAGATGAATTAATGTACATAAAGTATTTTAAAACAGAAAAGCATCATGTCAGTCATTATTTGAGAAGTAAATTATAAAAATGAGACAGCAAGGACAAGAGAGTAACAATCTGCCACATTCCAAAAAAATTTTCTACTAATCTATGCATAACGAACCAAGGTACATATCTCACTATTAACCATAACCTGTCCTAAACTATGTAATGTTCCTTGCTATAAGTGTAAAATAATAACTATTTTCAAACCTATAGGCTATTGTATTTCTAGGAATTTATTATATGCCTTCTGCCAACATCACTTACAGATGTAAACAAACTGGCTTTCAGTAAGGAATACAAACTAGAAAGGCGCATTGTAAAGTTGTCCTTAAATAAAATTACTTATGTTTGCTCATTTTCCAGTAAGATTTTGAGAAGAAATTATTATGTTTACATTTATACCATATCATTCAAGTGCAAAGTAGCCAAATATTAACCAAATCTAACACATTTCTAATAAAACTGTTTATTAAAAATTAAATATAGTAAGAAAGAAACAATCATTTTAATTGGCAAGTAGAATTCTGGATTGGAGTCAGGAAATCTCCAAACCCTGCTGCTGATATTTAATAGCTGTTTCCACAATAGATCACATAATCTCTCTAAGCTTCAATTATTTCCCATTTATAAAGTGGAGATAACAATAACACTTATAATACCTATATCACATAGCTGCTATAAGGCTCAAATTCAATAAAATATATAAAGCACACTGAAATCTTTAAAGCTTGAGATGATACCTAAGACGATTAATAATGATCATTTAGAGTAACTCCTACCAAAAGTTTTCTTCTAAAAGTGGTGTTAAAGACAAAACAAAAAACTTCTCTAGAGAGCCTATTTCAGTAAATACTTTCTAAACAAAGGTAAAATAGGTTAGCTACTCTCAATCTCTATATTAGCTTTTTCACTAGACTATTTGATAATGCCTGTATACTTTTCACACCATGAATAAGGTCTAATCTAACATAAATGCAACTAGGATTTCTCTTTAAATTTTACGATAAATTCCAGTAGAGATGAGACATCATATCAAGCTGCCCTACTAGACAGAAAAAAAATATATCACTTTTAAAATTTTCAGCTTTATTTCTTAAAATGAAACTTTTAGACAACTAAAACTGGAGGGTTTTTAATTTGAAATTTTCACATTGGTCTAGGTTAGGAAGGACATCATTGAACAATTATCACTAACTATACAATTAGATAATTTAAATAACAGCAGGAACTAACCAGAAAAGTCATTTAGTTGGTCAGATGTCATTTACTCCCTCTTCTTTTGACAAGAATCCTGCAGTGGATTGTTAGACACTCTTGGAATCAATTAGGATGCAAAAATTAATTCAGAAGGGCCACTATGACCCAAAATGCCAAAGGTCTCATAAATAATTTTTCCTTTATCTGTGTCCAAGCCATGTACTCACACTACCACAATGTCCAAGATGTCAGGAGAAGTTTTTGGTATGTCAGGGTGGAATGCACAACTGAAGAAAGAAACTACATCCACTAAAAAACCTCACAGAATTACGGTTGGCACAGGTTACTCGTAACTAGTTGGCCTTTTTCAGGATATCAGCACTCACAATTCCAAGGTTAGAATTATGAGAAAACACTGGAAAGGCTACTCCCTTGCCTTAAAAGGCAATAATAGAGTGTTAAGCTTTGAGTCAAGAAGAACTGAGGGGGAATCCAATTTCAAACACTTCCTACCTATGTAAGTATATACAAGTTATTTAACTCCTCTGAGCCTCAGCCTCCTCAGGATAATTATTATCTATAGTATCTACCTTACAAGATTGTTTGGAGGACCAAATGGCATGTATGTAAAATATTGTGGAACCTTTAAAGCACTATGTAAATGTCAGTTATTATTATCATGGCCTTTAGACTATAAACTTGCTCTGAACAACTGAAAATCAGCCCTATGTTTGATGGCTTCCAGAGATATATTCTCCCTTCATAGCACTACTGTAAGGTTTAAAAATTTATTGCTCTCTTTAAGGAAAGTGGGTTGCCAATTTCATTTACCATATTAACCTAAATCTTTCACGGTAAAAGTCAAACTTCCCTAGTCTTATTCTGTCCTTACAAGAAATGAACAACAGCTAACTTGAGGCACTAAAAATTAACAACAAACATGACTGAACAAAACCACGGCTCTCCTCCTCTGCGCTCTGGCTAAGCCTGTCTTTTCTCCCAGGTTTTTCACTTTACCTTGTCCCTTATGTCTGTGGTTGCCCTGTTAACTCTATGTGAGTTTTCCATATCCCCTAGAACTAAGCCAATACAACTTACAATCGCTGAGGATTCATCATACTTTTCCTATCTGGCCAAATAACATTCATCTCAAAAGGTTTGCTGAGAGGCCCAGATGAACAAACCATTTGATTAAAATAAGCTCAATCTTCACAGTAAAGCAAACAAAAGGTGCACAACGCATTGAATCAAGTGCAGGAAAATAATCAAGACATCAAGGTTCAAATTCCATACCTCATGCACTGATATTTCTGTGATTCCAGATAAATCACTTTAACCTTCATAGACTTAGTCTTCTCAGCATTAAATGTTGATGCACAGCCTATTTCACAGTTCTGTTGTAAGCAAATTGTTTTGAGCACACGCAACAAAGTGTTACATAAAGGTGTGGATTTATGATTATGAACCAGTTGTTAAGAGGTTCCTGAGTATATTGCGAAAGAAATTCCAAAATGGATTAATACTACAATATTATATGTCCTTTAAAGGCACTTTTAAAGAAATGTGATACCAGCTCCCTCAATATTTCACTTAATGGAACTCTTAATTTCATCAGTAAAGGTATTTTCAGCAATGCTGATTGTCTTAAGAATTATTGTTGCTGGGGGGAGGAGCCAAGATGGCAGAGTAGAAAGACTCACGTATAATAGGTCCGAACCCACAGCCAATAAATTTCCTGTAAAAAGAACTCCCCACAAATTCAGGAGCAGTGGAAGCCACGCAGCAACGCAGTGGAGAAGATTTCCGTTCCAGAGAGCCCTGAAAAACCGACCCCAAAGGTCCATCACGCACCAGACAGCAGAGCCCAGCCCTGCCCTGCCCTGGCCGTGCAGCCCCAAGAGGAACAGATCCAAGCAGGCTTCAGGGACGGAATCTCTGGTGGCTGCGGAGGTCCCTCCACCCACAGGCGCTACAGATCAGTGAGAGAGACTTCTGCACTGGCTGAGAGGGGAGCAGGGTGTCTCCGTGGCTTGGGCCCCCTGGGCAGGCAGCGGCAGAGGCAGCAGCAGAGGCAGCAGTGGCCAGGAGCTCCCGGAGCAGACAGGAGCTGCGCTCCATTACTGAAGATCTACGCATAAAGCCCCTGAGGGAACTGAGCCTGGGAGGTGGCCCTGCCCCCACCTTAGCACCAGAACTTAAGTTCACATTGCATAGCAGCCCCACCTGCCGCTGAAAGCCCTGAGGCTGGGGAGCAGCACTTGAATCTCAGACCCCAAGCACTAGCTGGGCAGATCTAGGCGGAGGTGGAGAGGAATCTCAGAAGTCAAGTAACTGGCTGGAAAAAGGCCCAGAAAAGGGAAGAAAAATAAGACCATAGAAGGCTACTTTCTTGGTGAACAGATGTTTCCTCCTTTCATTTCTGATGAGGAAGAACAATGCTTACCATCAGGGAAAGACATAGAAGTCAAGGCCTCTGTACCCCAAACCGCCGAAATAAATATCCAATGGGCTCAGGCCATAGAAGAGCTCAGAAAGGATTTTGGAAATCAAGTTAGACAGGTGGAGGAAAAACTGGGAAGAGAAATGAGAGAGATGCAAGAAAAGCAAGAAAAATGGGTCAATATCTTTCTAAAGGAGACCCAAAAAAATGCTGAAGAAAATAACACCTTGAAAAATAGGCTCACTCAATTGGCAAAAGAGGTTCAAAAAGCCAATGAGGAGAAGAATGCTTTCAAAAGCAGAATTAGCCAAATAGAAAAAGAGGTTCAAAAGCTCACTGAAGAAAATAGTTCTCTCAAAATTAGAATGGAACAGATGGAGGCTAATGACTTCATGAGAAACCAAGAAATCACAAAACAAAACCAAAAGAATGAAAAAATGGAAGACAATGTGAAATATCTCATGGGAAAAACAACTGACCTGGAAAATAGATCCAGAAGAGACAATTTAAAAATTATGGGACTACCTGAAAGCCATAATCAAAAAAAGAGCCTAGACATCATCTTTCATGAAATTATCAAGGAAAACTGCCCTGAGATTCTAGAACCAGAGGGAAAAATAAGTATTCAAGGAATCCATCGATCACCACCTGAAAGAGATCCAAAAAGAGAAACTCCTAGGAACACTGTGGCCAAATTCCAGAGTTCCCAGGTCAAGGAGAAAATATTGCAAGCAGCTAGAAAGAAACAATTCCAGTATTGTGGAAATACAATCAGGATAACTCAAGATCTAGCAGCTTCTACATTAAGGGATCAAAGGGTGTAGAATAGGATATTCCAGAAGTCAAAGGAACTAGGACTCCAACCAAGAATCACCTACCCAGCAAAACTGAGTATAATATTTCAGGGGAAAATATGGTCTTTCAATGAAACAGAGGACTTTCAAGCATTCTTGATGAAAAGACCAGAGCTGAAAAGAAAATTTGACTTTCAAACACAAGAATGAGAACAAGCATGAAAAAGTAAACAGTAAACAGTAAAGAGATGTCATAAGGGACTTACCAAAGGTGAACTGTTTACATTCCTACATGGAAAGACAGTATTTGTAACTCCTGAAACTTTTCAGTATCTGGGTAGTTGGTGGGACCACACACACACATACATACACACACATGCGCACACGCACACACACATGTACACGTGTGCACATACATACAGAGACAGAAAGCACAGAGTGAATTGAATAGGATGGGACCATATTTTAAAAGAAATTAAGGTAAATGGTGAGAGAGAAATGTAGTGGGAGGAGAGAGGGTGAAATGGAATGGGGTAAATTATCTCTCATTCAAGAGGCAAGCAGGAGACTTTATAGTGGAGGGAGAAAGAGGAGAGCTGAGAAAAAAACATGAAGTTTACCCTCATCACATTCATCTAAAGGAAGGAATAACATGCACACTCATTTTGGTATGAAAACCTATCTTACAATACAGGAAAGTGGGGGAGGAGATAAGCAGGGTGGGGGGATGATGGAAGGGAGGGCAATGGGAGGAGGGAGCAATTTGAAATCAACACTCAGGGAGGGACAGGATCAAAAGACAGAATGGAAACAATGGGGGGCAGGATAGGATGGAGGGAAATACAGTTAGTCTTACACAACATGACTATTATCGAAGTAATTTGCAAAACTACACAGATAGGGCCTATATTGAATTGCCTGCCTTCCCAAAGGGAATGGGTGGGGAGGGAGGGATGGGGAGAATTTGGAACTCAAAAGTTTTAGGAACAACTGTTGAGTATTGTTCTTGCTACTAGGAAATAAGAAATACAGTTAATGGGGAATAGAAAGTCATCTGGCCGTACGGGACAAAAGAGAAGATGGGGACAAGAGAAGGGAGGGATGATAGAAAAAAGGGTAGATTGGTGATAGGGGAAATTAGAATGCTCGCGGTATTAGGGTGGGGTGAGGGGATAAATGGGGAGAAAATTTGGAACGCAAAATTTTGTGAAAATGAATATAAAAAGTTAAATAAATAAATTTTAAAAAAAAAGAATTCTCGTTGCTAAGGGTGGAGCCAAGATGGCAGACTAAAGGCAGGGACCTGCTTGAGCTCTTCCCCTAAACCGCTACAAATACCTGTAAAAATGATTCTAAATAAACTCTGGTGCTGCAGAGTCCACAAAGTCATGGAGTGCGGCAAATCTCCAGCCCAGGATAGCCTGGAAGGTCAATAGGAAGCATCTGCTACACTGGGTTGATAATGGAATGCATTCTGTGTGGACCACATCGACACAGAACAGACTAGAGCAGGCCTCAGGGGACTGAATCACTGGCAACTGTGGTGATTTTCAGACTTCTCAACCCACAAATACCAAAGACAGTATAGAATGTCTCTGTTGGCGCTGAGTGGGGCAGGGATGTGGTCCTGCTGGGGTCTGGCCCCAGCTGCATAGTAGAGGAAAAGAAGACATCACCTGAAGCACTGGCAGTGACAGCAGCAGCAGCTTCTGGATCTCTGTGCCCACAGACAGTGGGGGATGGAGCAGGTAATAAAAAAAACTCCTGAAGCCTGGGACAGTACGCCCTCCCTTACCCCCACTAGAAGCAGAGTCCTACCTTGACAAAGAGTTAGAAAGTCAAATGTTTGGCAGGGATGATGAACAAACAGAGGAGAAAAAGTCAGACTATTGAATTTTATTCAATATTTTATTCAATTTTATTCAACATCAAAACATACAACTGGAAGACAATAAAGTCAAAGCTCTTACATCCAAAGCCTCCAAGAAAAATAAGAATTGGTCACAGGCCATGGAGGAGCTCAAAAATGATTTTGAAAATCAAGTAAGATGAGCAGAAGAAAAACTGGGAAGAGCAACAAGAGAGATGCAAGAAAAGCATGAAAATCAAGTCAACATCTTGCTAAAGGAGCCCCCCCCAAAAAAAAAAATGAAGAAAATAACACTTCAAAAAATACATTAGCCCAAACGGCAAACGCACTCCAAAAAGCTAATTAGAAGAATGCCTTAAAAATCAGGATTTGCCAAACAGAAAAGGAGGCCCAAAAGCTCACTCAAGAAAATAATTCCCTCAAAATTAGAATGGAGCAAATGGAAGTTAATGACTTTATGAGAAGGCAAAAAATTATAAAACAGAACCAAAAGAATGAAAAAAAGAAAAGACAATGTGAAATATCTCATTAGGAAAACCACTGGCTTGGAAAATGGAACCAGGAGAAATAACTTTAAAATTACTGGACCACCTGAAAGCTATGATCAAAAAAAAGAGCCTACACATCATCTTTCAAGAAATGATCGAGGAAAACTGCCCAGGTATTCTACAACTAGAGGGTAAAATAGAAATAGAAAGAATCCATTGCTCACTTCCTGAAAGAAATCCCAAAAGGAAAACTCCTAGAAATATTATAGCCAACTTCCAGAATTCCCAGGTCAAGAAGAAAATCTCACAAGCAGCCATAAAGAAACAATTTAAGTATTGTGGAAATACAATCAAAATAACACAAGATCCACCAGCTTCTACATTAAGGGATGGAAGGGCTTGGAACATGATATTCCAGAGGTCATAGGAGCTAGAATTAAAATCAAGAATTACCTACCCAGCAAAACTGAGAATATTCTTTCAGGGGTAAAAATGGACATTTAATGAAATAGAGGATTTTCAAGCATTCTTGACGAAGAGACCAGAGTTGAATAGAAAATTTGACTTCCAGATACAAGAATCAAAGGAAGCATGAAAAGATACACAAGAAAGAGAAATAAGAAGGGACTTATTAAAGTTGAACTGTTTATATTCTGTCATGGAAAGATGACATTTATAACTCATGAGACCTTGTTTAGTATTAGGTATGTGGAGGAAATACAGATAGATAGACAGATAGATGGACGGATGGATGGATGGATGGATGGATGGATGGATGGATGGATGGATGGATGGATGGATGGATGGCACAAGGTGAGTTAAATATGAAGGGATGGTATCCTAAAAATAAAATTAATGGGTAAGAGAGGAATATATTGGGAGGAGAAAGAGAGAAACAGAATGGGGCAAATTATCTCACATAAAACAGGCAAGAAAAAAGTTTCACAATGGAGGGGAAGAAGGGATAGATGAGAAGGAATGAGTGAACCTTACTCTCATTGGATTTGGCTTAAGGAGGGAATAATATACATACTCAATTGGGCACTTACCCCTACAGGAAAGTGGAGGGAAGATGATAGAAAGGAGGGCAGATTGGGGGAGGAGGTAGTCAAAAGCAAATTTAATTAATTTAATCACTCTAAAGACAAGCTATTGGTGGTGCTCTCCAAACTTCACTAACCTGGTTTTCAATCGTCAGTTCAACAAGCAGTTTTTGTTATGCACTTATTATGTTCCATTCACTGTGCTCAGCAGTAGGGATACAAAGAAAGGCAAAAGCCTAGTCCCTGCCCTCAAGGAGATCACATTTTAATGGGGGAGACAACCTATAAATAACTACCTGAATACATGATATATACAGCATAAATGGAAACTAATCTCAAAGGGCAGGCACTAGTAGTTGGGAGGATAGGAGGAATAAAAATAGACTCTTGAAAAGGTGAGATTTTTGTCCAAGTCTTGAAAGAGGCCAGGGAATTCGGGGGTGGAAATGAGGATCCAGCATTCTGGATGAGCAGTGGAGGAGAAAGAGAGAGAGAGAGAGAGAGAAAGAGAGAGAGAGAGAGAGACAATCGGTGAAAAGACATGGAGTAAGGAGGTGTAGTATTGTATGTGAGGAACAAGAAGTAAGCCAGGGTAGTTTGATCATAAGAGCATATGAAAGAAGTAAAATGTAAGACTAGAAAGATAAGAAGGGGCCAGGTTGTAAAGGGTTTTACAGGCCAATCAGAAGATTTTATATTTGATCCTCAAAGTAATATTGAGTCAGTGGAGTATTGAGCATGGGGATGGCGTGATCAGACTTGACCCTTAGTGAAAATGGACAATATGGTCAGACCTGCAGCTCAGGAAAAATACTTGAAGTAGAGGATGGATTGGAAAGGTGATGAGATCAACCAGAAGACTACTGCAATCGTCAAGATATGAGGTAATGAAGGCCTGCACATGGTGCTGGAGGTATGAAGGGAAAGAAAGAGAATTATAGAAGGAGATGTGAAGGCAGAAATAAGACTTGACAAAAAACTGAACTAGACAACAAACATAACCTGTCATCTTGGCTGCACTTAAGAGTCTTTCCATGTTGATATAATCCTCAAGAATCACAGGCAAGACATAATAAGACATCTGGGTATTTTCATGAAGGATAGGAGTAAGAGATGGATAAAAATGAAAATAAACAAGCAGCACTACTGCGCAATTAGGTGGCGCAGTGGATAGAGCACAGGATCTGGAGTCACTACCCAGTCTAAGTCCAAACTTGCCCTCTGACCTTTACTAGCTATGTGACCCTAGGCAAGTCACTTCATCCATTTTGCCTCAGTTTCCTCATCAGAGATTGAAATGGCAAACCACTCCAATATCTTTGCCAGGAAAACTCTAAATGGGGTCACAAAGAGCTGGACACAACTGAAAATTAATCGAACAACAAAAATAGTGCTACTAGAGGAATCATAAGGCAACCAACCATGAGCTCAGAGTCCAGATATCAACTGAGAAAACCTGGGCTAGAGGTGAAGCAAGTATAAACAAAAGAGAAAAACAATAGGAACATAATTCACAGGATAAAAATGTTTCCAATAGAAATCACAGGAAGACTCACATAACTGTTTGTACTATGTTTTTTTGTTTGAGTCGGTGAAAAAGTAATAATAGTATGGGTGCTTGTTTCAGGATTAGGGAAATTAATTCAGGGCTACTTTTAGTTAGAGTCTTTGCTTTATCTTTGTTCACATAATCTTTACACTTGAAAATCACTTAAACCAACAATTCATTATTTTTATAATATCCAACAAAACAAAAAATTGATTGCATTTTGTTTTAAGTCTTACTGTTTGAATTTTGTGTTAAATTGAAAAACACATTCTATTTCATGACTTTTTCTATTAAATTCCTCAGCATTATATTCACAGTACAATCATCACAGTACACTTAACACTGACAACTTTCAGGGACAACTTCATCCAATTTGTCTCCAAGGTGGCAAAAAAAAAAAGTGCTATAAATGGCATTTAGAGATAGACTATATGAAGTACTAACTCCTTGGCAAAAAACTCGGAAATTTTTCATTATTACTCATATTGAATCTTAAGAATAAATGTAAACCATTCTTATGTCCAAAATACAAAAGCTAGACAACACCTATGCTATATGGCTTTCAGACTCATCTTCTGCACCTTAACAATTTACCTCCTCCAGTAAGAAGTGAAATGCATCTTTGGGAATCAAATCAGGAAGAACTGGTAAAACTTCCACGTTTCTCCAAAATGATATCCAAATGTACTTTCTTCCCAAAATATACCATAGCATTTTTGTGTCAGGCAGTCAAAAGTAAATATTGATGTATTCAGGCAAAAGCATAGGTAAGGCTGAAGATTCTGATGGCATTTACCTTGACTGTCACCATCAATATATGCAACTTCACCCAATGTTTCCTTGATATATTCTTAATATATACCCTCCTTAAAATTTCCTTTACCCCAAATGACTATTAAATGACACTTTTAGGAACCGGGAGTTGGAGACACAGTGTCTTGAGAGAAAAAAACCCTAAAGCTCTAAGGTAGTGAGCAATGAAATGGTACAAAGGAGAAACAACTAAAAAGAGAACAAATAGCCTGTTTATTTCACAAACTAAAAAAAACAGCTCCTGGATAACTGAAAGCTGACCCTGTGTGTGCAGGATGCTCGTCTGAAGCCATGTTACTACTCAGTGTAACAAAAGCCGTAGCCCCAAGCACATAAAGCAAATACTGAATTTTAGAGCAATGCTGCCAGCCAGGCAGACAAAACTTAAAGAGAAAGGATGTGCAGGCTAAGTAAAGTAATATGGTAATACCTGCGAACTAAAGCAAGGTATCTTACCCTATTTCAGGGGGTTCCTGAACTTAGATGGGTATTATATCTTTATTTTCACTAACTTCTAATTGGCATTTAACATTTCCTTTAATAAATTAAAAATATTATTCTGAAAATGGGGCCAAAGGTTGCACCAAAGGGGTACACAACACAAAAAAGGTTAAGTATCCTCCCATGCTTGAATAGCCAGTGTTTCTGAGTCATGATTAGATTAACCAGTTTCTGCCCTCTTAACTTCCTCCCTTCAGCTGTCTGTCTTGTTGCCATTTCACTGTTCATTAGCACCTCTAATTAGCAAGATACCAGGGGATTGGAGAAGGATTCTGGGAAGATGGTGTAGAGGGTCAGAAAATTCTAAGCTCCTCAGATAGTACCCACAAAAGAGATAAAATAGCACTTCAGGGCCAACATAGATGAGTAAAAATAAATAAGAGTAGGGGCAGAACAGAAATCCTCCTGAAACAATAAGAAAAGATCTGAAGAAAAATCCCAGTACAAGGTTTGGTCCCTGTAAAAGTAAACTCTAGGCTAGTTCCACTTAAACAACAAGTGGCAGCCCCTGAGGTTAGCTGGGTTGGTAAGCTGCCTTGGCCCCAACCACAGAAAGTCTTACCCCAGGGACACTGAGGTTGGGCATCTGAACTAGGGAAGACTGAGGGAACTTCTGACAAGAAACCCAGACCCAGTTGTGCCATGAAGATGCAGCCCCCAGCAAGAAGGAACCAGGAAATACCTGGTGAGTGCAGAAACAGTGTGGTTGGAACACTTCTGGCTGTGGGCAATGACTGTGGGCTAGAGGTCTTGATTTCCATTCTAGTCTAGAGAGGAGAACTGAAGGATGATCTGAGGCCAGAGGCACCATCCCCTATACCCCAAAGCAAGAAGTGATTACCAAAAATAATCTGCTACACATAAAAAAATTGTACAGGCAAAGGAGGAAGAATTCAACCACAGATAGTTATGGTGGGAACAGAGAAGACTGAAGCAAAGAAACCCTTTTCTATCCTAAAGAGTAACATTAACCAGTCACCTGCCCAAAAAGAATTCACAGAACTTTAAAAAGACTTTAAAAATCAAATGACAGAGTTTGGAGAAAACTAAAATAAAAAATAAGAACAATCCAAGAAAGACAAGATTATGAAAAGAAAGTCAACCAATCAGAAATGGAGATCCAGAATCTTATGGAACAAAACAACTCCTTGAAAATCAGACCTGGGCAAGGAGAAGTCAACAAAGTCATACTAGACCAAGAAATAATGAAACAAATTATAAAGACTGAAAAAATAGAAGAGAATGTGAAACATCTCATCAGAAAAACAACTGATCTGGAAAAGAGATCAAAAAGAGGAAACATAAGAATAATTGGACTACCTGAAAGCTACAATCAGAAAAAAAAAAAGAATCTAGACAGAAAGATACAACAAATAAAGAAAGAAAACTGTTCTGAAGCATTAGAACAAGAGTTCCCCTCTTGTACCCTTCTTGTTCTAATAGGAGAAATAGAAAAAAAAATCCACTGATCACCACCTGAAAGAGATCCTATGAGGAAAATCAACAGGATCATCATAGCAAATTCTGAAATGCCCAACTCATGAATAAAATATTACAAGCAACAAGAAAAACAGCAATTTACATATAGCCGTGCCACAATTAGAATGGCACAAGATTCCCTGTGGCAACACTGAAAGACCACAGAACCTGGAACACTATATACTGAAGAGAAAAAGAATATATGGTGAATTTTTACCCAGCAAAGTTAAGTACAATCCTTAATGAAAAAAAAATGGACATTTAACCAATTGTCAGACTTTCAGGATTTTGTTTAAAAAAAAAAAAACACAACCCTGAACTTAAAAGATTTGACACATAAGAGCCAAGAAAAATATAAGGTAAATTACAAGACACTCAATAAAGACAGAATGTTTACCTTTTTTATGAGGAAACGTCAAACATATGTCTAAGATTGTTAATAGTAACTGGGTAGTTCATAAGACTGGGGGAGACTTGAATATGACATGATTTCAAAAAGTAAAACCCTTTAGGAACTGCTAAAAAGGAGTAATTAGCTTATACAAATGAGATACAAATAAACATTCAAGAGAAAGAACAGACATAGAGGAAGTAGATGGGGGAGGAGGGCTGGTAGTACTGAAAACCTACTTTCATCAGGAATGGGTTCAAGAAGGAACTACATACACATGTATATGTATGTATGAAAATCTTCTAAATTCAGAAAGAAATAAAATGCTAAGGGTATAGGGAAGGAGGAGAGGCTAAGGGAGGGATCTTTATAGAGGAGGGTGAGGGAATGGGTTAAGGGGGGGTATAGAAGGGTATTTAGATCAATGGGAATGGGAGGATAAGGGAGAGATTCTGGGGAGCAGGAGGATAGGTTAAGTAAAAGCAGGTTAAGGTAGTAGATAAAGTAAAGTAAAGGAGTTAGGAGTGATAGGAAATAAGAGATACAAATATAAAATAAAGATCAAGAGTAGAATTTGTTAAGGAAAAAGGAGCAAGGATGATAATCATGATCTCAGACAAAGTTAAAGCTAAAATAGATTTAATCAAAAGAGAATAAATGGGAAACTACATATGTTTCAGTCACATTCATCAAGGCTGTTTTGGACTATTTAAAATAACTAGACAGGATAAGGATGGAATATTGTTGTGGGGTTGAAAATAACAAGTTGCTGCACTTGGAAAAATATGGAAAGACTTGGACTTATAAAGGAAAATGCTATTCACTCTCAGAGAAATGGAGGATTAATAAGTATAGTACAGTCTTACATCAAAGCATATGAATGTATATGTATATGAGTATGATTATAGATATTTAAATACATGAATATTTAAGTACATGTATGTATTGGTATATGTATGAATGTGTGTGTGTGTCACGCGCGCGCACGCAGTTCTGGAAACCTGCTTTCATCAAGATTTGCAATTGTAGCCTTGGGGCAGAGGGAAGGAAGGGGGGGAAAAGAACAAAGTAAAAAGCACACAACAGATAACAAAAGGAAGCTTACAAGGAAGTAAGAAAATACGGACAGCTCTCAACACAAGGCGTAGTATTTATTATATAAGCTTTCTTGAAATGGAAATTTATTGCTATGTACTTTGAATCTTCTCTCACATTTTGCTGTGCACATGGCAACATCTTTTTTTCTTATTTAGTATTATTTTAGTTTTGGCATTTAAGTTTGTTTCTTTTTTCTTTTCTAATTTTGTATTAAAGTTTAAAATTTTTAAAAATTTACAAAAAAAAAGATAACAGGGGATTCCATGAAAGGCTCAAATCAATCAGTTTTATGGTCCTTTGTCAGCTTCAATAAAATGAGTAGAAGCTTAAAGCTACTAGATCATATGAAGGGTTTTGTTTTACAATATAATTTTTTTATGATATTGTATTTTTACCCCAATTACATTAAAATAGTTTTTTTAACATTTGGGGTTTTGAATTCCAAATTCTATCCCTTCCTCCCTCTTCTATCCCCTCCCTGAGAGGACAAGCAATCTGATATAGGTTATACATGTGCAATCATGTGAAAAAATTTCCGCATTAGTCATTTTGTACAAGACTCAAACAAAAATAACAACAAAAAGAATGAAAGAAAATGAAAAATTGCATACTTCAGTCTGTATTCAGACAGTATCAGTTCTGTTTCTAAAGGAGGAAAGCATATTTCATCATGAGTCCTTTGGGATTGTCTTGGATCACTGTATTGCTGAGAATAGCTAAGTCATTCACAATTCTTCACTGTATAATATTGCTGTTCCTGTGTACATCTTCCTGGTTCTGCTCACTTCACTTTGCATCAGTTCATGTAAGCCTTTCCACATTTTTCTGAAAACATCCTGTTTGTCATTTCTTATAACACAATACTATTCTATCACATTTATATATCACATTTTGTTCAGTCATTCCCCAATTGATGAGCATCCCTTTGATTTCCAATTCTTAGATACCACAAAAAAATTTTGTAAAAATACATTTCCTTCCCCTTTTAAAAGATAATGTAAAGTTTAAAATGTTTTTATCCATGCTATACCTATTCCACAATAGAAGGAATAACTGAGGGCACTGTCAATTGAGATGTCCAAATCACATTAATAAATAAAGACAACATTGTGGGTTACAGTTATGGCTGCCTACTTATCATTGTCTGCTTTATTACCATTTTTACACAGCTCAGTGTTTACAATCTAATGTAATTCAATTCAACAGATTTATTAAGAATCTATCATGTGTAAACCACTATGTCAGACACTGGATGTGGAAGGAAGGAGACTGAGGATTTCATTGGTATAAAGTACTCCAGTGAGGAAGCCTCCTCCATTAATAGAGATGAGTAACTGTTCTGTAATCTATATATTTAAAGAGTTGTCTGGCACACCAACAGATACATTAAATGACTTGTTCAATGTCACAAAGTCAATACATATCAAAGGCATTATTAAAATCCAAGTCTTCTACACTCCAAAACGAGCTATTAACTATACTAGGCTGTCACAAGACACTGAGCAAAGACAAAAACAAGACAGTCCCTGGCCTTAAGGAACTGACATTCTACTAAAGCAACAAAAAAAGCATACCATAAAGACAAATAAGACTGAAAATTCATATATATTCAAATACACATACTCAAATATTTCCAAAAAGAAAAGTCCAGTATCAAGTCATGAAAAACTTAGAAGACACATAAATGAAAAACAGCATCACTTATCATGGAATTATATAAAACAAGGTAAAAAAGAATCTAATACATCTCACACACTTTGACCTTCAATTTCCTTAAAACTTATTCTTAGAAAATCTCTTAGGAAGTTATAAAAGCTGCATTATTTCAAAGAGTCAGTGAATGTGTACAGGAAAAGTGAGTTTCCAAAGTAGCAGAGTGGAATTTATCCAGAGAAATAAGCTTAAATTCATGAAAGAATATATAAACCAGTAGCTATTTATGTGCTTCTTCTTCACTAATTTTTTGCCCCTAAAGCGATGATCAAAAAATTATTTTATTATAATACTTAGTGTAGTTGTGTCTCTGTACTTAAAAAAAATAAAAATCCAAAAAAATGGATTTACTACTATGATATTACCCTATTCCCCAAGGAACTTTACAAATATATGGAAATATTTTTATATAAACCTTCATCTTAGGCAATTAAGACAACTGTTTTGAAGAATTAAAATATTAACCATACTCAGACTTTTTAACCACATATCATCACATGGAAATGAGGCACGAAGGTAAACAATCTAATCAACTCTGGTCAGCACATATCACTTGAGCTGGCTATGAAACATAAATATTTTCCCAGACCCAAGTGAAGCAACTTTCATTCATGAATAAAGAATTACAGAAGCTATTTTAGACATCAGAAGCTCAACAATTATCTAAAAGAGTTCCGAGGGAAACAAAACACTTTCCATTTTCATTCTTTAATTGCTACTTAACTATACAGAAAGTTTGCTTTCCTTTTTGGCTTCTCTATCTTTCCTCTACCTCAGGACACATTTACAGATGCATTGGCACAACACAGGCATGCTAAAATTTCTTGCTGTGGTTGATCAAAGTTGGAATGCCTTTAGAAATTACTCAACTTAGACAGTCCAGAATTAAATCTAGCCAAATAGAGTGTTCTACTTTTAACATGTGTTAAAGCAATATTTCGGCTACCTTGGATCTAGCTTTAGCAAACATTTGTTTGCATCACACTTTTTGAATTCTAATGCTACCCTAATATAGTACACTAAATACCACATTTTAGCATCCATAATGCACTTTTTAAAATTATTCAGTTATATAAATATAAATGCTACATAAAAAGCACAGCTTCACATATTATTACAGCAATTACTTATTTCTTATGATCTTCCTAAAGTTCGCAAGTCTGTTTGGGAAATTGCAACAAAAATGGAACAAATGTCAGTATACATTTATTAGAGCATTTGTTGATCTGGCACAGAAAATCTTCATAAAAAGGGAAACATATTTGTATTTAACTTACTACTAAAAATAGTTTTAATGAAAAAACACTGCACATCTGCAGTCTCACCCCATTCCTATTATTAATCTTCCTACTTTGCAAATAAATAATGTAATTAAACAAAACAAAAACAGCAGAGCAATAGCCTTTATTTTAAAGCTTGTTATTGAAAGCTACAGAATTGCAGTACAAAGAGTTACTTGTCAAACAACACAAATCTCTAAGAGAAAATAATAGCTTGGCGAGACTTTCACATCAGAAATAGTTTTTAAGTTTGTTTTTGTTGGATTCTTTACGATATTCAGGAAGAGATTAGCACATACAGTACCTGAAACTGTCTTTTCCACATGAGCTAGAAAAGATGAGTGGAGCAGTTTTACTAATACGGCCAAATTTAGCATCTACTAACAATTCCCTTTAATTTAAATAATTATCCCTTATAATCACTGACTGTAAAACAGAAATATCACTCAAAGAGAAACTAGCAAACCATAGAATTGCATCCATTTAAACTACTATTCTGTCAAAGCACTATATGTAAAATTTAGTGATTTTTCAATAACTAATTTCAGTCCATTATTGTACTTCTTCAAATTTAATTTCAAGCCCTTAGAGAATATTATTAATGATATATCCAGGCATACTCCAAAAGAAAGGAAAATGTGAACAATTACAGAAAGCCTGCATGTTTTTCTGACAGGGTTTTCAGTATTGGTGCTTTGTATATCAATGCTCCATATATGTGTCATCAATAAAGACAAGAAATAAGCACATCGTTTCACTATGCTTTAAATACTTTTTTATTACCAAGGGAATATTATTAGTAGAAACCTGAAAATAAATTCTCATTTTCTTATACATCCCCTTCCCAGAATCTATATAGGCCTAAGAAAGTTAGGAGATGGGCAAAAGCTTTTAAATCAAAAAATATCACTTCAATTTGACTCCCTGAAAGCATGTAATTTCACACTATATTGAAAATCTTCTTAATTTAGAAACTTTCTATTATGTCAAAAGTTTGATCTCTCAAAAGAACACAGACCTTTTCAAAAATTGATATTGCAAAGTTATCCTATTTCCCTAGAGAAAATGTAAATATATATAAATTAAAATTTAAAATTCCCTTTGTTTACTATTACCTTAGTATCACATATGAGAATAAGTTTTACTCAAGAGTTCTTGGGACCAAATCAGTTATATATACAATAACATAAATGAAAGCAAAATTATAACTAGTGCCACCCATCACAACATATATTTTTGGATGAATTTTAACTCTAATCCTATAATGTCATATGTAAATTATATAAGCAAATTCATAAATCAGAAGACAACTTTAACATAAAGCAAAATGCTTCATGGGAACATTCATCCTTAATGAAAATAAGCTTTATAAGAAAATAAAATAGTCTCATGTATTTTGTAATGTTTATACAACTCATTTAGAATAGACTTTTTGACATTGTTACCTCCAGGTCTTTTCAGAAAGTAAATTATTTATTTTGCAATGGTTTTGAAATAATATAATTGGACTTGTTCAGATGATGGCAGGGGATTATACTGCAACAGAAAAATCCTCCTTAAAAATGAATTTGCCTCAGAAATATATTTGTCTAGTGGGATTTTAAAATAAACATGACTTTAAAAATAAAAAAAAAGACATACTGCTTTTCTGACAAGCAGATAATTTGTCTGCCAAGCTCCAAGTTCTAGAGAATTATAAAAAAAGAACATATTTAACTAATCTGTAAATACAAACAGTAAGTTACAAACTGCTGAATGATACTGAAGGCAAGAATCAGCATCACTGTTCAAAAATGTGTTTTTAAAAAAGTGTAACTTACTTTACTGTCCCAGACTAACTGGGTTCTGATACTTCTTTGTCTGCAAATGTTCACCCACAGCCTGTCTTCTAATTAAATCAATACTCTAGCAGCAGAACAAGCAAATTAGTTGTGTTCCATTGGTATAGAGATCTTCAGAAAACATTTCCCTTCATCAGAAGGTTGAATTTCTTGGGAGAGGTGATTTTCTCTGCCTCTTCATAATAGAAACATGGATACTTAGCTGGATGCAACTCCATGAAATGTAACTGAATACGTATGCCTCAAAAAATAAAACAAAAAATGCAGAGAAACATAAAGACTATAAACAGCTAGAGTACACAGAAATACAATGGCTGAACCACTTGAAATCCTGCCAAATGCACATGAAAAACAGGGTTGTTAACTGGAATAACAATGATGAAAGTTTTTTTAAAATACTTCCCAAAAAATCAGAGTTAGCACAAAATTAAAACAATGAAATGGAAATATTACAAAAGAAAAAGGATAAAACCTCTTAGGTCACAGACAACAAAGAAACAGACCTCCCATTACAAAGAATAAAAGGCATAAACAAGAGAAAAAAAGAATTCATCAAGGGTGGTAGGTCTAATATTTGACTTACTAGCTACATTTGGTTCATGGGTACTTGTGTAAATGAGATAAATGCATCAACTGTCACTACAATATATTAGATGCTATAATGATCAGGCAGAGCACTGAAACATAGAACTAGCCAATTATTAATAAAAAGACAATTTTGTATAAATAAGAACTTGATGAAAAACTCAAAGGGATCTCTGAATCAATTTCCAAAAAAGAAATCACTTAGAAACCTCTAAATTATGAAGAAGCCTTAAAGATGTCAACTATTTTATAGCAAATCACCTCTCCAGAAGTCTTGCAACATGACCATTAAGTGGAAGTGGGCATGCAATTGGGGGAGCAGAAAAGTTGAACTGTAACAAAGTCATAAGGAAAGGGAGCATTTTAAGTTCCATTGTTGACAACATGAGGTCTTTAATGACACTCTTTCTCCCTAGAACAAAGGTAACTGAAATACCAATCAACATTTTGGTCAATACATAATTTAAACTATCACTACAAAAACCACTACAAATCACAGAATATAGGGATGGAGACATGTCATCAGGTTCTGGCCTTAGCCACTCTAAGAAGTCTATTGAGTTAGTTATGGTAAAAATAATTGTATACGAAGTATACTTCAAGGAATTACATAAATGTAAGTTTTGTTATTTCAAATGTCAAAGATCGGGACCAGCTTCTTTTCCAAGAATTTGTCAAGAAAGTCTCTAGATGATCTTCTGTTCCCTTCTTGACATTTTTCCTACAAAGGGTGAATGCTAATAAACAAGTCAAGGATATAGCCTTCCATTTTCTTGAAATAAAAAGGTATGGATGGTTTTCCAAAAAGTTGCTGTGCTTCAAAGTGTGTGGCACCTAGCAGGTGCTTTAAAATGCTAGTTGATAGTTGATTGAACAAAAGTTGAAAAATTGAAATTGCTGAGAAAAGTGTCAAAATGAGTTCTCTAAAAAGCTTTACAGGGGAAGAGGCAAGATAAACAGGGTAAAAGCAGAGATTTCCCTGAGCTCTTCCCAAAAACCCTCCAAATATCTGTAAAAAAAAAAAAAAAAATGACTCTAAACAAATTCTAAAGCTACAGAACCCACAAATTGATAGAGTGAAACAAATCCCCAGTTGAATACAACCTGAAAAGTCAACAAGAAGGGGCTATCACACCTGGAAGGAAATAGAGCACATTCTGGTGTGAGCTGCACCAGTACATACCTGCCAGAGCAGGCCTCAGGGGACTCAATCATTGGCTGCTGTGGGGTTTCCAGAATTCTCAAACCATACATGCCAAAAAGGTTAGTGGGAAAAGTCTGTGGGACCTGAGTGAAAGAGGAGCTCCTTCTATAGCCTGATCTGCCCTCAGCCCCAGGGCAGTGGGGATGGGGGCAGCATCGCTGGTGGCTGGTAACAGCAGCAGCAGCAGCAGAAGCTGCTTTCAGACCTCTGAACCCACAGACAGTGGAGGACAGAACAGATGATACAAAATCCCTGAAACCTGGAACAGTATACCCACACCCACTGGAAGCAGAGTCCTACCTTGACAAAGTATTAGAAAGTCAAGTATTTGACTGGGAAGTTGCGTAAACAGAGGAAAAGAACTCACACTAGAGATGCTACTTTGGTGACAAGGAATATCAGGGCATACAACCAGAGGAGGACAGCAGGCAAAGCTCCTATATCAAAAGTCTCCAAGAGGAATATGAATTGGTCACAGGCCATGGAGGAGCTCAAGAGGGATTTTGAAAGTCAAGTAAAAGAAGTAGAGGAAAAACTGGGAAAAGAAATGAGAGTGATACAAGAAAATCATTAAAATCAGGTCACCAGCTTGCTAAGGAAGAAACAAAAAAATATTAAATAATTAATACCTTAAAAAACAGACTAAACCAAATGACAAAAGAAACCCAAAAAAAGTCAATGAGGAGAAGAACGCCTTAAAAAGCAGAATTGACCAAGTGGAAATGGTGGTCCAAAAGCTCACTGAAGGAAATAATTCCTTAAAAATTACAATGGAGCAAATGGAAGCTAATGACTTTATAAGAAATCAAGAAATTATAAAACAGAAGCAAAAGAATGAAAAAATAGAAGGCAATGTGAAATATCGCATTGGAAAAAACATTGATCTGGAAAATAGACCCAGGAGAGATAATTTTTAAATTACTGAACTACTTGAAAGCCATGATGAAAAAAACAGCCTAGACATCATCTTTCAAGAGATTATCAAGGAAAACTGCCCTGATATTCTAGAACCAGAGGGTCAAACAGAAATGGAAAGAATTCATTGCTCACCTCCTGAAAGAGATCCCAAAAGGAAAACTCCTAGGAATATTGTAGCCAAATTCCAGGATTTCCAGGTCAAATAGAAAATCTTGCAAGTGGTCAGAAACAATTTAAGTATTGTGGAAATACAATTAGACAAGATCTAGAAGCTTCTACATTAAGAGATCAAAGGGCTTGGAATATGATGTTCTAGAGGTCAGAGGAGCTAGGATTAAAACCAAGAATCATCTACCCAACAAAACTGAATATAATCCTTCAAGGGGAAAAATGGATATTCAATGAAGTAGAGGACTTTCAAGCATCCTTGATGAAAACATCAGAGCTGAAAAGAAAATGTGATTTTCATATACAGGAATCCAGAGAAACCTGAAAAAGTAAACGGAAAAGAGAAATCATAAGAGACTTCTTAAATTTGAACTGTTTACATTCCTACATGGAAAGATGATATTTTTAATTCAAGAGATCTTGAAAGAGAGAAGGAAGGAAGGAAGGAAGGAAGGAAGGAAGGAAGGAAGGAAGGAAGGAAGGAAGGAAGGAAGGAAGGAAGGAAGGAAGGAAGGAAGGAAGGAAGGAAGGAAGGAAGGAAGGAAGGGAAGGAAGGAAGGAAGGAAGGAAGGAAGGAAGGAAGGGCCCAGGGTGAGCTGAATATGAAAGGATGATATCTAAAAATTAAAATTAAGGGGTGAGAGAGGAATATATTAGGAGAAGAAAGGGATTGATAGAACAGGGTATATTAATTTACATTAAAGAAGCAAGAAAAAGCTTTCACAATAGAGGGGGAAAGGGGGGAGGTGAGAAAGAACGAGTGAACCTTATTCTCATTGGATTTGGCTTAAAGAGAGAATAACATACATACTCAATTGCAAATCTTACCCTACAGAAAAGTACGGAGGAAGGGAATAAGAGGGGGATGATAGAAGGGAGTAGTCAGAAGCAAACACTTTAGAAAAGGGACAGGGTCAAAGGAGAAAATAGAATAATTGGGGGCAGGATAGAATGGAGGGAAATGAAGTTAGTCTTTCACAATATGACTGTTATAGAGGTGTTTTACATAACTACCCATGTATAAACTGCTGGGGAGGGAAGAAGGGAGAGAATTTGAAACTCAATGTCTTAAAAACAAATGGAAAAAATTGTTTTCACATGCAACTGGGAAATAAGATATATAGGTAATGGGATATAAAAATTTATCTTGCTCTTCAAGATAAGAAGAGGGGATGATAAACAGGAGGGCAAACTGGGGGAAAGAGTAATAGGAATGTATGCCATCTTGGGATGGGCAGCAGGGGAAAGATAGAAAGAAAATTTGGAACTCAAAATCTTGTGGAAATGAATGTTGAAAACTAAAAATAAATAAATATAAATCTTTTTTGAAAATGTCAAAGATCATGGACAGAGGCTACAGCTAGGACTTCACCAGTGACAGGTCTATGAGGATGAAGCCACTCAGAATTCTTGCCTTAAGAAATGAGAATCAAGGTGGCACCAAGATACAACATTCATTCTAATACAGGAAATCAAAATCTAAGAATGTTTTTGTATTTTATTAGTCTTTTTCCTATCCCATGATATCTACTGCATGAAAATGAGCATGATGAATTAAACTTCTTATTTAACAGTTCCTAAGTTACCATAGCTGATGACACTTCAAGGATCTGAGACTTTGTTTATTGAGGTCATTCCCCTTCACACTGACATAAACTGAACTCTCTCAAACCTAAGATTAACTTTCAGAGTTGCTGTAGCCAGCGAGCTCCTAAATGTTTACATTTCCCTGTCCATAAAAAAAAAAAAAAATCAATCCTCTTATAAACCAAACTGGCACTGTCTTTAGCTACTTCTCACCCTGAAAATTCCCTCAGTATCTAGGGTCTCCTCACTCCAGAACATCTCTTAGCCAAACTTCTCCCTGTAGTGAGATCCTCTCAGGGCTTCCATTTTGAGAAGGAGTCAGCCCACCTTCATTCCCCTCCTGTCTCTGCTTCTGACTTTCTGGACTTCAGCATCATACGATAAGTAGTCCTGCTCTCCCCTTCCCCTTCTCCCAAAGCTTTGCAGTACCCTTTATGTTTTATCCTCCCCATTAGAATGTAAGCTTCTTGAGGGTATGGAATGTCATTTCTTTTGGCCTGTATAGATATCCTCAGTGCTTAGAATACTGCCTGGCACACATTAAGAATTTAATAAATGAGTTTTGCCAGTTGCTTTAACACCTTTAAGAGCTAAAATGGCTCTTAGATCATGGTAGTCCATTCAAGTCTTTTTACAAACTAGAAAAGTGAAGTCATGAAAAATGAAGTAGCTACTTAAGGCAACACTGAAATTTATTTTGGCAGACATGCAAAATTTTTTAAACTAATTCATGATGAATTAACCAAAATTGCTTTCAAATTTACCTTGCTCTTCATTGAGCTTCTATTACAACACAGCAAAAACACACAATATATTTACCCTAGTACTTCACCACATTTTTAAAAATCTAAATCTTACACATATAAAAACACAGACCCAAAAAGGGTTTCCAACATATACAAATGATTTGAAAATTGATATGAACCAGAATTTGTAAAAACATGCTACTTCCATCTTAAGACTTTTTCTCAGAAATAATACCATGGTTCTCATCCAAATCTATCCATTTTCCTCAAAAAAATTAAAGAAATGAAATATGCCAAACTCTCAAAATTCATTTTTTCAGAATCTAACATTATTATTAATTTGGAACTCAAAATCTTATAAAAGTGAATACTGAAAACTAAAAAATAAATAAACATTTTTTTAAGAAAAACACTGTGATTGCCCAAATAAATATCTGAACAAACATCAAGAAAATCTGCCTAAATATATGCCTGTATCTTCTCAACAACAAATTTTTGGTACTGGGTTTTTATTTTGGGGTTGCTGTTGCTGTTTTGCTTTGTTTAATCAGATTACATACTATACCCAATAATAAACAGAATTCACTTTCTCAGAAACTACAAAAGTAGCTTAACAAAGATCTTTCACAAAAAAATATTTTAAAAAAAAGGAGAAAGTAAAACAGTTTAGTTGCTTTTGAAACTGAAACATAAAATCTGACAAAATCCAAGCTTTTTATCTCTTTTAAGATTATAAACATTGATGATAACATTAAGTAAAAAACTGAATTTCTTTCTTCTTAACACAAAGATCTATTCTATCCAACAGGCATCCATTGGCCAGGGGTAGGGAATCTACAACCTCAAGGCCATATGTGGCCCTCTAGATCATTGGGTGCAGCCTTCTGACTGAGCCCAAGTTTGACAGAATAAATCCTTTTATTAAGTGAATCTGAATTCAATCCAAGGGTCACACTTGAGGCCCTAGAGGGCAAAGTGTGGCCTCCAGGCCACAGGCTCCCCACCCCTAAATCCAGCAAGATAGAATAGTGACTAATAGAAACATTTCCTCCATACCCCACAACAAGAAAACAGAGGGAAACATTCCTTTAGTGAAACTGATAAATTGCCCCCTCTGGTGTTAAAAGGTGGTAATGGACAGTCCTTATAATACTGCTAAAAGACAGTGGTTTCAAAGGTATGAGGAGAGATCAAGTCTTCTGTGGTCTCAGCCCTGATATTTCTAAGTGGTACAAAGTACTACCTTCGGTGCCTGTATCATCCAAGATATCCCTAAAAGGCTATTTTCTTTTTCTCATTTCTATTCTCTTTTCTGTACTCCTATTCTTTTATTCCTATTCTGTCCTCCATCAGTCAATCAATCAATCAATCATTGCACCAAATATTGTTGAAGGTGTTGAGAATACAAAGTCTATAATAAAACAGTCCTGCACTCAAAAAGCTTGCTTTCTTTTTTTAATTTTTTAATTTGTATTTTTTAAAGCTTCCTTTCTACCAATAAATCAAAGCCAACTCAAATGCAGTCAACTCTGGATCATTTAGGTATATATTTTATAAATTACTTGATAATTTTTAAATTCAATATTATCCTCATGCTCAAGGACTGCCATATAATTCTAATGAAAATCAAAGAAAAATCTAATGGGACAAATTCAAAAATCATTCTTCAGTATGGTCAAAGAAACACAATTTCATCACTGTGGGTACTTCACCTACCCTACATGGATCATAATACCTCCAAATTTTAGAAGATTATGCTAAAAAGTTGTCACATTCAAAACAGTTCATCATTTAGTGCCAAATCTGCACATAATAAAGTTCTCCAAATTTAACTAGGCTGGTCCGAGGACAAGCTAGGTTTAAACACTTTCCATTACTTGTGTTCTACTAGTAAAGCCTTTGATGAGGTATTGGGCAGCAAAGATATAAAATTATAAATTTTTAAAAAACAATTATGAATTCAATCCAAAGCCAAGTAAAATATTTCATTGTTCATCTCCAGTAGCATGAATAATTAAAAATTAACTATACAAAACACATAAAACACTCAAAACAAGAAGTTAGTGGCTAGCATACTAATGTAGAAAATCAAGTCTAGGGTCAATGTTTTATTTTCCTCAAAAAAATTTTATCATCTTGAACTTCTTGGAGCCAAGATGATGGAGTAAACTGTAAGTGCTCTTACCATTCCTGATTAACCCTGAAAAACACAGAAAATATTGCCCCATGAAAAATCCTGGAATAGTGGAGCCAGCAGAAAGGGCAAACATTCTTTTAGCTCTGGAAGCTAGGGAGACCACCAGGAAGAGTACCTCTTACTGTGGCTGAAGGGAACCAGTGCAGAACTTCTTTTCCCTGCAAGTCCCACCTGACAATATGCTGTTTACAAGAAACATATATGAAACAGGAGGATACACACAGGGTAAAGGTAAAAAACTGAACAAGAATATATTATGCATAAACTGAATTAAGAATAGCAGGAGTAGCAATCCTAATCTCAGACAAAGCAAAAGCAAAAATAGATCTAATCAAAAGAGATTAGGATGGAAACTATACCCCGCAAAAAGGCATCACAGACAATGAAATAATATGATTTTTAAACATATATGCACCAAATGGTATAGCATCCAAATTCTTAGAGGAGAAGCTAACGGTGTTACAGGAAGAAATAGAAAGCAAAACTATAATAGTGGGGGACCTCAACCTTCCTCTCTCTGAATTTGATAAATCTAACCTCAAAATAAACAATAAAGAAGCTAAGGAGGTGAACAGAATTCTGGAAAAGGTAGATATGATAGACCTCTGGAGAAAACTGAATAAGGATAGAAAAGAAAATATCTTTTTCTCAGCAGCATATGGCACATACTAACCATAAAAACCTCACAATCCAGTGCAGAAAGGCAGAAATAGTAAATACATCCTTTTCAGATCATGATACAATAGAAATTATATGTAATAAACGGTCATGGAATAATAGAACAAAAATTAATTGGAAATTAAATAATCTAATCCCAAAGAATAAATGGGTTAAACAGCAATCACAGAAACAATCATTAACTTCATTCAAGAGAATGACAATAATGAGACAACCTACCAAAACTTATGAGATACTATCAAAGCAGTTCTTAGGGGAAATTTTATATTATTGAACACCTACATGAATAAAATAGAGAAAGAGGAAATCAATGAATTAGGCATGCAACTGATAAAGTTGGAAAAAGAACAAATTGAAAATTCGCAATTAAATACCAAATTAGAAATACTGAAAACCAAAGGAGAAATTAATAAAATTGAAATTAAGAAAACTATTGAATTAATAAATAAATCTAAAAGCTGGTTTTATGAAAAAAACAGTAAAATTGATCACTCTTTGGGCAATGTGATTTAAAAAAAGAAGAAAAACCAAATTACCAGTATCAAATATGAAAAGGGTGAATTTACCTTCAATGAACAGAAAATTAAAACAATAATTAGAAACTATTTTGCCCAACCGTATGCCCATAAATTTGACAATCAGTGAAATGGATGAATAAATATTCATCAAATATTCATCAAAACAAAAATATAAATTGCCCAGATTAACAGAAGAGAAAATATAATACATAAATAATTAAATCTCAAAAAAAGAAATTGAAGAAGCCATCAATGAACTCCCTAGGAAAAAATCTCCAGGGCCAGAAGGATTTACAAACAAATTCTATCAAACATTCAAAGAACAGTTCATTCCAATACTACATAGACTATTTGGGGAAAATGGTGGAGTTCCATCAAATTCTTCTTATGACACAAATATGGTGCTGATACCTAAACTGGAAAGAGCCAAAACAGAGAAAGAAAATTATAGACCAATTTCCCTAATAAACATTGATGCAAAAAAAATTTAAATAAAATATTAGCTAAAAATTATAGCAACTTATCATGAGAAAAATATACTTTGATTGGGTAGAATTTATACCAAGAATGCAGTGCTGGTTCAACATTAGGAAAACTATCAGCACAATTGATCATTTTAACAAAAGTAAAAGAAACCATATGATTATCTCAATAGATGCAGAAAGAGTTTTTGACAAAATACAACACCCATTCCTACTGAAAACACTGGAGAGCATAGGAATAAATGGAGCCTTCCTTAAAATAATAAGTAGAATTATACCTAAAGTCAGAACATAGAATGAAGCAGACTATTTTCTCTTTATAATGTTTGGTTTTGTTTAGTTTTACTTATGTTTTCTTCCATTCCTTTTAATTCTCCTATGCAACATGACTAATGTGAAAATGTGCTTAATAAGAATGTATGTATAGGGTCTATCTAAGATTGTGTGCTGTCTTGGGAGGAATGTGGGAGGGAGGGAGAGAAAATTTAAAACTTATGGAAATGATTGTTGATGGGCATCCTCTCAATTTCTAGTTCTTGGCCACCACAAAAAAAGAGTTACGATAAATATTTTTGTACATGTGGTTCCTTTTCCCATTTTTATGATCTCTTTGGGATACAGCCCTAGAAGTGATATTGCTGCATTGAAGGATACACACATTTTTGTAGCCCTTTGGGCATAGTTCCAAATTGCTCTCCAGAATTGCCAGATCAGCTCACAGCTCCACCAACAATGAATTAGTGTTCCAACTCTCCCACATCTTCTCCCACATTTATCATCTTCCTGTTTTGTCATGTTAGCCAATCTGATAGGTGTGATATGGTATGTAAAAATTGCATAAGATTAAAAAGCTTGAGGTGGCAATTTATGAATAATTTTAAAAAAATAATTTCTTGGGGGCGGAGCCAAGATGGCGGAGTAGAAAGATGCACGTTTACGAGCTCCGAACCCACAACCCATAGAATTAAGGAAAAAAGAGATTCCCATAAATTCTGAATCACTACAGGGGGTGCATAAACATAGGGGAAGAGATTTCCGTTCCAGTGAGCCCTAGAGAGCCTTCCACAGAGGACCCCACCCCAGCGCGGCCCTGGCCGCGGCCCCAGAGAAGCTGATCCGAGCAGGCTTCAGGGACGGAAGCTCCGGCAGCCGGGAAAGTCCCTCCGCCCACAGAAGCTACAGGTCAGTGAGAGAGAAGGCTGGGCTGGACGAGAGGGGGAGCGGAGTGTCTCCGTGACTTGGGCCCCCTTGGGAGGAAGCGGCGGAGGCAGAGGGGTGGGCGGCAGCGGAGGCGGCAGCGGCGGCCCGGACTCCCCCAGGAGCAGGCAGGATCTTCATTCCTGAAAATTTCTGCATAAACAACCTGAGGGAGCTGAGCCTGGGAGACTGGCCCTGCCCCACTCCGCTCTATTACTGAAGGCCTCTTCATAAATCCCGAGGGAACTGAGCCCGGGAGGCGGGGCCCCCCACACCCCCACCCACTCCGTTCCTGAAGGTCTCTGCATAAAGTCCCTGAGGGAGCTGAGCCTGCAAGGCGGCCCTGCCCCCACCCCAGCACCTGAACTAAAGCTTGCTGTGGAAAGCCCATTTGAACCTCAGACCCCAAGCACTGGCTGGGCGGATCTAGGCGGGGGTGGACAGGAATCTCAGAAGTCAAGTAGCTGGCTTGGAAAATGCCTAGAAAAGGGAAGAAAAATAAGACTTTAGAGAGTTTTTTCGAACAGATGCAAATGATCCCGACTTTCAGATCTGACGAGGAAATATTCTTGCCATCAGGGAAAGACATGGAGGGCGGGGCCGCAGTACCCCAGACATCCCAGGGGGATGTCGGATGGGCTCAGGCCTTGGAAGAACTCAAAAAGGATTTTGAAAAGCAAGTTAAACAGGTGGAGGAAAAACTGGGAAGAGAAATAAGACAGATGCAAAAAAAGTATGAAAAACGGGTCAATACCTTGGTAAAGGAGACCCAAAAATTGCTGAGGAAAATAACACCTTGAAAAATAGGCTCACTCAATTGGCAAAAGAGGTTCAAAAAGCCAATGAGGAGAAGAATGCTTTCAAAAGTAGAATGAGCCAAATGGAAAAAGAGGTTCAAAAGCTCACTGAAGAGAATAGTTCTCTCAAAATTAGAATGGAACAGATGGAGTCTAATGACTTTATGAGAAACCAAGAAATCACCAAACAAAACCAAAAGAACGATAAAATAGAAGAGAATGTGAAATATCTCATGGGAAAAACAACTGACCTGGAAAATAGATCCAGGAGACACAATTTAAAAATTATGGGACTACCTGAAAGTCATGATCAAAAAAAGAGCCTAGACATCATCTTCCAAGAAATTATCAAGGAAAACTGCCCTGACATTCTACAACCAGAGGGCAAAATGAGTATTGAAAGAATCCATCGAACACCACCTGAAAGAGATCCAAAAAGAGAAACTCCTAGGAACATTGTGGCCAAATTCCAGAACTCCCAGCTCAAAGAGAAAATCTTGCAAGCAGCTAGAAAGAAACAATTCCAGTACTGTGGAAATACAATCAGGATAACTCAAGATCTAGCAGTTTCTACATTAAGGGATCGAAGGGCGTGGAATAGGATATTCCAGAAGTCAAAGGAACTAGGACTCAAACCAAGAATCACCTACCCAGCAAAACTGAGTATAATACTTCAGGAGAAAATATGGTCTTTCAATGAAAAAGAGGACTTTCAAGTGTTCTTGATGAAAGACCAGAGCTGAAAAGAAAATTTGACTTTCAAACACAAGAATGAGAAGAAGCATGAAAAAGTAAACAGCAAAGAGAAGTCTTAAGGGACTTACCAGAAGTGAACTGTTTACATTCCCACATGGAAAGACAATATTTGTAATTCTTAAAACTTTTCAGTATCTGGGTAGTTGGTGGGATCACACACACACATGTACACGCATGCACACACACACACATACACACATGCACACACATACAGAGACAGAGAGCACAGAGTGAATTGAATAGGATGGGACCATAGCTGAAAAGAAATTAAGGTAAATGCTGAGAGAGAAATGTAGTGGGAGGAAAGAAGGTGAAATGGAATGGGATAATTATATGTCATTTAAGAGGCAAGTAGGAGACTTTTTAGTGGAGGGAAAAAGAGGAGAGCTGAGGAAAAAAAAAACCAAGAAGTTTACCCCCATCACATTTGACTAAAGGAAGGAATAAAATGCACACTCATTTTGGTATGAAAACCTATCTTACAGTACAGGAAAGAGGGGGAGAAGGAGATAAGCAAGGGGGGGGATGATGGAAGGGAGGGCAAAGGGAGGAGGGAGCAATTTGAAGTCAACACTTGGGGAGGGACAGGATCAAAAGATAGAAGAGAAACAATGAGGGGCAGAATAGGATGGAGGGTAATTCAGTTAGTCTTACACAACACGACTATCAGGGAAGTCATTTGCAAAACTACACAGACATGGCCTATATTGAATTGCCTGCCTTCCCAAAGGGAATGGGTGGGGAGGGAGGGATGGGGAGAATTTGGAACTAAAAGTTTTAGGAACAACTGTTTAGTTTTGTGTTGCTACTAGAAAAGAAGACATACAGTTAATGAGGAATACACAGTCATCTGGCCCTACAGGAGAAAAGAGAAGAGGGAGACAAGAGAAGGGAGGGATGACAGAAGAGAGGGCAGATTGGAGATAGGGAAAATTAGATTGCTTGGGGTATTGGGGTGGGGAGAGGGGATAAAAGGGGGGAAAAAATTTGGAACCCAAAATTTTGTGAAAATGAATGTAAAAAGTTAAATAAATAAATAAATAAATTTAAAAATAATAATAATGATAATTTTTTGTTATTTGAGAGCAATTTTCCAATCAGGATAGGGAAAGTCTTAGCTTTTAAGTTATCAAACAAATACAAATCATTTAAAGTACAGAGGTGAAGCTTTAAAAGATTAGAATAGAGGATGGACCTATGATTTCACTGGAATAAGGAACTCCCTTCAACCTACACAGGTCAGCTTCTTCTCTGAAACTTAAAGATTTGCCTAGATTATAAAGTGGTTAAAAGAGTTGCCAATACATGTCAAAGAAAGGACCTAAAGCAGAGCCTTGAAAGCTTCAAGGTTAACTTTCTATACAGTGAGCCACACTGTCTCTCAAAAAATAATTAATAAAATTCTTACCAGATTTAAAATGAAGAAATAAAAATAACTAGGACTATATCCACTCATGTAAGAATATAAAGAAAACTCTAGTCTCCTATAATTTCTCCTAATTAAACACAATAGGTATACTGATTTGGACTGGTAGAATTCTTCAAAGAGTTCATTACTGCAATAGAATCCTGAGCCTAGTTAAAAAGAATTATACCATACCTGTGTGAAGGAAAGATTCTGAATTCAATACTATAAATTCCACTTTTTAAATTGTATTAACCACCCATTTATATATAGAGTGGCTACAAGGGATTGGAAACCGCCCCCCCATTCATGAGCAACTGGTTATCCCAAATGATCAATATATTTTTACTTGCTTTTCAGCACTATATGCAACAATAAACTGAAAAAAATCATCACTGAAAAAAATATTATGACATATTCAACATACAATTGAAAATACAACTTGAGAAAATTAAAGACATTTTGTGAATTTTTTAAAAATATCTATCTACATAATCGTTTTTGAAAATTATAGAATCCGGGGCAGCTAGGTGGCACAGTGAACAGAGCACCACCAGCCCAGGACTCAGAAGAACCTGAGTTCAAATTCAGCCTCAGACGCTTGACACATACCAGCTGTGTGACCTTGGGCAAGTCATTTAGTCTCAACTGCCCTGCTTTCCCCTCTCCAAAAAAAAGAAAATTATAGAATCCAACAACCATCTTTTTTCAAGTCAACTCTTCCCCTAATCCATGCTAATTTAATTAACGCTTAAGTACATTAATATATTAAACTATATTACCATAGAGAACAAAAAAAAAATGAGCGGTTAATGGTTACCTTGATGTACATGCTTTAAAAAAAATTTAATGTATACATCAATATTCTTTCTTATCATTATGGTTCTTTTACACATAGCACAAAATTGTGTTTTCTAGATCCTATAAAAGTAGTCAATATCACAAATATATATCTCATGATTTTCATTCTCAAAGCACTTTACTCGTAAGAATAACTAGTCACTGTGGCAGGTGACTAACTGTAGATTCACCCAGGATGAGTACTTCAGGTACTAAGTATAAGTTTAACAATTGCTATAAACCTATTTTATTTAACTTAGTTTAAAAGGTCAATAATACATGATGTTAAGAGAAAATATTTTAGACATCTGTTAGACTTTTCACTGTGATGTAGTAATACAAACGACAGTTCAGAACACTGAATGAGAGAAGATTTTAGAAAAATTCAGCTTAAGGGAAAACCATTTCTGGCAAACTGATTCAGCCAACTTCATCAGGCCTATCTCATCCCTCTAATCAAACAGTGACCTAATCTTACTTTGGCTTCCCAAATTGCTCCACTGTAAAATCTTTTTTAATTGCAAACTATTAAAATGGTTTTCTAATACATAATAACTATTTTTTTTAATTTAAAAAACAAACCAGTTTCTCAAGGACCACAATACACTGGAGAAAATTGACTACCAAGATTATAGATAGGCAGAGCTGAAAGACTAAACTTTGCAGTGCAGAGAGGTAACAACTTTCAACTTCCCAAATCTCCACAGTAATGTATGAGGGCTACTGTGGGTCCTGACCCCATCACAGTATTACCTGCTAATGACAACTCTCCCCGCTCCCCCCACCCCCTCATTATAACTCATGACTCACTTCCTGCTTGAAATTTTAAGCATCCTGGAACAAGATGTCAACACGGCCTGTTTTGCACCTTGATTCTAAGAACTAGCTTAACGGCAATGTCTTCGATGAAAACGGACAAACAAGCATGACTTAAGATCAGCCCCTAAGCCCCAGGAACAGCACTATTTCCAATCAGCATTAGATTCCTCAGTCCCACACCAGTCCACCCCTCTTCTGCCTACCAAGGGCTCATGTAAATGCCGCTCCCTCCCTCACCCTTGTTATTCTACATGACAGGAGAGTCACCCTCACTGGGTGAACTCAGTAAACCCCACACTTGTTTAAAATGTCTGGACCTGTTACCTGGTTATTCCTATCTTCCCACACTACAAATCAATTACACCAACAAAACATCCTAGATAATGAACAGCTAGAAATCTTAAGGTTTAAATTATTGTGAAAATTTAGTTATGAAAAGTGTAAATAAACAGATCACAATTTGCCAACTATTTCATACTACACTCTCGCACAGGGTAATAAAAATAATTTGTCTATATTAAATCGACAAGAAAACTACTTATTGATACTCTAATATGAGAAGAGGTCCCAAAGGGGCTTTCTCATGATCTCTCTCAAAAGTAACAGAAAATTTCAAAAAAGAAATAAAATTACTAGGAATTCTCAGAAGATAATGAAACTCACTAAAATTTCAATAAACAAACTGAAGAAGAAATCAGACATAATTTTTTAAAGAATGATATAAAAAGGAGGAAAAATAATAAAAACTTAAATAAAAAATTCAAAAGTAGCAACAGCAACAAAATAAGAAAATCTAAAATATATGATTAGAAAGTGGACATGATCAAAGACTTGAAGGAGAGAGTACATGTAGAAAATATAGTCAATTAAAGAGATGATAAGAAAACTCAACAATATAGAAAAAATATGGAAACTGAAATTATTTTTAAAATGCAATGAAAAGCAGTAATATCACATCAGAAGAGAGTGGCAAAACAGAACTGAGATGAAAAAAGCTAAGAAAATAACAACTAGAAAAAGATTTTAAAGTAATGCACATAAAAGTGATGGATGTGGGAGACAGATCAAGGAAAGGAAACTGCAGAATTGTGAAATCATGGGAAATATAAAGAATCCAATTACAACATGTCAGGAAACCAGAAATGAAAATTTCTTACAACTATAAAAATCAAACTACAATCCACAAAAGAAAGAATTCACAAAATCCCTAAAAGAAGAAAGCCAAAATTCAACTCATCCAAGTACCTTGTTATTATTCAAACTATAGAGATGAAACAAAATCTCCTCACATGCCAAAACCCTTAGACCTAAGCTCAATATATTTCCTTTTCAATTAGTTTTTTTTATTTTATGAGCTTCCTAACAGAATGATTGAAAATAACTACAGTTTAACAAGATCAGTCCTGCAAGAAGTAGTAGAAAATCACTAACTCTAGATTTGAACACACCACCATTGTGACATAAATAAAAAAGACAAAAACCACTGAAATGAATAGTGCTGAATAAACTGGATTAGATAATAGATAATATAAAATACCTAACATACATTTTTACATGTACACAAAGAACACACATAAAAATTGATAATATTCTTGAACAGAGAATCCTTAAAAGAGAAAGCATTTTGAATACTTTATTTCTGAATCATGGGAAATTTAAATAATAATATGATAAAAATATGGGTATATGTAGAAATTTTAAAATTATTTACTTAACAAAATCTGGATTATAAAAGCTAGAAGGAAACATTAAGAAAAACAAGAAAAAATCAAACATAATAACACAAAGTTCATATAATAGAATTTATAGGCTTAAACCAATGCAGTACTCAGAAGCAAATTCATAGCACTATACACCTACATTAATATGAGAGAAAAAGGGAAATTCAATCAAGTCTGTTTTAAAGGAATTAGAAAACTAATACAATAATGCACCAAAGGAAAGCAAGAGGCGATAGATCATAAGAATGAAAGCAGAAATTCATAAAAATGAAAAAACTAGTAAAGGAACACTAAAAACTGTTTTAGAAAAATCAGAACACGGATTAATAATTGGGAAACTGAATTCCTAAAACTGGGGAGAAGACTTAAAGTAGCAAAAAAGGCAGTGAGATGACAAGTACAAAACTGTAAAAGTCACCAGACTACTACATACAACTGTACATTTGAGAAAGTGAAGACAATATACAAACGTATACAAATGTATCCAAAAAAAAAAGTATAAACCTAATTACACATGGAGAAATCAAATAAACATTAATGAGATGCAGCCAAAATATTAGACTAGAACCAGATGAATTCACAAATAAATTTTCAAAGAACAAATGACACATATATACATATATTCATTCATATGTAAAATTGACTGTTTCTAAATAGAGTATACTGTCCAATTTTTTATGAAACAAATGTGGTTTTCATCTTCAACCTGACAAAAACAAAGAAATCTATCAGCCAATATAATGATTCTCAGTGGAAAATATTGAATAAAATATTGGGAAAATAATTTATAAAAGATACATTTTTATTGTAACAAAGCAGAATTTATATTTATGTGTACATATATATGTTATCAGGAATACAGATATATTAGATATTAATAAAATGTGATAAATAATATTAACAGAAATTTTAAGAATATTATAATCAATAACTATAGAAAAGGCCTTGAACAAAATATAACATTTATGTTTAAAATACTAAAAAAGCATAAAAAAAGGACTTCCCTTAACATCATTTTAAAAATACATCTGTGTAAAACCAAAAGGTAGTATTAATTGTGATGGAAAAACCAGAAACATTGACTCTGATTATATATTTTAAAATACCACCAAACCTTTATTAACCATATAACCCAAGGGGAGAAAGGAGGGAGCAACTATATTATTAGTTATTAAAGTTTCTTTTTGTTTTATAAAAATGGAAACAGGTAAGATTTCAAGGTTTTATTTTGAGTTGTGTTCATTTTCAATTTTTCATTCTTTATATTTATTGAAATTCTTAATTTTTAACAATAATTATCTTTTAAAAACAAAACAACTCAGTGAAATAAACCTGCTGACATCGTGGATTCCACCATGTTTTATAAAGATTTGCTTTTGAGGTTGATTGCAAGAGCTATTTATATAATTTACTAACAATAACTGCATGTTATTTAGCAATACATAACAGAAATAAATTTTTAATAAAACACAAATATCTTAAAGAAGTTAAGAAATACCTCTAGTTCAACCAGAGCTGCCGTCACTGCATCTGTTGCAAGGGCACCAGCCTGTAGTTGTTCAATGGCCTGCAGAAAAAGTAGATGGCAATTTCATTTAAAAAATGACTTAGGGACATCAATATACTTTCTTAAGATTTAGATTTATAGATTTAAGAACTGGATTGATTCTCAGAAATCACCTACTCTAATCTTCATTTTACACATGATTAAGCTGTGAGACCAAGGTCACACAGGAAGGTGGAATTGAGATTCAATTTCATTCAAATCCCAACTCAATTCCCATGAATCCTACTTCATTTTACTTGCCACTATATTAAACTGTACATGATGAAGTTGAATCAATATAAGTTGAACCAATATAAAATCATAAAATATTTATTGTGATGTTTCTATCCCATATTTAGTACCTCTATTTAAATTCTAAAGAATTTTTATCCCTGAGATGTATATGTAAAAATTAAGGAGCCAGAACTTTTTATTGCTACTGTAGCTTCAGATAATAAGGAGCATGGACAATCAATCCATTTGATTGAGATATAACTACTTTTAAAATGTAAACATGATATGTTATAAAAATAAGAATTATGATAAATGTCTCTCTAATCAAGGGTAATTTTGCAATGGAACTTAGCTGTAAAATGAAGGGTTTGGATTAGAGTATCCTGTAAGGTCCCCTCCGGCTATAAAATTCTACAGTTCTATACCTCTCTAAAAGTGAATATAATCTACATATATTGCATACTTCTGAAGTGTATATTCCCCTCAAAGTAAAATATGACTCAGATAACAAATACATGCTGATTTATGAGACATGAGTTAAGAAGTATAATGTAGTTTTCGTAGCATTACAAAAAGTTACAACTCCCCACCTTCACCTTTACCATTTCATATACTCCCTATAAAAAAAAAGGAATAAAAACAATAGTAATTATTGTGTTCAAATTTTACATATGGATTTCAATTATAGCAAAAGATGTTTATCTTTAATATACTATAATGACTATTTCAGTCTATATAAATGAGACAAGACCAAAAGACCTATATTTATTTAATTTAGTATGTCTAATTAACATCCATTTGCATAAAAACTATTGGGAGATTTGCTTGCAAAACTAGAAGAGAGTCAAAATCAAAATGAAAACCAATCTAGTATTTCTTCCAATATGATCCAATACCCCATGATAAGCACTCAACAATTTATATTTCGAAAAAACAGCAAAACTTCAAAAACCAAAGGAAAAAGCACAACTTCAGGCAGAGTGAATAATGAAACAACATGAATGACAATGGGGGTGCTATGGTACAAACTGAGTGATGAGAAACAAACGGAAAAATGCACAGTAATTTCACAAACATTTGCACCTATTTTAATTATTTTTTATTTTTGGTAATACCCTTTAGAGAAATAGAGTAAATGCTTTAGAACTGCTTTCCCTACCACTTCTGTAGAGCTTCACGCTTTTCCTGAGGATTAGAGGGATATGTGTGCCTACTTATGTACAAGAGGTGAGGAGGGAGCCTAAAGCAATAAATCAATTCCAAAAACACATACTTTAATATGGAGGTAAAAGAACTAGCATTTGAAATAAAATCCCACAAATAAGAGCAAAACAACTTTATGGAACAAACCCAAAATGTTTCACAAATATGACTCAAGTAAATTACATTCAAGGGAAACAATATGTTAGCTATATGTGAAACAGAAAAGGTTTAATATTTAGAACTTAAAATTTGTTCATACCTTTTGACAGGCTCTTTTGCACACATGTTTATATTCTTTAGCTTTGGATTCAGAGTGATAACCTGCACCTATGGAGGAGAAAACTGATCAATACTCTAAAATATCAGATGTTTAAAATATATAAATAGGCCTTCCAAAATTTATGATCTCCCTGTGACCTCCCAGTAATGATTACAGAAAAATAAACAATATGAACAAAGCCTTGAACATTAGCTCCTATTAATATCTCTCTAGAGAGGAATCATGGCATAGTGGATAGAGAACTGGCCTTTGAGTCAAGAAAATATACATAAAAGCTCCACCTGTGACCTACCAACTGTGTGATCCCAGTCACTTAACTTCACAGTGCCCAAGACAACTCTCTAAGTCTGCAAGGTGAAGAGGAGTCAATCTGCTTTGGTGGAAGAAATTTCCTCTTGCCAAACCAATGAAATTAAACATCTGATCCCTGCCCTATCCTAAGATTTACAAAGTATTTTCCTAAATGCAATTCTGAGGAGGAAGTATATTTCTTGGCTCATTTTACAAATTATGAAACTATGCTCAGAAAAATAAAGTGCTCACACAGTTGGGAGATGTTAGAGCTAGAGTCTCAACCCAGGTCTCCTGACTCCAAACCCAATCTTTCTCCCACTAAATTGCCTCTCCAGTACTTGCAGTGTACCAGGACTCAACCTCAATTCAAATTATGTTAAGAAACATTTATTAAGAGCCCAATATGTGCAAAGCAATGTGCTAGGTGCTGGAAGTTTTTTAAAAAATGAAAAATTATATAGCCCTAGGCTTCAAATATCTTATTGACTAATGGGGTGGAGAGAGAGATAGATACAATATATACATATACATATAATGCAAATACAATATAAAGTATGACTGTGTTAAGGAAGAGATACAAAATACTCTAGGAAAATTTGAGAAAGGAGAGAACACTGTCACATTGGTTGGGACAAGGTTGGATAAAGGAAGATAACCATGGAAGTTAAGAGAAAAAATTCAGCTAAGAAGGGGCTTAAGAGGAATTTATTCCAGGCAGTGAAAATGGCCTTCACAAACACACAGGGGTAGGAAATAGCAGGATAAGGTCAAGGAATGGATAATAGTTCATTTTGGTTGGAACATTTATGATGGGAAGTAATGTGAAATGGGGCTGAAAATATATGTTATAATCATATTCAGAAGTAAAGAAGTTCACATTTTTTTCCTATATGCAACAGAGAATCCCTGAAGATTTTTGAATAAGACTAAAATGGTTAGACTCATGCATTAGAAAAATTATTTTTAAAGGTTGTAAAGGATGGTCTGGTGAGGAGTCTAGAGGCAGGGACACTAGTTAAGGTTAGAATAATCTAGAGGAGAGATAAGAAAAATCTAAACTAGTATGAGGACAACAAAAGTAGAAAAGCCAGATAAAAGAGATTAAGAAGGTCAAAAACCCAGAAGTGTTAATGTCATTGGAATATAGAATGGCCTGAATTAGAGAAAAAAAAAAGGAAGCAAAAGCAGCATATGAAAGAGAGAAGCAGTTCACTCCTCTGTTAAAACACATGCAAATAAATCACTCAGTATAAGGGGAGAAAAAAGATAAAATCTACAAGACTTGGTAACTAATGAGACGTGAAGGAAAAGTTAGAATGAAGAATCTGATGTGCCTGGAGGTTTGGACCCTGCATGACTGAGAGCAGGGTAATATCAAAAGAAATAAGTCAGAAGGAGAAATCTGTTTAAGGCTGAGATGATGATTCAGGTCTGTAACACTGAGTTTAAGATGCCAGGGAAACATCTGTGTGGGGATGTCAAAACACATTTAGAAACAGATTGAGAGAAAGAAGCTAAAATTATAAATCTAGGAGCTTATGATAATTTAATCCTTTGCATTAAAGGAAAAGAATGTAGAAAAAGAAGAGAAAGCCTAGACAGAGTGTTAAGGAACAGTAAAACAGAGGGGTCTGGTGGAAGACTACAAACCAATGAAGGAAATCAAGGAAGAAAGGTCAGACAGTAAGTCAGTATATCAGTAGAGAGGAGTGGTGTGAAAAACCAAAAAAAGAAAAAAGTATAGAAGAGGAGACGATCAGTAGTGCCAAATGATGCCTAAAATAGTCATGGAGGTAGGAGATAAGATGGCGGAGTAGAAAGACACACATATACTAGCTCCTGAACCCACAGCCCATAAATTACCTGTAAAGAGGAACTCCTGACAAGTTCTGGAGCAGAGGAAGCCCCGGAATGACGGAGTGGAGGAGATTTCTGTTCCAGAGAGACCAGAAAAACCGACACTGGGGGTCCGTCAGGCACCTGACCCAGAGCAGAGCCCAGCCCTGCCTTGGTCGTAGGGCACCAAGAGGAGCAAATCCAAGCAGGCTTCAGGGACGGAATCCCCAGCGGCCGTGGGGTTCTCTCCACCCACAGGCGCACAGGTCAGTGAGAGGGCCTGTTTGGCCAGCAGAGAGGGGAGCAGGGTGTCTTCATAACTCGGGCCCCCTCAGGAGGCAGCGGAGGACAGGAGGTCCCAAAGTAGACAGGACCCCGGATCCATTATCAAAGGTCTCCACATAAACCCCCTGAGGGAACTGAGCCCAGTGCGGTGGCCCTGCCCCCACCGGAGCACACAAACTTAATCCCACTGAATAGCAGCTCCGCCCCCCTTCAAAGTCCTGAGGCTGGGAAGCAGCATTTGAATCTCAGACCCCAAGCACTAGTGAGGCGGGGGTGGAGAGGAATCTCAGAAGTCAAGTAAGTGGCTGGGAAAATGGCCAGAAAAGGGAAAAAAAGACCATAGAAGGCTACTTTTTTGGGTGAACAGATGTTTCCTCCTTTCCTTTCTAATGAGGAAGAACAATGCTTACCATCAAGGAAAGACATAGAAGTCAAGGATTCTCTATCCCAAACATCCAAAATAAATATTCAAAGGGCTCAGCCCATGGAAGAGCTCAAAAAGGATTTTGAAAATCAAGTCAGAGAATTGGAGGAAAAACTGGGAAGAGAAATGAGAGAGATACAAGAAAAGCATGAAAAATGGGTCAATATCTTTCTAAAGGAGACCCAAAAAAATGCTGAAGAAAATAACACCTTGAAAAATAGGCTCACTCAATTGGCAAAAGAGGTTCAAAAAGCCAATGAGGAGAAGAATGCTTTCAAAAGCAGAATTAGCCAAATGGGAAAAGAGGTTCAAAAGCTCACTGAAGAAAACAGTTCTCTCAAAATTAGAATGGAACAGATGGAGGCTAATGACTTTCTGAGAAACCAAGAAATCACGAAACAAAACCAAAAGAACGAAAAATAGAAGATAATGTGAAATATCTCATTGGAAAAACAACTGACCTGGAAAATAGATCCAGGAGAGACAATTTAAAAATTATGGGACTACCTGAAAGCCATGATCAAAAAAAGAGCCTAGACATCATCTTTCATGAAATTATCAAGGAAAACTGCCATGATATTCTAGAACCAGAGGGAAAAATAACTATTCAAGGAATCCACCGATCACCACCTGAAAGAGACCCAAAAAGAGAAACTCCTAGGAACATTGTGGCCAAATTCCAGAATTCCCAGGTCAAGGAGAAAATATTGCAAGCAGATGGAAAGAAACAATTCCAGTACTGTGGAAATACAACCAGGATAACACAAGATCTAGCAGCTTCTAGATTAAGTGATTGAAGGGCATGGAATAGGATATTCCAGAAGTCAAAGGAACTAGGACTCAAACCAAGAATCACCTACCCAGCTAAACTGAGTATAATACTTCAGGGGGGAAAATGGTCTTTCAATGAAAAAGAGGACTTTCAAGCATTCTTGATGAAAAGACCAGAGCTGAAAATTTGACTTTCAAACACAAGAATGAAAACAAGCATGAAAAAGTAAACAGCAAAGAGAAGTCATAAGGGACTTACTAAAGTTGAACTGTTTACATTCCTACATGGAAAGACAATATTTATAACTCTTGAAACTTTTCAGTATCTGGGTACTTGGTGGGATTACACACACACACACACACACACACACACACACACACACACACACACACAGAGACAGAGAGCGCAAAATCTGCGAATTGAATAGGATGGGATCATATCTTAAAAAAATGAAGGTAATGGTGAGAGAGAAATGAATTGGGAAGAGAGAGGGAGAAATGGAATGGGGCAAATTATCTCTCATAGAAGAGGCAGACAGGAGACTTTTTAGTGGAGGGAAAAAGAGGGGAGCTGAGAGAAAAACAAGAAGTTTACTCTCATCACATTCGACTAAAGGAAGGAATAAAATGCACACTCATTTTGGTATGAAAACCTATCTTACAATACAGGAAAGTGAGGGAGAAGGGGATAAGCAGGGTGGGGGGGGGATGATGGAAGGGAGGGCAATGGGAGGAGGGAGTAATTTGAAATCAACACTCTTGGGGAGGGACAGGATCCAAAGAGAGAATAGAAGCAATGGGGGGCAGGATAGGATGGAGGGAAATATAGTTAGTCTTACACAACATGACTATTATTGAAGTCATTTGCAAAACTACACAGATATGGCCTATATTGAATTGCCTGCCTTCCCAAAGGGAATGGGTGGGGAGGGAAGGATGGGGAGAAGTTGGAACTCAAAGTTTTAGGAACAACTGTTGAGTATTGTTCTTGCTACTAGGAAATAAGAAATACAGGTAATGGGGAATAGAAAGTTATCTGGCCCTACAGGACAAAAGAGAAGATGGGGACAAGGGAAGGGAGGGATGATAGAAGAGAGGGCAGATTGGTGATAGGGGAAATTAGAATGCTTGGTGTATTGGGGTACGGGGAGGGGACAAATGGGGAGAAAGTCTGGAACCTAAAATTTTGTGAAAATAAATGTAAAAAGTTAAATAAATAAATTTATTATAAAAAAATAAAATAAAATAAAATAGTCATGGAGAATCAAAACAGAGACAAGGCTAACTATTTGATTTACAATTAAGAGGTTTACTAGTGAAAACTTTTGAAAGAACAGTCTTAGGTGAAAGGTGGGGTTGGATGGCCAATCTAAATCTAGACTAAAGACTAAGTAAGCTATCAAACAAAAGGGCCAGATGACAACAATGTGTCTTTTATACTTCTCTGCAAGACATATATACAACTATGAATTGTGTAAAGCAAAAATATTTGCGGGGTGGGGGGAAGACTGGGGGCAGGCAGAGCCAAGGTAGTAAAGGGACTTGCTTGAGTGGAGATCTCCCCCAAAACCCTCCAAATACCTGTAAACATGACTCTAAATAAATTCTAAAGCAGCAGAACCCACAAAAAGACAGAATGAAAAAAATTTCCATCCCAAAGCAAGCTGGATGGTTAACAGTAAAGGTCTGTTACACCAGGCTGGAAGAGTAGCGCAATTCAACATGATCTGTGCCAGCACAGACCAGGCCCCAACAAACCCAGAGCAGGTCTCGGGGGACTGAATCACTAGCAAGTGAGGCAGTTTCCAGACTTCCCAACCATAAACACCAAGATAACTTAGAACATTGGTGGAAAAGGTCTGTCAGACCTGAGTGAGAGAGGAGTGTAAACCAGCTTCAGACCTAGGCAGCAGCAGCAACTACTTCCAGGGCTCTCAACCAGATGTTACAGATGGCAACACTGATCAGAAGAAAATTACAGGGATCTCTTTGGTGGCACTGAGGCAGGACTATGTTGTTTTGCCCATACACAGATCTAGGTTGCAGTCCTAGGTGGTAGTCCTTGAGCAAGGAAGTCACAGCAGAACTTGTGGCAGCAGTAGAAGGGCAACCCTCCTCACAGTTTCAGGACAGAAAAGAGTGCTTATGATCACTCACAGATCAGAGCACAGAACAAGTAGTAAACATATCTCCTTAGAAGTACCTCTGAAAACAGCTGCACAAAACCCCTGAAGCTTGGGGCAGTACACCCTCCACACTGGAAGCAGAGCCCTACCTTAACAGAGCTATAAAGTCAAGTAATTGGCTGGGAAAATGAGCAAACAATGGAAGAACTACAGCATCTTATTTTGGTGACAAGGAAGATCAAAACATACAATCAGAAGAAAACAAAAAAATCAAAACTCCTACATCTAAAAACTCCAAGAAAAATATGAATTGGTTTCAAACCATGGACAAGCTCAAAAAGGATTTTGAAAGTAAGAGAAGTAGAGAAAAAATTGGGATGAGAAATGAGAGTAATGTAAGAAAATCATGAAAAATGAGTCAACAGCTTGCTAAAGGAGACCTAAAAAAAAAAACCAGTGAAGAAAAAAACACCTTAAAAAAATAGACAAATCCAAAGGGCAAAATAAGTTCAAAAAGCCAATGAGGAGAAGAATGCCTTAAACAGCTGAACTGGCCAAATGGAAAAGGAGGTCCAAATGCTCACTGATGAAAATAATTTCTTAAAAATTACAGTGGAGCAAATGGAAGCTAATGAATTTATGAGAAATCAATAAATTATAAAACAAAACCAAAAGAATGAAAAAATAGAAGACAATATGAAGTATCTCAATGGAAAAACAACTGACTTGGAAAATAGATGCAGAAGAGAAAATTTTAAAATTACTGGACTGCCTGAAAGCCATGATCAAGAAAAGAGCCTAGACATAATCTTTCTAGAAATTATCAAGGAAAATTGCCATGATATTCTAGAACCAGAGGGCAAATTAGAAATTGAAAGAATCCACTGATCACCTCCTAAAAGAGATGCCAAAATGAAAACTGTCATGAATATTACATTAATATTTCCAGAGCTCCCAGATAAAGAAGATAGTGCAAGCAGCCAGAAAAAGTTCAAGTATTGTGAAAACACAATCAGGAAAACATAGCATTCAGCAGCTTCTACATTAAGGGATTGGAAGGCTTAAAATATGATATCCTGGAGGTCAAAAGAGCTAGCATTAAAACCATGAATCACCTACTCAGCAAAACTGTGTATAAGCAATGAAAGGGAAAAATTGGCATTCAATGATGTAAAGGAATTTGATGCATTCTTAAGAAGCCAGAACTAAATAGAAAAACTGACTTTCAAATATAAGATTCAAGAGAAACATGAAAAGGTAAGAGAAATCATAAGGGACTTATTAAAACTGAACTGTTTACCTTACTATATGGAAAGATATTCTCAGTACTACGGTGGTTGGAGGGAATATAGGCAGAGGACACGGTAATTTGAATAGGAATAATGGTATCTAAAAAATAAAATTACGGAGTGAGAGAAGAATGTACTGGGAGAAAGAAAAAGGGACAGAGAGAACGAGGTAAATTATCTCACATAAAAGAGAAAAGAAAAGGCTTTTATAGTGGAGAAGAAGGGAGAAGTGAGAGAGAGGGAGTACGTGAACCTTACTCTTATCAAAACTGAGTCTAAGATCGCATAACAAACACACTCAACTGGGTTTGGAAATCTATCTTACCCTGCATAAAAAGTAGGGGGAAAGGGGAAAAGAGAGGTGGGGTAAAAGAAGAGAGGGTAGATTGGGGGAGGAGGTAATCAGAGGCAAACACTTTTGAGTCAAGACAGGGTAAAAGGAGACAAAAATATAAACTTGGGGGTGGGATAGGATGGAGAGAAATATAGTTAATCTTTCACAACAAGGCTCTTATAGAAGTGGTTTTCATGACTACACATGTATAACCACTATCAAACTGCTTGCCCTCTCAATAAGGGTGGGTGGGGAGGGAAGAAGGGGGATAATTTGGAACTCAAAGTTTTAAAAATAAATGTTAAAAATTGTTTTTTATATACAATTGGGAAATAAGATACACAGGCAATGAGGTATAGAAATCTATCTTACCCTACAGGAAAATAGAAGGGAAGAGGATAAGGCGGGTGATGGAGATAGAAGGGAGGGTAAATTGGGGGAAGGGTTAATCAGAATGCATGCTGTAATGGGATAGTAGTAGGGGAGAGATGGGGAGAAAATTTGAAACACAAAATCTTGTGGAAGTGAATGTTGAAAATTTAAATAGAGTTGAAAAAAAAAGTAGTCAACACAATAATGAACTCCCAAACCACAGCAGACAAACACATAATATAATAATACCATTACTAAACTAGAATATTGGATAGCCTCTTTCAAAGGCAGGAAGCTATCAGCTAGGCTTGTTCCCATGTGAAAATCTAATGATTACTGCGTAGGTGTATTGATCTTTGGATGCTCACAAACACTCAGAGTGGAACAAGGAGAGTCATGCTATTGTTCAACACTTAAAAGCACCACATAGCTTTAAGTACTTGATTAAGCAAAGGGTTAGCTATCCTGTGTCCTAGTTAGACTAGATGGCAACCCAACTAAAGTGACCATATGCACTTAACTCTCCAAAATGGTTCAGCTTTATCCCCAGACCCCAGCAAGGAGTAGTAACCAACTCACAGTGAGTATGTCCAGAAAATACAGCTATGCTGTTTGCATTCCTTCAGACTGATGAGCCTTTGTGGTCTGTATTTCCTCTGTATCCATCAAACTCATTTCAGTACAACAGTAGTGAAAGTACAGTATGGTTGGGGGAAAAACTAAACTAGGAATTAAGAGACCTGATTCTAATCAGGTTCTATTACTAACCAGCTGCATGATTTTGAACAGTTTATTTCATTGAGTTTCTATTTTCCTCATCTATAAAATAAATGAGCTGGTCAAGTGATTTTGAAAATCATCAACCTTCTTTCTAGCTTGGTTTCTTTCTCCTCTCACCACGATTACAGAACTTCTCCACGGCATACAAAAAAAACTATATTTTCTATATATTGCCTCATAAAATATTCTAAATTAAATATTTTTAAAATTCAGTATACCAAATTCAGTTGTTTCATTCAAATTCTTTTTCACTCTATGTACAATTTATTTGTTTACTTTCATACATGTCATAATTCAATATCATAAATATATATATGTATGTATGTATGTATATATCTTCCAAACTCATTTATTCATGTCTTACCTGCATGCACCAATACAAATCCTACACGCTTTTCTTTATGGGGTAGTTTTGTTTCATGCTCCTTGGCTGTTATCTTAACAGCCATAACCTGAGGTGATTTGGAAGGCAGACCTTCTGTTGAACTCATCCCCTTCTCCATGATCATTCTCCACCATTACCATCTTCTATTGAAAAAGTTGCATATTTCCAAAGAAAAGTAAAATCTGAAGAGGAAATCACCCTAAAGGGAAACCAACACAGATGTTACAGATGCCCACTGCCAAAGATATTACTTATTTAAATTCATTGAAAGATACTGTTGTATAAAAATCTATTTGACAGTTGGAATTATAATTTACATCTTTACTCGCAAATATTTGCTAGTTTCTAGAAACAGAAAGCCACCCACCCAAAAAATTTGATCTTGTAATACTGTAGATTTTTCATTCACCTTACTATGTTGTATTCTATCAAATTTAACTTTAATATCACTTTCTCTTAAAGATTTCATATAGAAAGGAGAGCAGGAATATGGCTAGTTATTATGTTCCCCCAGACACCTTTTTTCGCTCAATATTTTTTATACCTTTGAAGTTTACATCCACAACATCTCTTGTACAAGTCCTCTACCTAATCACTCACATAGGTACTTAGTTTTGATCGCCAATACTTTTGGTCTGATCTGCCTTATTAAACTGTTAAGACAGTCTGTGGGTGACAAGTGTCTCCCCGCTCTGATCCATTCTCTACATAGTTGCCCATGTGATTTTCCTAAAACTTTGTCTTACCATGGTACTCTCTTGTTCAATAAACTCCAGTGGCTCACTATTATTACCTTTAGAATAAAACTAAATCATCTGGCATTTAAACCTTCTTCAAAATCTGGCCCCTTCTTACTTTCCCCATCTTTTTAGGTATTTTAACCCCACACTTTTTTCTCTTTATTGCTATTTTTACCTCCCCTATATCACATCCAGAACTGTGATGCTAGGATTCAAGTATGAAGGTTCAAATATTCATGATGGAAAAAACATTTATAATGATTTTTACAAATCTTTTCTATTCTACTTTTGTTTATTGTTTCTCCTATTTATCCTTAATTGGCTTTGGGTTGATCGTATTTAAGAGGATGTCATGTTAAGCTTTTTCTTTTGAAGAGGATAATAGCATGGAAGCAGGCCTCTGCAAATGATATTCAGCAATACAGCATCTTTACCACTAAAAAATTAACTGAAAGATAAACAGAATAAAAGACCCTACTGGGCTTATAGTCTGTTTATTATGAAAAAGTATTTGATTCAGTAAAACAAAATACCACCAGGATCATTTTCAAAAAGGCATCAACCATCCATACAGCAAAATCACTCAAGATTATTTGAAAGATGTTTTTTAAAATAACCCTGTTCATTGATTCTCTGATCACAAACATCAGCTGAGGCCCAAAAACTACAAGTCAGAGATGTAAGTACTAATGCACTAACTCCACTAACTGGCCATCCAACGTTATATTAAACTCTAGAAAGCAAGCATTTTTTTATTTAGTTTTCCCATATGGATTGTTAGAATTCCTCTTTTCAGTAATCACTGACCACAATGAGGAAATCCTGTAACATTCTGGGGCTTGATACAATCAATACAATATCACCTGCACACAGAAGTATCTGGAGAACTCTGCCATCAATAGACAGTCCCTGTTTCATTTATACTTGTCTCCCCCATTAGACTGTGAGCTCTTTTAGGGCGGGGACTAATTTTTCCCAGATCAGCACAGTGTCTGATACCTGGCACTTAATAAGTGTTATTTGACTTGACTCAAGGATAATGGCAAAAACTTTTGCCAAGTATACATCTCTCTAACACAGCACTTAACACTAATAATTTTGGTATGATTGAACAGTTATTTCTTCCATTTTGTTTAGTATGGAATCTTGTATCATGTGACATTCTGAAGAAACTCTTCTTGAAGTTTAAGCCTACATTTTGTTAAATTTAAATGTTTAGTTGTAATCAACAATAAACTGTGGAATTTTGTATTCTATCTACCGTTTAGTCAATTGTGTGACTGACTATAATACCTGTTTGGTTGAAATGTCTCTATACCAAACCCCTTCTGCACTCAAACCAAAGTGTGGGGAGGACATATTGGGAAGAAAGTAGATTCAGAGAGGTGGAATATCACAAGACTCAGACCAAGATAGTGCTGGTTCAGGTACTCAGAGGTCCTCAATACTGTTCTGAGATTCTAGAGAGGTTCGTGGAGCTCTAGTGCTCTGTACCTCAAAGATGCAAGGGGTTAGAGCTAACAAAGAGGTGGAAGTTAGTCCAGAAACTTGGAGACCAAGGTGGGGTGGGGCGGGGAAAGAAATAATCAGGGCCAATCATCCAAACCAAAAATGCAGCAGAGCCTGACCTTGGCAGAAAGCTCCAATTTAGGAACTTAAAGTAGAGAGATGAATAAATCAAAGATAACAACAAGATAATTGTAATCTCCTTAAAAAAAAGTGAACCACCATGTAACTGAAAGCAGTAGCTCAAAGGAAAAAGATGGATTTTTCCAGAATTACATTAATACTTAGATGAAGCAAGAGATAAAAATTAAATAAAAGCTGTAGAGTAATTAATTGTAAGGAGAAAAAAATTGGCTTAGAAGGGAGAATGATAAACTTTGCCAAAGCAACACACTCTCTGAAAAAAGAAAACAAAACAGAAATCAACAACTCCAGGAGACAGCAAAAAAAAGAAGAAGAAGAAGAAAAAAAAAACAAAAGACTGAAAAAATAGTGGTAAGATATCTGGTACCAAAAACAACTGACAGGAAAAATAGAAAAAGAGAATTTAAGAATTACTAAACTTGAAAACTATGTTTTTTTCAAAAAGCATAAACACTATATTTCATAAAATTATAAGTAAAAATTGTCAAGATCTTTTAGAACAGAAGGGTAAAGTGAAGATAGAAAGAATATAAGCATTTGCTAAAAGAAACTCCATGAAGAAAAACTTCAGGCAAGTCATGGTCAAAATATAAAATTCTCACATCTAAGAGAAAATACTGCAAGCATCTAGAAAGCAGTGCAAATGCCAAGGAATCACAGAAGGAGCAACCACTATTATATAGGAGTGGAGAACTTAGAATACAATACTCCAGAAAACAAAGGATATAGACTGAAAGCCAAGAGTAATTCATCCAGAAAAACTGAATATAATGCTATGGGGGAGAAATGAACCTTTAATGAAGTTGTGGACTTCCAAGCATTCCTGATAAAAAGGCCAGAACTACACAGAAACTTTGAAGCTCAAACACAGGGGTGAAATGAAAAATAAAAAGATAAACATAAATGAACAATGAAAAAGGACTAAAAGAATATAATATTTCCCCATTCACATATGAGGAGATGGTACATGTGTCTTTTCTGAAACCAGGGTCATAGAGAGTCTTTAGACAAGGCCTGAAAGTGTTTGTTATTAACTGGATGCTCTTAAGAGAGGAACAGAAAGAGAAACAAAGAACACACGGCTCGGGAGGGGTGGGGGGGAGAGGCGTTGAGGAAAAAGAAAGTTAGAGAAAATTATCTCACATAACCAGGATGCACAAGTAGACATTCAAACAAGAAGAAAGAGATGGTAGTGGGATCAGTTGACATTTAAATCTCTCATCTAAACTAGTCAAATATACACAGTTGGATACAGAAACATTTCACTTTACAAGAAAATTGGAGGGAAGGGGAAGTATGGAACAAGGGGAATTAAAGAGAAAATAGAATAAGAAATTTTTTTATGAAAAACAAAATCTAAGGATGAACAAATACATTTTTAACTCTTTTTAAATGAGTCAAAGAATGGGAATCTGAGGGGGTATCCACAAATTGGGAAACAGATAAACAAATTACGAGATAGAAATGTGATGGAATACTATTGTAACATAAGAAATGATTAAGATTTCAAAGAAACCTCAGAAGGCCTATAGGAATTGACACAGAATGAAGTGAAAAGAAGTAGAACAACTTACAAAATGACAGTATAGTAAAGGTAAACAACTTTGAAAGAATTAAGAACCTTTAGAAGATAATGACCAAACATGATTACATAGGACTGATGATAAAACATGTTACCTACATCTTAATGGAAAGGTGAAGGACTCAGTGAAGAAAGAGACAATTTTGGGGAGGGGGGGTGGGGTGGATAGCTAATGTGTAAAATTCTTTTCATTGACTATATATCTTTGTACAAGGTTTTAGGTTTTTTTGTTTTCAGTTAGGGAGGTTTAAGGTGGGAGACTGAAAAGAAAGATATTTGTTGCCCAAAACAAATTTTTAAAAAAATTTTTAAAGAAGGTCACTGAAGTATTTTTCAAAATGCACTGAAGGAAGTTAAGAAACATACCAGTAGAACAGTTTTAAGAACAAAATATTCAATTATATACTTTTTAAAAAGCATGCTGTCCCTAATAACCATTCATTTTTACATATAATCTTTTTTTCGGTCCTATTTTGTATATGGAAATGCGGGTTTTCTTTTTCATGTTTGCTAAAATCGGAAAAAAAAACGTTAAGAGGCTGTTCAAGTTATTCACAAGGTGCTAAAGGTAAAAGCTATAAAGACCCACAAGTAGTCTGAAATGGAAATGAGTATCTCACAGAAAACATGGAGAGTAGAGACAATTCTGTAATGACTTGTATTGAGTGTTTGATGACTTTTACTTCTGTTTTGCCAAATGATTTATCTTTGCTCAAAGTAAAAATGTCTCTCTTCTGACCATAAAATATGAATGGCATTAAGGAATGTCCTTCCATGTGGTGGCGTGGAGTGGAGTTGAGGCCCAGTAGGAAGGACATAGTAGAAGAGGAGAGAAAGAGCAAAGATTTCCATGTGCAAAGAAAGAAGACTAGGGAACTGAAGAAGCAGAAAGGAAATTTGACTTGTATCATGAGGCTAGAGAGTAGAAAAATATCTGAAAGAGGAAGAAGGAAAGGATTGAACTCAGAGCTAAAAGAAAAAAAAGAGGCTCTTCAAGAAGAGAATCAGATAGATGCTATGAAGAGGCAGCAACTGCTTGTCTTCTAAGCAATCACATAATAGATCACCAGATACTGTCAGCTGAGAGATCATCCATTAAGGGTTAGAAGAATAGTGGAGGTTGATGACTCCCTGATGAGGAATACTGAGGCAGTAATTTAACAACCAGATAAAAATACGAAAGATATACGATATCTTTCCGGAAGCACAATATCCAGTATGTGACTGGGAACCTCTCAAGACTTGTCAAAAGAGATGACTGTTCATTTCTGGTGACTGACCTGGACACAAATAATAGCACTGTCAAAAATGAAATCTTGAGCAAGAAATTGAAGCTGAAAAAAGAGAAAAGCAAATCTGCAAAGTGAATAACTGATTAAAAAAGAAAATCTCTGAAAACAGGATTTTGATTTCTAGACTATAATTTAAAATTTTAGAGTAAGACAACTAGCATCTACCTGATATGGTCCAGTAAAAAAGTTGTGGCCTAGTGTTTCTAATTAAGAAAACAAAAGAATAATGCTACATATTTCCACAAAGCAAGATGGCATAGAAAAGTGTTACACTGTAGGAAGAAGAAACATCAAGAAGTTCACAGAAGAGATTTAAAACCAAGAAATGATTTAGTAGTAAAACCCAAGGCCTGAAATGTACAAATTATAAGGCAAAAAGCAAGATAAACTGGAGGACCTAATTTAACAAGACAAATTGGGGGGCGGGGAGGAGCCACCAAAGCTAATATGAAGAAAAAGCAGAGGCTTCCCTGAGCTCTACCCAAAGCCCTCCAAATACCTGTGAAAAATGACTCTAAACAAATTCTAGAGCAACAGAACCCACAAAATGACAGAGTGAAACAAATCCCAAGCCCTAGACAACCTGGAAAATAGACAGGAAGGGTCTTTCACACTGGGAAAGGAGCAGAGCACAGTCTGGTGTGGGCCTCACCAGAAAACACCTGCCAGAGCAGGCCTCAAGGGACTGAATCATTGGCAGCTGTGGCAAGTTCCAGAATTCTCAACCCACAAATGCCAAAAAGGTTAGTGGGAAAAGTCTATGGGACGTGGGTGAAAGAGGAGCTCACTATATTGCCTGATCTAGCCCCAGCCCCAGGGCAGTGGGAGTGGGGGCAGCATCACTGGTGACAGCAGTGGTAGAGGTTGCTTCCAGAACTCTGGATCCACAGACTCTGGAGGATAGAACAGATGATACAAAATCCCTGAAGCCTGGAACAGTACACCCACACTTACACCCACTGGAAGCAGAGTCCTATCTTAAAGCATTTGAAAGTCAAATATTCGGCTGGGAAGATGAGTAAACAGAGAAAAAGAACTCAGACTACAGAATACTACTTTGGTGACAAGGAATATCAGGGCACACAACCAGAGGAAGAAAGCAGTCAAACTTCCTACATCAAAAGCCTCCAAGAGGAATATGAATTGGTCACAGGCCATGAAGGAATGCAAAAAGGATTTTGAAAATCAAGTAAGAGGAAAAATTGGGAAAACAAATGAGAGTGATGCAAGAAAATCATTAAAAAAATTTTTGGAGATCCAAAAAAATACTGAAGAAAATAACACTTTAAAAATAGTCTAACCCAAATGGCAAAAGAAGTCCAAAAAGTCAATGAGGAGAAGAGTGCCTTAAAAAGCAGAACTGCCCAAGTGGAAAAGGTGGTCTAAAAGCTCACTGAAGAAAATAATGCCTTAAAAATTAGAATGGAGCAAACGGACCCTAATGATTTTTTAAGAAATCAAGAAATTTATAAAACAGAAACAAACGAATGAAAAAATAGAAGACAAGGTAAAATATCTCATTGGAAAAACCACTGATCTGGAAAACAGATCCGGGAAAGAAAATTTTTAAATTATTGTAATACCTGAAAGCCATGATAAAAAAGAATGTAGAAATCATTTTTCAAGAAATTATCAAGGAAAACTGCCCTGATATTCTAGAACCAGAGAGTCAAATAGAAACAGAAAGTATCCACATATTACTTCTGGAAAGAGATCCTAAAAGGAAAACTCCTGGGAATACTGTAGCTAAATTCCAGAGTTCCCAGGTCAAGGAGAAACAGTGAAAGCAGCCAGAAAGAAACAATTTGGGCACTGTGGAAATACAATCAGGATAACACAAGAACTAGCAGCTTCTACATTAAAGAATCAAAGGGTTTGGAGATCAGACATTCTGGAGGTCTTAAAACCAAGAATCATCTATCCATCAAAACTGAGTATAATGTGCCAAGGGGGAAAATGGTTGCTCAATGAAATAGAGGACTTTCAAGCATGCTTGATGAAAACACCAGAGCTGAACAGAAAATATGAATTTCAGGAGGAGCCAAGATGGCGGAGTAGAAAGATTCACATACACTAGCTCCGAACCCACAGCCCATAAAATACCTATAAAGAAGGTATTCCTTCTCCCAACAACTCCCAACAAATTCTGGAGCAGCAGAAGCCATACAATAATGGAGTGGAGGAGATTTCTGTTCCAGAGAGATCTGAAAAACTGACACCAAAGGTCCGTTACACACTGGACCCAGAGCCCAGCCCTGCCTCGGCCACACAGCACCAAGAGGAGCAGATCCAAGCAGGCTTCTGGGACAGAATCTCCAGTGGCCGTGCAAGTCCCTCCACCCACAGGAGCAAAGGTCAGTGACAGAGCCTGTTTGGCTGGCTGAGAAGGGAGCAGGGTGTCTCCATAACTCAGGCCTCCTCTGGAGGCAGCAGTGGTGGGGGGCGGAGGGCGGCGCTGGCGGCAGCAGAGAGGGACAGAAGGGGACAGGAGCTCCCAAAGCAGAAAGGAGCTCAGATCCATTATTGAAGGTCTCCACATAAACCCCCTGAGGGAACTGAGCCCCTGGTAGCCACCCTGCCCCAACCTGAGCAGCTGAACTTAATCTCACACTGAATAGCAGCCCACCTTCTTGAAAGCCATGAGGCTGGGAAGCAGCATTTGAATCTCAGACCCTAAGCACTAGCTGGGTGGATCTGGAGGTGAGGTGGGTGTGGAAAGGAATCTCAGAAGTCAAGTAACTGGCTGGGAAAATGCCCAGAAAAGGGAAAAAAAAAATAAGACCATAGAAGGTTACTGTCTTGGTGAACAGATATCTCCTCCCATCCCTTCAGATGAGGAAGAACAATGCTTACCATCAGGGAAAGACATAGAAGTCAAGGATTCTCTATCCCAAACATCCAAAATAAATATTCAATGGGCTCAGGCCATGGAAGAGCTCAAAAAAGATTTTGAAAACCAAGTCAGAGAATTGGAGGAAAAACTGGGAAGAGAAATGAGAGAGATGTAAGAAAAGCATGAAAAGCAGGTCAACATCTTGCTAAAGAAGACAAAAAAATGCTGAAGAAAATAACACCTTGAAAAATAGGCTAACTCAATTGGCAAAAGAGGTTCAAAAAGCCAATGAGGAGAAGAATGCTTTCAAAAACAAAATTAGCCAAATGGAAAAGGAAGTTCAAAAGCTCACTGAAGAAAATAGTTCTCTCAAAATTAGAATACAACAGATGGAGGCTAATGACTTTCTGAGAAACCAAGACATCACAAAACAAAACAAAAAGAATGAAAAAATGGAAGAGAATGTGAAATATCTCATTGGAAAAACAACTGACTTGGAAAATAGATCCAGGAGAGGCAATTTAAAAATTATAGGACTACCTGAAAGCCATGATCAAAAAAAGAGCCTTTCATCTTACATGAAATTATCAAGGAAAACTGCCATGATATTCTAGAACCAGAGGGAAAAATAACTATTCAAGGAATCCACCGATCACCACCTGAAAGAGACCCAAAAAGAGAAACTCCTAGGAACATTGTGGCCAAATTCCAGAATTCCCAGGTCAAGGAGAAAATATTGCAAGCAGATGGAAAGAAACAATTCCAGTACTGTGGAAATACAACCAGGATAACACAAGATCTAGCAGCTTCTAGATTAAGTGATTGAAGGGCATGGAATAGGATATTCCAGAAGTCAAAGGAACTAGGACTCAAACCAAGAATCACCTACCCAGCTAAACTGAGTATAATACTTCAGGGGGGAAAATGGTCTTTCAATGAAAAAGAGGACTTTCAAGCATTCTTGATGAAAAGACCAGAGCTGAAAATTTGACTTTCAAACACAAGAATGAAAACAAGCATGAAAAAGTAAACAGCAAAGAGAAGTCATAAGGGACTTACTAAAGTTGAACTGTTTACATTCCTACATGGAAAGACAATATTTATAACTCTTGAAACTTTTCAGTATCTGGGTACTTGGTGGGATTACACTTACACACACACACAAACACACACACACACACACACACATACACACGTGCATGCACACATAGAGACAGAGAGCACAGAGTGAAGTGAATAGGATGGGATCATATCTTTAAAAAATGAAGTTAAGTGGTGAGAGAGAAATGTACTGGGAAGAGAGAGGGAGAAATGGAATGAGGCAAATTATCTCTCATAGAAGAGGCAGGCAGGAGACTTTTTAGTGGAGGGAAAAAGAGAGGAGCTGAGAGAAAAACAAGAAGTTTACTCTCATCACATTCGACTAAAGGAAGGAATAAAATGCACATTTATTTTGGTATCAAAAACTATCTTACAATACAGGAAAGAGGGGGAGAAGGGGATAAGCAGGGTGGGGGAGATGATGGAAGGGAGGGCAATGGAAGGAGGGAGCAATTTGAAATCAACACTCTTGGGGAGGGACAGGATCCAAAGAGAGAATAGAAGCAATGGGGGGCAGGATAGGATGGAGGGAAATATAGTTAGTCTTACACAACACAACTCTTATCGAAGTCATTTGCAAAACTACACAGATATGGCCTATATTGAATTGCCTGCCTTCCCAAAGGGAATGGGTGGGGAGGGAGGGATGGGGAGAAGCTGGAATTCAAAGTTTTAGGAACAACTGTTGAATACTGTTCTTGCTACTAGGAAATAAGAAATATAGGTAATGAGGAATAGAAAGTTACCTGGCCCTACACGGCAAAAGAGAAAATGGGGACAAGGGAAGGGAGGGATCAGAGAAGAGAGGGCAGATTGGTGATAGGGGAAATTAGAATGCTTGGTGTATTGGGGTGGGAGGAGGGGACAAATGGGGAGAAAATTTGGAACCCAAAATTTTGTGAAAATGAATGTAAAAAGTTAAATAAATAAATTTATTATTTAAAAAGTTTAAAAAAAAAGAAAAAAAAGAAAATATGAATTTCAAATACAAGAATCAAGAGAAGCATCAAAAGGTAAACAGGAAAGATACATCATTAAGACACTTCTTAAACTTGAACTATTCACATTCCTACATGGAAAGATGATATTTGTAACTCATGAGACCTTTCTCAATATTAGGGTAGTTGGAATAAATAGATAGACAGACAGACAGACAGAGGGCACAGGGTGAGTTGAATATTGAAGGGATGATATCTAAAAAATAAAATTATGGGGTGAAAGATAAATATATTGGGAAAAAGGGAAAGAGAAAAATAGAATGGGGTGAATTATCTCACATAAAAGAGGCAAGACAAAGGTTTTACAATGGAGGGAAATAGGGGGGAGATGAGAAGCAATGAGTGAACCTTACTCTCATCATATTTGGCTTAAGGAGGGAATAATATACACACTCAATTGGGGATCTTACCCTACAGGAAGGGGATAAGAGAGGGAGGAAATGACAGAAGGGAGGAAAGATTGGAGGGGATGGTCAGAGGCAAACACTTTAGAAAAGGGACAAGGTCAAAGGAGAAAATAGAATAATTGGTGGGCAGGATAAGATGGAAGGAAATATAGGTAGTCTTTCACAACATGACTATTTTGGAGGTGTTCTGAAAAACTACACATCTATAACCTATATTGAATTGTTTGCCTTCTCAATGGGGGTGAGTAGGGAGGGAAGAAGGGCTAGAATTTGGAACTCAATGTTTTAAAAACAAATGTTAAAAAATTGTTTTTACATGCAACTGGGAAATAAGATATACAGGCAATGATATATAGAAATCTATCTTGCCCTTCAAGAAAGTAAAGGGGAAGGGAATAAAGAAGGGAAGTGATAAAAGGGAAGGTAGATTAGGGGAAGGGGTAATCAGAATGCATGTCATCTTGGGATAGAGGGAAGGGGAAAGTTGGAGAGAAATTTTGGAACTCAAAATCTTGTGGAAATGAATGTTGAAAAATAAAAATAAATAAATAAACTTGAATCTTTAAAAAATAAGTATCACTGAGACTTGGTGGGATGAAACTCATGACTGGAATAAGACTTTGGAAGGAGAAACATTATTTAAAAGAAATAGCAGAAAAAAACACATGGGAGGAAGATTAGAATCACATATTAAGATACAGTCATGAGCAAGTTGGAAAAAATACCCCAAGAAGCCATCAAATTGTAAGACTGAATCAGTGGCACCACTACTAAGCATATACCTCCAAAAGATGCTGGGTTTTTTTAAATACTGATGATGAAGCATATTAACAATCTATTGAAGATAAGTGATAAACTATAAGCATAAAATAAGACACATTCTTGGATGTGGTGAATATGTGGCTTCACTGATTATTTATTACAAGAAGGGTTTTTATTTAGGAGAGCAGGAGACTAGTTATAGGAGAAAGGAAAGAAAAAAGTATTAATGAAGCACTTAATGTACAAAAGAAAACAAAAGGGAAAAACAAATGAACAAGACAGTTTTGAAACTAATATGTTAAATTTACTTTATACTATTTTTCAAGAGGAAACAAGCTAGACATGAAATTTGATAGTTTCATTTGCAATCCATTTTTTTGTTTCTTCTACATTCTTCTAACTTCACAAAAACTAATCTTCCCAAGGTTACCAATTACCTTTTAACTGTTCATCCAACTACCTTTTCCCTAGCTTCATCCTTCTTGACTTCTTCATAGCATTTGTCTTCCTTCAGGACATTCTTATCTCCCCTGTTTTTGTAATACTGATCTCTCCTGTTTTTCCTCAGACCTTTCTGATATCTCCTTAGTCGTATTTGCTGGATCATCATCCACATCCTGCCTATGGGATCATATAATCATGGAGATCAGATAGTCAACTAGCATTTATTAAGCATCTACTATAAGCCAGGTATGCAGCTAAGCTCTAGGGATACAGAGAAAGATAAAAGATTGTCCCTGTTCTCAAGGCACTCCCGCTCTAATGGGAGAGACAACATACAACTACTGAGGAAAGTCTCTGAGGAAAGGTAATAAGATTAAGAAGGATCAGAAAAGGTTTCTTGTAGAAGGTGGGACTTTAACTCAGACTTGAAGGAAGTGAGAGAAGTTAGGAGATGAGGAAGGAGAAAATTCCAGTCATGAGAACAGCCAGTGAAAGTGCTTGGAGTTGGAAAATGGAGCATCATGCATAAGGAACCGCAAGGAGGTTCATATCACAAAGTATGTGGAGTAAAGTAAGGTATAAGAAGAATAAATGTAGGAATAGGCCAAGTTATGAAGGACTTTGAAAGCCAAAGGGAGGATTTTACATTTGATCCTGGATCCAGTTTATGAATGGAGGAGCCAGAAGGTATGGTCAGAATTTCACTATAGGGTAATCAATTTGGCAACTGAGTAAAGAACATAAAGGAGTGGTGAGAGATCTGATCAGGGAGATCAACCAGCAGACTACTTCAGTAGTTGAAACCATGGCTGCTGTAGTTTCCAAAGAGAGAAGAGAGCATATGTGGGAGATGTTATAAAGGTACAAGGGTACTTGGAGATCATTCAGTCCAACTCCCTCACTTTACAGATGAGGAACTCAGGCTGATAGAAGTCATTTTGTCTAAGAAAAAGTAGTGTCTTGAGTCCAAATCCAGGGCTCTTTCTATGGCAACATGCTTCCAATGTCTAAGGATAATACAATAATTTGTCCTGGCAAATTCTCACTCTAGGGGATTTCTTCAACTGCCATGTATTTGATCATCATCTCTATGAAGACAACTCCATTCAGTCTCCACCTTATTTCATTCTCAAATCACTTTTTGCCTATCACCTTAACTATTACAGCAGATTTGAATTGGTCTCCCAACCTCAAATCTCTCTCCTCTCCAATACCTGTAGGTGTCAAATTACTACCTCTAAAGTGTCCAAATCATATCATTTCCCTGCTCAGAGAATTTATCTTTATTGCCTTTATTCAACATCTCTTTATTGAATCAAATTTGAAATACTGTAGAAACTTCTGTCTGGCATTTTAAAATATTCACAATTTGACTCCCACCTTATATAATTAGAATTATTTCATACTATTTCTCCCCCATATCTTCTATTTTCTAACCAAATGGAACTATTTGCTGTTCCTGGTATGTGACATTCCACCTCCTATTTCCATATTTTTGCACAAACTGTTTCATATACCTGGAATTCTCTCCCTCCTCACCTCTTACTTATTGAATCAGTAGCTCCATTAAAAGTTCAGCTCAAGTACCATATATACCAAAAATAATCTAGCCCCTTCATAATACCCCATTTATTAGTGCATCCCCCAGCTCTGAAGTTATTTTGTGTTTTCCTTTTATTTTGTATTTACTCATCCCCCCTGCTAACTCTCCAGACTTTTGTCTCTCAGTTTCCTGAATCGAGCAGTAGAGTGGTCCCACTGCACACTATTCTGGAGTATTGTATTTCATTTTAGATGCCATAGCTTAGTAAGAATATAGTACTGATAACCTGGATATTATCCAAAAGAGGGCAACTTCAACAGTATGGTGAAGAGCCACAAATTTATTCTCTATGATCCTAAAGAATTCAAGGATTTTTAAGCTGAGAAAGAGAAGGCTTAGTGGAACATGACAGATATCTTCACATATTTGAAAAATTGTAACTCTTTAAGTTACTAAGGATTACTACCACAGGCATCATACTATCAAAAAGGAAATGACTATTCTAAATTTTTCAATCAAAAAATATTCTTATCAATTATTCTTCATGCTCTTCCTCCCTTTCACCTCCCTCCCCCCACCATGAATAGTGGAAAAGGAATTAATATGCTAATTTTCAAAGGTAACTCAATTTTTATTAAATAATATCTGACAGTTTATGGTGTTCAAAGTCATAAACCCCACTTTGAAACACATTTTCCAGATTTTCACCCCAAAGAACTAATGGGCCAGTAAACCACAGTCAATAAATACCCACATTCATTCAAAAACAATTATTTATTTCAACTAATACTTTAAAGCAATTTTAATACAAGTATTTATTCCAAGTTGGTCAATAAAAAGTCGTGGACAGTCATTTGAAATCAAACATTTAACATTAAAAGTAAAGCAATTTCCAAACCAAAATTAGCTTTAATAAAGAGCCCATTAAAATAGCACATTTTTTTTTAAATGGACATAATTCTAGGCATATATTATATGCAGAATTCTAAGGTAATCTCTCTAAATATGAAACTATGCTTTCCTACATCCGGAGGGAAAGAGAAAAGGAGCATACTACCACATCCAGAAGTTTCTAAAAATTTCTAAAAGGTGAATACCTAAGTGTGGAAAAGACAAAATCGACACAATCAGGAACCACAAGAAAAGTATGTAGCATTTAGTACATTCTGGGCACTACAGAATAGGAAGAGAATCAAAAAGTTCATCTACCACCAAACAAACTGACATGTCAAGATCAAAGGAAAATGGGTAAACCAAGAGACAATGAAGACAAAACAGACAACATTCAGTTTTGGTACACAATGTCAAAGAGCTAGAGCTGCCCCTAACGTGCAACAAAACTTACCGTGTGGAGATTGCTTACAATGTTTCCTATAGGAATCATAAAATAATTGTGAAAAAAGTCTCCCAACTAGCCATTAAGATCACCAATCCAAATACTAGACTGCAGTGAAGAAAATGAATAAATCCCATTGCATATTTAAATTTGCATTAAATAAAACTTCAAACTACAAATGTGTGTATGTGTGTATATAAATGTGTTATATATGTATATATATTCATACACATGTTCAAGAGTATCTAGCCCAGACTTAACACTAACTGAATAGAGGCTGGAAGAAAAAAGACCAGAAATGTCTTAACAGGATAGCAACATCAAGGATTAAGTTTTCTATAAATGCAACCACAAGTCCACCATGGTGCTCATGACTATCTGGACCCGTACTAGCATTCTAACTCTAGGAAAAATAATTAACCAACCTCATTTGAGCTTTTGAATAGCATTAAATAAAATATTTACAGTATAGGTACTAGAGATCATGGATCCCCTATATACATGGGAAAGGACACTGGAGACCATCTAGTTCAATCCCTTCATTTTAGAGATGAGGAAACTAAAGCCCAGGGAGGGCACAGGATGTCAGATATAGAGCTGGATTTAAATAAAGATTGAAGGTCCAATCCAACCTTTTCATATGATGTTCAGGGAGGTTACATTACTTGCCCAAGGTCACACAGGTAATGCATATAAAGGTCAGGATTAGGATAAGATGCAAAGTTTTGGTTCAGCCAATTTGTAATTTCTGACATCAGAATAAGTCCACTTTAGAGGTCATTTTTACTTTTTTTTTTACTATAGATGTCTGATTATATAAATATATCCTATATTTCCCAAGGTATTACTTGTAAAAACTCCCCAAAATTTTGAAGACCAAATGGAAGCTTATCCACCCTTAAAAGTTTTTGATTCCTAAGGATTCACTTCTTTCCTGCCTTTTTATTAAATGACCTAAATCTGGGTAATTTGGTATGATGTGCTGCTCTTAATTTAGTTTATACCACATAGGACTGGTTTACAATAGAGTACTAGCCACATAACTTAAAACTCAAAGAATAAAAAAAAATTATTTATTCATGCATAAATAAAACTCTGAACTTACATGTTTCTCCTTATTTAAATAAATTGCTATCACAAGTAAATTATGGGACCCTGAGAAAATGTACTTGTCAGATTTATGGTTAAGGGAAGAGTTTATGACTAAATAAGAGCTGAGAGGATCATGGGAAAGAAAATAGATTATTTTGATCACATGAAATTAAGAAGAATTTGTGCACATGTACCCATACACACACACACATAACTTAATCTACCAAAATTAGAAGGAAAATAAGGGGGAAATTTTACAGCAAGTTTCTCTGATAAAGGCCTCATTTCTCAAATATATAAAGAAACGACCCAGATTTATAAAAATGAAAGCCATTCCCCAATTCACAAGTGGTCAAAGGATATGAACACAGTTTTCAGAAATCAGAGCTATCAATAGTCACATGAAAAATCCTTTAAATCACACAGAAATGCAATTTAAAACAACTCTGATATACCATCTCACACCTATTGAGTCGGCTTACATGAGAGCAAAGAAAAATAACAAATGCTGGAAAGGATGTGGGGGAAAATGGAACATGAATGCATTTTTGATGGAGTTATGAACTGGCCTGGCCATTCTAGGGAACAATTTGGAACTATGCCCAAAGGGCTATAAAACTTTGATAAAGAAATACTACTACTAGATCTATACTGAGAAGAGATTTTTTTTAAAAGGATCCATTAGTCCAAAAACATGTATAAGCAATGTTTTGGGGGGGGTTTTTTTGTGGTGGCAAAGAATTGGAAATCGAAGGGATGATCATCAACTGAGGCATGGCTGAACAAGTTGTGGTATACAATTGTGATGGAATGTTACTGTGTTATAAGAAATGATAAGCAGGATAATTCAGGAAAACCCGGAAAGACATATGAATTGATGCAAAGTGAAATGAGCAGAACCAGGAAGGTGTCTGAATGCAAATGGAAGCATACTTTTCTTACTTTCCTTATTTTTCTTGTTTTTCTGTGTGTTTGCCACATGACTAATATGGAAATGATTTACATGATTTCACATATATCACTTATATTATATTGGTTGCCTTCTCAAGAGGCAGGGGAGGGGAAGGAGGGAGAGAATTTGAACTCAAAATTTTTTTTAAATGAATGTTTAAAAAATTTACATGTAATTGGGAAATGTTTAATGAAACTAATAAAAATATATTAAGAAATTAAAAAGAAAAAATAAATTGCTTCTGCAAAATGGAATTTTTAGGATGAACAAGGTGCTAAGGTTATATAGGGACATTCTGTATCCCTACCAACTAAAGACATGATCTTAAGTCAGGAAGACGAGTTCAAATTTGATCTCAGAAGCTTAACTTAGTGTAATACTGGGCAAGTCACTTAAACTTTATATGCCTCGGTTTCCTCCACCATAAAACAGGGATCATAATAACATCTATCTCCCATGGTTGTTGTGAGGATCAAATGAAATAAATATTTATAAAGTGCCTGGCATACAGTGACATTTAATAAACCTTTTTTTCCTTCCTTCTTACAACACTAGAAGAAGCTATACCTGATCACAAACATTTCAGTCATACATATTTATTTACTTCAGTAAATATTTATAGTGAATACTTCAGTGAATATTTACTTTAGTGAATATTTATAGAAATATCATTTTCATATGTTGGACCTCAGCTCTTTAAATTCTAAATCCAATGGGCAGAGATCCCACATAATGGTCTAGGGGGGAAGAAAAGGGAACATGGATTTATTAAGTGCCTACTACATGCTGAGTAATATGCAAAGTACTCAACAAATATTAACTCAATTCTTCTTCACAACTGTCCCCTGAGGTAGGTGCTATTATTATCCCCATTGTGGAAATTAAGGAAGACAAAGTTCAAGTAACTTGCCCAGAATCATATAAATAGCATAGGAGGTTGGATTTGAACTCGGATCATCTTCATTCTATCCACTGTGTCACCCAGCTGTTTCTAAAATTGGATTTACCATTACTATTTTCACTACCTATAATTCTCTTATTACTATTTTACTGAAGATATCATTAAAGGGGAGGAATATTTATTTAGCACCTATGTCCTGATGCTAAGTGCTTTATAAGTATCATCTCATTTGATCCTGGGAGATAGGTACTAGTATGATACTCATTTTACAGATGAAGTAGACAGAGGTTGAGTCACTCAGTTAGTAAATATCCAAGGTCATATTTGGATTTAGGTCTTCAGTGCTCTCTCCACTGTACCACCCAGCTGTCCTCTAGATAATAATATTAAGTCATATTTACACAGCACTTTGAGGTTAAGAAAGAACCTTCTTTACAACAACCCTCTGATGTAGACAATATAAATTTCATTTTCCCAAATTTAGAGATGAGGAACTTAATACTCAGAAAGGTTAAGTGATGCTCTCAAAGTGATACAACAAGTAAATGTGAAACCCAGGAAGTTCATTGTTTTTTCTTTTTTGTTACTTTGCTTCTCAGGAAGCAGACTTCTTCTAAAGGAAGAGAAGTCCAGTTAAAAGTATGTCAATAGTGTGGAATTTGCAATGGACTAAGAATTAGAGAAGTAGGTTCTGTTCACAGCTCTATCAATAATTAATTGTATGACAGGATAAAAAATAAAAAAACTAGGCCTCAGTTCCTCTCCTGTAAAATGAGGGGCTAGACAAGATAACCTCTACTTTACCTTCCACCTCTAAAATTCCATAACCTGTAAACTCTGAAAAGATTGATCTGCTGTCCTTAATGGACAGACTAAGAATGCAGTATTTGAATACTTACTTAGATCATCAATGCTTAATTTTCCTTTTGCTGCACCCCTTTCAAAAGAAGCCAATAAGTCTGAAGAATACGTTGCTTTTGCCAGATTTTTTCCCTCTAGTCTAGACTCATAATTTCATTAGTGTAGCAAACTTCCAGTGTGGAAATTTCCTTCACCAATGAGGGTCAACAACCATGTAAAAATTATCCTGTTTGAGAGTACTTTGGGGGCATTGGGAGGTTAAGTAATTCATTCATGGTCACAGACTGAGACAAAACTTGAACACAAGTCTGACTTCATGGCCAACCTGCTATATCCAGTAGGCCATCTTGCCTCTTATTCTAATCTTCCTAAAATGTTACTTTGATACTCTCTTTAAAAAAAAAATCTTCAATGGCACCACACTCCTTAATGAATAAAAACCAAATTCCAAGTCTGGCATTTAAAGACCACTAATGACACCAATTCCCTCCCTGACTACCATTTATAAGAAGCTTTTCAATGAAAGTTGTAGTTACACCTGCTACCAAGCTATGTTACCCATCGTTATAAAGATACCTTGTACTTTTGTCCACCACCACCCTCCCCTCTCACAATACCCAAATCTTAGCTATTCTTTGAGGACTATTAAATTTAATCCAACAAACATTTATTAATCACTTCAATGAGCAAGACACTGCTCAAAGCTGAGAATATGAAAACAAAACTGAAAATAAATTGGACTAATTTTAATATTTTTATTTTTTGATTCTTTTTATGGGTTGTCTTCTCGATTCCGGGGCAGTTAAGTGGCAAAATGGATATAGCACTGGGATTGGAATCAGGGAGACTCATCTGGTCTCAAACACTTACTATCCGTATGACCTTGAGCAAATCACTTAACCCTGGTGTGCCTCAGTTTCCTCATCTGTAAAATGAGCTTGGAGAAGGAAATGGCAAACCACTCCAGTATCTTTGGCAAGAACAACCAGATGGGGTCTCAGTCTCAGACACGACTGACAAAGCACGGAACAACTGCCCCATGAGGCTGCGAATTCCTTTAAGACAATATCCAGGGTTTAGCAAAAATTCCCAGAACAAGAGAAGGGCTAAATAAATGCGTATTCACTGCTAGTAACTGTGTGTGTGTGTGTGTGTGTGTGTGTGTGAGAGAGAGAGAGAGAGAGAGAGACAGAGACAGAGACAGAGAGGGAGAGGACAGATATTCACCTCTATCTATACCCTTGAGGCCATAAACTGAAATAAGGAAGAAGGGAATAATTCAATTCAAATGTTTTATTATACACATATTTGAAGAGCCCAGTTCAAGGCATCAGAAATACAAAAATGAACATCAACAGAACCGTTTTTTACCTCTCCTAACTCAAGGACTTTACCATTTTTTCTTCATTTTATGGATAAGAAAACTGGGGCCAGAGGACAGAGAGGTGACAAAGGCCAACACATTGTTACTTAAACCCAAATTCTCCACTCCGGAGCCAGGGTTCTTTCTCCTGCCCCAAACTGCAGTAGATACATGTAAACTGCTAAGTAAATACAAAGTAATTTCGGGAGAAAGGAAACCGGAAAAGAGAAGGGGGTGAGACTCGCAGAAAAATGAGAGGGCAGAGGAGGAGGGAGGAGAAAGAAAAGAAGAAACGTAAGAGAACAGAAAGGGAGAAGGAAAAAGGAGTGATTGCGAGAGACAGAAGGGCAGAAGTCAGAGAGAGACAGAGAGAAAAAAGATGGGAAGAGGCATATTAACCACAGGGGTGGGGCCTCGGGAAACTTCTCCCGCAGGTGGTGACACCTGAGTTGAACCTGAAAAAAGTGCAGTCAGAGAGCGGGAAAAGGGGGGCCTTGAGAGAGAGCAGGGCAGGGATGACAGGGAAGCGCTCCCCTTGGCTGCCGGGGCCGGAGGCCGTATCTAGAGCTCCCTGAAGTCCGGAGAGCGGTCAATGTTGCGGGGAAGGGGCGGGAAAGAGATGGGGTCCCGCTAACCCAGGCTGCTCTCCCTCCCTCCCTCCGGCCCCTCAAGGGGCCAGCTCCCTCCGGGCAGGCGGGGAGGCGCGGCCCCTCCGTCCCTCCCGCCCCAGTCGCCTCCGAGCCGGAGGGACGACCCCCAGCTCCCTCCAACGCGGGCCGCGGACGCGAGCGGAGAGAGCGGCGCGAAGGGGAGAAGGACTCACCCGCAGCGGCAGAGCCCTCGCAGCACCGGAACCAGTCACTCGCCCGTTGCCAGGGTGAGGAAGCCGCGTCGAAGGACGTAACGCTCTCCTATTGGGCGCCGGGCCTGTCACGTGGTCGGAAGCGGGAGCCCGGGCGGGGGGCCTTTGCTCGCTGCCTGCTCTCTCACCTGGTCCGGGCTGGCAGGTACGGAGCTGGGCCGCTAGCGCCCAGCCCGCTAGGGCCGGGCCGGCTGCGCGTCCTCAGGGAGCGCGCGCGCCGGGGGTCGCCGGTGGAGGGGAGGATCCCGAGGTGGCTCTAATTCCTCGCGCTCCCCGCACGGCTCGGCTGCCCAAGTTCTCCTGATCTCACTGCGCAAGCGTGATTCCCGGACATTTCTCTGCTTGGAAAGGTTGTTTCAACCCGACTCTCCTGACTCTGCGTGGTTACATTTGTATCCCGAACGGGACAGATTGTTTCTGTGTGCCAGGGATCGGCTCAGTTCATTCTAGATGAGAATCAGACGATGGAATTTTGGATCTGGAAGACACTTTAGAGTCAACTCGACAAGCGCTTATTAAGCGTTCCAAATGCCAGGTCCAGTGCTAAGTATTGAGACAAAAAAAAAAAAAAGGCAAAAAATAGTCTCCGCTCTCAAGGAGCTCGAAGTCTAAAATTGGGCGGGGGATGGAGAGAGAGAACAACATGCAAATAACTCATGTACAAATACGATATAGAGAGGACAAACTGAAGGTAATCTGAGAGGAAAGATATTAAGATTAAGGAATACTGGGAAAGGGTTCTTGCAAAAGGTCGGACTTTAGCTGAGACTTGAAAGAAGACATAGAGACAGAGAGCCCCAAACACGTGGCAGACAGTGAAAATGGCTAGACATGGAGCCACCTCAGACCTGAACTATCTGTTATACTCCTTTATCCAAAAAATTCCAAGATCAAATATAAAATTCTCACTTTTGTATTCAAAATCTTTCACAGGCAGTCTTCTACCTTTCCAGTCTTCTTAGGCTTTTCTCTTTTTCCCCTTCCTACTAATGATCCCCTTGATCCAATGACCTAAGTAAGCTTCCTTGCTATTTTCTCACACAATATGCTCCTCTAGATTCTGGATATTTTTACTAGCTTTCCTATGTTTAGAATACTCTTTCCCTCTGTTTCTCTGCTTCTTGCCTTCCATGAAGTCCCAGCTAAAATTCCAATTTCCTTATGTCCCTTAAATGCTAGTCTTCCCTTTACTGATTATCTCCAATTTATCTTCTGTATGGGTATCTTATCTGTACATAATTATTTTCATATGGTCTTCCCCATTAGAATGTGAGCTCCTTGAGAACAGGGACTATCTTTTGCCTTTCCTTGTATCTCTACAACTTAGATCAAGGCCTGGAACATAAGAAGGAATTTAATAAATCCTAGCTTACTAATCCAAGGCCTTCATTTTACAGATTTGAGGCCCAGAGAAGCTGTGACTTAGCTGAAGATGATAGTAACAGAATCAGGATTTCAACCTAGATCCTCTGACTCCACATGTGATACATTTCCCATTGTACCATGCTTCCTTATATCACTCAGCAAATGTTAAGTGCCTATATTGTGCTAAACTGTTAGAATCAATTACAAAGACATAAATTACCCTCAAATATATATTCCACAGGAAGAATAATATGTGTGTGTTCACCCTTCATTGCCAAAGAAGACCATACTATCAGAGACTTTCTTCATCAGAGACATGACTTTCACTTGACTTTGTTTTGAGTGAGAGAGAGCTATTCATATTCAGGTCACCAGCCTCACTTCTCCTCCAGAGCCATCTGAATCCAGGGACCAGATATTCATCAGGATGACTAGAGATGACCCAGCATGAGGCATTTGGGGTTAAGTGAATTGCCTCATCCTAGGAGGAATAATAAGAGAGTGAGTGAGTGAATGTGTGTGTGTGTGTGTGTGTGTGTGTGTGTGTGTGTGTATTAAAAGGTTTTGGGGAGGGGAGAAGATGAAGAGTGGCATGAGCAGTTGGGGAGGTGAGACAAGCCCTAATCTAAGAAGTAGCATTTGAGCTGAGCTTTGAAGAAAAGGATATAATGTAAGAGTGGAGGCTTAGGTCTAAATTGTTTCTCTATCATTTATTACCTGTGTGACTATTTTATGGAGAACTCACACATGGCAAGCATTCACATGATGATCAGAAGTGATACAAGGACACTCTTAAGGTCTCTCTTAAGAACTTTGGAATTGAAGAATAGAATAAATGGAAGGCGGAACAGGATAGAGGGAAATATAGTTGGTCTTTCACAAGGTGACCATTATGGAAGTGTTTTGCATGACTACACATGTATAACCTATATCTAATTGCTTCTCAATGAGGGTGGATGGGGAGAAAGAAAGGGAAAGAATGTGGAAGTCAAAACTTTAAAAATGAAAGTTAAAAACTATTTTTACATGCAACTAGGAAATAAGATATATAGAAAGTGGAGAATAGAACTCTATCTTGCTCTACAGGAAAATAGAAGGCAAGTGGATGGAGGGGGGGGTGATAGAAGGGAGGGCAGATTGGAAGAAAGGGTAATCAGAATGCATGCTGTCCTGGGGTAGGGGGAGATAGGGAGAAAATTTGAAATTCAAAATTTTGTGGAAGTGAATGTTGAAAATTGAAAAAAAATATTTGTTTTAAAAAAAGAACTTTGGAATTGATTGTATGACATGGGAGACAACGGCACAGGACCACTCAGCATGACACATACCTACATTAGAAAAGGTGCTGTGTTCTATGAGCAAACCAGAATTGAAACATCTGAAAGGAAATGCAGAATGTGAAAATTTAGATAGAAAATTTAAATAGCTCAGATGAACTATTTGTGCCCAACCTGTGGTGGAGTATTCCAAATTTGTATTGGTCTGATCAGCCACAGTCAAACACACTGAAACTTCACTCTAGTACAGTAATAATATTTTGGTTCTCTTTGAGAAGGAAGGATGACAACCAATAAACTAATGACCTTTGACAAGTCGCTTAACCTTTCTAGGCCTGAATCTCCTAATCTGGGGGTAGAAGGGGAAGAGGGGAATGTGTTCAGTCAAAGGGCTTCTAAAGTCCCTTTCAGTTGTATATCTGTGTTGCTATAATTAAATGAAATATTTACATACTAGCCATATGTAGTTTAATGCAACACAATCATTCCAAGCTGGTCCATCCCCACCCCACCCCAGGTGCCTATCTTATTTTCCTCATCTTACTGTGCTGCTCTGATCTATCAAGGCCACCTAAGCAGATTAACACTGAGAACATGCACCTTAATTTTGATATTTCACTAAAAACTAAAAATCTAATATGGAGACAATAGATCTACCCTATAAAAATATTCACCTTTAAATAATCTTTGGATTATTCAAAGAAAGCCCCAATATGTAAATGAAATGTGCTGAGAATACAAAGATTTGAAACTACATGATTTTAACCCTGAAGCTACATAAACTTATCACTTATCATCTACCATGGCTCCAAAAAAGTATGACAAAAGGTAGAAATGACAGTAAGGGCAAAGAATTGAAACAAAATAGCCATAGCTAGCATTTATAAGTACTTAAAACTTTTTCTGTTTGGCAATGCATTTTATAAATATTATCTCATTTTATCCTCACAACATCCTAGAAGATATTTATCCTCCTAGAAGAAAAGGTCGTTGAATGAATGAAAAAAATGGGTTTACTATTTTTATTTTTCAGTTTTTTTTTAATTAATCAACTATATCCTTCTCATTGAGCAGTTTTGTTAATGGAAAAGAAATCCCTCAACAATGTAAAAATAGAAGTAGAGGTTAAGTGACTTACTAAGTAAGTATCTAGGATGGAGTAGAACTCAGATCTTCCTGATTCCAAGTCCAGTGCTCCATCCACAGAATGACCTGAGCAAATGAGATAAGAGAAACAAATTTCAGTTAGGGAGGGGGAATCTTGTAAGGTTTCATGGAGGAGGGGGTATCTGACCTGGACCTTGAAAAGTAGACACTGAAGATAAAATTCACCAGACTGAGATTTGGAAGGAGTATATTACAGGTATGGGGAGGAGAGTAGAAAGCACTAGACTGGCACACAGAAGGGAGTGAAATTAGACTGAAAAAACAGAAATAACATAATGGAAGGAAGGAGTCTTAAATGTCAAATTAAGTAGGGAGTTTGTGTGGGAAAAAAAGTAGCTAGTAAAGAGTCATCTCTAAGATTAAAAAAAAAGTTCTTTAAACTGAAATGGACCGAGTTAATAAGTCACAGGTAAAATTCAATTAGCAATTTCGAGAGCGTCATTTATTAGCCAGGCTGGTGGCTGCCTCATGTAGAGACCCAGAGGAGACAGCCCCGAAACTGAGGTGGGTGAGTGCATTTTAAGCATTTCGGGGCTACTCAGTATAGCCTTGCGGTTTCCACAACAAACAGAGTTCTGACAGAGCAAGAGGGGGGATTGCTGCTAGGCAAGAACCCCCAAAAAGAAGGTAGTTGTCAGGGGGCTACTAGGCAAAGGACCCCAACATAGGAGAGGTGCCAGGAGAGGTAGCCAATCACAGACTGGTTGTCATTCAACATAGAGTAGTTGTCAGGAAGGGGAGGGGGGGTTACCTGGTAATGGTGGGGCTAACATTAGGGGGGCACAGGTGGTTACCGTGCAAATGGACTAAACAAGAAATGACTGTTAACAATTTATCAGATATTAAACCAAAGGGGAATGACGTTTTGACAGGGGCCCAAACAAGAAACCTGTTGCTAGGCAGATTATCCAACCCTGCCCAGTAACCTAACAGATATCTCTCAGCCTAGGGGCTCAGGGAGGAATAATGTCCATTTTAAAACTAAAAATAAAGTGTTCATTAAAACCAAGGAACTATTTTTGAGTTAAGTTTAGGATTGTTAATACAAAACATGCAACAGAACTGTAAAGAGTCCTTTCAGCTATGAGCCTATACTTATAAGATTCTGTGATTGAGTTTCTTCTCAGTAAAGCTTCCATGCTTTACTAATAGTTCAATGTGGGGGTTGGGGGGGGGTTGGAAATGATGTATAGATAGAATGAACTCTCCTAAATTTTATATCAGAATTTTATTTTATTTTATTTTTAAGGTTTTCCATTAAATGTGGTCAAATAGCCTAAAAAAGCAAATGTTTTGCTTACTTATCCATGAACACATATATTGTGAAAGTGCAAATGAACTGCAAGTTGGGCCCAGAACTGAACAGAAGGCAAAGAATGGGCTAGATTACCTTTGGAAAATGGAATTTTAAAAGAAATGACACCCAGCTTCTTCCTGAAACAATGACCTGTTTTTTTAATATGAAATTTCTTCTTGGAGTGTTGTATGACTTCAAGTCATGAAACATTACAGTACTAGGTGAAAAATTGAAGCTAAAGTAGTCAACAAAGTACTAACAGGTTTGCAACCAATCAGTGTTTGTTAAGGTCCTACTAAATACCAAGTTTTGTAGATGGGTACTGGATAACAAAGATAAAAAAAGCAGTCATTGCTCTCTACATTTAGGCGGGGCCGGGGGGAGGAGACAGGAAATAAAGCACATACACTAAAGTAAGTACTTGGGCTCACAACAGGCTCAGCCTCCGGGTCTCATGAGGACATCTTAAAAGCTCCAAGTTCTTAATAATTCTACCCTTGCAAACATAATTATGTGACATATGAATGACTCATGACTATGCACCTAATTAAAGCATGGAAATTCACTAACACCAGACTGAGAGGGGGAAGAAAGGGAGAGAAATTAGAATGGTATCCCTTCTCTAGAGAAGGTCATGTTCTCCTGTGTCTCTCTCAGAGCTGTTCAGTGCCCTCATGCCCACAAAGGAACACAAAAAAGCACAAAGGAGAGTGCCAACCAAAGGTGTTTGTGGGAAATAAAATTAATCAGTCAAATATAGCCGTTATTTTTTTAAATGAGTTTATTATTTTTATTTTTCAAATAATTTTTTAAAATTAATCAACCTCATCCTCCTTGTGTAGGTCAAAGACCACCGACTCAAATAAAAATCAGAGACTTCTCAAGGTAGAAGCAAATCAATGAGATTTTATTTCGAAAGAAAGGGCATCTCCTCTCTGACGCTAGTCAGGGGAGTGAGGCAATTACAGAAGGCAAAAATAGATATTATATAGCCTTAAAACAGATCCCACCCCCTGCTGGCCTTTTACTCCCATTGGCTGGGAGGCAGACTCACAGTCTAAACACAACAGTCTACCCTGTGAATAGGGAACAAGGAAGCAGTGGAATAACCAATAGAAAGCTAAAATAATGTTAACTGTATTTGGCAGGAATTATGTTGATGTGGCAGCCCAAGGGGGTTGTGTTGTGGCAACACAAGGTGGGGTTTAAGTTTCATATTCCCAAAAGTCACATGATTTCTGGGAAACCAAAACTTAGGCCTAACCATCTACTAAAAGCCTTTTGTTAAGCACTGAGAAGTCTTCACTAACTTCATTCCATTCACCTCATTGAGTAATTTTTGTTAACAGTAAAACAAATCCCTCAGTAAATACGTATCTACATAAACCTGCAAACTAATTCCCGTTGGGAGTGTCTGAAAACGTCCATCTGTCTGTATTTAAAGTGAATTGGCTCTCTTCCAATAAGTGAGTGGCATGTATCATCTTTGTTCCTTGGGACTCATGGTTTATCACTGTACTGATCAGAGTTCTACAGTCTTTCCAAGTTGTATTTCTTGATAATTTTGTTTCTTGCATAAATTGTTATTCTAGCTCTGCTCAGTTCATTCAGCATCAGTTAAAGTTTGCCCAACTTCCTCTGAAATTGTCCATGTCATTATTTCTTATGGCACAATAATATTCTATTACATTTATATGCCCCAATATTTTTAGCATGCCTCAATGGGAGGTTACCTCCTTAGTTTCCAACTGTGGGCTACCACAAAAAAGAGCAACTGTAAATATTTTTTTACAAATAGATTCTTTTCCTCTCTTTGGTTTCTTTGAGATATATGCCTAGTAGTGTTATAGTGGGTTAAAAGGAATGCAGCCACAGCTTTTAACAGAATAAAAGGAATTTGTTCCAGTAACACCTAGGGGAAGTAAGGCCTAGGAAAGGGATAAGGATCACCTGTTACTCCATGTCGTTTTTTTTTTTTTTAATTGCACTCTAGCCACTGGAGCAAGCCCCATTTTTTTTAAAAAAGTCATATTTTGCTGCTTGCCCCTTTAGCTTTCCCCTGTTTCCATCTCCTTTGTAGGAAAAGGATTGAAAAAGGGAACAGTCAATTTTTCCTCCCTCTCTTCTCCCAGTCTGTTGTACGTTAAAATTTCCTGCATAGCAAAGTATTCACCAACCCCTAGATGCTCTACCTCCCCCTACCCTGCCCTACCCCACCATTTCCTCCTGTTCTAATCTTACACAGCCACCTCTCTTCCTGAGGTGGAAAATGTCCATTGTCTTTCTTTAGCAACTTTTTAGCCCCGCTCCAGACAGTTACTTCAAGTCTTGACAAGACTGTTAGATAAGTCGATATAAAATATATACAAAGTAGTTTTCAAACATGTGGGAAACACTACCAAGTGAAACGGTCAGGAGTTACTTAATATCTATTATCTATCTATATCTATCTATATACTTCAAAAGTAATAATGTACCTGTAAGAGATTATTTGGTCCCTCAAAAAAGGTGTATTTTCTATTTTTGAATTTGCATATGCTTTGTGAACACCCTTAGAATAACTTTCTGGTCCCAAACTTGTCCATATCACCACAGCTTAGGAAGAACCACATGTTGTTGTTAACATAATATAGCACTTGGCCTTGTCCAGGTGTGGCCCTTTGAATCCAAAATCCCCTTAATAAAATGATTTGTTCTATAAAACTTGAACTCAGTCAAAAGGCCTAGAAAGTCACATTGTGGCCTCAAGGCTAAAGATTCCCCATCCCTGCACCCAGTCCATCTACTATTCCTCAGTGTTGCTGAATGACTGATCCACATCATTTTTTAATCCCACATGTCCTGAATCATATTTGTGACACAAGTTCTTAAGCATAAATTGATAATATATTGTAGACTTTGCCTAACAGATATTTCTGTCACCTGAGAATATCTCCAATAACATGTATTTTCACAGTTATGCAATTGAGAGAATGGTATATAGAATATAAGACCAAACTGTTCATTGTTTGTTGATGGGGGGAGCATTTAACTTGATAAAACAAAGCACAGAACTAAAGACTTTTATCTGATGATATACTTCCCAATAATGTGTTAATATCATACAAATGCAGGGTATGTATGTTTGTGTTCTTGTATATTACCCATGTAGTTGTGTGTTTGTCTAATGGGGTACAGGCCCAAGCCAAGACCTTTTTCCTTTGGATCAGGAGGGCTTTTGTCCCATTAGTCGGGCTTCTGGAAAGTCTGTCCTTTGGAGAAGTTCCTTGGATTCCCCTTCCATTTCTCCCAGATCAGATACTCCCTATCTTCTATTTAGCATTCTTTTGATATTCCTCTCTTTGATCCTATTACCAACCACTCCCATCAGTATCCTTCCTGGGTTTGATCTATGGAGACCATCCCTGGGACCCCAGACTACCTGGCAACATCTGCTTCTGCCTCAGGCCCTCCATTGTCTATTGTCTCCTGATTGCCTCCAGCTGTTTCCAGCACTTGACCAGTCACCCCCTCTTTGGACTTCTCCTCAAGAACCTCCCTAAACCCCTCCTCCCATCATCCTAGACTACCAAACTATCCCCAGATCCCTCCTACAGTCATTTCTGTATTTAAGTTCCATCTTGCCTCCATGAAGGTGCTCAGATTCAATCCAGCTCAGACCCTGTCTAGCTGAGATTCTATCTAACCTGCTTGTGAATACAAGCGTTACAAATGCTTAGTCTCCTTAAGAGTCAATCCAAGGTGGTGAATCTTTAATAAACTTTGTTTTTCTTTGGTTTAAAGAAGACTTGATTCGAATTCATTTGAGTAGGACCTGGTGTGTTGAAATTTTGGGGTCCCCAGCACCCCTAAACCTCATCATGTCCACATGGGTCATTCTAGAAGTGGCTTGTCAGAAGACATGAACAGATATCTAGTCTCCTCCACCCAAACTTCTCTAAGGATAACTTTGAATCCTGTCAGGAAATAAACAGGAAAAAAGAGTTTTGTGGCTGGCTGGCCACTCTGCTTTCCTCAGAGTGGAACTACAAGGCTAGAACTATATGTTTCTGTCCTCCACATGTTATTAGTGTAAAGGCAATGATTTTTACATTCAAGGTGTGCTTCTGACCCCCATCCCTTTATGGGGAAAGAGGCCCTTTAAGTATATAACTCAAGGCTTGGTTCCCTTCCCATCAAATGCCATTTACACAAAGGCCACACATATTGATTGATTAGCAAATAAACTCAAACATTCAAACTGATAGCAAACAGCTATCAGAAAAGATATACAAATGAGAATATACCAGATAATACACAGTATAAATGATCTCTCCCACTGGGAGCAAGATATTTCAGCTCAACCAAAAGAGAGTTATAGATCTCATCCAAGGGGAAATTCTCTTTAGTCTAATGTGTTGAGTTTGGGAAAGAGACATGATCAAGGTGCTCGCTTCTCTACATTCTGGCTCCTTCCCAGACTCTTCCTATCCCTGCTAGATACTTCTCTTTGGAGAGAACCTAGCACTGCTTATCTCCTCTCTTAAAGCTGGAAGCCAAAGGAACATAATCTCTCCTTTCTCAAACTCTCACTAACTCTACCCCTCATAGAGCATTGAGTAATTAATGTCTACCAAGGGGGAGAATTTTATGAAAATAGGCTTAATTCCCAGATTTTACAAGATTCCTTGATAGATGAACCCTGGATATAATTTTGTCTAGTAACTCTTGATTATTAATGTGAAGTATAAAAGAAGTGTTCGCACATGTCATGGAGAATGTTCTCCCCAGATTCCAAAAGGAAAAGGTATTTCCTACAGATCATGATGCTCTCTGGATAGTTGTGCTACAAAACCCATCAACTCTACCTCCCTCTCATTACTAGGGAGTGACTCACATGGTTTAATATCTCAATGCTGACTCTAGCCACTTTGGTCTCCTGCCATCTTGTCAACTGCTACCTAGTTGCTGTATTCCCTTTCTAGTTCTAGGATCATAATCATATCAATAACACCACTGCTACTCAAAGGGATAGATCTATCTACCTCTGCCAGTGGTTCCAGCCACCGTCTTGTAATTTTACAAACCAAGATCCTCCATCCTGACAGTACTCCACTATTTCTTTTGTATTCTTCTATTATAATATAAGATCCTTAGAAGGAAAGCAGAAAGCTGGGAGGGGAGTTTGGGGGTGGAATTTTACTGCAAGTATCTCTGATAAAGGCCTCACTTCTCAAATATCTAGAGAACAGGGTCAAAGTATAAGAATACAAGTCATTTCCCAAATGATAAATGGTCAAAGAATGTGAACAGGAAGTTTTCAGATAAAAAAATCAAAGCTATCTATAGTCTTTTGAGAAAAAAGTTCTAAAGCATTATTGATTAGAGAAATGCAAATTAAAACAACCCTGAGGTACCACCTCACACCTATCAGATTGATCAATATGATAGGAAAGGAAAATGCTAAAGGTAGGAGATGTGGGAGAATTGGGACACTAATGTACTTTTGGTGAACTGATCCATCAGTTCTGGAGAGTAATTTGGAACTATGCCCAAAGGGATGAAAAACTGTGCATACTCTTTGATCTGGCAATACTATTACTATGAGTGTATTTCAAAGCGATCACCCCTCTACCCCCAATCAAGGGAAAGGGACCTATTTGTACAAAAATATTTATAGCAGCTCTCCTTGTGGAGGCAAAGAATTGGAAACTGAAGGGATGACCATCAACTGGATAATGGCTGAACAAACTGTGGTATATGATTATGATGGAATATTATTGTGCTATAAGAAATGACAAGCAGGATGATTTCAGAAAAAACCTAGAAAGACTTACATGAACTGATGCAATGTGAACTGAATGAGAACCAGAACACTGTACATAGTAACAGTGATAATGTATGATGATCTACCGCGAATGACTTAACTATTCTCAGCAACACAGTGATCTAAGACAAGTCCAAAGGACTGATAATGAAAAATACTATTGTCCTCCAGAGAAACAACATACAGAATCTGAATATAGATGGAAGCATATCATTTTTCACTTTCTTTATTTTTTATGTGGGTTTTTTTTTTCAGGAGAAGGAGGTAATCTGTGTTTTCTTTCACAACATGAATAATATGGAAATATTTTGCATAATTGCACATGTATAAACTATATCAAATTGTTTAACATCTCAAGGATGGGGGCAGGGGAGGAAGAGAATTTGGAACTCAAAATTTTTTTTAAATGAATGTTAAAATTGTTTTTATATATAATTTGGAAAATAAAATATTATTGAAATTTAAAAAATAATATAAGATCTTTGAGGGCAGGTATTATGTTTGCATTTGAATTTGTATCTTTAGCACTTAGCATGTTGCTTAAGAAATGCTTTTTCATTCATTCATTCATTCATGTATGCATGCATTCATATATTCCCTAAATAAAAAGGGTAGTCAAAGGATATGAACAAATAGTATTTAAAAGAAAATTACAAACTTAAATATATGAAAAAATTGTTCCAAATTACTACTGATAAAAGAAATATAAATTAAATAACTCTGGGGTTTCACTTGACACCCAGAAATTTGGCAAAGAAGACCAAGGATGTAGAGCTGCAGAAAACAGGCACAACAGTATGCTGTCAAGGATATTTGGCAGAATAGGTTCCAACCTTTATAGAAAACAATTTGGAATTTTAAGGGGAAAGTGACTCAAATATTCATATCTTTTTATGTAGAGATTCTGTTGTTGTACATGTACCCCTGGATATCAAAGTAAGAAAAAATGGTCCCATACATATGAAAATATTCACAGAAGTGATTCTGTAATAGCAAAGAATTGGAAATAAATTGGGGGACCATGAATTAAAGAATGGCTAAATAGATGTTGGCATATTGATATAATGGAACATTATTATACAATAACATACAACAAATATGAGGAGTGTCAAGATATATGGTAAGACTTAGGTGAACTGTGTAATGTTAATAGAAAGTTAATGGTGAGTGGGGGGAAGAGTTAAAGATCTTCCCTGCCCATTAATAGCCTCAGATACCTTTTGTTAATTTCTAATGAGGCACTATGTCACAAGGGGGTCATGCCCTCTGGCTCTGAAAAGATTATATATATTCTCAGGTGACATTCTTTGCTTTGGGGCTTATCTTTTGGAAGAAAGTTGGTGTGCCAGGTGAGACTCTGAGTAGCTGCTAAGGAATCCCCTGGCTTTGAAAACCCAGATGTTGATGCTTCTCTCTTTGGTAACAATGTATGTACTGTCTACGGTCAGACAGCTGGAAGTCCTGTCTGTTGGTCTTTCTGTTGGTAATTTCTGCTGTAATTTCTGTTTGTATTTTCTCTGAAGTTCAGGGTGTTGACTTTTTCCCCTGAACTAAGTGAATGATATATGTGTTTGATTAAAGTAGATCATTGACCCCTCAAAAGTTGCTTTCCTTTTAGAAAAACAGATCTAAGAACATGTACAGTAGGCCTTCCTATGTATGCCAGGGTCCTTGCTGTTACAAATTGATACAGAGTGAAATAGCAGAATAGCTAACTGAGTCAGAGATTGATTGGCCTAAGAGTAGTGAAGGAGTCAGCATTAACATGGATGATAGATTATCATTTTTGATGAATGTTAGAGTAGTATTCAAGAGGAGGAATAAGAGAAATGGGGAGTCAAATTTCACTATTGAACTAGAAGTAAATTTATGTGGGATTGAGAAAGAAGTAATCTATTCTGGGCCAGGCCTAACTCTGGCCAATCTAGTAACTTTCCTACAACATTAGAAAAACAATCAACATAGTTAATCATATAAAAAACAAAACCATCTTAATGGTTTTGTTGAGTTATGCAAATGGTTGAGATAATCATACTTATCTCAATAAAAGTAGAAAAATAGGACTGATTTATACTGAAATCCCTACAAAGTACAGGCAGAAAGTGATATTCTTAATATTATAAAATGTCTGCCTAAAACCAAAAATAAGCATCATGTGCAATGAGGATATGCTAGAAGTTTTTGCATTATAAGGGTAGAGTAGGGATGCCCACTCTCCTATTATCTGATATTATTCCAGAAATGATAGAAGGAAGACAAGAGAAAGAAGTTAAAGATATAAAGATAAGTGAAGAGGAAATAAAATGATCCCTATTTGCAGAGAATATGATGGTTTACTTAGAAAATCATAAAGAATCAGCAAAAATACTAATTGAGATAATTTACAGGTTTAGTAAAGTTGCAGGCTACAGAACAAATTCATAAAAATCAACATTTCTATAACAATAAAAAACTAGGAATCAATAACAGAAAGGGAAATACTATACAAAATAACTACAAAATGCATAAAATATTTGGGGATCATTCTACTAAAGCATACCAAAAACTTAATGTAGATTTGATTATAAAGTGTTCTTTAAAGAAATAAAGAACTAATAGTTGGAGAAATATTCAGTGTTTATAACTAGGCCAAGCCACTATGATAAAAATGACAAGATACCAAGACTAATTTGCAGTTTTAATGCAATGCAAATCAAACTATCATAGGGATATTTTACATAACTATAAATAAAAGGTAAAAATAAAACCCTACTAAATAAAACAAATTAGTCAAACAAATTGGTGAAAACAAATGATATAATTGTAATAGTTGATATGCACTTAGTGATTTAACATTTGCAAAGCATTTTACAAATACATTACATCATTCCCACCTCACAGTAACCTTGTGTGGTAGATGCTAGCAGTATTGTTTTATATTCTACAGATGAAGAAACAAAAGGGAAAGTAACTTGCCCATACTCACAAGGCAAAGTGATGGTCAGAGGCTCAGTGGCCACTCTGATCTTGATTCAAAGTCTAGCATACTTTTTGGTTGGCTAGAAACTTGCAGGATCTTTGAAAGGACTTGAGATAGCTCTGGTGAGGGAGAGGTTGGTGAGGCCTTGTAGTAAGACTGGGGGAGGCCTCAGGACCTTCATCTTCTTCCCTCTTCAACTTAGAAATGGGGTAAAGTCCTTATCCTTTTTATTCATTCTTTTCTGTAGTAGGTGCAGGGAGTGGAGATTCCAACTTTAGGAGTTTAAAAGTCCAAGGGTATAAGTCATAGGAATAGGGAAATCCAAGAATCCAGGCTGAGTGTTACTGCCAGACCACCATGGAGCAGTCATCTAGCATGACCTTTGGGACTATAAACTGTGTGTGCGTGTTCGTCCTTCATTGCCAAAGAAGACCGTGCCATCAGAGAAATAATGACATGACTTGTACTTGACTTTTTGTTTTAGTGAGAGAGAGCTGTGCAGATCACCAGCCTCACTTCTCCTCCAGGGCCATCTGAATCCAGTGACCAGATATTCATCAGGATGACTGGAGATGACCCAGGATGAGGCAGTTGGGGTTAAGTGACTTGCCCAAGGTCACACAGCTAGTGAGTGTCAAGTGTCTGAAGTGAGATTTGAACTCAGGTCCTGCACTGGTGCTCTATCCACTGCACCACCTAACTGCCCCAACTATAAACTAGTAGAAGTTGGTAGTGATGCTGTTTTTGAACACAAACTTGGTGGGACCAATTCTATATAGGAGACTAAACTCTCAACTCACTTCATCCCTAGGACTGAGATGCTATAGGAAGGCATTATGCAATTTGGGGAAAATGTATATTTGTTCTTGCTATATCTGGAAATTAATATCCCCTTGTGAAAAGGTGCCTTCATGTATAACCTATATCCAATTGCTTGCCATCTAGGGGGAGAGAGAAGGAAAAGAAAGGAGGGATAAAAATTTGGGATTCAAAATCTTATAAATATTAATGTTGAAAATTCTCTTTACATGTAATTGGAAAATATAAAATATTATTTACAAAAGAAAAATATGCCTTGTTAGGTAGTTAAATGGAACTAGGATGCTTGTTACTGGCCCATCAAATGGGGCTGGGGATGGGAGAGCACAATGATGATAGGCAGAAATGGGAGAATGGCAGAATGGCAGAAAAAAGAGATACCTCTCCTAAGTGGGAGAGAAATGAGAAGCCTAAGGGGAGACTGAGGCCATAGCATAAACATTGCACTGAAAATATTTGGTCTCAATGCCACAGAGATGTGGCAGTCAAAGTTGTTAGTATTTTAGAGAACAAGTTCACTTGTAATATTGAAAACATTAAAAAAAACTATTAGTAACATATTTATGAAACAGCAGTAGCATAAAACTGAAACTTAATAGAAGGGAAAATGAGACTGTAAAATCTTGACATGAAGTTCAACTAAGCCAAATCATCAGAAGACCACTTATAAGTGAAAGTGGAAAGGGGGAGGGAGGAGGAGAAAGAGAAGGGAGGGAGAGAGGGGGAGGGAGAGGGAGAAGGAGAGGGAAAGGGAGAGGGAGAGGGGGAGAGGGGGAGAGAGAGAGGGGGAGGGGGAGGGAGAGGGAGAGGGGGAGGGGGAGGGAGAGGGAGAGGGGGAGGGGGAGGGGGAGGGAGAGGGAGAGGGGGAGGGGGAGGGAGAGGGAGAGGGGGGAGGGGGAGGGAGAGGGAGAGGGGGGAGGGGGAGGGAGAGGGAGAGGGGGAGGGAGAGGGAATACAACACATCTGCTAGCATTTTTGTAGTGATTAAGTCTCATTATGAGGACAATGAAAACAGCACATGATGAAGAAAGACATCATAAGCTACCAAATAACACACCTGCTTTCTCCTTGATTGTTGATTAAAACTTTTAAGTCATTAAGACAAAAACACAACTCTATTTTTTGTTAAATACTGCCTTAAATTCTCCTTCAACAAGGTGACCCATGGAAATGTTAAGATTGTTAAAGATTCCTTGGTAGATGCAACCTTTGAGGTAATTGTCCAGCGATCCTCTGATTGTCAATTTAAACTGAAGTAAAAAGAGGGTGATGTATCTCTCATATTACCATCTTGTATCTCTCCTATCTTTCTCATTCAAACTTTCAGGAAAAAATTATTTACACTCATTTCTTCCAAGTCCTCCCCTCTCATTCACTTCTCACACTTCTGCAGTCTGACATGGGACCTCCTCATTCCACTGAAACTGCTCTCTGATTTTTTACTTGCCATACTTGACCTTTCCACAGTGCTCCTCTTTCCTGACTTTTCTGAAGCTTTTGACACTGTTGATCACTTGTCCTCCTGAATAATCTGAGGGTTTGTGATGCCACTCTTGGTTCTTCTACCTCTCTGACCATCCCTTTTCATTCTCCTTTCCTGGATCAACAGCCACAACATATCTGATGAGGTTAGGGTGCTGGGGACCCCAAAATGCCAACAGTCTGGGTCCTGCTTGAATGAATTTGACACAAACCTTCTTAAAGTCAAAGAAAAACAACGTTTATTAAAGATTCGCCTTACTGGGTTGACTCTTAAGGAGCCTAAGCATTCGTAATGCTTGCATTTCCAAATGGGTCAGACGGAATCTCAGCTAGACAGAGTCTGAGCTGGATTGAATCTGAGTACCTTCACAGAAGCAAGATGGAACAGAAATGGCTGCAGGAGGGATCTGGGGGTGATGTGGTAGTCTAGCAAATTTCTCTCTTTCTCTCTCTCTCTCTCTCTCTCTCTCTCTCTCTCTCTCTCTCTCTCTCTCTCTCTCTCTCTCTCTCTCAGTAGTCTTCTGATGATTTGGCTTAGTTGAACCTCATGCCAAGATTTTACAGGCTCATTTTTTCCTTCCATTTAAGTTTCAGTTTTATGCAACTGCTGTTTCATAAATATGTTATTCATAGTTTTTTTATGGGAGGAGGGGTTTAGGGAAGGTCTTGAGGAGAAGTCCAAAGACGGGGAGACTGGTCAAGTGTTGGAAACAGCTGGAGGCAATCAGGAGATACCAGGCAATGGAGGGCCTGGGTCAGAAGCAGGAGTTGCCAGGTAGTCTGGGGTGCCAGGGAGGGTCTCCTTAGAACCTCAGTGAGAATCCTGATGGGAGTGGCTGGTAGTCCAGACAATCCACAAACCAGGCTGGGCAACTTGGACTTCAAGAGAATGCTAAGTAGTCAGGAATATCAAAGGAAGAGACTGCAATATGGTGATCAGATAGGGAGTATCCAGGCTGAGAGAAATGGAAGGGGAATCCAAGGAGCCCCACCCACCCAAGGTCAGACTTTCTGGGGTCCTGAAGACAAATGTGACAAAAGCCCTCCTGATCCAAAGGGAAAAGGTCTTGGCTTGTGTTTATATCCCATCATATCCACTAACTGTGAGTGTATCCCAGAGAATGGAAGAAGTTGGCCTTTTTAAGCTAAAATGTTTAACATGTCTCAGTTTGACTGAGTAAATACCCATTCAGTGATTAAGCCTAAGAAATGAGGCAGAGAATGGCCTCTAGTAAAAAAAAAGAAAAAGAAAAAGAAAAAATCACTCTGAGAGGGGAAGACCCTCTGAGTTTCTGGCCAAAACAGAAACAATTGCTGTTTACTCTCACTCTGAGCTAATCCAGGCCTAAACAATGACCAGGTGGGGCTTGGACTGGGACTTATTGTTGGCCAATCAATGAGAGCCTGAGTGATTTGAGTTTAAGGTAAGGTCCTTAAGAAAGAAATCTAGCTGCTAAACAACAATCTATCTTGCGAGGTTTCAGTGATCAAAATTTACATTTCTTTGGGCAAAGCACCTACAGTAGGTAAGAGTATAATAACCTATGTGGACAGAGGGAAGGGACGGGAAAGATAAGGGAAGAAAGAGAAAGGAAGAAAAAAGAGAGAGGGACAGAGAGAGAGGGACAGAGAGGAAGGAAGAAGGAAAGAAGGAAGAAAAGAAAGAAAGAAAAAGAGGGAGGGAAGGAGGAAGAAAGAAGCTGTGTTATGTGCTTGGGTCCACACAGGGACAGCTTCTACTACTTCTATGCAGGGGTTATTTGTTGTGATGACGTGACATGCAAGTGAACTGCAGCTAAGTGAGGGAGGCTTGTGCAATCTGCAGACTTACTTTCTCCTCGAGCTATCTGGGTCCACTGGTAAGATAGAGATCAGGATCTTGGGTGCTCTTCAGGAATGAAGGACAAACAATATTCTATAACACCGTATACCTTTTGTTTCCTCCCTATACATCGTGAAGTCTTCAAAGGCAGGGATCATTTTGCTTTTTTTTTATCTCCAGTATTTACTATGAGGTTGGACACATAGTAGCAACTTAATAAATGTTTGTTTATTCTTTGATTGCTGATCTTATCAGCTTTTGTGGATTAAGTAGTCATCTCTATACAGAGGACTCTCAGATCTATAAATCTAGCCCTAGTCTTCCGCCTGAGTTCCAATCTTACTTCATCAATTGCTTATTAGTCATTTAAACCTGAATGTCTTTGAGGCATCTCAAATTTTGCACTCCCAAAACAGAAATCATTATTTTCTGCCCCAAACCTACTCCTGTCCTGAACTTTACCACTAACTTTCCAGTCATCCCAGCTTCACAATTGGAAAGTCATTCTTAACTCCTTACTCTCTCTCGTCCTAGAAAGCCAATTACTTGCCAACATTTCTTGTTTCTACTTCCACATCTGTCATATCCATCCCCTTCTCTCTACGTACATAGCTACCACCCTAATTCTCAGAGATTTGTCCCCTCTGCCATGAACTATTTCAATAGCTTCCTAATTCCCCACTCTTGTCCATGCTCCATATTGTTGCCAAAGCGATTTTCCTAAAGCCTAGGTCTGACCATGTCACTCCACTACTTAATACATTCCAGTCACTCCCTATTGTCAGTGCAATAGAATGTAAATTCCTCTGTTTGGCAATGAAAGCCCTTCACAAGCAGACCCCAAATCTACTTTGTATGTACTTGGCACACGTCATAACTCCTAGTAGAATGTAAGATTTTGGGGAAGCAAGGGTTTATTTTTTGCTAAGTGTCATAGTGTATAGGGCTAAGTGTCTGGACTCAAATTAGGAAGATCTGATCAGCTAACTAGGTATTAAAGTCAATGTTTCTATCTTCTGAGCCTGAAGGAATACAAGTTGGATTAGCACTCCTCCTTTTGGACAGACCCTAGATTTTTGCACAAGCTAAACTTGAAGTCATTCTGGGGTTAGGAGTATAAAAAGCTAGAGAGAATGATAAAAGAGACCTTGGACCCTCTCACTAAAGGTCAGGTTTCCCTAGCAAAGAACCTGCATGCATGGGTCTATTGTAGAGCAGAGAGTACTACCTGAATGGAGGGGGAGAATGCTCCCTGACTGGAGAGGGACAGTGCTCACTGAAGAAGATTCAGTGCCCTAGTCCCTTGGGCCCAACGGCAGTTAGAAATGTTAGATTAGTAATTCAAAGGAAAAGCTCTCTAACAAATCCAAAGGTCCTCTTCACTTTGTTCTTGTTTATTCATTTTTCAGTGGGATCTGACTCTGTGATCCCATCTGGGGTTTTCTTGGCAAAGATACTGGAGTGGTTTGCCATTTCCTTCCCCAGCTCATTTTGCAGATGAGAAAACTTAGGCAAGTAGGGTTAAGTGATTTGCTGAAGGTCACAGAGCTAGTAAGTGTCTGAAGCCAGATTTGAACTCAGAAAGATGAGTCTTCTTGACTCTAGACCTGGCACTCTATCCTCCGCACCACCTAGCTACCCTTCTCTTTACTTTAGTAAATAAATATTTATCTAGTGCAAGGCACTCTTCCAGGTGATACAGAAGAAAAAAAGGATATGTAAGATAATTCAAGTAGTAATTTGGTTTGGCTAGAGCACAGAGTAACATAGGAGAAAATCGAAAGGCAAGGCTGGACAGGTAGGGCAGGACCTGTATCTGGAAAGCTCCAAATGCTAGGCAAAGACTCTCTATTTACTCTGCCATTTAGAATACTTAGTTCTAAGAAACAACTCTCTAATAGTGTTTTCAACAAAGATATTTCCTAATAGATTTGCAATAGTCTGGACACTTTTAAGAATAGAATGCATACTTGTTTATCCAGAATTGCTCAGGCATATTTCTGTTAAGCTAAATATCTTACCAGGATTTCTTTCTGTAGCATTCAGGGATCCCTTTAAATATAGATATCAAGGAATAAGAAGTTTCATAGTTAAGCATGAAGAACTCACATGTCTTCACCAATTTGTTACTTTTAACAAACCAGAAAGCATATTAATTTCAAGTAAATGATATTTTATCAAAAAGCATAGCAAGAAAAGTAACAGAAAAACATGTCCATACTCTTAGGTATATTCTCTTTCATGGGTTACCACACCATTAGTGGGGAAGGTGATGTATACAGTGACCAGGGAGCATGCCTGGAAAAGTACAATTGTGTCCATAGACACTACACTCCTCCACTGGTGCAGTGTGGTATTGCTGATATCTTCTGGGGAGGTTTTCCCATTGTTCTCTAATGGGCATCTCTCTGCTAGTCTCTGGCATTTCTGCTCTCTGCTAGTGTCGCCGATGAGCTGCCCTCTTTTACCATCTGTTAGTATTTAACTAAGATGTATTTTCTATGTTGAATTTCTGTGGCAGATGCTAGGATGCCTGTTCTGAAGGGCTCATAATCTCAGGATATTTTTGCTTTTTTGAGATTCAAATCCTAGTGAGCTATATGCACTGAGCTAGCTAGCAAATCTCTTAAGTACTTAAATCTGTCCTTTTGAACTAACTCACTTCTGCTGCTGCCTTTTGGACTCCCTTAGTCTCTTATCTCATTTTAGGGTTTCAAAAAAATCATTTAAATTCCTACCATATTCCTATTGTTACAAATCATTCCTGGGATCTCCACTTTGGATATCTGCAAAAGAAGTAGGTGAAGGTGAAGAAACTTCTCTTACAGCCCAGCTCCCCTCCCCTAATGCTCCACATAAACCACAGGGGCTTGGGCTAGTTGGAAAAGACTGAAAAAACTAGTGACTTTTGCCTTATTCCCCTCTCCTCCTCCCTAGTAATAAAACCATTGCCTTTCTTTATTTCATCCATTTTCTTTTCATACTATTGTCTTTAATTGAATCTCCTTTTTATGCTGACTACAACAGTTTCAGAATATTTTCAAATATAGAGTTTGTTTGGAATTTTCTCTTATTATTATTTCATGTGGATTGAAATAGAGTTTGCATCTTGATGATTAAGGATTTATCTCAGGAGAAACTTGTATATTTCTACAATGAGAGAATAAATGAGCTTATTTAATGTTTCTTTTAGTATTTTCTCTGTGTGAGGGCAACATTTTAGAGGCTAGTTAGTCTGCTAAGGCTGCATCTTTATCTAGTTGTCTCCAATTCCACAACACATTTCCTGTCCAGTCATATCACCTTGTTAATTTCAAACTCTTGTGTTCACTTTTATGAATCTACTTTTGAATATAGGGCTCCAGATGTCTTTCAATATCTTTGCCAAGGTAGCTAAAATGCTATAGAGGAACCCAATGCATTATTCTGTCTTCCTTCAGAAACCAAGGGCACCTTTTTTCTTCTAAAGATTCTGTTCAACCAGAAAAGAAAGTGAAATCAAGGGACTAGGGGATTGGAATATGAAGAACTAACCTGTCTTCCATGACTTTTTCCCTGCAGAAGAAGTATGGCTTAGGAGCCAGTGTTTTCAGTGTGCTTTTAATAACCTCACTCAACAAAATCGGACTCAAAATTTTACTTTCAAATCACAGATGAGAGCAAATCTGAACATACCCTTAGGATGTGTTACCAAGTGACTTGGCTGTCATCACCTGGAGACCTGGGATGATACACAGGCACTTGGGCTCTGAGACCAGAGGGACAGCATTAATGCAGTCCATCCTCTTTAACAGGAAACACATGTAAAGGGCTTGTGCCTGCCAACACTTTGCTAGCAGCCAGTTTTTAGCTCTGGCTCCTTACAGAGTTATCCAGCTGTATAAACACACTTTTATCCACAAGTTGATTATGTGAGCAGCCAACTGATCTATCTTTCTTGGTCTTACAAGGGACTGACTATGCGGCCTCTGAGGCTTTACTCATTGGAATAACAATTGTTCAAGGATGTTTTTTTCCCCCCTTTCCTTTTCATTTTTACCCCCCTCTACATTACCTAAATGCCCCAAGGTACCATCAGCTTACAGTTTGGATGCCATCCTTTGATCCATTACCAGAAGGAAAAAGGAAAAGTCAAGTTTGGGATAGGAATACCTTAAAATGAGACAGAAAAGCAGGGTCATAGTAGTGGAATGGGCATTAGACTAGGAACCAAGAAGTCTGGGGTCTGGTCCCAATTCTGTCATTAGCCAGCTGTGTGATCTAGGACAAATTGCTTAACCTCTCTGGAGCTCAGTTTATTCATTTCTAAAATCAAGATAGATTAGATGATCTTCAGATTTCTTCCAACCCCAAAATTCTATGAATAAATAATATAACTCACCATATTAGGTGAGAAAAACACACATTCCTTTATTCAACAAGCACAGTATTGCATAACATTATACATGAAAGTCTAAATCTGTTGGGCAATGTTTTTACCAAGTCTTCAGATTTTCCTTTCTAAGGAGTCAGATGCATAATTTCTTCTATTCAAGGTCTTTCCTTCCAGAATTCTAAAACTCTTGCTTTTCCTGGGCTTCAGATTTCTTAATAAAGTCTGACATATATAATTCTATAAGTGAAATCAAATAAGATGTATAAAATGTTTTGCACATAGTATATACTTAATAAATTCTTGTTCCCTCCTCTGTTCCCAAATAACTTTATATATATATCATCTCTAATTTGGTATGAGAAGTAGGTTGGTGTAATCTTTGGTATATTGCAAGATCAGGAAGATCTTGGATTGGATTATGCCTCCGACCTTGCTAGCTGTGTGACCATGGAAGTGTCACTTGAACTTTTACCCAGTTACCTCATTTATAAAGTAGGGAAAGTAATATGTGTAGAATCTACTTCCTAGGATTTTGTGAGGTTCAAATGAGATAATACATGTAGTGTATTGCAACACAAGTCATTTGGCCTTCTGGACCTCAGCCCATCTGTAAAATAAGCACAGTAGTACTAGGTGGTTAGTGGGGTGCATTCATGTTCTCAATCTGTGAAGCTATGACTTTATGCTCTTAAAGCCTATAAAGATGTCACCATTACTATTGATTCTTAAAACTTTGTGAAGTAGGCACTGGAATAATAGATTTGGCAATATTATCCTAATTTTACAGATGGGAGAACTGAGGCTCAAAGAAATTAAATGTCTTGGCCATGGTCACATAGTTATTATCAGAGCAGGATCTGAGAATGGATGTGTTCTGATTTCAGGTCTCCAAGTGGATATACAACAGGCAGATAAATACTGCACATACACTAAAGAGTTCCGTTATTGGTCGGTTCCCCATGACAAGCATTTATCTGTTTGCCTACCTATTTAGTTTTAAAGAGTTTATTTTAAAGATATGATATTTGATTATTTTTTTAAAAGTCAAGTAGTTTAAAATACAGTTCAAAACTAAATAATTATACAAATTAATGGTATTCATATTACAAGAAACTATTCATAGGATTGTGTGCACCAGAGACTATTTACTCATACATTTAGGAAGGTATGCGTCCCTTACAACAGTTCTGTTGGTCTCTGCATGCCAGAAATAGTCTTTTCTCAGTGTTGTTTGAGAAAGTAGTAGTATTGAAGACAGTTTCTGCTTGCCTCTATGGGTAATCTGGGTGAACTGGCAAACCAGCTTTAGTTCAAGCTAGAAGTGAGAATCATTCTAAGGAGGAATGGTCCTAAGGTGGGATGATTTGCCTTTTTTCTGAAAGTAAAGCAGTGAGGTCCTCTCCCCTTCTGCCTAATGTATATTCCCATTTCCCCTCTCTCTTAAAAAAGACAAAAGAAAGGAAGGAAGGAAAGAAGGAAGGAAGGAAAGAAAGGAAGGAGGGAGGAAGGAAGGAATTAGGAAAGGAAATTAGAAAGAAAGAAGTGATTATGCTTAAATTCCTACAAGTTTCTCTGGGTCCAAGGTGAGCCAGATCCTTAACATCTATGTAGAAAATTTTGTGTTGCTGTTGGCTGAGTATAATCTGCATGATCATTGCTTTTTACTGAGATGGATATTGCTACAAGTAGGTTTGACAGACAGAAGCACCATGGGTCCAATGAAACAAGCCCATCATAAATCAGAACATGTTTGCCTTGCACAATTTTTCTGGTTTGAAAAACAGGCTCAGGTTACATCTAAAACCATTTTTATTTTTCATGGGATTATATGCTGCTCCTTTAATATCAGAGTTGGCAGAATATTGGTGGACAAATTGTTAGTATGTCTTTTGTAAATCATCTGAATGTGTATTTTAGCATTAAAATGATCCAAAACCAATACTTTTTCCTTCTTTCAAGTGCCTTTTTGACCTGCTCTCAGTAAAACTGGATTAATTTTAAGCTTAATAAATGACAAGTCTTGATCTTCTAAGGAACTACTCCTTTTAGAACATGCTTTAACTCATACTTAGTTTCACTATGAGAATGGACTCTTCGGGTCATACTATTTTTTTCAAAAATCTTTTTTTTTTTTTTAATGGCTGAGTTGTTTGTTCAAAAATTGGCTAGAACATATGTACTTTGTTTGATTTTTATGATATTTTTAACCTTGCCATGAATAATGTCCAAAACATTAATATTAAGCCAAATTAATACCATAGCTGATCCGCAAGACATTTGGATCATGTTTGTAGTCAACTGAATTTTTAACTGCCAATTCGAAAACCATAGGAATACAAAGAATTAATAGATACAATGAAATAGAGTCTTTTGTTAGACACAGGCATTTTTCATGCCATCTACATTTGCCAGTGCAGACTTAAATATAAAGATGCTTTAGCTGAATAAAGCCCAAATGTGTGGATATTATAATACCTCACATTTGCATGACACTTAATGGTTTAAATAGCAGCCTGGCATTGTAAATAGAGAACTAGCCTGAGAGCCAGTGACACCTGGATTCTAAGTCCTACCTCTGACCTCCTATAGCTGTGTGACCCTGGGTAAGTCACTTAACTTCTCAGTATCCTAGGCAACTCTCCAAGACTTTATGCTAAGGAAGTGATCTTCATTTGTAGAGGGAGTTTTCCTATCCAGGAGATCCCAATAACAGGGAAGTTTTATAGGTCTAGTTCCTATTTTTTTCTTCACAGTAAGGTAGAAGTTGGGAAGAAAGATAAGTAGAAATTTATAAATAATTATCCCTATTTAGTTTAGAAAGAGTATGCCCTGCCCATAGTCACATAAGTGTAAATTACAGGTATAATAAGAGTACTTTCCCCGAAGTCAGGATTGACCTGGGTTCTAATCCTTTATTTGGTATTTAACTAGTTTTGTGATCATGGGCAAGTTACTCCAACTCTTTAAGTCTCATTTTCCTTACTTGTAAAATGGGAATAGTAGTAACTGTCAAACCTGCCTTGAGAGGAAGCATGTCCCCTGGTTTAAGATGGTTCTATGTGAATCTGACTTACCTCATTTTCTAGTGTACTCCTCAGCCTTCCACTTCACATGTTCTCTGATATACATTTATCCAGGAAGACCTGGGTCTTCTCTTCAGGTCTTCTTTGTTGACCGCTGATATGCAGCAGCTGAGTGATCAAGGGAAAAAGACATTTAATGTCTTGATGTCTAAGATTACAGGTAAGAAACTAATGAATGACCTACGTTAGTGATGGGAATTTTCATGTTGGGAATTGACATGAATGAAATCACAGATCCAAACTCTACCTACAGCCCAAGAACCTCTTCACAGGGTTGCTGTGAGGATCAAATGAGACAATTTATTTAAATTAACTTAAGACTCTTTGCAACATTCCAAGTCCTACATAAATGCCAGGGATTTTTAAAGAATGGAGTTGGAAGGGAAACCTAGATGCTTTCATTCCAAGTGTATGCTCTTTGCTTTATTCCATGTTTTTTTCTTATCTAAACTTAAAGAACAGATTCCTTTTCAAAGGGATTTTTAAACTTACCAAAGGATTCCTAGAATCATAGAGCTGGAATAAACCTCTAAGATGATGTCCAAATTCCTTATTTTATAGATGAGGAAATTGAGATAGAGAGATTAAACTACTTGCCCAAGACCATAGAGGTTGTTAGGAAAAGAACTGACATCCAAACAGCAGTGTTCCTAACTCCCAGCCCAATATTTTCTCCATCCTACCATAATGACTCCAAAAGAATTACTTCAGTTAATTAATATCACTGATGGTGATGACGGTTTTCATATTGCTAATATAGCTGCCACAGAATCTAGGAGACAACACCTACCGATGGTTTAAACTGTGCTAAGTCTGGGTGGGGATACAAACACAAAAGCAACAGTGTCTGTCCTCAAAGAGCTTACATTCTGAAGGAAACAACATGAACACATATGTGGCAAGTTGGAAGGATAGACATATCCCCTTGTGCAATAAGGTAATATGAAGATTGGCCATACCTTGCCTTCTATGTTGTTCCTTAGCTTACCACTTCTTTCCTTCTCTGATTTGTTTTTATCCTCCTTAGTTCTATCCTGCTACAGGGATATGTTGGGATAGTTTGTTTCTCAGTAACAAATAACAACTTATTTCTCATTAATTAATCAGCTCAAGCACCCAACATTAAATACTGAATGAATTGTAGTAAACTTTTCCATAGGTGATTACTTCTATCTCCCTATAATTAAATATATACTAACATCATTAAATACATATTTTATTATGTTTTTTATTTTTTTAACAAATGAAAATTTATTAATTTTTTAAACAATTTTATTAACCAATGAAAACAATAACAAAGGCACATATAATAATTTACAATATTTTGACCATCATAAACATCACAGCCCAAGTCACCTCAAACCCTAACTATAACAATAGATAGTTCCTTTTCACTTGACTGGAAACCCAGTTTCACATCATTCAATTTATTCTAGATATTGATTAAAGTCTTATAAGAATGTTTTTCATTTTTTTCCTCAAGATAAAAATTAAATACAGTCTCTTAGGAAATAGTCTGAATTAATCTTTTCTCTTTTTCTTCTCTTCAGTCATCACAGGAAACAATCTTTCCAATATGCCTTGTACTTGCCAGTTTCTCAAAAACTGTTCATAGAATTTTACTTATAAGGTTTCTTTATAATATATTTCTTATGACAGTTTTGATGAGAAAGAATTTTCATGTTACGTTCTCCTTCTCTACCACACGGATTCCTCACAGATCCTCACAGATCACAGATAACACACATGTTCTTCCTAACTCCATAGAGAGAAGCAATTCATAGAAGCAATTCATGTTTTTCAAACTACCAGCTCAAACTGCTTTTCTCAACATTCTGTTTGGTTCTTAAAGTTACAGTAACAGCATGCATTATGTCTTTGAGAGAGATATTCAAAACATTCATTCATTTTTTTAAGTAAAGTTTTATTGATATCTTTGGTTTTGTATCACCTAAATTTCCTCTTGTATGGATCTCCATTTCTCCCCAAGAAGGATCCTACATAACAAAAAAATATTTTTAAGAAGAAAAAAGGGGAAAAAACAACTAATAGAACCAATCAATACATCTAAAAAGTCTGAAAATTTATGCAATATTTCACACCCATGGGTTTGTGGGATGAGGGGGCATTGCCTTCTCATATCTCTTCTTTCTGGCCATTCTTGTTCTTTGTACTATCATACATTCACTTTTGCATTGTTTTGTTGTTACTTTTCATTTACATTTTATTAGTCTTTGTGTATGTTGTTTGTTTGGCTCTACTTACCTCGCTCTACATCAATTCATGCACTTCATTTAATTTATGTAATTCATTTATTACTTGAACAATGAGTATTATGAAATAACTCTACAAACCGCGGTGCGTCTGAGTGTATTAACCTATGAACTTACCTAACAAGGTCTGGAATAGTGTGGTATAGTGGAAAGAGCACTGGTTTTAGAGCCTATAGGGCTTGGGTTTGGATTCTGGAACTTCTGCTAACCTGTGCAACCTTAGGGAAATCACCTCAACACTCTGGACATCAGTTTCCACATATGTAAAATGAGAGGTAGCACAAGGTGATACTTTATGGCCTCATACATCTTTAAATCCTCTAATCTCAATATTTCTTCATCCATTCATTACACCGTTATTCAGTATCCAGCAGTATGCTCTTTGAAGCACTTGTAAATGAAACATTTGTGGGAATCTTATTTATGAAGATTTTCTTTCTATACTCTATTTCTAAAAACAAAAGAAAACAAGACAAAAATTAAGTCTCCATCAGGATTTAGATGTTTGTTGCTTAAGGACTCTGTTCTACTCCCTCTAGGGAGTAATGCTCTACTTCTCTTACTTTTCTCCCCCTTTAAAATATGTTGAACTATAGTGAAAATTTGTTAGCATCACATTCCTGCAATATTACTCATATTGTGTTTTGTACTGTTAGCACCCCTGCTAGGACTGCTTTCCCCACAATTGGTAGGTCATGTTCCCAGAGGGTAACTGACTACTTCTCTCTTCAGAGGTCTAATGGTAACTTATGGACTGATTCACAGCATTGTTACCTGCAAGCCCCAATCAATGTGCTTTCCAATTTCACTTAACCAATTGATTGCTTTCAAGTCAAGAGTTATAAAATATCAGATGCATTATGTGAGTCCAGGTTTTCTTAATTCTGGATAGAGGAGGTCCTCTATCCACCATGTTAGTCTGACTCTTTGTCAATATCCTTATGGGGACTAAATACCAAGCATCAATTTATGCATAAATACCTAGTGTAGCTTATTTTAAATAGATTATATGGAGAAGAGAAATAATAGCTGAAGGTAGTTAGTGTGTATGTTTAGAGATGCGATATGGGTATAAAGCAGAAATTCCTCCTACAAGGAGGTAGTGAGGCCTTTAGGAAGTGAGGAGACCAAATCGGCAAGCTCATTACACACATCCTATTCCTTTCTCTCCATGCTAGTTGGACTATTGTTCTTTTATCCAGCCAAATAAAAAGCACTTTGTCCAGATAATCACCCTCTTTACATGACCAAAACTCTACAGTGTCCTTTCTTGGATCTGCATAAGTAGCATTCTTTTTAGTCCCAATTGCTTTACACCCACATATTGTTTTTTCCAACACATGTTCCATAACAAGTCAAAAGAGACTAACTCAATGTGATTGTTATTTTGAAGGCCAGCATTCAGAGTCATGATTAGAAGCAGGCCAAACCAAAGCCTCAAGAAGCCTGAGCTTAGTATTTTTGTACTTATTGAGATATTTATCTAATGCCAAAAATGACCATTGGTAATAAATCTTTTCATGAGATTTTTTTTCTTTCCAAAGATACCAGAATTGCAACATGCTTAAGACTTGGATATGCTCATTCTGCCCTACATACCAATCAGAACAACTCCTTCCAGCCTAGCCACCTTCATGCCATTTCTACTTTGGCCAAATGCTATAAACCTTGACATCACCTGCTGGAAAGGAATCATTCACTGTTGAAGTGTACTTTACCTTTGGTACCAGTCATTTACCTTAACAATGTTCTTGCTCCATTGGTCTAGTGCCTTGTCCAATATGTTGATTTATTTTCTTAGGTGATTGAGAGATTGGGTTTTGTTTAGGGATTTTTGTTTGTTTAGGTTTTTGAAATTGGTGCTGTAATTCTTTCCTCTCTATAAATCTTCAGATTTCCTTTCCAAGTACAGATTATTCTTTAGGGACCATTTTTAACTAATCAAATCAAAACTGGGCCCCATATGATATGAATTAGCTATTTCCAAGCACCAGAATACAAGTCAGTGTATCTGTCAAATGATAAAACTAGTGCCATTTATCAAATGATAAACTAGGGGATTATTATTCGGATGGCTGAAGATTTGCTGCTAGCGGTCGATTTGATCACATTTGATGTGCTAAAAGACAAGCTGCTTTGAGTAGTCATAGGGCTCCTTTCATGACAGTCTCTACCTGCAGTCAAATAATAAAGCTACATTAGTCTCTATCTAAAGCTACCAGGAATAAAATAGGATAATTCCAAGGGGACTGGATTAGATCGTTGGTCACCTTACTGGTTTCTTCAAAATGTTAACAAAGAGTTTTGAAATATAACAAATACCTCCCTTTGACTCTAAAATCAAACTTCAGAACTAGTAGAAGATCACAGAGGAATCAGAAAGGCAGAGCAATGGTGTCAAACGTGCATAGAAACACAGGTCACTGACCCCACTGACTTAGAAAACCACATATTAGCATTGCCTATGTTTTATTGTATTTTTATTTATGTTCTTAAATATTTTGAATTACATTTTAAGCTAGTTCAGGTAGCTCTCCAGGGTAGCCCAAGATGTTTGATTCCCCTGGCAAAGAGAATAGACTATAAGGCTTGGAGTCAGAACTAGAATTCAAATCTCTCCTCTGACACTTGTGGCTTGTGTGAACCCGAGCCCCAATTTCTCCCTCTATAAAATTTATTTCACATGGTGGTAGAGAGAATCAGATGAGGCACTTCACAGACCTTCAGGTTTTATGTAAATGTGAGCTAAAATTTGTCTTTTGGAGACCCATCAGAAAGGGTTTTTAGAATCTCTAGTTTCCTTAAAGACTCAGGTCTTTTGGTACCCATTATTATCTTCTCCTTCTTCAAGTTATCATATATAAATGTATCTATTTACATGCTGTATCCCCAAGTAATATCTAAGTTCCCTTAGTGTAGGGGTTGTATTCTCCTTTTTTTGCCTTAGTATTTCCAGGGCCTAACACACATAGAAGGGATGTAATAAATGCCTATGGTATTAGATCAGGTTCCTTAGAACTGAAGTAAATGGATTTTATATTAGCTCCTAAAGGAACAGAGGAATATTTGCTAATTGCTAGAAGACTTCAGAGTGGAAATGCTTCAATGTGTCTATTAGCATTGTTCTGATAGGTCTTAGAGTTTGAAGATCTGGTTCTGGTCACCTCATTGCATCAGTTCATTATACAAGTCTTCTCAGGTTTTTCTGAAACAATCTCTTTCATCATTTCTTACAGCACAACAGTTTTCCATTATATTCATATGCCATAAATTGTTCAGTCATTCACCTAATTAATGGGCACCCCTTTAGTCTTCAGCTCTTTGCCACTATAAAAGGAGCTCAATAAATGCTCAATGCTGATTGAAAAATAGACAAAATCTGGGAGGAGGAAGGGAAAGGAAATGGATAAAAAGAGAGAGAAGGGAAAAAATGGTGTAATGGGTTCATTAAGGGAGTTCTATGATCATCTTGATGAGCTTAAAGAGAGGCAAGCCTTTATTTGGTACTTTGATTATATCTTCCGTTGAGACTGTGAATATTTCCATTGATCTTGTAAACTCATTCATATTTCACTGAGGGTGAATGAGCGAATCTCAGTGATTGGATATGATTGGGAATGATTTGGTTTGATTAGGTTTTTTGGATAAGAACCATTGCTTTGTGCTAGGGAGCAGCTAGGTGGGTGCAGTGGATAGAGTGCTACTAGGAAGACTCATCTTCCTGAGTTCAAATCTGGCCTCAGACACTTCCTGGTTGTGTGGCCCTGGGCAAGTCACTTAACCATTTGTCTCAGTTTCTCATCTGCAAAATAAGCTGGAGAAGGAAATGGCAAACTACTTCAGTATCTTTGCCAAGAGAACCCTAAATGGAGTCATGAAGAGACAGATGTGATTGAACACAGTGTTCATTTTTGCCACATCCCCCTTTTCAGATGGATCCTGAGAGAACTGATCACTGATCAGAAATTAGAGATATAAAGAGATATCTGGTTTGTAACAAATCTCAATTATATTATAAGGCAATAATCATCAAGACATTTTGGTACTAGTTAAAAAATAGAAAAACTGTTCAATGAAACAGATTAGGTATATGTGTTCCAGAAACAACTCAACAAAGTAGGGTTTGAAAAACTGAAGGGTGTAGATAAGGAGTCATAGGGGGAAAAACTGCTGGAAAATTGGAAAGCACTTTGGGAAAAGTTAGGCTTAGATTATCATCTCACACAATATACCACAATAAGCACAAATTAATTCATTACATAGATATAAAAAAATCAGAGGGGCAACTAGGTGGCGCAGTGGATAGAGTAACAGTGCAGGAGTCAGAAGGACCTGAGTTCAAATCTTACCTAAGACACTTACCAGCTGTGTGACCTTAGGAAGGGTCGCACCTTAACCCTAATTGCCTCATTCTGGGTCATCTCCAGTCATCCTGATGAATATCTGGTCACTGGATTCAGATGGCTCTGGAGGAAAAGTGAGGCTGGTGATCTGCATAGCCCACCCTCCCTCAAAACAAAGTCAAGTACAAGTCATGTCATCATTTCTCTGATGGCATGATCTTTGTCAACGAAAGACGAACACACTAAAAAAATCATATCATCAACAAATCAGAGGAGAATTGAAGAAGATACCTTTCACAGCTATGCATCAGGAAGAGTTCCCGACCAAAACAAGGAGGATTATTTCAAACCAAAATTGAGAAGTTTCAGGTTCAAGGACCAAAACAGAGATCCTCACAGGATAAAAAAAATGGACAGTTTGATTACATTTTTGAAATTGCAAAGCTTTTTACACAAACAGAAGTATACTTAGAATTAGAATAGTTCAATGGATAATAAAAATTTGTATCCCATTTCCCTGAAAAAGGTTACATCTCCAAGATATATAAGGAATTAACACATATAAGAACAAAAGCCATGCCCCCAATAGATAAACAGTCAAATAAGCAGATAATTCCCTAGGGGAGAAATCTAAGCTATCAGTAGCCATGTGGAAAAAAAATGCCCCAAATCACTAATAAGATAAATTAAATTTAAATAATTTTGAGTTTCTATCTCATACTCTTTAGATTTGCAAAAATTAGAGTAGAACATAAATTATAAGTAATTGTTGGAAAGGAAGAAAATAACCATTTTCTATATCTCCTACTATGTTCTGGGCACTGTGCTAAGTAGCACTTTTACAAATATTTCCTTTGATTCTCACAACAATACTTTTAAGGTATCTTCATTTTATAGTTGAGGAAACTGAGGCAAATTGTAGGCCCAGGGTCACCATCTAGTAAGTGTTTGAGAACAGTTGTGAACTCAAGTCTTTCTGATACCAGGTCCTGAGCTGTATTGTCAGGAGAGGCTGTGGGAGAAGAGCATGGCTGGTGGAATTTTAAAATCTTCTAACAATTCTGGAATTGCTGAACACATTAGGTTCCTAGAGATTTTGGAAACCTAGTGTTCTAAGTATTCCCTTAATATGTGTATATTTATTTATTTAAAATTATGTATACATGATACTATACTAATAATTATGAACATTATGCAACTCACACAAAAATAGAAATTTTAAATTAAAAGAGAAAGACAAAAGATGAAACAGTATTTGACCTCAGAGGTAATAAGGAGACACTAGACCTTTTTTGTAGGAGAATGACGTGGTCAGATCTGCACTACAGGAAAATTATTTAGGCAACTGTATGAAGGATATATATGTTTATTTATTTAGTTTACAATATTCACTTTTATAAGATTCTGAGTTCTAAATTTTACCCCCTCTCTATCCTTTCCCCTCCCCAAGATGGCACACAATCTGATATAGGCCATATAATTATATATTTCCATAATAGTCATGTTGTAAAGAAGAATTAGAACCAATGGGAGGAACCACAAGAAAGAAAATTTAAAAAAGAGAAAATAGTATGCTTCAATCTATATTCTGACTTCATAGTTCTTTCTGTGGTTGTGGATAGCATTTTCTATCATGAATCTTTTGGAATTGTTATTGCATTGCTGAGAAGAGCTAAATCTGACAGCGTTGGTCATTGCACAATGTTGCTGTTGCTATGTACAATGTTTTCCTGGTTCTGCTCACTTCACTCAGCATCAGTTCATGGTAGTGTTTCAGGTTTTTCTGACATCTGCCTGATTATCATTACTTATGGAACAATAGTATTCCATTACATTTATATACCACAACTTGTTCAGTCATTCCTCAATTAGTGAGCATCCCTAGAGAGGGGACACTTAAGGCAGGGGGACAAAATAGGAAGTTTTTGCAATAGTTCACACAAGAGATGATGGGATGGCTTTGTAAGTAGAGAGAAGGGTAGAGATGCAAAAGATGTTGTAAGGATGGAAAAAAAGATTTGGTAATTAATTGGATATGTGTGGTGAGTGAAAGTGAAAAGCCAAAGATGACAATATGGTCAAGAACAGAGGGACCAGTTGAATTCAACAGAAATTGTGAAATTCAGAAGAAGGGTGGGTTTGGAGGAAATATAACGTCCATCTGAGATATAAATCACAACCCATTTATGCATGCTCATCCAACAAGACTCACTCTGATCTATCCAAAACAAAAAAGGGGTGATGCAGGACTCTTACTCATCAGTCAATACCCTAGAGCATGGAGTCTCCTCCAAGGGCTCCTTGATATAGCCACGAAGTGATTTGGGGAGCAATATGGATATTCTGGGGATGAGTATATAGTATCCTACATTGGCACCTTGGCAGTAGTGGTTGTATAACAACTGTGCTGAGGGACCAACACCAGCTCCAAAGCAGTTAGGGGTGGGATAGCAGTTTGCAAAGGAGATGAAGGTTGACAGAGATTAAGTGATTTGCCCAGGGTTGCACAGGTAGCATCTGAAAATGGATTTGAATTCAGATCTGCCTGACTATAGATCTAGTGATCTATCCACTACACCACTCAACTGCCTCTAAATATCTCTTCATTGTGAGTAACCAGTTAGTTTTGTATACATGGAAGCACATTTGTGGGGGACTGATAACGAAAGTGGCAAGAAGAGAGGATCATCATTTTCCATGATACAGCTACTATTAGGACCCTAAGAGAATCTGAATGTAAGCATGGGGTAGTCTTCAACCTGCCAGACTGAGGGCAGGATGGAAGGAGTAAGCCAGCCCAAAGAGAGAATGTATCTACAACCCCTGGGAGAAAAGTGTAAGGCTCTACAGTATGGCTAACCACCCTTTGCCCCATTACTGTGTGTGTGTGTGTGTGTGTCCTTCATGGCCAAAGAAGGTCATGCCATCAGAGAAACGATGATATGACTTGCACTTGACTTTGTTTTGAGTGAGGGAGGGCTGTGCAAGGTCACCATCCTCACTTCTCCTCCAGAGCCATCTGAATCCAGTGACCAGATATTCATCAGGATGACTGGAGATGACCCAGGATGAGGCAGTTGGGGTTAAGTGACTTGCCCAAGGTCACACAGCTAGGGAGTGTCAAGTGTCTGAGGTGAGATTTGAACTCAGGTCCTCCTGACTCCTGCTCTATCCACTGCACCACCTAGCTGCCCCTTTAAATAAGAATCAAACTATCACCAATCAGCCTACAGAATTGAGATTAGAATTTGAGTTCACTTCCCAGAACATCATTCTTACTTTTCTTTAGTTGTAGGTGTTAATGGGTGGAAGAAATCAGAGTTAATGGGTGGAAGAAAAAACTAAGTGGTGCCTTTGTCCTTGAGGAGATGGCCAAAATGATCTGTATGCTACTTTTCTGGCCCTTCTCAGACCTGGGGTCATGTTAAATGAAGAGGGTAAGTAATGTGATTTCCCTAAGGTGTTAGCTCCCAAATCTCTGTCTTTGTCTCCCTTCCTCCTCCATTCTGTTTCCTCCTTCTTTGTGCCTCCCTGACTCCCTGTGTCTCTATCTCTTTTTATCTATCTATCTGTCTCTTACATGGAGGGGGGAGAGGAAAGAGAGAGAGAGAGAGAGAGAGAGAGAGAGAGAGAGAGAGAGAGAGAGAGAGAGAGAGAGAGAGAGAGAGAGAGGAGAGAGAGAGAGAGAGAGAGAGAGAGAGGGAGGGAGGGAGGGAGAGAACAATAATAAGGCAAAGTGATTCACAGGTCAGGAATTACTACAGATGTTCCCATTTCAGGAAAGATTTTGTAAGGAACTCATTCCTAAACGACTCAGCAGGAGTGTTTCATGTTTATTTTACATTTTATAATAAAAACTTTCCTGTCAGCACTATTATAGCTATTATTACAAGTGATATAAGTGAATGAATTCTTCTCCTTTTTCAATAAAGTGTATTTTTTCCAGTTTCAAATCCTTCTGAGTGCTGGCATAAAACCCTCCTGTAGATTTCAAAATAGCCCCCACAGAAGAACATTTCTCTTTCACAGAAGAGCTTTTGTACTACATTTTCAGTTTGAGGGTCTTAGGCTATGACTTGCTTTTAAATTCTTTTTGGATTGTTGTCTGTCTTAGTCTCAGACAAAAACATATTTTACATTCTTCTCTGACCAAATCAGACCCTCTTTTTAAGGTAACATGAAAGAAAGAAAAAAATTCCCATTCATCTTGGTAACTTTTATGGAAAGCTTACTAAAAATATTCTTAGGAATTCTTGGTTTTCCAAGGGAGCTATTATTGTCAGTGAAAGTCTGAAGACCCACAACTCATCTGTACCCATGAAACATTTTGCCAATGGATATTGTTATCAATGCTTTGGCAATATACCATAACAAAACTATTATGAAATAATACTTCAATTCCAGCTCTAGAAAATAATGATCTGGTAATTTGATTGGTATGGTACTTCAATTCCAATTAACAAACTTTATGAAATCCCTATTTAGTACACAAACCACCATGCTAGAAACTGTGAATACAAAGAAAAAGGAAACAGTGTCTGTCTTCAAGAAGCTTACATTCAATAGGCGGATAGAACGTGTACACAGATAAATAAATATAAGGTCGCGTGTGTGTTCATCCTTCATTGCCAAAGAAGACCATGGCATCAGAGAAATGATGACATGACTTGCATTTGACTTAGTTTTGAGTGAGGAAGGGCTGTGCAGGTCACCAGCCTCACTTCTCCTCCAGAGCCATCTGAATCCAGTGACCAGGTATTCATCAGGATGACTGGAGATGACTCAGGATGAGGAAATTGGGGTTAAGTGACTTGCCCAAGGTCATACAGCCAATGAGTGTCAAGTGTTTGAGGTGAGATTTGAACTCAGGTCCTCCTGACTCCCACTGATGCTCTATCCACTGCATCACGAAGCTGCCCAAATATAAGATACTATGAGGAAGAAGAGAGTTTGGTATATAAATTAGTTTCTGCCAGATTTATAGTGTTCCTGAAAGTTTTTGTCAAATAATAAGTTCCTGATTTAGTGGGGATATTTGGGTTTATCAAATACTAGGTTACTGTGCTCATTTGTTTCTATATATTGTATATGTGATCTAGTCTACTAACTGTTAAATCTATTTCCCAACCAATACTAAATAATTTTGATGATTGCTATTTCCTAGTATGGGAGGTTTACTATTGAAAGGTCCCCTTCTTTTCCACTTTTTTCATAATTTCCCTGAAGATTCTTAACCTCTTGTATCTATAGATGAATTTAGTTGTTACTTTATCTTTCTCTAAGGTAATCATTTGGTAGTTTGGTGAATGACAATGAACATGTAAGTTAATTTATTATATGGACTTAGTCAAACCATGAGCAATTGTTACTTCTCCAGTTATTTAGATTCCTCTTGGAGTAAACAGTGCTTTGTAGATTTATTCATTTAGTTCTTATGAGTGTGTGTGTGGGTGTGTGTGTTGTCAAGTAGACTGCCAAGTATTTTAAACTTTACATATAAATGGAATTTCTTTTTCTATTGATTCCTGCTGGATTCTATTGGCCATATACAGAAATGTTGGTGTTGTGTGAGTTTATTTTATATGCTCTGCTGAAATAGTTAAACAGTTTCTATTGATTTTTAGTTCACTTTCTGGGTTCTTCTTCATATCATTTGCAAAAAAAATAATCATTTTGTTTCCATTTTGCCTGTGCTTAGTCCCCTCCATTTCTTTTTCTTGTTTTATTGCTATAGCTAGCATTTTTAGCACTGTATTAAATAGTGATGAAGATAGTGGACATCCTTGCTTTACTCCCTGATCTTATTGGAAAGGCCTTTAATTTATCTCATTACATATAATGCTGTTTCCTGGGTTAGATAGATACTGCTTGTAATAAGGAAAGACCCATTTATTCCTGGGCTTTTCAAGTGTTTTTTTTCCTTATGGAAATAGGTGTTGTATCTAGTAAAAAAATTTTCCAGCATTTATTGTTAAAAATCATATGGTTTTTCTTGTTCTTGTTTTCAGAAACTAAAAACAGGAACAACTATATTTATAGTTTTCCTAATATTGAACCAACATGACATTCTTCGTATGAGCCCAACCTGGTCCCAGCATGTAATCTTTGTGATATGAAACTATAATCTCCTTGCTAAAATTATATTTAAATTTTTTGCATCAGTATTTATTATCTATACTCTTCTTTCTCTGTTTCAACTTTCCCTGGTTTAGATATCAGACCAGATTTGTTTCATAGATAAAGTTTGGTAGGCCTCCTTCTCCTTTTTTAAAAATAGCATTTAGCACAATACCTAGCACATAGCAGGTACTTTATAAGTGCTAGTTGACAGATGGACTTTTCCTACTTTTCCTCATAGAAAGCATTCTCCATTCCCCTATCATATAGGTAGGAGTAGCCTCTTTCCATTGGTATATACAGGTTGGAACAGTCTACAAACAACCAGATTGGGACAGTCACACTCTTTTTCCGGTGGTGTTTAGATAGAGGTGAAGGTCTTGTTTATCCACAGCACAAGGACCATGCACTCATCTGAGTGGAGAGAGGAGTTATCTTTTCCTTTCCCTTAACCCCTCCCTGTGACCTCAAGAAATGAGCATGGGGTTTTTTCTCTTTTTTTAGTTATCTTTTTTCAGAAGTGAAGTCCTTGACCCAGGAGTCATGGCAATTTTGGAACCAGGTTTCTAGGCCACTCGACCCTGTAAAGAAACCCTGAGAAGCCAAAGGTCCTGAACTCCATTTTAGAGTGACTTTGAGCCTGGAACTTGCTGTGACTATGCTATATTGGTGACAGCTTGAGCCAATGTCATAAACCAGACATGCCCTAACTCCTTAGGGAAAGGGATTAAATGTGATGTCTGAGGGTCAGAGCAGTCCTATGACACAAAGTTTATATACTGCCCTGGTTTTTTCATCAGGAATCCTTATTTTCCTCCTCCCATTGGTAAGTTCTTTCCAGAGCCTCTATTATGGGGAGAAGCAAATGTTGACCAGGTTTCATTCCCTTCCTAGTTATACTTCTGACTCTCAGGATTCTGTCACCAGTACTTAGCTGCCTTCTCACCTTGAACTTCTCCCAGAACCTAGGGCCTTCTTGCTCTTGAACATCACTGTGCTCTGGCTTTCTTTTCCCACTGGAGAGTTCCTTCTAGGGCCTCCATTTTGGATAAGGGCCCAAGATGGCCATCTTTCATTCCCTCTCAGGTATGCTTTTGACTTTCAGGACTTTACCACAACGTCCCCACACCTTCTCTCTGTCCCCCTGACTTTTCATCTCCCTTTTATGCATGATCTTATCCCTTTTGTACAATCCTCAAGGGCAGTGTCTGTCTTTTTACTTCATTTGTGTCCTCATTGATTAACACAGTGCCTGGCACAGTATAAATGCTTAATAAATACTTGCTTTCTACATGTCAGCTGTATTGTAAGATTGTAAGGTCCACCTGGAATGAGACAACAAGTCATATAAGTGGGAAGTCTCAAATTGTACCACAAACCTTCCTATCATACCATGTCATGCTATATACCTTCATATAGGAGTCTAACTTATTGATGTATAACACTACTTGCCTGAGTTAGACAAGGGTAAAAATGGATGGCAGTGGAATGACCAAATAACTGTCAATGGATTCACTGAAAATCTGAGGATATCCAGAGTAGGACAACATGATATTGGAGATCCCTGAGTTCATGCCTTATGAGGAACGGTTGAGGGAATGGTGACTTTTTAGCCTAGAAGAAATTAAGGATAGGGTTATGACCTCACTCTTCAAGTATCTGATGGATTCTCATATGTTAGAGGGATTCAGCTTCTTCTGATGGGCCCGAGACAGAATTGAAGAGCAATGGCAACAAAGAAACTGGGTATCAAGAAAAACTTACTAACAATGAAAGTTCTCCAAAATCAGAATGGTCTTCTCCAGGGGAACATGGATTCTCCCTCATTAGGCATCTTCAAGAACATAATGGATGACCACATTCTGCCTTGTGAAACCTGCCCTGGTTCCCTTTAAGTCCCAAATAAAATCCCATCTACAGGAAACCTTTCCCCACTCCTCTTTTAATTCCAGTGCCTTTCCTCTGTTAATTATATTCTGTTTATCCTGAATATAGCTTCCTTTGTATAGCTGATTTGAAGGTTGTCTCCCCCATTAGATTGTAATTACTTTGAGAGCAAGGCCTATCTTTTGCCTCTTGTTATATCCTCCAAAACTTAGCAGCATGCCTAGCACATAAGTAGGCGCTTAATAAATGTTTATTCTCACATTAGCTCCTTTAAAACCACAACTAAACTTGTGTGACCTCTTACATGAGCCCCCTTTCCATCCCCTCAGCTATTAGTGTTCTCTCCCTACTGGAAACTATGATATATTTTCATTTACTTTGGGTACACATTTTCTTCTCTCGGTAGAATGGGATTCCCTTTAGGGCAGGAACGATTTCCATTTCGTCTTTGTGTCTCTAGCATAATCCTTTGCACATGGTAGGTACTTAATAAATGCTTCTTTAGTTTAATTAAGATATGAGTTGGTTTAGATGACCACTGAGGTCCCTCCAATTCTGAAATTCACTGAATCTGTGATCAATTGCACTGGGAATAATTACAATCAGAGGAGGCAAAGGGAATGCCCCAATAATAAGGTGTAGCTGTGAACCGCTAGGAAAACAGCACACAGGTCAGTTAGGTAAGCAAAATGGAAGCCAATGGTTCTTACTGAACATTACAGTCCTTGGATCTAAGAAGCAGAGTCATACACAATCAGAAGCCGTTCAGATGGCAGCTGGAACCAACAAATCAAAGAACAGACTTCTCATGTGCTCACTGGTTTTGTCAGCTGCACCTGTCCCCACAGATTGCAGTCATCACCAATAGGACCATGTTAAAGAAAGGCAGGAGCTGATGAGGTCAGAGGAAGGAACTGTGCATGTGGGCAGATAATGATGATATATTCAGAATGTCCCTTTGAGATCTGGACTACAGCCATAATTTGCCTCTTCTCCTGTCCTCATTTCTTAGTTTATTAGCATCACATTTCTCTGAGTGGTTTCAGCTGTCTCTAAAACTCTGGTGCCATTTCTGCCTTCTCTTTCCTGTCCCAGGATCTATTCTCACTACTATGTGAGGAAGTACTACCAGTGCCACTTTCAGAGCATATACCTGTTAATCCTCACATTTTTAACAAATGAGGAAAAAAAGGGGGTCTGAAAGGTGAGGCGTTTTCCCTAAAGTCACAGTTAGTTAGTAGCAGAGCCAAGACCAGAACCTAGGTCTCATGTCAGTTTTTCATAGGCCAAGTAGAAAGCTACCTACATGGCACAATTTGAGAAGAAATTCAAGGTCAGTATGAAAAAAATGACCTTAGGTGAAATAGTGGATACAGTGCTAGTCTTGGAATCAGAAAGACTTGAGTTCAAAACCTGCCACAGATACAAGATGCAAACTCATCAGTAAGTGAGTGAGCATCAGTTTATCTGGACTAGAAGGTCCCTAAGACTAAAATGGCAACCAAGTGGTACAATGGATAGAGCACTGCGCCTGGAATCATAAAGTTCTAAGTTAAAATCTGACCTCAGACACTTATTAGATGTGTGACCCTGAACAAGTAAGTCACTTAACCTCTGCCTCAGTTTCCTCAACTGTAAAATGGGGACAGTACCTTGCAGGGTGGTTGTGGTTGTTAGGATCAAGTGAGATAATATCTGTAAAGTACATAATAAGGGCTTTTCCCTTTTCCCTTTCTCTTCTAAGGCCCTGTTCAGCTCTAAATGTCAGATGCTGTGGACCTAGCTCCGTGACCCTGGGCAAGTCACTTGAGCTCTCTCTCAAGCGCATTTCCTCATCTGAAAAATGAGGATAACAATATCACCTCCCTCACAGGGTTGTCGTGAGAATGCAAAGCACTTTCCAAACTTTAAAGTGTTATAAGAATGCTAGGCATTATCATTACAGGGCCTGATATTCCCACCACTAGACTTACTCCTTAGGCTCAGGCCTTATCTACAAGATATCAGTTCTCTAGCAGAGAGTATAGATTCCTTAAGGGGATGATGCAGGATTGTTTAATTTTTATTCTAGAAATGGGATAATTTCAGAGCCTTATGTCCTGCAAGAAGTGCTGGGGGAAAGGGGGTAAAATGGGATTGAAAGGGAGAAGAAAGTTTAAGACTACTTCATAATTTCTACCTAGGGTCAGATCTATTCTGCCATTATATACCATTAGAGATGCAGAAATAATAGTCCTATTTAAATCATCTTACTTTATCAGTTTTCATGGGGGAAGTCTGCTTGTAACAGCTGTGCTCACTAGGCAGAGCTATGGCAGGAAATAATGTTAACAAAAAAAAGGTGCATAACCAAATGCGGTCTTTGGACCTATGGAAAAACCTCGTCAAATAGCAAGAAAAATAAATGTTTCTGAAACAAAGCCAAATAAAATTTAACATAGAGCAAAGCTAGAAACTATTTTGTGAAGCTTAAAATCTTTTCTTCCCCTCAGGAAAAGAAATCTTGAACAGGAATCTTAAACATTTCTGAATTAGAGGAATGATCTCAGCTAAGAACACAGCATTCCTCAATGGTGTCTGCCTACCACAGCGGGATTATCGCAACACATAGTGTGGAACAAGAAACCTATTTTTTGCCAGGTTCTGAGGAAATAATAGCATTTTAATTACATAAGAATAGTTATTTTAAAAAGCAAATCTTTCCAAAACCAAAAGGGCAGTTATTTTTTTTTAGCAGTTCATCTGAACAGAAGTCCCAAAACACCATATAGTACTTTTTTTTTTTTTGGTCATTTGCTTCCTGCCATCCATCTTTCACTGGGGAGTGGAAGAATTTAAACAGTCTCTTTTCCAAAGGAAGGCTTCTAGGAATTGCCTTTGGTCTCACTTAGTGAAACGTTACTAAATGAGCTTTTTCAAAAGAAGGACATTTCATCAAACCTTCTCCAGATCCCCACTGGAGAATAACCAAAGAATGAGAAAGTTAATCCTTTGACAATTTCTCTTTCTTCTTTAAAAAAAATAAAACTCAGTACAATTTCTCACTGACTTCGATTTAGCCCTTGCCACTAAAGCAATAGGCATTAATCATTCTATCTCTAAGGGCAAAATTCTCTAGTATATGTCCCTTTGATCCTGAGCCCCATTAAAGAATCACAGAAATTTAGTGCTGCTAAGAAACCCCAGAGATCAACTTGTCCAAGTCCTTCATTGTACAGACGAGGAAATCAAGGATGGAAAAAGTGAAGTGACTACTTTACTTATTAGACTGATCAACCACAGAGCTGGGAGCAAAACCTAGGTCTTCTAGCTTGCAGTTCAGCCTTTTTTTTAAACCATAGTTTAGTAATATACTGTCCTCACCACTCACTAAGATCATAGAACATAGACGTAGGATGGGAAGATTCCACTGGGTCACCTGGTCCAACCCACTCATTTCACAGTTGAGGAAACAGACCCTAAGAGGTTAAATGACACCTCTGAGGACACATAGGTAATAAGTGGCAGAACCAGGATTTGGATGGTGGTTCTCCACCTGGCAAAGAGGCCAGAAATGGCTGGACATGGCCAGGTCTTTGGGAGATTAAAGAACGATGAGCCAAGATAGGAAACAAAGACCTACTTATTTGCTCCCTTGGACAAGTAAACAAGTGGAAGCTATGAGATGTGCGTGTATATGTCTACATCACCAACTTGAAGATTTTAAGTAAATTGACCTATTTATTAAAGACTAGTTATGAATTTTGTGTTAAAGTGCCTAGATCCTGAATAGCGACGGCACAATGAAGTCCACAGTCAGGCTCCTCCTCTGGAGCCTTGCATGTAGGTTTGGAGTTAGAAGAGATCCTAGAAATTATCTAGTTTAACCCCTTATTTTATAAATGATGTTAAGGCTCTGAGAAATTATATTGTCTAAAGTCACAGAGGTAGTAGGTTATTAGAGGTAGAATTAGTACTCAAGTCCTTTGCCTGCAGTCTTTCCATTTGTTTAATCGTCAAGACAGTTATTTAAATGTTATCTCACCAATTAATATTATTTGAATATGGACTTCCAGAATGATATTCCAGCATTTTTCATGTGATGCAGCATAACATACCTGAAATTTTAGTCATAGCCCTAGTATTAATTAGTTATGTGACCATAGGCAAATAACCCTCTGAACCTCAATTCCACCATGAATATAATGGGGGACTGGCTAATGAGAACCTATGAGAAGCACATGCAGCTACTCCCATCTTGGTAGATCATTCCTAGCATGTACAGTAGTTCTTTATGGTTTTAATCCAGTTTACGAAGGTTTGGTGAGCCTTTTTCCAGACATGAGTGACTGGGGCTAGAGTACTGTGGTGACAGGTTTTTTAATAGGTTTCAGAGTTGAAAGGACTGATAGTCAGAATCGAGTTCACATATAAGAGGATTAATATACTCTTCCCTCAGCCTCATTTTTGCTATGTTCCTTCATGACAGCAACTGAAACAAAAACTGCTATGAGCCACCAGCTGAGGGGAGGGGCAGTGAGTTTGGCCACTCCATTTGCTCCCTTGGCCTTCATGCGTTCTGAGTACATGGCACCTGTTATCTGTTGTGTTAATTTTTTCCTGATCTTAGATAAATACCCTGCAACAGAATAGACTCAGTTGGAACCTTGTAAGCTTGGAAAAGTCAGAAGAGCCATCCAAGTAACCAGCTGAGCTGGTGGCATCACTGGTTGAGTGTGATGAGGAACCAGCCTTGAGAAACTTGGCTTAACATAGGCCAGCAGAACTTTGATATGTCAGCCAAAGTACTGAATTCTTTAAGGGGCAAGCTGAGCTGAGTCGGAGGGTACCTTGCCTTGAAGCAGTCTTGGTGGGTTTAACTTAAAGGGAGAACAGGACTCCCAAGGACAGAAATTAAGAGGTAGCTCTCAGTTAAGTGTTTCTCATAGGTGTTTGTGCTATGTATTTTATTCTTGAATTTTCTCTCTCCAGGGACCAAGTGTATACAGAGGAAAGAGAGTGACCCATAATTGGGGGGATTTTTTTATGCTTGTTTACTTTTTTTCGAGCAATTATCTCTTTGTGAAAGCTATTTGATGTCAACTGATTCTTATGGGAAAGATGTTAATTGATTTTGGGGAGCACACTGATGGATTTCATAAGTGATAGTATAAGAACCTATAACCCCTCAGTTAATGAGAATTCTTAGGGGTTTGGAGCATTTTTTTTTCAATGTTTTATTGAAATTTATTGGTTTTCTTCTTTGAAAACTGCCCATTCATACTCTTTGGTCTTTTGTTAATTGGCAAATGGCTTGATGCTAGGGATTTTAAGAGAAGATAAGGAAAAAGTGCACTCATAACATGGGGTACAGTTTGTACAAAGGTATGGAGATGGGAAGCCTTCTCTAAGGAATGCCTCCTCTTAGGTCCTCCGCTGAAGGAGAGTGTTGCCACCTCATCATTTCTCACCCAGATGCAGGTCTTCATCACCCTTTCCCTTCTCCCTCTCTCCCAAGTCCCTTTTTAGCTGCTTTTTACATGTTATCTTCCCCTATTAGATAGTGAGCTCCTTGAAGGCAGGGACAGTCTTTTGGTTTAGGCTTTTTTTTTTTATATTTCCAGCGCTTAGCACAGTACCTAGTACAGAGTAAGCACTTAATATTTATTGACTGACTGAGTAGTACAGGGGCCAGCTTTCTTGGATTGAGTAGCACATAAAACAGAAATTGTCTGAGGCTCAAGTGAGGTGTGATATGCTCATGGTCACACAGTAAATGTCAGACACAGAATTTGAGTCTAGTTCTTCCTAATGCTGAATTTGGCACTCCATCCACCATGATATATGGGTTATCTCCATCCATGAACAGTAGATAATAACCTAACAGCTAGCATTTATAAAGCACTTTAAGAAATCAAATCCCTTTACACTCATTACCTCACTGGATCCTCACTATAACCCTGTGAATTAGGTGCTACTATTATTTCTACTTTACTGATTGAGGAAACTGAGGTTGAGAAAAATGTATTGACTTGCCCAGAGTCACACAGCTAGTAAATGTCTGAGGTAGGATTTGAACTCAGGTCTTCTTCATTCCAAGTCTAAGGCTCTATACCAGATGTGGGGAACCTGCAGCCTCAAGGCCACATGTGGCCTTCAAGGTCCTTGGGTGCAGCCTTTTGACTCAATCTGTTTTATATCCTTTTAAGGGGTTTTGTTCTGTGAAGTTTGGACTAAAAGGTTTGCACTTGAGGACCCAGAGGGTCACCTGTGGCCTTGTTCTATATTACCTAGTTTATGCTCTATGCTACCTAACTGCTTATACTTTCCTAGTAGGATTAATATCTGCCATATCTACCTAACAGGATTAATGTCTCAAAATAATACATGTGAAAATGTTTTGGAAAGTAAAAGGGAGTATGGAAATGTAAGGGCTTCTTGCCCTTTCTACAGTTCTCCAACTCTCCTCTCCCACCTTCCTAAACCAAGTTCTAGGGAGATCTGAACAAACACTAGGGTTCAATGATCGTCAGGGAACCATCCCTAGACAACTGGTGAGCGCAGAATTGGAACACACAAGGGGTGATAATCTAGATTAGTCCTGAAAGAAGAGGACAAGATCATTTGAAACAGAAGGAAAAAAAAAAGAGTTGTTTGTTTTCTTAAATATCCTCTGTGTTTTTCAGGTTGGCAGGCTAATTCTTTTAGGCTGAGTTCAGGCAAGTTCACACAAGTTTTCACTGTTGGCCAGAGTGTGCTGGGTCCCCACAGTAAAGGAGAAAGGGGATCTAGAAACATTTGGTGAAGAGTTTATCCTGTCTAATGTACGCTTGGATGCTAAAATTATGACTGAGTACAAAAATGCAATCCAGGGCTCAGCAAAAGGTTCTCCAGAGCCCCATAGCAATTCTAATGGAGATGAGATTTCAACTCTTATGTTTCCCTTGATATTACCAAGATACAGCTTATGATCTCTGAGCCCAGAAAACTCAGGATAAGTTCAGTTTATGAAAAATTGACTCTGTTTTTCATAGCAGACTCTACTGATAAATCAAACAATGAAATAGGAACTGGAAACCAGAAGCCCTAAACTGTGTTTTCCAAGTAAAGAAACTAAATCCAGCCAACCCTGCTTATAGTGATGTAGAATGAAGTGGAGTGGGGAACCTAAATGATTCCAGTCCCCTGAATATACAGAGCTTAGTTCTCAGACTCTACTTCTGGTAAAACTGTTCTAAGATGAAAAACGTAGCATAACTTCCTTGGACAGAACTAAATTGTCTTCCTAGATATCTTTGTGTATGTTCCAGCAAGCAGGCATAGTATTATTTCATATTATTCCCTTTCATGTATATTACAGTCTCTATAATCAAAATGGCCTGCTAGCTGTTACTCATTTGGGATATTGTAACTCCCATTTCTATATCTTTGTGCAGATGGTTTCCCACATCTGGTATGTACTCACCTTTGCCTTTCAGAATCTCCAGCCTCCTTAAAAACAGTTCTAATGCCCCATCCTATATGGGCTTTTCCTGAACTTCCTAACTCTTAAAATGTCTTTGTATTATCCTATATGTATTTTGCATTTATCTATCTGTATATTTATTAAGTAAACTTTCTGAAGGCAGGGACTACATTCTTCCATGCCATGTACAAAGTAGAAACTTGTTGAACTGTTGAAGTTGAACTGAATTGTAGGAGCTCCAGCCTGATTCTATGGCCACCGTCCCTTCAACACTAACATATGGTCTTTCAGACCATATCTTTAACTGACAGCAAATGGAAGCCCCCTAAGATCAGGGTTCCCTCAGGTTACTAGTCAAGAATATACAAACCCTGATCTGATCGATGGGTGGAGATTTTCTATGGAAATATGTGAAAAGGGGATCACTGGTCCTTGGTGCTTTGTCAAAGGCATCTTGGTATGATTGGAAAGAACATTGTACTTGTGCAAATGACCTGGGTTCAGATTCTAGCACTTCCGCTTTGTTGATGTGTGACTGTAGGCAAATCAGTCAGTAGTCAAAAAACTTTTATTAAGCACCTGTTATGTGCCATACCCAACCATGAGTATCTTCCTAATCCCTATGTCTCCTATAGATCTCCTCAAGATGTGGAGCAAGGACATTCTAGATCATTTATTAATCCCAGGTACACCCCTTTATCTTCTGGGACAGATGCTATACCTATGTTCATGGTGAACCCTTTGAATTATCACAGAGCCCTATAAGGCAAAATGACCAATTTGTTCTAGGAAATGATGTTTTGTTTGCTTTTCAGGGGAGGAAACCAACCCCAGTAACTTTTTATTTGCCTCTCCAAGGATAGCCATTTACTTACAACTGCCTTATGCGTTCTGGTTTCATTTTTAATGGATGTTGATATATTCATTTGCTCTAGTAGTATATCAACCTGATTGTTAAATAAGACTTCCCATGTAGAATATCAACAGTTAAATTAATGTTTATAGATAATTTAAAAAATGGAGTGATTTGTAGCATTTACTGACCCATTTTTCTACTCTGCCATCATCTTTGCAGTAATGGAAGTGGGCCACACTGGATTGAGGGTCATTTTGTATTTTTCTTTGTGTCATGGCTTGTTATTTTCATTAAGAATTCATCAATCAATGGCTAACCAACTGGTAATGAGCCTTCTCAATATTTCACTCGCCAAGGATAGCAAACACATCTTATATGAGAGACAACTTTTATTATTCCCAAGTGTTACACAGGGATTTAAATATGTATTAATTGCTTTAAATTATTAATTATAATTAATACACGAGTTACTTTTTTCCCATAGCAGCACATCTATTGTTGTGGAATTAAAGAAATCCACCCTACACTCAGTCTTCTATAGTGTTTTGAAAGGATTGACTGAATTAGAAGAGCATTCGTTTTTATAACTCAACATAGAACCTACATTAATATGGCCCAATGGAGCAGTTAGGTGATGCAGTGAATAAGAACTCTGTCTGGAGTCAGGAAGACTTGACTGATGTGAAAGAAAGATGCCCATTGTCATCAGTAGTGTTCAGTATTGTACTGGAAATTCTAGCAATAGCAATGAGAAGAAAAAGAAATAGAAGGAATCAGAATAAGAAAAGAGGTAATAAAACTCTCTCTTTTTTTTACAGAAGATATGATGACATACTTGGAAAATTCCAAAGACAACTAAAAAGTTAGTTTAAACAATTAATAACGTTAGCAAAGTAGCATGATATAAAGTAAATATCCATAAATCCTCTGTATTCCTATATATCACAAACCAAACCCTGCAAGAAGAGATAGTTGGTAAGAGATATTCCACTTATAATAAGTCTACATAGTATAAAATACCTGATAGTATGCATCTCAAAACATATCCAGCAACTATATGAACAAAACTATTATGCAAATAAAATCAGACTTAAATAATTGGAGAAATAGGAATTGTTCACGGGTAGGCAGGGTCAATATGATGACAGTTTTACTTAAACTAATTTATATATTCAATGCCATCCCAATTAAATTATTATTTTTTTTTACTAAGAACATTAACATATTAACAATAATAATATTAAAAATTCATTTGAAATAACAAAAGATCAAGAATATCTAAAGAGCTAGTGGAAAAAATGTAAAGAAAAGGAGGTTTAGCAGCATCAGATCTTAAACTATATGGCAGTAACTATCAACACTACTTAGCACTGGCTAAGAAATGGAAAGGTAGATCAGTGGAACAAAGTACACATACAGCTTACAGCAGCAAATGACTAGACTGACGTTGTGCTTGACAAGTAGAGAGACTTGAGTTTTTGGGATAAGAATTCATTATTTACTCAAAATTGTTGGGAATCTGGAATTCAGTCTGGCAGAAATGGGTATAGACCAATGTCTTACACCATTTACCAAATAAGGTAAAAATGGATACATGAAACAGAGATAAAGAGAGAGTTCACTAGAAAATCTGAAGAACATGGAACATATTACCTATTAGACTTATGGGTAGGTGAACAATTTATGAATAAACAATAGAGAGAAGTATGAGGTGTAAAATGGATAATTTAAATTACACTAAATTTAAAAGGTTTTGTACAAATATAACAAATATAGCCAACATCAGAAGGAAAGTATAAAATTGGGAAACAATTTTATAGACAGTTTCTCATATAATGGTCTCCTATCTCAAATATATAAAAAACTGTCACATCTATGAGAATATGAGTCATTCTCCATTTGATAAATGGTCAAAGGATATGAATAGGCAGTTTTCCAGTGAAGAAATCAAAGCAATTTATAGTCATGTAAAAATGCTCTAAATCATTATTCATGAGAGAAATACAAATTAAAATAACATTAAGATATCATTTCACCTATCAGGTTGGCTAAAATGATCGAAGGGGAAAGTGACAAATGTTGGAAGAGATGTGGAAAAATTGGGACACATTCACAGCTGGTAGAACTGTGAACCCATCCAACCATTTTGGAAGGCAATCTGGAATTATGCTCAAAGAGTTATTAAACTGCCTTTACTGTTTCCCAAGATGATTAGGGAAAAAGGAAAAGAACCTTTATGTTCTAAAATATTTATAGTAGCTCTGCTTGTGATGACCAGGATGCCTGTCAACTGGGGAATGACTAAACAAGCTGTTATATATGATTTGTTGTATATGTTGTATATGATTGTGATGGAACACTACTGTGCTATAAGAAATGATGAGCTCGATGATCTTAGAAAAACATGGATAGGTGTGCACAAAATAATGAAGAGTGAAATGAACAAAACCAAGAGAACGTTGTATATAGTAATGGCAACATTGTTTTAAAGAAAAACTGAGCGACTGAATCATTTTGACTATTATAAATACCTAAATTAACTACAGAGGACCTGTGAAGGATGCTATCTGCATCCAGAGAAAGAACTGATAGAGGTACAGAATGATTTTACATATATATGTATATACGTATACATATATATGTAAATTTGTGTCTAATGGTAGCCATCTCTAGTACAGAGAGTGGGGAGGGAAGAAAAGAAGGAAAAATAAGTTACATGATAACTTTATTGTATATTTAAAAGGAAGAGCAAGTTGTACATAAGATTTTTGCAGTTTCACATGTAATCATTTTGTAAAATTTTTACTGTTATGGAAATGCTTGTTTTATTTCTTAAGTTCAGAATAAAATAAATTATTAAATTTCTGACTTCAAATACAGTCTCAGACATGTAGTAACCATGTGACCTTGGATGAGTCACTTAACTTTTGCTTGCTTCAGTTTTCTCAACCGTAAAATGGGGATACTAAAAATAGCACATACATCCTAGGGTTGTCATGAGGATCAAATGAGATAATGTTGGTAAAGTGCTGAGTCCAGTACCTGTCACACTGTAGGTGCTTAATGTTCCTTTCCTTCCTTATATATCATAAAAATGTGATTTGTGTGGGGAAGGGGAAATGAGAACATTGTATGGGTTAATAGTATGGGATAGAGTAGATTTTATCTTTTTCATAGGCACTCCACAAATTGATCTACAGGGAAACACAACCAACAGATATCATATTAGTACATATGTTCTCACTGTATTAGGACATTAATTTTAGCTGTCAAGATGAGCTTGAGACCACACTTACTTTCCCTTTTTCTGAATTCCTTCTTCACTTAATCAGTACCACATGGGTTAGTACTTAATTTCATAGTTTTTTTCTGTTGTACTTTAATTGGTTCATCATTTCCTATTCATCCGTATGTCTTATCACTCAGATTAAGTTGGTTTTTTTTAAACTTCTGCATTCCCCACAGTGTTTACAAGAGTGCTAGGCATATAGTTTTTAAATGCTCAAAACTGGCTCCAAGTTGATTGGAAATGATAGCAAATAGCAAAAAAGTGATAATTTCAGAAAACAATATCCATTAAAATAAGATTGCTAGTGTAAAGAATTAGATGCTGGACTGTTTTAATGAATCTAGAGTCATGTCCATCTGTATGGGCTCTTGATACGATGGTGTACAATCCTGTATAAACCCCATCCTGTGTGATTCTTATCCATGCTCTCCCATAAATCCTCCAGAGATGATCTTCCATGAAATACTTTACTATTCCATGGATCGTAGTATCAGAGTTAGAGCTAGAAAGGATATCAGACATCACCTAGGCCAATCTCCTCGTTTCATAGATGAGGAAATTGAGGCTCCGAGATATGACCAACACCATAGAGGTAGTCAATAGCAGACTCAGAAAACTCAGAGCTTTTGATAGCATATTCTTTACCCTTTTCAGTGCAGCACTCAGGTGGCTCATCTATTATCTCTTGCTCTTGTTATGTTGATGTGTATTATCTTTTCTGACTATATATTTTTCCTGGTTAATTTTTTATAACACACTGTTTATTGAGGCAGAAGCTCACGTAAGAGTTCCCTAGACCAATGCCACCACCGATCCATTCCCTATCCTCTATACTATTTCCTGTCATCACCAATAATATATCGCAGAGCACTCAAGTCCACTATATATCTCTGTACTACCCTTTGCATCGATTAGAAATACTTGCTTAGCTACATAGATGTGTAATAGAAAAAGTAGCAAGGTTTTTGATAGTACATTTATTTGTAAGATGGGTTCTATTCACATGTGGTAGTGCACACTTTGTGGTGCCCATATGCATATCCAAGTAGGTTATTTAATTGTGGCTCACTAGGTACCTTTGGAACTTGAGACTCCTCCACTAAGAGGAACAGGAAAAGAGGCTATTAGCATAAATCTGGACACTATACTCCCCTCTGAGAGAGGTAGTACCTGACAATTATATCTATCTGCTCCCCTCCTCCCCAAATAATGCTATTTTAGGGGCATGGGTTTTTTTAGGTTCAAAAACTGCTAGCTTTCCTGGTCATATGTTATAATGGGCAGAGTACAGCCCTTATCTCACACTTACTGGTTTGACTCCTTCCCATCAAATGCTAACTATGTAAAAAAATCATCAGAAATAGTGAATAGTAAATAAACCCATTCACCTAAATTAATAGCAAACAGAAATTTGGCAAGTTCTACAGATTGGACTACACCAGAAAATACAAAGAGTGAATGAATTCTTTAAATGGGAGCAAGATGATGTAATATTCATGTAAGATTAATGGTGGGTGGGGGGAAGAGTTGATCTTCCCCACTCATTAATAGGCCTCAGATGCCTTTTGTTAATTTCTAATGAGGCACTTGGTCACCAGTGGTTGTGCCCTCTGGCTCTGAAAAGAGTATAGATATTCTGAGGTGAGGTTTTACTTTGGAGCTTATTTTTTGGAAGAAAGTTGTTGTGCCAAATGAGACTCTGGGTAGCTGCTAAGGAGACCCCTGGCTTTGAAAACCCAGATGTTGGTGCTTCTGTCTCTGGTAACAATGTATGTATTGTCCATGATCAAACAGTTGGAAGCCCTGTCTGCTGATCTTTGTTTGTATTTTCCCTAAGGTTCAGGGTGCTGACTTTCCCCCCTGAATTAAGTGAATGATATATGTGCTTAATTAAAGTAGATTGTTGACCCCTCAAAAGTTGCTTCCCTTTTAGAATGGCAAATCTAAGAACCTGTATAGCAGACCCTCTTTTTTATGCCGGGATCCTTGCTCTTACAGGTTAGCTGTCATTCAACTGAGAGGCCTTAATTTCATCCAATGGCAAAGTCCCTGAAGTCTCAAGGAGACAAGGTGGAAATCAGAAGCATGTTAAGGAGCCAGTTTCCCCTACATGTCTTCAAGAGAGTCTATTCTTTCATCTCTTTCTCTTTAGTTATTGACTCTTTGTGACCCTATTTGGGGTTTTCTTGCCAAAGATACTGGAGTGGTTTGTCATATCTCATTTTTTAAATAAGGGAGTGAAGTGATTTGCCAAGGGTCACTCAGAAAGTGTCTGAGGCCATATCTGAACTTAGGAACACGAGTCTTCCTGACTCCAGGCATGGCATTCTATACACTGTGCTACCTAGCTGCCCTCTCTTCTTTAGAGCTGGACCCAAAGAGTCTGGAACCATGTGTATCTCTCTTGAAAAAGGAAGGATTTCTTTCCTCTCTAAGGCCTTTGCAAACCCTGCTGCTCACATTGGCATAGGGCATTGTGTCAATATTCTCTCCACTAATTAGGAGAATCTCACACAAAATGTTGGAAATCCAGGTTACATATTCAATCTTATCAAGTCTAGAAATGTAGAGGAAATTTAAATTTAGCATCAGTCTTAAGGGAAGTGGCCCTCCTACTATCCTTCTACCTAAAGCTTTCACTCCTGCCAATCTGGTCTACCCATTGATACCCTGAACATATCCTTTCCCTCATCTGTCTTTGTTCAAGCTATCACACAACACTTGGGTTGCATTCCCTGATCCTTTATTGCCTATGCAATTCTACTCATCCCTTATAGCCAGATCACATTCCACTTCCTTTGAGCTCCTAGAACACAATGTCCTTACCTCTCCTTTGGTACTAATATCTGACTATATTATGTTGTTTGAAATGCACGTAATTCCCAAACCAGACTGTAAAAACAAAATTAATATCTGGTCTCTCTTACAGAATCTAACATAACTCATTGCCCCTTGTTGAATGATTAGTAATAAATATTGTTTTCCACAAAGAGATTTGGAAGAGCAATTCTGTTATCTTCATTCTTAATTTTCAAAGAGCACCAATATACATCATGATGCTGGGGTTAAGATACAGTGTGTTCGGCTGTGGCTAATTAATATGATGAGTTTAGAAGGCTCAGGCACAAAGTCAGGCATAAGTAGTCCATTAGAACATTTGGGATGGAAATGCCTATGGATTTGGGCAACTCAGTTTCCTTTGTGCTACTGCAATTCTGCTTTGCTCTGAGTGCCGTGTCTTCTATGATGCAGGCACCTCTGATGCTAAGTGTTCCTTTGCCACCATCTCTCATGGTTCACAATGGATACTAAAGTTCTTCAGAGAGACCTTGGTAGTGTCCTAGGACTGATTCTTCTGACTGCTGATTCTTTGCCTTGTACAAGTTCTCTGCAAAGTCTTTTAGGAAGTGTGCGTTTGCATTCAGGCTACGAGAATTCCAATTCTATTGGAATGGGAAAGCTTCTATTTGAAAGAAAGATGTAAATAAAGGAATTCAGTTTTCCCTTGCCTCCAATAGTGTATGTAAGCCAGACTGTCAACGGATTTATGATCATCAATGCAGACAGTCAAACAAATCAATCAATAAATAGTAAGTGCCTATTATATGGCAGGCACTGGAGACAGATGTAGTAATGTGATGTGTCCTTACAGTGAGGCGGATTGCAATTCATCCAGGACTGAACATATATCACACAACATATGTCCATGTTTTCCCATAAGACTGCTGCAGAAATTCTATCCAATAAGCTTGGGACCTTCTTGCCCTCATTTCATTGCAAGGATATCAAAGGAGTACGAAGACTGTCATTTATCCTTTATGACTGGCCCATCTCTTGTGGTCCTACCTTTCTCTGATCTTTATCTCATTTTTTCCCACATAATTCCTTGTTTGTAATGTATTACAGCTTACTCACATTTACCATGTGTTCCTCCATTGCCCTTTGTATGACACTCAATTTTTATTCTTCAGAGACAGTCGTATTCCATAATTCAAAGCCATTTAGCCCTCAAGACATATTAGTGAAGAGGAAATAATTCCACTTGAGAAAGTATTTTTCCAGAAAGAACACAGAAATCATTAGACCTTTTTGGCAAAACTACAAGAATTAATAGTATCAGTCTCCTAAAGCAGAATATTCTTGTGTCTAAGAAAAAGTTTATACTTTCATATGCCCAAAGATTGTCATCTCTTAATTTATTCATGGTCTAAAATCAAAACAAATAAAAATCTCTCAATCCTAAGAGCTAGTGTTTGAGGTGTCTTTTTAAAGTAATCTTGTTACAGATAAAGGTTGAAGTCTTTGATTAGGTATATCGCATAATTATTAAATGACCAACAATGAAGATGCCTTGACACTTTTGATAGCTTGGACAGCTATAGGAAGAGATAATCTAGAATATATGTCAAAGATGATTAGCAGGTCAAGAAGCATCAAAGGTTAGGATTTCAGCCTACTACTTTTGCAAAGTTGTCAGTCCTTGCTAGATGTTACCAGGCTATTCTAAAGGCCAGTGTTCTAGTTTGTCATTTTGTTCTTTAGCAGCACTGGTTATTTAAAGTATGCGTCAATATGACTTAGAGATGTTATTTTTGGATGCCACAGAAATATAAAAGGGGAACAAAAGCCAACTGTCTCTATTAATTGGAAGCAATAAATTTAATTTTGGAAGGCAGGAGTAATAGGAATCATGTGGGGCTGTTCATCTTTGCCTGTCTGATCTCTTTCGACAATTACATAAATCAAAACCTCTTGTGGTTTCAACCTGTAATCTTAGATCACTGAATGTCTGACTTACACTTTCAGCAATCACTCCTAATAATGTGCCTAAATTTGTAGGAAAGCACTGGGGCGCTTCAAGCACCTCAGAACTGCACAAACAGTACGATTTGTCTCGTTTTCCCCCAACAGTCTTAGGGGTTATTCGAATCTTCTACAGTTGTAATGTCATGTAACTGCCCCTGCTTTTTCAACTACAACTCACAGCTCCTACCAAATCAGCATGATTTGATGGTAGGCACAACAGAGCAGTATTGTCTTGTCTCATCAAGGGAGCGCTAGGATAGGAATTCAAACAATTCTGGCTTAAACGCAGACACTCACTGTCTCAATGCTGCCAACTATTTTAAAAGCTAAACTACCATTACAGAAGCTTGACCTTCAGAATCTTGTTTACCACCCTGACTAAGGGACCAAGAAGAGAGCAGCTCCTGCTCAGTTATGAGTCACTGAGGGTAATTCAGTGTGCCTGTAAGGTCACTGAAAAAGAACAGTTACTCACTAGAAGCCTTACGGTCTGTGATCAATGCCGTACCACTGTTATGCTTTTAGATAGGTAGAAAGAATGAATTGGGAAGTTTTAGTCTAGAGAAAGAAAGGCAAAAGAGGGAAGTGACAGCTGTCTTGAAGGACTTTCACGTAGGGCTGTAATATGGAAAAGGAATTAAATTTCTCCTGCTTGGCCTTAGAGGTAGAACCAGCAACAATGAGCAGAAGTTACTGGATTTCAGCCTGATATCAAGGAACAAGCCCCCCATGTCCCCCCCTTCTAATTATTAAAGCTATCCACAAAGGGAAATGGGATGCTTCAGGAGGTAGAAGGTTCCCCCTCAGTGAAGGCCTTCAGGTAAAGGGCAGATGACCATTTGTCAGCAATGTTCTAGAGGGGATTTTTCTTCTAGTGCCAATGGGACTAGAATATCTGAGAGTTCTTTTGACACTGAGAATTTATGTTAAAGCTATCACCGGTGTTTTGTATATATAATTTATACACACACACACACATATATATATATATATGATTTGTGAATCATATATATATATATGAGTTGTGAATAATTATAGTTATATGGGACAATTTAAAATGTTTTAATAGTGATCAAAACATATCAAAATAGCAAGTTTATTGTTTTTCCAGCTGTTAAAAACTTCATTTAAAAAGCAAACCCAGGTAAATCCATGCCAATCATCCCAGAAGAAAATTTGGCCCAGACTTGTGATTTCATTGGTGTGGGGAATTCTTAGTATAGAAACTCCCTCCAATCATGCAGATCAATAACTTTCCTACAACTTCCAATATTTTAAAAAATTAAAAAAACAACCAAATATCTACTTTCTCTTCCTCCTTCAAACCCTTATAAGTTTGCGTAGTTAAGCACATTTTCACATTAGTCATGTCCAAAAACTATGTCTCATTCTGATTCCATCATCTGTCAGGAGGGGAGTAGTATAAAAGAATATGCATTTATATAGTACCTACTGTTCTGTAAAGTGCTGTATCTGCATCTACTGTATCCGTAAAGGGCTTAGCACACTGTTAAGCACTTTACAGATTATCTCATTTAATTCACAACTCTGGAAGGCAGGTACTGTTATTATCTTTTATAGTTGAGGAAACAGGAGTTAATTTACTTGCTCAAGGTACCCATTTTGTAAATGTCCGAAGTGGAATTTGAACTTGGATCCTCTAACTCCAGGCTCAGCGCTCTATCTGCTGTATTACTCCGCTGCCTTCATCACTGGTTCTTTCTGAGCATGGTTGCAATGGCGTTGATCAGGATTAAGTCTTTGAATGTCTTTGTTATTGTATACATTTTTCTTTTGGTTCCTCTTACTTCACCCTGCATCATTTCATGTCTTTCCAGGTTTTTCTGAAGCCAGTTTTATCATTTATAATTATAATTATCATTCAGCATAACTTCTAATTTTATAGAGCTATCAAGCGTAGTCACACCGCCACGTCAGTGAAAGGACCTTAATTTAGGTCTTCCTGATTGGTTCTCTACTGTACCATGTTGCCTTTGTTCAAGACATATGATCATGGAAAGCCTGAGAAAATCCAGGGGGACAAAAACATCAGTTTTACAAATTTCTTGAACTTGTTTCTTTTGTTTTCTAAAGCTGTAAATTAGGTCTGGTACAAAAACAAACAAAAAAAGGGAAGAAACCATGCCATTTTTCTTTGGAGTCTTGTGACTGAGATTAAAAAGGAATTAAATAAAACAAAATGTGTTGTGTGGATCAACATAAAACTTTCCATCATTACTAATATTTTATCAAAAGCCGAAAGAATATAGCTCAAGTGATCTGCTTTTACATTTAAAATACTTTTCCTAAAGCTATATGGTATACATTCCCTCCAAGTTCAACATCATCTGAATCAAGGATCTGTAATTAGCTCCAACAGTAAAATACGTATCAATTGAATATTCACTGAGAACCTTTAGTCACTCATCCAGGAGAACTTTTAAAAAAGTCCTTAAAAATGGTAGCCATATTGTTTAGATTGTGTGCACTTTGGAAGGTTATTTTAGGTACACTTGCTGCCTCTTCACTAATAAAACTTTAAAACATTATGCCTTCACGGTTGGATGTAGTCTAAGGAAGAAAATACAGACCTACCATATCTTAACAGTAATCAGAATTGAACTTACACCTGGAGGATGGGGAATGTTAGTATCAAATTATAGCCCAACCTACCACAAGAGATTTCTTGATGCCATTTTATGTAGGAGGATTTGACTTTGAAGTTCCTTTCATTTTTATGTAACAAAAATATTAGTTTAATCATTGCTGATATCATTATTATCTATGCCACTGAAAATACATTAAAGAAACCTGCAGGTTTAGGTTATGAAGCTGAAATTCCTTCAATTCAGAAATTTTTTTTGAAGGGGCTGAGATGGTAAACTACTGAAATTTTCTCCAGAGGAACCTTGAAATTGGGTCAATGTAGCCACTCTGGGTAAGAGATCCAAATGGAAAACTGTATTTGGATCAAGAATTGCTTTGGAATTTTCTTGCTAGTTAAATAATTTAATCTTCCATCTTTTAGGCAAAATGGAACTGCTTCACTCAACCTTCAAAGAGTAGATGTGGAAGAAAGGTTCTAGATAACTGTTTATGTTCAAAAATTTTGTCCAAAATAAAATAAAAATTTTAAGTGAGTATAGTTACTATTTCATGTTCACATTAAGTTGAACTTTCTGAGTATAACAGATCATCAGCTGGCCTCAGCAAGAAGATATTGCTAATTAAATTCACAACTCATTAAGAAGTTCAAGCAACTCAGGCAAGAGTAGTAAGCATAAAAGCTTGTGTGGTGATGTGATAAAATGACTTAATTTCAATTTTCATTTAAAAAAACCCCCCACAATTTAGAATCTGGCATTTCCCACAACACACCATAAATACAACATAAATTATTGTTATATTTGTCTTGGCACAGTCAACACCATGGGTTTTCTATCTCCATACCCTGGTAGGATTTGGACAATATCAAACATACACTTAGACTAGACACCACTCTTTACACATGTGCCTTTTTTTTTTGGCAGGCTGCTGGTGGTCCCTTAATGAATTATTGGAAATTGTTAAGAGGAAGAAGACCATCTCCACCATCGACACTAAATAAAGAGTACAAAATAAGTTATCTTAAAAAGGTGAGGGTGCCAAATTACAGAACTACTTAGATCAAATGGAATTGCAAGATCAGTGGACTGGGTCTTGATTTTTGATGGGCACTGGGGCAGTTAAGTGGCACAGTGCATAAAATGCAGGGCCTGAAGTTAGGAATACTCATCTTCTTGAGTTCAAATCTAACTTCAGATACTTACTAGCTGTGTGACTCTGGGTAAACCTGTTTGCTCCAGATTCTGCATCTGTAAAGTGAGCTGGAGAAGGAAATGGAAAACCATACCAAGTACCTTTACCAGGAAAACTGAAAAAGGATCATGAAGAACTGGACATGATTGAAAATGATTAAAGTGCCTCAGAGCTAACAACAGAAAAGATGTGTTAGTGGTGATTACAGATTTTAAAAAAAAAAAAAAAAGACCTGATTTAACTTGAATGCCAAATGGAAAAGCCCGTAATTATTGTACCAGATATAGAGTAAAGGACTCTTCCATGGAATTATTTACCTAACTTTAGTTTACTCAAATTATCACATATCAAGTGTGGTAACCACCACTGATGCCTTTTTCCAGATCAAAAAGCTCTAGCAAAGTCTCTAACCAGGAGTAATGATGTAATGTCTATCACCTCCTAAGGCTCATGACATAGTGAGGATAGGACCTCTCTAGCCTGGATCTAGGGACAGCGGTCTAATGTAATAGTATCAATAACCATGTGACTCGAGTCATGTTTAAACTGCCATTTACTAAAAACATCATTATTGTGAGCCTTACAGAATTCAGTATAACATGATATTCTCATCATGAGGTACCTAGGTGGCTCAGTAGGTAAGTATTTGTTAGTCCCAGAATCAGGAAAATCCAATTTCAAATCCAGACTCAAATTTACTAGCTGTGTGACAGGCAAATTTCTTCACCTCTGTTCAGTCTTAATATTTCCTTAACTGTAAAATGGGGATAATAGTACCTACCAGCAGGTCTGTTGTGAAGATAAAATTAAATATTTGGAAACTGTTTTCGCAACCTTTAACAATGCTATGTAAATGTTACCATTATTAATCTGGTACAGAAATCCTAATTCTTGGAGTAATTTTAGATTATAAATATTCAAGAGCCATGGCATCCAAATCAGTGATCTTAGGAGAAGTTCTATGCTGGAAGTCAAGGAAGTAAAGGAACATGAGGACTCACTGTAGTTAATAACTCATTTAACTTAAATAAGGATTATGTATCCCCAGCTGTACAATGTAGGTGATATTATCTGTTCTACTTCAGTCACTGATTCAAGTGCTTAGGCACTTACTTTGTGCAAAGCATGCAAAATGCTAGGTGCTGGCCACAAAGGCAGGACTGTAAAGTTGCTTGCATATCCTTAGATATACTACTTAGAGGCGATTACTAAAACCCAGGAAAGGGGGAAGAGAAGCGGAGTAGGAAGAACAAGGTCACAATGCATTCAAAAGGGCAAAAAGTCCTATCCTTTCTGGATCTTAATAACAGAGGGAATCTTCTTTCTTCAGTATTGTCCAGGTTTGGGGTGGAGGGTGGGGGAGAGGGGAGGCCACACTACTACCCAGCTGTAGATTAGGCAACACGTATATGTCTAGGTATTGAATAAACTATTGTAAACAATTATAAACTTAAATTAATTATAAAATGTATTAAAGTCACTGATAAGCATTTTAAGCAAGTGTTAGGATTTAATATAGACAGATGGGGAGAGGTAAAGCCAAAATGGGTAAAGCCAACTGGTAAATACAGTTGGGTAATTTAATGGTGTCACTGCTTTATAATAAAAACAATTCCCTTTTCAGGCATTCCAAAATTCTGGCAGCTAGCTCTAAACAATTCAAATGTTCCATCTTTTTTTCCTGGTCAAAGGCTTTTTGAATTCCTTTTCTTTGATACCACACTAATGAGTTTTGCATCCCCATACACTACAAAATTATGCTACATCTGCAAGCTTGAATTTTAATACCAAATATGCCACATTTACTATTAACCCACAAACCTGGCAAACTCCTTTTGCATTCCTGAAACCACACATTAAGTATTTGCTTCTACTGACCATTCCAATTTTATTTATGTGTATATTACTGAAATGAAATATTGACTCTTACAAGTATTAGTTGATAAGACCTAAAACAAAAGAGAACAAAGATTTAAAATATGAATAACCGAAGACTTTTCCTAAGTTTTATAAGAGTATATCCACCCATTTAAAAGTACTCCTTTATAAAGCCAAAGGTCAGACAAAAGATTTCTCCACTCCTGCAAAAAGAAAAATCACTGGAGAAGAAAGACTTCAAGAACCTTTCAATGCAGTGACCGGAAATATGGACTTGCCTTACACCTTCATTATGACATTCTCGTTTGACTTCATTTTCCAGATGTTTTCCCCTTTAGGGTATGAGGCTTTTGTTTTCCGTAGACACAGATAAATGAGAAAAGGTGAGAGACACCCCTTAATCCTTCTGCTCAATCTAGCTCCTTTCCCGTGTGACTTCTCCCCTTCTCTGCTATAAGCTTCTTCAGTCATGTACAACCCACTACACCTTACCACTGGCTAACTTGCTTCCTTAGAGTAGAACCAATGAAAAAAAAAAAGATTTCAAATGTTTATTGAAAAATTTAAATTCATAAAAATACATATAAGAACCACATATAGGTTTCAAAGAAAGGTCTTAGGTTACTACCTTAAAAGATATCAATAGGCCTAACCATCAGCCTATTAACTAACAATGGGAACTTGTACCACCATTTACAGATTGCAACCTGTTTAGAATGCACTGGATAAGTTTAAGAGAGTTGTCTGAGGCTCAGAGAGGTTAACAGACTTAATTGTGAGTCACAGAGGCATAATTTGAAGCCAAGTCTCCCTGTTTTCAAGGCCTGTATTCTGTCTACTAGGTTACAAGGTCTTCCTGACTACCTCTTAAGGTTAGATTAAAAAAATTTAAAGAAACTTCCAGGTTACCATGTTCAGAATGATATGTTGATTATTTGCCACAGTAAATAATATAAAATCAGTCTTAACAAGTTTATATTGTAAGGTTCTACAGAATTTCAATTCTTCACAAATTAAACAACTATATATTAAAATCTATTTTACTGATTCTCACTTAGTATCCAACTTGATTTTATGAAAAAAAATTTCAAGTCTGTATATACTTGAATAAGAAACATTTATGTATAAAGACACAAAACCTGTAGGCAACTTCTGGATTTGGAGAGCAGGGGTCAGACTCCAGGCTCTGCCCTTACTAGCTGAGTAAGACAACCTCTCTGGGCTTCGGTTTCCTCATTTGCAAAGTCTTTTAAGAACCATTCCAGCTCTAAATCTATGCTTCTGTGATTATTCACGGAGAAAAATATAAAAACAGTCAGCAGGATCAAAGTTTAATTCCTATGCTGGAAAGAGCTTCAGTCATTAAAAATAATTTATTCTTTCAATTTAGGAGAATGCATTTAGGATGCACCAAAGTAAATAAGTTATTTGACTTTCTGTTTCTTCCTTGCTTGAAATTCCTGTGTTTTGTTTTTGACAGATTTAATTAGCATTGACAAAGCAGGATCTATGGATTTCTTTGCTGTTTCCTTTTGCAAGTCATTGTCTTTTCTCTTAATTGCCTTTGTAAGTTCTTCTTGTTTTTGTTCTCTCTGTCGAGCTTTCTCCTCTAGGATTTTTTCTACAGCTTTTGTTTTCTTGAAATTAGGATCAGAAGGGTCTAAGTTGAACAAGTGGGAAGTATACATAGCTTGGAACCGAGTATCTGAAACATCCACCTGCAAATTCAAACAGAAAGAATAAAATCAATCCAAATGATCCAGCAATAACAAATGTCAAGGGTCAAATCCTAACAGACTGACAGTTCTCTGAGAGTAGGAACCACCTAATTATTCATTTTCTTCTCCCCTACACTGCCTAACAGAATGTCAGGGATAAAGAGAAGGTATTAAAACAAATTATCTTTCTTTTCCTGGCATCTATAATCTTTTAAAATACTTCTTCAATTGGGCTTGATTCAAGAGTATAAGTACATTAAATGTATTTTTTTGTTCCAATTAAAGTTTAGTGTCAGTAAAAAAGGAATAAAAGATTAGAAAGGTAAGAACCACAAGTTAATACATTAAGTTACTGAGGTCAAGGTAATAAGTGGATAAATTCCCCAAGTGGGTCATTAATCTTCACAAGAGAAACTCACTTTTCCACATTCACAGACTGCCCTCTAACTCCAGCAAACAAAAAATACATGCTTGATGGCTGTGTGCCTGCGTGCGCGTGCACACACACACACACACACGCAGGAAGAAACTATAGATAGCTTACAGCAACATTATTATTAATAGAAAAATAAATCAAAATATCCCCCTACTAATGATGGGCCAGTGTCACTGTCCAATTAAAAAAATATACAAGGTAATAAAAAGTAACATCGAGTTTTATGGACAACTGAATTTGATCATGTTTTAGACATGACTATTAAGAGAGCTCTACTACTGAAGATTCTGTCCACAAACATATCCTTGTTTTAATTTTTTTCTTAGAAAAACAATGTATTCCTACACATATGTAGTGCTGACCTACTGAAGAATGATTTAATGTGCACATCCTTTAAGTTACCTCAAAGTCATCCTCCAATAGTTCCTTCTTTTTCATGAGTTTTTTCTTCTTCTTTTTGCTCAGATTCTGTTGCTCTACAATCTTGTTGTAATTGAAGTGTTTCCTGCCATCCTCTTCATCATCCATCATAAGCAAAGCCATTTCAGCCTGTTGCAAGAAGAAACAGTTCACATAGACAACATTTTTTTCCAATAGAGTATGGGACACAGATGTCCCCTCTGTAAGCAGAGAACTCAATCATTAAAGCTCCAGGGTAACATTTGTCATTTGTAAACTGATTACAGACGATCATAAAGAAAAGCAGAAGTCTGCAAACAGCAACAATGCAAAAAGTCTTTTGAAGCTTCTACAGCATTGAGAACAGGTGAGGGGGGAAGTTTGTATTTTAAAACCAAAGAGCATTTCAGTACACACAGACAGACATAGACAACCTCTTCCCCCTTCTAAAACAAAGGGTTAAAGCCTGTCAAATTGTTGTAGATAGGACTCTGCTGCAAACTAGGAAATGTGACCTGACACCACAAGCTATTTTGCTGTTGCTACTATTCTCTCCTATATTCCTAATTTTCTGATTAACAGGAGATTTAAAATACATTTCTCTAATACATTCTGTTTACCACAACTTCCATTTTATATTTTACTAAATAAATGTTATATCTCAGAGTCTAAACGATTAAACATGTCATCTTTACTACTAATTAAATAAACCATGTGTGCTCTCCAAATTTACACTAGACAGTTGGAAAATGTCTTTGAAGAAGAATGACTTTATTACTTCTGTGTATTTAATGTGGGGTGTAAATAGAAGAATATTTGGTACACATAATAGAAAAAAATTAAGTAAAAAGTGATCTTTAAATCTTCATTTACTCTTACTTATTTTACTGAAAGAGTTAAGAGAGTTGTTTCAAAAGAAAAATTTTAGAACTCTTGGCAAATTGTACAATAATATCTTGATATTTTCTGCATTAATTAAATTTTTAGGATAATTTCTTTTTTTCTTTGTGTCTCTCCCCTCTCATAAAGGGCTGTTTCCTCTCTCTTTTAGGCTAATATAGATTGCCTGAATCTTTATTTCATCTTTTTAACTGAATGTTTGCAATATTTCCTTATCAGTGACTTTTCCTGAAAGACCAGAATCTCAATGGGAAACAACTGCAGAATTCAGTACCGTTTATACTGTCAAGTTTCAAGTCTAAGTAGCCAAACTAATTTAACTGTACCTTATACATTTCAGACATCTATTTTAAGTTCTGGTATATAGTGAATTAATCTAATAGGTACTTTCTTATTAATAAGCAAAACTCTATTATAAAAACATATTAGAAATATACTGCTGAAGGAGCTGTGAATTGGCACAAATATTCTGGAAAGCAATTTGGAATTAAAATTAAGAATGACTCAAATTTCCACACCTTTTGACCCAGAGATTCCAGAGATGCAAAGTATACCCTCAAGGAGTTCAATGATAAAAACAGTCACCATATACTAAAACACTGATAGCAGTACTTTCTGTAGCAGCAAAGTACTGTAAAGAAAAAAGGTGCCATTGAGGAATGGGAAAAAACACATTAGGGTATATGGTATGTTACTGTGCTACAAGAAATGATGAATATGAACAAAGAGAAACATGGTTAGGGTTATACAAACAGAAGTAGGAAAGCATCATACACAAGGAATACAATGATACTGACTGAAAGAACAAAGAATCAAAACTGAATGCTGTGAGACTCTTAACGACTAAGCTTGACTCTGAAGAAGGGATGTAGGAATGTGTGCCTTCCCCCTTCCTTTTTTGCAGATGTGAGAGATTATGTGTATAGCATACTACTCATCATAGTGTACTTAGCTGATGTGCTGACCTGTCTTACTGACCTGTTTTTCTTCTTTCTTTTTAACTGTAATAGAATAGATTTTACTTGGCAGGTAATGAGTGCATGGATATGAAAATGAGATAAAATGATATAAAAATAGTTATCAATAAAATTTTCTTAAAAAAAAAACATTATGCATAAGCAAAGTTAGAAACCTTTCACCTAACCTTATTGGTCATAAAAATGTGTGCTGTTTCACTAATCTGTATTCAGTTGCTTGGCTGGTTGTCTTTTGTTCTTGAGAAGGAACAAAATGACATCATTATGCTGGAGCTAGGTTTCAATGTGTCCTACTGTGGCTGATCAGACCAATATGAACTTGAAATGTTCTACCACAGGTTGGGCACAAATAGTCCATGTGAACATTTGGGGTAGATTCTCGAAATCTGTGCATCTTGTGTTTCTTTTGTACTATTTCAATCCTACTTTGCTGATAGAGCACAGTAACTTCTCCGATGTGGGCACGCCATACTGAGAGGTCCTGTGTCATCATCTCCTATGTCACACAATTAATTCCAAAGTTCTTAAGAGACCCTGAGAGTGTCCTTGTATCACTTCTTCTGACCACCATGTGAATGTCCTATGTGAATTCTTCACAAAATAGTCTTTTTGGTAAGCGTATGTTTTGTATTCAAACTTGCTCAGCCCCCTAGAGTTGCATGTTATGCAGTAGAGTTTGAATGCTTGGCAGTTTAGTTCAAGTAAGGACCTCAGTGTCTTATCCTTATCTTGCCAGGTGATCTTCAGAATCTGTCTAAGACAATTCAAATGGAAGCAATTCAGTTCCCTGGCAGGACGCTGGTATACTGTCCAGGCATACAACAAGGTCAGCACAACAGCTCTGTGGACTTTCAGTTTAGTAGTCAGTCTAATACCTCCTCTTTCATACCTTTGAAGCCTCTCAAAGACTGAGCTAGTTTTGCCAATGCATATTATCAATGCATACCTCTCTGGAAAGTACATTAACTACCAAGGTAAGTACTCAAAACTTCTCCATTTGCTATAACTGATGGTTTCACATATGGATAGTATAGTGGGGGCTGATGAAGCACTTGTGTTTTCTTGGTGTTGTTAGGCCAAAATTGGCACAAGCAGCAGAGATCCATACTTTGTTGCATCTCAACTTCAGAGGCTGCAATGACTGAACAATTATATGCAAACAAAAAATCATGCACCAACACTACCTCCACTTTGGTCTTGGCTTATAAACTTTTCAAGTTGAAGAATTTACCATCACTGCAGTGGCTGACCTTGACACCATGTTCATTCTCAATGAAAGCATCTGACAACATGGCTGAAAACATCATGTTAAAAGCACGAGAGCAAGCACACAGCCTTGTTTCACTCATGTCACAGAACCCAGGAAATTTCAATCACCTTTTGTATGAGCAGTGGACCCCATGCCTTGTAAAATCCCAGCTACAGCAGAATCACCACTATGAGCTTTGCCACATGGGAGGAGCCTAATGACATTCAAAACCTCCTCTTCAGTTGGAAACTTGGCTCGAGGGATTGACTTCAACCTGAAGTACATGGTCAATGGATTCAGCATTGATTGATGGTGGTCTGTGGAGAATACTATGGAGGTGTTCAGTCCATTTCTCCAGGATCATGTCCTCATCACTAATCAATGTTGCTCCATCAGCACTGAGTAGCTGAGATGCATCATAGGTCTTTGGCCCATAAATATCCTTTAGGGCATCATAAAAGTGCTTTGGATTGGTACTATTAGTGTAAAACTGAATTTTATCTGTCTTCTGAACCAAAAACCTGCATCCAAGTTTCACTTGCACTTTACTTTTGATGGAGTTGAATGCTGCCTTCTTAGAGAGAGACAAACTATGCTGCTGGTAAACCCTATGGAGTTCTCATTTTTCGTTTAGTAGCTTCTGAATATCCTCATCATTTTCATCAAACTAATCCTGATGTTTGTGAGTGTTCTGGCTCGGATGAGTAAATGGGATAGTGTATACCAAACCTCTGCAAGTTGCCTACTCCTTTTCTACTCCACCGTTGCCAAATCCTTGTTGGCTTCCCTTCAAGTCAGCAAAAAACTGTTCCCACGCAGAGAAGCGTTCTTCTCTGCTGACATTAAGTCTTCTAGAAGTCATCGTACCTTGGGGCCACTTCTGTTGCACACAAATATTTAGCTTGGAGAGGCTAAGTCTATTTGATCAGTCCAGCACTCTGAATCACACATTGCCTTTGTCACTCTCACAATTTGTCTGTTCTCCTTACAATGGCAAAGTCTATTAAATGCCAATGTTTGCTGTGAGGGTGACATGAGATGTACAAATCTTCAGTAGTAAGTGACCATTGCTGGTGCTGTTTCCAACTCCATTCCTCCCAAGGACTCCCTGCCATGACTGATAATCTGAGCCTATTCTGGCATTAAAGTCACTCAGAATTACAAGCTTGTCCTCTTTTGGCACACTGATGATGGAGGTCTTCATTAAATTTGCTTTGACTTGATCAGAGTTTGTCATGGTGGGAGTATAGGCACTGATGATGGTGGTGTGGTGCTTTCCTGTAAGTGGCAGTCATGTTATCATGAGCCTATCATTCACTTCTTTTGGGAGGCATATAAGCTTGACTAGATTAGTTTTGACTGCAAAATCTATAGTAGCTTCACACAGTGCTCCCCATCACTGCAGCCACTCCAGAAAAATGTGCATCCAGCTCTGACTTTGGTAAGCTGCTCTTCATCTGCTAGCCTTATTTCACTTAAGACTGAAATCTGAATGTGGTGTCTGCTGAGTTCTCTTGAACCAAGAGCTGTTCATTTTTCATGTCTGCTGGCTTTTGTGCTGTCCATAAGCGTGCATACATTCCATGTACCAGTGGTGAGTGGAATCACCTTTGCAAAAGTTTTTGTATTTTTTTTTGTTGTTTCGACTACAGAGAGGGATTCCCACATGTCACAGTAAGTAGGTCAGGGTTGAGTGAAGCAGACAATTTGTAGGGCACCTTTTCTACTCCCTTCCCCATGCCAGGAGAGAAGCAGTGTGGTCCTTAAAAAAGGCTACTCAGACAGAAACTGCCAAATTCCACTGCTGCTTCAGTCAAGTGAGAAGATGTTCCTTATGAGCTGAGCTGCATATACGCAGGGTTGTGACTATAGCTCCAAGTATATTTATACCTGCTGTTATGTCACTTGCCTGTTACCACAGGACTTTAAGGTAAAATGTTATGGGTGATGTCTTCTGACTTACACATAAATTGTATTTAAGTGAGGAGGAGTTGTATGAAGTCATCAGCCTCACTCTTTCTTCCAGAGTGATCAGAGTCCAGTGATAAGACAAAAATCAAGATGACTGGTGATGGCTTGGGATGCATTAGACAGCCTTGGAGTCTTCAATGTATAATGAAGATCTAGGTGCTTCACAGCACCTGCTTCAGCTGCCTTCATGGACAATGTCCATTACGTTAGGGAAAATCTTCACATACTTGGGGTAAATACACCCTTAACTCACCAACAGGTTTGAGACCGTCAGATAGAGCCAAAGTTGAGAATGGGATGGCAGTTAGACACTAGATGTGAAAGAAGCCCAGAAAAAGGGCTTAGCAACTCTCACACCAGAGATACTAGTCTTTCCTTAACACCCTGTACACCCCAGGAGACTGACTTGTATGTGCAAGAAACAGCAAGATGGCCAGTAACCTATGAAAATATTCAATAATTTCAAAATGGATAAGGACATACTGCTATGTATGAGTAAGAATCAAAGCTCCCTTTCACCTAAGAGATACAGCTAAATATGTGCTTATTAATATGTATACTAAGATACACTGCTGAGAAAAGCCCACACAGTAAATATTTTATTCAAACATGTGTTGCTGCCCCTTTGAGTGTAGTGTAATATCTCCAAATTCTTACATTTTGTCTTTCAACCTCAGCTTCTTCTTCTGGAGACTTTTCATCCTTGGAGAATTTTTTGGGTTTTTTCTTTGTCTCTGAAACAATAATCAAACGTGTGAATTTTAAAGATTTTAAGATTAAGAATATCAAAGTTTTGCTGCTAGGAAAATAGAATTGAATTTCAATGGCATTTTACCACATTTCCCCAAAGTCTTCCCTTTCTACTTCTTGCCCCAAGGTCTTTTGAAGCTAGTACAATCACTTCAGTAATAAAACAAATTACTGGAAAAGAACCACATTTTCTTTAAATAAGACAGTGATGATTTCCAGTAAGTAAGTGTTTTCAGAATGATAATCACTATTAGTTGTATTTGACTCGAAAAAATTCTTACTGGAACTTTTCCACATCAGGCTACATGAAATGATATGCTTATCTCTATGACATATAAATTTAACAATCTGTTAAGTCTCTATTATTTGGAAGTAACTGTGCTAGGGGTACAAAGATAAAAATGAAAATAGTTCCTGTTTCAAAAGAGTTCACAGGATATACTTGAGTAAATGAATATGAAATATTAACAAAATAAGAGGCATCATGGTGTAGTAAACAGAGAGTTGGCCTTAGAGTCTGAAGACCAAATGTTCAAGTCTTGACTCTGACTCTGTGTGACAGTGGGTAAGTCTTTAAACCTCTCAGTTTAAAATATGTAGTGCCAAACCTCTCAACCTGACAAAGTACAGACGCTATGTGAACGGAGAGAAGGGGGTGGATCTAACAGACAAGAAGAAGGCAGATTTGGCAAGTGAATGGGCATGTGAAGCGAGGTAGATGGAAGAGTCAAGAATAGCTTCAAGGTCTCAAACCCAGGTGAATGGCAGGAAGGTGGTCTTACCAGTAGGAATGATGAAGCCTGAAGGAGATCTGGGGAGAAATAAGAATGCTAGTTTGGATTTTCCATCTACAGGACCTAGTAACATCACTAAGAAAGAGGGTATAGAGGAAAGGGTTCACGGATGAGCTTTCAGGCACCCACACATGGTAGGTGAGAATAAGCTGATGGCTCTGCAAAGGAGAGTGAGATGAAGCAGCCAGATACTTAGGGTGCAAACACTATTGCCAATGCTGTCATCCAGAGTACTCTCTTCTACCTTGGATTCCGTGATACTGCTCATCTCCTGCTACCCACACCTTTATCAAGCTGCCTGGAGTTCTGACAGATTAAATGACTTGTCCATGGTAAGACACACAGTATCCATTAAAGACAGCAGCTCTACTTACTATACCATGTGTTACACCAAGCTAGAAGCTACAGATACAAAGAAAAGCAAAAATAGTCCCTGTCCTCACTGAGCTCAAAATCTAACGGGGGAGACAACACGCAAATAACTGTGTACTGACAATATATAAACAAGATAAACTGGAGGATAATCTCAGAGGGATGGCAATACCATTAATGGGGATCCAGAAAGGCTTCTAGCAGAAGGGAGGATTTTGGCTGTGTGTGTGTGTGTGTGTGTGTGTATGTATGTAGGAAGTTCATATGTATTTCTATAGCACTTATCATTAAGAGAAATGTAAACCTACAGCTTAATAATAACCAATAATGACATCTTTACCATATATATTCCTCAGATTCAATACACATTATAATGAATCTACATGAAAAAAAACCTTTTGTTTTTTTGTCTTCTGTCTCTATTATCTAGCACAGTTCTTGGTACACAGTAGGAATTTAATAAATGCTTGTTGATTGACTGCTCTTCCTACAAGTGTCTATAGTTGAAAGTTCATTTTACCAAGGTCTGATTTTCAACCTCGTAGGAACAGCTGCCTATTTTTTTTTAAGGCAATAGTTTCTTTTGAAGTCAGTGAGAGTGCTGCTACATGTGCAGAGATAGTTTTGTGGCAGGGATGAAAATCAGGCTGTATGTGATTAATACAAAAAAGAGATAAAGATCTTCATATACAGCTGTGGGAAATAATTTCAAAGAGCCCATAATGAGCTGTTCCAGGTTTTATAACAACCTGGTGAAAAGACATAAAAATAAACTTGAAAGACTACAGAATGGATAAGGAGAAAAGGGATCTCAAAGCCTGCCAGGGCTAAAGATTACATTCAATTTTACTATCATCAATTTTGGGGGGTGAGGGAGAGGCACTAAAAAAATAACTTACTCTATACTATTATGGCAGGTTTTGTTAGAAAACAACACGTAAATTCCTGTTATAGATTTTTAATGAGATATTATTAACATCTCAATTTCTAAGAACCAAACAGCCTTTTCTCTCTTTTGGAAGGTATTCAGACTTAGGCTGGACATAGTTGAGTATAAGGGAAATTAAAACTGCTTACTCTGAAACTCTATCTATAATGATTCCATTGGCATGTATGAACTACATCTACTGGGATCACTGAAAAGAAATACATCTGGACTGATTACACTAAGTCAAAAATTTTGTAGATTTGAAAGTATGAAATTCAGTTATGTACTTTAAGTAAACTCTGAATAACTGTTACTAACACACTTGTCACTTTTTTTTTAACATTTTTATTTATTTTCAGTGTTCCACAGATATTACCATACAACCTAGATATTTTTCTTTCCCTCTCACCCCAAGATAGCACACAATTTTATATAAGTTCTACACATATATTCCTATTAAATACATTGTCACTATAGTCATGTTGTATAGAAGAATTAAAATGAATGGGAGAAATCATATAACAAACCAAAACGTAATACAAAAGAAAATGATTTGCTACAATCTGTGACTGAATTCCATAGTTCTTTCTCTGGATGTGAAAGGCATTTTGCCTTAAAAGACCATTGGGAATTTTTTAAGTCCTTGCCTTACAATGAAATTCTAAGTCTATCAGAAAAAGTCTTCACACACTGTGGTTGTTGCTGTGTACAAAGTTCTCCTGGTTCTGTTCCTTTCACTCAGCATCAGATCATATAAGTCTTTCCAGGCCTCTCTGAAGTCTTCCTGTTCATCATTTCTTATAGCACAATAGTATTCCATCACATTCATATACCACAATTTATTCAGCCATTCCCCAGTTGACGAGCATCCCCTTGATTTCTAGTTTTTGGACACGGCCGAGTGCTGCTATAAATATTTTTGTACATGTGGGACCCTTTCCCATTTTTATGATCTCTTGGGGATACAATCCTAGAAGCGGCATTGCTGGGTCAAAGGGAATGCACATTTTTGTAGCCCTTTGGGTATAGTTCCAAATTGCTCCCCAGAATGGCTCAATCAGCTCACAGCTCCACCAACAATGAATCAGTGTTCCAACTCTCCCACATCTTCTCCAACATTCATCATCATCCTGTTCTGTCATGTTAGCCAATCTGATAGGTGTGATGTGGTACTTCAAAGTCATTTTAATTTGCAGCTCTCTAATAAATAGTGATTTAGAGCACTTTTTTCATATGACTATAGATATCTTTAATTTCTTCCTCTGAAAACTGCCTGTTCATGTCCTTTGACCATTTATCAACTGGGGAACCTACTGTTACTCTTTTAGAAAAAAATTACAAACAATAAATGTGATACAGATTTATTAATGTTAAATATCTCCTCCTCACTGAGAAGATTTACTTTAGGAATCTTGTTGTAAATGAAAAGGCCTGCCTCTGACTTTCACTTTAAAAACCACAGAATTTTTCTCACAGGAAAAAAATTAGCTAAATTAGAAACTTCTTTTGAAAAAGGGCAACTAATAATATAAGTGATTTTTATATATGTTTTAAAGTTTGCAAACCACTTAACACACGAATGGGTAAGGGTTCTTGTCCAGCTGGTAACTGTAGCTCCTATCTGGTAGTTCGTTTTTTCTGCTCCAACATTCTCTAACCAACGTGACTTTCCTCTAAAATATTTCAAAAACGAAAAACTCCCTTATTGAATATCCTATTATCTCACACTTTCAGCTCCTAGAACTGACTTTCCTTATCTTCTATTCTGAATATTTAGAGCACATAAATACAAATACATGACCAATGAAAGCCTGTTTTCATTAAGAGAAACTTACTGCTGCTACTATGAAGGGTATAACAACCTACTGCCTTTATAGGTCCACTTGAAATCCCAGTGGTTTAACTTGTAGGACACAAAGCCTAACTGCCAATCCCTACTATCAGGTACCATCTGTGTCAATCTCTATCCCTTTCAATATTCTATCCTACCTCTTTCTACCCCTTCCACTATACACACTAGTATCCATGTTTTATTGTTGAACTGCTTTTCATATTAGACCTGTGCCCTTTCCCACTGAAAATTACCTTGTATTTATTTATATTTGTACATGCTGTTTTCTCCCATAGGGATGGAAATTCCTTATACTCTTTGTTTGATCATGCTTTGTCTCCCTAGTGCTTAGCATACAGCAATTGCCTCACAAATTCTTGCTGAACTTCAACTAATGCATGATACAGTTTATTCTGAGATACTTGAGATGGAAAACCCATTTGTCCTTCCCAAATAATGGTTTATTAAACATGTTTAGGACAAAACAAAGCACATTAAAATAAAGTTAGAAACTTAGTTCTACTTTGTTTAAAAATAACAATTAAGTTAATAAATCAAAATAAGACATTTTTGCTCTTTCCAGGCAATAAGAAAAATTCTCAAGTAATTGTGAAAAAAAGATAACAAACAACCAAAGCCATTAGTGTTTCTGAAACCATATTAAGTATATTTTTTAAAATTCTGCTTGGTACGAATTTTATGGGAAATTTGGAAAAAAACAATCACAAAGCTCATCAATGAAGAAAAATCATTGTGTTAAAGAAACCTAGGTGTTAACATTCAATTATAACCTAATGAGAGTCAAACACCAAGTCTGGTATCAATGAGTTTAACTGTCCTATCTTTTGGAGGTGATATCAAACTATATGGCTTTATAAAGTAGCTTTGGGCAAAGGTACAGTAAATCCAAATGGTATTTTTATAATGCCTTTGTCTCACATAATGGAAGGTGGAAGGACTTAAAACAGATACTCATTTAAACATTAAGGAATTAAGTTCATCATGTTGAGAGTATTTTAATATACCTGTGCAGCCCACCTGAGTAATTTTATTTCAACACTATAAAAACAAATCTGTGCTACAAAATGGTGAAACAGATCCAAAGTCCAACCCTTCACAGTACTGTCTACTATGGTACCCTAAACACCACATAACAAATTATAACCAATTCTGTTAACTGATTAAGTTCCTCTCTAAGTATCATTATCCTGGTTCAAGAATTTAAAACACTGCTCCTATTATTCTCCATTTATTCTTCCTTATAGCTTACAAATATTGGTAAGTATATATTTAAATTTTTCTGAGGATTCCTCAGAATTATAAAGTTACTGAAGGTTGTCCCCAATTCAATCCATGACTAATGGCAAATATTATGCTTCATGCTCACATTTCTCACATAATCATTACAAAATACAGTATGAAGACAGTCATACATTTATCTGCTATCTCTCTGATTTGAGTAGTGAGAGAAAAATTGAGGAATATGAAAAAAGGGTAAAAGGGGTTTTAGAATTCTGGGACTCTAGAGTTTTGAGATTAATGTTTGAGAGAAAAGGCTTTAATACTACTTTTTGGAAAAATATTTAAATACAGCACAAGGTGAATCTCAACAAAGTAGAAAAGATAGTCAATGCTCAGATTTTTTCCTGAGGAAATTCCCTCTCAGGGGGAAAAAAAAGTAGGCCAGGTATAAAGATCTATTTTCAGAAAGCATCATGGAACTTTTAAAAAACGCCATTTTAAAAGCCATGTTAATGTTATATTTGTTTTTTCAGGAAACTCATCTCTAAAAATCTTGTTTGCAATTTGAATTTACCAATTCTAAGAATTCTACTACACAAAAGTACAAAATAATTTAATTTATTTTACTAACTTTAAGCTTTACAGTCCAACCAGAATAACTAGGCCAATGAAAGAAAACTTTGGAACTAGAATAAGGAAAATACAATCTTTTATATATCTCCAATGCAAACTTGGTTTCCATCAGAGGATAAGGCTCAAATCCATCATCTTCTGAAAATAACTGCTCAGGTATGATAAAAAGCAGAATATGCAAAGTTTTCCATTTCCCTTTCCAGTTTACAAGAATTTCACATATTACACTGCCTTTCTTTATACATCTTAATCTTGTTTTCACCAGTATGATGTCAGTACTTAAAGATATAACCACCAGGAAATAATTTTAAGTAATTTAGATTTCCCTGTTGAGAGCCACTTTGGCCTACCAGTCACTAGGGTCAAAACACAGAGAAAAATCATAAAATGAGTTTCTTTTCTGTGCTAGATTCTATTGCAGCATCATGGCTTTTGAGGGTATGTTTGTGAGAAATATACAATTTTAGGGGAGGATGAGTAGGAGAGAATGGAAAAGAAAAGTAGAAAAGACTAGATTTACACTATTCTCCGATTTATTGAAGTGTTCTTCTGTCTATTCCAAGTAACTAAAGCATGCATTTCAGCCAAAGATAAAAGAATGGAGGACTATTAAGTGTCACAGTAATATAGGTGCGCAGTTTTTAAGTTCATGGGTTTAGAAAAAGAGAGTGTGATTGAATTTATGTGCTAGACTTGTGAAAAAGGAAGGCCTGATTATCACTCAGTATTTGACAGCTGTGTGACCACCGGCAAGTTGCAATCTTCCAGCCTCAGTTTCTTCATCTGAGAGTAGAGTTGAGTAATGAGATCTATAGTACCCACCTCACAAGGTTTTCAGGTTCGACTGAGAGAATACTTTGCAAACTTGAAATGATTATATAAAAGTCAGTTATTGTTTTCATTACTACTCTAGATGTACTTTTGACTTTAAAGACTTTACACCACCTGATTCAGCTTCCCTCTTGCCTTGCAATGTCCTTCTGTCATGACACAGCCTTTCTTCCACTGCTGAACTACTTTTGGGGCCTCCATTTTGTGGAATGGGCACAGACAGCAACGCTTTATTGCCCTCTCACTTATGGCTTCTGACTGTAAGGATTTTGTTACCAAATCCCACCTCTTATCTTACCCTCCCCTCCAACCCCATTAATGTGTGGTCCTCCCCATTAGCAAGCGAGAACCATAAGGCCAAGAGACTGCCTTTTTTCTATCTGTATCCTCAGTGCTTAGCAAAGTCCCTGACACATATTAAGAACCAATAAAGAAATGCCTGTTACCCACTGAGTTCTGGCAGAGACCTTGCAGATCATCATTTTACATAAAAGGAAACAAACCTACAAAGGCTGAATGAGTTGCCCAGGTCACAAAGGAAGATGGATATTCAGGTCTTCTACTTTCCAATTCTATTACACAAGACCAGGCAGCCTCTATAAACACACTTCATTTTAATAACTATATTTTATAAAGCACCTTCTAAAACATAAAGATGTTAGGTTATGTAGCAATTGACATATGTTTGAACTGCAGATTTCATAGAAGAACCACACTGCCCAACTAATACAAACCACACAGGAAAGAATATCCCTATACTAATATACCTGACAAGCAGGCGTTGGTCTCTGCTGAAAGACTTCCAGAGATGGAGAACTCATTACAACTCCTGAAATAGCCAGTTACATTTTTGGATGGCTCTAATTATTAGAAAGTTTTTCCTGATATAGACTCTACATTTGTTTCTTTGCAATCTACCCAGAACTGCCAATTCCAAAATCTAGACCAAAGATAAGCCTAATCCTTCTTCCATAAATAGTCATTCAAATACCTGAAGACAGCTTTCATGTCTCTACTGAGTCTTCTCTTCTCAAGACTAAAGATCCCCTCTCCAAGTGATTCTCATACAATATGGACTCAAGTCTTTTCACCATTCTGGCTGTTTCTTTTCTGAAGAGATTTTCCAGGTTATGAACGTCCTTCCTAAAATGTGGTGCCCAGAACTCAACTACAGCACTCCAGATGTGCTCTGAATGATGTTGTAAGACATCAAATAGCCAAGCTAACTAGGTTGACCATCTGCCCTGCAGCTGAACTCTTTCATATGTTATCTCACTTAATTGAAATGTGAGCTCCTAGAGAGCAGGGATTGTCTTCACTCTTTCTATTTGTTTTTCTAGGGCTTAGCAAAGTGCCTGGCACATATGCATTTAATAAATGCTTTTTCATTCATTCATTCCACTACAAATTTCTGTTAGCAGTCAACAAACATTTATTTATTCAGTGCTTACCAAGGACTGTTCTAAGTTTTGGGGATACAAATAAAGGAAAAATCATGGTCCCTACCATTAAGAAACTCACATTCTAATGAAAGAGACAGTATGCCAAAAACATACAAAAGCTATGTACAATATAAATGCAAGGTAATCTCATAGGGAAGACACTAGCAAAGTATGTGTGTGTGCACATGCTTCTGTGTAGGGGTGATAAGGAAACCAGGGAAGTCTGTCAGAAAACAGAGGTGAGCAATGAGAAACCTCTAGGCATGAGCAACAGGAGATAATACATAGGAGATTACCTAATACATGGAAAAGAATAAAGGATAACACTGGAAAGGTACAATGGAGTCATGTTGTGAAAGACCCTAAGCAACGCAATCTTTCTACCCTAAATGATTCTCTAGACTTCTCTACAGAAGCTTTTCCAAACCCCTTTTCTTTTCAAGCTCCCTCCCCCATCATTCCCATTCTCTCAGCCTCTTACTTTAATGGAAAAAAAAATAACAGAAGCACCTTTTCCTCTCCTTAACAATTCAAAATTCGTTTACATCATCCCCTTATTAGAGTTTCTGGAGCATGGTAAGTGCTTAATAAATGTCTGCTTCTTTCCCTCCTTCCTCATAATTCTCGCCTTCTTCATTCCAGTCTCTGATGAAGAGGTAGCCAAAGTCTGCTTCTCTACATGTATTCTGGATCTCATCCTCTCCAGTAGACTTCCCCCCTCCCTCTCCAATCTTTCGTTTCTCCCTTTGTATTGGCTCCTTTGATGTTTACAAACATGCATTGGTCTCAACTTAAAAAACTCACACAACGCTACTATTCCCTTAAATTATTGCTCTGAATCTATCTTTTAAAAACTTCTAGAGAAAGTAGTCTATTTTAATTCCTTTATCTCTCCCTTCTCTCATTCACTTTGTAATCATTTGCAGTTTGGTTTCTAATCTCCCAATTTATCAAAAAACACTTTCTCCAAAGTTAATCATAATCTCTTAATTGCCAAAACTGATGGCCTTTTCTCAGTCCTCTTCCTATCTGACCTTTCCTTCATCATTTGATTCTGATACGCGATTTCTTCTCTCTCTGGGATGCTATCTTCTCATGGTTCTCCTCAGTATTCTTTGTTTCATCATCCACATCAAGCCCTGCAAAGCTTTCTGGGGCCCTCTTCTTGTGTCTCTACATTGACCCCTCAGTCATCTTATCAGCTCCCAAGGGCTAGCTACCATATTTTTGCATACAGCTTTAAGACCTATATGTCCTAGGTTTGGCCACTCTCCTGAGAGTTCCGTATCACCACATCCTGACTAGAGATTTCCAAGTGGAAAAGAGTCTCAAACCCAATGTACTCAAAAAGTGGAACTCATCTTTATGCTAAAATCACCTCTCTCCATTCTAGAGCCACTACCCTCACGGTATCTCTCACATTTGGTCCCCTTCTATCTGCAGAAGAAAATGCCATAATCTGCATCTGGGCACAAGTCTGCTAGAAATAGGGGCAGTTAGGTGGCACAGTGGACAGAATGGATAGAATGCTATCTCTGGAGTCAGGAAGAGTTCAAATATGGCCTCAGACACTAGCTGTGTGACCCTAGGCAACTCACTTAACTCTATCTCTCTGTTTCCTCATCTGTAAAAATAAGTTGTAAAATGTAAAAAAAAGAAACCGCAAACTACTCCAGTATCTTTGCCAAGATAACCCCAAATCGGGTCACAAAGTGTTGGACCCAACTGAAACAAAAGAACAAAACTGCCGGAAATAATTTTATTTAATGTAATAATCTAATATCAAAGCCCTTTCTGGCTTATAGAAAGATGCTCTATCTGGCACAGTGCCCCTATGCCCATGTCTCTTTCCAAGGTTTGAGGTGACAATTAAAAGAATCTTAAACAAAGAAAATGTTACAATATGTTAAAATATGGTTTGGGTTAACACTGAGTTAACACAATTGCCTAAGTAACAGCCACTATTCCCATTTGTTCCTGGACTATTCTCCTCAAGGATAGAAAATAAGCATTCTCATCAACCAATATTCCAATTTTTCCTGAATAGAGGATGGGTCACTAAGCCAACAGCTTCCGACAGTGGGGAAAGGAGACTGCTCAGAGATGAATCCAGAGATCAATCAATGGCTCAGTAACTTCAGAACTTGGTAAAAGCAACAAAATAAGAAGCATTTTTTTTTTTTTGAAGTTTAGTTTCCACCCTTAACCATGTCCCTGAAAAAGGCTTTATAAAGAGAAGTCTGAAGAAAGGGTTTTAGGTTAGAGAAATATTTATTTCATACCATTTCTATTTGAACTATAAAGGAAATTTCTAATATGCTTTCATTTCCCCCCACACATATGGCCACTATCCTACTTCAGGTCTTCATATCCTCTGTCCTGGATTACTGAAACAGTGTTCTAATTGAAATTTCCTGCACTCAGCCTTTCTACTCTTACATGACACTCAATTTGCCATCTTCACATTTTTGCAGAGGCTATCTGGCCCCCATACCTTTAAGTCCCTCACTCCTTAACTTTTCCTTCTTAGGTTTCCTTCGAAGTTCAGCTTAAAGACTACCTCCTTCATGAAGCCTTTTCTGGACTCTTGAGTAGCTACTGTCTCCCTCCCCTATTATCTATACGTATTTTGTGTAAGCTTTCAGTAGTGAGTAAACTAAGTGACACAAAATAAAATAACTAAATTTAATTAATTATATAGAAAAGTTAGAACTTTTTACATCTCGGTAAAATCTAATATGCAATGTGTCCTCTGCTGCAATTACTGTTGCATGGTGTAAAAGATTACACCATGTGGCACTGAGTTCCCAATATATTAATAGCTAATATTTAATTTTTCATCAGGAAACATTTCATTATAGTAAATGTACTTTGAACAAATAGTCAATTTTTCCAAGTCAATTAGCCTTCATTATAACCCATAGGTTTTCAAAAGGGTTAAAATCAGACACGTTCCCAGGTCATTAAAGTCTGTTTATCCTACTCTTTGAAATTTCTTAATCTTTCAGGACTCACAGCAGGGTGTAAAGCTAGGTTGTAGAATTCCATCTTCTTTTGGGAATTTCTGTGATTCCAGAATCACTTTGCTTTTCAGTATATCAGTATCTTTATTACAGTTCATTATTCCCTCAAGGAGGACAATCATGACACACTAGACCTTTAGGTACAAAGATCCTTTGGATACAATGGATACTGGATACTTTTAGATGCACTGAAAGCAAAAAAAAAAATTCTCTAAAATATTGTTTTGGATAGATGTTTTAGAAAGTTTCCTCAACTATATAAAAATAACATCCAGGGTGGCTGTGAGGATCTAATGGGATAATTATTGTAAAGTGCTTAGTACAGTGCTTGGAACACAGTAGGTCTTTTTCTTCTTTAGATTTTTTTCCCATAACAATTTTGAAAAACTATGTTTTGCCAGCCCCCCCCCCCCCCCAAAAAAAAAACCCTGTTATTCAGGCAGCAGTCCTAATTCTTTGGACTTTTTCTATCCTGTCATGGAAAGCTTTTCACCCTGGAATGCTCTTCCTACATTACCCCCATGAACTTTTCCTTTGATTGGCTAATTCCCTGACCAGGTCAGTCATATCGGTGTTCCTATCCAGGCTGTATTCCTGATTCTCCTAACTTTCTTAATCATGTACCAGGTAGGCTTGCCCACCGACCCTGCCCCCTTTCAGATTCCTCCATTAGTATGTATAAGCTCCTAGAGGACAGATACTATCTATTTCTGCTACATTTGTATTCCCAGCACTTAGCACAGTACCTGGCACAGAGTAAGCACCCAATGCTTATTGACTGACCAAAACCAGTTCCTTTTTCCAATCCCTAGGCCTCTAGCCTTTGTATTTTCTGGTATGTGGTTAGTATTTTTTTATTCATAGCAACTATTAGCAGCAATTAAAAAGAACCAACACAAAATGATCTCACTGTCCTTTTAGAACTTCAAGAAGCCTGTAAGGCACTGTAGCGGAACAACATCTTCAGGTACCAGGTCTTTATTTTCTGAGAATTAATTAGACTGTTTCTCAACAACAGTTTATCAGTTCTTGACACTGTTTTAAATTTTCAACCATAATTCCTTTTCTTCTTCTGTGTAACTGATATTTGAAAAGGCTGAATTCCCCAAACAGGCTGCGTAATATCTATAATAGTCAATGAAATGTGTTCTTTGAGAACTACAACTTTTTCATATGTCCATGGAGTAACCATTCTTACAAACAATGGAATTTAAAAGCAAAACAATAGAAAGCAATGAAGCAATACCATCTACGGCACAGAATCCAGCAATCCAGAACTAAAATGCCACAGACCTAATTAAATTCGGGGAAACACTTGTTTAAGTTTCATCTGCTTGAGGTCGGATATTCTAAGTCAGCCTAGTATCAGCAGACACACAAACAAATAATGCTGTCAAAAATGAAACAGTGTAAAAATAATTGATATTCTCAGTAATTTGCATACCATCCTATATACATATGTTTTTCCTCTCATTGAAGATAAGCTACTTGAGTGCAAGGCCGTTTCATTTATGTTCTTGTATCACTAGCACTAGCAACACAGTGCTTGGCACATAAGTGACCTTAAAAAATGCTTCATGGACTACTGGTTTTACCACAGGGAAGTACAGCAGTACAACTCAATGGATTTATGATCTCTTGGATTTGCATGTTACCTCTAATAATCATGCACAATGCGACTCTTGTTTGTTCCCCCCAAGGTTCATTTTCCTAAAATTTATATCTACTTTAAGAGAGCCAAAAATCTTAGTCACTTTTCTGGCTTCCCTATTATACTATTGATTCATATTGGATTTTTAAACAGTCCGTTAAAACTCCCAGATCTTTTTCAAATAAATTGAAGTTGTCATCTTCATTTCTTGAACTCAAATGTAAGACTTTATATTTATTCCTATTGTATTTAATCTTATTAGATTCAGTCTATTGTTTTAGCTTGCAAGATTTTTTTTTGGTTCCTGAGTCTAGCCCAGGGTCACAGGATCAAGATTCAGGGGTCTGGAAAGGCCCTTACAGGTTATTTAATCCAACTCCTTCATTTAAAAATAAGAAAAGTAGGCCTCAGGTCATCTATATTCCCTGATGCCAAATTCAGCAGTCTTTCCACTTGACTACAGTGCCTCTTTGAAATTAAATTAACCTTTTGATTAGTAGCCTTACTCCACTGATTAGTCTATAGTATGTATAATAATAGTACACATTTAAGTAGCATTGTAAGTTTTAAAAAGTATTTTCATCATGACAACTCTTTGAAGTATACAGTGCAAATATTATTCTCTTTTTAAAGGTAAGGAAATGGAAACTCAGAGTGCTTAAGTGACTTGCTCCCAATCACAGAGATGGGATGTGTTATAATAGAGAGACTTGTGACTCAAACTCTGAATTCTATTTTTGGCATTCTTTCCTCATGCCAGCCATGCTAGTGTTGATATGGATGTAAGGGAGCAAACCAGACCATCCCAATCAGGTTCATTTACCTCAGAAATTATAGAAATCCCTTTGAAACACTCAAAGAAATTTACAGTCTTTCTAAAAACTAAATGTTGCAAATAATTTTTTCATTTTTACCTAATTCTTAATCCCGTGGAAAAGTATAAACACTGACTTACCTATTTTTCCAACTTCTTCAGCAAAATAAGGATCATGCAAGTCAACATCAGATGGGAGCTCATCTTCACTGGTCTCTTTTTCATTAACAGACTGTAGCTGAACACAAACAGTACTTGAGATGTCATAATGCCAAGTACAATAAAACAAATATGTGGAAAAATACTGGATAATGCTTGTTACTGTTGATATAAAGCAAAGAATTCAAAATCTCATTGTTTTCTTATTTAAAAGAACTATTATGAATTTAATTTTTAACATTAAAACTAGTAAGATTAAAATAATTGAGAATCATTTACATTTAAAAATTTCCAAGCATAATTTTAACTACCTATTTTTATTCTCCACATTAGACCATTCTTTTTATCAGATTAGTACAGAGGATCTTTACCCAATTTCCTCATATTAATCATAGTAAGAACAGTAAGCATTAGTAGCCTGAAGTAGTACTAGTGTTGTAGTTACTGTTTTGATTTTTCTTTAAATTCTAACTTGCTTGTAGGCTTTTGTTGTGCTGCTCTCACTTTCCAGGCCTAAACTATCTAGTACTTAAATAGGGTAGACAGCTTCACAAAATCAAGTGTGCAAAATAAACAGTATGGACAAACAATATGACACCTGGGTAAACTGGGCTATAACTAAATAATTTGATCTCAGTGTAAAATTACTGTACCACAAAGCTCAGAAAATATATTATAAAATTGTTTTTTAAATACTTAAGAAAACCTGTTAAGCAAGTTAAAGAAAATCCATTTAGATAAGCTCTATGGATGTAAAAAAACCCTGCTTTTCTGAAAGATAATAATTTTTCAACCTCAGCAGTAGTGATATCATCTTTCTGGCCAAAGAAAGGAGGTTATAAAAGACATAGTGATGGGAGGGTTGGGTATGAGGAATGGCAACAAAGCCAGTTCTGTTGGACCACAGAGTAAGTGGAGGAAAGTAATGTAGGAAAAAACTGGAAAGGTAGAAGGGGGCCAGGTTATAACATTATTGAGTTTATTTAGCAGAAGAGTAACATGGTGAGAACTGGACTCCAGGAAAATTAATTTGTTGGCTGTGCTAAGGATGGATTAGAGTGGAGTGAGACTGAACAGGCAGAACAATTAAAGGCTACTATAAATAGTCTAGGTAAAAAGTGATACAGGACTTAGCACTAGATAGTCAACCATGTTTTACTAATAATTAATCTAATCCTATGCTTAAAATACTCAAGAATGTCCAACATACACACACTCACTCTCTCACCTTCTTCCACTCATACTACAGACTGCTGGATTCGATTTTTGCTGAAGGAATCTTTTCTAAACTTCTCCATCTTTCCCTAGTTCCAGATAACGGTATAATTTAGTAATTAACTCAGCCCCCAATTCTTCACCTGCTGTTCTTAATCTACTGTAGTCATATCCAAAATAAAAAATTTCTACCTCAATCTTCTCCCTTCCCCCCCACCATGATTCTCTATTACTATCTTCTGTGGGATTTCCCACTTTGTTCTTGGTCACCTTTTCCTTAGCGTCCTAGCATGCACGTATATGTACGTACAGATGTTCATATGCAAGCCACCATTTATTTATTCCTTGTTTTACAGTGCTACTTATTTTATTAAGGCTCTGCTTTTTGGTATGCCAAAGACTGTGTATTCTTATGTAGAAAGGATTGAATTATTTGGTTGTGTTCAAAAAATTCTGCATTCATAAATGCTCAGATTTTATAGTTAGACAATTTTTTGGCCACTACTGATATCCACTGCATTTTGTGTACTGTATTCATCATTCCTTGTCATAAATAGAAACCCTGTGTTATTACAATAGGTACTTGCTGAGATGTGACTGTTTTCTTTCAAGTTACTTATTATAGATTCTGTAACAGCACTGTTAGTGGCACATAGCAGATTCTTTAATAAATGTACTGACTGATGCTGAATATGACATATATGCTTTTGGGTAAGTTAGACTTGGAATTTCTCTCTAAAGATGTTCTATATATTCTTCTGATCTGAAATTTAGCTTTAACTTACAAATTGTCAGGAAATTAGATGATTTCTTGAAAAATACTGCTTTCTCTATAATAAGAATAGAAATTCTTCATATTTTTCTGGGAGACTAATGAGGTTCAGGTTCTCAAATTAAACTCTGCCTCTTTTAGGCACCTAACCTGCAAGTAACTCAAATCGCATCTACTTTTGTTGTTTTATTTTTTTTATTTCCTTACTCTTGGAATTTTTGTCTTTTATATGAATTGTAATTTTCCTCAATAAATGTACCACATTATTAAAGAATTTTCAACTATGGTTCCAGTGTATGTCTAGGTTCATCTTTGTTCTTCCCTTATTAATTTGATTCCATCTTTATTTCTCTAATCTTATTAAACATGCTGAAGAGTCTTGCGGTAGGTCTAGTTTGAAGAGGAGAGGGTATCCAACTATCATATCATTCTCTCCTCTTGATGATTACTACTCTTCAACTCCATAACATTTATTTATTTTTTTGGAGCTTTTCGTTTTGTTTTTATTTAATCATTTCTTCATCTGCTCTTTTTCCTTTCTTTTGGAATAATGTTCCAAGTAAGAATTTGTTTCCTTTCCCCTCTGCTATTGTTTTTTTAAGACTTTATTTTGGGCATATGTTGCTATTCTAAGTTGATGCTGTCATGTTTTGTCATGGCCACTCACTCTCTAGTCATGCTAAATGTGTATCCCACAGCTACAATGATTAGGGCAAACACCCAATTTTTAATAAAAAGATGAAAAACATCATATTTAATCAAGTGAAAGATATGCCATACAATTTTCTAATATGTGAATCAACGAAACCAGATAACAAAGCAAACATACACAGAAAAACTAACTTAACTATAGTTTACCGTATGAAATTCTTATCTTCTTCGTAATGACTGCCATATTTTCACATGACAGCAAATTAGTAGGTGAATAAATAGTTATCAAGGTCTAAGAATCCAGAAAAGTATTTTCGGGAGTAGGTTTTAATAGATATCTTGAAGGAGACTTTTAGAAACATTTAGGATCCCTTAATAACTTTTAGATAAAGTGATCTGAACATGTTTAAGTTTTGTTATCCTCTTTTATTTTTTTCCTTTACAAATTTCCCTGTAGCAAGCATAGTCATTAGACGTTAAGTTGTCGGGCTTTGGTGAGTGTCAAAGTACAAAGTCTTTCTCTGGTTTTGAGTGTCTATATTCTCTACCATTGTAGTTATATTCCCAACTCTAATGTTATAAAGACATTTATATTTGCCATCAATCAACCTGAGTTATTTTTTTCCCTTATCTATCACCATGTTATTGCTTCACAGGATCAAAAAGTCTTAAAAGTTGCATGGCAGCTAAATGCAAAGGTTGCATCCTACATACATATAAAACAAATTATCTTTCCACTGAAACCATAGAAGGGGCATACTGCTTGTAACAGAGGTTTGCAAAAACTTAAAATAATGCCTTTTTTCCCCAAACAGGATGAGATTATAAAGCAAGATTGACTTCTTCTTTCCCCATCTACATATAATTGAATTTACAAATTGATATGAATATTATGAGTCAAAGTAATTGCTTTTTGAGAACATACACTTATTCTAAAGGTATGACTACTGCTAAAATTATCTTTGCAATTTTTCTTTTATAATGGTCTATATAGAAAATCTGCCAATAATTAGAGGAAGTTGTACTTAATACTTTTAGTCACAGGACATTTTTCCTTGATCTGCTACTTTGTTTCTAACCCTTATACAGCTGCCCCTCGTGGCAAGAGCCAATAACAGAGGACTTCCTGGAAAAGTAATTGCACAAATGTAAGGGTATAGTGTCACAATGAAGCTGTGACACTGAAGAGACAACTTAAGCAGAATGCTGCTCTTACCATCCTGCCAATGCATCTGTTATAGTGAGGTATAACTAGCTGAGTATAACAACTGAAGCACTGGAAACTAAACTGACAGCTGTCCTTTATTTTGTGAATTACACATCTGCTGTAAAGTTCCACTAAATCCAAACAATATACCAAGAGTGGGCCTCCACCTCCCTGACTATACTACTGGCTAGCCTAATTATGCCAATATTTGTACTTAAGGCATTTAGGTGGCATGCTTAAATAATGATTAAATAATAAAGTACTTTATAATTTTGCAAAGCACTGTGTTCAAAATCTCTTGCATTTAATTAAATATTTTTGACCATACCTTCTGCTTCTTTTTCAATTTTTTTTTCTCTTTCTTTTTTTCCAAAAATTGTTCCCAAGGAGTCAATTTATCTTTTCCTTCCAACTTGTTTTTGACCATCTCTTCAGCACTTTCTTTAAGACCTGTAGAAAAATTCAAAGAATAAAATAATTTATGTTGTTACCACCATACTGCTGTAGAAATGTAAAAAAATCAAATTTCTGACAGACTGTCACATGGAAGAAGTTAGTTTAATTGAGATAGTTCAGACGGACAGAACTATGACAATATGTTGCCTTATAGTCTCTTTTACAAGGTCTCCCATTTTTAAATCAAGATCACTTAGGACTCTTTGGAAGCTGTAGCAACAGAAATGATCCTATTCAATAACTCTCTCATAAAATATGTCAGGTGAATCATAACACAATGAAATGTATATTTGCCAAAGTTGTTCACCACCATAATGAAGGAGACTGCACAAAATCTAGGTTAAGAGGGGATTATCTGTGGATGTTAAGGTCCTCTAGCTGCTTCTGTTTTCAGGTGACTGTGTTGATTGCATCAAACGGTAAAGAATTATAGAGCTTCCTCAAAGACATATGCAATCAGGCAAAGGAATCTCGCTTGTCCACCCCCTGACAGTAAGGAACAAATGGATGCAGAATGTCTATTGCTCAGATCTTATGTAGCTTGTCTAACAAAAGGCATATCTGGGCCACATGGTAGAAAAGGACAATGAGGTGAACCCAGAAGTGAAAAAGAGAGGACTGTGGGCTGGACTGGTTTTGGGAAAATGCAAAGCTTTTTTATTGATCCCAAGCTTCCCATGAAAGCATAAGTTCATTTTTTCAATGCCGATCTTCTACTGGTATTGTTATGTGGCAATAAGATGTGGAATACCATTGCCTCTGAAGAACTATTCAGATAACTATTACAGAGGGCAATGGAAACTGCATGGTGGTATAAGCTGTAACATATAACCAGTGACTTGAATAAAGGATCTTCATCTGAACTATAATATTTGTCAAAAAAGAAGAGTAAAGGATGACAGCTGGTTAAACAGAATACTCCCTTGGTGCCCTTAAAATACAGGAGAATTAAGGAAGGCCTCCAGTACGCTGGATGGACCCTGTGGAAAAGTTTTGGGAGAACATGAATGAGCTGTACAGGACTATCAGGCATGGATGGATAGCAATCTGCTCTGTTGGAGAGAATCACCAAATTAAATGATACTACAGATTAATTTTAGCATTTATCTATAAGAACTAACATCCTAACAATTAGAACTTTCTAACAATGGAATGGGCTGCAATGTAAATAGTAGGTTCCTTAGCAGAGGATAGAAAACCACTTATTAGGGAAGCTGTACAGATAATTCATGCCTTGATGATATTCACTGGGCCCAAACACGTGAGGTTCTCTCCAACTCCAGTCACTGACAAACAAAAGACCCCAAAAGACAAGAATGTATATCAATAATGACTGCAGCTAAAGGATTAATCAAAGGTTACTTGGAGTGATACCTGTGAAAAGCTGGTTTCCCTTAACTAACTAAGCATAAACTTATTACATGACATCCTGAAGAAAAATACTTATATTGTTCCTTTAGTCCAACATATCTAAAGATTTTTAAGCCTTGTGAATGAGTGAAACAGACATGTAACGGGCCTGACTCATGCCCGTGATTGCTCCTAACTCACGTGTAGTAGAAATCTGGGAAAGAAAAAGTAAAAAACTTAGAATCACAAGACATGAATTTGATGCCTAGCTCTATAATATAAACTTAGCCTTAGTTTTCTTATGTATAAAATTTGGCTTTTATCACACTTGTACTATGTATAAAAATCCTAAGATAAAGGAAAAAGGATAAAGGAAAACAAAAAATAAAAATTTCCTCTAGGAGATTACAGTTTAATGGAAGAGAAGGTGAGGGAGAAGACTATGACTAGTACAAAAGTAAGTAGGAAATAAGGTAGAATATGGTGGAGGAAGAGTTGAACTGAACTGGAGAAGAGTGATGGACTTTGAATTATTAAAACTAAGTCTAAACTCTAACCTTGGGCAAGTCGCATCATCGTCTCCAGGTTTTAGTTCCTCATCTATAAAATGAAGGCATTAAAAGAGATGACCTTCCCTTCCAGCTCTAACTCTGTGATCCTGTGATCCTAAGCAAAATATTATCCACAAACAGGAATTCCTCTACAACCTGGACTCTGCTGGAATCTCTCCACCAAAGTGAAAGCACCTTTAGTGATCGCACATCTTCCTGATTTATGCTACTCGTGATACTTATGATCAGAATCACTGAACAGGATCATTTTTGTTTTTCTGTCTTTCACAGAACCTTGAAAAGTTCTGATGCGTGGACAAGACATGCTTTGTTAAAGAAGAGCCTGTAAGACAGAATTTGTTTTATTGAATCAAACGCTCAATCAACAACAAAGCACAGTAAGATCTCTCTTCCTGCACAACTTTCGATTAATTGCAAAATGGCCAAGACGCGGCCGCTGCGGAAGGAGCTCCAACAGCTTTCACTCACTACACACAGCCCATCAATCGCCAAGTCTTGTCAACTATACGCTCACAGTATTTCTTGCATAAGAACCTTTCTTTCTATATGTACCCCCTACACCTTCTCTGGGCTATTACACATAGGGCTAGACCGTAGAGCGCATGAATGGGAATAATATGAATAAGTCTTGCAAAATGGACTGGAACTAGACGCAAGAGAGAGCTACTGTAAGCAAGCTTCATTGGGCAGCAATCAATCAATCTATTTATCTATCTATCTGTCTGTCTACTAGGTATGTAGAACATGGATGGAAGAGGAAAAAGACTTGAGCAAGGGAAAACTATAGTCAAGGAAAATTATCCTTGTCTTAGCCATGTCTTTCCCATCTCTCTGCCCTTTCTCCCCACCCTTAAACAAAGAAACAAACCACGTCTCAATCTGCACTCTAAGTTCATCATTTCTAGAAGTGAGATGGACAGCATGGTTGATTATAAGTTTCAAGCTGTAGTATGTCTTTGTGTTGATAAGAATTCCTAAGTCTTTCAAAGTTGTCTTTACATCATCACTGTAAAAATTTTCCTATGAACTATTTTTTAACATCAACATTCTTCACGTGATTCTACAAGAACATGAATCATCCAACACCACAATCTCTGACAGATCAAAGTGGTTTTCTGGTTACCCCTGTTAACTACACACTTCAATTAAAGTCTTTTCTCAAAGCATTCTTTTCAACCATGTTATTATTCATTTGTATATTAGAGGGAATGTGTAACTTGAAGGGCATATTGCATAGGTAAACTGCCCACTTTCACTTAGCGTAATGAAAAACATTTGATGACTACTGGTAGTGCTACTATACTCTTGGATCCCTTATCTGAACAATTTCAAGTAAACACATGGATGACTTAAAAGAGCTTATCTTTCTGTCAATTCCCATTCTCATCCTTTTTTCTGGGAAATTAGATGAGCCTAAGCATTTCAAATTCAACGTCGAACTTTAGCACTTATCAGCAGGCACAATTCAATTCATAGAGGTGACATTTATTGTTTTTACTACATAATATATAATTATAGCCTAACTTGTAAATAGTCTGTCCTGAATCATTCTGTACTGATAGATAGAAAAGTAGTTGGTTTTTTTTTTTTTTTTTTTACTACTGGCTTCACCTACCATATATATTTTCTTTCCAACTAGTTGGGGATTCTTAACTTTCTTCTGTCATGTATTTCTTTGGTAGTCTGGTGAAGTCTGTGGCGTCCTCAGATTAAAGTTTTTAAATAACCAGAATCGTAAAAGAAACAAATTACACTAAAATAATCATAAAATATTTAAAATAAAATTCATGGACTCTATGTAGAAATCTCAACTATATTAAAATCTTTGAGGGCAGGAACTCATACTTCTGTATTACATAGTACTTAACATACTATTACATATGTAATAAATAATAAACACTTACTTGATTATCTACCATGAAAAACAGTCATATCAAATTCTCTTTATTCTCTTGTGTCTAATATATAACTGACTCAAAATGGATCCAAAAATTCAACAAGACCTTATTCTGAAATTATCACAAAATAATTATTTTGTTAAATTTTAATAAAGTTACAATAAAGGTAAGTATAGAATCCTATTTGCTTGCATCAATTTCACTAAAGACACTATAATAGTAAAGGAATGAAAAATGAATTAGAAATTAAGCAATTACACAACATTACAGTAACTTAAGAATGCTATGTTCTCATTGTCACCATCAGATTATTTAAATCTCTCTGTAGAACACAACTATTTATATTAAAAGTTCTTAAAAAGACATCTATCCTAGAAGCCTCTTGGCATATATTCAGAAACATTTTTTAAGAGACAAGTTATAAGCCCATCTGATTTTAATCACTATAATGACTGCTTAAAAAATAACTATCATAAGTGTTTTCAGTTTCACACAAATTTTACTTTTAGAAATTAAGAAAAGTTACTTTTACTTCTTGGGACCACCCAACTTCAGAAAAAAACAACATCAGCGATCCTAAAGTTGAGAAACTAAAAATCTTTAAAACCGGATGACCCAATTATGACAACAATAATTAAACGGAAGTCTACTCAGAACTCTTTTGGAAATAATTTATACAAAAGAAACACCCATATAAAAAAAGTAACTTTTCCTGATCTTTTTCATTTAAAATACTTGGAAGTATACTTCAAAGAGTACAATGAGAACAACTTGGAGTAATTTAAACTTGGGGATTGCCACTGGGCTTTGTAAAATGCAAGTCATTTCAAAATCTTATTTCTGGCCTAAATATATTATCTTTCAACAAATACTTAAGAAGACAATAGGGAATATTTACAGATTTTGTTTTTTTAGTTTCAAAGGTTAGGGAGGGTAATTACATGGGATAAATCAGCCTGGTCTATGGAAGAACCTGCCCAGGTGATTAATTACGACTGACGGGGCTCCGGCAGCAAAAGCCCAAGTGTTGTCCCCAGATCAAAGCTTTGTCTTATAAAATCCAATTCATCCTAACTTTTCTTTCTCTACTTCTCCCTGCAATGTTGCTTTCTTTACCATGTGAGATACCACTAGGAAAAAGACATCTTCATCCCATCCCTAACAACATTTAGCACTGTTTTTCCTATTCACTTCTTTGTTTTTTACCTTTTATCTCACACTCCTCAATGGATATATAATGTCATCCATACAGGCAGGCTCTTCAATAATGGAGATATGATCTATATGTAACTATTTATACCAAGAGATTCTGAAACATTTCTGAAACATTTCCTTCCACAAATTCATCAAACGATGAGGAAGTGCAAAACAAAGTAGATAATCACTGTCTAGGGAAGGACTAAATGAAATGTGATATGTGAAGTAATGGAATATTATTTTGCTGTAAAAATGCATAGAAAAAATTCACAGAAGTGGTGTGAAGTAACTGGAACCAGGAAAACAACATATATGAATATAAACTATTAATGAATATAATGTAAACCGAAGGAACCACAAAAAGAAAAGAAGCCAAATGCTCAACTGTTATAATGCACATGGATAAGGGTATGATGAACTAGGTAGGCGAAGAGAGTAGGATATATCAGGAAATATTGATGCAAAAATAAAAAAGGTAGGGATAACATAATAATTAAAATACAGTCACCAGAGATTTGACAAACATGCTCAAGGCCTTTCTAACGTTCTCCTGAAACTGCTGACAGCAAAAGAGCACCAGGACTCTCCTTCTGTTTATTCCTTGCTTCTGCTATGTGACTAGTCCATCTTTTTGTTAAAGAATACATTTCTCTAACAATATTTCTTTATACCATTTGTTCAGCATATTTCTTCATTTGTAATGTAATGAAATCTACTCATCTCCACGATGCATTTCCCGCCCTATTAGCCTTTGAGTGATTAATTTCAATTTTTCAAAGAATATGATATTCTACTTTCCTTTTTGCTATTCAACATTATTGGAAGAATAATGGCATTGAAAAGATGAGTCTTTACTTCAGGAGAAATAGTGGGAGCATTAGGTGAGTTGCAGTTTTTCAAAGGAAATCCTCTCTGGTGAAACCAAATTAATTTCACTTTTTTATTATATTATTAGTGACCGTCATTGTCCAATGCCTCCTGTTTATTTTCTTTTAAAAAGATTTACTGTTGCTTTTTGTTTTTCCATCAGTCACTTTAAGATACACCTTCTCTTAGTCCTCAGAGTAAACCTTCCCTACAAAAAAGAAAAAGTTAAAAACAACCAAGCTGTCCATGTGACAGTACCTACACCTATACAGCAGGAGGTGAATTAGTGATTGTTGATTGTAATTAAGGATGGACAGCGTGTATCAGAAAAGTCTCAGTATAAATCTTAAGCTTTAGTAGTTAAAAGTTAATGGTTACTAAGTACTAAGTCAATTAGCTACTTATTACTAGCTACTAAAGCGGAAAACCAAACTTAAGATTTTTGGAACACCCCATATAAAGCATTCTATCTTACTCCATAGTTTCCTCATCTGTTCTCCCAGACCAATACTTGTTATTAAAATTACTGTTTGCCTTAGTATTGTTTTTATTTATGTTACTGTCATCATTGTGTATACAGTCTTTCTCGTTCTCTTCACTGGGAATTCATTTTCACTTTTGGGGTTATCTTTGTTAAGTTGTTAGACTTTTTTTTCACAAATGTTTATTATTAATGGTTTGGAGCAAGATTCCATATGGTCATGATACTTTACTTTTTTTTCTTTTGAAAACCTTTCATATCCTTTGACCACTTGCTTCTGATTTTTCTCTTGATAAAAAGTATTCATGATGTACAGGCATGAGGCTTCTGTGTAGTTTGCTCAAAACATGATTTGTTGTTTTTAGAGAATATTTAGGGTCAAAAATTTCCCTTTCACCTACACTTTTGTGGCTGTATTTTTCTAATTTGCCATAGTCATTTTATACTTTTAGTGTTTTTTTTATTTTTCATTTGAACTTTATAGCTTCCATTTCAGTTTTGTTCCAATTCTATCCTCAGGGAGGTTTCTTCTTGACACCCCTTAAAGTTAATATTCCTTCAACTTCTCAGGTCTTCTGCTTACTATGACATTAAGCTGTCTCTCCTAGAAACCCATTTTTCTTAAGAAGTTGACTTCAAACATGAAACATTTGGGGCTCATTAGTGAACTATTGTATTATGTACTTTTCTAAATTTTGTGTTGGTTTTCTTTTTGCCTTTCATGAAGCCTGTTCATCACAACTGCCAGACCAAGCTTTCTTGGAATTCATAAGGTTTAAAACTGTGGCAAAATTTGATGAAGGTATGCCCTTATCTAACAATAAGATATGGATAGGCAAAAAAGAGGTCTGTGAACTTGATGTTCAATGACTCAAACACAATCTATTCACATGTCTATTAATATTATCATAAAGAAAAATATCTTCAAATATTATCTTTTATTCACAAAAACAGCTATATGTTTGTCCTAATTTTAGAAATGCACACATACACATCCCCACACACCCCCACAGTATATGGTAAGCCTTTCATACTAACCAAATTATAGAGTAGGCAACTCCCAATTTAAGACAGGCTGTGTTCCAAAAGTTCATTTATAAATATGTTGCTTGGAACTCTCAGAACACATTTTCCCCAAAGAAACATTGTTATAAAAAGTGGTTAGGTTTCCAGCTGGCCTATTTTAACTTACAATGCGGAACAACTATAATGTGAATTTTCCAAGAAGGAACAAATATCCAATAGGTACAACTCCAACCTCTGGAGGTTTACTGGAGTCTAGTGGGAAATCTCTACATTTCCTGCTCCTTTCTGTCTTAGGAGCCAAAGGAGGGGGTTGGGAGAGGAGAGCCTCAGATAAATATAAATTGGGTGACTGCTTATATAGCATTTCTTAGTCAATTTTCAGGAAATTAAACTTTTCCAAGGAAAGAAAAAGTCCTGCCTCTTTAAGTACACAAAATGACAAGACAAAAGGGAAATTAAGAAATGACTAAAACTATTCTTCAACTCTAGGAATATGTATTTTTAAATAATATCAAAAGAAAGTTGTGTTTTCTGTTGAAAATTTCTCAAAGAAGAATCAATCTTCAAATTTTAGATTTCTCATGTCTTACAGTCTTTAAAATTACAAAGGTCTTAAAATCATGGAACTTAGAGTGAAAAGTGACTTTCTCAGTCACTGTTATTAGCATTTCAAACCAGCTCTCTTGAACCCAAGTTCAGTCTTTTTCCAGTACAGCATTCTGCTTCTTTAGTTTTTTCTAAGTAAACAATTTTATCACCTACATAAAGTGATAACCTTGTTTGATCTTTGCTGATGCACAGTCCCTCAGCTTCACTTTCGGATCCTAATGCCACAGAATTTCTCGCCTTTTATTGAACAGTAATAGTGATAAATGGATATTCTTGTTTTACTCCTTATAGTATTGGAAAAGTCTCTAGTTTACAACCGAATGCTGGCTCTGGGTTTTAGAAAGTCAATCCTTATAATGGAAAACTGTTTATTACCATGTTTTCTATTGTTTTTTCATAGGAAAAGGTGTTTGTTGTATCTTGTCAAAAGCTTTTTCTGCATCTACTGATGTTATTCTATTACGTTTGTTGTTTTTTATTAATGTGGTCAATCGTTTAGAATTTTCCTAATAATAATAATGATAAGCTATGCAGTCTTGGTATAAATTCAACCCCATTATAGTATGGAGTCCTTGCAATATGTTGCTGTAGTTTTATCACTAATATTTTACTGAAATGTTTTGTAGCAATATTTACTAGGGATATTAATGTATAGTTTTATTTTTGTTTTGACTCTCCCTGGCTTAGGGATTTACGTATCAAGACTGTATTTGTTTAACAGAATGAATATGATAGGACTTCTTTTCCTACTTTAAAAATTGATAATGATTACTATAGCTGTTAGTTAAATGTTTGATAGAACTGGCTTATAAACCCATCTGGCCCTATTTGACCTCCCCTTTTAGGAATTAATTTATGGTCTGATCAATTTCTTTTCTAAGATTAGGTTATTAAAGTTCTCTAATTCCTATTCTGCTATCTGGGAAACATTTTTGTAAATACCCATTTTGTCTGGATAGTCAGTTTTATTAGCATATATGAAACAGTTCCTAATAATTTATTTCTTTTTACATTAGTTGTAAAGTTCTTTACTTTTGATAGGGATAATTTGCTTATATTCTTTTAAAAAGCCAAGTTAGATAACAGATTTTCTATTTTTTACTTTTAAAACAGCTCATAGTTTTGTTTATTAATTCAATGGTTTTTCAGAGGGGGCTTTCAATTTTGTTAATTTCTTTTCTGATTTTTAGGATTTCTGTTTTGATGTCTAATTGTGAATTTTTCATTGATTGCTTTTCTAGGATTTTTTTTAGCTGCATGCTTGATTCATTTATTTGCCTTTACTGCTGAAAACATTTAGAGATATAAATTTTACCCCTAAATGCTGCTTTGGTTACATCTCACAAATACTGGTATGTTGATTCATTGTTGCCACTATCCTTTATGAAATTAGTAATTGTCCTTACAATTTGTTCTTTGACCCATTCTTTAGGATTTAATCCCCAACTAATTGTTTAATATTTGCCCCAAAGGCCCTACACTGAATATAATTGCTATTGCATTATAGCCTGTAAAAAGAAGTACTTTCTGTTCCTACACGTTTCAGCTAAATAGTAATGGTTTTATACACTTGGGGTGTTTGGGATGTTCCAGAGGATTAGCACCTCTGGTGTGAAGGTTTCTTAAGTCCCTTTCAGAGAGGTTCATCCACCTTTGGTATCCACCTCATTCACCGTATTCTCACTTGTGGCTCTAAGAAGCTGTTGCATATGCAGTGGCCACACCCCAGTAAAATCATTTTGGCAGATGGGTTAAATCAGATTGAGAGTAACCGACAAGTCTCAAACCTGTTGGTGAAGGGGGTGGGGGTAGGGAGATTTCTACCCCAAGTATGTGAAGACTTTCTTTGGAAGAACAGGCAGATAAGAAAAATGTGTTCCAATGGCCAGAAAGGAAACTGAAGCAGGTGTTAATGGGTAGGTATTGAAGACACCAATGCCATCTGCAGCATCCTGGGCCATAGCCAATTATCTTGACTTCTGTCCTGTCACTGGACTTCAATTACTCAGGAAGAGAGAGTGATGCTAAGGACTCTGTGTAACTCAGACTCACTAAAATTCAATTCACATGCAAATCAAGACCAGTGATATCACTAGTCCTCTTTGAAAACAAAGACAAACATCACCACCTGCTTATCTCTATTTTTGCTACTGCTTTGTATGAGATCATGATTACTATCCATGACTTTTTAACTGTAGCTGAATCATAATAAATTCTCTTGCAGTCCCTTAAGGGTATGTATTTTTTTCTGTTCTAACAACATATTGCAAACAACATATTCTTGGGTTCTGTTTTCTAATCTCTTTCTACTACTGTCTTCCTTTTATGGGTGAGTTCATCACGTTTTTGGTCACAATGTTGATTCAAGTAGAATTGTTAATTCCTACTCTCATTTTTCCCCTTCTTTGTTTCTTGCCCTTCTTCCAGAATTTGTTTTGCTTCAGTCTGATCTCTTTCTTTATTTACGCTCCTCCTTATTTTCCCATTTTCTGCCTATTTCCCTGACGAGTGAAATGTAATCCTGTACTGAACTCTGTGTTTGTGTGGAGGTTTTTATTCTTCCCTTCTCAGATCAGTTCAGATGAAAATGAGGTTCAAGGAGAGTTCACTTGCCTCTCTCCAACATCCCTTTCCATTCTCCTTTGTTAAACAGCCTTCTACTTATGCATACCAATTATATGATTTTGCCCACTCTTCCTCTCAGCTTCTCCCTCCATCCTCCCAGTGTATTTCTCTTACCTTTCCATTCTTTTTTTCAGATCATGAAAACATAACAGAACCACTAGGCCCTCTATCTAATTAGATTCCCTCTATGGCCCCTGATAATAGACTTCTGAGGAATTCACCTTCCAAAATTAGAATGGATGGGCTTTGTTTAGTCCCTTACATTTTGCCATTAATACTTACTCTTGCATGTTTCTTTTGAGTCTTTGTGCTTGTATTTCAGTTTCTATGTGGCTCTGGGCTTTTCATTAGGAATGCTTAAAAAAGTACTCTTTCATTAAGTTATTTTTCCAACCTGGAAAGACTTAGAAATCCATATCGATGCATATTTTTCTTTCTTTTTTGCCCCCTTCTCGTAGTTTTTCCTCTTTTGTTCTGATTCTTCTTTAACATGACTTATGTAGAAATATGCCTAAATCAGACAGCACGCCATCTTGGGGAAAGGGAAAGGAAGGAGGTGGAAAACCTAGAACTCAAAATCTTATAAAAGAGAATGTTGAAAAATAAAAAAAATAATTTTTTAAAGAAGGTTACCTCCCCCCCGTAGGATTATCCTCAGTTGTGTTGGGTATGTTATCCTTAGTTGAAAGCATAAATGTTCTGTCTCCTGCAATATCATATTTCAAGCTCTCTGCTAATTTCTAATTGTGGCTGCTAAATCATGTATAATCCAGTCAATCCTTGGTAATGGAATACTTTCTTTCTGGCTGCATAAAGTACTTCTTCTTTGACTTGGAAAGTGTGAATTTAATGTTCCTAGGAATTTTCATTTTGGGGTTTTTTTCAGGAGGTGAACAATGGATTCTTTCTATTTCTAGTTTGAACTCAGGTTCAAAGAAATCTGGGAAGTTTTCTTTTATGATTTCTTAAGGTAAGATGTCTAGGTTATTTAAAAAAAAGATTCTTTTTTTTTTTTGATGGGGATGGGGTCATGGTTTTCAGGTATTCCAATGATTCCTAAATTATCTCTCCTGACCTGTTTTCTAGGTTACTTATTTTTACTATGAGATAAGTTACACTTTCTTCTTGTTTTTCAATCTTTTGACTGTTTTAATACTTCTTATTGTTTCATGGGGCCATTCGCTTCTATTTGGTCAATTTAACTTTCAGAGTTATTTTCTTATACCTCTTGCTCTAAGGTGTTAGCTCTTTCCATAGTTCTCATTTCTTTTCTCACCCTTTCCTCTATCACTTTCATTTGGCTTTCAAATTTATCTATGGCTCTTAAAAAACCATGACAAAATGAACTCTTGTTTTATCTCTTCTAAGAATTCTGTTTTGACTTGTGCCCAGGATGTGTTTTGATTTGAGGCTCTGTTTATAGATGTTTGGGAGTAATTTCTTCTCTCTTGGTTTGTGCCTTGACCTTCCCTGTCACCAGGATAGATTTATGGTGGAATTTTTTTTTTTGGTTGTTTTGTCCTGCTTATGTTCTTGATTTTGGACTTGATGTTAGGACAAGACTGCACACTTCTAAAGAGAAGGACTAAGTTAGTCCTGTTACTGCTTTCTTGAGGTACTGAGTATTAAGTGATTTTGTGATCTCAGGGTCACTGACACTACGAGAGACCTACAAGCCTTCAACGTTTCCCAGCCCTTAGCTCAGTCCTAGCTGCTCAGGAAGGGGGAAAAGTCACTAAAGACTGGAGGACAGGAGGGGAGAATAGGGGGAAATGTATAGGAGTTTCAAAGAATGGTACAATAGAGAAAAAGTTGCTGTGTTTGTCCCTCGTTCTTGAAGAAGACCATGACATCAAGATGATGACATGACTTGCAGTTGACTTTGATTTGAGTGAGGGAAGGCTGTGCAAGGTCATCAACCTCACTTTTTTCTCCTGAGCCATCTGGGTCCAGTGGCCTGATATTCATCCCAATGGCTAACTACCACCGATATCAAAAGATCATAATTTTGAAACCAAAATTAACATTTAAAAAGGAAATAATCAATGATGATCTTGGAATATACTCTAGCCCAGAACTAAAGTGATACTTGTCATGATAATGCTCTACTGTGTGGAATATGTGGAAAGAATGGCAGCTCAAGCAGCTAGTGTATAGAGATGAAATAAGGCAACCACAAACAGGATGAATAGAAAGATATGCTTTAAAAGCAAAATGAAACATAACTTCAAAGAATTCAACATAGTTGTGGGCTGCTAGAAAACAAGAGATGCCAAAAACCAGCTGACTATGCAACAAAGATGGGGAAGTCTATTCTTAAGTAAGGACAACTTTAAAAGTCAAAGTCACAAAGAAATGTTTGTCATCAACTACATGAAAAAGTCCTAGGATATAAGTATGCACCACCAGTGTTTTTCAGGAGACTCCAAATGTTTCTCGTTGTGATTATTTATTTTGCAGGTGTCATTTCTGCAGCCTGAATTTCCAGTAGTTTTTTAATGATATCATCACATCACTGTACTATCAGTATTTTGACTCATGGCCTCCAATCATGAATCAATAAAAAGACTAATGTGAGAGATTTAAAATGAGAAGATTGAACTTGAATGGATCTTTAAAGTCTCTTCCAGATAATATAGCATTCTGGGTCTATGATAAACACAATTTTATGTTTCAACCACTAATCCTTCTAGTTTAAAAAAAAATGTAGAATTTTCATATTATTTTCCATGCAAAAATTCACATGAATTAAATAAAAAATATATTTACAAATTTAGTTGGTTCTCATGGTCTTAAAACCTTTCTTACTCACAAATTGCTACTAACAATTTAAAGGATCAGAAAATACACAACAGAAGTTCAAGATCATATTATTTTTGAGCAATGAATTCTTTAGACATATGCCATTGTTATGTCTATGTAAAATACATAATTCTAACAGAATTATATAAGGTTTTCAGACTGTTTTGATTAAAACCATGTGGTGGTATCTGTCCAAATTTCCTACAATGTTATTTTCTGGGAAATTTTTAAAATGTCAGATATACCTTCAGGGACAAAAGATCACCAATCTCATATCACTACAAAACATATAATTTTTAAAAATTGCAATTTCTTTAGGAATTATAGGTTTGCATTTATGAGTCTAGTTCTAATAGTTCATTAACATAAGACTTTTAAAAATGGACCAAATTTTCATTTGGTCACAGAGAATAATTTATGTCACTCCTTGCCAAACTCTAACCTGGGTTACCCTCAGAAACTAAATGCCTTCTTTCCTATTCATGTGCTGATGAACATTCCCTGTGCCAAATGGATTCACTACTACTTTGTCATCTATTCCCAACTAGAGCACTATTTCAATTATTCTTTCTAGATAAATTTTATCAAACTCTCCACAATACCTATTCCAAACTCTTTTCTCAAGTCTATATGATGCCTCTTCTTTACTCCCTCTCTCATGAGGACTTATGCTTCTCAGTTCATAAAAAACAAGGAAGACAGGAGAAGCAGCTTCTTTTACCCTCCTACTCCATCTTCTATTCCTTCCTCCTTTGCTCTAGTCTTGAAGAAAAAAGCTGGCTTTCTTCCTTGTCAAGGCTAATCCCTCCATTTATGCCCCTGATCCCTTCTCCATTCATTTTCCCAATCCTCCTCTCATCTTTAATTTCTTCCCATTTACTGCCTTCCTCCTCACTAACTACAGATAGGCTCTGTACAGTAAAAAACAAAAACAGACACTTCTTTTAATCTTCTCCTGGCATACTAGATAGGTAGCTGGGCATGTGCAGTCAGGAGGGCCTAGATTCACACTCTTCCTCATGAAATGAGGAAGTTACTTGTGCAACTGGACACAAGTAACTTCACATCTCTGATCCCCAGTTTCCTCATCCTTAAAACGAGGAAGAAGGACTCAAGGACCCCTTCAATGTTCCCTTTTGATTCAAACTTATGATCCTAAAAAGGGTTCTCTATACTCATAATGCTTCCTTTTTCTCCTCTCCTGTTGTTCAGTTGTGTCTAACTCTTCATGGTTCTATTTGGGGTTTTCTTGACAAAGATATAAAAGTGGTTTGCCATTTCCTACTTTAGCTCATTTTACAGATAAGGAAACTGAGACAAATAGGATTAAGTGATTTGCACAGGATCACACAGCCACTAAGTGTCTGAGGCCAACTCATTCTTCAATCTCTGGCAATCTCATTTCTGACCCCATCCCTTACAACCCTTTCTTCTAGAGCTACTGATGATTTTTCAACTCCCAAAACCAATAGCATTTTCTCAGTTCTCCATTTGACCTTTACAGCTTTTAACACTGAACACCCCTGCCTCAAGGAAAATCTTCCTTCCTTGGCTCCTATGATACTGGTCTCTATTTTTCTTGTACTTGAACAATTCTTCTCAGTCTTTACTGCACAATAAATCTATCTGGAAAGTAGTCTCTCCGTCAATTCTGCCTGACAGAATCTCTACTTTTCTTCAAAGGAAGGTTTTGGTGCTACCACCTACATGAAGACTTCTCAGATCCTCAGAGTTATTAGTACTTTCTCCCTGATGAAAGCACTTTGTATTATTTTGCATATACTCTTATTTATTTTCTTGTATACATATTAGATCCTGCTCTTCCTCCTATCAATAAAATGTAAGCTTTTAGAGGTAAGTGCTTTTTTTTTCTGCTATCAGCACCTAACAATCATCTCTGTACATATCAGGCTCTGAATATGTTTGCTGAACTTAAGTAAAATTCTCTTTCATCAACCAACAAGCATTAACTAAATGTATATTACATACCAGTTACTGTGCTATATGCTAGAGATAAAATATATGATAAATTAAACAATCCCTCTTCTTAAGATACTTATATTTCAATAGGGGAAACGAGCATAAAATGTATACACAAAATAAATATAAAGAGAATAATTGCAAAGTAGTTGAATGGATCAGGAAAGGCTTCCCACAAAAGATGGGTGAGCTTCAGTTTATTTTTGAAGGAAGAAAAGTATTCAGTAAATTAGAAAGGAATGCATTTCAGGCATGAGGTATGGCCAACATGGCCCAGAGATGTCTGTATGGGAGGGAGAATAATGTATAATGAATCTGGAAAAAGAGATTACAGTATGGTTGTGAAAGGCTTTGAAAGTGAAACATTAAGAGCAATTCCCCTTATAACTACCAAAGAGTGAGTGTGACTGATGTATGGAGCTAAACATTAATTTGCTTCCCTACCCCCAGTTGAAAATTAAATGGTCATTCAAAATATTTTTTTCTTAAATGATTACGATTCTATGGAAACAAAAATACTGAAATTAAGTTTCTTGCAACTTGGTGTTTAAAACCTGAACTAAACTATATATTCTTTAAACTTATTTTAAATTCTGATTTTCCATTTAAAGTGCAATGCTATAGTAAGTACAATACTTTAAAATCTAATTATAAATATCTTAACTGTTTCCCACTAAAATATAGTGAAGAAAATGAATATTTTGGCAACCAAGAGAAATGCAAAAATAACAAAAACTGAAGAAGATGGAGATGTATGAAAACTAAAATTTGTGAATATTGGAGGTTGACTGAGTTCTCCAAAGATACACAAACATTTCATTTGCATAATTTCTGATCATATTATGGCTCTTTAAAGAATAGCACATGTTTTTCCTCCTACAAAATATTAGAAAATTTCCAAGATTTTAAAAGATGTATGTAGATTTTCCCCCCATAAAGGTAACCCAAGTAGTAGAGGAAGGCACTGTGTTGAAATGGGAAAAGTAATGGCATCAAAAGCCTTAAGTATATATATATATATATGTATGTATGCTATGTATGTGTATATATAAGTCCCATATAGACAGATCTATATCTATATACGTCCTATATATATAAAAGGACTATTATATATCTATATAGCTGTTGTATAAACTGGCTGTAGGATCAAGCCCTTATATGTGTTAACTGTAAAATGAAAGGGCTGAAATAGCTAAAATCTATGAATTCTGTGTTCTCTATGGCCTTTCTAAAATACATTTCTGAAGGACACAGAAAAAAATGTATTTCCTTCATTATTTAAATACATGTGAGGAAGCTAAGACAACTGTCCTTTAGTACCATACACATAAAAAAAAAATGTAATCTAAGTGAAAAGTGGTCAGGCAACACCACCGCTCACATACGAGAGCTGGGAGTTTTAGTTTTGTAGAATCAGCTTTAATGAGGTGAAAGGTAGCATCCACAGCAGATAATATGTTCACCCTGCTGCTCGAATAGTACCTCTTAGGAGGAATGCTCTGGACTATTCTGATGAACAAAGTCAAGTCAATATAGATTAAATTTATCTCCCCCTTCCTGTATCCTCCCTCCCTGCCCTGAGAAAGGAAGTCATGAAGGTAAAAGGAATTAAAAGCTGAGATGTACGGTGCTACATTTTTAGGAAACAAATTAATTTTACCTTAGAATAATATGAAATCAGCATACTTCACTGAAAAATGATATTTCTTAGGTGCTACAGAAAGAGCAATTTAGATACTACCTTGTTAAAGTTTATATAAGCTTCTGAAAGTAAACTATAAATATGAAGTTCATAATTTAAGATATAATTTCTTTTGTTCTTCATGCATTTGAAGATTTGAGTTCGTAAAAAAGAAAAAGTCAGAAAAATTTTAAAATAAAATGGAAGGTCAGGTAACAAAGGACAAATAGGTGACATGAGTCTTATAAAAATAGTGTCAGGAATGCTAAAGGCCAGAAGAAGTTGAGTCTGACAAAGAAAGTTGATGACAACAAAAAGTTTTATTTTATTTTTTTTAAAGTCACATCAGGAGAAAAAAAGAGGGTCAAAAAGAGATCTTTGGAACAGTTTTAACAGAGAAGAGAGAAAAGGCGGAGCAGACTTTTGCACTGGAAATGAGAGAACAAAAATCACTAATGGAGAGTTGATACACAAGATATGTAAGGAAATATTTAGAAAACCTAGTTGCCTTTGATAAATTCCAGTCAGCTGGCCAAGATGAACTACATCTGCAAGTCCTACAAGAACTGGTAGATTTGATTGCTGAGTCACCATCAGTGATATGACACACTACAGAAAACAAGAAAAGTACTACCAGACGGAAGAAAGGCAAAAGCTATCCTGATTTTTTTAAAAGTTTTTTTTTTTTTTTACAATGATCAGCTACTGTCTGTGATATCTGAAAGATCCTGGAAAACGTAAGAGATAATCCAAACACAGAGAGAGGCAATGTCTTGATTTTCAAAGACAAAACAAAAAACCAGAGTGAAAAAACTTTAAGCTAGTGAGCTTGACTTTGATTCCTGGGAAAATTATAGAATGGACAATTAAAGAAATTATTGGTCTAGCTGTGAGCCTGGGCAAGTCACTTCATACTGACTCTCTGGGGGAGGGGAAGGAGGAGAGAAAGAAGGAGGAAGGGGTGGGGAGAGGGAGAGAGAGAGAAAGAGAAAGAGAAAGAGAAAGAGAAAGAGAGAGAGAGAGAGAGAGAGAGAGAGAGAGAGAGAGAGAGAGAGAGAGAGAGAGAGAAATTGATTGATTATTGGTGAACATCTAGAAAGGTGGTAGCAGAGAGCCAGTTTAATTTTATCAAGAATAACCTAATTTCTTTTTCTAACATGATTTCTAAACTAGTACATGAGGGATAAGAAAGACAAGAGTCTATCTACGCTTCAGTAAAGTTTTTGATATGAAGTTTTAATTCACTTTTGTGGAGAAGATAGAGATGTAGTTTTCAGAACTAGTGAGCTTGCTAGACTCAAAAACTATTTAATATTGGCTCAACGTCAACACGACAAGAGGTACATTATGGAATAAACAAGGGAATCTGTTCTTGATCTTATGCCTTTTTATACTTTTATCAACAACAGATAAAGTTCATCAAATCAGCAGATGACATAAAACTGGAAGGGATAGCTAGTATCCTGGATGGCAGAATTAGGACTTAAAAGGATCTTGATAAGCTAAAGTATTAAACTGAATCTCATAAGATGAAAACACTTATGAATAAAAAAATAACTTTGTAAATATAAGATGGGAGATTCATGGGCAGACAGATGTTCTGAAAAAGAACTAGGAATTTTAGTGTAGTACAAACTCAATAAGGCTCAGGAGTATGACAAGGCAGGCAAAAGAGTTATCATCATCTTGGAGTACATTAAAAGAGGCAAGCTTCAAAGAATAAGGAGGTGATGGTTTCATTGTGGTCTGTCTTCTTTAGGTCTCCCTACGTACCATGGTTTAAAGACACTGATAAAACAGAAAGTGTTCAGAGGAGGGTATTGAATCTATATCTTATGAGGATCATTTGAAGGAACTATGCATGCTTACACTAGAAAAGACTCAAGGGGTATTATTATATGTTAGCTGTTTTCGAGTAATTGAACTACTATCGTGCAAAGGCCCTTTTGTTGACCTATTTTCTTTTGCTCCAGAGGGTAGAACCAGGAGGAATAAGCTGAAGTTGAAAAAGAACCAATTTAGGCTTGATGTCAAAAAAGTTTCCTAACATTAAGAACAGTTCGAGAGTGAAATGGACTGCTACCCAAAGGAGGGGGGTTTCTCCCCCCTGGGAATCTTCATGAAGAAGCAGGAAGCTACCTTTCACATGTCATAAAAATCTCAAACTCTGTGATAATTAATAATAACACTTAAGGAAAAGAAAACATGGAATAAATTACTATAGATAATGCTACTCATATTTCAGTGACAAGTGAATTTTAGAGTAAAACTAGTCTTTTTTCTTTAAGTTTTCCAAGTCTTGACTTGTCTATCTCTGAATTGTCCTTTGCCTCCATTTCCTGTACATTCTTACTTCCCACAATCCTGGTTTTGCATCTCACTATGTATCATCACTATTGTTTTGATCATCCAGTGTCCCCATCTCCAGTCTCTTCCCCTTAAAAGACAGTTAATGTAATGCTAAACAATCCTATAGGAAAAGAAAAATCTAAAACCTGTCAGACTAGCATTCAGGGCTGGATCTGGGCCCACATACATTTCTAGGTTTTATTTTCCAGTACTTTCTTTAATGAGCTCTACAACATAAGTCATGCTGGGCTACCTGCTATTCCTGAACATATCTCACACTCTGTACTTTTTTGTTCATTCCAAGTTATTTGAATGAAATATCGTTTCTACTCATCTCTGTATAGGAAAATCCCACCCCCATCTTTAAAGCTAGGCTAAAATGTGGTAGCTCTTCTAAGAAGCCTTTTCTTATTTTCCCCATCCAGAATGATTATTTTCTCTAAAATCCCACATTACTTTGTCACAGAACCTGGCATATAACAGGTATTTTTGATCATCAATTGACGATTACACTATATCTTATATTAAATTTCTGTGTAATTTCCCAATACTGTCAAATATTTGAGGCTTAGGACCATATCTTATCCTTACTTGCAAACCCCATAGCACCTAGCAGTGTGCTTTGCACATACAACACAGTCAGTGATGGCTAAATTGAGGGCTTTTAGGACTTCTATTTGATGATCCTTTATTACTGTTTAATTCAATTCAACAAGCACTCATTAAGTGTGCCAAACATTGTGAGAAGCACTGGGGACAGAAATAAAAAATATCTAAAAGAACATCAACTTTTTTAAGAGTTTTAATGTTTTATCAGTTATAGTATACTTGTTCTATTAGTGAACATTTTAAACCAGCATTTTTTTTTCAAATATCCTATAACTCAAACTTTTCAGTAACTCGGAGCCTGCTTCACTCCTTCTCTGAATTAGCTAAAATCAGTGACACTGTGCTATAATGTTTACATATGAAATTTCAAATATAATTTACTAATTAATTTTATACAAAATGACATGATAGTTTGGTAGTTACTTTTCCACTTCTACTGTACATTTAGTTATCTGTCCTTTCTAATAATACTTTGAATTCATAAATTCTGTTTACATGCAATTTATAATCTGATTTCAAAATTTATGAAAAGTTCAAAATTGTGTTTTAAAAAATAACGAATAGCCAAGTCTCAATTTTAAAATTCAGGATGCTTAATGCACTCTTACACTGACACTCTGTGGCTAACTGAAGTACAGCATCACAAACTATCTGAAAGGCAGAAAAAATGCTAACAGGTCAATTTCTTTTTTAAAGAACCATCCTACAAAGTATTAAGAGAACAGAATGCCAAATTTATAGAATTAAACATATAATCATGTTACTACAGAAAATGCATCATATCACATCACATTATGTGCCTTTTAAAAATAGGAGAATGTTCCTGAGTAACAATTAAACAAACTCTATCAGCCTACACAGCTATGCTCCTGGTGTCTGAGATACCTCTCAGGCGGTTAGTTGCTGTAACGGCAGGAAACATTTCTACCTTGGCCACAAACAAGGATCACATAAGTCAAGAGTAAGAGAAAAAAATACAAATATTGCACTGAACTAGTTACAGAAAACAAAAAATTGTAGCAAAGACACAGCAAGGAAGAAAATGAAGAGCTAAAATAAATTAGGGTAGCTGTCATTCAACAAAGAAATATGGACAGAAAAAAGACATATTGATCCCCAAAGTAAAAAAGACAGGTACAAAGACTTCCCCCTTTTGTGACCTTTTCGGATAACTTGGCTAATGAGTTTACAGGATCATAAAATCTTAAATCTAAAGGTGGGCAGGCCCTTAGAAATCATCTAGTCTTACCCCCTGACATTTTACAAATAAAAAAATCTGAGGCCCAAACATTAATGAATTTTCTAAATTCAAATAGTTAAGTAGCAGAGGTAGAATTTGAACACGACTTTAGATGTCAAATTCATCTCTTTTTGACAACTGGTAGATTTGAAAGGTTAAATGAATGAAAATGAAGGGGAGATCTTCTCCAAGAAGGGAGGACCTCTGACACTACTTCTATATATCTTGTATAACTGAATATTTGAGAAAAAAATATTTCTGATAAATTCATTTTGAATTTAGGTTTATTTTAAATTTACTACTTCAATGAAAAATAAATATTAATTCAAAAGAATATACTCCACCTATGATTAAAACTTAACAGTAATAGTCCTGATCTGATGGAAAACTTGACGTATGAATTCAACACTGTGTTTTAAGAGTTCATTTCCATTAGCCACCAACAGTACAAAAATCATATCCCATCTCTGCACCTTTGTGTAGGAGTCCCCCCTTACATCTTACTCTTAAAATTCCTAGCTTCTTTCAACACTCAGTTCAGACATCAGTTCCAACGCAAGAATTCTCTTACACAGTACCTATCCTGCTCATTATTACTGATCCATCTCTATTGAAATTCTCTTAAAGGCAGCATGACATAGTGAATACAGCAGAGTCAAAAGGACCAAGGTTAAATTCTACCTTTGTACATCCTGTATTTATAGTCACAGAGAAATCATTTACCCTTTTGGCCTTAATTTCCTCACCTATAAATAGGGATAATAATAATACCTGGAGCATCTGCCCTATAGGGTTGTGGAGCTCCAATGAGATCATGCAAATAAAGTTTTTCCTTCAATTAAACAACATCAGTTATTATACATATATGTTCCCTTATAGAAGGTAAACTACTTTTTGCCTTTTATAAACCAAGTCAAGTGGCAGTCAGCATAGTTCCTAACCATAAAAAGAGCTTAATAAATGTTCACTGAATACCTAGACGAGGCTATCTAGCCTTTGATTGAGCAATATGATGAAATGGTGTAATGGAATAAATAACAGATTGGACATCAGGGATACTAGATTCCAGATCTGTCACTAAATGGTGTCTCATTTGTAAATTAAGGTGACTGGCCTGGATAATTTCTATGGTTTCTTTTGGGCATTCTGTGCTCCTTGAGCATAATGATATCAGGGACTTTATGACATTTATCCAGCAACAGAATATGTTGATTTTTACATAGTTCTTTCTTATGTAAGAAAAGGCAGTACGATTTAGTGGATAGAAAGCTGTCTGCCTGAAGGTAGAAAGAACTGGGTTCAAGACTTGCCTCTGATACATACTGGCTATGGTGACCCTAGGAAAGTCATTTAACTTTTGTTGCAGAGAATGTGATGAGACATTGCTAGAGGGAGCTTCCTCACCTACTAGAAGTTCCCTATATCAAAGAAACCACAGGTCTACCTCCCCTATTGCTTTTTTTTATACAGAGCTGAAATCTGTATCTGTGTAATTTCCATTTATTCACTGTAGTTGTTACTTTTCAAAGAAAACAGAACAAGTTTCCTTTCTCTTCTACCATGACAGTACTCAAATATTTTAAAACTATCATGTCTTCCCTTACTCTTCTTTTTTCCAGACTTCAGTTAATTCATATACAACACAGTATTATATTTCATTTTCTTAGCCTTGCATTTATATCCCCAAAGTACAAAACATTAAATTACCCTAATATGACACACAGAGTAACAATTTTGGTACAATTACCAAAAATGTTTGCTAACTCTAATACGTACATGGTCAGCTAAATACTAATTTACCTATTTCCAGAATAAAAACTACCAAACAAAAGTTTTGTTTTTATTTTAAAAATATAATGAAGTTATATGATACAATCTAAAAGGAACACAATTATCTTTTTATAAACTAGATAATACTGAGGAAATATATACTTATTTTTTAAAAAAGCATAAATATACTAAAGCAGGATTGCTGATTAGTTAAAAATACATTTGCTGACTTTCTTGTGCTTGGAAACCTACATAACTTAAGTCAAGGACATAGTAAAGGGTTTTACTTCTGCACTCCTCCATTTAACCTAAATATGTTTTTCTTTGTATTAGAATAGGATTAATTTTATAGAACTATATATTTAGAGCTGGAAAAGATCCTAGGCTATTCAGTTCAATAATCTCATTTTACAGATAAGGAAATTGAATCCAGGCTATGGCACTGTCTGTGTAACCTTGGCTGGTCAATCCACCCTTATGGATTTAAAGCCAGATCCTCTAATTCCAAATCCACTGCTTTGTCTCCTCTTCCATGTTGTTGCTATTGTTAAGCTGTTTTTCAGTTGTGTTCGACTCTTTGTGACCCCATTTGAGGTTTTCTTGGCAAAGACACTGAAGTGGTTTGCCATTTCCTTCTCCAGCTCATTTTAGATGAGGAAACTGAGGCAGAAAGGGTTAAGTGACCTCACATAGCTAGTAAGCATCTTAGGTCAGATTTGAACTGACTTCAGACCCAGTGCTCTATCCACCACACCACCTAGCTGCCTGATCTTTCATGCTAACTCTTAAATAAAACAGCTGGCCGAAATGGCAATAAAAATCACATATGGCATATTTATTTAGATGTTCACAGCACACTTAAGATACCAAATCACTTAGGATAGGGAAAGTCAGTCTAAAACACTAACATCATTTGAAATAAAAGCACTTAAAAAAAAAGTTTTATTACTTTCAAGAATACAGTAACTAGAATCAAAGACCTACTTTAATAGATAAAAAAGATTACATCATCATCCAAAAAAAAAAAGCATCCAAACATAAGCAAAAGAGATATTGGTCACATCTAGGCCAAAAGAAACATAGGCTCAAAGATTTTAGAGCTAAAGGGCATCTTTGAGTCATTTAGTCCAACCTTATTTGCAGAGGCTGTTAGGTGCCACATGGAATAAAGTGCAGGCCAGCTGTCAAGGAAGACCTGAGCTCAAATGTGGCATCTGACACTAGACACTTGGGTCACTAGTGTGACCCAAGACAAGTCACATAAGCTGTTTGCCAGTTTCCTCAACTGAAAAAAGGGAACAGCACTTAGTACAGTGCCTGGCACATGGTGAGCACTATATAAATGTTAGTTATTGTCATCACGATTATTACCATTGACGGTGATCCCAGAGAGTCTAAGGGCCCAATGTCAGAGTTTCTTTTACTACTAAATTTGAGATTTTATCAGCGTATACAACTCCAGATACAGGAAGATTTTCTACTAACATGAGGCTGACTTGTCTATGACATAATAAATAAATAATAGAGATTCGTATGAGGCATAGACAAATAAAGAGTTGTAAAGAGTCACAAAGATGGTGTGTCATATGAGGAACCTGAATTCAGGTCTTCCAAAAAGCAGATCCAGCATCTATCCACTAAAGCCACGTTGCTTCTTCTTATTACCACATTAGTAATTAATACTGTTATTTCACATAAATGTTTTTTCTCTTAACCTAAAAATCTACTCAGGTTTGTGAAATTCAATACAAAGAAAGAAAATTTTTAGCTAAGTATCTAATTCTTCCTGGGCTACTCTTTACAGAAGTAGTTGCACTTTTGTTGGCTGTGGTGTGGAAACTGGAATACTTCTTGTTCCCCTAATGATACTTCTATGCCCTCCATCACTCCTCCTTGGAAGTTCATCTGACTTATATATTTAATTTATGAGCAAAAAATCTGGTCGCTTTTTTGTACAGACCTCCAGGACACCCTTGATTCTTTCTCAATAAATTCAGCATCTGGCTCATGGTCTTTCAATTTTCTCCATAACTTTTGTTTCCAACCTAGTCAATCGTGGAATCATCCGTGACTCCTCACTGTTTTTTAACCATCACACTCACTCAATGGTTAAGTGTTTTACCAACCACCTTCTCTACTCTAACAAATGCTACCATTCTGGTTCAGACCTCATCACCTGGTGATGTCTGCCTGCTAAGTCTTTAATTATAATACCCTGCTGGTGGGTCTGACTGCCTCAAGTCTTTCCCCACTCCAATCTATCCCACACTCAGCTGCCTAAATGATCTTTCTAAAACTCAGTTCTGATCATAAACTACAGTGGCTCTCTATTACCTCCAGAATCAAATATAAAACCCTCTGTTTGGCTTTCAAAGACCTTCACAACCCAGCTCCTTTCTACTTTTCCAGTCTTCTTACACTTTATGCAATCCCATGTACCCTTAGCACCGTGATATTGACTCATTTCATGAACATGACATTTTCTGTCCCAACCTCAAGCATTTTCATGACAGGTTCCCATGCCTGGAATGCTCTCCTTTTTATCTCTACTGTTCATTCAAGTTTCAGCTAAAATTCCACCTTCCACAGAAAGCTTTTCCCAGGCCCACTGCATCATAGAGCTTTCCCTCTGGCAGTACACCTGATTACTAATGTATAATATCACCAACAAGTAACTGGTTACAGGCAGTCTCCTTCGTTGTACTGTGACATCCTTGAGACAGGGCCTGCTTTTTCCTTTCTTTTTGTCCCCAGTATTAAGCACAAAAGCCTAGGAATGGCTAAACAAATGCCAGTTGACTTAACTTACCTGGAACCCATTTAATTTCCATTTCCATGTCATTGTCTTTGGATTTCTTTTCTTTTTCTTGAACAAGCTGCAAAAGTTGCCTGTACTTCGTTATTTGTTCATCATCATCCTTTTGGCTCTTTTTAGATTTGACATCTTCTGCCCCATTGATTCCATCATCACCTAATAAAAAAAAATTTAGTTTAACACATCCATTAAAAATGACAACAACAACCCTACAACTGGCGTCTGTGAGATGAAATACATACCAATCATTAACCCAGATGCAAAAGAACCATGTTAACTATTACTGTATGTGTAAAATACAGGATCTTTCAACCAGCATTTGCTACCAGAAATTCCCAATAAAAGAATACTTCCAAACTAATGAGGGTCAAAATGTTTTCATCAGTTATGATTAAATGAAGACTAATTTCATATAAAGCTAGCATTATCATGTCATATTATTTTATTTGTTCTACTTTTTCATTAAATAAAAAATAATTATAACTGCTGAAAACAGGCTGGGAAACAATACAGCTGTTTATACTCCATAACCAAAATAACTTAAATCTCTTTACTCCCAACTATACAAAACTTTCTACCATTATTTTTAAAATAAAATTCTAAAACAGACTTTTGAAAAGTGACTAAACCTGATATTTCTGGCTGCAACACAAACCAGAATTGAATGTGCTTTATTGGAAATATTCCTGAATTGGTTTTACTTAAAGAACTCAATATATGTCTCAAAATATAGGACTTAAATCTCTCTGCGACACATTTTTTTTTTCCACCAGTAAAATAAAGAGATTAGCCTAAATTTAATTCTTTTTTCTGTTAGCTGAAATTTTTGGCATTCTGGTCAAGTCCATGTAGACTCCTTTTCAGATATGAAAAAATATATATAAAATAATAGTCTAATTCTATGGAAATCAATCATATGAACTACAGTCATCAAAATTTTTTAAAACAAACCACAGATCACAGATTAAGAACCATGAGATTAAATGGTTTCTAAGGTTCAAAATTCTATAATTTTATGTGATGTTTATAAATATTTGATTATATGCAGTGATGTTTCATATGTTTGTGGTTGGAAAGTGGGCAGAATTTTCAATTTACGCAAACACATACATTTTTGTAAGTTTGATCCATAAAGTTTCTTCAAGTTTGGTCAAGAATGGGGGAAGGGGGAGAAGGAAACATAACAAAAACAGAAAATAATATTTTAAATCTACTATTTATCACCAAAAGTAAGCCAGACCTAAAGAAATTAGGGTGTTAAAGATATAATTCATGAAATTCATGACACTACATTAGATGCCAGAGTAACAGTCTGTCAATCATCCATTTAGCATTCATCATGTGCCTACTAGGTGTGAGGCACTGTGCTAAGCACTGAGAATACAAAGAAGGGGCAAAAAACAGTCCATGCTCTGAAGGAGCTCAAAGTCTACAGGAAGGAGACAACATAGAAACAGCTATGTAGAGACAAGAAGTATACAAGGTAAATTGGGAGATAATTTCACAGGGAAGTCTATTGCATTAATGGGGACCAGGGAAGGATTCTTGTAGGTGGGACTTAGGCTGAAACCTGAAGGAAACCAGGGAAGCTAAGAGAAAGAGAAGAAGAGGAGGATGAGGATGAGAGAAGTCCAGGCATGGGGTACAGCACATGAATACACCCAGAACAAGGAGATGGAGTGTCCTGAGAGGAAGATAGTGTCACTGTATCACAGAGTACAACAGGGTAGAGTATAAGGTATAAAAAGACTAGAAAGGTAGGAAAGAACTAAACACAGGTCTTCATACTTGATCCTAGAGGTGTAACACTGAATTATTTTTCTATCACAGTTAAGTTACAAACTATGCTACAGAAGTCTTGCTACATTATGCTACAAGTTTAAAACATTTGATACAATTCACTCAATTTCCCTCTGACCCAAGGGTCTTTCTCTTTAGTAGGTAATGCACAATTTGCTAAATTTTATTCTGAGAATGGGTTAATAAAACTTCTGATCTATCCTGATTAGTTTGATATTTTAAATTATTACAGATACTTGTCAACTTTTTACTTCTCAATTTTGCTGACAAATAATATAGTACTTTATGATAATTTTTTAATTTTCTTACTCTCTGAATTCACCTTGGTCAGTTCATATTTTCCTTATCTGCTTTTGGTAATTTGTTTTCTAGGTTCCCCAAGAATTATCTTTTTAAGTTCTATAGTCTTTTAATTTTCACATTTTTTTGCTTCCAAATTTCAGGGTTGCTAATTTGTGCATGTTCATTGATTTTTCCCTATTTCCATTTTATGAATATACAGTTTTGGAGATGTAAATTTCCTCTAAGTTTTAATTTAACTTTGATTTATGAATTTTGGTATGTTATAGCATTGTTATCATTCTTTTTAATATAATTATGGATTATTTCTATCCTATTTATTCTTTGATCCACTTACCAATATTATTTATACCTGTATTATTCCTTGGAACTAGAGACATACAGCCCCAGATCAAGGAGATTCCTATGCAACATGCTATTTAATTCAGATGTCCAACTACCATCGCATCCTGCTTCTACAGTAGATGCAAGGGGTGCAGCTATGAATTCCTCCTTAATAGGCAGCACAGTGAATAGAGTGTGACATTCATTTGGAGCCAGAGATGTGAATTTGAATTCTGCTTCAAATTCCAGATGTGTGTCATTGTCAGCCTCAGTGTTCTCAGCTGTAAAAAAGGTAGGTAATAACAGAAACAACTTCACAGGGTTGTTACAAGGATAAAATGAAATAATACACGTAAAGTGCTGTATCAATGTTAGTTATTATTAATAATAGTGGCAAGGACTTCCTTGTGACATGAGGGAAAATAAGGATGCAGGCAAATGTACTCAGCCCCAGAGTTTCATGGTAGAAATGAGCCAAAAGGACATCTTAACCTGGTATATGAGAACCGAGCCCCAAGACAGAAAGATAAAAGAAGTTGCTCTTATTGTGGAGATACTTGACAGGAAGGAATTCGAGACCTGAGTCTTTATACTTGATAATCAGCAAATCTATTTTCAAATGGGCTCCCTATTCTGTTTTGAAAATAAAGTGAGCAGATAAGGATTTATTTCAGTTAATGTGCATAACTTGGCAAAGTCTCCTCTTCCCAAATCCATAAAATACTCTGCTGCCAGATTCCAAAAGAATATCACAAAAAATTGAGAGCAATAACTATTAGAAAAAAGCTAGTTTATATAAAAATTGTGTTCCTAAACTCCCACTTTGATACATTAGGTCAAAAACATGAATTAAAGTCTTGGATTCAAACACTTAAAACAAAAGACTTTTTGAACTGAATGAATAACCCCAATAAGAGAAAATTCAGAAGCAGTGTAATGGAGGCTTCTATGCTAAGAACTGTAGCTAAAAGGTTCCTAAAAAATACATGACATTATGAAGTAATACATTGAACAACATCCCTAGTAGCAGATTCTTCTTTTTCAAATCCTAAAAAGGTGATATTTTTACGAAAAATAGGTAAAATAAAATGCTTATAAATATTTTTATAGATTTTTTTTCAAAAAATGAATAAAAAAGTAGTCCAGGACATTCTTTCCATCCGATCATACTTTTACATTTCCATTCAAACAGCTGAAATTCATTTTTTTTCTGTTTGTGCTTAGTGCCACAATAATAATGTTGGATGGAATCCTGTCATGTATCCCATAACTTGATGGATAAAACATCAGGAACACATTAACAAAATGGCAATGTATTTCTTTCTATTAAAAGCTCATTTCTGAAAACATAATTAGAAGCAAGATCTTTCCAGGTTGAAATTTTAGTGGCAAGTCTCTGATGGCCTACTTTAAATTGATTTTTTCCAGTTATAAAACTTCACTTTCTCAACCTTGGCCAAAGTGTGGTGTAACTTATATAAAGGTATGTTTTTTCTCTACTACAAGGGTTTAGTATATGTGAGGGGTATTTTATTTTTACAATCAAATAAGTTAAATACTACAGTTATGGTTATCATTAAAAACACTAACTTTAACTTCTGGGTGTATAAAGACATTGAAGCAAGTTCCTAATTAATATGATATTTATGATAAAATATGCTTTTGAAAATGTCATGTACTGCATTCTTCTATGACAGTGTGATCTCACTAATACGAGTACTTTTTAGACTAATATAGACTGAAATCTCTCCATGTTTTTCTACCCTACACAATTCTCATCTATTGTGTTTTATAAATCCTTTAGAGGATCTCCCCAACAAGCTGGAGACCTTCCCTATGGTTCAACTTTTCATGAATACCTGCAAAGCACTCAAGTTGTCTGTTATCACTATGTCCAACTGCTGAAAATCCTAACTTTTCTGGTGATGGATGCTTTTTAAATGTATACTTTTGATGATACATTTTATATCAATCTTTAAACAGTAACTACTCTTGAAAATATGCTGCATCAAAAAACTGGAAACTGAGGGGACACTCACTTGGGAAATGACTGTATGAGTAGTGGGGTATATGATGATCACGATAGAATACTACTGCGCTAAAAGAATGACAAGCCGGATGGTTTCTGAAGACTTACATGAACTGATGCAAGTAAAATGAGCAGAACCAGGAGAACGCTGTATACACAGCAACAACAATATTATACAAAGATCAATTGCTAATGACTTAGCTATGATGATTGATACAATGATCGTAGACAATTCTGAAGGACTTATGATGAAAAATGCTACACTACAGTCAAAGATTTGATGAAGTCTGATCAAAGCATATTTTTTCTTGTTTTTTTTTTGGGTTTGTGTTTTCTTTTGCAATATGGCTAATATGGATACATGTTTTGCAATGACTGCACCTATATAATCTATACTAAACTGTTTACTGTCTGAGAGGGTTAAGGGATGGAGGAAGAGAATCTGAACTCAAAATTTTAAAAAATACTGAAATTTTTTAATATGTAATTGGAAAAAAGTATAAAAATCCACCCCCCTGCCCAATGTTACATGCTTAAAACTCACTGTGCATCTTTCTGATGTCCTTTGTGTCCTGCAATCCTAATGCTAATCATGACTTGTATGATGCATTATCATTAGGAGAATACTGGAGTTTAAAAACAGACAAAATGTCAGGAGAGCAGCTTAGGAACACGAAAAGGATCCTGCAATTTTCCAAATGAAATCTAGCTAGGTAACTATGTACAATGACCAACCTAATAAGCTGCCTGTCTACATGTTGTAATTAGAGCAGTATGGTTTTTTTTTTAATTCTCTTGTATAAGGCCTATGATAACTTCACCCTAGAATCCCTCAGAAACTATCATGCATATTTTTTTCCATTTACTCACATGTATATACATTTTCTCTGGAAGAAAATGCAAGTTCCTTGAAGGAAGGTGTAATTTTATTTTTATCTTTCCATCACAAATCCCTAGCAGCGTCTGGAATGCAGTAATGCTCTTATTAATTTTGGGTAAAGCTCTTATTAATTATGAGCTGAATGAATGCATTAATTTACTTCCACCCTCCCAAATAATGACTAATTTTGACTAGACTACTTCTTTAAAAAGAGTACAGATCTTGCTTTAGAATTCTCTATTACTAGGCCTAACAGAGTCAACACACTACCAACACCAGGAGAGTGACATCATTAATCTTATCTTATCTTCCACAGTAGTGACAAACAGTTTTGGTGAGCAAATGTTTCCATGACTTATGTGCAGCCTTATGACAATCAGTGGACTGAAGTTTCCCCAATACAACAGGGTTATCTGTCAAAAATTCTATTCTCATTAAGTGAAACAGCTATGAAGATGTATGTGATCTTTTGCAGAAAGCAGTTTGTCTCCTTCCTTTCTTCATGTCTTCTGATGTGGTCAGAGGTCATGCACAAAGATTTTACAGAAATGGGAAAGCAGGAATGTGACAACAGTTGCTATCATCTGAATCTTTTTTTCTGGTATTCTGGTATAAGGGGTATGTATGTATGTGTAGTATTTTCCATGGAGTACTGTGGAATATTCCTCATTGTGTTATCGTGAACCTTTAAATAATGTCATCTACATGAACTACATGAACTTTTTCAGTATGTATTTGTTCAGGTCCAGCTAATACTCCTTCCTGATTTCATCTTCTTAAAAATCACTAAGAGAAGCAGCTTGAGAGTGAAAAAAGAGCTCACCTCTGAGAAAGGAAGACCCACTCTGATAAAGAGTGGGCAAATTATTTAATTTTTCAGTACAACTCTTAAAGACAACTTGCAGAGAAGATACTCCTCTGCACTGAAGAAGGAACGTTTTCACTGGAAGCTTCCTTTATACTGATGAAATCAGTCAAAAAGAAAACACATCACTGCCTCAAAAATGTATAATGGGTACATTTAAGGTGCAACAGTCAAAATTCAATGATTCCACACTCAGATTTCTTGCGTTAGAAATGACAGTAGAACTGTTCCAATTCAGATTTATTTGTTGCCCTTTTTCCAGTTTCAACTACAAATCACTCTCTGTATGATTTAGTCCAGTTAGGGTGCATGTCAAGGTCTCTGCAGGCTTCTTTTTTCCCCCAATTACTTCTCAATATTCTGTGAGGTAATACTGCTTGAAACTGTCTTTCAAACTCCATGATGGTTTTTAAATGGGGTTGTATTCTAAACTAGTGTTGCCTTTGGCTTCCATGTCTCTCTTCTTGGCAAAAAGTTTGAATATTTGCTAGCTGAGATAGTTTGATTTCCAGGCCCATTCAGTCTCATTGGGGCTCCTGTGGACAGTTAAAATTCTCCAAAAATTTGAGATGGACTCACTGTCTTTTCTTTCATTCTTTTTCTCATTTTTCAGAATTAACAACTTGCTGAAATATAATGGAGTTAGAGTTGCTGCAATGCTTAGAAAATAATACAACTCTGTCTTATAATTTGGTATTAATACGCTACTTCACCTTGTTTTGGTACAAATTTTGACTTTTGCTCTAACCAATGATCTGACCCACTAAACAAAGAATGCAATTTCTGAAATGACCTCTAAGTTATTTGGTAACAAGTCATTTTCTGTCAACTAAGATACAGTTAGTGAGGGGTTATTTTTCTTTTCTGGGAAGGGAGTGAGGGAGAGAGGGAAACGGGAAGAGGGAGAGTTTGATTTTTTGGTGCTTCAGCAGAGTCGGTTTCCTGACTCTTTCCAAAGCAGTCGAAAAGCTCTGTCTGGCCTTTCTTCATTTCTCAATCCTGAGCAAATTTCCCACATAGTTTTTTGCCATCTATCCTGTGCCCACTTTTCAGCTGAAGTTATTAAATATCAAGTTATGCTGACATTCCTGAGTATCTTGCCAAATTCTCTGAGGAATATCTCTACTTTCTTATCCTCAGCAACAGATATTGGTTCTATACTTTGTCTTCATGACAGTTTGTGTATTTATAACCAAGATGACCAAAAATTCCACAAAATATCTTCTTTCCTATAGGCTTATCATGAAACCAACTTTTTCAGTGTTTCTATTTATCTCTCTCATGGCAACCTGTAACTTATCCTCCTATTGAAACATTTTTTATGCCCTCTTGTTTCCTTTATACAAATATCAATAAAGCTGTGATTTGGTTACTACAGATAAACTTATTGGTCTACTTAAAATTCTACCTTGAGGACCTGACAATAGTGGTGTCCTTGAATCTCAAAAGACTATCAGTGATGGATAAGTTCTGGTAGGTTCTGCTCCAGTGTAAAGATTCTGAATATAGAGTAGGCAATAGACTGTATTTGCCATCCAAGGACTGGCCTAACTCAGTACGGAAAGTCTAATCTCCAGAAGTATGACCATGAAGTAATTACATTTTTGGCTCACAATAGCCCAAGAAACATAAAAAGACAAAAAGACTCATGAATCCTATGTGACAGTCTTTTCCTTCTGCAGTAATGGTGATGGAATGAAAATAAAGGGAGCAGAAGGTACTAAACACCATACATGTATTTTAAACTGTTGTCACTTTGGACAATATTTGTCCAATTATCAACAAATGGATGTATTATTAAACGAATGGAATCATATGCAAAACATATTGTTATCTAAGCTTTTAAAAATTTTGTTAAACAGAGATGCTGAAAATTTAGTCAAATAAATGCTCAACTGAAAAAAGGGATATTAATGTTAAAATTTTCCTATTTGCTTCATCTCTGCTGGCAAGAGATGCACCAAATCTGTGGTAGCAATATATATAAAAAATATATACCCATTCTTCCCAATATAACCTAGAATGTCACCACTTAAATTTCAAGTCTTGGAGGCACCTCTGAAGCTGCTTCATTCAATCCTCTCATTTTACAGAAGAGGAGTGCATAGCACACAAGGGTTAAGTAACCTGTACAATGTTATATAAACAAGCTGAGATTTGACCCCAGATCCTTTTAACTCTTTCCATCATACAATGCTGTCTCCTTGTCTGTGATATCTTAAGAGTCAACAGACCTGAACTGGAAGTGGAGGTTCTGCCCCTATTCACTACTTGGGCAGCTTACTTCACCACTGAACTTCTGAGTTTACTCAACTATTACATGAAGGGATAGGAGTATATGCTTGCGGAGATTTCTCTCTCTCTCATTCTAAGATACATTTGGAGTTCTTATTAAATGACAATATGGCAGCATAAAACAAAACATAAAAAGTAGACTCAGGATAGTTATTGAACACATTTTCTTATATACCTGTGAGAGAATAATACCCAGGTTTATCTGAGTAAGTATCTAGTATATATGCTGAGTCACAATGCTTACTCACTTATGAGTAGTGCCAAGAACTAAAAAACCAAAAAATTATTTGAGATCTCTAAAAACTATGAAAGTTCCAGTATTAAACTTCCAATGTAAACAACTTCCTTAGCATATACTAAATAAACACTTTTAACAAAGTATAAATAAAAGACGTTGAATTCCCCAAAACTTATAAATTCATGAAAAACCTATTATTTTATGATAAATACTAAAAACTCTCCCTGTTCTAAAAGCAAAAATGAAGTCATTCACATCATTAGAGAAGATCAGTCCCAGTTATTTGATTATAAGGGTTAAATTTAATCAGCCAACTTAAGAATTTATGAACAGTATTGTCACCTGTCTTTAATACTGTCACCTGCTGTTGTTTATTTATAATGCTGCCACCTGTCTTTCATGTTTTAAGCATTCTATTGCTACAGTTATTCTAATATATTATTATATAACATTTTGGACCTTACCATTTTTGCTGAAGAATGTATGTAATACTAGATAGAAAATTAGATCTGAAGATATTCCAAGGAGATTGGTAGCTTAGACAAGAAAATATAGAGTGAAACTAAAGTGAAGAAATCAAAGCTGTTGACCAAGACTTACTAAGTACAGAAAGAAAAGTTGTAGTGTATGGTCGTGATGAAATACTGCTGTGCCATAAGAAATAATGAGCTCATGGATTTTAGAAAGGCACAAAAAGACTTGTACAAAATGATGAAGAGCGAAGTGAGCAGAACCAAGAGAACAGTAACAGCAATATGGTTTTAAGAACAAATGTGAGGGACTAAATAATTTCAACTATTATAAATATACAAATAAAAAAGGACATATGAAGAACAACACCAGTTGCATTCAAAGAACTGATAAATAAATGTATAGAGTAATTTTACATATAAATGTGTACAAAAACCCTCCCCCCATTTGTGTCTAATGGTAGCCATCTGTAGGACAGGTTGGGGGGGGGAGAGAAGAAAAAAAAACTTTGCATAATAACTTTGCTGAACACTTGGAAGGAATAGCAAGTTGTATATGGTAAATATGCTGTTTCATGTGCAATAATTTTTTTATTGTGCTGAATTCTGGAAATTCTTGTTTTATTCCATGAACTGAAAATAAATTTTTATAAATGTCCTGAGATTCTTATATTATGAATAACTTTGTTTTGTAAAGGGTTTAATGAAGAAAAATAGGGATAAACTACTTGTGATACAGAGAAGTTATGTTTAAACGACATCCAGCTTTATGTTCTTTCCAAAACAGATTTTTTAGATGATATATCTGCACAATATATCAAAAGTGAAAAGTGAGGAAAATAAATCTTTTGCTTCTTATTTGAAAGGAAAACTTGTAACAAAAAGAATTAAAGTTTAGTTTAAATATATAGTATGAACAACTCATGGCTCTTTCCTTTATCAACAGCTATATTATAACTAGTGACAGAACTAAAATACAAAGGTTTCTATTATGAGTTTCTGAAGAACAAAAGTTCAAAAGGTTTTATGTGAGAATGTTCAGCCTCACAGAGCCACAGAGTTTGAAGGAAACTAAGTTGAGACTTAAAACAATCAAGATGACTTTGAATACCACTTCTATATAGTATATATATGTCAAACACTAAACAGTACAAAAGAGTACTTATACACGTATGCATCCATCTAGTAAATATAAAAATATACATATAAGCCTTGACATGTTTCTTCAGGTTTTTAGTAACTTATCAAATCTCAGCAGATTTGAGTGAAATGTGAAAAATTTTTAGGTTGTTTAAAATGTGGTTAAGATTTTTTGGGAGAGGGAATAGACAGTGGAGATAGTGGAGAGAAAGGAAGAATAAAGGTTATTCCCAAGAAATCAGCTTGTTACCCTTCAATCTAGGAAAGTGATATAATGTATGTAATAAGCTATTCTTTCATTCTTTGTAATAGAGGAGTGGTTCTCAAAGTGTGATCAGGGGATTTCTGAGTTTCCTGAGACCCTTTTGGGCAAGGTCAAAATTCTTTTCACAATAATATGAAGGCATTTAAATTTCAAATATGATAAAATATTAATAGATATAACCACATAAACAAAAGTTATTTTTGGGTCCTCAATTTTTAAGAGTAAAGGGTCCTGAAACCAAAAAGTTTGAAAACCTCTGCACAGAGAAAAATCAAAACTGTCAGGAATCCATATATATATATATACACATACATACATACACATACATATGCAAACCAAAGTGTAAAGAGGTTTTTAGAAAAATAGAAGTTGACACACACCTTGCTGCACTTCTTCTGGTTCCTCTTCATCATCACTAGAGGATGCTAAATAGGCTTGAAAATCCATGTCAAGAAGTTCATCTTTTTTAAAATTTCTGTTCAGTGTTTTGATTCTTTCATGATCAGTTTCATCCCAAGTAATCTCTACCTTTAAAAAAAATATCACATGGAAGGAAATCAGGAAAATATGGCAAAATTATAAGGCTGAATTTTGTAGAACATTTACGTATGTCTCAATGGAGAATGTGTTATTTTGGACAATACAGATTTATGTCTTAAGCTGATATGAGGCAGGATAAAACTGATTTTAGAATGTTGCTTCTCAAACTATAAGCTACTAATCCTTCCGTTCACTTTACACTCTTGTATTTCCCCTTAGTTTTGAGTTTCTGCCACATGCTTTTGACTAAAGGATATATAGGGGGATGAAAGTTCAAAGAAAATGTGAAATAAAGAAGAAGAAAAAAATCAAGAGGAAGAACCACATTTAAGAGTAGCAAAAAACCCATTCATTTTAAAATCCCTCCCATTCCCATGTGATTTAGCCACATCCAAATAATACTTGATGCTCTTCTACTTATAAACCTCAACATGGCTCTCAGACAAAGTACAGACAACGAAGGCATAACATTCGTGTATATTTTGAGTGTATTTTGAGCTCACTATTTGGAAAAATGCTATGTGTCATGGGGAAAAAACCTATCTTGAAGTGTTTAAACTATCATTGACACTTTTTGTAAGTTAAGATTTTTAAATATTGGAAACTTTAAAGAACATTTGGTTCAGATACCGTTGATGTTCCCATTGCTGCAGATGTAAAATATTTGGGTTTATATGTTGTTATATCCACTTCTAAGGCTGTGTCTTTTGGCTCCTCATCAAATGTAATATCATCTGGAATAAATCTTAAATACAAAAACAAAAAACAACAACAAAAATTTAAAAGAATATTTTAGCAATAAACAATAATTTTGGATTCTTTAGGTTAGCTACAGTTTACACATTCATTCCATATGCAGCTCACAAGTGGTCAACATTTTCAAAACAGCATAACAAAGCAATGGGTGTATGTATACAACAGACAGGTAGCACAATGAATGGAACACTGGGTTTGGAGTCAGGAAAATCAGAGTTCAAATCCAACACTTCCTAGCTGTGTGACTCTAGGCAACTCAGTTTGCCTCAGTTTCCTCATCTGTAAAATGGGGACAATAACAGCACCTCCTTCCCAGGGTTGCCATGAAGATCAAATGAGGTAATAATTGTAACATGCTTAGCAGTGCCTAGCACATAGTAAGTGCTACATAAATGTTACCTATTATTATTTTACACAAAGACATCTGCTTTGGTGTATCGAATAAATGTGTAATCTCACTGATGATGCAGACAGTAATTCATCATGTTTATCATCATCCCATGAAACTGATGTATAGCCTTCCCTGAAGTTAGGCATCCCACCAGTTTCATCCTAAATGACTATAGGATGACTATATTCAGATGAATATCTCACCTAGCAGTTTTGGAGCAAGTTTTTTCTCCATTGCTTCTCTCTGTTTTACGATGATACTGCTTATAATCTTCTACCATCTTCTGTCAAATTTTTAAATGAGTTCATATTTTAAATAATTTTTTCCCCTTTGTTGTCATCTCTTTCTGTATGATTCCTGAGTAGGTGCTTTTTACCTTTTTAAAAAATGTCTTCAATATAACAACTGACTCACACCAGTCCAACTTCAATAAGAAAATTTTTAAATGGGTGTTAGAGACCCCTTTTCCATTTTTTATGATTATTTGGGATCAACAACTTGCTTATATTTATCAGGTTGGAGTTGTTTTTTCATGACTGATTCTTTTGATTACATATTAACTTTGATCTTTTCTCTAACAAGCTGGTGTTCTGCTTATACACAAATAGTTGAATTAGGAATGGTTTCCACAGCATGAGTTAGTCATTTCTGCTGGGTTATAAAATCTTTTTTTTTTTTTTTTAGTCTGACTACATGTAGGCAAGTATGTTAGAATATGCTGCTCAAGAGTAAGGAATGAGCAAGGTCAAAGACTTATAATCTACACAAAAGCTTCATGCCTATATAGCATAAAAAATTTATTCAAGACAAAAATTTGATGCCCCTTCTGTGTTTACAACCTTTGGAATGAATCCACTGTTATCCAAGTACATGCTGATTTAATTTGGAGGGTCTTACCAGGTTTTAACAGATGTTACCTATGATCTTTTAACAAAAACTATCATGAGCACTACAAAAGATGTTCAAAATGAAATAATGTTTCTTGTTATCTATGTACACAGAGTAAACCCAATCCTTCCAACTCCCTTATTTGTCCTTCCAAGGAGATCATATAAACTATCCCTTCCTTTTACTCCAACTTTCCCTAGGCTTCTGACTTTGTTTATAGCGAAAATGTCAAGATTGATACCAGGAACAAGTCTACTCAGGGGTCTCAGATTTTAAACTACTAAAAACTATATGTTAAAGTTAATTTGGTTCACAACCTTTGTGATACTGAACCTCTCTACCTCCTTTTCCATCATTCTGGTACATGCCGCCACTAGGGCAGTACAGAGCTAGAAGAGGCTGCACAGGACTGCGAAGCATTTTAAAATATTGCTTCATGGGTTGCTATGCCTAACAAAGTCATCAACAAATGGTCAAGCTATCCATTCTGCATTAGGCAGTCCTTAAAAACAGAAATGAAGTATTTCTAGGACTGTATTCTCAAGTTCTTTCCAACATGGTAGAATCTGTGATGTACTGACAAAGCTTTTGAAAATGTAGGATTCCCTCGAGCAGAACTTTATGTGTGCATTTAAAAATATGGTTGGATTTAACCCTGTCCCCAAATAATTGAAGCTGGTGAAGCACTTAATATTTTATTAATTTACTATGTTCTGGTGTATGTGTGTGTATATGTCTGGAACATCACTAGACCAGAAAATCAAGAAGCATAGTTTCATTAATAGTGAGCTTTCCATGTTTCAAAGAAATTTAAGACTTTGTAGCTTTGCCCCGACCTACTAATCTCAAAAAAGTCACAACCTCTTTGTGCTTTAATTGTTTGCGTAACAGTAAAAAAAAAAAAATCACTATCCTATCTCAACATCTTATCACAGGGATCAGATGAACCCACAGATGTGACGGCATTTTGAAAAGCGAAACAATGTGCTATACATAAGTAAGGTATTATCTGAAATATCTGCACAATTCCAGAGGACTAATGATGAAAGCATGCCACTCATCTCTCGTGATGAACTCAAGATATGAAATAAAACATACATCTTTGTACACAGCCAATGAGGAAATCTGTTCACTTGACTACACATATTTATTACAATGGCTTTGTTTTTCTTTTTTTCCCAATATGGCAGGTGGGTGGAAAGTTTAGAGGGAAATAGGATAATCCTCCTTCTCCTCCAAAAAAGACAAAAAGAAAATAAAGGTCAATAAGGCATCTATTTTTTTTTAATGCAGAAAAGATAACAGAAGAAAGTTCAAGAAGCAGCACGAACAAGCAGAATAGTTTTGAAAGCTGCAGGTTGAACTCATATATTTAAAAAGAAAAGTAACCTACACATAGAGATTTTCAGGTATAATATTTTTTCCAATTCAATGTATATTGATATGCCCATTTTATTTGGTGTTTGCTAAGTTCAGAATGAATACATAAAAATTAATTTAGAAATAACATTTGAAGTTGATGCATGGAGACTAAAGAGCCAATAACGCTTTCTTAAGGATTACAGCACAAAAACTGCTAGAAGTAATTTCATTTTATATATTTGTCCACTTCAATCACTTTGAAAATCTTATGCTGTCATATAAAGGAAAAAAGGGGCAGCTACAAAAGGAAATTATCCTATGCTCTGACTATATTTAAGACTTATATACTTTTCAGGTATAGCAATACTATGTTTCCAAAAGGCAGCATATGGTTTGTACTCTACCACAACATGTTTTCTTTGGAATGGTTTAATAGTATCAAGTTTGAAAAATAAATTTTCTTACCAAATGGGCTTATGTGTGGGCTCAATAGGAATAAATGATTGTAGTTGGTAAAATCTTTAATATTGCTAATATTAATGATCCTAAGCGTTAAGAAGATATGCTTTTGCATTTCGGGGCTGACGAAAAAGGATTTTCTTAGGTAGGGTAGGAGAAAATTTAGTTTGTTTTGTTGATGTAGTATACAACAAAATGAAAAAAAAATGCATTTTTTCATGCCTATTAACTACATTTTCTAACCTCTGCCCTTTCCTCTAAAACAGTTTAAAATCTTTTATGTCACTTTTCCAGTAAGCAAGTAAAAGAAAACAATTCTGAAAAGAGTAAGTTAGCTATCATTAATTTATGATATTTGAAATGAATGAAACCTTAACAAATGTCTGAAAGCCACTAACTGAACGCCTAAAAAAACTCGCTTTTGCAAGTGTTAAGTAGAAAGGGAAAGAAATACACTTATTTGTTCAACGAGAGAATGCCTTTCCAGTCAATACTCAAACATTTTAAAAGTCCAAGTTAAGAAAAACCATTCTTTTTTTTTTCTAAATCTGAAATCCATCGAGACAGAAAAAGGCCAGTGTCTTTGAAACAATACATCTTACACTTTTCTGAAATATTTCATTTTGAGTACAAAGCTCTCAAACAAAACTAGGCTGTTAAGGAGCTGATTTCTATTGACAGTCACAGTAGACTGGTTTACTGGGCAACAAAAGGAACAGGCTAAAGATAAAATGGTACAGCAGTTCAGCTTCCTGTTTCCTTAGATTTGAGAATCAAAATGATCTGAAGTTTTTCAGTTCTGAGTCAGTGAAGCCTGAGCAATTTGTGAAAATACTGCCAGAGCCCAAAGACAATGCCAATACACCATTCGCTCACTACAGCGGCCCCTGTTGCTCCTTCATCCTCATTTTCCTTTGCTTTTCCCCTTCAGAAAAAAAGAACTGAGTTACCACACCTGGTCCCCAACTAAATGAGAGGGTTACCATCTCAACAACAAAAATAACAATATGACAAAATATGAAGGAACATGGCTGAAAAACTATAGAATGAACTTAATGGAGTTTCACTTATTGTGCAATATGATGAGATAAAGTGAAATAAAATCAAGAGAACAATATATACAATGACTATGTAAATTAAGACATACCTATTAGAACTATTAGAACTCTGAATAACTGAAAAATCAATTAAAGTCCTGGAAAAAAAAGACTGAAACAATCTCCCCTCCCCTCCATGGGAGAGAATTGGAGGATAACTGCAACAAACTTGTATAGAACAATGCCAGATACTGCCACTGAATTTGATATTTTTGCTAAATCATTTTTCTTTGTCACGAAGGCAGATTCGAAAAGGGGGAAGAAAAGATGACTTATAAAGACAAAACGCAAAAATAAAATGTGTGTAAACATGTGCATATACACACATACACATGTGTATATGTAAAAAATATATATTATATTAAGTCAATAGAATATGTGACATATATAACATCATAAAATTTCCTACTATCAATTTCCTTTTTTTTTAAATGGGTGACAGTTCATCATGACAAATTGTATTCTATGCTTATAAATTCAGTTTTGGAGCATATGAGATACCAGTGAAAGCATAATTAATATATATGAAGATTTCCATTTGGTCCAAAAAAGTTAGGTTGCACTGCAATATACAAAAGAAACTGTAAAGATGCAAAACGGAGTTACCTCAGATCTACAAAGGAACAGCTACTTTCAAATTCCAGTCCATCACAGTCTTCATAAATTTTACTGGCTGTTTCTGGAGAATCACAGTCTACAACTGCATAAAAGTATTTTAGTCTCTTGAACTGATAATCTCTCAACTTTTCTCTAGAGGTCCTATAAAACAAAAAAACCTCATTAAATGTATTTATATAAAAGTAAGTAGAAACCTTTGCTTTTGAAACACAGAGAGCCTCCAAGAAAAATACATACAAATTAATCTTCTCTTCAAACCATGTTTTGGTTTCATAATCTGGCTTTTATCTACTAGCCCAAATTCTTCAGTGTACCCAACTTATTTTTTCTTGAGGAGGCACAAACTTTCCAAGCAATATTGTGAATGAAATTTGGCAGCTAGAAAGTCAATTTGAGAACTCTGTGCACAATTATACGTAAACTTGATTATACTTTGGAAACAGTATTTTTGTCACCATACATAGCTTTCTAAAATGAAACCACTGCACACAAACATAATATTAACAAAATACATCTAGATAGGAGTGGACATTAATTTAAAAAGTTCCTGATTTGGCAAAATACATGTACTAAATTCACATTTTCCATCATTCATAAAAAAGTTTTCCTAACTGTTATGGACTTTAATTTAATTTTCCCTAATGATCATGAATGTTTTCTAAATACTTTGAGATTTCTTCCAGAACCATTACAGTTAAGCTTTACCAACTGGTACTAACAGCTCCACCTAGTGGTTCAAAAGAGAAAGCAGTGTTTTAAGACTATTTCTATGAAAAGCAAAATTTCTGAAAAACATCAAAATCCTCCTGCATTCAAGACCAGTAGAAATGAGTTTGAATAACAGACTATGTGGAAGGAGATACATTCTGAGTTTTATCTACAGTAATATGTGAACTACACTAACCAAGAGTCCCCAGAATATTCTGTTACTTAAGTATTATCCTTTCTGATTGAGTCCATCAAGACTAATTCACTTAGCTAACTCTTCTCTCCTCCCTTTTTTACAGAAATAATAAACTTTAGCTTAGAATCCATCAAAATGATTAGAAAATATGAAATAATGGAATCTGGGTTTATTAAATTTGCTTTTTTAACTGATTTTTTTAAAATTTAGTTTCAGTACCAGTCTTTTTCAGGAGCATCCTCAGGAATACTTTGAAGTTCTTTAGGTCCTTGAACAAGTTCTTCCTTCATTCTCTCCTTCCCAAATTCTGAAGGATAGATCTAAAAGTAATACAGAGAACAAGTTATAAAACAATTTGCTTAAAAGACACAAGCCACCAGTTTGTTAGAATGTATGAGCACACAATTCTTCTTAGTATGGAACCCTTTATATTTAATCCTTAGAAGTGCATTAAGATGTATAGTAATTTAAGATGTCCAGAAATAGATCATTTGGAAGCAAACACCTAAATCTGTGATATCTTGCTGATGATAAATGACTGTATCATTGTAAACTCTGAGTTAGAAGGGATCTTAGCAATCACCTAGCCCAACATTTTCATATTACAGGTGAAGAAGCTGAGACTGAGCAAAGTTAAGTGACCTCTTCAAGGTCACATAGGCAGGTTAAGTGGCAGAGCCTCTGATTCCAAAATGAGCACTTTCTGCATTTCAACCATGCTATTTCCATGAATATCGTTAACTTTTGTAAAATGTCTTATTGAACTCAAGATACATTTTGTCAACTATTAGTCTCAAAAACTGACAGTACCTCATATACTACATATGCACAAATGCAATCTGTTACGAAATTTCCATTTAGTTTCACAAAACTGCTAACCAAACTGTTTAAATTTATTTTCATTTTATTTTCAATTCTAAATTCTTTCCCTTTATTCACCCTGTGAGAAGGTAAGAACTACTATACTCATAATATATATGAAGTCATACAAAACATATTTCTGCATTATCTATGTTCCAAAAAGAAAAAAAAAGAAAAAACATACTTCAAGTTGTACTGAGTCATCAGTTCTCTACCTGAAGGAAGAGGATAGTATTTTACACCATGAGTCCTTTGGAACTGCGGTGGATCATTTCAGTGATCAGAGTTACTAAGTCTTTCACAGCACATTACTGTTACTATGTAGATTGTTTTCCTGGCTCTACTCACTTCTCTTCAAATCAGCTCACAGGTTTTTCTGAAGCCATTTCCTTGATCATTTCTTACAGCACAACAGCACTGCATCACATTCACATACCATAACCTGTTGAGTCACTCCTCAACTGAGAGTCATCACCTCCATTTTCAATTCTTTGCCACCACAAAAAGAGCCGCTATAAATATTTTTGTACATGTGGGTCCTTTTACTTTTTCTTTAATCTCCTTGGAGTATGCACCATACTGGTAATGCTATATAGAACCCTTTTGGCAAATTTTCAAATTTTTCTAGAGAATAGACTAGTTCACAGCTCTATCAATTGTATACTGTACTAATTTTCCCACATCCCCTATATGTGACATTTTCCTTTTCTGTCTTTTAGTCAATCTGATCAGTCTGAGATAGGACCACAGAGTTGTTTTAATTTATATTTCTGTAATCGATGATCTAAAGCACTTTTTCCTAAGGTTATTTACGGCTTGGATTTCTTCCTCTGAAAACTGCCTATTCATATCTTTGGTCATTTTTCAATTGAGGAATGGCTCCTGTTTTTATAAATTCAGCTTAGTTTATCCTATCTATCCATCCATCCATCGATCTACCTATCTCTGAAAAATGAAACCATTATCAGAAACCTGCTGCAATGATCCACCCCTATCCAACCCCTACACCTCATTTCCTGTTTTTCTTCTAATTACAGCTGCACTGGTTTTGTTTGTGCAAAAACTTTCTGATTTTTTTTAACCTCTCTATCTCATGTTTGGTCATGCACTCTTCCTTTATATATAGATCTGACAGGCAACTTCTTCCATGCTCCCCTAATTTGCTTATATCACCCTTTACATCTAAATCATGTATCCATTTTGAGCTTATTTTGGTATATAATGTGAGATGATGGCTTATACCTACCAAATAACTTTAAAATTTTCCCAATAGTTTTTGGTAAATAATTGAGTTCTTCCCCTAATAGCTGGGATCTTTGGGTTTATCAAACACTAGCCTACTGTGCTGAACTGCTTCTGAATTTTGTGTACCTAATCTTTTCCAATGATCAACCACTCCATTCCTCCTTCAGTATCAAACTGTTTCAATGATTACCACTCTGTACTACAGTTTGAGATGGTACTGCTAAGGCCCTCTTCTTTCACTTTTTTCTTTTCACAGATCTCTTGATATTCTTAACCTTTTGTTCCTCCAGATGAATTTTATTATTTTTTGTATCTCTGTAAAGTAATTCTTTGGTAGTTTAATGTGGCAATAAATGAATAAATTAATTTAGGTAGTAGTCATTTTTATTATAGGGGCTTGGTCTACCTATGAGCAGTGACCATTTCTCCAGTTATTTAGATCTGTCTTTGTGTTAAGAGTGTTTTGTAATTGTGTTCACATAGTTATTGTATGCATACTAACAAGTAGATTCATAACTATTTTATTCTGTCCGCAATTATTTTAAATGGAATTTGTCTCTTCCTGCTGTATTTTGTTTGTAATATACAAAATTCTGATCATATGTGTGGCTTTTATTTTATATCCTTCAATTCTGCTAAAGTGGTTAATTGTTTTGATTCATTTTTTGACTCTACCCATATCATCTACAAAAAGCAAGTCCTACTTTCCTATTGCCAATGTTTATTCCTTCAATTTTTCTTATCTGTTATAATTAGCACTTCGAGTACAATTTTGAAAAACAGTGATAATTGACAACCTTGCTTCACCCCCGATCTTACTGCAGAGGCTTCTACTTTGTCCTCATTCTACGTAACGGCTGCTCCTAGTTTTAGACATTTGCGATTTATCATTTTCAGAAAATCTCCATTGCTTCCCCTATGCTTTTTAGGTATTTTTTAACAGGAGTGGGTATTGTATTCCGTCAGAAGCTTTTTCTGCGTATATTGATGGGAGGTTTCTTTTTGTGTTATTGATAATGGTCAATTATGCTTACAGTTTCCTTATACTGAACCAGATCTTCATTTTTGGTATAAATCCAGCCTGGCCACGGTAAATGATCTTAGTAATGTATTGCTGTAATTTCTCTGCTGGTATTTTATTTAAAATTTTTGCATCAATATTCATTAGGGAATTGGTCTATAGTTTTTTCTTTGGTTTAGATATCAAAACAACATTTGTGTAAAAAAAGATATTTGATAGGAATCCTTTATTTTTCCCCCCAAATATACAACAATGGAATTAATTTTTCTTTAAATATTTATTAGAATTCCCTTGCAAATCCATGTTGTCCTGCCCCTTCCAACCTAAGGGACACTATTTATGGCTTGTTCAATTTCTTTTTCTAAGATATGATTACTTACACATTCTACTTCATCTTCTGTTAATGTTAAACATTATGTATGTATATGTACATAATATTATATATGTAAATATATATATATTTTGTAAATATTCATTTCACTTATGCAGTCAATTTTATTGGCATATAATTGAGTCAATTAGCTCATAACAATTGTTTTAATTTTATCTTCATTGATTGTACATTCACCTTTTTCCATTTTTAGTAGTGAAATTTTCTTCCCTTTTAAAAAAATCATGATGATTTATTTTACCTTTCCCCCAATAAAACTAGCTTTTAAGTTAACTGGCTTTTTTACTTTCAATTTTGTTAACCTCTTTCTTGATTTTCTGGATTTCTAATTTGGTGTTTACCTGAAGATTTTTAATTTGTTGTTTTTCTAGTTGTTTTTTAGTTACATGACCAATTCACTGGCCTGTTACTTCTCTCTTTTACTTATGTAAGTACAGAGATAGAAATTTTCTCCTCAGTACCACTTTGGCTTTACCCCCTCAAATTTTGGTACACTGTCTGGTTGTTATCATCTTTAGTCTATGCTTACAATGTCCTTTACTGAATATAATTTTGATTGCATTCTGGTCATAGACTCCATTTTCCAGTCAAGCTAGCCTATTTACTGTTCCTCAGACACAATATTCAATCTTGTTTCCATGTTCTCATACCCGGAATTCACTCCCTCCTTACTTAAAATTCCTAGTTCTCTTCAACATTCTGCTCAAACACCAAACGATTTTTTCTTTCCTTTAACCCCTTAGCTACAAGAGGACTGCCACTACGAGTTCAATTTGCTTTGTATTTACTCATATAAGTACTGAGGTCTCCCTGGAGAGAATGCAAGTTCCTTCAGGTAAGAAACTATCACTTTTGTAAGCCCAATACCTAGGTCAGGGGTGGGGAACCTGTGGCCTTCTATGTCCTTAAGTACAGCCTTTTTGACTGAGTCCAAGTTTTACAAAGCAAATCCTTTTACTATGGGGATTTGTTCTATGAAGTTTGGATTCCTTCAAAGGGCCACACTTGAGGCCCTAGAGGGCCACATGTGCCTTGAGGCTGTGGGTTCCCCACCCCTGACAAGACTGCCTTGCACCAAATAACAGAAATACTAGTTGACTGACTAGACTATTCATTCAGGCAAAGAATTCAGAATTATAAAAGCAAACTTAGTAATCTGTTCATATTTTTTAACCTGGAAATCCTACTAGTTGGACCACACTATATCTACCTACATATCTATATATAGATGTGGAGGTTATTGACAGCAAAAAAACTCTGTATGTAAAAATATTGCAGTAGTAACATTTTGCGTGATAATAAAAAATGAAAATGTGTCCCCAAATTTGAGAATGGCTGAACTGTGGTACAAGAATATAATGAAATATTACTGTACTGTAAAGAATTACAAATATGAATAATTCAGATAAACATGGGAGAATTTATAAGAGGTAATGAAAAATGATGAAAGAATCAAAAAACAATATTCACTTTGATTACAACAAGCCTTGGGTTAACTACAATGGTCATTATTAGTAATAAACTATCAAAACAAATAAACTATCAAAGTAAAAATCCCTTTCTTTTAAAAAATAGACCAATTACAAAAGTGGGAAGTTACATATGCTATCAATGGAAAATATTTCATTAGCTGGTTTTGCTTAATTGGTTTCAGAGAACGCTTTTTAAAAGTTTTTTGTTGTTTTCGTTTGGGGGAACAAGTCAAAACCTGGTATCCATTTTGTTTTGCTGGGATTTTCTGGAGAAATAACAGTCATAAAAATCAAGAACATGTATTAAAATACAAGGTAGTTTGATTGAGCAGCAATAAAAAGAAAAAGAAGACTGACAGGTCTAGTGAAAGTACTGATAAAATGCAGAGGCAAAGAAAACTAGAGGAAAGATGAGTGGATTCTCTATGGAAGAGTTAAGAAAAAAATATACTAAGGATATAGAATAGAGTAGGTATACTAATGAGATCAAAGATCCATCTAAATCATATCCAGTCAGTGAAACTGTCAGTAAAACCACACCTTATCAGGGCTTTTTATATGGAAAGACTGAGAAATTGTCTTTCTTAGAAAACTTTTAAAAAGTAGAATTAGGAATTTTTTTAGTTTCCCTTCCTTTTTTAAGTCAGTACTTTGTCTTTATGATGAGTTTTGCCTAATTTTCTCCCTTTTGCTTTTCAATTTTTTTTTTAAATTAAGAATGGTTTTCTAGGGATTAAGGGAAGATAGTAAGGGGGAGTTTAATGTGATTAAAAACTAATGACATCAATAAAAATTCATTTTCAAAACCCATTAAAAAAAATTTGACCCCCAGGAAGAGTTGTGAGAAGACATCATCCCTGCTCCTTAGTAGGGGAGGAAACAGAGTTCACCAGTGTGGAACACCATATATGTCAAGTTTTTGATGGGTTGTTCAGCTTTGCTGGATTTTTGTTTTCTTTAAGTTCTTTGTTTTAAAAGATGGCTCTCTGGGAAGAGGAAGAAGAAGGATACTGGATTGATAGAACCAACAATCTATCTTTAAAAAATGGAGTTGATGCCAATCTGCAGTAGATAATTTAAGTATAGTCTTTGTTCAAGTCAGAGTCATAATCTTACTGACTGTAAGGATGACTTAAAAAAAGAGAAATGACCTTGAAATTTTAAGAGAATGAGTTCCAAAGTGAAATCAAGCCCTTACCTTCACAGAAAATATAACACCACCTTTAGGTTTAAATGAGTTGAACAGAGCCAGCAAGTCTGTAGCCTTTAATCTATCCCAGTCCATGTTGCAAACTGCTAATCGACGAGTAATCTACATAGTTGAAGGGAAAAGGAAAAGGTCATATTTTATATTATTCCTATATTCCTAACTAGAAAACAATATAAAACTACTGCACAGACACACTAATTTTACACTTATTTTAAAACTTTAAATGAATTAAGAATCAGCTAAAATATAAAGAGTAATACTCATTAAATTTCTCAGTTTGCATAGGAACATGATTAGGAGTTATTTTAGTCAAAGGGAGCAAACTGGTTTACACCCAGTTTTTAAATTTCTTCTAATCTTTGATTCATTTCACAGCCTCACCTTTAACACCCTTAACACACAAAAGTTTCTTAGGTTACCAATTAAGGTGAAATTCTGGTGGGCTTAGAAATAAAAACTGATGGCTAAAGCAAGTAAATAATTACCTAATCAAAGATCATAATATAGAGTATTTTCTACCAGCAAAATTCTGATTTAAGCTCTTAACAACAACAAAAAAAATAGTTCTATTAAAAAATTTACCTCATCTGCCCGAGGTGCATCTTTATCTAATTCTCTCCATGCATGCTCAAAACTAGGTGCCTTAGGAAAAAATTCAGTCATATCATCTTCTTCATCTTCTGAACTAGTTTCAATATTTCCTTTTCCTCTAGCAAGATCAGGTCCACTATCACTTTCATCATCATCTTCATTCTCATATTCTGAGATTTCCTCACTATCTACTGTACTTCTATCTTCTGATTGTTCATCATCTTCTGTTTTACTACCATCTTCGGTATCTTCCTCCAATTCACCATCAGAGTCACTGATATCTAAATAAATATCACTGATGTCTGCAATTAATTAAAGGGGAAAAATTTCAAGCAAGTATAAACACAAAATCAAGGGCAGTATAAACATTCAAACACAACTAAAATGTAGTATTTCAGAAAAAAAGAGCAAGAGTACAAATCATGTTTTATAAAAACACCCAACAATCCTTCAAAAGAAGTATAGCTATAGATTCATGGATGGATAGAAATGTGCAGTCAAAATTATGGAAATACAGTGCAAACCACTCCACACCTCCCTCAAATTTCTTGCCAAAAGATCTAGAAAATGCACCATACTGAATGATGATTTGGAAATCCAAGAAAAATCAGATTTGATCAATCCAGGTCAGCATATGGAGACAGAGGGGTTCGCATATACTGGGGACAAGGTCTAGCCAGGAACACAACAGGTTGAGCAACAAAGCACCAGGAGAAGTTGTGCACCAGAACATGAAGAAGTCTTAGATATGGTAGAGAGGCTCTATTCAGCTTAAACTTGTATAGGATGCAGGCAGAGGTACCAAACCAGCAGTTTACTATTTACTCACCACCCATTCACTTCTCAATCTTGCAACAAAAAACTGTGTTGTGGATAAAGGGCTGGATTTGAATCAGGAAGTCAAGAGTTCTAATCTTGCCTTACACTTACTAGCTATGTGAGTGGAAAAGTCTTCTTAGACTTAGAGACTAATCTTCTAAGCCTCATGTCCTCATGGGTAAAGTGGGAATAGCAACTACTTCACATGGATGTTGTAAAGACCAAATTAGATAAAATATGTACAATTGTTTGAAAACCTTAAAGTATTACATAAATGTTAGCTATTACTATTACAACCAATATTTCTTACCTGTACATCCAACAGCCTTTTGGCAGTCCTCACTCTACTTAACATCTCTGCAGCTTCTGATACTGACCATCAACCCCTTCTGGAAATTCTCTTCTCTGTTTTTTCTCCTCGTTTTCTGAACACTCCTTCTCAGTCTCCTTTGCTATAGAACCATGGTTCCTCCCACCTGCTAAGTGTGGGCACACTCCAAGGGTCTATCCTAGTCCCTTTACTTTGCGCTAGCTATAGTCTTCCCTTGGTAATCTCAGATTCCCTGGGATTAAATCTCCATCCAGGTGAATCTCAAATGTACACATCCAGCCCCAATCTCTCAACTAAACTCTAATCAATTACCCGTCTGCTGTCCCATAGACAACTCAAACTCAATAGGGTTAAAACAGAATGCCACACTGTTAATAAGCTTCTACATACTTCCAGAACAATAAAATACAAAAACCCCTACATGGCATTTAAAGGCTTCCATATTCTGAATCTCATCTATCTTTCCAGTCTTATTTCATATTACTACTCATCACATTCTCACTTTTGAACTGGTCTGTTAGCTCTATCTCATACACTACCTTCCATGTCCTGCTTCCAAACTTTTACACAAACAAGCTCCTTCACCTCCACGTCTTATTGTCTCTAACTTCCTTCAAGACACCTATCAGTTGCTACCTTTTACCTGAAGCTTTCCTGATTCTTTCTCTTGGAATTACTTTTTATTAATTTTGAACATTCTTCGTATTTATTCAGCTTACTTGTTGTACATGTTGTCCTTACTAGAAGAATTTAAATTCCATGAGGGCATGAGGCTGCTTTGTTTCTGTCTTTTTAAATCCAATACCTTGAACATAATAGGCACTAAAGTGAGATGAGGTTGGATATGATTTTTCTTTTGTATATAAATACTTCAATACTTAAAAGGTGCTATGGGCCTATTCACACTCAGGATAGCAGTAAATCAGGAGCACTACTCTCTGAGGCAGGAAGGACCCAGGGACAAGGACTGCTGAATTCCTGAGCAATTCTAAGTTCTATCTATCTGGCAATGTCTCACCCCAAAGTAGCATTATAAGCTGGGGAAAACTAAGTTGGGGAGAACTAAAGAAAAGAAGGGGGTCCACAAAAAATATTTTTAATTCTTTATTGTCTATAGGCACAACCATGAGCCCATTCTACTAATTTTTTGTTGTGTTAGATAAAATTTGCCCCTTACTTTATGTCTTATTAGCCGAAGTACTTTTATGTGAACCAAAGATACCCTTTTAGGGGAAGTGCCTGATTCTGAGGGTTTCCTCAGGTGGGAAGAAAAACACTAGTGAACTCATAAAGTGTACTTATTAACATTTTAGGAAGCTCTTCTGGCACATGTTCAAAGCAGGACAGGCTTTCTGACACCACTGCTAGAGAAAGGTCTCTACAGTATACTTTACTATAACAAACCTTCCCTCAAGATTCATATTCATTTGCAGCCCCTTTTTTGATATCTTCTTGCTTAATCTTATAGCCCTTCTGATATAGGTCCCTAAATGCATCTCTCTCCTGCCACTCTAGCTCTCCAACTATTTCTCAAAACTAGCCCTTACAAGCCATGGGAGTGCACATAAACAAAATTTACTTTGAAATCCAACTTTCCTTTACTTTTTAACAGTTATGCCTTCTTTTCGTCAACCTTTACAAAGGTCTCTTTCTCTTCTACTGCAACAGCAGAGCTTCCTTCATAGATTAATTAGTAATCAGTCACTGAAATGTGGGGAAAACAGTCCTCTTAAGTCACCAAGTATGTTATCATTTTATATCCTCAGACCCAAGCTACTTCTAGTCCATTCTAAACCTCTCTCACACCTATCTTCACGCCAATTTAACACTGGTATCCCCATAAAGAATGGATAGAAATGAAAGAACAATACCTACTAGATAATATTCACTAGAGGGTTCTAAAAGAACTGTGAAAATTTCAGTTTTTCCTAAATCTAGGGAAGTAGTTTGTATAACGCAAAAGAAAAAATGTTTTCCATGGAGTCAGATTTTTTTATTTCCACTGTAACTACATTACTATAAATTCCCCAAATATACAGTCTATATTACTAGGGTTTTACTTTATTGTATTTGTGAAGAAACATGTATTGCTAAGTTATCCAGCCGGCAACATATGGATATTAATTCATAACGATTATACAAGCTGATCTGATGTTCCTTGCATTGTCTTGACTACTTAACTATGCTTCATATAGCAAACAGAAGCCAATGAAAATTAAGTATGGGGGCTGAGAAACCATAACTAAGTAATATGCTGCACAGGAATAAATCTAGGAATTTTTGCCTTAGATATTTCTGTAACATGGACACCCAAATATTAGAAAAGGGGATTTTAAAAATAAATAAGAAAGATAATACCAGACATTTAAGTTCAGAACTTTAAAGTCTGCCAACTGCTTTTCTTATGTCCTTTCATTTAAGCCTAATCACCACCTTGTGAGGTAGGAACAAGCATCATCCTTACTTTATCAACAAAGGAGCTCAGGTTCAGAGAGGTTAAAGTAACCTCAATGACAACAGAGCCAGTGATTGACTGCAAGAGAGGAAATTAAGCCAAGGCTTTCTGACTCCAAAGGGATTTTTAAAATAAGAACTACAGTCATCAGTAGTAGCTTGGATTATTTGTTTTTGGTTTCTGAAAAATTTCACATACACTTTTTAAGGTACATAAAATTTTGCTACAAGGTGAATATTTTTTCTTATTTTCATTGTTTTAGACTAAACTAAATGGAAAGAAGAAGGCCATTCTAGCATCAAACACCTTTGGGTCTGGATCTGTAAGTCAGACAACCACAGTTTATCTCTGGACAAACGTACAGTAAAATTTACCCCAATTTAATTTTTGTGGTTGAACACAAGAATCAGAATAAAACAGGCAAAAGAAAACTCAATTTGTAATTTAAGTTCAAATTCTACTTCTGCTACCAAATATCTTAATCTTTCTAGTTCTGTTTCTTCAACAATAAAAGGGGCAATGAAACTGACCTCTAAGGTCCCTTTCGGACCATACCATTTAGTTTAAACAGGAAAGCAGTAAAGTGAGATATATTCAAGTAGCTACTAAGTTAGAAGTGAGCTACCACTCTGCTCCTGGCTCAGAGCCACACAACGACATTTCTGGATCTTGTTCCTTGCTCAGTGCACAGCTAGGGTGGGCCCATGCTCTCTGATGACCACTCCTCCATGGTCCACACCTGGCCAGTGTGCCCTACAGCTTCCAGATGGCACCTAGCACTAGGTCAGCTGTGGCTCTGACAAGTCCAAATCAATAAACTGATGTGATTTACGAGTCCAGGTCATGTGCCTGAGTCTATTATAATCTTTCACTGAACTTTTCTGATTTTCTGACTAGACTTCTACCTGCTGCTGTAAAATTTAGCCTTTCTGCTCCACTCCCATGAGTCTTGGGCACCTCACCAGGCATCCGGCGCCTTGGTGAAGTGAACTGCATGCAGTGGGGTGGGATCGCAGAGTGGTACAACAAGACGAAGCATTTCTATCAAGCTCACCCAGCATACCTCCCTCCCCAAATCCAGTAAATGGAGCACAATAAAGCTAAATGAAAAAGCCAAAAAAAGTCAGCAAGTCATTTTTCCAGGTCAGAGAAGCTAAAGTAGATAGCATATGGACATGGGGAATGGGGACCTAGTCAGAAACATGGGCAGCAATGAAGGAAATATTTAGCACCAGGTATAGAAAGAGGGCAAGAAGAACCTGATCAGAAAGGTATCACAGAGGATTTTTGAACTAGTACCAGGTGACTGAAATAAAAAAAAGACGTGAAATACCTCATAGGAAAAACTGACCTAGAAAACAAATCAAGGAGATATAATCTAAAAACTCACTGGACTACCTGAAGGCAATGACTAAAAAAAAAAATCTAGGTATCATTTTTCAAGAAATCATAAAACTGCCCAGATATCTTAGAACCTGACAACAAAGCAGAAAATGAAAGAAACTACAATGTGAAAATTTCTAGGAACATTATGACTAAAATTCTGAGCTCCTATCAAGGAAAAAAAAATTATTACATACAAGTAACTAAAAAGAAAAAAATTCAAGATGTGTAGAGCCACAGTTAAATCACACAAGATTCAGCAGCCACCACTATAGAGAAGTGAAGAGATGGAATGATATTCCAGAAAGTTGATCTAGGATTGCAACCAAGAATAGCTTAGCCAGCAAAATGAAGTATAATTCTCTAGGGGAAAAACGGACTTAAAGAATTATGTGACTTTCAAGCATTACTGATGAAAAGACCAGAGCTAAATAGAAAATCTGACACACAAATACAGGACTCAAGAGAAGCACAAAAAGATAAATATAAGTAAGAAATCAAAAGGAATTAATAAGCTTCAACTGTTTACTTCTTTATATGGAAGGATTACACGTAAATCCTCAGAACTTTATTATCATCACTGGGCTAAGATGGAACATAATTAAAGAGCCTGAGTGTGGTTCTGTTACATTTGGATGAACTTAAAAGGTGCCCTGGGAGAGGAGGGAAAGAAGCATAAAAGGTGGAAGATATTATCTATATAAATGAGGCACACAAGGAACAGTTGATACAAAAGAATGGGGAATAGCAGGGACTAGACAACATTTGAATCTTAACTGGTTCAAGGAAGGAAGAATATATACCCATACAACTGGGTACAGAAATGTATCTTACCCAACAAAGAAGAGGGAAAGAGGTTAAGGAGAAGGGGAAGGAAGGAATAAGAGGGAGGTCAGATTAAGGGAGGAAGCAGTCAGAAGTAAAAGTTACTCTTAAAGGAGTGGAACCAAGACAGTGCAATAAAGAAGCTTTCAGTCAAGTTCTCCTAAATTTCCCTCCAATAACTCTACAATAATGCTTCAAATCAAATGCTGGAGTGGCAGAACCAGTGAAATAATTTTCCAGCCCCAGACAATTTAGGGGTTGGTAGAAAAGTTCTATTTTACCACGGTGGTGGATGAGCCCCAGGACATGCTTTGGGGTAGCTCCATGGGTGACAGCAGCAATTCCAGTTCTTTCAGCCCACAGACTTTGGGGGTGGCAGGCAGAGGGTTAAACAACTGGTCAAAAGCAGATCCTAGAAGACCCTTTGCTGGTGCTGGAATCAGGACAGCTTCGTTGTCCATATGGTTCCAGGTTGTAGTCCCAGGGCTAGAAGGAGCAATAGTACTTGTGGTACAGGAGGGTAGGGGCCCAGGTTATGGTTCAAGAGCAGAGAGGTATGCTTGTTGTCACCAATGGAAAGAGCAGGGACCCTGGTCTCCATTCTAAGACAGAGGCAAGAACTAGAAATTGTGACTGCAGGAGAGGAGAGGAACCTGGTCAGTCTTAAGGCCAGGAAGGATGCTAGTACTGGTAGCTACAGGGAAACAAAGTCCCTTTCTGGGTAAAGACCAGAAAACAGATCAGGAGAACTGTGACCCCACCTCTCCTGAGATCATACTGTCTTGGAAGTACCAAAAATCTACAGATCCCCAGAGCTAGCTCTGAAAACAATAGGAAGAAAGGCCTGAAGCTTGGGACAAACTCTATCCCAAGCACAGAACCCAACTTAAATATAAACTTAAAAGTTAAGATATAGGCTGAGAAATGGTCAAATTAAGAAAAGAAAGTGATCATAATAAATTGCTATGGTAAAAGAGAAAAGTGAAGGCACAAATCTAGAAGACAAGTATATCAAAGCAGCTCCAAACAAAACCTCAAAGAAAAATGTGAATTGAATACAAATCACACAAGAATACCTGGAAGAACTCAAAAAATATTTTTAAAATCAAACAAGGAGAGGCAAAAGAAATGCTATAGTCAATAAAAACTTTTACAACTTATTTTTATAACTAACCTGAATCCCATTTCTCTTTCTCTTTAGGAAACTTCACTTTGGAAGATTTCACAATTTTGTTATTGTCCAGTTCTGGTAGCTTTAGTTTTCCTCTAGATGATGTGTCCGCATCACAGAGCACGGCATCTTTTTGTTTCTTTATGTCTTTATTTGTTGATTCTTTCTCACCCTTCTGCAGATTATTTTGTGCATGCACTTTCTTAACTCTACTTGAATGCTGTGTTTTCCAAATATTTTCATAATCACCTGGCTTTTTCCCAAGTCCAAAGTCTTCCTTTGGCTTAACAGCATTGCTTTTTTCCTTATCCAGTAATTTTTCTGAATCTCCTTTTTCAGTTTTCTGGTTCTTTTTGTTAGTTTTCTTTTTGTTTGATGCTTCACTATCTTTATCTGAGAGATCAGAGTCTGAATCTGATAAGTCATAATAACGTTTCAAATCCTCTGTACTGCTGTGACTTATGGGACGTCCTCTTTTATCCACAGTATATTTCAACTTGAACTTTTTGTCATGGAACATTGCTCGAAATCTCTTATCAATTTTAATTTTTCGGTCCTTTTCTGGCATTTCCCAAAATCTAGGGTCCTTTGTAATTCGCCGAAACCGCTCATCATTCATAAGTTCTTTTGATGCCATTTTTAAACTTCTTTGTTGACTAAAACCTCGGATAGCCTAAAAAACTGAAAAAATGTGACTATAAAGATTTAAGTTTACTAAACAAAAATTGTTTTCAAGAAAATTCAGTTAATCTTTTAAGTTATATTTTATATAAAATAAAGCAACATATGATAAAATGGTTTACATTGTTCTCTACTAAGAAGTAGATTACATCTACAATATTCATATTTTTAAATTTATTAATTTTTAAAAAGCATCCTCGTGGTCAGACCAGGTTTCCTACTTTTCTGGCTCAGAAAAATTGTTACCCTAATTAATCACCCTGCACAAAAGAAAACCTCACAAGGGATGTGGGAACACCTATCTTTTCCAAAGAAATCTGAAGCAATAAAAGTATCATCTAAAAAATAAGTAGCAACGAATAACACAACCTCCAATACGTTAAAAATACGAATACAGGGATTTCCACGCCATCCTCAAATTTTAGAGCCGAAACCTGCCTAACAACCAGCTTTCTTTTTTTATCCTCAAACTCCTGGTTTCGCTAAAAACTGGAGATAAGCGTAGAAAACTTCTGGGCTCTCCCCACGAGAGGGGTGAGGGGGTGTGGCTGCCTAATGAGCTGCAATCATGGTCCGGCCATCTCCCAAGCTACGGAAGGAGGGGTGAGAGGACGACAAGGGCTCGCCGTGGGGGGGCAGGGTGCCTGTCTCACAAGCCTTGGGGCCGCTCACTGCACCAAGCTCGTGCGACGTTCTATGTTACAGCACATTTTACAGAGGGGAAGATGAAGTCCAAAGAAATGAATAACAAGCGTACATGCGCGTACACTCACACGCATGCACGTATCCCCACGTGCCGGGCACGAGGCTAAGCGCTGTACAATCATTACTTCGGGGGATCCTCGCAACGACCCGGGGCTGCGAGGAGGGGAAGGCACAGTTACAACCCCCATTTTACAGATAAGGAACCCGAGACAGAACGGGTTAACGCTTTCCCAGGGTCGCAAGCTAGGAACGTCCGAGGGCCGACGTGAACTCAGACAGATCCCCGCGCTCCAGGTCCGGAGCTCTGTCCGTTACGTGTCCGAGGACGGACACCCGGCCAGAACGAGGGCGGCGCACCCTACCTCACGCGGTGCGGGAAGCCCCTCGGCCCTCGGAGGGCCGGCTGCTCTCCCGACGTCGGTAACGGCCCGGATGAAGGGAAGATCGAGGACGCTGGCCACTACCACTTCCTGGTCAGCGGACTATACCATTCACCTTGGCGAGGCGCATCTCTTACGACTCCGCCAGCCGAACTCGCAGCTCGCTCGGCGAGTGCCCTCGCAGCATCGCGTGGAGAAATTCAGGCCCACAATCCTTTGCGTTAAGCTCCGGAGCTACGGCAAGTGATACAGGTCAAACCGGGAGCTTCGCGTTAAGCGTGCCTGCGGAAGTGTAGCGCTAGTACCGCCGTCGCGCATGCGCGCGGACGTGAGGGCGTCGGCGCGATGACGTGAGGGCGACGGTGCGTCGGCGCGTTGACGTAACCGACGGAGGTTGCGCGGAGGTTGAGGGAGGCGAGCTGACATGCTGAGGGCGGCCCGGCTGCCGTGGGGCCGGCTGGCGCCGCCGCGCCCGGCGGCCTGTGGTTGTGGCGGTGGCCGGCAGAGCAGATCCCGGGGTACTTCTTCGTGCCTTTCCCCGTTGGGCGGCCCCGCCCCCGGCGTCGTGAACGTCTTCGATCGGGCGTTGAAGAGGAAACAGAAGAACTGGGCGGCCCAGCAGCCGGAACACCTGAAGTACGACTACCTGAAGGAAGAGGTGAGTGCGTCGTCTCGGGAGGGCGCGAGCGGGGAGGCCCTGCCCCGACACGGATCGCGGCTGACCCGAGCCACGAATGGATAAAGGTAAAGTCTCCTCCGGCTGGGGGTGCCGGGGACGGGGAACCGGCCTGGACATAGGCACGGAGGCAGGAAATTAGATCCAGTGGCTAGAGTTCCGGGACTAAGGGCCAAGTCGACGTACGCCTCAAGTTAATTCAGCAGTCAGTAACAAACATTTAAGTACCAGGTTCTATGCCATGTGTTGGAGAAAGAAAGCAAGCCCCTTCCCCCATACACCTGATTGTATAATAACTCCCCAAACATGTTCAAAGCGCTGTGCTAAGCCCTGGGAATAGGAAGTCCTCAAAGAACTTAAATTTCAATGGCGTCATGCCCCAGTTATGGCTGCTTTTACTAATATCTTGAGTTTATTTCGCTCTTTAACTCACGATTCTCATAACAAAAGTAGGTGCGATAGCCAACTAATTTTACAGATGTGGAAACTGAGACTGGGAGAGGTTAGTTGAGGTCCCGGCTAGGAAGAGCGGACTTGGAACCGCGTCTCAACACTATCCACTTTAACCTGTCTAAGCTAAGTCTTTTAAAAGGGAATTATAATAGTACATACTCTGCCAAGGTTGTTTTGAGGACAAAATGAGATATTTGCAAGTGCGTATCAATGTTTTCTATTACTGGCTGTAAGCTTACTCTTCCAGTCCTACTTTATTAGTTCAGATATAAATAGTCATCCTTTTTTCATTCAATTTTATTTTCAATTCCAGTCTCTCCTTTCTCTCACCGCCACCTATCCAGAAGGCAAGAAATACAAAACTCTTTCCAAATACAATTTTTAAATACACATAAACTATCAAATCAAAACACTGTTCTTTGTCAAAGAAACAGGTTTTTTCCTCTAAAAATAAACAAGCCTGTGCTATGTAAGTAGCTAAAGGGAATCCAGCAACATGGAAAGATTTAGAATACTAAAAAACCCACTGTAAGTTAGGCTGAAAAATGTGAACAGAACTGTTAAATAATTTAAAATGAGCTTATGTTAAAACACTACACATTGACTTTATATAAAGAATTTTAGATGCATTCAGTGTTTTTGATACTGCTTAATGGAAGCAGTTGTCATCTTAAAGGAACATAAGAGCTAAAGTTGGAAAGGACCTTAGAGATCATTTAGTCTAGCTTACTCTTTTTTATAGACAAGGAAAATGAGGTGGGGAGGGATGAAGTGATTTGCTCAGAAATACAGGCAGTAAGCAGAAGGGCAGTAAGCAGAAGGGCAGCTAGGTGTTGTAGTGGATGGAGCAGGATGATCTTAGTTCACATTCAGCCTCAGACATTTAACTGGGTCTGTGTAACTCTGGGCAAGTCACTTAACCCTGTTTGCCTCAGTTTCCTTATGTTTGAAATGAGCTGGAGAAGGAAATGGAAAGGCAATCCAGTATCTTTGCCAAGCAAAGCCCAAAAGGAGTCCCAAAGAGTTGGACATGACTAAGCCACAAACAGAAGCAGCAGAAGCTGACTTTGACTTCAAACTCATTTCTCTTCTATGCTTTGATTAGAGCCTTGGCTACCAGCAAATGGATAAGATTTTGAGTTTCCCAAATTCCATCACCTTTTATTGTGTTTTCAAACTTATGTTTATTCTAGTATAACACCCAAACCGTAATCATTCCACAAACATTAATTGCCTACTCTATCCTAAGCATTACCCTGAGCCCTTTGGAATGCAGAAATAAAGATCAAATGATTTCTGCCTTCTTGGAGTTTACATTCTGTTTAGGGAGACAACAAACATATATAAGTATATACAAATAAATAAAAGATAATTAATGGGCAACCACTAGGTCCTACAGTAAAAAAAAAAAGTGATTGGGAAAAAGAGAATCATGTTTCCTTTCTACCTCTAGTCTTAGAAATTTTATAAATATATAATTTAATTTCAGATTTATAGAGGTAGGGATCCCAGTGATCTCATCGATTTCCTTAGGTTCTACTCTCATTAACTTCATTTTATAGATGGAAACTGAGGTAATAAACCTATGGATATTACCTATATTTCAGGTATGGCACATAGTAGGCACTTAAAAAACTTGCAAAATTGAGTTCTTATTAGGAAAATCCAACCATCTTGTCGTTGCTTTTTATTTCAGATTGGTGGTCGTGTTGCTGACCGTGTATATGATATAGCCAGGTAAGGCAATGGTCAACTTAACAAAGTATTATTAACTCTGAGGCATAGTCTTGTTTCAATGGTTTTGTCATGTCATGTGAGTTCCCTTTCTAGTGATGCAGGCTGAAGCTAATCCACACCTTCTCATTTTGTCTACTCTTGCCTATGTCCTTCTAGAATTCCTCCCAACATACTAGAGATCTTGCTTTCAGTATCTTGGTATTACTTTGATAAAAAGTGGAGCATGCTATCGGTCCACTATTTGTCCCCTGTGGCATTACATAACATTACATAAGAATTTTAAAGTTGAAAGGGATATTAAGAGTATGTTTAGTGTAGTTTATTACCTGAACAAAGGTAGAACAAATGTTCATTCAGTTTTTCACTTGTATGTATTCCAATGTGGGGCAATTGACAACCTTCATGGGAAGCCCATAGCTCTAATTAATAAGTTTTTACTTATTTCAAGCCTAAACTTAACTCTTTGCCACTTCTGCCTATTGCTTCCAGGTCTTCCCTCTGGGGCGAGAAAAAACAAATCTAATCTCTTTCACATTACAACCCTTCAAATACTTGAAGACAGTTATTCTGTCTGCTAAGTTTTCTCTTCTGTAGCCTAAACATCCTTAGTCTCTTCAACTATATTACATGTATCTCCCATTCTGAAAAAGGTCTTAGTAGATCCTTTCATCCCCACTCTCATCTTATATCTCTTCTACTCTTTGTACTAAACTCTTTGAAAAGGCCACTTGCAATAGAATCCTCCAATTTTTCTCCTCTTGATCTCTTCTTAACTCCCTACAATAGTTTTCCGTCTTATTCCACTGAAGCCACCCTCTCCAGTTACCCTTGTTCTCTTAGTTGACAAATTCAGTGACCTTTTCTCAGTCCTCATTCTCTTTGAACTCTCAGCAGTCTTTTGACACCATTGATCATCTCTCCTTAATATTCTTTTCTCTCTAGGTTTTCAAGACGCTCACTATTCTCTCTTGGTTTTCTTCCTACCTATGTGACCACTTCTGTTTCCTTGGCTGGTTCCTCCTCCAAATCATGTCCAGGGTTTTGTCCTGGGTCTTCTTCTCCTTTCCCTCTATATTATTTTGCTTGGTGATCTCATCAGCTCCGTGGATTTAATTACCATCTCTGTGCTGACAATTCTCAAATCTACTTTCTTACTCCAAACTCGCTCCTTCTCTCCAGTCTCACATCTCCACTTGCCTTTTAGACATCTCAAATTAAATATCTAGTAGATATTTAAACTCAGTATGTCCAAAACAGAACTCATCTTTCCCCCTAAACCCTTCACTTCTTACCTTCCCTATTTATTATAGAGGGCAACTGTTGACTTTGCGCTGCCCTGTCTTGGTTAAATCCAGTTCACTTGGATGTCATCGCATCACTTCCCTGATAATATGGTCCTCTTTGAGAATGCAGCACAAACAACTTCTGTGAGTAGTAGTAGGCATTGCCTCACTGGGGACCCAACTTGTACTGGTCAGTTGGGCAACACGGCTCCTTTCTTTCTCTCCCTTCCTTCTTTCCCTCTGTCCACATAAGATACATAGGGTATCATACCCTTACCTGTGGGTGCTCTGCCCAAAGGAATATAAATTTTGATCTCTGAAACCTAGCAAAATAGCTTGGAGTTCTAGCAGCTAGATTTCTTTCTTAAGTACTATGCCTTTTAAATCCAAATCACTCTGGCTCTCATTGTTTGGCCAACAATAGTTCCTAGGCCCAGCCCCAGCCCCACTTGCTCATTTTTTGGGCCATGGTTGGCTCAGAGTGAATGTCTTCTCTTCCCAGATTTTTTATTTTAAACTTGGTAATATAGCCCATTCTCTGTTAAATTTCTTACTTAGCCTTAATCACTAAATGTCATTGCCTCAGTCAGAGTGAGACCTGTTGAAGCCCTCAGCTTAAAAAGACCAATGTCTCTCACTGCATCCAGAGTATCTTCATTCCCCCTGATCTATATCTTGCCACTGGACCCAGATGGCTCTGGAGGAGAAAGTGAGGGTGATGACTTTGTATGGTCCTTCCTTACTTAAATCCAATTCACATGCATGTCATGGCATCACCTCTCTGATGTCATGGTCCTCTTCGAGACCGAAGGACAAACAACAACAGAGAGCAGCACCATCGTCCCGGGCCCTCAGGTTCGAAACCTAGGCATCATTCTGGATTCCTCACTGTAGCCGAACTCATGCCAAGCACGGCCTTTTGATTTCATCTTTGTAACATTGCTTAAACACCCCTTCTCTCCTCCGACACTTGCACCACTTTGGTGCAGGTTATCATCACCTCATGCCTTGTTTTTTGCAGCAACCTGCTGGTGGGTCTACCTCACATAAGTCTCTCTTCACTCCAATCCATCCTTCATTCAGTCACTAATGTGGTTTTTCTAAAATGAAGGTCTGATCATGTCACTCCTCTGCTCCATCCACTCCATTGACTTCCTGTTATAGCCTCCAGGAGCAAATATGAAGTGTTCTATTTGGCATTCAGAGCCCTTCATAAAATTTAACTGCCTTCTATCTTTCCAGTCTTCTTACACCTTTCTCCCTAACATGTCTTCTTCTGTCCAGTGACACTGACTCCTGGTTGTTCCACAGATGTGATACTCCATCTATCAGCTTCATATATTTTCTCTGGGTATTCCATGCCTGGAACATTCTCCTTCTGCTGCTGATTACTGACTTCCATGATTTCCTTTGAGTCCCAACTAAAATCCCAGCGCTCTTAATTCCAGTGCCTTCCGTCTTTTAATTGTTTTCTATTTATCCTTTATATAGCTTCCTTGTATATATTTCTTTGTTGTTGTCTCCCCCGTTAGATTATGAGTTCCTTGAGGGCAGAGTTTGCCTTTTGCTTCTTTGTATCCCCAGCACTTATCACAGAGCAGGTGCTTAATAAATGTTTATTGAATGAATCAATAACAGTATTTTATTATAGGAATCTTTTTCTGTTTGCTCCTTCTTCCAGCCTCACTTTTTGAATTGGGACTTTGTGTTAGGTCCTGGCTCTCTGCACTTCTGGTGGGAATGTCTGAGTCTTGATCAGTCCCACCAAGTATTCTCTGGGATCCAGCTGCTGCTTTATGGATTAAGTCTTCTGTTTTTGAAGGTGCTAAGAGGTGGCTCTGGGTGGATCCCTGAAAGCAAGCTTGCTCCCTGTGTAGTCTGATGCAGACAACAGCCCGATCGCTGCTCTCTTTTCTGAGCTCCTCACCTGGGTTCAGGTCTGGGTGATACTAATTAGGCTTGATTTCAGTTGGTTCTCCAGAAGATTGTTGCTACTCTTGGCGCAAGTCTCCTGGTTGGAACTCCAATAAACTATTGCTGCCTCTAGGAACAAGTTCCCTCCTCAGTGCACACTGGGATTTGGACGTAGGTCTGGGGTTAAAGTCACCATGCTGCTAGTTTACTTATATTACTACTCTTTGAATAGCTACACATCAGGCCTGTCCCTGCCTGATCCTAAACAACTAATTGCCCTGATACATGGTCTAGTTACTAACTAATTATTACTCTAGGGCCTAGTATAATCCCTCTACTACAAGGCTCTGCTTCGTTGTCTTCTGACAAGACTTATCCCTACTCCCCAGAGACCTCTGTCTACCTTCCTATGCTGTCCTGAGCTGGAAAAATGACTCTGTGCATCCCATGGATTTCCTAAACAAAGCCAGAAATCCAAAAAAGGATTTCTCTTTCCTGTTATTTCTAGGTCTTTATGGGAATAATTGTAGGTTCTACTGAACTGAATTTTACTCCTTCTTCCTACTCTACCATCTTTACTGGCTTCTCATTTCTTTATAGTCTTCTTTCTTGTTCTTTTCTGTAGTGATAGTCTGTGCTTTAGTTAATTTCCCAATGGTTAGCATCTTTTCATCTCCTTTTACTTTCCTATCCTCATTACCAAACCCCCAAATGTAAAGAAAAACCTCTTTCCTCAGCCCTAGCTGCCTACTCCTTCATTCCCATCTATCTCAACCTTACTTCCCAGTGTCTCCTTTAGTTCTGTCCATCTCTTCCATTGTGTTGTCTGGAAAATCTGCTCAGTAATTTACAAACTTATTCTCATCTCAGACTTTTATTTTCTCCTTCTATCTTCTCTCATTTACTAATACTTGACTTCTTCCTGATATTATTTATCCCATGGTTGTACTTTCTGGTACTAGGTATACTTTCTCTCATACCTCTCAGTTACTGGGACAGTAAGGAGGTATCTAGAAAGAGAAACAGTGAATCAGGCGCTAAACTCATTGAAGGAGAATGGCTTGAGGACTGATTGATAATGGTCGCCAGGATCTCGAGTGGGTGATAAGTCTGTAGAATGAGTGATGGCAGTAGAGGAAAGTGTGGGAGTGGTATTGGAGACAAAGCAGTATTCCACCACCTCTACAGAACTCAAAGCAAAACAGTCCAGATTGACTTTTTGGCCAAAGCAAGCAAACCTATGCAGCTCTTCACTCACCATGATTCTGCTTCTTCCAATTGATTATCATCTCTTTCTATACAGAAGCATCTGCAAAACCTGACTTTCCCATTTCTACTTTTCCCTCAGACTTGAGAGGGGCAACAGAGAACAGAAGGCACCTGGAGGAGGATTTATCTCTCTTAACTAATAGGTGGAAATGAAGGGCAGTAGTTGAAATCAAAGCAACTGAAACCTTATCAGCTGATTGCCCCTGCTGTTTGTCACTTCAGAAAGCTCCAGTAGAGCTATTTTTGCCCCATTGCTGAGTCTTCCTCACTTTCCCTTTCTTCAACTTTTGACCTCTAACCATTTCTTGTAATTTAAAACAGAACCTCCTGGTATTATGGCTCATCTTTCACTTATGGGATAACATCTCTCTAAATTTTACCTAAAAAATAAACTGTCCTTATTTTATCATCCCTCAGTCTTCAAGTAATCATATGATTTCTTTTGTTTTTAAGTTTTAATCTCAAAGTCTTAAAAATTACATGGAAATGATTTAGAGGCCATAATACGCTGAAGCTCTGAGTTGATCTGAGCTGATCCTTAGCTACATTTTTTGTTATTGAAATTTAGTGTCTTCACACATACCATCACTTTATAAAATGAGTCTGTTTTTTAGTCCATCAGTGTTAGCATATACATGAAGTGTCTCCCTCCATATTTTACGAAGTGATTTATTTAATCTTTAATCTTTAGAGGTATACCACAATTTGCATTTTCTGTTACAAACTGCTCAAATTCCATCTGAAAATAGTAATTATTTACACACACACTTTAGCAGTTTTTATTAGACTTTCAAAGTCTCCTACTACTTTTAGGAATCGAAGTATATATAGAGAAGTAAAATTTTCTATCCTTTCCTAGTTGATTTAATTCTTTTTCTTTATGCAACCAAATTTATTCTTTCCTCTTTTTAGCAGTAAACTGTTCTCTGTAAAAGGGTAATACGTTATAAGGACCTTGTATGTAATGTAACTTTAAAACCAAAATACGCTATTTTCTTAGTGTTATGGTGCCCTTAGGATCCATATCTTGTATTTGAAGCCTTAAATAATTAAATTTAGCAATTTAATAATTGAATCTCCATTTGGTTGGTTGTCCTTTGTTCTCAAGGAGGACAAATGATGTCACTTTATTAAAGTCAAGGTACAGTGTGTTGGACTGTGGCTAATCAGACTAATACAAGCTTGAAATGCTATACCACAAGTTGGGTACAAATAGTTCACATAAACATTTGAAGTGGAGATGTCTCTAAATTTGTGTATTTCACATTTCTTTTTGCTTTGCTTATAGAGCACAATGCCTTCTCTGATGCAGGCACACCATGCTGGGTGGTCCTTTGCCAGTGTCTCCCATGACCCACAATTAATTCCACAGTTCTTCAGAGAGACTTTGAGAGTGTCCTTGTATCACTTCTGACCTCCATGTGAGCCCTTGTGTGAGTTCTCTGTAAAAAAGTCTTTTAGGCAAACATACTTTTGGCATTTGAACAATGTGGCCAGCTCATCAGAGTTGCTGTCTCTGTAGTAGAGTTTGAATGCTTGGCAGTTTAGCTTGAGAACAGCCCTCCTTATTTTGCCAGATAATTTTCAGAATCTTCCTAAGGCAATTCACATGGAAGCAATTCCGTTTCCTGCAATGGCCCTGATAGACTGTCCAGGTTTCATAGGCATACAACAATGAGGTCAGCACAATGGCTCTGTAGACCTTCAGCTTGATAGGAGGTTTAATACCTCTTCTTTCCCTATACTTTTCCTTGGGAGTCTCCCAAACACTGAGCTGATCTTAAAAATAGAGGTAACTAGTTACAAAAAAAAAATTAATATGTTAACTTGGAACTTGGAAACTATTTCATGTGTTGTGGTACTATCAAAATGTCTTTTTTTTTTTTTGGTAGAGATTTTCCCCTTGCTTTGGATATTGGCTCTGGAAGAGGTTATATAGCCCATCATTTAAATAAGGTATATTTATGTGATGATTTTTCTTTCAGCAATGATAAAATTATTGACATGTTTTAAGTAAAAATTTTGTTATCTAGTCCTTATAAAATGATAAAAAATATGTACATTTGAATTTTTACTTGTTAAAATATATGTAGCATAAAAATGCTAATACCTGTTTTCCATTCCCCCCAATAACTTATATTTATTTGTAATGGTTTTATATTCTTTTTCCAAAAGCTAATAGTAATTATTCATTTTCTTTTTCTTTGTCATAAGTACAAAAGTGTTTCTACCATCAGTTTTCTTGAATGGTTACATTTGTAGTATAATAAATGTTTGCATTATATCAATTTTTTTAAAAAAATACCTTGTCCATAATTCACTTTCATTTTTATAAATTGCAAACTTAGCCAATGATTCCCAAGAAGAAATAGTCAAATTGAAACTAGAGTTGATGCTTAATAAATGTGAGTTGCTTGACTGACTGAACTAACTAGGGTGTTGATTATAGATACTCAGTTTTTGCATTTGTTCTACGTTTTGTGAGACAGTGCAGAATAGACATGGATTGTAAGTTGAATTAAGTCATTACTCAGACTATAATTAGTGAATATGTACTAGTTTAGTAAGGTACCATGCTGGGCATTCTGGATTCTTCAGGTTAGCTTAACAAATGTTTATTAAGTATTTTCTGTGTACAAGGCATTATATAAGATATAAGCAGTATCATTAAGGAAAAAACATTTCGTTCCTCAAGAACCTTATATTTTATTGGGGTATGTGTGTTTGTGTCTTTTTTCACTTCTCTCTGAGCTGGTTCAGCTCACCTATGAATAAGTTTGGTTTTTAGATTGTAATTACCCACAACAATATTCTCCAATTTTTTTTAGTAAAGATTAATTACGAACATTTTAAAATTTATCTCATATAACTAATTGAATTTTCCTTATTCTGTACTTACTTTATTTAGAAATTTTTACTTGATAATCTTTTTATTGCTGAAAAATCATTTATAATTTTATTCTCTTTAGCAATTTCAGTGACAAAAATATTTTTAGTGGTTTAACCAGATTTGTGTTATTTTTCTGTAGGAAGTTGTTGGAAAATTTTTCCAAGCAGACATTGCAGAAAATGCTTTGGTAGGTAGTTCATAACACTATATTGATGTCAGTTTAATAATGATTGAGTTAGTAATTGGCATTCTGTGAAATGAGTCTCAAACTTTTTTAATTATAGAAAAACACCTTAGAAACAGAAATACCTACTGTCCGTGTGTTAGCTGATGAAGAATTTCTTCCCTTCAAAGAAAATACATTTGATCTGGTTGTTAGCAGTTTAAGGTTGGCATTTTATTTTTCCTTTGTTTCTTTTGATTCTCTATCAGTAATTAATTGCTACAAAGATTTAATTTTAAAAGAAGAACAAACAGTTCATTCTGTATCAGTTCATTGAAAGAATTATTAACTTTGAAAATTTGTAGGGTAAGAGTTCAAAGACTTATATCTTTAAATCTAGTGGTCTTCTGTCACAACCAAGTTTGCCTTTTGTAAAATGGAAATAATCATATGGAATCTCAGCTTTAATCATAGACTTAAGAGGCCTTCTGGTCCAACCTATGTATAAAAAATAATTCCTACTACAGCATCCCTGGTCAGTGGTCATCTAGCCTTTCTCTCTCTGCCTGAAGAGCTGAGGGAGCCTACCTCCCAAGACAGCCTAGTTGACTTATATTTTTTGACACCCAACCTTCCACCACATTGAGATGTTTTAGTATAAGATAACGTAAATATAGATTTTGTTGTTTGTTCAGTAGTTTTTCAGTCATATCTGATTCTTCATGACCCCATTTGGGATTTTCTTGGTAAAGATATTGGAGTGGTTTGCCATTTTCTTCTCCAGATCATTTTATAGATGATGAAACAGGCAAATAGGATTAAGTTACTTGCCCAGGGTCACACAGCTAGTAAATGTCTGAAGCCATATTTGAACTCACAAAGATGAGTCTTCCTGTCTGCATACTCTCACTATCCACTGTGCCCCTTAGCTTCCCCATTACTATGGATACAAAGAGTTATAAGCTCTTTGACGCCGGATATCTATTGTGGTCTTTGAAGCCACCAGGAAGCCACAAGCACAATACTTGTCACATAGTGGTACATGTTGGACTAATGCAACTAAATGGATAGCACCATGAGGAATAAATTTGAAAATTATTGATTTTTATTAAAAATAATTCATTTAGCTTAGACTATAGCAGATGTTAATATTTTCCACCTAAAATAGGCTTACTGTAATTTCTATCAATTTAGGTTTATGATAAATTGCTTGTTCTTCCTTTATGATTTATTAATAAGAATGATCTTACCTAGGTGGCTGATTACCTAAGGACACTAAGAATAGAAAGCAAAAATGACAAACATCAGTGTATGGTATTTGTTAAATTCTTTGCTATATTCTGTCAGTTTCTGACTTAAACATTGGCTAGAATAGTGTTCAATAGGAGGTACACTTAAATTTTATGTAATATTTTATGTTGTTTCTGACAGTTTTAAAAGAGTAGTAAATTACTTAAAGTCACTGAGTTACCATACTTAGCAGTACAGTTTTTTAAATTATATTTTGCCTTTGCTTTGGAATGTTTAGATCTGCTAATAAATTATATATTTCAACCATCAACACTTATTTGAAAGTTCTTGATCAAGTAGAGAGTATTTTTAGAACTCAAATGTATTTTATTGTTATAGCTGAAGCATTTGAAGTTGTAAAGAAATCTTTGTTTTTACAATTTTGATAACAAGGACTTGGTTAAGTAATGGTAGAGCCCTTGCTCTGTAAGTTGTTAGCTGTGGTAGCACTGGGAGTTAGTTTTCTTGACTTAGCTAATATAGAAACAGTACACTAAGTCACTAGATTTAGATCTGGAAGAGACTCTAGATATTATGTAGTCTAACCATCCTTATTTGACAAATGAGTCTTCTGACTCCAAATCTATCACTATTTCCCTTGTGCCATGCTGCTTCCCATTTAGACGATTTAAATTGCAAGTAAAGCTAGTAGCCTGAATTTCTTCCTAACAGACTGTTGTTGTACAAAATAGAATTTTATAGTTAGAAAGGACCTTAGAGATCATCTCATCCATGATCACCTTCATTTTACAGATACAGAAATGAAGTCTACAGAGTTGAAATTGCTTGCCTAAGGTTCCCATACCTAGTCACTAATAAAGATGGGACTAGAACACAGGTTTTCTTTCAGATAAAGTGAAGAGAATTACTAGGTTAGAGTTTTAAGTAATTGAAAACTTGACAGGTGTCCCTATGCCCCTTAAAAAGTATGAGAACCCCCAGTAGACTTATAGCACCCTAGTTTTAAGTTACTACAATATTAACATTTTTTTTTTGCATTAAACTGTAACAGGTACGTTTTTATGTTTCAGTTTGCACTGGGTGAATGACCTTCCTAGAGCATTTAAACAGGTGAGAAAAAATATTGATACATCTATTTATTACAATTTAACAATACTATTATGGGCCTATCATTAAATATACAGTAGTCATTAGAATTCATATAGCTACACAAACTAAACTAATTTAGTTTAAAATTTGCTTATAGATCAGACATTTGAAGTGTTATCTTAGAATTAAAATCAATAAATATTTATTGAGCTAACTGTATGCATGGTATTTTAGTAGATGGTCTGAAGCATACTGAGAAAGATAAAAAAAGTCTTAAGATTAAAACTTTAAGGAAATAAAGCATAAATATATAAAAAGTTACATAATCATATGATAGATGTACAAGAAATATTGTAGATCAGTTAAATGATTACTTGCCAAATTGTAGTAGAAGTCAGTGTCCTTCAAATTTTTTTTATTGCATATTTCTGTCAATTAAAAAAAAATTTGCATGCATCCCCAATGATTCTATATTTTGTTTATTTACAGATGACAAAAATGAACCAACGTCTTGTCCGTTGTAATTATAAAATCAGTTTTACAAAAGTCAACAAGCTTTTATTAAACCCTAAGTGCTGTAGTATAAATATTAGATAGGGTTACATTCAAAAATAACTGGGGGTTGTAGTGTACATCAGGTTCAATATGTCACTTGTATGTTGTGACAATCAGTAAAACTAATTAAGAGAGTTACAACTCCTTACTGAGAAATATAACTTCTAGGAATAAGAAAAGTGATGATCATACACTTTTCTCTAGACACATCTTTTCTTTGAATGTTTTGTATTGGTTCTGGGTACTGTGGTTTATGAAGACCATTGATAAGATAGAGAATATCCAAAGGAGGGTCCAAGTCATATGACGGTAGGGTTGAAAGCACTGGGCATGTTTAACCTGGAGAAGAGAAGATTGGGGCGGGGTAGGGAACATGACAGCTCTCTTTATGTTTTCGAAGGACTCTCATATGGAAAAGAGATCAGACTTGTCCTGATAGGGCCAAGAAGACAGAACAAGGAACAATAGATAGAAGTTGCAGAGAGGCAATTTAGGCTAGATGTGAGGAAAATTTCCAAACCATTTGGGTTATCCCATAGTAAAATGGGCTTCTTTGTGAGGTAGTGGGTTCCCCCTCCTTGGAGGACTTAAGATAAAAAACTCTGTGATCACTTGGTGAGTATATTGTAGTAGGGATTCTATTTGGTCATATATAGTTTGGACCATGTAACTTCTAATTATAAAATTCTTTGATTCTGTGAATTATATGCATTAGAAAACTTAGAAGATTAGAAATTAAAGAGGGATGAAATAAAGATGAAGTCATTTGATCCTAGAATCCATAGTGAGCCAGTGGTGTTTATTGAGTAGAAGGCTGACATGATCTGACCTGCACCTGAGGAAAGTCACTTTGCAGGCTGTGGAATATGGATTAAAGAGGGGAGAGTTGAGGCAGAACAGTCAATTAAGAGCAGTATTAATAATCTAAAAGGTGAAAAGGACCTGAGTTTGGTTGGTGTCTGTGTGAACAGAGAGAAACAGATATTGTATAGGATTGTATAGGAAGAAATGAAAAGATCTGTGAAGATGGGTAACTAAGAGGGAAATTAGAAAGATGTGAGTTTGGGCAAACAGGTCTGCAGATCACAAATCATCATACCCACTTGCCCTTTGTAAATTACACTCGCCCTTGAAAGTGAAAAATGCTATTATAACTGGTCTTTGCAGAACACAGATCCCACCCTGTAGGGGGTGTCTGTTACTATCACAGTCTATTCAGAGCTTCTTAAACTTTTTCACTCCTCACCCCTTCAGCATTTCTTAAACGTGGGGTCACAACCCACAGTTTAAGAAGTGCTAGATTCTGTGGGTAAATGGTGGGTGGGAATATTTCCAGTGACACCTGATTCCATTCTTTGTGGCTAGTTAGAAGTTAGGGTATAACTTTCCTGAAGGTCCAGCAGTAGACTCAGAGGTGTGGCATTGGGAGTTTTGGATTTTGGATATTCCCGGAACTCTTTCTTTTGGGGTTCCTTTCAGGTAGTAATCAGTAGATTCTGTCTTTACTTTGTTCCCAGTTCTAAAAGCCTTGGGCATTTGTCATTTATGATTTCTTGACATGTAACATACAGGCTTTTTAAAAAATCATTGTTTTTAGGGAGTCAGAATTTATTAAAACAGTTGCTGGATTCTAGACACTGCTTGGTGTGAAGTACAGAGACAAAAATAGTTCGTCCCCTCCAACAGTTTCTGTTCATTCTGGTGAGACAACTCATGCATATAGAAGTATACAAAATAAATACAATATGATTTTGTGGGAGAAAGCACTAGTAGCTGAAAGAGAGGTGGCACTTAAGCTGACCTTTAGATGAAATGAGGTTAGGGGAGGAGGAATATTCTGGGAGAACTGAAGAAGGTGAGTGTGTCTTATTCATGAATGTAATCATGTGTAATAAAGCTGTGAAGGGAGATTAGAGCCAGGTTGTGAAAGGCTTTTAATGCCAAATATAGAAATGTGTATCTGACCATACGGGCAAGAGGAAGCAACTGGAGTTTATTATTTAGGAAATGACATGGTCAGACCTGTACTTAAAGCACAGAAAAATCATTTTGGCAACTGTATGGAGGGTGAATTGGAGTAGGAAGTGAGGCAGTGCAACCAGTTAGGTTGCAATTTCAAGTGAGAAGTGATAAAGGACTGACCAGTGTTGTGGCCATGATTGTAGAGTGGAATAGATGGATATGAGAGACTAGACAACTGATTGAATTTTTGTAGGATGCGAGAGAGTGAGGAATCGATCTGGATTTTTGGAAGGAGCCATGAGTTTGGAAGAGGGGTAGGTTTGTGGGGAATGAAAATGAAATGAGTTGTTTTGGACATGTTGAGTTTGAGATATCCACAGGACATCCTTTTGAAAATGTTCAGTAGGCAGTTGATGATACAGTCCTGGAACTCAGGGAGAGACTAGGGCTGATTGGGAGATATCTGCAGAGAGGTGATAGATAATTAAACCAATGGGAACTGATGAGATCAAGTGAGAGTATAAAGAGAAGAGAAAGCAGCACAGAGCCACCTATGCTTTGGGGACAGGATGTGGATGATAAGCTTGCAGGAGACTGAAAAGGAATGGTCACATAGGTAGGAGAACCAAGAGAGAGTAGTGTTGTGAAATAAAAAGGGGCAGGAAAGGTTAAAGGACTTTCCTCCTGTCAAATGAATAGTTTTAGACTTGAGATTCGAGATCAGGACACCTGGTGTTCTTTCCACTATGGATGGTAATTAACAGGTACTGTAAAGAGAAATAAGGCAGTTAAGAGAAATAGAGAAGCCAGGATGGAGAGATGGCTTCTTTTTGCAGGAGAGGAAGCTCAGTTTTTAAAATGACTTGACATTGCCCTCTAGTGGAAGCTGTTTATAGTATTCGAATTATGCAGCCAGCCCACCTTCTGAACAAACATTTGAACAAGATCACTCTTAAACAGTAGGAAATCATGGATATCATAATAGAAGTCTATTATCCACAAAAGGTGAAAGTTCTCCAAATCCTATTCTCTTCTCAGATACTCTGATTTCATCACTGAACCAGGAGTGACATTCTACTAAAAAAAGGGGTGTAAGGCTCTGGGGAAGACAGCAGGGAACAGAACCTCTTGTCCCTTTAGAGTTCAGATAGAGTACTTACTTATGCTAAGGTGATGCCAAAGATGTAGAAAAAAACAGAAGGCTGCCGAGCTTGTTGGTCTTCTGTAGTAGTTTGTTGAAGGTCTAACTTCTGAACTGTGTCTTATGTGAAAATGTCATGAGAGTGGAGAACAAGGACAGCAGCATCCTGGTTATGTAGCATGTGACCAGGATGCTAAACATTAGGTAGGGCAGGAAGAACAAGGTATTGTAGAATATGTAAAAGAAAGTAGGATCATTGAGAATAGTGACATCACATCATTTAATGTGTTTGCCAGTACTCTATATGTGAGTGATAATTATGAGATATTAAATTGTTGCATGCATAAATAAATTTACTTTATTTGCCCTCTAAATTAATCCAGAAATATAAGTAGAATTAATTTTGAGATTAGTACTTATTCTGAACAGATTTTTTTTTTTGTCTTACAGATTCATTATGTTTTAAAACCAGATGGAGTATTTATTGGTGCAATGTTTGGAGGAGATACACTATTTGAGCTTCGATGTTCTTTACAGTTAGCAGAACTGGAAAGAGAAGGAGGATTTTCTCCACACATTTCTCCTTTCACTGCCGTCAGTGATCTGGGCCATCTCCTGGGAAGAGCTGGTTTTAACACACTGACTGTGGTAACTATTAAGAACAAGGAATCAAGTAACCTTTTACTTGGGCAGCTCAGAAACAACTAAAAATTTTTCTTGATTTTGAAGGACTTTTGGAAATACTGATTGGACATACTTATTCAAATTCCAAGTGTCACAATTTTCAGTAAAAAACAACCACTTCATTGAGCTCAAAGAATTTAATTTCTAATCTAGTCTAGGTAATTCATATTAAAAAAAAAGAGATAAATGCAATTAATTACTCCTCTTTGAGAAAAGATGATGAGTTCCAGGAATGAGGGGGAAAGCCCTTCTGAGCAGAGGCAGAGAGAGAAGTGTTAGAGATCAAAGACTAGCCCAGTTTGGTTGGAGCATAGATTATTTGAAGAAGAGTTAGAGATAAGCCTGCAAAAGTACAATTATACCAGATTGTAGAAGGTCTTAAATGCCTGGTAGAGTTTCAACTTTTCTTTATCAGTAAAGAGCTACTGAAATTTTTTTTGTGTAGAGGAAGTAACATGACTGGTATGAATAATAGTAGTCAGTAAAAATTTATGAAGTGCCTGGCACTCTGCTAAGCACTGGGGATACAAAAAGAGGCAAAAGACAGTCCCTGCCCCCAAGTGGCTCCCCGTCAAATGGGGGAGACAACAAGGAAACAAATAAGTACATACAAGCTATGTACAGTTATATAAATATCCTATATACAAACTATGGGAATAATATGTTATTTCCTATTTATGGAAATAATTAACAGAGGGAAGGCACTAGCTAAGAGGAATTCATAAAAGCTTCTTGTGGAAGATGGGATTTTAGTTGGGATTCAAAGGAAACCAGGTGGAGATGAAAGCAAGAACATTTCAGGTATGGGGGACAGTCAGAGAAAATTCCTGGAACACAGAGATGGACTCTCAGCAGTCAGAAAGCCAGTGTAACTGTATTGAAGAATATATGTAGAACAATAAGGTGTATAAAGACTGGAAGAGATATGAGATATAAAGGACTTTAAATACAAAACAGCATTTTGTATTTAATCCTGGGGGTGCTTGGAAGCCACTGGAGTTTAGTGAGTAGAGGTGTGATGTGGTCAAACCTGTGCTATCGGAAGGTGACTTGAGTGGCTGAATGAAGGCTGAATTGGATTGGAGAGAGATTTGAACCCTGCAGACTCATCAGTAGGCGGTTGTTGCCAGTAGAGTGGAAGATGGTGAGAGATAATGAGGAGTTGAAGACAACTCCTTAAGTTTCTAGGAGGACGTTGGTTAAGGAGTGTTTAGGAAGGGACAATGAATTTGGTTTTGCACATGTTGAGTTTAAAATGTTAGTGGACAGCCAGTTTGAGATGTCTCAAAGGTAGTTGGAAATGTGAGATTGGAGGTCAGCAGAGTAGGGTTAGGGCAGGATAGGTAGATTTGGGAATCCTCTGCATAGAGATGATAATTAAATCTGTGGGAGTGAATTACTTCACCAAATGCAATATTGTAGAGAAAGAGAAGAGGGTCCAAGACAAGATCCTAATTAAGATTATATATTATAATATTCTTTATTTTCAGTATATAGAACAGTATATATGCTTTGCACATATAACTACTTAATGTTTTCCAAAAGGAAGTAGTCCTGTTAGAATAGAAGGCTATAATCCTGAGACAGGAAATTTGAACTAAAGCGCCACTATAGTTTGGGACTATTTACCATATTCATTTTTTTTAGTCCCTGAGGGAAACCCCCCCCCCCACATACTATTACAGTTCAGTACAATAATTGATGTTTATCATGTGTTTCTAAGGGTCACAGGTTCCCATCTAATCAGTTTTTATTCACTGCTTAATCTCTAAACTTAGTCTAAAACTCTTTCTCTGGTTTCTTCCTCATTTCCCCTCTCTTTTTCTCTTACTCTTTTCCTCTCCTTTCTTCCTTTTTCTGTATTCCTTCCTTTCTGATTATTTTCAGTTATTCCACACCAGGAATATGTGATGAGTAGCTACTCCTCATTCCCTCGTCAGTGATTTCTGTTATATGGACAGCCTCTCTCAGGCATGACGTTTTGAGAGGGACGTTGACAGTGATCATTAGGGAGCATCATTAGTGACAATTAGTGATCATTTATTAAGTGTGTGTAATATGCTAGCCACTGGAGATACAAATATGAAAGTGAAGCACTGCCTCCAGGGAGCTTACTTGTGGGGACTTTCATTGTCTTCATGAATATGTACATGGTTTTTTGGGGGGGACAGTTTTAGAGGGAATGGAAAGATTGGGAAATCAGGAACGCTTTCTTGAAAGAGTGTAATACTTGTGCTGAAGTTCAAGTTTGAGCTTGAGCCAGGGGTTCTAAGAAATGAAGGTGAAGAAGGAGAGCATTCCTGGCCTGAGGGGACTACCTAGGTAAGACGTTTAGGCAGAAGATGGAGTGACATGGATATAAAACAGAAAATTGACTAATTTCACTGGAGTAGAGTGAGTGTGGTGAAGTTATATAATATACTTAGTCTGGGAAAATAGTCTAGAACCAGGTTGGAAAGGGTATTCAATACCAGATAGAGAAATTTCTGTCTAATCCTAGAGGTATCAGGGAATTACTGAAGATTCTTGAGCAAGGATGTGACATTGGCTAGATCTCTGCTTTAGGAATATTTGTTTACAACTTTATGGAGCATGAGTTAGAAGAGAGACTGGATATAGGAAAACAAATAGGTTTTTACAGTAATCCAGAGGAAAGATGATGAAAGCCTGAACTAGTGAGAAAAACATTGAGGAGGTAGATTTAACATTTGGCAACTGATTGACAAGCTGGATTGTATCCAGAGGAGGGCAGCAAGGATTGGTGAAACATCTAGAAACCATGTCAGTTTTTGGTGGAATTGAGAGATTGTGGAGTGGAGTTCAGTAATTCACTTCAGCAAGCACTTAGTAATCTACTGTTTGTAATACCATGAACATAACTGTAATACCATGAACATAAAGACAAAACCCTCCCAAAAGATAGCTCCTTCAGGAGGGATACATGTAAATAAGTAGGTACATGCAAGGTAACTTTGAAAAAGAGAAAACACCAAAATCTAGTGTCAGAAAACATTTCCTGTAGGTAATGATAGCCCAGTTGATTGTTGAAGGAAAGTACAAGGCAGGGATGAGGAGGGCTGATGGGGACGGGGGGGCGAGGAGGAGGGACAGAACATAAGGGCTCAATCAGAACAGCAAAGCCTAAGTGACAGCTATCTTCATATATTTGAAAAGCAATCCAGTGGCATTGGATTAGACTACCTCAGACCTGGAGGATATAACTAGGACCAGTGGATAGCAATAATGAAGTATCAGATTTGGCCCCGTGTAAGGAAGGAAGAGCTACTAAGCAGAGCTATTGCCAAATGAAATTGGCTTCTTTTTAAAAATCCATTCCCTGTTTCTTGAAATGTTTTCATGGAGGTTGAATGACCACTTACCACAAATATTGTAGAGGGTTTTCTGCACTAGGTAGGTGATCTTATAAGATGACCTCTCAGTTCATTGTGAAGTTAAGGAAATTCTCTTAAATGTCAAAATAATATTTTCTCCTTTTTTTTGTTTCAATAGGATACTGATGAAATTCAAGTTAATTTTCCAGGGATGTTTGAGGTGATGGAAGATTTACAAGGTAAGGGACATTCTTTTAAAGTTATCTTTGATTTGTTATATTTTGTTATTTATAAGCTTATGATAATTGGACTGAAGTGTTAGAATTCTTTTTATTTTGCTTATTAGCCTTTTAGAAATTGATTCCGAAATAAATGATGGCTTTATAAGAAAAGAAATTTATATGTGTTCTCTCTAGCTTGGAATTACTTTAGTATTTAGTATATACTTAATTATATTTCTGTGTATTGTATCTCTCACCTCTGAAAGAATGCATTTATTTGCCTTTGGGGGGCAGGGACAGTTTCATTCTTGTGTTTGTATCCCTTACCACCTTGTACCTTTGTTCTGGCACAAAGGCACTTTATAAATGTTTGTTGAACACATGACATGCAATTTTTAATATACCAAATTTTTTACTTAACCAGGACTTGTTTGGAAGCTGGGAAATTGCAGGCAATTTAAGGATTAATAATAATACCTTAGCCTTATTTAGCCCTTTTACAATTTTCAAAGCACTTAAAAATAGATTATCTTATTTGAACCTTAACCACAGCCACCGAGATAGGGAGAAGTAGGTATTACTCTTATTTATAGTTGAAACTGAGGCTGAGATGTGACTTACTTTCTTCCCTGAGAAACTATTACAGCAAAGTGGGTAAAGCTGAAACTAAAACTTATGTCTTCTGACTCCACTTATTGGACTTTTTGTTGTCTTGAAAGTAGATTTCTAAACCAAGGGAAATATTGGTGCTTAGAGGCCTTACACCTGTTTTTAGTTTTTGCACAATTTTTAAAAGTCTAGAACATTCTGGGGCACATGTGCACAAGTTGGTATTGTAGACTGTGTTTGATTGGTACACAGACTTCATTGCCACCTATGAGAATGTAAGCTTGTGAGTAGGGGTTGTTTCATTCTTTGTATTTGTATCCCCAGCACATATCATGGCTCTTTTGTATCCTCTGACTTGAAAGTTAGCATTCACCCTTCAATACTGGTTTAGTACAGTGCTTCTTAAACTGGGTCACAATGCTGTATGGGGTTTTGAAAAATTGGGCAACAGGAAAAGGTTTCTGAACGCATGACAACAGAAAGTTAATTAAAAATCAAACGTATAATGAATTTGAGGTGTTTCTGATAGTGCTTGCCTGTGTTGCATCATGCAGCTTACCTGTAGCCTTGGTTCTGAACACAGAGCATCCAAGCTTTGCACTATGCATGCCGTCATGCTACACAATGCCCAGCAAATGCTGCCAAAATGCAAAAAGGGATTGAGAGTGAAAAAAGTTTAAGAAGCCCTGGTTTAGTGCAAAAAAATGTTTTGGAGTCAGAAAACTTGGGTTTGAATCCAGTACTTTTATAAACTACTATTGGTAAGCAAGTTGGTTCCCCATTCTAGTTCTCGTTTGAAAGGGTTGGTTTAAATAATTTCTGAAGTCCCTTGCAGTGCTAAACACTGATACAGTGATCTTTCACTTGGTAATTTGTAGCTTGATTGAGAGTAGTAAAAACTAGGGCAGCTAGGTGGCACAGTGACCTGGAGTCTGGAAGACTGGAGTTCCAGCCTCAGACACTTGACACTAGCTGCGTGACCTTGGGCAAGTCACTTAACTGATTGCTTCCTCTCCCAAAAGTAAAGTTTTTTTAAAAAAAGAATAGTAAAAACTATTTTTAAAACGCAGTAAATGTTTTCAGAAGACAGTACCTGTGTCTCCTATCCACCCCTATAACCACCCCCACCCTCACATTCCCAATGAAGTAAATGAATTAGCATGATAATTTTGATTTGTTGATACCAACACCTTGGCATGATACTTTTAAAATTTCTAAGAGATTTAATTGTGACAACTTGAATATACTGTTTTATTTGAAGGGTTCACATTTGTTGACTATCTTTTGGTTACCGTTTATCTTCATTTGAGATAGCTGTATGGGTTCTTTTCATTTTTATTCAGCATAGTATAGTATAGTACCTTATTTAGCATAGTATATGTATAGTACATTCTGAGAGTCATCTTGGTGTAATGGATAGAAAGCTTCATTCTATCCTCTTCCAGTCAGGAAGACCGAGATTCTGATCCTGCCTATGACATTTGCCAGCTGTATGACTGTGGGAAAGTTCTTAACTTCTGTGGAAGCCTAAGGAAATTCTTTTAATACTTAGCTATCAAGTTATAGTAGACAGCTTATGCTGTGTATTCAGGAAGCTAATTCAAACTAGTGAAATCACAAATTATTGTATTTACTACCATTAGCTTTGGAGGTTTCATGTTATTTCTACAAATTCAAGGTTTGTGTTAAAGATTAACTCTAGAATTGATATTCTTAGATAAAATAGTGGACATATATTTTTATCTGGCTCTTCAGATTTGTTTTAGAAACTTTTATGCATTGTTTTAGTCTTTTTTCCATAGTATTTTCGGTTTGTCTTATGTGAATTGCCATTATTATTTCACAGAAAAAAGTCCAGATTAATTTTTTACAAAACTCATCAGCTGATGAATGAGTGGGAGTTTGGAGGCTTTCACAGTGGTTTTAAGGTAAGTTCACTTATATTATAGACAATACATCTAAGTATTGTTCATGTGAATCCTTTAGTAAATCAAGAAGTACTTTTCTAAGTTTTGTTGAACTTACCATAAAAGAACTGTGAAAGTCTTAAACATTCACCTGATGATTATATTTTCCTTCCTCACAAAATACAGGATAAGTCAAAAGTTCCTGTGCTTCCCCATTAAGCTTATTTCAAAACAGCTACTCACCCTGTATATTATAAAACATATTTTATAAGAGAATACAAGCATGGTGATTTCAGCAAATTCTAATATCTTGGTTGAACTAAAAGGTCTTAAAGCTCTCAGCTGTCAATAGTCTGTAAGCATATAAGCAATCTAGTATCTATGATCTTAAGGAAATTTTTAAAATTTAATTTCCACATGGAAAAAATATTTGCTGTTGTAAAAAATATGTTTGATTACCCTGTTAGAAAGTCAAACACAAACTAGACTGCGACTAGTGATAAAAAAATTTTAAATATGAATATTTCATCTGTAAGGACCAAATATTAGTGAGAATAGAATTCATTATGAATGCCTTCTATTTTCAATATAAAAGTTATTCATATAGAGGATTTAGAGTTAGTAGCTTTGGGAGTTTTTTTTGGTGTGTGTTTTTATTAGAAAGGAGATTTGGTTTTTTATCAATAAATGAATTTCTAATTAATGATAATTGATCTGCCAATAAGTATAATTGTAATTGGCTTTGAACTACTACTATTTCAGCTACTGAGGATTCTGGATTCTCTTTTTAAAAAAAGTAATATCAAAGGCTTTGTTGTTGGGGGGACTAGCAAGAAGGTTTTCTGAGTAAAAAAGAGAAACAAGACAGCTTCAGCAGCTGACTTGATAGTGTATAATAAAGCCACTGAAACATTAGAGGGATTAGCAGAACCAATTCTAACCCACTATAAAAAATTGATTGTTGAGTTAGAAATGTTAGAAAGTTTGTGAAGGAAGTGACCACTCCATTTTAGAATTTGCAGTAGAATTTCACATGCATCCTAGTTTGAGGTACAGCAGATTTCGGTTAAAAGGTTAAGTGGGATCTGGTGGCCTAAAATTTTACAAATAAAATCAAACCGTGAAGCATGAGCTCTCCAAAATGGAATTCTGCAGATGCAAAGAGAAACTATTTCAATAAGGAAGAAAAGAGGGAATATAAAGAGATTAATGTAGATGAACTGGAAACTCAGCAGCCAGCTTCTAATTTAAAAAAGAAAGTACAGAAAATACAATGAGAAAGTATGGCTTGAGTGTACTACAACAATGTAGTGTTAGGAAAGATAAAGGTCATAATGAGTTGAGGCAGGTGAAGGAATTCTCAGGACAACAAAATGAATTTTTTATTTTGGCTATCATGAGGATTAAGAAAAGAATAGGAACTGCTGATGAGAGTGGATGGAACAGTGATAAATGAGAATTCAGAACTTCTCAGCTATTATTTATTTCAGTTTTCTCTGGTCAGGGGAATGATCTTTGAACTGGATAAAAGAACACAAAATGGCTAAGGGAGTTAGAAACCTCAGGTAAATAAGTAAATGATAAAAGAGCATCTCGCTGTTGTTGATAAGTTCAACTCACCAGGCCCAGATGACCTGCACCTAGGATATAGAAAGAGCTGGAAGATGTGATTGCCCAATCTTTATGAGTCATTTCCCATAGAGAGCAAAAAAGGTGCCACAGAAGTGGAGAAGGACAGATAGGTCCCAACTTTTTTTTAAAAAAAGGAAAGAACAGAATCTGCATGCTATAGGCTAGTGAACTTAACTTCTACTCCTGACAAAATGATGGAGTGTGTTAAAAAGTGGTGGATTAGTGAACATCTGAGAAAGGAGGCTTTGATAATAAGGAGCTCAGTATGACTTTATCAAGAACAGGTTTTGCCAGACTAACTTTGGTTTCTTTTTTGACAGGGTATTAGTCTCACATAATTGTTTAACTAGATTTTGGCATTTGACAAAGTCCATCATAGTCTTCTAATCTTGAGGCACCTGTGCAAGGTTACCACAGTCTGGGAAATTTAATGTTGCCTGTGCCCTGTTTTGAACCCAGGCATATAGTTTAGACTAGCTTAATTTCTTGTGCCCCAGAACAATTTTACACATAGTGACCAAAACAAAACTTAAAAGAGAATTCAGCAACTTATAACTGAGAGCTGACATGGCCTTGTGGATAAAGGACCAAGAAGACCTAAGTTCAAGTTCCACTTCTGACACCTCTGACTGTCACTTCTCAGGATTCTAAACAATTACAACATAAGTTGTAAAAAAAAAAAAAAAAAGATGCCAGACTACATTGCTAGGGGGAGTTTCCTCACTAGGAATTCACTATAGTGTAATGACTGTACTAATGACATCACATACCCATTCTCTATCAACTTATAGCTGCCATTACAGCCTACTGAGAAGCTTATGCTTAAAACTTAACTGAATATAAGGCAGTTTATGGGATTTAGGATTAGGCATTTTGCACTATTCTTGTGGACAAGACAGCAAGAGAAGAGCTAGATGATGTTAAATGCATTCGAAACTAATTAGTAGTCATTAATGAATCTGTGGCAACTTTAAAGAAGACCTTTAATGGAATGTCCTTGGAACCTTGCTGTTTAAAATTTGTTTCAGCGAATTGGATATAAGCATAGATGTCATGCTTATCAGATGTGTAGGTGACATGAAACTGAGAGAGTTCTAGAGCACAGGGCATAAAAATGTCAAGATCCAAAAAGACTTGGCAGGCTGAAAAAAGAGAAAGTATTGTAGTATATGGATAAAGCCCTGGATTTAGAGTCACAGGATCTGGGTTTGAGTTTCAGTTCTGCCACTTAATATCTGTGTGAGCTTGGGCAAGTTACTGATCCTCCCTTGGCATTTAGTTTCCTCATGTATGTAATGAAGGAGTTAGATGAGATTACCTCTTTAGATCCTTCTAACTCTAAAAAATGTACTCTGTGATCTAAAATGTTGGGTTCAGTTTCATCAAATGAAATTTAATGCAGATAAATAGAAACTCATAGTATTCTATATTCGTTGATTTATGTGGTAAAAAAAAAAACAGAAGTACAAGATAAATGTTACTGGTGGGATTTGATCAGGGGAGTTGTTTTGTAGAAGGGTCCTAAGTACCTTTTGTTTTTTCTATGGAGGCACTGAGTCAGAGGGTCATGCCCTCTGGCTCTAAAAAGTGTATGTAAAAACTCCGAGGATGAGGTTTTACTCTGGGGCTTACTGACTGGAAGTGTTTTTTGATCAGATGAGGACTCTGGAAAATATATGGGGCTCAGTAGAACTCAGCAGTATGATACAGAAACTGTGCTGTAGTGATGTGGTTTTAAGCTACATTGAGGAAGGCATAGGGGCCAGGAGAAGCCTCGATTTGTGTCCTGCCTTTCATACTTAATAGTTTTATGACCATGGGCCAGTATTAAAATCTCTGAGCTCCAGTTTTCTCATTGGTAAAATAGAGCTAATACCGTTTATACTTCTCTTAAAGAATTACTAGGAGGATCAAATAAGATAATACGTCCACAGTGCTTTGTAGACCTTAAAATCCTATGTAAATGTTAGCTGTCATTATTAACATGGGAGGTGATACTGCAGTCTCTTTTTTCGTGAGGTTTTGGAGATTATGGATGTAGAACACTTAACTGTACTCATTGTATTTGAATATATATGATTAGTTTTGCTAAATAAATTTTTTTTTGTTTTTCCCATTTTAAGAGAGTGAGGGTAATATAAAAGCAAAGATATCAGTAAAACAAAATATACCAGAGTAGTTGACCTTGTTCAGAAACTACCACTGATGTTTACTACTCTGTGGTTTTGGAAAAGTCATTTAGTTTGTTTAGGTCTCATTTTCCTCATCTGTAAAATGAGGGACTTAAATTAGGTGGCTGCTGAAGTCAGCTTTAAATCTATGATCCTATGATAGTTGCATACAGTTCTGACAGGGACAGATCACATCTGGAGTTTTGTGCTCCGTTCTGAGCACCACACTTAGGTGCAATAATATTAAGCTCTGAGCTTCTAGATAACAGTAGCTTAGACGGGTAGAAGTGCCATATGCAACCCATTCATTTATCATACTTTTATTACATGATCTGTTATATTAGCCTCTCATTTAGGTCAGGCATTTCCTTTGTAATATCTTTAGTTCCAAGCTCTGACACACATATACGCACTGCCATCAGCACACACCAAAGTGAAAGACAGATTTAAAAAGTTCCACAAGGAGATCTGTCTGCACTGTAGTTGTACCAGCTGCCACTGTGACCCTTCATTTGGAGACCTGTGGTGTGTTGAAGAGCAGCTAAAGTAATTAGGAATATTTTTCCAGAAAAAGAAAAGTCTTGGTAATTTAGGTGAGGAGGGAAATGATGATTTCTTTTCTGACATTTAAAGACCTATCATGATGAGGAATGTTCAACTTTGTTCTGCTTAGGCCTATAAAATGGAACTCTACTGGATCATTTAGCTGTCTAACCACTAGTTTGGCTCTTTTATCATCATTCAGGTTCTGCCTTGTCTATGTAGATAAATCCCCAGAACTCTGTCCTGGGCCCTTAACCCACTCTCTCCCTCTGAGAACTCATTAGTTCCCAAAGGTACAATTACATCTTCCATGCAGATGTTTCCCTTACCTGTATATCCATCTCTCTGTTTCACCCACTACATCTGTATCAGTAAGCACCCCAACATACACAGGGGGGGCTGCTATCACAGGTTCTTAGATCTACATTCATAGAAGGAAAGGCAGCTTTTGACAGGTTAACAGTCAAGCACATGTATCATTCAGTTAGTTTAGGATAAAAACTCAGCACCCTGAACTTCAGAGAAAATACAGAGAAATCAAACAACAGACAAGACTTCCTTTGTTTGACTATAATCAATACATACATCACAATTCAACAGACAAATCCAACTGTCTGACCATAGTTACCAGAGAGGGAAGCCCTGACATCTGGGTTTTCAAATCAGGGGGGCTCCTTAGCAACTTTCCAGAGTCCTCATCTGACCAAACAAACACTTCGAGTCAGTAAGCCCCAATGTAAAATCTCACCCTCAGAGTTTTTATATACACTTTGCGGAGCCAGAGGACATGACGCTCTGACTCAGTGCCTCAATAGAAAAAAACAAAAGGTACTTGGGACCCTTCTACAAAACAACTCCCCTGATCAAGCTTCCCTCTATGGGCAGGCCCAACAGTGGATGGGAAAGATCTTCTTTAATCACATTATTCTATCAGAGGCACTTTTAGTAAAACAAAAACAGCAGAAGATTCTGCTTTGCTTGGCTCCACAACATCCTTGACTTCTCCATATGGAAGTCCTTTAGGCAATCTTAACTACTATCAGTTACTCTCTCTTTCCAGACTTACCCTGCTACTCTCTGTCACAAACACTTTGCTCCTCCTAAACTAGCCACTTAGTTCTCTGCACAGAAGACATCCCCTCTTCTGTCTCTGTGCCTGTCCCCCATTGATGGAGTACATGTCCTCACCCCCCCACCTCTTGTAATTCTTAGGTCTTTCAAGGCACAGCTTAGGTGCATCCTCCTAATGTGGTAGTGTTGCCCTCTTCCCTTCTCTGCTGCAACCTCCTGTCCCCTCCCTTCCCCTTTTTTGCAACCATACCCTTAACAGTATATGCTTTGTATCCCTCTCAGGCTATAAACTGCATGAGGAAAAAGGACTGTTTTATTGTTCCCTTTGTATACTTAACATAATAGGTCCTTGTGGAACTGAGTAGAAATAAGGCAGAGGGCAGCTAGGTGGTGCAGTGGATAGAACACCAGAGCAAGAGTCAGGAGATTCTGAGTTCAAATCTCACCTCAGACATTTGACACACACTAGCTGTGTGACCTTGGGCAAGTCGCTTAACCCCAATTGCCTCATCCTGGGTCATCTCCAGCCATCCTGATGTATATCTGGTCACTGGATTCAGATGACTGTGGAGAAGCGAGGCTGGTGACCTGCACAGCCCTCCCTTACTCAAAACAAAGTCAAGTGCAAGTCATGTCATCATTTCTCTGATGGTATGGTCTTCTTCGGCAACAAAGGACGAACACACCCAGAAATAAGGCATGTGAAGTAAAAATCACATTGTGATAGTTTTATTATTCTCCTTCAAAAGTGGCTAACGATCAAACCCAGAAGTGCTTGGAAAAGAAAGAATTTTCCAATTGTGGAAATTAACCCTAAAAACCTTGTTGTATGACTGACTTAAATGAGACAACTTACTACAGGGTAAATGGTGTTTGTGAGATTTGGCTCCTGAAATTTGACTTTCACTGCTTGAATTAGAAGGATAGGCTTTGGTATCACCTTGGCTCTAAATCTCCAAACAGACCAAAACACCCACCTACATACTGAAACAATAGTAAAGTTAGTAAAAGATTAAATTATGAAATTCAGAAACTTAAGGTATTTTAGTGTGTTCTCTAAAGCCTTTTGTATATTTTTTTCAGGTATGGGAGAGAGTAATTGTTCTTGGAATAGAAAACCTTTGCTTCATAGAGAAACAATGTTGGCAGCTGCAGCAATATATCAAGGTAAGAGGAAAGTTTTCTGCTCCTTGTCTTCCAGTTTTTCACCAAAGGAACTCTTTTACCATGACTAACGTAGATTCCCTTTGACTTCAATACTTGTTACCTTCACAATAGTTCCAGATCCTTTGACCCCTTTCTCACTGACCTCGATGGCACAGATAAGAGAGCAGTTCATTGTGACATTCCCACGTAACAGCTGTTTCCTTATTCCATAACTCCTACCTCCAACAGCAGTATCAAACCATTGAATGTTTTTGCATGTCATTTGCAAAACCCTAGGAATCTCTTGGCACTGATTTGTTTTACTGTAAGAAATAGTGCCTTATTGAACTAAGCTGTTTCCGCCACTTTTTTGAATTACATCAATTTTTTTTCCTTTTTAGAAATGTATGGAAATGAGAATGGCTCTATACCCGCAACTTTTCAGATCTATTACATGATAGGATGGAAATACCATGATTCACAGGTAGCATTAAAGAAAACAGTTCTTCACATGTTTTGATTATCTTTGTTTTATTATCTCACTTTTTTTAGGAAAAGAGGAGAGGGTTTTCCTCAAGAAAACAATGAAGGATTTAAAGCTAGACCTGAGCTTTGTATGCTGCTTGGTGTGGTGGTAGAAGCAAGAGTACCAGATTTAGAAAGGACCTGATGTCCTTCCATTCCAGGCTCTGGTATTTACTAGTTTGTATAAACTTAGGCACAGCACTTAAAACCCTGTATGCCTCAGTTTTCTCATCTATAAAGGGGGAATGATAATGATGGTACTTTGACTTTTCCCTTCTTAAGGTTATTAGGAAGAAATCATTTTGTAAACTAAAGTGCTGTGATGTTAGGATATTATCCTAGGTCTGACTTTTTCTTTGCTTTGTTTTTAGGCAAGACCTGCTCAGAGAGGTTCAGCGACAGTATCATTTGGAGACTTGGGGAAAATAAATACTCTTATGTCACATGGGAAGAAATAGCTTTTGATTCAATAATAAATATTCAGTATTAATATGAGTACTAATTTTTTTCATCAAAAATTGCTATTTTCACATCTATCACAATTATATATTGAAGCAAGAAGTGATAAATAAAAATCCTTACAAATGAAATGATTACAATCCTTGCTAAAAAACAGTAACATACCCATATTTAGTAACTATTCACTTTCACATGCTTCCTATTTTCAGTTTGGTAACTCTCCTCAGTGATTTGGGTAATACCCAAAATGAGCCAGAAAAGATCTCTGAGGTTATCTTCAGATGTGTTACTTTATGTTAATGCCTAAATTGATGGAAAAGATCACTGGTGCTGACGTTTTTCACATTTAATACCTACCTGTCATTGTCATTTCTGTGGGAAGGCTGTAACCTTGGGGGAAGAGGGGAATAGGACAGGATAGAGAAACTAAGGAGACAGAGGAGTGGGCAGGCTACTCAGAAGCACCTTTTCATTCAGTATAAAAATACAGATTTTTCACAATGACTTCTTTTAAACACATTATTGCATACTAATTCCTTTGTCAGGGAGAGGAGTAGAGAAAACTGGAGCCTTACCATAATTCTGTCTTATAAAATGATGAGGCATATTGGTCTGTTGGTCCATTAGAACATCCTTAGTTTTAGCAACTTAATGATTTTGTCATAGGAAATACAAAAAAAGACAAAGGGTCCATGCTTACCCAGTCAAGTGCCTCTTTCTCCTGCCACTTCAGAGACATTAGAATATTGAACTTCTTCATTTTCTCTACCATTTTAATCATTCTGCAAACTTCTATTAAGTGTCTGCTATGGTTGTCTTTGGTGCTGAAGTGACATAGACATTCAGTAGTTTTTTCTAAAGAGTCAATTGAGTTAAGGCTAGCGTGCAAGCTAAGGACAACAGAGGGTTTTTTTCTGTGTTTTTTGGCTACACTGTTAGAAAAAGGATTAAGAAGGGATCTGAACTTTGCTTGAGTGGATGGGATGATGATCACTAACAACATGGAAGGCAGAATTGCTCAAGATTTTAGTGATTTCAGGCTTGATGAGATACAGCAATGTGATGTGATAGAACTTGGGCTGCATTAAGAAGGGGATAGCTTCCTAGAATAAGTGGGAGTGCAGAGATACCTAGCCCAGGGTCCATGCTGTTCTTGGAGTCAGAAACAAACCAAGGTACTGATGGAAAATGTTTCCTGGAAAGGAAGGTTTTGGGAGGAGTTAATTGCTCTTGCTTTCCTAAGAAAGTGCTGAATATCAAAGCTGAGTTAATTCTCTCTTCCCTAGCCTCTTTTTCTGTTTCCTTTTGTATGTTGCCTTCCCCTGGTCTATTTTAAGTTCTTTGAGGGCAAGGACTACCTTTTTCCCTTTTGTGTACCTGGCATTGTGAAAGCACTTAACATGTTTGTTGAATTAATGATTGGGAGGTAATAAGTCTCTCTGTATTCTGTCCTAGGTAGACTTTGAATCTGCTTAGGGTCACTGTGAGAAGAGGACACTGGTGGGAAGCAGTGTGGAGATCTGGACCTCAGAAAGATGAAGTAAAACTTCTCATCAATCAGAGGATCCAAGGGTGGAGGTTTTGTTAGAAGGGGAAAAGTCTAACAGTTGAGTTATGTGAGAATGGAGTGGACTGATTTAAGAGGTTTTGGGTTTCTTGTCCTTGGAGTTATTCAAGAAAAGGTTAGCTCATGCTGCTTGTCAGGTATGGCGTAGTTGGAATTTGGTGAGTGATATTCCTTTAAGCTAGAGGGGCTGCTGAGAGCCCTTCCAAGTGGTAGAATTCTGATTTTGAGAAGTGGCTTGGTAAAGGGGTAGGACTTTAGTGTTCTCTCATTCATCTTCAAACAGTCGTCTAGTCTTACCTCTTCATTTTGCAGATAAGGAAAAAGGTCCAGAGATGTTGATTTAGAGCTAGATTTAGAACCCAAGCCCTTTGACATCAAGTGCTTTCCACTGTACCCACTTTCTCCCTTGGTAAGCTGTTTTTTGTGTTTTCAACTTAATCCTGTGTCTGGCTCCAACACAGACAAAAATTAGTCAACTTTATGTGATCAGTTTTTCTAATGGAGGCCTTAAGACATAACCAAAAAATAAAAATTAAAAATATTCCATGAAGAATTCCTGTTGCCATCTGTTTTCAATTGGGAAATGTATTTTAGAACCTAGAGAAGGGAAAAAAGAGACCCATATAGGTGAATTTGAAAGCAATGCTTTTTCTTACAATTGTGAGAAAGGAAAATATAGACAAAACCATTTACTAGCAATGTGTTGAGTTACCACTTACATATTTGCAGTGTAGCCCAAGTGCTACATTGGTACCACTGAGACAGTAAAGGAAGTCTTCCTATACTTTGAGAGGAATCTCTGGAATTAGGATCAGAGAGTGAGGAGGGATTTCCCACACAAAAGAAATTATCCATTCAAGTATCTAAGTACTACTATCTTTAAAAAAAAGACTTATTTATGCAGATTTTCTGATTCTGTGGGAAACAAAAGAAGGAATACTGTTTCCACTGGGTTAAAACTCCTCCCAGGTTAAATAATTACAAAATGTATGTCAGGTTACTGATTCTAATCAGAATTGTGACTTAGTAGAACCAGGCTCCTGATGAGGTAAAAGGTCAGAAACTTGTACACATGCTTAAGGATCTGTTTGAAGGGAGCCTATCAGGAAGGAGAACATGAAGCGGGAGGCTGCATCCAGCCAGTGGAGAGTGAGGTGGGAACAATGTAAAAAGTGTTGCATTTGTCTGAGCCTGCATCTTCTCCATTAGGGAGAGACCTGTTCACTAGGAATGTAGAACAGTTGGCTAAAATAAAATGAGAATTTTCTTGGCTTCACAGTGAGTATTATTCATTGTGTAGAGTGAGCATGTTTCTCACATTCTAACTCTCAGGTACATTAATAGCTAAATTACTTTATAGGTTATGCAGCAAGAACTTGGCTATCTGAAATTCCTTGGGAAATAAGTTGTTTTGGATAGCTGAGGAGAAATTTTCCCTTTTAAACACTTTGTTCTGGAACTTAACCATTTTAGATGGAAATCTTTCTTAAATGTAATGTACTTTCACACCTTCACAAATAGAATATAACAATTTAATTTTTTCTTGATGACTCAGGGTTGTTTTCATAGATGAGTTATTGTACTATGTAGTAATGTTTTCAGCTGTTGGACTCCCCTCAAGTAAGCAGCCTCAGGTTTTTTAGTTGGTTTTGACTCCTACACTTAGATTAATCCTGAATGGCTGGCCTCTGTCTAGTACCTACAAGTGCCTACCTGTGTAATTCTTAGTAACAGAGCCAGAAAGTTAGCTTTCTAGCAAAGGTATTTACTAACGTTGTATAGCAAAGAACTTAAAGTTATTCCCCAAAAATCTGGGGAATACTTTCCCACAAATCCATAAAGGAACTGGGTAGAATAGTCCCAGTCACAAAGTACATGTGTAGGGAGGCATATGTGTAAGGAACACTTGTCAAAGGGATCATTTAAAACCTTGATGCTGGGAGAACCTTCCCCCCCCCCTCCCCCCCCCCAAGGAGTCCTCAAGAGTTTTCCCTTAAGTGTACCTTTCTTCAAAGGGTCAGTGCTTCTGTAGTATCCACAGCCAACACTTCTCTCTGCTTTAAGGGGTCATGGCCCTTTTGGGCTCCTAACATAGATAATACTATCTTTCCTGAGTGGGTGTATTGTTTCCTGAAGGTCAAGTCCCCCAGACTTCAGCTATTTTCATTATCTGCTTTTGAACCATTCTCACCAGGGACTAGGTCTGTGGGTGGGTTGAGGAAAGACTGACAGAGAAACTCTTATTCCAGGAACAATTCTGTCTCTGGGGCTTAGCTCAAATTCTTGAACTGAACTTATTGTACCATTAGGCTAGTTCAGCACTAAACTGGTCCACAGATTAACAATTCTGTTTTTATTGTAGGCCCAAGCAGTCACAAATATTTCCTGCTTCTATCCATTGGTAAAAGCACTACAATTCTTTAAAACTGATACAAGATTTTGTTCACACCTAGTTTATAGTGTTGATTGATCCAATCTAGTTATCAGGGCCTCCTATGATTATGTTAATTGGGGAGGGGGTAGAACCTCCACCTTTTCAATTGCCTACTTGGCAAATGAATTAACTCTGGGTTTCCTTAATTGTGAAGTTCTTTAGTATTGTAAACTGAGGCAGATGCTCTCTTGTGCATCTTTCTCTTGACCCCAGAGGGGAAGCTGTCTGGAGAAGGCAAAGGCCCATTCTTTCCCTAAGAAAATCAGAGGAAGATGATGCCTGTAAAATTAAAGAAAGGTTTTTATTAAACAGAGAAGAAAAAAAGTATATGAATGGGCACTGTCCACACTGTTCTTAACAGGACAGGTAATGGATGTGATGGGCTACTTGGGTGCATGTGCTTGGACCCCAATTATAAAATCACATTTCTCTCTAAAAATCCTATTTCTCCCTAACTTCAATCCTGTTTCTCCCCAGGTCAAGGACAGCCTGCCCCAGCAAAAACTATTATTATCTCCTTTCCTGCTACAGTATCCAAACACACCTATAGAATTTATTGGTTTGAACCAGTTCTCAAATGGCTGAACTGGCTGTGTACTGGATCATAACATTTACTACTCACTGACCAATCATGTATCCTAGACTTAGACATGCATATACTCCCTTACATTTATCTTGTCTAACCAGGCATTGATGAGAGAACCCTGGTATTACTTAGTCCTGACTGTTAGTTGACTTAGTGACATTTCAGGCCTAAAACCACACCTTCATGTAGCCTGCCCCTTGGCTATTTCCCAATGAACTCTGGGTAAAATACCTGCACAGTAGATACCAAAAGTGCAAACTACTCCTTAACCACTCCTAATCCCCGTGAATCACCTAGTCGTCACACTTAGCACGTGTTATACTATAGAACATACTATATAAACTTTATCTGTACCCTTCTAAGGTTGCAGGTTCCCTAAGAAGTCTTGCCTGCTGCAAAGCATAATAAATCTTTACCTTGACCTCAGGAATACTTGAGTCTGCAAATTCATTCCAAGTGACCGACCCCTGGTACTCCGGACTTTGGGGGATTTTAGAATTTCATCTGTCCCATCCCCCTTTCCAGCTCTCATCAGATGGGAAGAGTTTGTATACCTTTTAACCAAAGGAAGTTAAGGAGTTTGGGGGGAAAGTGGTCTTAGAAAGAAATGAGTCAATGAGCCCCATCCCCAAAGGGAGGGGGAAGTGAGGAATTCCAGGTATCAGGGCTGTGGCCCTTAGATGCACAAATCAGAACACATGCTTGTTGATCAGCAGTCCACAGTTCAAGGCCTGATAAGGAGATAGCTCCCAAAACATGATATTCTAAGACAGCCCCATAACCAAAGTTAGGGGAATCTCTAGAGTTAAGTTGTCTCCAAAAACTGTAAAACATTATGTGTTCAAGAGTCCCATAACCTACATTCAGAAAAATCTGACGTGATGAATGCCTCTTGAAGGTCCATAAACCCCCAAATGGCTTAGGGTCTGGTTCAAAACTGATAAGATCTTTTGGTTTAGCCTTGGTCACTACAAAAGTTGTTGGTATGTCAAGCTGTTCACTTTGTGTGTTAAATAATACAGTCAATCCTTATATAGCTGTTCTTGGTTACCTGAATAATTGGGGAGCTCAAGAACAAATTCACTTGAGCAATATATTTTAAATGAAATTTTATCTCTTTTCTATAATGTTTTCCACAAAAATACACTTGTAGAGTTTTTCTCAGCATATACTTTAATATATATATATATATATACTTATGTCCAGTAGGTGGAGCTAATTACAATATGGTCAGTAATGGGTCTTTTTTTTTTAATGTGTGGTGTAATACCGTTATTTTTTATTATAGAACTATAATAAGTCTTACACACTTTTATGGATGGTTCTGTGATATTAGGGACATGGCTATTCCCTTTTCTGGGCCAGATTACAGCTATTCTAAGCCTTAGTGTCTGAATGTTATTCTTGTCCTTCATATGCTGGGTCTTTTAATATTTTAACCTCCCACATAGATTATGTTGTTAAAAGGAAGGGTTGTTTTCTGTTCTTATACCTCAGCAGACCACTTAGCTCAATACCTTATACCTAATAAGTGTTTAATAAATGAATCTTTAATTGAATCGAGGGTACTAATTAGCTCTTGAACTGCCTAGCCAGCCTTGAGGCCACATGTGGCCTTCTAGGTCCTCAAGTACAGTTCTTTGACTGAATCCAAACTTCACAACTGGCCTCAAGGCTGCAGGTTCCCCATTCCTGACTAGCCTCTCTAATTCTTGTTATGTGACCAGCTCAGTACAGTCTTTTCTGATTGCCCATCCTTGTCTGTTACATCAGTTCTTACAAACAAGTCTTCGCTAGTTATGTGCTTTAGCCTGCTTGTGTCAGTTTAAACCTCCACACTAGAAAGCAGTATATAACCACAAAATCATAGAATTTAACGTTATAAGGGGCTTTAGAGATTAGCTAGCATCCAACCTATCATTCTACAAAGGAAAAATGCATATTGTCCAAAATGACACAGCTAGAGGGATAGTCCAGTAAGTGCTATAAATGTGCATGTGTTTGTGTGTAAATGTATATCTGTCTTCGATAAACACTATAGAAAGATGAACTGTGAATGTGACCTAGAACTGAACAGAAGGAAAAGAGGTTTTATTATCTTTGGAAGATTCCTTTGGGAGACTTCTATTGGATTTAGTATCTAAATCCCCTACATAAATACTGGGAAAGCAAAACAGTCTTGTCGTTTCAATATTCTCTAGTTTAGGCCCTGATCACTTCTCACCTGAATTATTTTAATTGGTCTCCCAGTATCCAGTCATTCTTTTCTCTGATGCTTCCTCAACACAACTGGTGAATTGATATTCCTAAAGCACAGGTGTAACCATGCTCAAGAAGCTAAAGAAACTCCCTACTGCCATTAAGATGAATTCCTCTGGCATTTTAAACCCTTCACAATCTGACTGCAGACTGTCTTTGCAGGCTAATTATGTATTGCTTCTCAACATATACTCTGCACTGGCCTACTCATTCCTCATATAAATGTGCTACCTCTTGTCTCCGTGCTTTTGCACAACCTCTCTCCCCTGCCATGGATGTTGTCCATCAGCTCTGCCTTTTTGGAATCCCCAGTGCCCCTTAAAGGTCATCTCAAAGGCTACCTGATTCAGAAGGGCTTTCCTAACTCTCCTAGATATTAGTGTCTCAGTACCCAGTTAAATGAGGTACTTGTAAAAACAAAGCACAGTACCTGGCACATAGTAGGCTCTTTATAAACATGTATTGCCCTCTATTTTGATAACACATTCTATATGTTTTTTCTCACTAAATGGACTTTAATGTAGGCCCCAGGAGTACAGACTATTTCACTTTAGTATTTGAATCCCCAGTACCAAGAACACATGGTAGGTACTTAGTAAATGCTTACTGATTGATAGTTTAAGGGCTTTGTCTACATCCGGAAAGAAATCAGTTATTCAAGGATCTGAGCTGGGGTAGAGGAATTCAAAGTTCATAACATCAAGATCTAGAGCTGAAAAAAATCTCAAAAGTCACCTAGTCCAAACCCCACATTTTCCAGATGAGAAAAGTGAGACCCAGAAAGGGCAAGGGACCTGCCCATGGTCACAACTAGTAAGTAGCAAAGCCAGGACTCAAATCCAGCTCCTGACTACATAGACTGCCTCCTCAAAACTACTATTATGTCATTATACTAATACATAAACAGTAGCATAATATTATGTAGTAATAATTGGTACTAAAAATGTAGCCTGTAATAACTAGTTTGTAGTAATTAACTAAATTATAAACTCCCCGAGGACAGGAACAGTATGTTTATTCATCTTTATTGATTTTCATGTGTGTCAGAATGAACACTTGAATATTGAATTGGATTGACTGAATACAGATTTGTCTTGATTTTTTAAACTATTTGAAATGGATGCGTCTAACACTCCACATTTGTAAGAGACGTTAATTTGAAGAAATTATATCTTTGGACTTCTAATTTATTCAAGTAGTAATAATGGGACCTTGTTCATTAGTTTCCAAGTCTTCATGATCTCATTGGGAGTTTTCTTGGCAAAGATACTAAAGTGGTTTGCCATTTCCTTCCCCAGCTCATTTTACAGATGAGGAAGCTGAGGCAGATGGGGTCAAGTGACCTGTCTACCACAAGTGAATGTCTGAGGCCAGATCAAGAAAGATGAGTTTTCCTGACTCTAAGCCTAGCACTGGGTCCACTGAGTCACCTAGCTGCATATCATAATGGGAGTGACAATGTCAGATTCAATTTAGCCAGTACTTGTTAAGCCCAGAGAGGCACAGTGTTCCATGCCTAATGGACTCAAGGATTTACTGAAGGTTATGCAAAGTTCTTTGAGACGCCTATCAGAATAAAAGTCAAGCAGATCACAACCTAAGCACAAGGAGTCAAATCAGAGCTCTGTGCCTGTGCTTGACAATTTTTTGGGTCTGTCAGTTTTTAGAAATTTAAAAAGGGGATAACAAAAAGTATGTTGGGGAATGATAAGTTAATGTCGGCAAACAAGAGAAAAGAGCCTCTGTTTATTGTTGGAGTTGAATGCTTATTACACTATTAGTGGGCCAAGTCATCAACAGACATAGGCAACATAGCTGAGTCCTTGATCATTGGAAGCTGATGAGCCATCTCAGTAATCCCTATAAGAAACAGACTAATACTTCTCTTATGCACCGTTCCTGGCACATAGTAAATATTTTAAAATGCTTGACTGATTGCCGAGAGAGAACTAATGCTAGTGTCTTCAGGAAAACATCCATTTGACTTGCAATGATCTCAAGGTGTATCATATTGAAGGGAACACCCCCTCCCCCAATAGCCCAAATTTTGGCAGAAGAGTGTTATGAAACTGTGACCTCATTTCCTGGGAATAGTTAGTATAGTAGTCAAAGTGAAGTCTGGGACTGCCCTTTGGCTCAGTACCAACCTGAACGCAAGGAATTTGGGCAGGTTCTGATTTGACCTTAACTACGTTCAGCTCCATAAGATGATTCTCCAATTTTCAGCCTAAAGTTTCTGAGTAGCTGACAGGTCATTATTGGGAGAAATGTTGACACTCTCCATGTTTGTTGCCAGACTCTCAAATAAGCACAATGCTATAGAAATAAGAGGGTTTTAAAAGCCACAGTGATTGTTGAGTGCAGCTCCTGGCCCTGTACTGATATGCATAGCTAGAAATCAAGACCAAATAAATCAACTGACTCAATACTTGTCATTTCAAAAGTAAAATGCAGCTTCCTGATTACTAATTAGAAGACTGTATTATACTGTTCCCTAGTGCTGATATTATTGGGACCTTCCCCATGGAAACCGAGTCATGAAGAATCAACTCAGGAAAATTTGGGGGAAGACTTTCCTGTAGTCCTGGCTGGACTTTGGCTGGTACATGGAGAAGTGGGAGGAGGAAGGAAGGAGGAAATTTGGTGACTCCATAGCTTCTGCCTAAAAATCAAATGATCTTTTTATCTGCCTATTCAGTGAATCTTTTGTCTGCATACTCAGTCCACTAACCCATCTAACTCATCTCCGGGAAGGAAATATTGCCCCTTTCACCCCCTTTAACTTACACCCCTCCTACCCCACAAGATGTAGGGTAACCTTTTTGTGTTTTTTTTTCCTTTTTAAAGATTTTCTAGATTTCTAGTTGACTTTAGGCTTCTGCCTAAAAATCAAATGATCTTTTTATCTGCCTATTCAGTGAATTTTTTGTCTGCATACTTAGTCCACTAACCCATCTAACTCATCTCCGGGAAGGAAATGTTGGTGGGGAGGGGGGAAAAAGAAAGTGGCAGTTATTGGAGACAATATAATTAGCCCAGGCTCTCGGACAATGTACTATGCTGTACTGCTATTAACCATTCAAAGAACATTTATTATTAGACATATTTCCATTGCAAAGCAATGAGATACAAAAGTAGAGACCACATAGACTTTGCCCTGAAGGAGCTTATAATCCATGTCTCTCCCCTTCTTTGGTGCTAGGGTGATTTCCTATTGCTCAGGTGGGACAATTCTGAAATTTAGACTAGAGTTGACTATTGTTTGATTTAAGTATTAAGAATTCTATCTAATTACTGGAATCAATATTTATGAATCAAATTGAGACTGAATTGTAAAGGCCTTAGTAGTAAAATTGGTAAGAGTTTAACTTCCCTATTCCTATGGGCTAAAGTCTGACTACAAAAACCCAAATCTGTGAGCTTTTTGCTAACCCTGAAGGGAGGGAAGGGGGAAAAGGGAGAGCAGTCAACCTGATCTTAATATGTTTGCCCAGCACAAGGCCACTCCAGAGATAGATAGTGCTTACCATGAGACTTTTCAGAGGATGTTAGTCAAATCTATGTTTTTACCATTGCCATGAGTCTTGGAAATGGCCTCTCTGAGTCCAGCCAAATGTCAACTCACCCTTCATCTCCATATTGGACCAATTACAGTCTTAGAGTAGTTTGTATCACTAAACTTCTTCAGGTACCTTATGTAACCAACTGTATAAAAGAGCTCCTTTGACTGTCAGATCCTTGACTACTGGGGAGGTCTTCGATCCTTTTTATTGGTAATTACTAACCTTGCTAATAAATTGATTGGCTCTCTGTGCCTCAATTTCTCTTTATCACAGATTTTTCTATCACAACACAATGTCATTCTCCTCAATAAATTCTAGTAGCATCCTTTTATCTCCAGAATCAAATATAAACTCCTTTGTTTGATATTTGAAGCTCTTTGCCCCATCTGCCTTTCCAACCTTTTTTATATAACTCCCTCTCCTACTTACAGTCCATTCAAACTTGTCTTCTTACTCTTCTTCACAAATGGCATTCCATTTCTCTTCTCTCTGCTTTTGAATAGCTGCCCCCAGGTGTGGAATGCATCCCTTCTCACCTTCACCTCTTGGAATCCCCCATTTCTTTCAAGCTCAAGAGCCACCTTATGTATGAGACAATCTTGATCTTCTGTAGGTAATTGTGCCCTGCTCCCTTTTGAAGATACTGAGATGTACCCAAGTGAAGTAATCGTACTAAGGTTATTAAAAAAAACAACTGACTGAGCAAGGATTTGAATTCAAGTCCTCTAACTCTCACTAACAACTCCTGGCCTCCTTCAAGTCTTGGCTCAGATCTCACCTTCTGCAGGTGGCCTTTCCTGGTTCTCCACTGTCTCTCTCCCTCCCAGATCCTTTCCCCTCCTCCTGAAGATTACCTTCCATTTACACTGTGTATATCTTGTATGTACACAGTTATTTTCATATTGTCTCCCCTTTTAAAATGTAATTAGAAGGCTCTTAAAGACAGGCATCATGCTTCTTTCTATCCCCAGAGCTTAGCACAGTGCACAATATATATATATATATAACATGTATTTGATTAAAATAATTAATGCTTAATTAATGCTTGTTGACCAACTTGAAGTTCAGTGCTGCCTCTCTTATTCTGTGTGTAAATCTGAAAAACAGCTAGATAAAATAAAGCATTACATATGTTACTTTTCAGATTTCTCTAATCTAAGAATCTCCTAAAGAATTCCCAACTTGATGTAATGAGATACTGGCCAATGACAGCTCAGTCTTTACTATCATGAGCATTGAGCTCCAGCTGATGCCATGCCTCCCTGGGGGAAAGACAGCTTTATTTTCGGATTATGTTTTATTCAGAATGTCTGTGGGTATACAGTTTGAATTGTCTATCAAGTAGTTGCAGATGCAGGATTAGAGACCAGGAGGAAGATTAGGGCTGGATAAATAGATTTGACAATAATGACAGAGAGGATAATTAAATCCATGGGAACAGATGAGATTATCAAGTAGAAAAGCAGAGAGGGAGAAAACCCAGGATAGAGCCCTTTGGGACCCCCAGCGAAGAAGACTGAGAAGGAATGGTCAGATGAGAGAATCAGGAGAGAGTAATGTTGTGAAAACGCTGGAAAGAAGAAAAAGAGGACTGATGGTACCAAAGGCTATGGAGAAGTCATGAAGGATGAGGATTGAAAAGGCTACTAGATTTGGCAATTAAGAGGTTACCGATAACTTTGGAGAGATCAGCCATGGAGCGGTTCAATTTTCATACCTAACTAAAGGTCAAGCTTACATATGTTGTCCCTAAAGATCCATCTGTCAGTCAACAAACATTTCTTAGGTGCCTTCTATGTTTCAGGGACTGGGCCATGTGCTAGATACAAAGACAAAAATGAAGTAGTCCCTGCCCTTGAGAAACTTACAATCTACAAACCCAGGAAAGAGAAGTACTGACTATGTAGCTTTTACCAGTGCTAAACAACTAGTAGACTTGGCTAATATATACTACCTGGAAAGAGTAAATCTTAATAAGAGATTGTTGCATAAATCAATTTATATATTTAGTGCTACATTAATCAAACTACCAAGGAATTACTAAAAATGACACTGAATTCTATTTAATTATAATGGCTAATCTTGATCCTGAGAAGAGATGAGGAAATTAATTACCCTTTTTTGTTGGAAAGGGGGTGGAATGTTATACATATTCTCAGAGAAAGTGGTTATTTTCACATAATTATTTTTCTTTGTTACAAGGAAAGGAGGAGGAGGAAGGATATATATATCCAGAAATGATTCTGTAAAAAAGAAGATATAATATGAAAGATATCAATACAATTTTTTTAAAGAAAGGATTTAATGATCTTCATGGAACACATAAAGAGACACTTTTCAAGTTAAGCTTCTATTCCAGGGAGAATTTTGATTGTTATATTTATTCCTTTGAAAAACCTTTGCACCACCTAAGGCACAAGAGAAACCACAACCAATTTTATCCCTTTTTAAGTCATCTTCAACTGCTAAAAAATAGCTGTTAGGAAAATATAAATCATTGATCCTTTTCCTCCATCTTCTAATGATTACAGGAGTAAACTGGGAAAATCATTACTAATATATCAGAAGAGATTTTCTGTCTAACTTGGAACCAAAAGCATTCACAAAAATCTAGAGAAGAGAGGGTATTCAGGAGAGCGATCAAGTGTCAAAGGTTGTAGAGCAGATAAAAGAAGGATGTGGGTTTAGAAAAGGCCAAATATGCAAAACGAATTTAAATGTATTATTTTAATAGGTTTTAAGATAAAAGTTTATAATCAATCAATCAATAGCCAACTGATTAATTAGCACTGATTCAGCATCTGCTATATGCTAAGTACTGTGCTAAGTCCCAGAGATACAAAAGGAGACAAAGACAGTCCCTGTCCCCAAGGCAGTGTTGCACAGTAGATACAAAACAGAGTCAGGAAGAATTGGGTCCATAGTCCACTTCTGACAAATACTGATGTGCTTCTGGTAGAAGGAGCTCCTTTTATCAATGAAATCACATTGGGTTAAAACACAGTAATAAATGTAATGTCTGTTGTTCTATATCGACTCCTCCCCCTGCTCTGGGGAAGGAGAGGAGACTTTGGCCTGGAAGTTAGAGAGAGGAGATAATTACAGGAAGGGATATAATAATTAACAATAGTTAACATTTATATAGCACTTTGCTAACTGATTTACATATTATTATCTTATTTGATCCAACAGCCCTGTTAAATAGGTCCTATTATTATCTCCGTTTTACAGATAAGAAAACTGAAGCAAAGTGAGGTTAAATGATTTATGTAGTGTCATGCAGCTAAGTATCTGTGACAAGATTTGATCCAGTTTGATCCAGTTCACCATCCCGTTGTGCTCCCATGGCAGAAGGAAACATGCTCAGACTCAGAGAGAGGGATGCCATATCAGACTTGTATTAGGTGGGACTGGTCACTGTGGTCCACTTTTCTTGCTCCATGATGAGTTACATTCTTCCAGGTGAGATTAGAGGTCACATCCAAAACAAATCAACTGAAACAAAAAACATTATTCCCTGTGGGAGCCTGATCTACCAAGATCCCATGTCTATGGAATAGGGAAATTTGCCCCATCCAATCTCTTCTCTCCTTCCAGTGCAACTTTCTTTCTCACCCCTTTGTTTTTTTGGGAGGAGGATATCATCCCATCAAAATAACCTTATATCCAACCTTCTGTCTACATATACTCATTCTAATTGCTCTTACAGTAAGAGTTGTTAAGAGTTACAAATATTATCTTGCCATATAGAAATATAAATAGTTCAACCTTATTGAATTGCTTAATTTTTCTCTTTACTGTTTCTTTTTTACCTTTTTTCCATTGAGTCTCATATTTGGAGGTCAAATTTTTTTTTATTCAGCTCCGTTCTTTTAACTAGAAATGCCCTATTTTATTAAATATTCATTCCCTTCCTCCTCCGCCCCGCCAAAAGAGTATAATCAATTTTGCAGGGTAGGTGATTCCTGGTTGTAATTGATCCGAACTCCTTTGCCTTCTGGTATATCATATTAAAACTCCCCCAGTTCTTTAATATAGAAGCTGCCAAATTCTGTGTAATCCTGACTGTAGCTCCATAATATTTGAATTGTTTCTTTTTGGCTGCCTGCAATAATTTCTCTTCAATCTGTGAGTTCTGGAATTTGGCTATGTTGTTACTGGGAGTTTTCATTTTGGGATAACTCTCAAGCAATGATCAGTGGAGTCTTTCAATTTTTATTTTGCTCTCTGGCTCTGTCAGGGAAGTTTTCTTTGATAGTTCTTGGATAGAGGTTGTCCAGGCTATTTTTTGTAATCGTGGCTTTCTTATATTATCTCTCTTGGATCTATTTTCTAGATCAATTGTTTTTCCAATGAGAAATCTCACTTTTTCTTCTCTCTCTTTTTTTAATTTTGTTTATTTTTATCTTGATATTTCATTGTCATTAGTTTCCACTTGTCCTATTTTAATTTTTAAGGAATTATTTTCTTCAGTGAGCTTTTGTACTTCTTTTTCTATTTGGACAATTTTAGGAAGTTATTTTCCCTGGTAAATATTTGTATATCTTTTCCCATGCTGTTTGCTCTTTTTTTTTCATAATTTTCTTTCATTTTTAAAGTAGAATTAAGTACAATATACTTTAATAACAACAGGACTAATAAAGCACATTTGCAAGCCCTGAACAATTGTTTTAACCTCATTCTAATCAAAAGTAGAACCTTTTCAGGCTATAGGTTATTATACTTTTCTCTTAGCTTTAGCCCAGTGAGTAAATCTTTTTTTAAATTTATTTATTTAGTATTTAATTTTTCCCAGTCACATGTAAGAGCAATTTTTAACCTTTATTTTTAAAACTTTGAGTTCCAAATTATCTCCCTCTCTCCCTCTCTACCACTCCTCATTGAGAAGGCAAGCTATTCAATATAGGTTATACATGTGCATGCAGAGCATATCCATAGTAGTCATGTTGTGAAAGAAACCATAGACAAAAAAACTAAAGAAAAATTTGAAAAGTATGCTTTAGTCTGTATTCAGATACCACCAGTTCTTTCTCTGGGGATAGATAGCATTTTTTATAAGTCCTTCAGAATTGTCTTAGGTTGTTGTATTGCTAAGAATGGCTAAGTCATTCACAGATGATCGTCTTACAATATTGTTGTTACTTTGTACACAGTACATTTCACTTTGCATCAGCCCATGCAAGTCTTCCTAGGTTTTTCTGAGAGCATCCTGTTCATCATTTCTTATATAGTACAACAGTATTCCATCATAATCACATACCACTTGTTCAAGTCATTCCCCAGTTGATGGGGGAAAATTGAGTTGTCTCTTCCTATAACTATCTCCTCTCTCTGACTTCCAGGCCAAAGTCTCCTCTCTTTCCCCAGAGCAGGGGGAGGAGTAGATATAGAACAAGAAACTTTACATTTATTACTTTTTTTTGAACCCAATGTGATTTCATTGATAAAAGGAGCTCCCTCTACCAGAAGCACATCAGTATTTGTCAGAAGTGGAACATGGACCCAATTCTTCCTGACTCTGTTTTGTATCTACTGTGCAACACTGCCTTGGGGACAGGGACTGTTTTTGTCTCTTTTTGTATCCCTGAGACTTAGCACAGCATATAGCAGATGCTGAATTAATGCTAATTAATCAGTTGACTATTGATTGATTATAAACTTTTGTCTCAAAACCTATTAAAATAATGCATTTAAATTTGTTTTGTATATTTGGCCAGTAGCTGTTTTCAATCCTCCTCCTTCATGACCTCTCTGCAGCCTTTGATACCGTAGATCCCTTTCTTCCCTTTGATTCTTCTCACCAACATTTTTATAACATTACTCTCTCCTGATTCTTCTGTCTAAGCATTCCTTGTCAGTCTTTGCTAGTATCCCAAAGGGTTCTATCCTGGTCTTCTTTTCCCTTTATACTTTTCCACATGGTAATCTCATCTATTTTCATGGATTCAATTATCATCTCTATGCCTTGATTCTCAAATGTATTTATCCAACCCTAATCTCCTTCATGATCTCTAATCTTGCATCTGCAACTACTTGATGGATAACTCAAACTGTATGCCCATAGATGTTTTAAATAAAACATATCCAAAAATAAAGTCACTTCCCCTCCCTCCATGTCCACATGGGGCATTGCATCAGGGGCAGCCCAATTTCTAATTCTTTGCCTCAGAAAAAAGCTGCTATAAATAGTTTTGTATATATAGATCCTTTTCCTTTTTGTTTCTTTAATTTCTTTTGGGATACAGACTCAGTAGTGGTTTTGCAGGATCAAAGGGTATGCATGGTTTTAGAGCCCTTAGGCACAGTTCTGAATTTCTTTATAGAATGGTTCAATCAGTTCATAGCTCCATCAATAGTAAATTAATGCCTCTTTTTTCCCTCCAAGATTTGTCATTATTATTGTCTATTACTGACTTATTAGCCAATCTAATAGGTTTGAAGTAATACCTCAGAATTTTTTTAAATTTGCTTTTCTCCAATCAATATTGAGTTAGAGTATTTTTTAATATGGCTGTAGATAATTTTGATTACTTCATCTGAAAACTGATCATATCTTTTGATCATTTATCAATTGGGGAATGGCTCTTGTTTTTATAAATTTGACTGAGGCTTTTTCAGAGAAGCTTGCTGTTAGGGTGTCTGGGCCTGATCTCTCAGGCCCACAGGCCTTATCTGACCAGCAGTGCCTGTAGGCCTTGGTGGAATGAGCTATAAGTAATGATGGAGGCGGGAGACAAGATAGTGAAGAACTCCATTTATTGTAGCAGCAAGCAGTGCTTTTATCTCTTTCCTGACACCAGAGCCCTAAGTGGACCTATCAGCAAATGGTTTGCCCTAATAAGGAAATCCTATACCTATGACCAGGACTTCCCAGGACTGACATGTAGCCCCTAGAAAGAAAAACATCTTGGGCCTTCTTTGTTCTCCCAGGGCCCAGGAAATAGCCTTGAGCAAAATAGGGGTGGAACCCTTCTTCCCAGCACCATCTTGTTCATGCCTTACCAGTCTCCCCTCAGTTTACTTGAGTTGTGACCAGTGAATGCTGTCCAAGAGGCTGGGGTTGGCAATTCCCTTACAATTCCCCCTTTTTGTTTTGACTCAATCTTTCCCTGAGAACAATGATGTTCTGTCTGCTGGATATTAGAGCGTCCTGGAAGCTACGCAAAACAAATCTGATACACATAGGCACTAGTAGCAGTCCTAGCAATACTAATACAAAACCTATCAATAAAGGAGCCATGTTTTTATATGATTCCATGAACTTAAACTTTTGAAGAACTGAGTTATCTTTGAAGCCATTTTTTCAGGTGCAAAATCAACATCTGCCTCCTCATCTAATTCTTTTGCCAATTTAATTAATCTTTGGATTTCCAAGGTGACATTATCTGGAATTAATCCATGCAATTGAGCCCTAATTTATTCCCATTGAACTTGTGACTCATTATATAATTTCTTAGTCAAACAAAAGGCACTATATCTATAATCACATTGCAATTTGTGTTGTAACTGTAACATAGACACTTCTTCACCAATGATTTCAGTTACCTTTTGGAGTTTATGAATGGCTTCATAAAATTCTTTGTCTATTTTTGCTTGTTGCTTAAAGCCTGCTGATACATTTTTCATAAGAGCATGTAATTCAGAAGCTTGAACTATAGTATTTTGTGTATCAGAGATAGATAAAGCCAATGCAGTGGATGCTAAAATAGCTTCTACTAATAATGTGATTCCTAACACAACACAAGAAACACATCTACGTACTCTAGTAGTTATAGGGGTTAATTGCTTGTCTAAAATATGTAGAACTTCATCACTAGGTGTTCTGTACCATCCTTTAGCCTTAATTACTGTCATAGCGTATCAAGGTCTTGTTAGAATAAACACTCTCCCTACTGTCTTTGGTCCTATACATTCTTGCACAGAACAATTCTGGCATGTAAAATTGAAAACTCCTGTCATGTTCAATATGCCTCCAGTTTAGATCTGTTGTCTCTATCCCATAGAAATATATGTTTCTTCCCTAGACATACTTCACCCATTAAAGTAATGTTGTTAGATTTACTTGGTGATGCTACATGCATGCCCTGCACTGTTTGTCCTCCCATTGCTAAGATAACTTTGTCTAGTCCCTGAACAGGCCTTCCAACCTCAGGATACCCCTTATAATTGATATACATTTGTCTAGGAAAATTTGGTGCATATTTTTCATCAGGTAAGTATGTAAGATTGTGACACGAATACAACATTTCTCTGTAGTTTCCCATAATCAAATGTGTCTCCTGACAAGTATGTGTGTGACAATTCTCAAATGGTAAAAACCCTGTATACAGATGCCAAAGGGTTACATTTCTCTTCTTTTGTAAATTGCAAAATGGCTTATATTTCATCCCATGATCAAGTCCCACAAAGTCCTGGTTTGACCAAACTACCATTGTCCCATTTATCCTCCAAGTAAATAGGTTATAAGCATGTCACGTATCATTCTCATCCAGTGCCTCTTTTCCATCCACAATAGTGGCACACCAAGGATACCCCTCTATTCCATTCACCTGTGTGTAAGTAAAACCAAACCCATTCCAATTCCCAGAAATACCCTTCTGTAGACAAAGTGGGAAACCTGCAACTAATCCTGAAAAGTTAAAATGTCTCTGAAATAGAGTCCCATTGTTATCATATTCTAGTCCATCATCTTTGAACATGTGAGAAATATTGCTTTGGATAATAAATTTAGGCATTGTCTCACTCCATGACATCACCCTTAACCATGGTGGATTCATGATGAATGCCCTTCTCTGTTGTTCCTTCGGTGCTGGGTCGATGGATGCAGTGTTGTTGAGTGTCATGAAGAGTACAAGAAAAATGAGAGGAGTCATTGTGACCTAATTGAGTGAATTTCTCCAGAAGTTTTCTCATTCGTCGTTGATAATGCCTCCTTGCTCCCTGTGACCGCTTCACCTTGACAGTTGTCCTCTACCACTCTTATCCTTTTCACTGGAACCCACACTTCTTTATTGTTATCTGTTAAAACACAAACATACCATTTTCCCCACGTTAATACTGTATGAGGACCAAACCATTTTTTATTCTCATCGTGCCACATTACTTTACGGGCTGCTTTCAGGGCACTTGTTACTGCTGACTCAGTCTTTGCAGACTCCGTCTTATTAGGAAATGTTAAGAATTTCGCAGCAGCTGATAAGCCATTATCATCGAATTTTAAATAATTTAGTGTATAAACAGCCGATTGTAATTTATCATCAACTCCTTGTCCAGCTCCCCCTTTTTGTTTTTGCAAGTAAGTTTTCAGGGAGCAATTTGCTCGTTCCTCTATAGCTTGACCAGTGGGATTATTGGGGATCCCAGCGACATGTAAAATAGAGAATTCTGCCATAAACAGTTCAATGGCTTTACTGATATAAGCTGGACCGTTGTCTGTTTTAATGCTTTTTGGTACTCCATGATGTGCAAAGCAATGTAGGAGATGTGCCTTCACATCTTTAACAGCTTCTCCACACCTGGCTGTTGCCATTATGAAACCTGAAAATGTGTCAATAGGGACATGAATATATTTTGCTCTTCCAAATAATGGATAATGAGTAACATCTATTTGCCATATATAATTTGGACCATCACCCTTAGGGATTTTAGGATGACAAGAAGGTGGGTGTAAGAATGGAACACATGGTACATACACATTGCTTAACTATAGATCTAGCTTCTTGTCTGGAAATACCATAAAGATGTCTTAAAGACCATGCAGACAAATGTAACCGGGAATGTGCTTGTCTTGCCAATTCTGTAGAATAAAATGTTTGACGTGCATTGTCTGCCATCTCATTACCCTTGGTTAGTGGTCCAGGTAAATTAGAATGTGACCGAATGTGTGTAATATAAAATATTGTTGTTCTGGTCCTTATTGCTTGCTGAACTTCCATAGTTCTCTTTGTAATACTATCTGCTCTATCAGGGATATAAGCTGATTCTAATCTAGGTATCAATAGTGCTGTATATTTGCTGTCTGTAATGATATTGCAAGGCTCTTTAACATACAATAATGCTTACAGTACTGCATATAACTCATTTTGTTGTGTAGAATTAAATGTTGTTTTAAATTTATGCATCTCTTTTTTGGATGGAATATACATAGATACTCTACAATTTTATATCGCATCTGTAAAAACATTAACTCCCTCTACTGGTATGAAAGAGCACTTTTCAGCCCAAGACCATGGCCATGTAGTAAATTGCTGACCAAAAGGAATTGGGAGGCTATGTTGAATATTTTGATTAATCAATATTTGCCATTCCACAAACTCTTGTACACAGTTCTCTATTTGTTGACTTGTATGCATAGTATATATCGTGTGAGGTTCCTGTCCTACTAACATCCTTACTGTTTTCACTGCCTTGTGTATTACTTGGGCTAACAGCACAGCATAAGGCACACAAGCCCTGTTCTTTATTTGGGCTAAATGTACCCACTCAATAATCCCTTGTTTTTGATGTAAAACGCCAGTGGGTATTTTTTCAGTGAACAAGATGGTTACTTCCAAATCCTGTGATTCTAATATCCTACTAGTAGTGCACTCCATAATCCTTTTCTGCACTAATTTCAAACATTCTAATGCTTCATTTGTCCATTCCCTGCATGAGTTTAATTGAGAAGGACCTTTCAATTAATCATATAATGGTTTCATTTGATCTGTTGTAATCCTCAATTGTGGCCTACACCACTGAATTTCTCCTATCAATTTTTGAAAGTCATTTAAAGTGGTAACCTTTGTAGAGTCTATGATAGGTGACTTCAAACTTAAACCTTACCACCGAATAGATGTACATCATTGTTTCACAGGCTAGTTTCTCCTTCTCTGATTACATTTACTCTGGAAGAAAAATTTTTTAGAAATTAAGTTGTTAATAAGTTCAAACACTAAATTTAACTTTTGCTTAGGCCAAGGAATGACTACAAGTTAAGATTAAAAGAGCAAGATCTTTTCTGCTTTATAGAGCATTACATATTAATTTATCAATACATTGTCTTGAAAATGAAAATTTAAAACTGTTTAAAATTTGTCCTGTTGTTAACAGGAACTAAACTTTTATAAAGAAAATTAGTCAAAAACCTTCAAAATGATAGTTCTCTTCCCTTGATCTAATCTGGAATGATAAGAGTTACAATTCACTGTAGACCCAGCTGAATGATGAGTTGGGACTGCAGGGCAAAAAAATCTTAATGGTTCTAACATTTGCTCAAGTAAATTTTACTTCTGTGTCTACTCCTTAAGAACTTCTTTGAAAGAGAGGGCTTTTTGAATCCATCAGCGGAAGGGAGGGAGACTTCTGGACAACTGCCCAGTGGCTCCAAGTCTGCTCCATTCTACTGGAGAGTTCAAAAGCTTAATCTCTGCTGAGGTGTCTCTTTTAGATCTATGCATTTTTCCAATTTGCCTTAGTGCCAAATAATATAACAAATCCTGATCTGTTTTAAACATCCAATTAGGAGTGACATGTTTCGCTTAAAATGTGACCAGAATAACTACTTTTTGGTTATTTCTCATTATACAAAAAACTTTTCTTTTAGGTGAGGCATGAGATAATGAAAATGCTTATCAGCCTGCCTCTGATATGAGGGGAAAAGTTCCCTGATCTCCTCTTGTCTTTCTCTCCACTTTCACAACCTGGCCAGGGTTAGAAAATAGAAAGAGAGAGAATTTTACCAACAACTTTCCAATAATTTCCAAAACTTTTATGCTTTCCTTAAACTTCATATCCATGTTGTTCTCCTAGTGGGCTTTGATTAAAGTCCCTTTAAAACTGCACATATATTATTTCCTTGCATTTCTTATCTAAAACTGTATTTAGCAATCATATAAACTAAATGATATAAGATTAGTTCCTCTCTTTCTCTCTCCCATTCTTCTCCCCAATGCTGCAGCCATCAGAGAGAAGGGAGGAGGGGGAGGAAAAGAGATAACATTCCAAATTCCAGCTACAATGGAGCTGACCACAATAACTCACAAACACACACGCACACAGAACATGTAAAGGCAGAACACATATACAGACAATAAAAAAGAGTCCAAAAACTGAGAAAAAATTGTCAGAAATTCTCTGCATAAATTATAACTTTGGCTTACTTTCTATCACTGTGTAAATAAGCCTTGCATAAGATTCCTTTTCTAGACTTACCTCCTGCAATCCTTTTTAAAATGACCTATTTTTCCACATTTGTAACACTTATGACCCTGTTTTTTATTGACCTCACTGCGATATTGCCATCTCACTTGTTCTCCTATTACTTGCCAGGTCTCCGTGGATGCTGGAGGTTTATCAGTTACCCAAGGACATATCTCCTCAGCTTGTTCCAAGAATTTTCTGATTACTTTTAACTTTAATGTGACTCCTTGGCTCTTTGCTTTCTTATAAAGGAGACCTGTGTAAGCTTTCTTATCTAAGCGTTCATGGATGAAAGCCCCATAATGCTAAAAACCTAGCTCACTGCCTAATGAGACCTACGAAACTTCAGCAGGTTATTTACAGTCTGTAGTGTTTTCTTCCCCTCTCCCAGGCGGCTGAGCGCTTGTCGTCCTGTCCTCTTTGTTCTCCTGTTCCTCTTCCAGGGCACCATCTAGGGAATGCAGGCTACGTCTTTCCTCGAGCTATGAGCTTTACACTTTTGACGCTGCACTGACACTCCGAGAGATAGCTCTGTGTTAACTGTCTTTTAAGCTTCTTATTCTTATTTCTTTTATGCCCCATGTATGGATGCCAATTGTTAGGGTGTCTGGGCCTGATCTCTCAGGCCCACAGGCCTTATCTGACCAGCAGTGCCTGTAGGCCTTGGTGGAATGAGCTTAAGTAATGATCGAGGCGGGAGACAAGATAGTGAAGAACTCCATTTATTGTAGCAGCAAGCAGTGCTTTTATCTCTTTCCTGACACCAGAGCCCTAAGTGGACCTATCAGCAAATGGTTTGCCCTAATAAGGAAATCCTATACCTATGACCAGGACTTCCCAGGACTGACATGTAGCCCCTAGAAAGAAAAACATCTTGGGCCTTCTTTGTTCTCCCAGAGCCCAGGAAATAGCCTTGAGCAAAACAGGGGTGGAACTCTTCTTCCCAGCACCATCTTGTTCATGCCTTACCAGTCTCCCCTCAGTTTACCTGAGTTGTGACCAGTGAATGCCGTCCAAGAGGCTGGGGGGGTTGGCAATTCCCTTACACTTGCTTAAAATTTTTTTTTGCTGTTAATATTTATAACTGTATTTCCCTCCAGCCTGTCATCTCCATTTATTCTATTCTCTCTCTCTACTTTCATCCTGTCCCTCCTCAAAAGGGTTTTGCTTCTGACTACTCCCTCCCCCAATCTGCCCTCCCTTCTAGTACAACACCCTCCCTCCCCATTCTTCACTGCTTCTCTTATCCCCTTCTCCTATTTTCCTGTAAGGTAAGATGAATTTCTATACCCAACTGAGTGTGTATGTTATTCCCTTTTTGAGCCAATTCTGATGAGGGTAAAGTTCATTCACTTCCCCTCACCTGCCCCCTCATCTCTTCCACTGTGAAAGCCTTTTCTTGTCTCTTTTATGTGAGATAATTTACCCCATTCTACCTCTCCCTTTCTTCTTCTCCTAGTACATTCCTCTCTCTCACTCCTTAGCCTTTTTTTTAGATATCATCCTTTCATAGTCAACTCACATCTGTGTCCTCTGTCTATATATACTCCTTCTAACTACCCTAATAATGAGAAAGGTCTCATGAGTTACAAATATCATCTTCCCATGTAGGAATGTAAACAATTTAACCTTATTAAGTCCCTTATGATTTCCCTGTCCTATTTACCTTTTTATGCTTCTCTTGAGTCTTGTATTTGAAGGTCAAGGGTGCTTGAAAGTTCTCTATTTCACTGAATGTCCATATTTTCTCCTGAAGGATTATACTCAGTTTTCTGGGTAGGTGATTCTTATTGTAATCTTTGCTCCTTTGATCTCTGGAAAATCGTATTCCAAGCCTTCTGATCCTTTGATGTAGAAGCTGCTAAATCTTGTGTTATCCTGACTGTGGTTCCATGATACTTGAATTATTTCTTTCTGGCTACTTTCAATATTTTCTCCTTGACCTAGGAACTCTAGAATTTGATTATAATATTCTTGACAGTTTTCATTTTGGGATCTCTTTAAGGAGGTGATCAGTGGATTCTTTCCATTTCTATTTTGCCCTCTGGTTCTAGAATATCAGGGTAGTGTTCCTTAATCATTTCTTGCAAGATTATGTCTAGACTCTTTTTTTGATCATGGCCTTCAGGTGGTCCAATAATTTTAAAATTATCTCTCCTGGATCTATTTTCCAGGTTTTTCCAATGAGATATTTCACTTCTATTTTTTTCATTTTTTTGGTTTTGTTTTATTGTTTTTGTATTTCTTATCAAGTCATTAGCTTCCATTGGCTCCATTCTAATTTTTAAGGAATTTCTTTCTTCAGTGAGCTTTTGGACTGCTTTTTCCATCTGGTCAATTCTACTTTTTGAGTCATTCTTCTCTTCATTGGCTTTTTCAACCTCTTCTAACATTTGGCCTACTCTGCTAGGTGTTATTTTCTTTAGTTTTTTTCTCTCTCCTTTATACCAAGCTATTGACATGTTTTTCATGATTTTCTTATATCACTGCCATTTCCCTTCCCAATTTTTCCTTAACCTCTCTTACTTGATTTTCAAAATCCTTTTTGACCTCTTCCATGGCATGAGACCAATTTTTATTTTTCTTGGAGGCTTTGGATGTAACTTTGGAGCTTTGACTTTAATTATCTTCTTCTGAGTGTGTATTTTGATGTTCCTTGTCACCACTGTAACTTTCTATAGTCAGAGGCTGTTTCTTCCCCCTGTTGTTTGCTCATTTTCCTAGCCAATTACTTGACTTTCAAGGATTTGTTAAAGTAGGTTTCTGCTTCCAGAGTGGAGGGTGCACTGTATCAAGCTTCAGGGGTTTTGTGCAGCTGTTTTCAGAGATACTTCTAGGGACATATAACTTTTCAGTTCTTCCAAGGTGGAATGAGCTAAGGAGAGATGTTTATGCCTCTCCTGAACTATGCTCTGGTCTGTGAGCTATCACAAGTACTCTTTTCTTGCCCTTGAACTGTGGTCACAAGATCTCCTATGCTAGTTCTCCTCCTTGCCCTGAGAGGACATGTCACCCATGACTGCAACTTGGATCTGAATACGGGCAAAGCAACAGAATCTTGCCTTACTGCTAGTAAAAAAGCCCCTATTATCTCCTTCTGACCAGTTGCTTTACCCCTTTACTCTCTATGGATTAAGAGAGTTCCAGGAGCAGTCACTGCCACTGCCACTGCCACTGCTGATTCAGTCACTCCCCAAGCTTATTCTTGGTTTGCTGTGGCCCTGGTTGTGGTGGCTCAGCCTGCGCCAGACTGCACTCCACTCTCACCCAGATGCAACAGACCTTTCCTGCCAACCTTCCAAGTTGTCTTGGGCTGGAAATTTGTTTCACTCTTTCTTTTGGGGGTTCTGCCACTCTAGAATTTGTTTAAAAGGTATTTGTAGATTTGGGAGAGAACTCAGGTGAGTCCCTGCCTTTGCTCTGCATCTTGGCTCTGCCCTTTTCATGATTCTCTTGCATTACTCTCATTTCTTCTACTTCTCTAATTTTCCTTTCTAAATCCTTTTTAAGCCCTCCCAGGAATTCTTTTTTTTGCCCTGAGACCAAATTACGTTTTTCTCTGAGGTTTCACATGTTGTCATTTTGACATTCTCATCCTCTTCTAAGTTTATGCCTTGATCTTCCCTATCACCATAATATCTTTCTATAGTGAAGAGGGGTTTTTTTTGCTCATTTTTTCTGCCCTTTTTTTTTTTGGTGACTTGGTGTTTTTATGTGAGAGTTGGGCTGTGGTCCTGCATTGTCCCAAGCTCTAGGTCTTTCTGCTGGCTTTCACTGAGCTTCAGGACTTAGCTGCTTGCTTTCTTCAGAGTCTAAACTTCCTTTTTTACTGGTACTGGGTGGTAGGACTGTTGGCCTCCCTTGAGTGAGGACTGCTGGCCTGCTCCAGGGATGGGGCTCTGCTGCTGGCTTTCTATGAAAATAGTGTCTCTCTGCTGGTAGGGCCCAGGGGTAAGATCTTATTGTTGGCCACTCCAGTGATGGGACTTCACTACTGGTTAGCAATGGAGTCAAGACCTCTGGTAGCTTGTGCTGGAGGTGCTGTCACTAGGGTGGGCCTGGCTGTGTTTGAGATTGCTCAGTTGCCTAGGAGTCTGCTGGATTTCAGCCAGGGCAGGACTTCTCTGGTAGATTGCCCCAAGCTTAGAGCCTTACTGCAGTCCCCCTGCTGTGAAGTTGGCTGTTGCTGCTGCTCTTACACCTTGGTTCCCTCCCACCCCAGTGAGGCAGAGCTTTCCTGCTGAACTGGGAAGCTGCTTCCTTAATCCTAGATCAATTCTGAGGCATCATTTTAGTTGTTTGGAGGGAAATTTGGAAGGATTTCTGAGCCATTCCTTTCTCTTTCCAGGAAGGATTTCTGAGGCATTCCTTTCTCTTTCCACCATCTTGGCACCATATCCTGGTGCGTTTTTAGAAACCTTTTTGCTTCTGTTCTATGCTCTGTGACTCCTCTGTCTATCATCAACAGGCTCTTTGTCTGAAAATACAACATAAACCCAGGTCCCCAAAGGCTTTTATCATTTGAGTACACCCAATGATCTATGTGAGCCATCATTTAGTATGTTTCTCCATGGAATAGTTGAGGCAAGGGAAACGATATGCAATTGTGAGTTGATGTAACTGCCTCTGCTATTCTTGGTTATGAATAACAATAAACTATGCTAATCCATTCTAGCATAGCATGCCATTTACCAAAAATCTGCCCTAAATTTGTATGACAGTTACTGTTTAACATTATGCTAAAACTTCTAGCTGTAGCAATAAGAAAGAAATCAAGGAACAGGCATAGAAAAAAAAATCATCCCTTTTGCAGAAGATCTGATGGTATATCTAGAGAAAGCTATAGAGTCAATTAAAAATTGGTTAAAATAATAACTTCAGCAAAGTTGCAGGATATAAGATAAATCCACATAAATCATTAGCATTTCTATATATAACCAACAAAACCAAATAAAAAGAGCTAGCAGGAGAAATGCCATCCAAAATATCTAGAAAAGTTATGGAACACTTGGCAGCACATCTACCAAGAATCAGGGACTATATGAATCTAATTATAAAATACTCTTTGTAGAAATAAAGATGGACTTAAACAATTAGAGAAACATTAATTGGTCATAGATCAATATGGTAAAAATCGCAATACTACCTAAATTAATTACTTATTCAGTGGTATACCAATGAACTCACAAAAGAATATTTTTTTACAACTTGAAAAATAATAACAAAATTCTTATGGAGAAACAAAAGACTAAAAATTAAGGATTATAATGAAAAAAATTAGAAAGAAAGGGGATCTATCTATATTAGTTCTAACTATGCTACAAAACAGTAATTGTTAAAATGATGTGGAACTAGTTATAAAAAAAGAGGTTGATAAGAGTAGGTACTCAACATATAGATGTTTCAGACACAATATCATAGTATTCAATAAACCCAAAGACACTGGGTACTGGGGGAAAGGTTCATTATTTTACAAAAACTACTGAGAGGATGGAATATCAGTCTGCAGAAACTAGGTTTAGACCGACAGTTATACCATATGCCAAATAATAATAACTTGAATATAAAAAGTTGTATCATTGTATCATAAACAAATTAGAAGTGTAAAGAAGAAATTACCTTTCAGATCTATGGACAGGGGAAGCGTGTATATGGATAGGAAAACAGGTGGTCACTAAAGATAAAATGTATAATTGTGATTATCTAAAATTCTCAAGTTTTGTACAAACAAATCTAATGAAATAAAAATTAGAAGGGAAACAGATGATTGGAAGGGAAAGTCTTTGCACCAAGTTTCTCTGATAAAGGTCTCATTTCCAAGATATTTAAGGAACTGATTCAAATTATTATTCCTCAATAGATAAATGGTCAAATGATATAGACTATTTAAGTGAGTTAAACAATTTAGTTTTCAAGTATCAATAATCATATAAAAATTAGAGAAATACACATTAAAGCAACTATGAGATTCTACATTATACCAATGCAAGTGGTAAAGAAGACAAAAAATGGAAACTGACAAATAGCTGAAGGCTTGGAAAAAACAGAGAAAACTTTTGGTGGAACTGTGAATCAGTCCAGACACTCTGGAAAGCATTTTGGATCTATACTCAGAAAATTTTCAAACTGTGCATGACCTTTGAGCCAGCTGCTATACCACTGCTAGGCTTATACCTCAAAGAGATTACAGAAAGAAGAAAAAGACCTATTTGTACAAAAAAAATTTATAGTAACTGTTTTTGTGGTACCTCAAATTGGGAACTAAGTGTTCTAATTTGGGAATTGATAAACACATCATGGTGGATGAATATCAGTATTATTTCATAAGAAATGGCAAAAAATGGACAATTTCAAAGAAAACTTGCAAGACCTTTATGAACTTGTACAGAATGATACAGAATGAATGGAGCAGAACCAGGAGAACAATTTACATAATGATGACAACATTACAGAGCAAAGCAACTTTGAAAAACCTTAGAATTCTGAACAATGTTATTACAAATCTTGAATCCAAAAGAAGGAAGGTAAAACATAACATCTTCTAAAAGAGAGATGAACTTAAAATTCGGAAAGAGACATACGTTTTTGGATGTGGCTAATATGGGAATTTGTTTTGTCAAATTATGTAAATGTGTATTGAGGGATTTGTTTTTCAGTTTTTTAAAAAGTTTGCTCAGTGGGAAAGGGTCAAAATAATAAAAAACACTCTTTACTTTTTTATTTATTTATTTATCTATCTATCTATTTATTTATTTATTTAGCTTTTTACATTCATTTTCACAAATTTTGGGGTTCCAAATTTTCTCCCCTTTTCTCCCCTCTCCCCACCCCAATACCCCAAGCAATCTAATTTTCCCTATCTCCAATCTGTCCTCTCTTCTGTCATCCCTCCCTTCCCTTGTCTCTATCTTCTCTTTTCTCCTGTAGGGCCAGATGACTTTCTATTCCTCATTAACTGTATGTCTTCTTTCCTAGTTGCAACAACAATACTAAACAATTGTTCCTAAAACTTTGAGTTCCAAATTCTCCCCATCCCTCCCTCCCCACCCATTCCCTTTGGTACGGCAGGCAATTCATTATAGGCCATATCTGTGTAGCTTTGCAAATGATCTTCCTGATAGTCGTGTTGTGTAAGACTAACTGAATTGCCATCCCTCCTAACCTGCCCCTCATTGTTTCTCTTCTGTCTTTTGATCCTGTCCCTCCCCAAGTGTTGACTTTCAATTACTCCCTCCTCCCTTTGCCCTCCCTTCCATCATCCCCCCCCAATATCTCCTTCTCCCCCGCTTTCTTATACTGTAAGATAGGTTTTCATACCAAAATGAGTGTGCATTTCACTCCTTCGTTTAGTCAAATGTGATGAGGGTAAACTTTTGTTTGTTTGTTTGTTTGTTTGTTTTTCCCCCTCAGCTCTCCTCTTTTTCCCTCCACTAAAAACATCTCCTACTTGCCTCTTAAATGACATATAGTTACCCCCTTCCATTTCCCCCTCTTTCCTCTCACTACATTTCTCTCTCACCATTTACCTTAATTTCTTTTAAGGTATGGTCCCATCCTATTCAGTTCAATCTGTGCTCTCTGTCTCTGCATGTGAATGCATGTGTGTATGTGTGTGCATGCGTGTACATGTGTATGTGTGGTCTCACCAACCACCCAGATACTGAAAAGTTTTAAGAGTTAGAAATATTGTCCTTCCCTGTATGAATGCAAACAGTTCATTTCTGGTAAGTCCCTTAATACTTCTCCTTGCTGTTTACTTTTGCATGCTTCCTCTCATTCTTGTGTTTGAAAGTCAAATTTTCTTTTCAGCTCTGGTCTTTTCATCAAGAATGATCGAAAGTCCTCTGTTTCATTGAAAGACCATATTTTCCCTTGAAGTATTATACTCAGTTTAGCTGGGTAGGTGATTCTTGGTTTCAGTCCTAGTTCCTTTGCCTTCTGGAATATCCTATTCCATGCCCTTCGATCCCTTAATGTAGAAGCTGCTACATCTTGGGTTATCCTGATTGTATTTCCACAGTACTGGAATTGTTTCTTTCTAGCTGCTTGCAAGATTTTTTCCTTGAGCTGGGAGTTCTGGAATTTGGCCACAATGTTCCTAGGAGTTTCTCTTTTTGGATCTCTTTCAGGTGGTGATCGATGGATTCTTTCAATACTTATTTTGCCCTCTGGTCCTAGAATGTCAGGGCAGTTTTCCTTGATAATTTCATGCAAGACGATGTCTAGGCTCTTTTTTTGATCATGGCTTTCAGGTAGTCCCATAATTTTTAAGTTGTCTCTCCTGGATCTATTTTCCAGGTCAGTTGTTTTTCCCATGAGATATTTCACATTCTCTTCCATTTTATCGTTCTTTTGGTTTTGTTTGGTGATTTCTTGGTTTCTCATAAAGTCATTAGACTCCATCTGTTCCATTCTAATTTTGAGAGAACTATTAAATTCAGTGAGCTTTTGAGCCTCTTTTTCCATTTGGCTCATTCTGCTTTTGAATGCATTCTTCTCCTCATTGGCTTTTTGAACCTCTTTTGCCAATTGAGTGAGCCTATTTTTCAAGGTGTTAATTTCCTCAGCATTTTTTTTGGGTCTCCTTTACCAAGATATTGACCTTTTTTTCATACTCTTCTTGCATCTTTGTCATTTCTCTTCCCAGTCTTTCCTCCACCTGTCTAACTTGCTTTTCAAAATCCTTTTTAAGCTCTTCCAAGGCCTGAGCCCACCTGACACCCCCCTGGGGTGTCTGGGGTACTGAGGCCCCGCCCTCCACATCTTTCCCTGATGGGAAAAATACGTTCTCGTCCTCCCCATCAGATCCGAAGGTCGGGATCATTTGCATTTGTTGGAAAAAACTCTCCAAAGTCTTATTTTTCTTCCCCTTTCTAGGCATTTTCCCAGCCAGTTACTTGACTTCTGAGATTCCTTTCCACCCCCGCCTGGATCCGCCCAGCTAGTGCTTGGCCTCTGAGATTCAAATGCGCTTTCCCGTGGCAAGCTTTAGTTCTGGCGCAGGGGTGGGGGCAGGGCCGCCTCCTAAGCTTGGGCCCTCAGGGGCTTTCTGAAGAGACTTTCAGGAACGGAGCATGTGGGGGCGGGGGTGGGGGGGCCCCGCCTGCTGTGCTCAGCTCCCTTGGGGGTTTTATTCAGAGGCGTTCAGCAGTAGAGCAGGGTGGGGGCAGGGCCGTCTCCCCTGCTCGGCTCCCTCAGGTTGGAAAGACCTTCAGTATTGAAGATCCTACCTGCTGCTGGGGGATTCCTGAGTCCCGGGCCGCTGCCGCCTCAGCCGCCCGCCCACGCCTCTGCCTCCCCCGCTTCCTGCCCCCGTCTCTGCCGCCACCGCTTCCTCCCGAGGGGGCCCGAGCCACGGAGGCGCTCCGCTCCCCTCCCCTATCGCAGCTTTCTTTCTTACTGACCTGTAGCTTCTGTGGGCGGAGGGACTTTCCCAGCTGCCGGAGCTTTCCCCGGAGCTTTCCTCTCTGAAGTCTGCTCGGGTCAGCTTCTCTGGGGCCGCGGCCAGGGGTGGGGGTGGGGTCCGCTTTCCAGGGTGCGATGGACCCCGGGGACGGCTCTCCAGGGTTCAGTGGAACGGAAATCTCTTCCCCTATGTTTATGCACCCCCTGCAGAGATTCAGAATTTATGGGGATCTCCTTTTACCTCAATTCCATGGATTGTGGGCTCGGAGCTCGTAAATGTGCGTCCTTCTACTCCGCCATCTTGGCTCCGCCCCCAAACACTCTTTACTTGAAAAATAAAAATAATATTAAAAAAGAAAAGGAAAAGTAGGGATGTTTAGTGCATATTTTTAATACAATTGATTGTCAGTTTACATAGTTGTGTCTCTGAAAAATCTTGTGGAAACTGGGCTTTTATAAACTGAATCATTTCTTAAATGCACTATGGATATGATATAAAGACAGACTGATTTAAATGAGGTAATCCTGGGGTAAAGACATGAAAGATTTGAAGGAAATCCTAATTATAATACTTACTAGCTGGCAAATCACTTATCCACTCCATTATGTGCAGGGGTGTGCTGGAGTCAGGTCAAGTCAGTTCTCAAGCTGATCATTAAGTTATCAGTATGAGTATTTACATCTTTGATAAATACTACAAATTAGGACTCCATCTACTGTTTTGTTGTTATGGGAGAAATGCCTTCTTTCTGAGATCATGAGCTGAGTAACTGTTGTCAAATATATATTTACTACAAAGCAGAAATTATGGAGAATAAAACCCCAAGTTTTATATTATGCTCAAGAATAGGTTCAGGCCTCACAGAAACCTGTATTAGTATTCTCACAAGGACTTATATAGGCAAAATTATGTCAGAGTGACAGTGAATTCATTTATATATTGCAATATTGTATATTCCTCTTAGGCCATAAAAGTTTAAAAGAAGATAGAGTCAGAATCTCATACTTCCTTCAGTGTCATAAAAGTTGAACCGATTTAGTTAAACAGAGTCATAATTTCCTATATCCCTTAAGGAAACAAACTGCATCAAACCAACTCTACAGGACAGACTAAATCAGGTTACAGATTAAACTACATTGAGAAGATTCACAAATCGTTTAATTGAAAAGGAGGATTTACATGTAGCCAAGAAGTCAAAGACAGTTGAGATTCTTCCTTTGGCTTCTTACCTAAGGAATGTTTAAGCCACTAAGGAAATTTTCACATCCCAGAGGACAGGTTTTGGTTAGGTGGAGTTAATATTATGACAAACTTTTACTTAACCAAGATTTGCAGGAGGAATGAAAGGAAATCATAAATTCTCATAACACCTCTGAAATCATCAAATGTTACAAATCAGAGCTCGATTTATTGTTTTGTTGGTTGTCTAAATTTAAGAAAGTGATGGAGAAAAATGTCAGTTACATAGATGAAAATTTAAAGTGTGTCTGTGAATACACATCCTCCACTTCATGAGAAACCCCCTGCTCTTCTCTATACTAATTTACTAGTCCTTGGTACAATAAACACAATTTGCCAAACTAAATATGGAGAGACACGTGGTCTGAGAAAGGATTTATAACAGATTTCAAACTTGAAGACACATTAGAGATCATCTAGTTCACTCACTTCATTTTGCAGATGGGGGAACCTAGGCCTTGGAAGACTGACTTTTTCAAGGGTAATTCAAAGTAATGTAATTAGCCTTAGAGACAAGAAGATCTGCGTTCAACTGTGACCTCTGGCACATAGATAATATAATCCTGAGCAAGTCACTTAAATATTTCAGTGCCCCAAGAAATTTTTTTTTTCCTTTTGAGGCAATCAGGGTTATGTGACTTGCCCAGGTAATGTCTGAAGTTGTATTTGAACTCAGGTCCTTCTGACTCCAGGGCCCTTTGCTCTATCTATTGTGCCACCTACCTGCCCTCCTCAAGCAACTCTTTGAGACTAAATTCATATTTGCCAGGTGGACCATGGGGGATGCAAACACAAGTGTCCCTTCCCTTGAGTAGTACACCTTCTAGTGAAAGGAGACAGAATATACTTACGTAGATATATAACATTTGTAGCATAATTTTTTGGGGGAAGACACTAACAGCTGGGAAGGTGATTAGGACCAAATTCTAATCTGGACTGCCACTAATTAGCTGTGTAACTTTGGGAAAGATATAAATTCTTTCTCAGTCTCTAAATATCTATGTTTAGATGAACCTAAAATTTGCAGGTTATCAACTGCAAAATGAGAGGATGGTATTAGATGATGATCGTGGTATATTGTAAATACTAAAGGATTCTTTGTTCTGCTTTCAGTTAAGTCACAATACCTCTAGCTTTCAACTCTCCTAAATATATTGTACCTCCTCCCACCACTGGAATGTAGTCTCTTTGAGATGACCAACAAGCTTGCTTTTGCATCGTATCCCCAGTAACTGACATATAGCAACACTTAAGAAATGTTTATGGATAGATTAATGAGTGTGTTGCTCATTACTGACAAAGATGGAAAAATTCACTGTTGGAGGGACCCAGTTATGATAAAGAGGTATGTTATTTCATTGATTGCTGTGAAATGTTCTAACCATCTTAGAAAGTCACATGGATTTATGTTAAATAAATAAAAGTTTTAATATTGTATGGCACATCTAGATGGTTCAATGGACAGAGAGCTGAGTCTAGAGTTAATTAGGGAGGCCAGTTCAAGTTCAGCCCCAGACACTTACTAGCTATGTGACCCTGTGCAAATCACTTAACTTCTGTTTGCCTTTTAATCTCCTAGAGAAGGAAATGGTGGACCATTCCAGTTGTTTGTCCTTCCTTCTCAGTATCTTTGCCAAGAAAACCTCATGGATTGTATGATCCATGGAGTCATGAAGAGTTAAACACAACTGAACTGCTGAGCAACAACCACTTCTGACTTCAAGTGAAACGTTGTGCATATATATATGTAGACACTTGCATGCTTGGTAACAAGTATCCCTTTCCTTGGCTCAGCTTTCCCTCAAGAGTTTATATGTCTTATGTCTAGTGGTTTTAATTCACGGGAATAAATTAATCCCCCTCTGCCCAAAACTCCCCTGCTTGTAATTCTTGAGCTGGTTTAGTAGTAATATCTAAATGTTCCTCCACTGTGTTTGTGACTTCCAGAGGGAGTCAGCACCTTCTCAATCTCCCTTGTGTCTCTTTACAGATTGGAATATTTATCTCTGTTTCTCCAGACCCAAACCTTCCCCAAAGAATCTCTACCCACACTAGCATTAATCACAAGGATTACTAGTGTTCAGGGTTTCTTTTATATAAGAGGGAATAAAGTGATACAACAAAATGGTGTCAAGTGGAGGTGATGGGGTGCTTGGGTACATGTGCTTAGACCCCAATTTTAAAATCACATTTCTCTCAAAAATCACATTTCTCTCAAAAATCACATTTCTCCTTAACCTCAAAACACTATCCCAGGCAGTTTCTCCCCAGCCCAAGGACACAGCCTGCCCCAGCAAAATCATTATCTCCATCCCAGCTATAGTAGCCAGCTGCACCTATAGAATTTAATAGTCTGAACCACCTGTGGACTGGTTGAATGGGCTGTGCACTGGGTCACAATGACATTTACCACTCACTGATCAATCATATGCATCCTAGACTTAGACATACACATAATCCCTTATATTTATCTTGTCTAACAAGACATTGATGAGAACACCCTGATATTTCTCACTCAGCCCAGACTGCTATTTGACTTAGTGGTGTTTCAGGACTAAAACCATGCCTCCAGGTAGCCCCTCCTTGGGCTATTTCCCAATGAACTCTGGGTAAAACACCTGTACAATAGATGCCAAAAATGCATGTTCCTTTAAGAACTAACCACTCCTTAACCACTCCCTAATCCTGCCCTGAATCATTAACATATTAATGTTAATTAATTAACATTAATTAACAAATTAACATATTTGGCACAAGTTATACTATACAATATCCTATATAAATTTTACTGTACCCCTCTAAGGTTGCAGGTTCCCTAAGAACTCTTGCCTGCTGAGAAGCATAATAAATCTTTACCTTGACCTCAACAGTGCTTGAGTCTGTGAATTCTTCTCCAGATGGCCCACACAGGGAATTCCAGGATTGGAGTTTCCCCCACTTCCAGCCCTCATCAGAGGGAGGTCAACTCATTGCCTATAAAGTAGCCTGCACTAGTCATTATTAACTCCATACAAGGGAAGAAATTAGCTTTAAGTCCTTTCTCTTTTTGGGAAAGAGGGAAAGATGGAGGAGGAAGGGTTGAACAGGTAATGGGAGTGACTTTAATGTTCCATCCAGGAGAAGGGTGGGAAAGGACTTACCTCTGAGAGGTTGCTTGGGTTAGCTCATTCTTATTATTTCAGCCAAGAATTCATATGCCCAAGTCAGACACACTCTTAGGAAGGATGAAGCAGCTGGTGGCCAGTGGATAAAGTACTCAGTCTAGAGTCAGTAAGACTTGAGTTCAAATCCAGTCTTGGATATTTACTAGCTGAATGACCCTCAGCAAGTCACAGCACCTCTATTTGCCTCAATTTTCTCAACTGTAAAATGAGAAAAACAGCACCTACCTTACAGCAATATTGTAAAAGCACTGTGTGCTGCCATTATATAAATGATATAATTTATATATTATATAATAAAATAAGCAGACATTACATAAATGCTGATTTTCTTCCCCTTAGCAATCACAGTGGCAATGATGGCAGCAGAGTTTCTTCCTGAAAAAGGAAGAAATGGGGACTAAACCCTGGGAAATATGGCACCTACTTGACATTTATCTGCCTGCTTGGTCCCAAGATGGAGGGTCAAATCTACAATTTCTTATATTCTGCATACTAAACTCCATTTTCTGACTCACTCTTTCTGGCTTCTCCCTTCCAAAAACTTTAATTAAACACTTCTAGATGTATGGATTCCAAAACATGAGCAACTGTTGGACTCTGGGATAGCATATAATCAAACATCTCTTATCTCCATGGCAACATAGGTATTACAATAGCAAAAAGAAAACAGAAAAATTATGTGCCAAGTGATTGAAGAATGGTTGAAAAAACTGTGCTATATGAATGTAATAGTATATTTTCCCCCTTAAAGAATGATGGATATGACAAATAAGAAGAAATTTGATTGAGAAGACTTGTACAATATAGTAATATGGTCAGAAATTAGATCCAAGAGAATTTCCCTTAGGGGTAAAGACAAGGGTACTTTCTTCAGTGGGTGTTGGGTCATTTCTGACTTGTAGTCAAATGATATAGAATGATTTGGAACAGGAAGTACTAGAGAATTGGACAAAGCTTTCAGGGCAACAAATATGTGTTATAATATCTCTATAATAACCCATAGAAATCAGGAAAGGGAGCAACAGGCTAGCAAAAAATGTGACCTCTATTTTCACAAAGTGTTGAAGTACTCTAGAAGAGATTAATGACATGGCTCACACATGTATGAGCTAGTGATAAGATAGTAAATTTGCAGAATGTGTTATATTTTCCTTGCCAGCCATTATCTTCAAAGGGATGAAATATGTTATATGAATATAGTTGACATCATTAGTTATCCTATAATTCAAGGTGAGACGAGAGGGATGGAAGTTAACCATCTCAACACTAAAAGAGCAGAGCCAGGAATTTAGAGTAGGAAGGAACTTAGAAGATCATGTGATAGAACCTTCTGAATAGAATGAGACCCAGGGAAATGAAATACACATGGACATTGGCAGAGCTGAGACTTTTAGAGCCTAAATCTCTTGATCCTGAATTCAATGCTCTTTTCTCTACAACATGGTACCTCTAATTTAAAAATGGTTATGAGAAACAATGTGATGGAGTGCATGGAGAAGTGACTTGAGAAGCAGGACCACCTGAGCTCAAGGCCTGTCTTTGACACATACTTACTATGTGACTTGACTAAGACCCTTAACTTCTCAGTGCTAAATAGGCAACTCTCTAAGACTCTAAGACTCTAAGTTGTAGAAAAAGTGTTGAGCTGCCTTGGGAGAGGAAGTGCTTCCATGGGAGCCACCAGCACCAGTGACATCACAAGTCCTATCCTCAGCATACAAATATTTTAGCTGATTCCATGCATATTATCCAAAATAATAATAATAGCTAGCATTTATGTTGCACTTACTATGTGCCAGGCACGATGTACTTTACAAATATTATCTCATTTGATTCTTACAATCACTTTAGGAAAAAGCTATTATTATCCCCATTTTGCAGCTAAGGAAACTGAGGCATATGGAAGTCAGATGATTGCCCAGGGTTACACAGCTAATAAATGTCTGAGATGTGATTTGAACTCAAGTTTTCCTGACTCCAGGCCCAGCCTTACTTAGTTGCCTCCTGTATTGCCAAGGCAATTTTCATAGCACTGGTGATGACTATGAATATGCTGTCATGGTTCTCAATCACAAAAAGTATGAAAGACTCTCCATATAGAAGGCAGAAGAAAAAAATTCATTTAGACATCAGAAAGCCAACTCCCAGGACCAGAAAGTTAAATCTGTCATGGTAGCCAAGAGGTCAGTAAACATGATCACTGCAGGGAGCAATTCCAAAGCCTCCTCTACCCCAGCTGGGACCTTCTCACAAGTAAACACTGAGCCTTGCTGTGCCTGCCTGGCTGCTTGACTGCCTGGTTGTTTCCTCTCTCCTCTGCCCCAACTGCTCTCATTTGCTTTCTTCTTGTTCTGCTCCACCCTTCTTGTTCCACCCATTCAGCAAGCTCCTTCTACCACATGTCACTTAGGCTTCCGGGAGATTTAAGCAGGTCACATGGGCCTATTAGTGAATGAGAAAGATCTTTCCATTTAAATTGCTATTACATCTCCTAAAAATAAAACTATTCCTATGGTTTTTGTTCAGTCACGTCCAGCTCTCAGTGCCCTCATATTTTTTCTTGGCAAAGATAACAGAGTAATTTGCCATTTCCTTCTCTAGTTCATTTTTCAGATGGAGAAACTGAGGCCAACAGGATTAAATGCTCAGTGACCGAGGCAGATGGAGGTTAAATGACTGCCCAAGGCCTCACAGCTAGTAAGTGTCTGAAGACAGATTTGAACTCAGGGAGATGAGGCTTCCTGACTCCAGGCTTAGTACTGTATTCACTGAATCACTTAGTTGCCCATTCCCATAGTTAGGTTTGTGGAAGTTGTTTGGGTTTTATGCATTTTGTAGGGTACTCATCAGGAGAGTTTCCTTATCATCTTTATGAGCTCAGTCTTTATTTGAAACTTTGCATCTCCCCGTGGAGGGCTTGAATATGTCTACTGGACCCATTCATACCTCCATGAGGATGAGTTCATTCAGCAAACATTTTTTGGAATTGATTTGGTTGGCTCAGTCTGTAATGGAATAGAGCCTAAAAGGGAGTCTTCACTGAAGAATCAGTTCTTTTTGCCTCCCACCCCCCTTTTTTGGAGAAACCCTGAGAGTTTAACATAGACCAGAAACTAGAGTTGACTTGTGCCCCGAAGTTCTGGGGTGTGTGTGTTATCAATCAGTCATTAATCAACCAATACTTATTGAATGTTTTCAGTATGTTACGCACTGTACAGCACAAGGGATACAAATACCAAGAATGAAGTAAGGGGTTTCCATTCTAACAGGGACACAAATAAACATATAAGAACATATAGAATAAACACAAACAAAAACAAGGTAGCTGGTAAGGGAGGGCTCTGGCTGTAGGGAGGATCAGAAAAGACTCCATATAGAAAGTAGTGTTTGCATTGTGTCACAAAGGAAGGAAAGGATTCCGTGAAGCAGAGCCAAGGAGAAAGTGAATTCCAGGCATGGGAGATGACCAGTACAACAACACAGAGATGGGAGATGGAGCAGTGGGTGTGAAGAAATGAATAAAAGGCCATTGGCTGATTTCCAGAATAAAATCATGTACTTTTCAGACTTTGAGCCACAAAAGCCATTTCCACTCTTTCCATGGAGCTTCAGAGAACAGTTGAGCCTGGGTCCTGAGATCAGGAAAAGCATAAGGTTTCTTTCCCCTGTCAATTGAGTCAATCCTATCCATGCTTTTCAGGAAGAGAATCCTTAGATCCTGAGTTCCGGGCCCTCGTCATAGAGACGTAGTAAAAATCCATGAGATGGCAGCCATGGAGATTGGAACGATATGACCCAGGGCTGACAGTTCCTGAACTTTCAGTCTCTTATGTAGAGGAGAGAGAAAAGATATTCTGGATAGTGAAGAATTCAGGGAGAATTGTAAAATCCAGCTATCTTGTGATAGAAGGAGGAATTTCTGGTATATACCAGATTATTGGGGAAAAGAGGATCATGCATGTGACCTTTGAAGATGGCACCAAGCTACAATATGGGAGAACAAAGACCTGTACTTTGCCTTCTGCTATTACCAATATGTATTTGGACAGTGCAGGTCTAATGAGAAGGAGATTGTCTTTTTAGTATTCTCAAGTACATTTTTCTTCTGGGGAGACTAAGTATTCAAGGAAGTAGTTGTAAAGTTGAGGTCAAGTATAGGTCTCTCAGGTGATACAGAAACTCATGAGAATGTTAGGGAGAGGGGAAAAATATGCATTTCCCTTCTTGGCATGTGCAAAGCCTCAGGGTAGTATGAAAGGGCTGTGTACGTGTATGGGTGTCTGGATGAAAGTCAGCCAACAAGGATTTATTAAGTGCCTGCTACCTTTTATTTTTTTTTATAACTTTCATTTCTTAATATATCCATCCCCAACCACCTATCCATATAACAAAGAATAAAAAAAAGGGGGAAAAATCAGTCACCAAAATTAAACAATATAATCAATTGACTCCAACAGAATATGTCATGTTTCAGATGTATAGTGTCCACTTCTGCAAAGAAGGTAAAGAGGTATGTTTTCTTGTATGGTTGTGGTTTGTCTTTCATTCTGGAAGAGGACCATGACATCAGGGAAATGATGATATAACTTGCATTAAATTGGATTTGAGTGAGGGAGGGCTGTGCAAAGTCACCAGCCTCACTCTTTCCTCCAGAGTCATCAGGGTCCAGTGGCCAAATATAGATCAGGATAACTAGAGATGGCCCTGGATGCAGTAGGAAACCTTGGTCTTTTTATGCTAAGGAATTTCCTAATTCTCACTTTGATTGAGGCAAAGCCCATTCAGAAAATAGGCCTGCCGAAAATATGAGTCAAGGGATGGCCCCCTTTAACGAATAAAAAAAGGCAAACTGGGAGGGGAAGACCCTCAGTGTTACTGGAAAAAAGAAGTAATCATTAAGAGGTGTTTGGGCAGCAACCTACTGTCCATCAGTGAGATCTGGAGTGATAGAGGTTTAAGGAATGGTCTTTGAGAAAGAAATCTAGCCAGTAAACTCCAAGGTAACTAGGTAGGTTTAGTCATCAAAAGTTACCTTCCTTTGGGCATAACACCCTCAGGTAAGGATATGATACCCTATTTCAGGAGAGAAGGGGAAAGGAGAGGAAGGGAGAGGACAAACTGAGTTGTCCAACTGGAACTGGCCAGCTGGATCCCCATTTGGGCAACTCGGACAATTCACAGGTTGTGGTTTGTCCTTTGTTCTGTAAAAGAACTATGACATCAGGAAGAAGATGGTGTGACTTGCATTGAATTGGATTTGAGTGAAGGAGGGTGGTACAAAGTCACCAACCTCACTCTCCTCCAAATCCATCAGGGTCCAGTGGCCAGATATAGAGCAGGATGACTGGACATGGTCTAGGATGCAGTGGGAGCCCTTGGCTTTTTTAAGCTAAGTTCTTTCGGATTTCTCACTTTGAGTAAGGCAACACCCATTCAGTGACTAAGCCTGTTGAAGTAAGTCAAGGAATGGCCCCTTTAATTAAAAAATAAATAAATAAAACTGGGAGGGGAAGAATCTCAGCGTTGCTGGCCAAAAGAGAAACAATTACTATTTGCCTTGACTCTGAGCCAGAAGGATCTAAAAAGCGACCATTAAGTGGTGCTTGTGCAGGAACCTCACTTCAAGGACAAGTGTTTAACAAGTCATGTCAACAAGTATTTTTAAAATACCTGCCATCTGCCAGACACTGAGCTATGTGCTGGGAACACAAGAAAGGCAAAAAGCAAACAGTCCACGCTCTCCAGGAGATCACTGTGCGCTGCAGGAGTTAAGTTGCCCACTACTATGTAGAAACAAGATATATGCAGGAGAAATCGGAGATCATCTCAGAAGAAAGGTATTAAGGTTGTTTTTGCTGGACTCTTTTTTTGAAATCCATCCTCCCCTACTTTTTTTTTTCTTTAAAGCAAGGGAGTCTCCCTGGTTAGAGGAGAAGACAGGAGTATATTAGAAAATAAATGTGAAGTAAAAGCAAAAGCACAAATACAACTTAAAAAATTTCTTAAGGGTCAAACGCAAAAACAAACAGCTCATTGTCCAGAGCTCGACTACATTAACAGTAAGGAAGGCGAAAACCTCCTGCAGAAAGATTATGAGAAGGTGAGACTCACTGGAAAAGACTGATGTTGGGAAGACAGAAGGAGAAGGGGATGGCAGAGGATAAGATGGACAGATAATGTCATGGAAGCAACAAACGTGACCCTGAAGAGACTTCCCGAGATGGTAGAGGACAGAAAGTCCATGATGCTATGGTGCGTAGGTCATGAAGAGTCCAACCTGACCGAATGACTCAACAAAATTACAAACGCCTGCTTCGCTGAATTACTTTGAAGCTCATGGAATAGTCTTTCAGACAAAGCTCAGACTAAATGCTTTCTCAGGGGGGCTAAGTCATTAAAGACCCTCAGGAATGTAGCTTTTCCTAGCCCAGAAAGAGTATAGTTTTTCCTCAGGCTTAGATCTGGAGGGTAGAATTTTCCATGTAGTGGTACAGTGTCAATTTTAAATCATCCTGTAAGAGATTTGGAAGAAAGCAGAAGAATCTTCCCTATTGCAGGCGGAATTCCTGACTTATTAAGAGAATTCATCAGGGAATGACTATTCAGAGAAACTGCTGGAACAATAGTGAATTTACTCTACTTTTCTGAATATAGTGCAGTCTATAGCATGCTGAGCCTGGAGTAAGGTAGTCCTGAGTTTGAATCTTGCCTCACAGCATTGACAAGCTGTATGTCCCTGGACAAGTCGTTGAAACTCTATTTGCCTTCACTGTAAAATGGGGATAATGTTGAGAGGCCCAAATTGGATAATATTTAGGAAAAGCACTAAGGCATTGACTCATAGTCGGTGCTGTATATAAATACTTTTTCTGTTCCCCTTCTGCTTTACTATGGCATGCAATGGGAGACAATGTTTATTATTATTTGTTTTGCCACTCTTTTAAGTTTTCTTAACAGTTGTTTGAATTTTTAACAGTGGTATTTTTAGATAAAAATACCATAATTTTAATTTCTTCTTTAGCCCTTTTCTGCAGATAGTGTAGATAAGGGAGACAAAGCCAGTGGATACTTGATTACCCAAAATGTAACTGTCTGAGAATCCTTATTTCCAACCCAACAATCAAAAATTCTGTGAAAGTCTTGGCAAGCCATTTTTCTGGATATGTGAAAGATTATGGAAAACAAGGGAAGTACCATAACATTGGAGAAAGGCAAGCTTTCCAGCCTCCCCTTCTCCTTGGCCTCACCTCTCCTACGCTGGAAGTGAGTGCAGCAGCTGCTCATGGGCTGATTCCTTTCAAATCAAGACAGAAAACTTTAACCTGGGTTTTTCCAATCTGTGTCGATTCACCCCTCCTTTGGCAGGTGTGGCCCTCCATTACTAGAAGCTCACCACAGAGGTGTCACAACCAGTGCAGATACTCCATGGGCTTTAGCCCTACTGGAACTCAGACCTGGAGTTCAAACAATCCATCACCCTCATCTATGTAGTAGCAGATACTACGGAAGTGTGTCACCATGCCTCGCACCAGAACAGTCTCTCTAAACCATAGGCTACTGACCTTGATTTGAATTTCTGGGAAAATTTAATAATGAAACATTAAATATTGTTGATAAGCACATAGAAAGGATAGCCATGGTTGTAAAGAGTCCACATAGTTTTATCCAGAGCAAATTATTCAAAACTAATGTTACTTCCATTTATAAAAGTGTTACTATAGCAATTTATCTAGATTTTAGCAAAACTTTTGATAAAATATCTCATATGATTGTTTTTACACTATAATTTTTTGTTATTCTGAACTTGACCAATGAGTATTTCCTAATAAAAACAGGAATAAAAGGTTTGTACATGCAGCTGCGCATCTTTTTATCATGTATCATTTACATATAAAAAATTAAATGTATTTTTTCAAAGTTGTCCTATTTGTATCTCCTTTTTACTTCAGAGTATTTCAACAAATGCTATTATATCATTATAAAATTGTAATGCTATAATGTTCTTTTTTTTCTTCCTTTTTGGAGATATCACTTTTTTTCATATTTCCCATCCTAATCTGTATGATTTAGGACTTCAAGATTGTTATAATTAACATTTCTCTTATTCTTGTATGTTCTTTCACCTGATTGTTGATAGCTTGGATTTTTCCCTTGAAGACTCCCTTTTCACCGCATTTGACTATGTATAATGTCTCTTGTTCTTTATTTGAATCAGTTCCTTATACATTTTTGGTATCATATCTTTACCAGAGAAAATTGCTACAAAGACTTTCACCTAGTTAACTTTTATTTCACTAATTTTGTATCTGCAAAAGCTTAAAACGTTTTTATGTAATCAAAATTGTCTGTTTTGTTTTTTGTGATCTCTTGTTTGGTAATGAACTCTTTCCCTATTCATAGTTGTGATATCTTCTTTCTTGCTTCTCTAATTTGTTTTTGACGTACTTTCATATCTAGGCCATGTGTCTATTTGGAACTTATCTTGGTTTATTGGGTGAGATATTGGTTGAAATCTAATTTCTGCAAGTCTGCTTTTCTACTTTTCTAAAAAGTTCCTGACCCTGGTAGGTGGGGTCTTGGGGATTATTGAACATTATATTTTGATGTTTTTTTGCTTCTGTAAATTGTTACTTGTAATCTATTCTACTAATAGACTTTTCTGTTTCTTAACTAGTATCAACTAGTTTTGATGACTACTCTTTTGCAATATAGTTTGGTATAGGATCCTTCCATCCCATTTTCCCCCCTATATTTCCTTTGTGATTCTTAACTTTTTATTCTTCCAGATAAATATCTTTATTCCTTTTGAGCTTTGTAAATCTTTTGGAAGTTTGATTGGTATGGCACTGAATAAGCAAACTAATTTAGTTAGTATTGTCATTTGTATTATATTGGCAGAGTCCAACCATGTACAGTTTATATTTCCCTAATTATTTAGGCCTGTCTTTATTTCGTTAAAGATTATTTTGTAATTTTAGTCATATAGTTCCCACTTGTGTCTTTGTAGATGGAAAGCTAAATACTTTGTATGTTTTGTGGTTATTTTGAACGGATTCTGTCTTTCTGCTATCTTTTTTTAAAAGCAATACAAAGAACAAGTGATTTTCCTTTGTTTTGTTTTATATCCTGCTACTTTGCTGAAGATACTGTTTTTTCAATTAATTTTTAATCGAATCTCAAGGAGTGTTTAAGTAGACCGTTGTATCATTTGCAAAAAGCAATAATTTTATTTCCTTAATTTCCTCAATTTCCTTTTCTTGTTATAGTTAGCTTTTCTTAGTACTATATCATGTCAAATAATAGTGATAATAATGGATATCATTGTTTCATCTTGGTCTCATTGGGAATACTTCTAGCTTTTCTCCTTTTCATATAATGCTGACTCTTGGTTTTAGATAGGTATCATTTACCGTATGAAGGAAAGTTTGACTTATTTTGGTGCTTTTAGTGATTTTTTTAAGCAGAAATGGGCATTATATATTGTCAAAGGACTTTTCTACATCTATTGATATAATCATGTGATTTTTATTCTTTTTGATATTAATATGATCTGTTATCATTTTCCTAATATTTAACTATCCATACTTTCCTGGTATAATCAGGTTATAGTGCATAATATCTTTAATATGTTTCTACTACCTCTTCAATAATATTTTATGTTGATATTTATCAGGATATTTCTCTGCTTTGTCTCTCCCTGATTTAGGTATCAAAACCGCAAAAGTAAAGTGGTGGGGTTCTCTTTCTCATATTTGCACAGTTATATAATATTGGAATTGTTCTTTTTAGTATTTAATAGAATTCATTTTATGCCTTTATAGGCCAAGGTTTTTTGTTTTGTTTCTGTTTTTGCTTTTAGAGCTCATTTATAGTTTTTTTTCAATTATTTTCCCCAAGAGTAGATTATTTAAATTTCTATTTTTTTAGTTCTGGTAATGAGTTTACAGGATGATGATTGCCAGGGAGTAAGATACTAGGATCCTTGTGTAGTGGAAGACACTCTCACCTCCAGATTTTTGCTTTGGGATATTTGAGCAGTCATTGTCTAAGGAAGATGAAAATGTGGTATTGGAATCCTCCCCAGGGCACACAAAGTTGATTAACAAGGGAGATGTGAAAGATCTTATCTTTGATTCTCCTCCTTTTCTCCACAGAGGCCATTTGGACCTGCATAGATAGTTACCTGTGACATTATAATTGGAAAAATGGGGAGAAAACTTGGCTGGTTTTAGAAGCTAACACAAGAAAGAAAGAAACAGTTAGTCAATTACTGTTGACATGAATATTCCAGAGAAGTTCTATCATTAAATCCTCTGGTTAGTGTCTAGAGGTTAGCCATATATAATTCTCTCAAGTGACAATCAAAGGCCCTTTGAGTAAGGGGCTTCTAGCTTTTCACCTTGAGATTCCACATCTGAATTCTACCTCAAATTCTGTAGGAGAAAAAGAATAAACTTCTAACACATGAAGATGTTATAAAGAAGGCCATGACCTTATTATTAACATATGTACTGGATCTGTGATTTTTTTGGCATAGGAAACTTCCAGTGAGGAAATTTCTCTACCACTGCAAGTAGAGAAAGTTCTTTGTCTTGAGAGTTGCCTGGAACATAGAGCAGCTATGTGGTACAGTGGATAGAGCACCAGTGTAGGAATCAGAAGGACCTGAGTTCAAATCTCACCTTAGACACTTGACACTCACTAACTGTGTTTAAGTAGACCATTGTATCATTTGCAAAAAGCAATAAATTCATTTATTTATTTTAATTGTGTGACCTTCGGCAAGTCACTTAACACCAGTTGCCTCACCCTGGGTCATCTCCAATCATCCTGATGACTGGATTCAGATGACTCTGGAGGAGAAGTGAGGCTGGTGACCTGCACAGCCCTCCCTCACTCAAAACAAAGTCAAGTGCAAGTCATGTCATCATTTCTCTGATGGCATGGTCTTCGGTAACAAAGGACAAACATACGTATGCCTGGAACACAAGTAGCCTAGAGATTCTTAAAATGTAATTGGGAAATATTTTACAAAATAAGTGAAAATACAATAAAATACAGATGACATTAAAATTAAATCTAAATGCAGCCTATAAGGATCCTTACGTATATTTTAGTGGCCCAGTTTCTATTTGATACCACTGGCCTTGAAGGGTCACAAAGTCAAATATGTCAGAAAGTATATGGGAAACTAGCACCTCTGGCATGAGGGCTTGATGAGTCCTTTTCAGGGCTGCTCATTCACCTTTGGGGTCCACCTTCTACCCAACTCTCACCCACAGCTCCATGAAGATGCAGCATGCACATGGCCAAACTCCAGTAAAACCATTAGTAGATGGGCTAAGCCTTAGGTGGAGGATAATCAATAGGCTTCAAATCCCTTGTTGAGGTAAGAGGATGTCTACCCCATATGAAGTATATGAAGACTTTCAATCATGGAATGATCAGATGAGAATAATTTGTTCCAAAGGTCATGAAGAGGCTGAAGCAGGTGCTATGGAGCATTTTGAACTTGGTTAGACATTGAAGATGCCAAGGTCATCCAGTGCATCCTGGTCTGTCACCAGTTGTCTTGACTTCTGTTTTGCCACTGGAGTTCAATGACTCTGCAGAAGAGAGAGAAGCTGATAGCTTTGCACAACTCTTCCTTATTTAAATCCAATTTGTGCTCATCAAGACATCACTTTTGTGATGTCAGTGGTCCTCTTCAAAAACAAAGGATGAATAACAGCAATCAGAGTATTTCATATTTTGATAAATATTCATCTCTTTCAATTAAGTGTTTTTTGGCATATACTTGGACAAAAATAGTTTCTAACAACTTCCTTTATTTCCTCTTAATTTGTGATGAAGTCTTTCATTTTGCTGAAAATTTTCTTCTCACTTAGAAAATTCAAACTAAGTTTATTTCTTTTGTTAAACTTATAAAAATCTCATTTTATCTACTAATTTAATACTTTTCTAGCTTTCAACATTGTTAATCTATTCTTTGATTTTTCAGAATTTCCATTCTAATGTTTTTTAGGTTATATTTGTTGTTTTTTTTAGTTCTTTTGGCTGTATGCCAATTCATTAAACTTCTATTCTCTCTTTTGTTGATGAAAATGTTTAGAGATGTCTACTTTTTTCTCCTACAGATTCATTTTGCTGAATACCAAAAGTTTTTGCATTTTATCATATGGTTGTTCTTTTCTTTGTTGAAATGATATATTGTTTTTGTGATTTGTTCTTTACTCACAAATTCTTTCTAGAAGATTATACTCCAAGATATTTCTTTATAGTAGTGACTACCAGATCTGGTGTGATCTTGACTGAGGTTCCTTGCTACTTGACTCTTTCTATCTTCTGATAGACTTTTTTTTCTTTGACCTGGATCCTCTGGATTTTGGGTATGATGTTCCTTGTAGTTTACATTTTAGGTTTCTTTTAGAAGGTGACTGGGAATTTTAGTGAACTTAAAGTTTGATAAGAGTTAGCAGTGTGATATGGCAGTTAACGAAGCTAGTATGATCTTGCACTGCATTGAGAGGTGTTACTTTCAGGAGTAAGAAGGTGATAAATCCACTATGTAGACCTTAACCAGAATATTGTGTTCAGTTCTAGGAACCACAGTTTCATAAAGACAGTTATAAGATGGTGAATATCCACAGGAGGGCTTCCAGAATGGACAAATGAATAAATGAATGAATGAAAAAGCATTTAAGTGATTACTATGTGTCAAGCACTGTGCTAATTGCTAGAGATATAAATTGAAAAATGAGATAATCATTGTTCTTAAGCACTTTATAAATTCTAATGAAAAGATGACACATAATGGGAAGTTTCATCTGCAGGTCAGACATAAAGTTCCAGTAACCTTTAGGGTGCAAGGTTAAGGCCGATAGTAATGCATCTTTAGCATAATTTCTCTAGATAGAACCATATCCATTTCTGACAAGAACTTTGGTGACAAAGTTTTCTAAGTCTTTTTTAAAGTATATATTTTATGTATTTGTTAATTTAATAGCATCATTTTTTAAATATTGAGTTCCCAATTCTCTCCTTTCCTCCCACTCCTACCACACCCACTGGGAAGGCAAGTAGTATATCAATTGTACACATGAAATCATGTGAAACATATTTCCGTGTTAGCCGTAACACAAAAAAGAAAAAGAGGAAAGAAAATAATACTTCAGCTTATACTCTGAGTTCATCAGTTCTCTTTCTGGAAGTAGATAGTATTTTTTTTCATCATGAGTCCTTTGGAATTGTTGTGGATCACTATATAGATCAGAGTTAACCAAGTCTTTCACAGTTGATCATCATTACATTGCTATTAATATGCACAATGATTTTCCAATTCTTCTCATTCCATTTTGTATCAATTCATATTGGTTTTGCCATGGTTTTTTTTTCTGAAACCTCACCCCTTGTAATGGTATTCCATCATAATCATATGCCACAATTTGTTCAGCCATTCCCCAAATAATGAGTATCCCCTCAATTTCCAATTCTTTGGCACCACAAAAAAAAGCTATAAATATTTTTGAACATGTAGATCTTTTTCCTTTTTATTTGATCTCTTTGGCATATAAACCTAGCAGTGGTATTGCTGAATCAAAGGGTATGCATAATTTTGGAGCCCTTTGGGCATACTTCTAGATTGTTCTCCAAAATGATTGGATCAGTTCACTATTTCACCAACAGTTCATTGGTGTACCTATTTTCCCTCATCCCTTCCAGTATTTATAATTTCTGATAGGTGTGAAATGGTACCTCAGAGTTGTTTTAATTTACCTTTCTCTAACTAATAGTGATTTAGAACTTTTTTTATATGACTATAGATAGCTTTGATTTCTTCTTCTGAAAACTGCCTGTTCATATTCTTTGACCATTTATCATTTGGGGAGTAGCTTTTATTATTATAAATTTGCCTCAGTTCCTGTATATTTGAAAAATGAGTCCTTTATCAGAGAAACTTGTTATACAATTTTTTGATAGTACTTTATTGTCTATGGTACCTTTTAGTAAAATGTAGTTTCCCTGGTTATCTCTTTCAGCGAGTTCTATTTTTGCTTTTGCTTTGGCTGAGATAATAATAAATTCTGTTCTGGCCCTTCATTTCAATTCTGGGTATGTCTTTCTGTCCCAAGTTTGTCTCTTGTACGCATTGTTGGATTCTGCTTTCTAATCATTCTATTGTTCACTTCCATTCTATATATGAGTATCATTTTCCCATCAAGTTCCTTATAATTATTCTTTAACTTTTTATGCTTCTACCAAGTCTTCTGGTTGAATGTTAAATTTTCTATTCAGCTCTGGCTGAATTCATCAGGAATACTTGGAAGTCCTCTATTACATTTAATATCCACCTGAAATGTTATACTCAGTTTTGCTGGGCAGTGATTCTTAGTTGTAATCTTAGCTCTAAACACTCTGGAATGTCCTATTCTAAGCCATTTAATATTTCATTGTGGAAGTTGCTAAATCTTGTGAAATTCTGACTGTGGCTCTACAATATTTGTATTGTTTCTTTCTGGCTGCTTTCAATATTTCCTCCTTGACCAGAGAGTTCTAGAATTTGTCTATAACATTCCTGGTAGTTTTCATTTTGGGATCTCTTTTAGGAGCAGATTGGTGGATTCTTTTAGTTTGACCTTTACCTCCTGGATTTAAGATATGAGGGCAATTTTCTTTGATAATTTCTTGAAATGTGGTGTCAGGCTCTTTTTTTATCATGGCTTTTAGGTAATGTAATAATTTTAAAATTATCTCTTTTCAATCTATTTTCCAGGTCAATGACTTTTCCAATGAGATATTTCTCATTTTCTTCTATCTTTTTATTCTTTTGACTGTTTTAGTATTTCTTGAAGTCTCATGGAGTCATTAGCTTCCACTTGTCCAATTTTAATTTTTAAGAAATTATTTTCTTCATTGTGATTTTCTACCCTCTCCACTACTACCCTCCAAACTTGGCCAATTCTGATTTTAAAGGAGTTCTTTTCTTCAGTGAATTTTTATGGCTCTTTTACCATTAGACCTATTCTGTTTTTTTAAGATGTTATTTTTTTCAGTAATTTTTTGTGCCTCTTTTACAGAGCTGTTAATTCTGTTTTCATAATTTTTGTGCATAAGACTTATGTATTTTCCCAATTTTTTCTTCACACTCTTATCTCTTCCAGAAATTCTTGCTGGTTTTGGGTCAAATTAACATTTTTCTTTGAGTCTTTGGTTGTGGCTATTTTTATACTGTTGTCTTCTTCTTCCTTGCCATTAGAGAGAGGAAAAAGAGAGGGGATAGGGGAGGAGGGTGGAAGTGGGAGCTGGAGCCTTGGAGCTAGACAGAAAAGATATTGACACAAATATTTATAGCTTCCCCAGAGCAGAAAACAAATGAATCCAGATCAGCCTATATATAAACCCAGCAGATTGATAGATGCTGGATTGGTAATGGAAGTGGTACCTTAGGCAATTATCCATCCCTCAGGGTAGGTTTAACAGAAAACCTTATCACTCTGGGGATGGGGTAAGGCATTATCTAAAGAAAAAATCCTAGTTCGAAGGGAGGATCTAGGAACAAAAGATGCTACCAAGGATGGGGGGAGGGCAAGGGGAGTAACTAGTTCTTCCTTTCAACCAAAAACTTTCAATTTCACACACTACCAGAAGTATACCACTATTGATTGATAGAATAAATAGGACCTGCCAAGCCTTCCCAGATTTTTTTCCCCTTTAGTGTCTTTCCAGATTCTTTAGGTATATGAATATTGACCACAATAATTCATAAATTGAAAATGGTCTCTCACAATCTTTCCCAACCTAACATGACACCAAAAGAATCACTCATGTATAAATTAAAATACATTTGTTGGTAAAATTGAATTGCAGTGTTAGAATTCCAGATTAGTGGAATTTCTCCTGGGAAGGATCTGAAATAATCAACTTCTCTCATACAGTTTGCTATGCCTATTTTTCCACAGTCATACCCAATGATCATATTAATACAGGATCAGCCTCCAAACAATTTTGTTCTCAAAGATAAAAGTTTTAGGGAAGACTTCCTTCAGCTTATTACATTCCCCTCCCACCAACTGACTACATATGTAGTGACTGTCTTTATTACATTCATCTGCTCTTCTGTCTCTCTCTCTGCTGTCTTCTCATTGGGGAAGGAAGGAAGGAAGGAAGGAAGGAAGGAAGGAAGGAAGGAAGGAAGGAAGGAAGGAAGGAAGGAAGGAAGGAAGGAAGGAAGGAAGGAAGGAAGGAAGGAAGGAAGGAAGGGAGGGAGGGAGGAGGAAGGAAGGAAGGAAGGAAGGAAGGAAGGAAGGAAGGAAAGAAGGAAGGAAGGAAGGAAGGAAGGAAGGAAGGAAGGAGCAATTAAACTAAAAGGATGAGCACCCACTGAGCAAATGCTCCTGTTGCAAACTTGAACTCTCCCAGAATCCAAAAGAGCACAAATTCCCTCACGGAGAGACCATTATAGATAGTGTTAAGTACAAAGTAGTAATATGAACTTTCTTGTTCCTACGTGTCCATCACACTATAAAATCTGTTAGAAGCACCGCCATTTCACTTGCCATGGTGTGTAAAGGAAGAAAAAAGCAATGGCTATTTGTGGTTCAGGAGGTTCTACAGAGCTGGATTAATAATTATAATGATAATAAAGCTTATATTTATATTGTACTAAGTTTAAAAAGCATATTCAGTCATTTTCTCACTTTATCTTCATAATAACTTTGTGAAGTAGACTGGGTGTCTATCCTGTTTTTACAGATAAGAAACCTGAGGATCACAGAATGGCAGAAACTGGAACCGAACTCAGCTGTTCTGAATCTTGGTCCCAATGCACGTTCCACTGCTGTAGGTGTTTCCTTCTAGAATGGTTACCAGGTTTTGTCAATTTTCTTTTATAATGAGCTGAATTTGTTGTTTGGGCATGCCTACACTGAATTTATATAACAAAGACATGTTTAATTGGGGAATTCTTTTTATTAGGAGAAGATTCCCAGCAATGAATGGAATCCATTAGCAGGCTCTTACATGATTGGTGTTTTTCACTGGTTGACTTCTAAGCAATTAAGTCCAGAAATGAATGGACCTGCTAGCAGGATGTCATTTGATTGCTTCCTTAGTCTGCCCGATGTCCAAGCAATAGCATCAGCAAAACAACAATGGCACCAATAATGAATAAATCCCAGTAGGGTCCGAGGTGAACGTCCAGTTTTACCTGTTTCCATTTCACATTAAACTGTTGAGGGAAAAAAGAGTAGCTTACAATGTAGATGTTGATATTTTGAATTATTCATCATATCATTGCCCTCCCTCTTTTTAGTCTTGTCTCATAATACTTTCCCACCATATATTCTATAGTATCCTCCAATTCAATTGGATTGTTTCGTCCCCTGAGCATACTCTGTGCTTCCCTGACTCTGTACCTTTCTCAATGCTTTCTCCTGTGCCTAGAATATTTTTCTTCCCAATCTTCGTCTATTAACTTCTTTGTTGTTGTTCAGTTGGTTTCAGCCATGTTGGCTCTTTGGTACCCCAACTGGGGTTTTCTTGGCAAAGATATTGGAGTGGTTTGCCATTTCCTTCTCCAGCTTATTTTTCAGATAAGAAAACTGAGGCTAACAGTTGTTAAATGTGTGTGTTGGCATATATGTGTGCATTTGTGTTATAAAATTATTTTTAACAAGAATTTGCAGAGGAAGAGAGGATTATATTCAGAAATTCAGATTATATAAAAATAAAACATCAATAATTTTACAAAATATAAACTTCTTGAGTAACAAGTGTTTATTCTGTCTTCGTATCCTCAGTGCCTAAAAGTATCATAAATGTAATAGGCATTTATTAAATGGTTATTGAATTGAATTCCTAGACTGTAAGTTCCACAAGGACAGCGATTGTTTCTTATATACCTCCAAATATACATTAAGAGAGAAGTTTTAACCCTTTCTTCCAATGCTTAGTATAATGCTTTGTATACAGTATTGATCAATAAATTTAGGGGAATTGAATTGAATTCTGTTTCATAACATGATAGGCAAACAATCTGTCACCAAACCATGCTATAGGCATTAAGAAAAAACCTTGTGCTTCACTGGGATAGCCTTTCAAGATTCACTGTGACACCACTCCACAAGGAAGCATTGGAATGGAACACTGAGTAGAGGTTAGCAAGCTTAGGAATAAGGTTTCCTCCTCATTCTGAGTCTATACAATCTGGAGCAAAGATACCCCTCCATCACTAAGGATTCCAATCTTTTCTCCATAGATAGCACTGTGAGACCCCAGGACTGGGGACATCCTCAGGCCTGATTATATCACACTTTGATACCTTGAACCTTTCTTGAATGACTCTATGATGTCAGAGATGCAGATCTTCTCACCCATGTTGCAGATTACAAACTTGTTTCATGCACACTCATCCTATACAACTTAGATTTCTGCTAGTGATCCACCCAAAGTGCTGGTGACCATCCTTTAGCTCTCTTGACATTGCCTGGATACCAATGTGGTATACAGACTTTATATTGATGATCTCTCTTACTACGTAAGCAGGTCATCTTTTTTTTCCTTCTGGTCATATACTCTGTCCTATATAATTCTTCATTTTGTAGCATGAAAGTATTTTATCAGTTTCCTTCATTGTTGATTTCTACTTTTATATCATTTGGCTTGTATTATTTATAAAACATTTATTGTACTTTGCCTTATATTGCCATAGATACATGTATATCACACCTTTTTGGACTACATATAAGCTTCTTGCTGGCAGGGATTTTATGTTCTATAGCTTTATCTTCTCCAGAGACATAACTGGGAATCTCAGTATTGGGGCAAATTCAATTGGCAATGGGAAGAAGGTATGGGAAGAGAGGGAAGGAACTGTCTTGGTGGCCCTGTAACAAACAATCTCACCACAAGTGTAATCCTGTTGGGATCTAGGGCATGGCTCATCCTCCTTCCTCAACTTCCATTAACCTAGGCCCCTACATTTTCACTTTCTCCTGGAGCAGGTGAATCCTTATGGATTTGTTCCATAAAATTTGAACTCAGTCAAAAGGCCGTACTTAAGGATCTAGAAGGCCAATTTGGCTTCAAGGCTACAGGTTCCCCACCCATGTACTAGAGTCTTCCTTCTCATTGAAACCCTACAGGGATGCAGTCTGGTAGAAGATTGGAGATGTCTAACAGTGGTCTCTAGACTGCTGTGATGAGCGTGTCCCCATCCCCTTCCTAAAGTGTTGGCATGTTGACAGTTGCTTTTGCCCTACTTAGGGCCCAATATCCCCCTTAGCATCTAGAATGGCTCCTTTGACAGGAGGTAATTAGTAATTTTTAGTTAAATATATGAATCAATTCCTGTTTGAAATTTCAAAATATGAGTTAAAACAAAATGTTTTTTTCTTGTGAGATGTTTATGTGTGCGTAAATATATACATACGCACATATATACATATGTGTGTATGTATATGTGTGTAAGCATGGATGTGTTGTCCTTTATTTTTGAAGAGGACCAAAATGACATCAAGGTATAATAACGTCTGACTGTGGCTGATCAGACTAATATTAGTTTGGAATGCTCTACCACAGGTCAAGCACAAATATACACACATATACACATATACAACACAATATATATACATGCACACATATACACATCAATATCTATAAATATATATTTAAAATTTATACCTATAAAATGAATTGAGCAGTTCACTAAAAAGTGAACAAATTGAGTTGCCCTGTCCGATCTTAAAAAGTATGTGAGAATGGTTCAAACCAGACTTACGTTATGAAACACAGTATCTTTGATCAAGTGCATCACTTCTAGTTTCAAGAGTGCCAAGAACACTGGTATGTGGGCATCTGGATTTGTTTCAGCAGCCAAATCATATAACCTTCTGGCCAAATGAATGTCCTGGGAACACAAAAGCAACAGATCCTTTGTTAAGAGTCAGTGAGGCAAAGAAGTTATCATCTCAGATAGGGAGGGAAGCTAGGAGCTATAAGCCAAATTTTAGTTCACTCTCTAGCCTTGTGATTTTTTTTTTTAATTTTAGGTTCAAACACCAATTCAGAGCAAAGAAAAAGAAACATCATAAACTTAAATATTTATACTAAAATACAAAGAAAAGAAAAAGAAGCATATCATGTACACAGCAAAACATAAGAGAATTCAAAATATATAGCTAAATTTTCATTTTAAGAAAGCCTGTATGATAAATATTTCACGTTGTATTGAGAGTAGTCCATCTTTTCTTCCTTATAAGTTTTCTTTTGTTCTCCACTGTGCATTTTTTTTGTTTTTTTCTCCCTCTCCTCAGGCTACAATTAAGTGTGGATGTATTTATATATAGATACATACACACGTATAGATAGACAGACGTATACTTTCCCTTACAAATTCTATCCTGTTCTTTGTTTTTACGTTTGTGTGTAACTCATTTCCTATCCCTCCTGACTACTCTACGTCTATTACTTAGCCTAGTCCCCCACTCCAAGGATCCCTCCCATATCTTCCCATTCTCATCAATCTAAATACCCTTCTATGCCTCCTTTAACCTACTGCCTCACTTTCCCCTCTAGAGATCCCTCCTTTTTTTCCCCAAGGATCTCTTCCTTATCCTCCCATTCCCATGGACCCTTCTATACCTCCTTTAACCTATTCCGTCCTTCTCCCCTCTCTAGAATCCCTCCCTCTCCCCTCTCTAGAATCCCTCCCTTGTCCTCTCTTCTTTCCCTGTCCCCTTACTGGTTTATTTCTTCTGAATTTAGAACACACACACACATGCACACACGTATATATACACAACACATACATGTATATACGCACACATGCATGTATACATACATAATGTATATATACATATACACACATACATAAATATGTATGTGTGTGTGTGTATATAGTTCCTTCTTTTACCCATTCCCGATGCAAGTAGGTTACCAGAACTACCAGCTTTCCTCCTCCATCTAGTTCCATTGTGTGTATTTCTGCTTCTTGCACCTCATTTATATAAAAGAATTGCTCTTATTAGCTGCTTCTAAATGGTTTTACTTTTTAAAGTCATGTCATAGTCAGATCTACCCCAATCTTTCTTACAAAATACCTAATTACTAATGACAATCTTAGACATACTTTTTACATTTTACATATATAAAAGATAAATGGTCTGTCCTTATTGAATCCCTTGTAAGTAATCTTTGGTATGTACCTTATGTTTCTCTTGGCTCTTGTTTATATCAAATCTTCTATTAAGTTTAGATGATTTTTTTAAACAAAATTCTGAAAGTCTGACAGTTGATCAAATGTTCATTTTTCTTTCATTCAGGATTATGTTTAACTTTGCTGGGTATATTTTCAGTTGGAACTTCAGTTCTGTTGCTCTTTGATATATAGTATTTCTGCGGCTAGGTCTTGGGTTATTCTAATTGTTGTACCATTATATTTATTTTTTTTGTTGTTGTTCTTAATATTTTATCCTTGAGGTGGGGGTTTCAAAATTTGCCTATAATATTCCTATGAATTTTTCTCATTGAATCTCTTCCAAGAGGTGATCAACGGATTTTTTTCTCTACTTTCCCCCTTGTTTTAATGCTCAGGACAATTTTCTTTAATTATTTCTTGTATTATTGTTTCGAGATTCTTTTTTTGATCATAGCTTTCAAATAGTCTGATTATTCTTATATTTTCTCTTCTTGATCTGTTCTCCAGATCAGTTGTTTTTCTTAATGAAATGTTTCATTTTCTCTTCTATTTTTGCATTTTCATATTTTGTTTTATTATTTCTTGATCTCTTGTAACTTCGCTGGCTTATGTGTTATTTTCTTAAGACTCTGGATTTCCTTTTTCCAATTGGTTGACTTTCTTTTCATAATCTTGTTTTTCTTGGATTATCCTTTTTTTTTCTTTCAGTTTTTCCTCAATCTCTGTCACTTGATTTTTAAAGTTTTTTTTGAAGTTCTATAAATTCTTTTAGGGCAGGTGATTACCAGACATCTTTTACATTCCTAGAGAACTTAGTTCAGCTTGTTATCTATCCACAACCCCTCTCTTTCCACTTCTTGTTTTGGACACAGGAACCTGATTAATACTATTATTGATTTTTAAACAGGGATACTAATAGATTGATCCATGGATCAATTCATTATTCCTTTGATTCTCCAGAGGAAAATTTACTTCCCTGACCACTCCTCTTCTATTGCTTTGGTCTTAAGCTCTCCCAGAATGGATATTATCTCACAGGCACTTAGTACTGTACTAGAACACACAGAATAAGTACTTAAATGAATTTTTTTAATCTATTCATTTATGGATGGAGCCAAATAATAAATGAATGAAGGAAAAGGAAAAAAAAATTTACAAAGCATTTACCATGTTCCAAGATTGTTAAGAGTTTCTGGTAAAGACTAAATCAATTTTTCTATTCTCTGTGCAAGGGTTGAAAGGAGGGTTTAGGCTGGGGGAATGTTGATTATTTCAGAAGGAGCGAAGGCTACTTCAAGGAAGAAATGTCAGAAGGGATTTTTCTGGTTATTCATATGGCTATCTCTTATTCTCCCTACTCTACTAGCTTGGTTTCAAAAAAGAATAAATCCTTAAGACTAGCATACTAAATATAGTTATTAAGTGGCTTTTCATTTCTTAGATCAGTGAATTGCTGAGTCATTTTTTTGTAATTTTTCAAATTCTGTATGATCTGGTAAATGAGAAGAGGAATTTGCCTGCCTTAAAATGCTTAAAATCTGATAGAGAACTGTAACCAGATCTTCCTGGCAAAAGACTAAATGGATTTTGTAAATGTACTAATTTGTACATCTAATTCCTTCAAATTCATTTGTCATCCTTTTTAATTTGTTGATTATAATGGCTCTATCTGCCTATATAAATGGCATATTTAATTCAAAAGAGAGTTCACCAGAAATCAGTGTTTGTTGTAGACAAATGAAAGACAGCCATTTAACTAGGCAATAATTCCTAATTTATTCCTCAAGATAAATGGCTCTGTTATTGAGTTGTTAATGCGAAAGAATAAACTTATTTGGGAAGGTACCTCAAAAGTTCATTACAGTTACCTCCTAGCCTCTAGGCATCACTGTGAGCAAACTGTTTGGGAAAGGGGTATATCTTTTCCCTCTTTAATATTCAAAGAAAAAAAAATTCAGACCTCCCTTGAAAATGAATGGGAATTATGTAGGAGATTTGTATCGTTTGAAGTCCAGAAACAAAATAGCATTTGGACCAGAGATGTAGACATGGAACTGTCCTTAGAGGTCACCTCATCTAACTTGCTCATTTTACAGGTGAGGAGGCTGAGATCAAGAAAGGTTAAGGGACTTGTCCATGGTCACACAGCAAATGGCAGAGATGGAATTCAAACCCAAGTCCTTAGACTCTAAACTCAGGGCCTTTTCCACTGCAGCAGGGTTTCCTAACCGATTTTGTGTCAATCTTGACATCAGATTGTTTGGTGATCTGCTGAAGGCAATGAACTCTTCCTTAGAATATTTTTTTAAAATCATAAGTGAAGGAAATACTAAATTTTTGTTAGAGGTCAGTAAAAAAGATGAATTTTTTTTTTCCATCTGACTTCATGAAATCTGTCCAGGGACCCCAGGTATAGCATATTGTCACATCTCTATTTTGTTAAATGTGCAAAACAGTGCCCATGTTTGTAATCTCACAGAAAGTTCTGTAATTATTTAGGTCAGTATAGGCTCATGAATACCTGCAGTATCTTGTTTCCTGTTTAAATTAGGATCTTAATTAATTTTGTTTTAAATTAAATGACCCAGCCTCTTAGTTACTGGCTCTATTTCCTCCCTCTGTTCTTAGGGAATACTCCCTGTGGGAAATCATGGGTGCTGCAGGGAAAGCCTCATTAAGCTGGTCACTACTCTTCCAAAGTCAACCCAGTCAGTGGTCAATTTGTGACCCTGGCTCTACTCTTTTTGGAGTTTTCCGTATCACAAACTTTGGCCATCTCTAAGACATGTTTATAATTGAGCTCTGGCTCCTAACTGATGGGAGGGATATTTTTTAATATACCTATCCTGGCTTTTTCCTTTCCTTCTATTCCCATGACAAAAGTTGCAACAATAAACACTTTTCAGATGGCCAGGCAAAGTCAATAAGAAGTGTAATATTGTGTTGTCATAAGTTTTTTCTTTTGGGGGCATTTCCTTTTATCATTTTTTGTAAGGGAATGAGTTTTTTCTTCCAGGGCCTTAAGGTCTAGATCATGCCTGCACAACATACAATCTGCCGAAGAATTTCAGGCAGCCCACCAAAAATAAAGACAATTTAAATTGGAGAAATAAGAAGATTGGGACCCCTCCCTCATTCAACTGCAGTTGCTTTCCCCTCTTCTGTCTACTAGGGGCCTATTTATGTACACATTGTTTTCCCTGTTAGAATATAAGCATGTCCCTGCCTCTGTGCCTGTGACTATGACTGGCCTCTGTCTAGTCTTAAGCATGTAGCCCTTCCCCTTCCTAACTCTATTACTTGAACCTCTTCTCTCCTGTCTCCTCTAAGGATTTGCTCCAGATGACTCTTTTTCTCTAGTTCTCATCTTTAACTATTCCTCCTCTTCTTCTTTCCATGCTATTTTTCGCCAAGTGTCCAAAACTGAACTCTCACTCATTTATTCAATAAACACCTGATATGTGCCAGGTATCATGAAAGGTGCTAAGGATACAAAGATTAAAAAAAAATGTGACTTTTTCCCTTAAGGAACTTAGTGTTCTTCTGTATAAATATAATTTCTGTACATAATACTGGGCATGGGAAAGATCCAGATAAAATGCTATAGAAATATTTGAGAAGGAGAAAAGCATACTGCAGAAGGCCTTAAAAGGTAGATGGAGGAATTTATATTTTATCCTGGAAACAATAGGGAGCACTGATAGTTTCTGAGCAGAGGAAATGACATTGTCAAGGAAGAGATTAAAGAGACAAAGATGAAGTAAAGGTTTCAAGTCTTACTGGGTGCCTCGTCAGACAGCGGTGCCATGATCAGAAATGGAGATGTTAAATAGAGATTCAGTCTCAATCACATCTCTCCTGGTAATTGCCTCTTAATATGGGTGTGAGTGAGTATGTGTGTGTGAGTGTGTGTGTGTGTGGATTAGTATAGTAATTGCCTGTTAATTTGTCTTCTGCCTTCTAATCTCATTGTTTTAATTCATCCTTCACATAACTACTAAAATGATCGTCCTTTAGAAATGTGGTATAAAAAGAAAAGGTATCACTAAAAAAAAAAATCATCTTTTCCAAGGTATAAGCAAAAACTCTTACACAAGAACCTTTAGTAGCTTCCTATTTCACTAGGGTGAAAAATACAAATTCCTCCACCTTTAAGGACTTCCAGAATCTAACTTCATCCTACCTTTGCAATATGACTTTGCAGTCTTCCCTTTCATAGAGATATTTTAATCAAATTAGACTACAATGGATTGGACTCAATATGCCATCTCCTACCTTCCAAGTATGTGAATGGGTAGTTCTCCATGTGTGGAATTCACTTCTTTCACTTCGACTTAATCTCTTAGAAATCTCTTCCTTCCAAGGTGCCAAAATGCTCAGCTGCCATCTACTCTTATAAAACTTTCCCTATTCCTTCCTCCTCTCTACCTCCCCCACAGCTTGAAAGTGTTTTTTCCTCTTAAAATTTTGTAGACTATTGTAGTCATTAGCATCAGAATTTCAAGACACTTGAAGGCCTGCTATTCAGTTGATTTAACTGAATGATAACCAAAGTTAAATGATAACCAAACCACATGGTCATATTCTCATACAAGAAGCATACAAAGAAACATTACTTCACTGCTAGCTGTTTTGTCTGACACTAGACAATGGAGCTGTATGTCAGTTGTATGTAGATACTATTCGCCTGATCACTGGAGAACTTAGTGGTGAAGAAGTTTATATGGAGAAAGATCTGGAGCTTTAGACACATGGAAGTCAGATCATATGGAACACAGGATTCGGCAGAAAAACTTGGGAGTCACGGTTACTCAGAGATGTCCATCAATGAGTTCAGGTCTTTCTATCTGCCTGTCTTCCCTCTTCTGAAAAAAGGAGGTCTGATCTAACCTCCTCTGTGTCAGCTACATGTTCTGGATCTCCTTGTGCTCCTTCACATTCTACTTTGCATTATATTTTCTGTATAGGTGCTGTATTCCCTTAGTAGAATGTAAACTCCTTGAGGACAAGAATTGTGCTTTTTTTTTATCTTTGCACATTTGTAGCGCATACCAGAGCAGCAGGTACTTTTAGAATTGAACTAAATTGGAAAGCAGGATCTCCAGACATTAGGGGTGTGACATCCTCCTCTAATCCTACAGGATGCCTTTCCCAACCCATCTTAATTCCCTCTGTCAATTATTTCCTATCTTGCTTATAGCTTGCTTTATATATATTTGTTTGTCACTGCACATGGCCTCCCTCCCCTCCTGTCCCCCATTAGATTATAAACTCCTTGAGGTCAGTGACTGTCTTTTGCCACTTTTTGTACGCACAGTACCTGTCATATAGTAGGCACTTAATGTTTCTTGAATCGAATTAAATTAATGCCCCATGTCCTTGGGTGTCCTTCCTTTTCCATGGAAATGTATAAAGGTGGCAGAAGACCTGGGTCCTAAGAATCAGTAAGTTGTCCAATTTGTTTGGAATGTTTAGTGTTATGTCCAGTGGGAAGGGTGGTGTCTGGTAATGGAAAGCTTTGAAGAGCTGGTTAAGGAGAATGGACTTTGTTAGTCAATGGGAAGCCTCTGTATATTTTAGAGCACAGGAATATCTATATCTGAAGGGGGCTATTCCGACCACGTGTATGGCATGGGTGGGACAGAGACAGAAGGTGAGGTGATCCTTTATAAAGCTCCTAAAATAGATGAAGAAAAAGGACTTTTGTCTTTAAAAAAGCACCTCTAAATCCCACCTCTAAATCCATGATCCTGCACTCCTTCTGTTGGAGAAGAAAATGGCAAACCACTCTGAATATCTTTGTCAAGAAAACCCCAGATGAAATAATAAAGAGTCAGACATGATTGAAAAATGACTGAACATACTCCTCTGAGAACTTAAATGAAGGTCATGGGCTTGAGAATGGAAAGGAAATAGCCCAAAGTTTTCTTCCTAAAAATATTTTAAAGACATTTCAGAGTAATATCTTAATTAGCAAAGTTTCACAGAGTATTTAAACTATTATTCTGGGCACTGGTTTCTCATTGGGGATAAAGTTGGGGGTAAACCTGAGGCTAAAGATTTAGAAGTGAGTAGTCTGACTGTGCTGTTGAATCACGTGGGGGTAACCAGTGTACTTTGCCTTTGCCCCAGTTTCTTCCTCTGTGTTCATCTAAGGCACAGGTTTGTATGAGGATTATCTAATTAAAGATGATGGTGAAGCACTGTGTTATGTGAAAACCAACCAATAACTAGGTGAGTTAAGGTCTGAGGAAGTCTTAGCCTCTAATTTCTTTGCTGTCATTAATCATCCTTGGACTATGCTTTGGGCTTTTAATTATTATTGTATTCATTTCAGCAAGAGGAATCAGTGGTACCCCCTAATTAGTTTGAATATGAGATAGTAGTGTAATAAACCTTGCCCCTTGGCACCTAGTTATTTTTCCTGTTGTTAAACAAAATCAGTTACTAAAGACAAAGTGCGCTGATCCCTCACATTAGCTAACTCAAAAATTTTAATATCTAGAAATATGGTTCTTAGTCTACCTAATTTTATTTTTAAAAGACTATGGAAGGATAGGTAAGAATGGCTGAGGGAGACTGGTGATAATGAAGCACCCATGATTTAAATGGAACCATGACATAAAGGAATGGAAGAGCTGATCAGCAGAAGACTTCAAAGATTTTCTCGAAATATGAAATGTATAAACATGAAAACCTATGCCTACCAATTACTGCTATTTGATTTTATAACCACATGAGAGAAGCCACCAACAATTCCAAGGAAGAAAAACCAACCCTTTAATACATACAGACAACTGTGCTCTACAAAAAGGAATTTTCCCCTTTTTGCTTCAAACTAGTAATCGTTCTGTCCTAAAGGGAAGTGGAATAAAAGGAGGGCCCTTCTGAGAGTCAATGGAGGACACAATGGCTTTTTCATAAGCATTCGGCTCATTTCATTAAGCATTTCCCCAATCATCTACTCTATGATCTTGAGTTGTAGACTGTCTAGACTGAAGCTACATCCCCAGGATTCTCTCCATTCCCTCATACCCATCTCTATCAACTCCATCTTTCCCAGTTCCTATCCTACCCTCTATTCTGCCCTATCCTACTCTACATTTCAACTGTGCTCTCTGAAACTACTATTCTATGGTTAACAAATTGTCCTTTGTGTTAGATTGATTTCCTCCTATTTTCCCCCTTAATTACTTTGTGCATGTTTTGGGCAAAAGAAGTATGCCCAGATCACCTAACATGGAGGCTATTCCCACCCACATGGTAGAGAAACCTCCCCCAAGCAGTTCTTTGGTGTCTCCTACAGCGCTTCCTCCACATACTGTCTATGAGACAGACTGAGAAGGAGTGATGATCTCCAAAACTGATTATCAGTACTTAGTAGGAATGGCATCCAAGGATCCACTCAGACTTCAGCTGAACTAGAATCTATTACCTCTGTAACAGGGGAAAAGAAAAAGTGAAAGAAAGGCTTTCAGTTTTTTCTTGCAGTAGAGTAGTGGGGCTCCCTCCTGACAGAATATCCTCTTTCTATGCCTGTCCAATAACAGATTAAAAATTATTTTAAATTAAGGCAGAGAGATAAATCTCTGCCTGAATCTTAGGAGTCAGGTTTCTAAATAGGGGTTCTGAGCTGCTATGATTTTGCTACCAATTTTTTATTTGATAAATAAACTCCCATTAAACAGAAGAGGAGGGAGTCAAGTGGGTACAAAGGATTATTGCATTGTGGTTTTGTTCAGTCATCCAGTCACATCTGACTCTTTATGACCCTATTTGGGGTTTTCTTGGCAAGGATACCAGAGGGGTTTGCCATTTCCTTCTCCAGCTCATTTTACAGGTAAGGAAAATGAGGCAAACAGGATTAAGTGATTTGCCTAGGGTCACACAGCTAGTACATGTCTGAGGCTCAATGCTCTATCCACTGAACCATCTAGCTGCCTCTGTGCCCCTAGGCTGAAAAAACAAGCTAATTGTTAATATAGGGTGTGATTTATCAAAACTATAGAGACGAAAGGGCTAGTGAAAGGAGAATATGGCAGGAACATTGGCAGTCCAACTACACCTCCTTCTCAGTGACAACCACCACCATTCACAATCTGACAAAGCAAAAAACATTTCTGACTTCAAAGACTTTGCATTCTAAAACAGTGGATAAGATATTACCCTGAGATGTGCTTTTTTATTCATATGAGATCATTACAGTGAATACCAGCAAATGACATTTCTTTTCTTCCTTTATAAATTCTATACTAATAATAATAGCTAGCATTTATAGAGTACTTTAAGATTTGCCAAGCTTCTTACATATATTATCTCATTTATGCCTGTGTTCCTTTTTGTGCATTATGTTCTCTCATTTTTTATGCTGGGAAATTATGAATATAAGCTCTGATTTGTCTCTGATTCAGATGCCCTTTCGTGAACTATACATTGTATTATGCCATTTATTGTATTTTACTCTTTTTTTTTCAGAAAGGAAATTAAAATTGGGATGGCAGTGGATAAAAGGGAATTCCTGGATAATCCCAAATTTCATTTTAGCTATCAGTTTCAATATCCTCTCCCATTAAAATTTTATCACTGGCCTTGGAAAGTAGGAAAATGGATTGATTTGAATTTTATTTTTCTATCTGTGAGGGAAAAGCTAATGAAAAACAAGAGATCAAAAGGCAGGAGGGAAAAAAGGAAGTCATGGACACAGCATCCATTGGATAATAAGCACCAGAGGATGAGAGATTTAGCTTCAGTGTAAACCTCTTCTGATTTTCCACATTTTCCTTCCTTCTCTGCTACCAACAATTATCAATCACCACAAATTTTCCAGTGCAGAAGAGGCTAATCAAGAAATGCATGATATCTTTCACAGAATCACAGCAATTGAAGAAAACTAGACATTGGACATCTAGTCCAATGTGTATCTGAAAAAAACAATCCCTCTATAACATACCATCTTGAACTCAAAGGCATCATGTGAGAGGGAACCTATTACCTCCCTAGACAGTCCATGCTACTTTTAGAGAGCTGCAATTGTTAAGAAGTTTTCTCTTACATTGGATCTAAAACAAGCTCTTTCTATCTTCTAGTTCTGCTCTCTGGGGCCATGCAGAAGCAGCCAAATCTCTCTTCTACATGACCCATCAAATACTTGAAGGTGGTTATCCTGTCCACCCCGCCTCCCACCCCAACCTCAAACCCTAATTTTTTTTTCTTCATGCTAAACACCTTGACTTCTTTCAACCAAGCTTCTTAACCAGCTTTCATTTGGCATGATTTTGAGATCCTCTGCCATCTCAGCTGCCTTCCACTGGATGATGTCCAGCTCACCAGCTTGTCCTATCTAAACATTAGCACTCAGAAATGAGTACAATAGTCTGAGCAGATGGAATAAAATGGGACAAGCACCTCTAATTCCTGAATGTTATGCCTTTGTTAATGCAAACTAATTCGTATTAGCTCTTTGGGCTGTCCTAAGTAATTTCTGTTTGGCTTGGCTTATGGCTAGACAAATGTTCAAAACATACATATACTTCAATGTACATGGGCAAATCTTTCACTCAAGCCTCACAGTTTTCTATGCAACTTTTCTTGGTTGATCCAGTTTGAAGTGACTTTTCCCTACTATGAAATCCTAATATATTTACTGTTTGTAGTCATCATTTGACATAATACATACTGCGCTCCGTCATTCATTTTCTTTATGTATGTGTGTGAACCCCCTCTCCCCATCCCCAATTAAATTATTAGCACTTGAGGGCAAGTAATATGTGGTATACTTCTTTGGGTTTTCCTTAGTGCCTTGCTCATAAAACACTGATTTTTTTTTCAGCCCTCCATATCCAGGCCAAACCCTTTTTAATCTTGCCTGTATTACTTGAAGCTAGGGCTGAGATGAAAGCTGGTTAGAGAAAGCTTTGTATAAGCCAACCAACCAAGCACATAACCAAGACTGACTGTAGGTTGATATAGTATAGCACACAACTACAGCTGAGAGTTTATCAGGTAACCTTTGGTCAATTGAACCTCCCCCCACCCCCAAGTGTTCTTGCTGAAATTAAGGGTGCTAGCCCCAGACTAGCCTATTTTCAGTTTGTCAGGAAATTAGATTTTAAGTGATCCATTTACATTTCTAAGGGTTTTGGTTTATAAGTTTGGTTAAGCTTTGTTAGACACAATACACTTGGCCTTCAATTGTACATTACTCTGATGTCTTTTGTCTACTGTCTGACAGTTCATTGATGTGGGTAAAAAGAAAACCAAACCAAACCAGTTTTTAACTAGGGAACTGAATCTAGTTGAGTCAAGACAGCCAACTTTAAGGAACACTTCTAGTAGTTTAGCAAGTGGGAGGGAAAGGAATTTCTTTCTCCCCTGCAGTCTCTATTGTCAATGATGTCTCAGCAGAAGCACAAGCAGCCATTGGAGACATATTTGCAAATAGCCTAAGAGGAGACTTTCAAGGACATTGTTTCTTGAACTTTAGCCTCCTATATAAAGGGAAGTTCAAAAAGGAAGAGAGAGATTCAGGAGTGTGTAGGAGCGGAACTGAGGATGCTCTTTGCTATAAGGGGTTATGTATGTTTTTTTCTGAAAGAATCTAACAATTCCTTGCCAAGAATTTTAGTTTAGCCAGAAGTTGGAGGCTATGAATACTATAGCCAAACAGAGCAATACCACTTAAAGTGGTCAGGCCCAGTGACCCTGGAAGAGCAGTACACCTAGTCAAAATTTCTAACCCATGGAATCCCAGCTTGGAGACACCATAAGAGGATGTCAGTGTTGTTAATTCATCAGAGGTGTGAACTGCCTGTTTCCGTTGGCTCTTTACATGGGGGCACTTCATACAGATGCTCTGTATTTGCTCACTCTCCCCACTGATGGCATGCATGTTGTGGGACAGTTCTCCCTAAACTTTTTTTTTGGGGGGGGGAGCATGTACAATTATATGGTATTCCAGTAAATACCATATAATGGGCTATCAAAAATTAAATATATTGGTAGAGACTTATGAAGTATAGTTTTAGGAGTACCTAAAACTTGTGGTAGGTATCCTCTGTGGGATGTGATCTGTTTGCCCTAAAGATGCTAAAATATTTTGTATTCTTTATTTTATATATTTTTTATCCTTATACATTATACAATATTATATTAAACATTCTTATATCCTATTCAAAATTCTTGTATTTCACATTCTTTAATTTATATAAAACTAACATTTTATATTCCTTATGTGATATATATTCTTACAAATACATTATATATAATACAGCATGTATTCATGATATTTCATGTAAAACTAACATTTTATATTTTTTATTTCTCTTTCCCCACATTATATCACCTGTGTGTCATTATTTCTACACTAGAAGTTACCTTTGAAATCCCTAAGCCATGCTCATACATGTATGCCAGATTGAACATGGCCTGGGCACTGTGATATTTATCCACTGCAATGCTGTAATGAGTCACTGCTGTTTGATAATCTCTCTTTGTTCCATAGCCGTAGTAGTGGTAATCTCCAATTTTAATTCTAGCAAATGCATTGCCTGTTAGAAATATTAAAAAGCAGGGAGAAATCATGACCACCAAAATCATTCCATTAATTTGGATCTATCTTCTAATTACTTGCCTTAGCATTCTTGCCTTAGTTTTTTAACTATAACTTTTTTAAAAAATCAGTCATAGCATTGAAATGAAATGTGTATTGGGGAAATAAGAAATATAATGGACCATAATCATATCCTAAAATGATATATTGCCTTTTGTTGAAAGACAAAAACTATGATGTGGCCCAGATATGCTTAAAGAACCTATCAGTGGAGATGGCATCTGTTAAACTTCTTGCTGAAGGCTGATAGACACGACTTGGTGACTCATTCCTACTGTGCTTACCTCAGATGCTTCCAGATGTCTACAAAATAATACTAGATGGACTCTAAATCTTTTTTAGATTTGAGAATTTTAAAATGGGAAGATTTATTAAGGAATATATGCAGATGTTTATCGTGCTGGTGTTATGCTAAGTGCTTTACAGTAATCTCATTTGATCCCCACAACAACCATGCCAGGTGGGTGCTGTTATAATTATCCCCATTTTACTGATGAAGAAACTGAAGTAAACACAGGTTAAGTGACATTCCCAGGGCCACACAGCTAGTAGATGTCTGAGGCCAGATTTGAACTCCAGTCTTCCTGATTCTAGACTCCGTACTTTATTGACTGCCTTAACTTCCATGGGTGTGAAATAGAACTGTTCAGGATGGGTAGACATGCACTGGTTGTGATGACTGTCTTCAGAGGAAGTACTCACACTGATCGCACATAGAATGAAGATAGGAAGAGGATGAAGAGGATAAGGAGTTTCCTTCCTATTATGGTTCAAATGATTCGAATTTGATGCATTTGGCATGCCCCTACTGGGTATGTCTTAATGACTGAGGGGGTCTTTCCTCCTCCCCTCCTCCCCATCTACATGGCTATTACCCTACTTCTATTGTAACACCTTAATGCCTTGGTTCCATATTTATCAATAAGATCGAAGCCCATATAAGAGAAGGGAAAAGATTGACCTCAGGATTGCAAGTGAAAGGAATAGGAGAGAATAATTTAAAAGAGAAATGGACATTAAAGAAGAGAACAAAACTCACTAACGTTCTAAAGACTCCTTTTAAGGATTTAGGACCAACTCTTCATCTTGGAGCCACATTTGCTAATTATTACAAGTATGAAGGTTAGGTTGGGATACTTTTTCCTAGTTTGGGGTTCAAAACTTTTTTTAAAATACTATTCTTTGCAGCTATGTTGTGCAATTGGATAGAGTACTAGGCTTGGAGTCTGAAAGGCTTGAGTTCAAATTTGACCCTAGATACTTACTAGCTATGTGACCCTGGCAAGTCACTTAACCTCTGTTTGATTTGGTTTTCTCAACTATAAAATGGAGATCATAATAGCATGTACCTGGCAGGGCTATGGTGAGGCTCAAATGAGACATCATTTGGAGAGCTCTTAGCACACTGCCTTGTACATAGTAGGTGCTTCCTCCACCCCTTTTTTGAGTGCCTGTGATTATGTATACACATGCACATGTATTTAAGAGTATTAAATGTGGAAGAAATATGGGAGATAGACTGGGAGTATCTGTAAATTTTAATGGAATGATAGATTCTGAAAGATGTCATTTAAAAAATTTTCTGTTTTTAATGTTATCATTTGCCATAAATATGTTACTAAAAGTTCCTCACTCAAAAAAATAAAATATTAAAAGCCAATCTTTTCTATTAACTGTAGTTGTTGTGGGTGGAATTAACCTTGGCTATCTCACTTAACCGTGACTAGCCCTTCTAATAGAGAATGGTCTTACAAATTGTCAGAGTAGCTAATCTACCCATATACTATGAATTAAAGTATGCCTGAAGTCTCTCATCCAAACATTTTCCCCTAGCATCTTGTAAAATCTAAAGCTTTGCCTGAAATTACACTATTATAAAACTTTTGGGTTTTTCTGTTCAGGAATCCCATATTAAAATGAAAATTCCTCTGGGGGAGTAATTTCTTGAATGTTTTTCAGGTAACATTTTAATGGGTACAAATTTCTCAGATTCTTTAAGTGAAAACTAAGAGAGCAAGGCACTTGGCAATAGTGCGAAGGATACAGGTAGGGAAATGTGAGGCAGGAGGTGACAGAAACTATGTCATATTTTTGCCTAGTTTCAGAAGCAGAGAGACAGGCTCTATAACTATGTGAGGTGGGGGGAAAGAGGGGGAGGTCACCCATCCCTCTAAGGACGACGTATAGTCATAGATTCTTATGTAAGTGGAAAGCAAGTTTATGATACAGAAACTTTTTGGGGAGCACAGTTTCAGCCTAATGAAATAATAATTCACTATTGGAAGCAGAATGTAGTAAGAGGGACAGGCTCTCAGGACCACTGCCCCAAGGATGCCAGGGAAGTTGCTCTATGAGGGGGCTCATGGGCATTGGCTCTAAGAATCATTACCTGCCTCTTTCTCACTCTGGGGCTGAGTGCAGGCATCAGGAGTCATGATGACGAGCGAGGTATGTTATATCTTTAGAATTATAACATGAGAAGTCTGGTGGAGACGAACTCTACCTTTTTAAATTTTATAATCCTCTAATAGTGGAGAGAAGTGGAACTTCTAGGCTGGTGTTTTTAAGGCAGGTCCCTTCTACTGCTATGATAGAGCTAACTTCCCTTAGAAAGAGGATGAGATAATAAGATGGGAAACTTCTCAGAAGCACAACAGGGTCATTTTGTGGAACGGGGTGGGGTTAGGGTGATTGTAATTGGGTGCTTTTCCCTCTATGCCTCTGTTTCCCGTGTTGTATATGTCTCTAGGGAAGACTTACATGCTGAGCCACGCAGAGTCTCTGAGGTCTTGAGTACAGAGTTCACTCTATTTGTAAAATGAGGATAATAGTATCTGCCTACTTCACAGGGTGGTCATAAGGATTAAAACAAGGGAATATCATTAGATACTGTCACCCTAAAGCATTATATAAACATCCCCTATAATGATTCTACTTTATTGTTGGAAAATTTATGTCACAAGGCCAAAGACATTTATGATGGCACATTCTAAGTCCTTTTAACTGGTCTTTTCAGACATCCCTGGGCCAGAATCAATGACATCCTGACACAGTAAAAGATGATGACTGTCCAGGAGGGGATTTTTCCAACACAATCCATAGCCTAGGGGTTGTGACTGTGCTTATCTGATTCAGGATCTTTCTAACATAAAGGATCAGGGTTCTGTTTGGATTTGTTTGTTTCTCTTTTATGTCTTTCTAATACAGTGGTCAGAGGGCATTTGGTAAAGTCTTGGGACAATGTTGGAATAAGCTTCTTCCACTATTGTAGCTGACCAAAGAAGCATCATCAATTAATTACTAATTGGAAAAGTTTAATCAATAAATTTCTTTATAGAGTTGGAGCCCAAATTTTAAACTGACTCCTGGTCAGTCCCTATTTTCTTTAGACACTTGACCATTATGCTTAGGAGGCAATATTTCCCAAGATTCTTTACACAGTTAAAGTCATAGCTTCAGACTGACCTCCAGTCAGTACCTATTATCTTTAGTCATATGCTCATTATATTTAGGAAACATTAATATTTCCGATTCTCAGTTCTCAGTTTTCCTTCTCCTTATTCTGTTCTGTTCTTTTATGGTACTTCCTTGTTGGGAATAATTGGTGTTTGTGGCAATTGAGTTGATCAATGAGACTAAGTGATTTCTATGCTATTTCTCCAACTCTATGTATATTGCATTTTGTGAGAAACAGCCTTTTCTTTTTTAGGGAATGTCTCCTAACTGAAGCCACCTTGATGGGTTGGTACAGCTGGCTCTGAGGAGGCACCAAGGTGTCCTTTTCTAGTCCTCATATTAAGATGGATTATATATATATATAATTTACAATATTCATTTCCAGTGAAAGGGAATGATTTGGCCCTAGTACGAAATGTTTTTAAGAGAATTCATTGGAAGAAAAGAAAGGGACCTTATTGGAAGAAAAATAGTTCTCTTACTGCAACAGAGCTTCACATATGTGAATGACAGAAGTGACAGGCAAGCAGCATCACCCTGCTTTAATAATATACTTCTTTGGAAACAATAGAAGTTTCTTGTTAAAACTCAGATAAGGAGAATGGTGTCAATGGAGCCTATCACACAGTATCATTACGTAAGGGGAATACTCTGGCTTACGTGGATGTCTTAAGATTTTTTTTTCCTTTAATGAATGATACAGAGGAAAGAGCATTGAATGGAGTTTAGGTGCTTGTATTCATCTCTAATCTCAGTTTCTTTAATAATAATAGCTGTCCTTTGTGTCTGGGTCTTTGTAAGTGTTAAAGAGGGAAATTTCCATGAAACCCTAAAGCACCATATTATATAAATGTCTCCTATGATGATGATGGTTAACATTTATATAGCACATCTACCTGCAGAGAAAGAATTGATGGAATGTGAACGTAGATTGAAGCATATTGTTCTTAAAATTTCTTTTTCTCTCTTTTTTTTTGTTGTAACATGACTAATATAGAAATGTTTTGCATGACTGCACATATATAATCTGTGTTAAATTGCTTGCTTTCTCAAAGGAATGGAGGAAAGGGAAGGAGAGAGAGAATTTGAAACTCAAAATTTTAAAAAACAAATGCTAAAATTGTTTTTATATGTAATCAGAAAAAAAATAAGAATTAAATAATTTTAAAACAGGAAGAGAAATATGTAGCACTTCAAGACTTACAAAGGAATATATATACACATATAAAACATATATACACATATATGTATGCATTTGAGGTAGTTGCTATTGCTGTCCCAATTCTGTAATAGGGAAAACAGACAGACAGAGTGTCTTGCCCAGGATAACAGCATATTAAGTATTTGAGGCAAGATTTAAATTTCTGTCTTCCTGACTCCAAGTCTACTACATCATAATAGTTCGCATTGCTGCAGCACCGCACCCACTATGTGTGAGGCAATGTACTAAGCACTTAAGAAATATTATCTCATTAGATCATCAGAACAACCTTGGAAGGTAAGTACTTTTATTATCCCTATTTTATTGTTGAAAAAACTGAGGTAGGCAGAGATTAAGTGGCTTGTCCAGGGTCACTCAGCTGGTAATTATCTGAGGCCAAATTTGAACTGAAGTCTTTCTGTCTCCAGGCCCAGTGCTCTATCTGCAGCACTACCTAGCCATCTCATCATATTAGTAACTAGCTCTGATTATTATCGTTACTTTTAGTATTATTAATAAACATTTGGCCATATTGAATGCGTACATGCATATTAAGGAAAGGAGAAACTCTTAATATTGGGTTCCATGTTGAATTTTGTGAACGACCACAAGGGAAGTTTTACAAGTATATGAGATGTTGTTATAGAAACAAATGAAAATGAGTTACTCTGGCACCTTCACCAAAGCCACATTTGAATGCCTCTTTCTGGCTTTGGGTTGCCAGCTGAGCATATCCTCCCATCATTAAAGGAGTAGTAATAGCAAAAAAGAATGTCTTTTATGTAGCATTCTAACATTTGCTTGGTGCTTTACATCTATCACTTTATTTGCCCCTCATGACTATCCTGTGGGTAGGTGTCATTATTGTACCCAATTCATAGATGAGGAAATGGAGACCAAGGATGATAACAGGACTTGCCTAGGGTCACACAGCTAGAGAGCATATTTCAAATCCAAAGACCAGAGTTCTATCTCCTACATATGGGAGTGACAGAGAAACTCAACCCCAGAAGTCTGACCAGGCAATATTTTTCATTTTTGTTTTGGGCCACAGCAACTCTTGAAAACATTTATTAAGAAATGAAGAAGATGTGGTTTGAAAACATTGATCTTTTGCCATGAGGTCTGTGTGGTAATGGAAAGAACATAGGAGTCAGAATCTCTAGGCTCCACATTTTTAAACTGTGTGACTGTGGGCAGGTCATTTGATCTCTCTAAGCCTCAATTTCCTAACCTATGAAATGGGCAAGATAATGCGTCTAACACCCACCTTACATTAAAGTCAACAAACATTTATTGATTTCCTACTACATGCCAGGAACATAAATACAAACTTTACAAAGTTACATGAGTATAATTCATTATAATTTTCATTAAAGACATTTTTAGGCATGCAATTCATTTGAATCCAGGTTATGGCTACTCCAGAGAGACTGCTAAAACCTCTTATTTAACTATAGATGATGAACTGGTTGGCCAATTTTTTTTTTCATTTTTCAGGCAGGTGATTGGGTGCTGCGGAGATTCAAAAATATCTCTGCCTTTGTTTAAGCTAGGACATCCTTGTAGCACTGAAGTAAATTATTGCCTGAAACAAAGCTAACCCAATGCTGACCTTAACATCAGTAGAGCATGACATGTCACGTATTTGATATTCACCTCCTTTCTGCCTCTACAAGCTAAGAAACCTGGCTGCAGCAAATCAGACTAACGTAAACGGACAGTCGCAAGTTATTTTTAACTTGGTGTCCTATACCTTGAACCGCAGCTCGGTGCCACAGGAGAAGTGCCATGGGGTAGATTTGGTCTTTCTTAAGAATGGTAGCCTTTTCTGGAAAAAGGAGACATCCTATTAGTGTGGCTTCCAGAGCCCCTGTGGTCAAGCCATATGGGTATATGTGTGATGAAGGAATTGCAGAGAATTTTAACTTATCTTACTAGATTCCAAAATGAATGCTGAATTGCTTTGAGCTACTTCATACCCCATTTCCGCTAGCAGTGCATATTGAATAAGGGATGAATTTATATCACCGTCCTTATAGGCAAAGTACGCTGTCAGGAATTTCTCAGCCCAGTGGCCCAGTTCACAAACACCCTTGTAAAGCTGTATAAAGAAGATGAGAAATCAAACAGTCCCAATGAGATCTTATGCTTAATTTCAGACAAATGATGAATAACCTCAGTCTTTTAGCCCCTTCTGGCCAGCCATTCAGGAAGCTGGGGTTTTAAAAGCACAGTTAATTTAGGAAGAAGAGGTAATACATTTTCAAAGTACAAAAATATAGCAGTTCATTTTTTAACTTCAGGAAGGCAGCCTATACTCACTTTGCTGACTTAAATAAGGACCATTTTGCAAGACAAGTGCTTATCGACTTCTGTTTAAAACAAATGGCCTTCTTGGACAGTGCTGCTGTGTGGAAAGGAGTCCTAAGGTCCTGGATGCTATGGAAAGAAAAGGATAAAAGGAAGACAGTCCCCCCCTGGGGTATAGGTGATATGACTGCTAGGGCAGTTTTCTATGGGAGGTCAACTTCAACTTAGCTGAATAGCCCTTATGTAACCAAAAGAGGCTGTCCATACATAATTCATTAGCAAGTTGGCAAAGTAGCAAATCTAAAGATAGATTATTAGCTGGCAGCTTTTGAACTAAGTTTCAGAGGGGCCAGATACAACATTGAAAGTATTTATAGTAGGACAGAGGAAGTATTTGCTAAATCAGTGAAGGAAAATGAAATACTGAGTAGGCTTTTGAAAAATATTTTCCTGACTGAGACTTAAAGAAATCAGTCCCAAAGTTGTTACCCAACCAATCAAATACCTAAGGACCCCTGAACTCTGGGAAGGAAGGAAAGGGCTCCATTATGTGTGTGTGTGTGTGTGTGTGTGTGTGTGTGTGTGTGTGTGTGTGTGTGTGTTTAATTCCTTCAAGCAGCAACTCCCCTGTCAAATGGAAGTACCCAGTGACCTGGATGACTTGATTGAAGGCTGACCAGTTCCTTCAATGAATTAAAATGGAGAGCTCCAAATGTGATGAACTCCCGAAGAATTCAATGGAAGGTTGCCAGCTCAATGAAGAACTCAGTTCCAGATAGGAGAAATGAGTTTAGTCCGTCACCCTCCCATTTCCCACCTAAATTCTGTCCATATCCTTTGCTTTGGGCAAACACCACCATCCACATAGTAAAGGAAGAGCAAAGGAGACAGTAGCTGTAAAACTGAAAGTACCCATAGCTCAAGAGAGATACTATCTTCTCACTATGATAAATGACTAGAACTTTAAAAAGCTCATTATTTACCTCCACGGCAGTTCTGCATGATCTCAGCACTCCGGTTCCTGTAGCATACATTTCAGCCAAATAATAAATGGCAAGAGGTTGTCCACTCTGAGATGCCAAGTAAAAATATTTGAAGGCAAGTTTATAGTCCTTCCATACTCCAGAGCCAGCTGAAAATTAAAATTGATTTGAGCTCTACCTTTTTCTGTTTTCAGTTACAGACTATGAATATCAAATTCCATAGTGATGGCTATGGTTATAAATAGTACTAAAAGAATCCCCTCAAAACAAGATTGGTTCCCTCCCCCTCCTGCATTGGGAAAGTGTTGGCTTTCTTCTAATTCTCAGTCAGAAACTGGAAAACTGTGTCCTAGAGATGTTCATAGAATTAAGAAAAGGACCATTGAAGACTTTTATTAAAAAAAACCAAAACATTCTTTTTCTAAGACAGTTAATTGGCAGTGATTTTTATTAAGGTTATTTTTAAAAAGATTTAAAAACACTTCTGGCATCTAGGTTTGGTACAGTGTCATGGGCTCTTTTCTGGCCAGGGGGAACCATAGCGAGCAAGTATTTATTAAACTTCTACTATGTGCCCGATACTGCTTTTACAAATATTATCTCGTTTTATAATCTCACCAACCCTGTGAGGTAGATGTTATTATAACCCTCATTTTACAGTTAAGGAAACTGAGGCAGAGGTTAAGTAATTTCTCTGAGGTAACACGATAATATGTCTGAGGCTGTATTTGAATTCAGGTCTTCTTTGACTCTGCCAAGCCTAGCACTCTCCACTACCAGCTCCTTCTAGAAAGGGAGGCTAGATCCATCATGAGATAAATAGATCTAGACAAAAGCCATGCTGTATTTTCCAACTCCTTTCCCAATCCCAGAAGAGCACCCCAATTCCAGTCTACTCATGACCATGCAGTTATGTTCTCTGGACTGTCCACTTCTGGGTCTGGCTAATTGGGGGATAATAATCCCTACATCTACCAACCCTGTGCAGTCAGGAACAACAAGAATGCTCATCTTCAGAAATTTCCACTCAAACCAAATTTATCTGTGATCCAAAAGATTTTCTAGTAGTCTGGGGAGCAAACTAGAGATGGTTCTGGAATGGCCCAAGAGGTGTTGGAGTGAGCCTGATGACCAAGCCACACCAAATGGCACCTTACCCCTTGTTGACAGCATCCCTCCAAAATCAGTCTGTGAGGATCATCTGGAGTCATTGCAGACCAAGAACAGTCTTCCCAAGTGCATCTTGGGCTGCTCAGAACTTGGTTAATATCTCAGTGAGGGAAGGAAACAAGGTAAAAGGATTCACTCAGGCTTGTTCGAAGTCTTATTAGATCCTACTTTTTGTCAGTCTTTACTTTCTCATTGGCAAGGTAAGGGATGATTGGATTTTGTTTCCACAGAAATTAAATGATATATGATTTGAAGTCATTCTGGTGGTTAACGTCAGAGATAAAACTGATTGTAGAGGAAGGGCAGAGGGGAATGCTGGCCACCTCATGGCTGGTTGTTGTCCCTTGTTCTCAAAGAGGACCAAAATGAGATCACCATGATAAAGTGAAGTTCATTGTGTACGACTGTGGCTGATCAAACCAATAGAAGCTCAGAATGCTCTGCCACAGATTGGGCAGAGATAGTCTGTGTGAACATTTGGGGTGGTTATTCCAAATTTGTGCATCCTATGTTTCCTTTGTGATGTTTCAATTCTGCTTGTTCATAGAGCTCAGTACCTTTTCAGATGTGGACACACCATGCTGAGCAGTCCTATGCCAGTTTCCCATGTCCCATAATCAAATCTGAAGTTCTTGAGAGAGACCTTGAGAGTGTCCTTGTATCACTTCTTCTGACCACCATATGATCACCTGCCCCATGTGAGTTCTCCATAAAATAGTCTTTTTGGCAAGCATGTATTTTGCATTTGAACAATGTGGCCAGCTCATCAAAGCTGCACTCTCTGAAGCATAATCTGAATGCTTGGCAGTTTAGGTCGAGCAAGGACTTCAGCGTCCGGTACCTTATCCTGTCAGGTGATCTTCAGAATCTTCCTAAGACAGTTCAAATGGAAGCAAATCAGTTTCCTGTCATGGTGCTGGTAGACTGTCCATGTTTCACAGGTATACAATAATGAGGACAACATGACAGCTCTGTAGACCTTCAGTTTGCTAGTCAGTCCAGTACCCCTCCTCTTCCAAACTTTTCTTCAGAGCCTCCCAAACACTGAGTTCACTCTGGCATTGCATGTGTCAACCTCACGGTCAATATGTACATCCCTGGAAAGCACACTACCAAGGTAAATGAACTTATCCACAGTATTCAAAATTTCTCCATTTGTTGTAACCAATGGTTCCATGTATGGATGATGTGGCTGATGGAGCACCTGTGTTTTTTTGGTGTTAATTATTAGGCCAAAATTAGCACAGGCAACACAGAATTGATCCGTACTTTGTTGCATCGCAGCTTCAGAGGCTGCATTGAGTGTACAGTCATCTGCAAATAGAAAATCATGCACTAACTCTCCCTCCACTTTGGTCTTGGCTTGTAGCCTTTTCAAATTTAAGTACTTGTCATCAGTACAGTAACTGACCTTGATGCTGTGTTCATCCTCATTGAAAGCGTTTGACAACATGGCTGAAAACATCATGCTAAAAAGCATGGGAGCAAGCACACAGCCCTGTTTCACTCCACTGGTGACTAGGAAGGCACAAGAGCATTGTCCACTAGGCAGAACCTGGGCAAACATGCCATCATGAAATTGACATACAATACTGATGAATTTCTCTGGGCAACCAAATTTTGGCATAATTTTCCATAAACCCTCATGACTAACAGTGTCAAAGGCTTTGGGCAGATCTACAAACATTGTGTACAGACCTCTCTTCTGCTCCTGGCATTTTTCCCAGAGTTGTCAGGCAGGAAACTCCATATCAACTGTTCCTCAGCCCTTTCTGAAGCCATACTGACTCTCAGGTATAAGACCACCTTCCAGGTGAAGGATCAGTCTATTTAGGAGGACTCTAGCAAGAGTCTTGCCAGCAATAACTAAGAGAGAGACCCCTGCCTATAGAGATGGACAATAAAGGCATCCTTGAACTCCTAGGGGATAACATCCTCTTGCCATATAACCTGAAATATTTCAGTCTGCTTTTGTATGAGCAGTGGTCTCCCTAACTTGTAAATCTCAGCTGGAATAGAATCAGCACCAGGTGCTTTGCACATGAAAGGAGTCTAATGGCACTCAAAACCTCTTCTTCAGTTGGAAGTTTAGCTAAGGAGGCACTAACTTCAACCTGAGGTAAACAGTCAATGGCCTCAGAATTGATTGATGATGGTTTGTTGAGAACACTATGGAAGTGTTCAGCCCATCTCTCTGGGATCATGTCTTTATCACTAATCAACGTGGTTCCATCAGCACTGAGTAGTTGTGATGCACCATAGAGCTTTGGTCCATAAATAGCTTTCAGGGAATCATAAAATGTCTTTGGATTTTACTATCAGCATAAAACTGAATTTCATCTTCCTTCTTATTGAACCAGGAATCCTGCATCTCTCTAAGCTTTGCTCGTATTTTACTTTTGATGGAATTAAATGCTGCCTTCTCAGAGATAAATGAACTATCCTGCCGGTAAATCCTGTGGAGTTCTCGTTTTTCATTTAGCATCTTCTGGATTTCCCCATCATTTTCATCAAACCAGTCTTGGTGTTTGTGAGTGTTCTGACCTAGATGAGCAAATGCAGTGATGTACACTGAATCTCTGAAAGTTGCCCACTCCTTTTCTGCTCCACTTTTGCCAACTGTGTGTTGGCTGAACTTTCCCTCCAAGTTTGAAACAAATTATTTACATTCAGAGACACCTGATGATCAGCATATCTAAGAGCAGGCTCCTTTCCTCTCTTCTGAGGCCTTTTCCTGCATATCAAAAGAACTGCCAGGCTACGTGTCACTCATAAAGGATGAAGTCCATCCACCTAGACACTGTTTTAGATAACAGGACTTTTTATCATAGATATCCTGTGTTGGAATCTTCAACTCACAACTTTTGTCAATTCTCTTAGCAATTTAAGGTATTCCTTTCTCATGCTATCTGATGCAGATAAACTGAGAAGAGACTAAAAGTATTTTTTTGGCTTGGCATTTCCTTTATTAAATAAATAAAAAAGTATATGAGGATGAAAAGGGGGGAATTGAAATGAGATGTAATCAAGAGGTGGGTTGTTTAGGGGTTTCTGTGAACCTTAACCTGACCAATGAGGTTCAATAAGGAAATTCTAATCTGGATGGATTATAAAAGGGCTATCATAATTGTCTTCAAGTGTGCTTGTGCCTAGGAAGGGACCCTTTTCCACAAAGAGTTAAAAGCCACCACTTGTCAGAAAAGACATGAAATAAAAATCATTTTTTCTAAATTCACTCATGACCAGATGGAATTCTTGGGAAAATGATTATTTCTCACAGGAAGAAGGGAAGCCTGGATCTGGAACGGCATGTAGAGCAAATTAGAAGCAAGGATTAACTGTCATAAAGGAGGGAACCACCCCCAGACCTAGAGGAATGATGCTCAATTTTTAACTCTGACAAGAGGAGTTGAGGGGAGAGACAGAAGCCATTGGTAAAAAGCTTTCTTTCTGTGAGTTGCTACTCTACTCACTACTCACTACTACACACTACTCTAGTAGTGTGACCCAGAAAGGGGATGAGCTGCAGCTAGAGAAGAGAAGGTGACTGCTACAAGTTTTCTGTGGTAGCTTACCTTCCTCTTCCCCACCATGCCCATGCTTCTCAATTGCTTAAAAAAATTGCTTAAAAAAAAATGGATCGCAAACTTGTCCTAGCTACCAAGCAACAGATGATATAGCTAGAAGTCAAGTCAGCATTATTCTGCCCATAAAAGTCCGGGATCCAAATTTTCTCAGTTTCCCTTGGAAGCTATTACTAGCACCTTTGGAAGCTCAAAGGAGAAAAAAGAGACTATTCATTTAAAAAAAAACCAAACTTCTAGTTTTGCCTCAAGGCTATTGACTTTTAAAAGGTTAGGAATGAGCAATCTTTCACCACTGAGTGATCTAGACCATCCAATTGTGTGCAGATCAGTTAAGGAAGCTTCCCATTTACCAAACCTTTATTTCTTTTTCGTAAGGGAAGAAATGAATAATGTATTTATTATTCTGAACAAAGCAACAGTATTTTTAGTACTTACAGTAATACATGAATCCTAACTGAAACTGTGCATTTGGCCAACCTTTCTCTGCAGCTCTCTGAAAAAATTTAAGAGCTTCATCGTAATCCTGAAAGATAATTACACTCTGTTACTGAAAGGTAAATGTGTAACACCATGGTAACAATTATCTTTTATATTTTTTTTGAAGGGCTTAGCAAAACACTTTAAGTCTTTCTAAAAAAGTAGATAGTGTCAGAAATGCCATGAGCTTCCCTGACCTTATTACTCTATGTGCCATAAAGATACGACTATTTTCAATATATCAGTTAACTAGCTTCTATTAAGGGCCTACTATGTGTTAGGCATCATCTCCGTATTCAATAAAATTCATTTCAAGAAGTATTTATTAAAAACCTGCTATGTTCACGACACTGCAAAGTTCTAGGGATGCAAAATGTCAAGTCCTGAAATAAATCAAACTCATAAGTGTGATGGGGATGGGATCTGGACACCAAAAAAAGAAAAGCCCCTGGACTTTCCCACCAGGCCCAGCTTCCTGGTGTTGGTTTGCCTGGGGCAACTGGCCCTTCCCAGTTAATTAACTGCCCTTTCAGTATCTGTACCTGTCCCCACCCTACACAGCTACTTCTCTAATTCCATCTAGACTGCTTTCTCTGTTCCCATAGTCTTCCTTGTAAAAGATCTATCTTGCTTCCAAGTGCTCAGATTCCTTGGGAGTCTGACCAATCTAGTAAATTTTTACAATCATGCCTACTCTGACCAGTGTTCTAACAAACCTTGTCTTTGCTGAAAGAAGGCTTGAGTTGAATTCATCTGAGGCAGGATCTGCATGTCGCTATTTTGGGGTCCCAATATCCGTAAGCCTCAACAAGTTGAGGAATAAGACGTCTTTAATCAAGATAACAGGGTAGAGAACCTGTCACCCTGCAGGATGTCCCATCAGGAGACCTACAGGAAAGGTTCTTATAATTTTAGGGTAAAAGGGGGTGGGAGGATCTCATTAGGTAGCAAGGCCTGGTCATGGGTTGCCATCTCCTCCCAGAAATCAGAGCAAGGAAAGCACTTCATTCGGGCTACTTTGCCCTTCATGCCGAGAATCCCAATGGAAGTGTGTAAGGACATCAGGAGCTACTTTAGAAGGTGGTCCGGCTCAAGTGGGCTTTCTTTACAGGGAGGGGTCCTAGAGTGGGGACTTAGGGTGTGGCTCAACTCAACCTAATTGAAAATATTTTAACAGGAATTCAAGGACATTATTGCAATCGACTTTACTAGGATCTTTAAGAGGGAATGGCAGGCAGATAATATTAAAATTGATAGTAACAATTTTTCTGTCAAAAGAAAAGACAAAACAAAAATGGTTCCATGCTTTGCAGGAGCTTACATAAAGCAGTTGCTTTTGTTGAATAATAATTGCAATACTGACAATCAACAAGCTAGGATCATAGGTCCTTTATACATTATGCCCTCCCCTCCTCCCCATTTAGGCAAAGTATTTTATTGATTTTTATCCTCTCTTGTTTGATATGGTAAATTCAGCTGCTTAAAGACCTGGATTTGCATGTACACAGTGCTTTATCATGAACTTTGCTTTCTACCCCAGTTTTGAAAGGTTAGTGTAATAATTGTACTCACCACAGGAACTCCTTTTCCATGAAAATAAATAAGGCCAAGTCCATGGAGTCCAATCGCATTGCCCTAAAACAGTATAATTTTTAAAACTCCTAGCAAACTATTGAAAAAATTTGCTAAAGGAAATTAGCATAAAGCAATTATAAATAACTAAAATCCAAGCAATATTTGGATTACTAAGAACAGAGATCATACCCACTGTTTTGCATCTCCTTCCTACTTTTGGCTCTTTCACATCATGATGATGCTATTTTTGATAATAATATTTGAAATTTATCACTTTATGATTTGCAAAATGGTTTACATATATTATTCTCATTAGATCCTGGTTGTACTTCTATCAGTGGGGGACAAAAAAGAGGAGGTGAAACTCAGATTTCTCCATTCTCCATCAAATGGGCATTAGAGTGGATAGAGTTCCAGGTCTGGAATCAGGAAGATTTATCTTCCCAAGTTCAAATCTTACTAGCTGTGTGATCCTGGACAGGTCACTTAACCCTGTTGGCCTCAGTTTCCTCATCTGTAAAACGAGTTGGAGAAGGAAATGGCAAACCACTGTAGTATCCTTGCCAAGAACACTCCAAATGGGGCATGAAGAGTTGGCAAGACTGAACAATAACTGGCCAAACAAATTAGGGGAAAGGGAGTTGACCTTAGTTTCTTAAAAAGAGTTTGCAAATACATTTTGGGAGGTTCTGGACCTTCAGTTTCATTGGTGTGAGAAAATTCCTGTCAATGAAGATCAATAACTGTTATGCAACTTAAATCTTTGGGAGTTATATGGGAGGCAATGAGAATTTAAGTGACTTGTCTACAGTTACACAGGTAATATGTATAAAGGGTGGAAGTTGGTCCCAGGTTTTCCTGACTCTGAGACATACCCTTTATTCACTATGCCATATTGTCAAGTCGTGTTGACAAACATTTATTAAATTATTAAGTGCCTACTATGAGCTAAGCATAGTGTGTGGAGACAACATGTAAACGACTATGTACAAACAAAATATATACAGGATAATTGGGAGTTAATCTTAGAGGGTAGGTACTAGCCTTAAGTGGGTATGGGAAAGACTTCTTGCAGAAGATAGGATTTTATCTGGGACCTGAAAGAAGTAGGAGGGAGAGAATTCTAGTTATGGTAGACCATAATGTCTATTTTAATAATGCATAGAGTTGTTGGGGTTTGGAATGTCTTGGGAAGAAAGAGCAAGTGTCACTGGACAGAATATATGGAAGGGAGTAAGGTGTAAGAGGATTGTAAGGATGGGAAGGGAATAGATTAGGTCATGTCCTTACTTATGAATTTCAAATATTTGGGCCCTCTCCTTGCCTTATCACCGCAGATAAGTAAAAGTTGGTATGTTCTTATTGTGACTTATATGTGTATATATGTATACATACATACATACATATATATATGTTTCCCAGATCAATCTATTAAATTAATATCACAATTTATTATGAAGAGTCTCTAGAATCTCTGAAATACCTAGTACCATAGAGTCAGACCTGATAGTACTAAAAAAAATCAAACTTAAACTTATAAATAACGAATCTTAAAAAGTTACACTGCCCAAAATCTCAAATTATTTTATTTGTGGTTCCCACTGTCTGTGACAATTCACCCTCATAGAGAGAGCTTCTATTGACTAAATGAAAGTTCATGACTATCTCCTTTAGTTTTATTTATCAAAACTATTGGTTCATTTTTCTTGAAGGTACAAGTTAGCATCTAATTTCCAATAGCGTGAAGATTGATAAGGTGGCACCACAGCAGTCTATATGGCATGTGCATTTAAAATGAATTTGTTTAATGTGGTTTCCCTTATAATCATAATGAAAAAATATTGCAACGGGGTTATGAGATTATCATGCTTCAAAAAAATTCAATGACAGTTTTAGCTTAACTATACATCAGTGGAGTAGGTTGTTTTAACAGTTAAAAGGACATTCTATCCATACTTTAAGGATTAGGGAATATAATTTCCCTCCTCTTCCCAAAGCATAGTGTCCCAATCTAGCCTGAGAATACTGAAATTCAATGGGAGCTAGCTGGGACAAAGCCAGGCACCTATGTTCCCCTTAAGGTGAAAAAGTATCATAATGATAGGAGTAGCTCATCTTCCTCTAGTAAGCTCACACCCTGGACATGTGTTGGGCTATCTGTGTGGATCAACTGTTTTAGCCCCTCCTGGACCACTGTCCTTGTTGTGTTGGAATGAATGAAACTCTGAACTTTGTCACGCAGGGTTACCCAAGAGGGACAAGTCATAGTCCAGAGTTCCGAAAAAAGTTGATCCACCAGATAAGAAAATGACAAACAACTCATGTATCTTTGCCAAGAAAACCTCATAGATAGTATTAAAATGATAAAAGATATAACACCAGAAGATGATCCTCTCAGGTCCCTACATGCTATTTGAGAAGAGTCAAGGATTATTACAAGTAGTTCCAGCACTAATAAAACAACTGGACCAAAGCTGAAAGGAAGCTCAGCTGTAGATGTGTCTGGTGACAGAGGGGAAGTCTGATGCTATAACGATCAGTATTGCACAGGAACCTAGAATGAAAGATTTATGAAACCAAGGTAAGGTGGATGTAGTCAAAGGGAAAGATTAAACATTTACTTCTTGGATATCAATGGACTTAAATGAGTGGGAATGGGTAAATTTAATTCAGATGATCCCTACATACATTACTGTGGGCAAGAATCTCTTATAAGAAATGGAATAGCCCTCCTAGTCAATAAAAGAGTAAGAAAAACAGTACTGGGGTACAATCTCAAGAATGACAGAATGGTATCTTTTTGAAACCATCCAACATCACAGTAATGCAATTATATGCTCTCATCACTGATGAGGAGGTCAAAGATCAGTTCTATGACGATTTACAATGTCTTCTAGAAATAATACCAACAAAAGATGACCTATTCATCACAGGGGTTTGGAATGCTAAAGAAGGAAAGCAAAAGACAATTGGAATAACAGGCAAGAGAGACTATTAGAGTTTTGTCAAGATAACTTTCTGGTCATAGCGAACATTCTTTTTCAGCAACCCAAAAGGTGACTCTAAGCATGGACAGCATGAGGTGATCAATCTCAAAATCAGATGAATTACATACTTTGCAGCTAAAGGTGGGGAAGCTCTATATGGTTAGTTAAAACAAGACCTGGAGATGACTATGGCTCAGATGATTAGGTTTTTCTTGCAAAATTCACACTTTAAAAAAGTAGGGGAAACTACCATACCACATAGGCATAACTTAAATAACAGCCCTTATGAATATGAAGTAGAAGTGATGAATAGATTTAAGGCATTAGATCTGATGGAGTGCCTGAAGAACTATGGACAGACATTCACAATATTGGACAGGAGGCCCCAACAAAAAATGTGCCAAAGGAAAAGAAGAGCAAGAAAGAAAAATGATTGAAGAGAATTTACAAATAGCTAAGGAAAAAGGGAAAAATGAAAAGTTAAGGAGAAAGAGAAAGATATATCCAACTGAATGCAAAACTCCAGAAAAATAGCAAAGAGATAGAAGAAGGATTTCTTAAATGAACAATGCAAAGAAACAGAAGAAAACAATAGAATGGGAAAGAGAAACGATCTCAAGGGAAAGTTTCATACAAAAATGGGTGAGACAAAAAACAAAAATGGACTGAACAGAAGTAGAAGAGATTAAGAGATAGTAAGAATATACGGAAGTACAATACAAGAAAGATCTTTGGAATAGTTTGTTCCATAAGAAAGGATGAGCAGACACATTTTGGAAAAAACCTAGAAAGATCTACATGAACTGTTGCTGAGTGAAGTGAGCAGAACCAGGAAAACACTGTACACAGTAACAGCCACAGTGTGCTATGACTGACTTTTGATAGACTTAGCTCTTTTAAGCAATGCAATGATCTAAGACAATTCCAAAAGACTTATGATGGAAAATGCTATCCATATTCAGAGAAAGAATTATGAAGTCTAAATGAAATCAAAGCACACTATTTTCTCTCGTTTTTTTCTTATGGTTTTTACCTTTTGTTCTGATTCTTCTTTTATAACATGACTAATGTGGAAATATGTTTAATATGATTATACATGTATAGCCTAGACCAGATTGCATGCCATCTTGAGGAGGGAGAGGAGAAAATTTCAAACTCAAAATCTTATAAAAGTAAATGTTGAAAAACTAAAATTAATTAATTAAAAAAGATCATAACATTACTGATAACCAAGATAGTGTGGTTAATGACCTAAAGTCATATATCCTGGAGAGTGAAGTCAAGTGGACTTTAGGAAGTATTGCTAACAATAAGGCTACTCTACTGAATGTGATGGAATTCCAGCTGGGTTATTTAAGATGATGCTTAAAAGATGATGCTGTTAAAGTGTTGTACTCAATATTGTCAGTGAATTTGGAATTTAGAAAATATCCATTTTCGTCCCAATCCTAAAGAAGGGCAATGCCAAAGAATGTTCACATTACTGAACAATTGAACTTGTTTCACATGTCAGCAAAGTTATTCTTCAGATTCTGTAAGTTAGGCTTCAGCAATATGTGAATAAGATTTACCAGAAGAACAGGCTGGTTTTCAAAGAGTCAGAGGAACTAGAAACCAAATTGCCAACATTTGCTGGATTATGGTTGTTGGTTACATGTCCTTAGTTTTCAAAGAGGACCATGACATCAGGGAAATGATGACAGAACTTGCAGTTGACTTTGATTTGAGTGAGCAAGGGATGTGCAAGGTCACCAGCCTCACTTTCTCCTCTAGAGCCACCTGGGTCCAGTGGACTGACATTCATCAGGATGCCTGGAGATGGCCCAGGATTATGGAGAAAGCAAGGGAGTTCCATAAAAACATCTGCTTCTGCTTCATTGACTCACTAGATCATCTTACTTGTCCCCAGAGGAACCTATATGTGACTCAAGAAGCAACAGTTAGAACAAAACATGGAACAACTGATGGGTTTAAAATTGGAAAAGAAGTATAACAAAGTTATATATTGGCACCTTATTTATTTAACTTGCATGCAGAGTACATCATGCAAAACACCAAGCTGGATGAATCAAAAACTGGAATTAAGGTGGCCAGGAGAAATATCAACCATTTCAGATATGCATATAATACCACTCTGTTGGCAGAAAGTGGAGAATTAAATAAACCTCTTGATGAGGGCCAAAGAAGAAAGTGTTAAAGCTGGCTTGAAGTTTAACATAAAATAAAACAAAACAAAACAAAGCAAAAAATCCCCCAAAACTAAGATTTTGGCAACTGATCCCATTACTTCCTGGCAAATAGAAGGAGAACAAATAGAAGCATTGTCAGATTTTATATTGTTGGGCAAAAAGATCACTGAAGACAGTGACTACAACCATGAAATTAAAAGACTTCTTGGAAGGAAAGCTTTGGCAGATCTGGACGGCATACTAAAAAGCAGAGACTTTTGCCAACAAAGGTTCATATAGTCCAAGCTATAGTTTTTCCAATAGCAATGTATGGCTGTGAGAGTTGGCCTCTAAGGAAGGCTGAGTCTTACATACTCAACACTTTCAAACCGTGGTGCTGGAGAAGACTTTTGAGAGTCCCCTGAACAGCAAGGAAATGAAATCACATAATACTTTAATTCAGACAAATTACTGGAAGGTAAAATGCTGAAGCTGAAGATTAAGGGCTTTAGCTACATGAAAAGATAGGGCTCATTGAAAAGACCCTGATGTTGGGAAAGATTGAAGGTGAATGAGATGGATAGTGTCATGGAAGCAATGAACATGAGTATGGACAGATGTTGGGAGATAGCAAATAGAAGAGCCTGGTATGCTCTAGTACATGGGGTCATGAAGAGTTGGACATGACTCAACAACAAAACTGTTTTAGTCTCAGAAAGTCCTTAATATTATAATAACTGACATTATTCATTACGTTACATAATTATCATTTGATCCTTACAATAACCTAGTGAGATAAGTACTACAGTACTATTATCCCCATTTTACTTGCTAAGAAACTGAACTCAAGGAGACTTAAGTGACTTGTGAATGTTCACACAGGTAGTATTCAGGTCAGAGCTGTGGTTCACTCAATTCCCCTAATTCCCTCAAAGGCAGCATGTAAACTTAGAGCTTCCTGACTGTATCTTGTGTCCTTTCCACAATGATATACTACCTCTCCATTATTATACTTCAAATTATTTCAGGGAACTAAAGGTTACATTTAGGGCATCTAGGAGTCAAAGACTTTGCTGATTTTAATCAATAGTTTATTAATTCAACCAATGTTGATTGAATTCTTGCCATTAGCCTAGGCACTATGGGGAATTAAAAGAAATATAAGATAATTTCTAATGATACTCATAATCTAGTTTGAATACAGGGTGGTGGAAGAAAAAAGGTAAGAATGCACATATGTATATATTTAGTTGTTGAGGGCTAGGATGGAGTGCAGTGACAAGTTCAGGATAGAACTTTGGGGAAAACCAGTTCTCCGAGACTGTGCTCATTATCATCCAGAATTGCTCTTCAGGCCCCCCTGAGTGTTGCTTTCTCCCTGAGAAAAACAAGAGAACTACAGAATACAAGGGATATCTAAAATAGATGATGTCCTTTAAGCTAATATCCTTAAGACAGTAAGACTGGCCAAATTACTAGGAGGGGAGATGAATAGATTGTCCCGTAGACTTGCAGTTTCTGTCTTTAAATACCCTGACCCTTGGATCAATAAATGGAGTTGCCCTATCTTTTTCTGCTGAGCCACATGGGGATGCTGGCCAGCCGCTACATTTAATAAAATAATGCCAGACATGCCTCAAGGTAGAATATTTTAAATTGCCAAATAAATTATGTGGATAAGAAATACTCTAGGATTTCAGAGTATAGAAAGATGGTTGTGAAGTGTAGTAGTATGGGAAAGCATGATGGAGTGGGGGCCATGATATGGACTTCGAAGGACTAGTAGGATGAGGATAGAGAATTTGTAGGATGGAGGGAGGATTCCAAATGAGGAGTATGTGGATGGCATATGTGTAATTTATCCACAAAATTTTAGAAAGAAGAATATAGAGATAATTTTTAAACTTAATTTTAACTTAATAAACCTTTTGCAGTATTAGACTCTTGACCAAAGCTCTCAAAGTCATATATTTCAATAATGTATTTCTATGAAACTGTGGTAGATTCAACACACACACACACACACACATATATTTGCATTGGAGCATAGACACATATAAATATAAATTCAAGGTGTGAAAGGTGAAGAAGAGGCAACCAGGTGATGTAATAGACAGAGCACTGAGCTTGGAACCAAAAGACTCATCTTCATGTGTTCAAATCTGGTCTTAGACATTTACTAGTTATGTGATCCTGGACAAATATTTTAACCCTTTTTACCTCAGTTTCTCATTTGTAAAATGACCTGAAGAAGGAAATGGAAAACCACTCCAATATCTTTGCCAAGAAATTCAAGACTAATAAAGCATCAGGTTAATGAATCAATCCTTGACCATACTTACCATCATGAAGATTAACAGATTGAAAGAATGGGTATAAAGGTGGGGAACTTAGTGTCAGTTTAGATTTCATGAAGTCCCAGATTATTGCTGATCCCATTTCACAAAATAGTTTGGACTTGAGAATACAACCAACCACAGCTCAGAAATTATTTGAGATGGATGAAATTGTACTGTTTCCCAGATCCTATCAGATCTCCTGCCCCCCTACAATTTTCCTTTCCCTTTTATCTTCCCCTCTTTTTAGACTTCCCTCCTTTCACCATAATCTGATTTACAGATAAATATATTGAACAATAATTATATAAATTAAATAATATATTTATTATGTAATATATTATTGTTATATAATATATCATAGAAATTAAATAATAAATGACAAATAAATCATAATCAATAATAATTATATAATAATTATATAAATAATACAAGTAATGATTATTATATAAATTAAAAAGGAAGAGCTCCATTAAAACTGTCTTATGATACATCATGGCAAGGAGGTGACCCAGGCTTTTCTCAGGGGCAATGACAGAGTAGCATGAGCTCTGGAAGAACCTAACCAGTTGGAAAGATTTAAAATATAGACTGAGCAGCAGGTTATGTTCCCAGCAGGGAAGGGAGGGAACAAGCATTTATTAAGCACCTACTATGTGTAGGGCATTGTGCTAAGTGCTTTACAAATATGGTCTCACTTGATCTTCTCTACTACTCTGGGATATAAGTGCTATTATAACCCTTACTTTATACTTGAGGAAACTAAAGCAGAAAGTAGTTAAGTGACTTTCCCAGGGGTCATACAAGTATTTAATATCTGAGACTGGATTTGAATTCAGGTCTTTCTGACTTGAGGCCCAGCATTCTGTCCACTGAACCTATAAGTTCAGATGGGTTTATCATTAGGAGGCCACAGGGCTATGCTTTTTTTTTCTTTTTTGGTTACCTCACTAAATTGTCTACCAGGACATGTAAGGGTTGCGATCTGCCTTAGAACAGGAAATACTCACAAGTATGAACTTATGTATCCTTGAAGCATTAAAGTAAGCAGGATATTAAGGTCATAGATTTAGAACTAGTTGGAACATTAGAAATCACTGACATCAACCACAGCCTTCATTTTACAGATGAAGGAAATGAAACCCAGAGAAATTAAAATGCCTTTCCCAGGTTCACATAGCTAGTAAGTTCCTGATTTGATATTTGAACCTAGTTCTTGGCTCCAAGGTCCAGTACTCTATCCACTTTGCCATATAAGAAACCTTTACGTAGTCTTCCAAGTAATTTGTGACACAATACCAGCAGACATGAGTAGACTTTGCTAAAATGAGAATGCTTTCTAAATCATATTATTATCCCAACTTAAGAATATATTTCTGGTCAGTATTATAAATAATTATATTATAGATAAAATATTTTATGCTATGTAGAACTAGAAGATTTAACATAGCTGGTCACTAACTTTAGGATTATGGGCAGCTGTGTGGCACAGTGGATAGAGTGCTGGACCTGGAGTCAGGAGGATTCATCTTCCTGAGTTTAATTCCAGCCTCAGACATTTACTAGCTATACGGCCCCGGGTAAGTCACTTAACCCTATTTTGCCTCAGCTTCCTCATCTGTATAGCTGGAGAAAGAAATGGCAAACTATTCTAGTATCTTTGCCAAGAAAACCTCCCATGGGGTCATGAAGAGCTGGACATGACTGAAAACAACTCAGCGACAACACAACAAAAGCAACTCTAGCATTATGGATGTAAGTAATGTCGTATTTACGCAGTTACATAGTTTGGGTAGTTAGACCCTACCCTCTTCTTTCCATCTTCTTATTCTGGTACCATAAGACAGAGGACTATTCTCCTGCACAGGTAAAGGGAAAAGTTTAGATTTTTTGGTTTGTCCCATTGCTGATGAAGAAGCCATCAGGGAAAGAGAACACAGGAATTAGAGTCCAGTGGCCTAGGTTTAAATTTCAAAAGCTGCTCACTACATCTGTGAAGTTGGGTAAGTATTTTGCCCTCTTCAAAACTGATTTTCCTTATCCATAAAATGAAGGGTTGGGCTAAAGTACCTTTAAGTTTCCTTCTAGCTTTCAATGCTATGATTGAAGGTGCACCTTGAACTTTTATCATCCGCTTTTATTAGCAATAAAGCAAGAGTTCCTCCTCCACTCCCCAACAATAATTCACTTTCACCCAGCACTTTAGGATTTACTAAGCATTTTCCTCTAGGTTTCAATACTAACTATGCTACTTAAAGGGGGAAGGGAAGTAAATAGGAAATAAGTATTTATATAACGCCTACTAAGTCCCAGGCACTGTGCTAATAAGCACTTTATAAATGTTATCTCATTTCTTTCTCATACCAACACTGGAAGAAATTTACTATAATTATCCCCATTTTATAGTAAGGAAACTGAGGGTGATTACAGTTAAATGACTTGCCAAGGGATACATATCTAGCTAGTATCCAGGGCAGAATTTGAACTCAGGTCTCCCCGATTCCAGGCATAGCACTCTATCCACTGTATCATCTAGTGACCTCTACTCCCAGTCTCAGTTTTCCTCATTTAAAATGGGGATAAGAATACTTGTACTACCTACCTCCCAGGGATATTGTTGAGTATTTTAGTCCTGTCTGACTCTCTGTGACCTAATTTGGGGTTTTCTTGGCAAAGATACAGGAGTGGCTTGCCATTTGTCTCTCCAGTTCATTTTACAGACGAGGAAATGGAAGCAAACAGCCTTAAGTGACTTGCCCAGAGTCACACAGCCAGTAAGTTTCTGAGACCAAATTTGAACCCAGGTCTTTCTGACTCCAAGGTCAGACCTCTATCCACTGTGTCACCTAGTTTCCCCAAGGGTATTGAGAGGAAAGCATTTTTAGGCCCTAAAATTTTTTTTAAATGTGGTTTTGGTCTGGACCTGTGATTTCATCTGTGGAGGAAACTCGTGGGAAGTAAGCTCCCTTTTCCAAAGCAGATCTAGCAGCTGGTGTGCAACACAATCTTAAAGAGTTATAAAGTTAAATGGGCAGTTCCATACATCTTCCACAGAGGATCTACCAATGCCTTGAAGGCCCTCATCTGTCTCTTTGGGTGTGTTACTGATTCCAGTTCAACACTCGCGTTGCCCATCTGTTATTTTTGACTTCCATGGTCTTTTGTGCACAAAACTGAGAGTGCCTTTCATGCCATTTTTCATAACCAAATCATAGAAATCTTGATTTAACTAAGAATACATATATATTTATATATCATATCATGTTATATTATATTTTAGTATATTAATATATAAAGTTCATAGACATCAGATTTAGAAAATCTGTCCTAGGTCAATGAAATTTTGGGTTTGATGAATTTCCAGGTTTCAAAGAAATACTAGAATAGAAAGTTAATAGGGCAGATATAATTAAAATATGTAAAGGATATTGAACTAGTATTAATTTTAATGACCAATAAAGACATCTGTGTAAATTGGCAACCCTGAAAAAAAAGAGTTATAAAGTGATGTCTTAGAGAGTTACAAGTTATAATTAGTAGAGGGGTGAGAATAGCTTTTCTCCAACATTAATATTGTCAGTGTTATCTTACACCCCTAGGATTAAAAAACTCATCCATTGTCAATAAATTGCCTGGGGTTTGGGCTCTCCTCTACTGTATTAGTTCATCATTTACAAAAATGAAACATCTTACATTTTCATAGAGATGTGTTGAATTGCGTACCTTATTAGCAGCCATGGAAAAGTATTTAAAAGCAGTGACATTATTTTGTGGTACTGCAGGATTGCCGTCTAAATACATCTAGGAAAAACAGAAAAGAGTAAATGAGAGGATACTAATGAATCTACAGGGGGATGTTTGCAAGTGGTCTTTCCTGATGGCAGAGCAATAAGTTAGATAGGTGCTTTCCTTTTTGATCTTGTACTTTTCTCACAGAAACTACACAATTTTACATGTGGGAGAGATATTAAGAATTTCTAATCCAATCTGTATTAAATTGTAGCTATAATAACATAGCTAATATTAATGTACTGCTTTAAGGTTTGCAAAGTGCCTTACACATATTGTCTCATTTTATCCTCACAATAACTCTTGGGGGTAGTTGTTGCTATTTTCCCCATTACAGAGGAGGAAACTGAAGCAGATGGAGATTATGTGACTTGCCAGGATCATAGAGCTAATAAGTGCCTGGAGCAGGATTTGAACTGAGGTTTTCCTGACTGCAGGTTTAGCACTCTACCCACTGTGCCACATTTCCAACATGTCTACATTTCCAACCAATGGTCATCCAGTCACTACTTGAAAACCGCTAGTGGAGGGAAACCTCTGAAAACAGTCTGCCCATTTTGCTTTTGGACATCACCATCTCTTAGGAAGTTTTTTCTTATATAAAGCTCAAATCTGTCTGCTCTGCTGCTTTGCTCTTTATTTGTTCCTAGTTCCATCTTCTGAGATCAAACATAACAAATCTAATTTCCTTCTGCATGACAACCCTTCAAATACTTGAAGACGGCTATCATGACTTTGCTCAGTCTTCTCTTTTCCTAGATAAATATCCCAATTTCTTCAAATGGGATTTGTATTTCAATCCTCTCAACATCTTGGTTGTACCTCCTTGGATCCTTTTTCCAGCTTACCTTTTATAAATATCAATTGTTTCTGTTCTGGCCAGAAACTCTGAGAGTCTTCCCCTCCTAGATTGATTCTTTTATGAAGTCAACATTTTATGAAGCCATCTTTTGCCTCAGTTCTTACCTAGACTTTAATCACCGAATGGGTATTGCCCTCAGACAAACTGAAACCTGGGAAAGACCTTAGATTAAAAAAGCAAGGGTCTCCCATTGCAACTGGGGCCATCTCCAGTCTTCCAGACTTCTGTCTTACCACTGGACTCAGATGACTTTGGAGGAGAGAGTGAGGCTGATGACTTTCCACAGCCCTGCCTCACTTAAATCCAATTCACTTGCAAGACAAGACATCACCCTTCTGATGTCACTAGTCCTCTTTGAGAATCAAAGTAAACAACAACAATCCTTCCTAAAATGAGACGCCTAGAACAGTACTCAATTCTTCCAGATTTCTTCCTCTATGTCTTGGCACTTAAAATCATGAGGAGTCTGACTTCTGGGAGTCAGAGAAATCAGAGGACCAGCTCTAAAGGGGTCTCACATTCACTGGGTGTGAGCTTCAGCCTCTGGGCATTTAGATCTGCTTAAAAAAATAATTCTAAACCATTTCCTTCAGATCTTGAGGTTCAGCATGCCAAAAGTAATGGAGAAAAGAAAGAGAGTGCCTCCTAGAGACTAGGGGATTGGGATATTAGGGATGGCATCACATACGGTATCTTCTTGGTGTGCCTCATTCCCTACCATCCTGGGATGTGCACAGAGCATGAGCTCAGCCCAGCATCTAGGGATTTAATTACTAACTTATTTTTCCTTCCCTGGTAGGGTCTCATAACTATAAGAAGTTTTCAGCTTCTGAAGGACTGAAGTAGTAAGAGCCCTTGCAGATTCCATGCTCAGGCATCCCAGGACCCTCAGAAAATTGGTGGTACCTTTCAATTAACCTGTCATTCCCCATGCAATGACAAATCACTTTTCAGCTCTAGTTCCCCTTGTCTTTCATGATTCAGAGTCAACATGTGCTATGGCAAAAAATTTTCTCCATCCAAATATTCCCTGAAGTCTCATCTTCATGTTTCTCAGTTCTTTGCCTCCACAACCCTACATCCTCTTCTACCCTCCCATTCCATGGTGCTCTCTGGAGCCTCCACTCTCTTGACAACAAATTCTCTTTTATCGTGGATCTTTTCACTTAAATTGAAACCTGACTCTACCCAGGAGACACAGCATTCCTGATCAGCTACCTTGCTGCCTACAACAGAAACCATGTGGTGGAGGACTTGGACCTTTTAGCTTCCAAACTCCCACACTGGAAAACTGTTTGCACACAGTAGTGATCACCTTACAGTGGTCTGCTCTATCAAGGCTACATAGGCCAGCTCCAACCGTGCGTCACTTAACTTTCTGAACATCTTCTTACAGATGCCTTGCCTCCTGTACCAGAGATCATGCCCCTTAACCCTTAAGCCATGACTTTTCAGCTCTAGAACTCTTGCACTGCAGTTTCTGCTGTGCTGACAGGTAGATGCCTCCACCAGCCAGTAGATTTAGGCCAGCTCCAGGGATGCTTCATTTTACTTCCTGCTGCCTTACCACTGTGCAGGTACTTTTTACCTTTTTGCCACTCAATTCTGGAACCATAATTAAATCTACATAGCCGTTGCTATTGGAAAGAGTGTATATGTCTTTACCTTGGTTTCATTCTCTATCCCTGTATCTTTTCCAAACCAAAATATTTTTCTGTGATCACCACTCCCCTGTAATATATGTGTGTTGCCTCTCCCTTTTAGAATATATATTCCTTGAGGTCAGAGATTATCTTCACTTTTATATTTGTGGCACATAGCTCTTAATAAATGATTTTTCATTGGTTTTTCTCTTTCTTCCATAACTCCTGAAGCATTTCTTATTCTCCCAAGATGACATACTACTCTCACTTATATTCTGTCTCCTTGCCACTGTTACTCAGCAATCTCTCTTTCTTTGAAGTTCATTAAATCCAAATCCTTATTGTAGCTATCCATCTATCTCCATCTACCATCCTTATTTCTCAAGAGTATCAATAACTGAGTGCCTTTCTCTCTTTCCCTAAACTTCAATATGTACATTAATGTCCCTCAACACCCTGATCTCTGAGTTCATCAACCCTGAATATATGAAAAAAGCAGTCATGTTCTCATGGCTACAAATGAAAATTGGTACAGAAAGCTTAAAGATTTGGTCACCTATTGGTGGAGAGATTGGCAGGCCCAAGAATAAAATTTGAAGAGTTCTGTAATGGAGAGAGAAAGAAAAGACGAAGACAGCTAAACAATCCCAAAGCCTTAACAACAAATCTAACTTTGGGAAATTCAAATTAGAAGCTATTGACTCTACTGACTTAGGTGAGCCTGGATGTGCATTCTGATTCAAGTGAATAGAAAGAGAGATATAGACTGACAGGGGACAGAAAAAGAAGTAGTATCAGAGGAGCATCTAAAGTTAGAGAAGAAGTCTAATTTGCTTATGGAGAACCCTAGGTGATGGATTCTTTTTATGCTGGAGTTTATTATCGCATGAATAGAGGACTACCTTACCAGAGGACCTATGTAGTTCTTTTCCCACATATTAGGTCATATACCAAAGACCAGGATTTTCCTGAATTAATGGATTTAGTGATGTCCTCCATAATATGGAGTTAATATATTTTTCATTTTAGACCTTTATGTTTATTTGTTTCCATAAAACCCTAACTACAGCACAGCTGGTCATTTGATCTATATATTTTAATTTTCACATAGGGATTCCAGTTCACCCCAATGTGTCACAATAAAATTTGAAGTATTAATCAAAATGAAATATGTACCTTTCCCAGAAATGCCATGGCACTTGCACTTCCTGCCTTGGCCGCCTTCAAGAAGTAGTATAATGCTTTCTAAGGAAGAAGGAAACAGTATCACTGACATTCACAGATATGCTCAAGAAAATGCCTAATTAAGCTTTCTCCATTATAGAACTCTTAAAATTTGCTTTCAACCATAAAAATGGCTATTGTGGGAGTATATGTTTAACATTTATAGGTACAACTATTTCTGTCTGTGAAAAATTAATAAAGCATATGCTTGACCACCTCCTGTTGATTTAAGAAGAATGAAAAGTACTTCCTACAAGCAGCAAGAACTTGCTTTGCTGATCTAGAATAGAATTCTTTCTGTAATTGGAATAGAGGCACCCAGATGTGTGAGAACATAGTCAAGGGTACCAGTAGCAGTAAAACAAATGTTTTTGTGTAAAACATTAGTAAAAATAAAGTATTCATGGACTAGAAATCTTGAACCTTTGGGATGACAGTCATTTGAAACCTTTATATCCCTATTTCATAAGTCTGTGTCAACAATGGATGACTATGGAAATCTTTTGTATTGTTTATTACCTATAATGATGAAGAATCACTCAAATTTGACACAGTTCCTTGGTTTTCTTCAGTAATCAGTTGAGGCCATAGGGATCTTAGAGGTTAATTAGTACAGCATTCTTATATTATAGAGGAATAAACTAGTCTGTGGAGGCAAAGTGACCTCCTAAGGTCACACTTGAAGTTAGTAAGACATCTGAGATTCAATACCATGCCCTTAGACTATACATCTAGTAATCTTTTCCACTACAAAATGAAGTACTAGAAATTGAAATTAGGTCTTCTAGTAGACATGAACCTGAGACCAATACTTTTTTAAATCAAAGTGGAGACCCCCAGAGATGGGGGCAACACACCTGATTCACCCTAGGGATTGAACATAAATTGAATGGGGGCCCAAAATGAACCAGGGCTTAACTGGATATACAATGAGTCTCTTCTTTTTTTCAGAAAGGTCTTTACGATGATCTACTTGGAATAATCAAAAGGAACAGCTATACTAATCAAGGCTGGACAGCTCCTTCAGACCTCTTTTGGGGGTAGGAGTAATTTGTTGCTCATATTCAGCGGTGGAGGTGAGGTGCAGGTAAGTTTTGTTCTCTCAAAAGAAATATAAAGAGCTAATATGTATAATTCTGTTAAACAGGAATTTCCCACAGGCATATTAAATAAAATCTTATCTCAGAATTCTTTCCTGGTTCCTATTTATTGAACTTAAACTGGCACCAAGTATCATGGGGGGGGCGCGGGGAAGTCTTAATAATAATAATGATATATGCTTTAAATACATTATCTCACAAGAACTTCTTCAAGCAAGTACTTTATAGATTACTAAGACCATTTTACAGATGAGAAATTGAGGCTTAGAGTTGTTAAAAGTGTTAGGTGATTTGCCGTGGTTGTACAAGTAGAAAGTATCAAAGGCAGGGTTTGAACTCAGTTCTTTCTGACTTCAAATTCATGATTTTTTCCCCCCATTACACTTAGATGCCCCCTGTTCATATTAAGACATTCATTCATTCATATCACAAATATTTATTGATGGCTAATATATGCTAGATGTGTAGGGCATACAAAAATGATACAGACCTGATGCCCGCCCTAAAGCAATTTATGATCTACTAGGAGAACAAGATATACACAGCTATAGATTTTAGCTTGAAACATGTCAGACATCCTCCTAAAGAGTATAGAAGAGATATTTTATAATTTCAAAGGGAGGAGGGATCAACTTAGGGAAGGCTTCGTGAAGGATTTGAACATAGTGTTGAAGTATGAGTAGTATTTTAATAGAAGCAGGAGATTGGGACTAGGGACTCACAGAGAGCATAGTAGATAAGTGCAAACAGTACAAACCATTTCATGGAAAGAGAAAAACAAATTAAGTATGCAAAACATTAAGTCATACAGTTTGGCTAGGGCACTAGTATAGGTATAAGGATAGTAACGTAAGACAAACCTGGAAAAGTAATTTGGGCCTAGAGTGTAGAAGGCTTGGAATGCCAGACCAAAGGATTGGAAAGTAATATGGTAGACTGGAACAAGTGCTGGACTTAGAGTCAGAGGCTCTGTGGTTTTACTATCTACAACTTGTGTCACTTTGAACGTGTTATTTAAGCTATCTGGGCCTTAGTTTCCTCAAGTATAAAAAAAAAGGGAATGGATGACATGACCTAAAAGGTTCCTTCCAGTACCAAATCTATGCAATGTATCTCTCTCTTAAGCAATTATTTAGAGAAAGAAAGAATGCACCCAAGCCTTATAAGAGAGTAAACTGTTCCCCTTGACACAAATTAAACCTTTGGGAGTTGTTTTAAAAATGGCATAGCCCTAGAGGCCCAAAGAAGTTGCTGAATCTCTCCAAAATACCTAATTTTCCCCTAGGGAGTAGCTTACTCACTTGACAGTGGCTGAAGCCCCGAAGAGATTTGCTTGTGTTTCTTTTGTTGGGGTGGGGGAGGGGAGGAAATTGTCCTGAAAAATCTGGTAGTATTTCCTGGTATCTACTGTAATTGCTCCTCTTTGATTTTACTATTAGGCGCCCACAATGTACTTGCCAAATCTAGTGTATTGTAAGCCTGTGTGCATATTTATAAGTAGGAATAATCTTAATATTCTGTATAGAAAATTCAAGATAATACAATCAAAATTGCACAGACCTTTATTAAAAAAAATTACTTTAAAAGTCTTTGGAGGAGTAAAAACAACCCCCTCTTAACTCTTTAAGGCAATGTCTACAAAACAGTTAAGTGAGCTGAGCGAAACAGTCAGAATACCCTAAATGGTGGTTACATGAAGTTACTTGGAATTCTGCTAGTTAGGTTCTAGTTAGCCGAAGAACCCCCTCAACTCAGCGATAAGAAAGTGTTTCTGTAGCTGGAGAGGCCATCCTGGGGAGAGAGGCCCAATAAATGACTTAAGTATCCCTTCTGGATCAGTTACAACTCTGATGCAAATCAGCCAGCTCAGATTTACTTTGATGTTTGAATCGTATGAGGGAACAACCTGGTACAGGGAAAGGAACAATGAGTCTGGGGTCAGGGTTTCAGGGTTCAGATCTTGACAGCCATTTATTACCTGTGTAAAACTAGGGAAAAAAATCAACTTCTCAGGGCCTTATTTTCTTCTTCTGTAAAATGAAGGGGTAGATTAGATGAATCCTAAGGTCCCTTTATAGATCTCAGTCTAGAATGTAGTCTAAGTAGGTAAGCTGTTCAATAAATGAATGTTTATTAACCTCCTACTTGCAAAGAATGTGCTGTTTTCAGTGCTAGGGACAAAAATGAAATCTACTATCCTCAAGGAGATTTTAATATATCAGAACAGAAAACATGTATATCATTACCTATATAAGTATTCTTTTATGTATTTAATATGAAAAACTATTTTTAATGATCATTATCTTGGAGATTAAGAGCTTTCCCCAGACCCCTTTTTCCCAAGTTCAATGTCTTCTTCAGAAGGACATTACTGATAATGAGATTGCATTGAGTCTCCTTGTCCTGGCCATTCCCCAACCCAAGCTACTTCCTTATCCAGAAAACAACCTGTTTGGGAAGATCTAGTCAGTAAAAGACACTCTAAGTTTGGGCTAATGGATGTATTTCTGCTCCTTGTGTTTGCTCAGACAGGTCTGGGAAAATGTTGATTTTCCCTGTTATCAAGACAGGGGATACAGAAATTGAGAGAAGAGAGAGAGAGAGAGAGAGAGAGAGAGAGAGAGAGAGAGAGAGAGAGAGAGAGAGAGAGAGAGAGAGAGAGAGAGAGGAGTGGGGGAAGGGGGAGAGAGGAGGGAAGAGCGAGGGGAGAAAATGGGGGGAGAGAGAGAGAGGGGGAAGAGGGGGGAAGAGAAAGAGGAGGGAGAGAGGGGGGTGGGGAGAGAGGGCAGGAGTTGGGGAACAGAGAAAAAGTGTGAACCATGCACTGAACTCATTGAGCAAGAAAAAGGGATGACCAGATAGCTGCCAGGATTTTGACTGGATGGTATGTATGAATATCCTAGACCTCATAGGAAAATAAATTACTGAGACATAGAGGTAGAGGGAAGAACCTGGAAGTGACAACGGGAAGCAAGAAGTATTCCAACTCCCTTGCCTTGATCATTAAGCGACTGAAAGTACAGCTAGTCCTAAAAAGGGATGGTCAGGAGGTCTGTGTTATCTGGAGGAAATCAGGTTTTAATAGTAGCTAGTAGATGGAAGGAGTGGGGGAGAAAAAGATGAAGGATGAAGGGAAGTTTATTGCTTATGGAACAAGTATTCCAGAGGGCATAGTGGAAGGGTTGGGTGGTGTTTGGTTGATGAAATTCATTGGAAGAACATCTCACATTTATGTCTGTCATGTTTAGACAACGTTTTTTTTCTGTATGATACCTCTATAGTACAGCAGTGTAAGTAGTATTATCTTCATTTTGCATATCAGCAAACAGAAGCTCAGACAGGTTAAGGGACCACGGTCACATAGCTAGTAAGGGCTGGGGTTGAGCCTTGAACCCAAGAATTCTGACTTCAAGACCAATTGTCTTTCCATTTCACCACAATGCCGTATTTGTCCTGCAGCACTTAGATGGCACATTTTTTTTTATCTAAGAAATTTAAAAGATTCCCCCCATCCCCTTATAGATTAGGCATGGGTGATCTTAAATAAGGAGGGAGAGAAATACTGAATCAGGTTTCACTATTAATGGGAAATGTGAAACAGTCACTATATATTGATCAAAGATTTTGTTTTTCTCTGGAGACTAATGTGAAGAAGGCCATTATAGCCTTGGACTTTTGATCCACAATAAGCAGCCCAATGCAGTGGCAACAGGATTCTGGAATTCCTTACTTAAGAAGCTAAAACACTAGTTATGAGATATGTAAAAAAATCCAAAGAACTATAATACATCCATCTCAGATTGCACAGACTAACCCTAAATGACCTTTATTTGTTATGAGGCTTATTCAGTCTTCACTGTATCTCACATAAAATGTAAACCTCAGTAATAAAATAAAAATAACTCATAAAAAATAAATCAAGGTCCTCAAAAAGGGCTAGCTGATTTTTCTTTTAAGTAGAGTTCCTTACTGAATAGTTATTTTTATTACTTAGTAATAGGAAATTTAGAATACACAGAAATAGGGTATGTGGTCCTTTGAGAGAAAGACTATGGCATGAATCAAAATGGTAAGTGTTATAAAAGTATCATTTAAGAAATCCCTGTTGAGTGGATAAACTCTGAGTTGGAGGGAGGGGTATACACAGAAATGACTGATGTAAAAACAAAAAGCTATCAATAAAACTTATTTAAATTTAAAAATACCTATTTCATTCCCCTGAAATAAGATTTGGATTCTTATAACATTATTACGCTGTAGAAATTATCCCTTTCTAATATTTCTGTCTTTGGCACCTTCTGTAGACCTTCCCATGAACAATGTATTTTTCTTAACATAAATGTAAAGTGTTAATTATTTTCCCAATCTCACAGGAATAAAGTGAAGACTGGTTAATAAAAATGACTGAAAGGTGCTTTGCAAATACAGAAAAAAATTTTAATAATATTTTTAATTATATTCTAAGTTAATTGCTTTAGTACTAAATATAGGCCCACATCTAATGAATCTATGACCAGGCCAAATCCCCAGCAAGATGAGTACAGGGATGCATGGATCATATTACCTGGTACAGGTGGGTAGGGCCAACATCGGCTAGGATAGCTTTGAAAAACTACACTAGCCACCTTTTTTAGCTTTTGCAAAGCTATCCCCACCACCTTTTTATGCATAAGACCTATCTGTCTAGTTATGTTACCAATCAACAATGTAGATAGCAGCAACAGTCTGGAATAGGATGGGAAGTTTGGTCTTTTTTAAATTTAGGTACCAGGACATATATCTTAGCTTTTCCTTCAGGGCTAGAGGTAAGAAATAAAAAGGCCGATTCTTCCTTTCCACCAAATCAGCCCTGAGCACTCCCCTTCCCCGCCCCAACATCATTCCTCTGTTCATGAATTACATCTTTTAGAAGAATAGGAAGAGGTAGGAGGTTATTCCTGGGTGATCTGTATCCCTTAAGAAGTAGTGGATAAAACCAGAGGATAAATAGGCTTCTTTGAAGTCCTCTCTATCCTTCTTCCCTTTCCCTCTAATTTCCACCACCATTCCCAATCAATGATCCTTGCCCTAAAGGCAAACTCATCTACAACTCTACTAAGATTAATGGTACATCCCATTCAATTTTAAGACTGAATTTTATATATACCTACATAGAAATCCTGTTCCAGTCCTTTTCGTCCTGTTAGATGTAATTGTCCAAGAGATACCTAAGGATAATGATTCAAATGTTTCTTTTAGCAACACTCAGTTTCCTGAACACTGAAAGGACAATCAGTTATGCATAATGTTGCTATGGTATTTGGATTTTTCAGGGATTCACCATCTTCCTTGAATTTTGTGTTTCTTAGGAGACAGCATAAAGCTACTTTCTTAGGCATCTTTTTCTGAGATGAGGAGATGTGCTCTTATAAATACATCAGGAATTGTCTATTGCTAACCATAGCTTTTCAGACCTGACAGTATGGTGGTTTGATTGGATGTGGCAACTAGGTTCTTATACAAGAGGGGCTAATTAAGTCGATGCTCTCAGGAATTCCACTGAGATGATTTTACAACATTATTCCCTAAAATATATTGATCATGGGTCCTTCTTAAGTCCATTTAAGTGAAGGAGAATATTTATTGATGCTTTTTATTTTTCTCTCTAAAAAAAATCTCTTTTTTTTTTCAAAAGAAATGTTCACTTGGAAAAATGGAATGCAAATGATGCTGCAATTTTATTATTACAGTCATACTTGTAGCCCTCAGGGAGGTTGTTTTGTAGGAGACACAAGCTAAGAAAAGTCAATGGATAAAACATTAGGGGGATAATCAAGTCACTTGTTATTTTTCATGTTCTAAAAGTAGAGGCTCATTATTATACATTACTTGTATCTGAGTATCTCCTCTTTCTGCCAAAAATTTATAGTATTGATATACGTCCCAATCCAGAATCTCACTGTTGGAACCCAGATTTTCAGTTCTGTCGGTTAGTGTCACTTTTTCCACAGGGACGCCTTCATTTTTTTCCAATTTATCAGCAACTGTGAAAGAAACATATGCAGGAATAATCAAATATACATATGTGAATGATCACAGTAGAAAGTACAATGCTATGCAGATCATTCTTAAATTACACAAAAGTCTGTTCAACTAACTAAAGCAGAAGAGGCTGCTGAGTATAAAATTGTCATTATTTTTAATGTAGTGATTCCTGCATATTTTTTGTAAATAGATATCCAAGGAGTCTAGTTATTTGTTTCCACCTTTCTAGATCACCAAGTGTGTGGACTTTAGTGGACACTTAATATTTGTTGAGTTTAACTGAATTTTCATCTTATACAAATAATCGCATCACTACATTCCTCTAGATGGAAAAAGATAGAAGAAAAATGATAGGGAGTTAAACCCAACAGAAACAAGTAAATAGTAAGAAAGCACCTAGCTGTCCTTGATGAGTTCAATCCAGTAAGTGCAGATAAATAACATCTAAGGGGACATAAAGGATTGACATTTGTGATTGCCAAGCCCCATCAGTGATTTCTAAAAAGTCATGGAGAATGGGAAATGTAGCATTGGATTAGAGAAGGACAAATGATGTTCTGATTTTCAAAAAAAGCAAAGAAGGAAATACATGCAAATATTCTCTATGTAAAACAATGGTTACTCAACATCTAGAAATTGAAACAGTGAAAAACAATTATTATCAAGCAGAGACTAATCTCATTTCATTTTTTAAAATAGGGTTACTAGACTGATAGATTGGGGAATGCTATAAATAAAATTTACCTATATTTTAGCAAAATGTTCTATCTTTTCCCCATTTAATAGTATTTTATTTTTTCCAATTACATACAAAAATTGTTTTCAACATTCACTTTAATAAGATTTTGAATGCCAGATTTTTCTCACTGCCTCCTCTCTCCCCTCTCCAAGATGGCAAGCAATATGATATAGGTTATAAATGTTCAATCATGTTAAACATATTTCCACATTAGTCATGTTGTAAAAGAAGAATCAGAATAAAAGGGAAAAGCCACGAGAAAGAAAAAAAAGTGAAAATAGAATGCTTTGATGTTCATTCAGACTCCATAGTTCTTTCTCTGCATGTGGATAGCATTTTCTATCATGAGTCTTTTGGAATTATCTTAGATCACTGTATTGCTGAGAAAAGCTCAGTCTGCGTATCACCAATGCAATATTCATAGCACCAAGGCAACAATGAATATGCTGGTATAGTTCTGAATTGCAAATTATAACAGACTCCATACAGAAAGCAGAAAAAAAAAACCATCTATTCAGATACCAGAAAGCCAAATCCCAACACTAGAAAAACCAAATCCATGATAGTAACCAAGAACTCAATATACATTAGCACTGCAGGGGAAAATGCCATTCCCAAGCCTTCCCTCCCACTCCCTTGCTGCGGCTGTCCCACAAGCAAACACTCACAATCCTAGCTTTCTGCTAGCCTGTGCACTCTCTCTCATTCACCCTAGCTGCTCTCACCAACTTCCTTCCAGCTCTTCTCTAACTTTCCTGTTCTACCTGTTCAGCAAGCTCCTCCCACCACATGTGATTTAGGCTACTATGTGATTTAAGCAGGTCACATGGACCAATTAATGAGTGGGAAAGAGCTTTACATTAAGCAAAAATACATTAACAATACAGTCTATCATAGTTCATCATTGCATAATGTTGCAGTGTTCTCCTGGTTCTGCTCACTTCACTCAGCATCAGTTCATATAAGTCATTCCAGGTTTTTCTGAAATCTGCCTGCTCATCTTGTCTTATAGCACAATAGTATTCCATCATACCAGAGCTTGTTCAGCCATTCCCCAATTGATGGGCATCCCCTCAGTTTCCAATTCTTTGCCACCACAAAAAGAGCTGCTATAAATATTTTTGTACACGTGGGTCCTTTTTTCTTTTTTATGATCTCTTTGGGATACAGACCATTGCTGGATCAAAAGGCATGCAGTTTTATAACTCTTTGGGCAAAGTTCCAAATTACTCTCCAGAATAAGGGGATCAGTTCACAACTCCACCAACAATGCATTAGTGTTCTAATTTTCTGATATCTTCGCCAACATTTATCATTTTCCTTTTTTATCATAGTAGCCAATCTGACAGGTGTGAGGTAGTACTTCATAATTGTTTTAATTTGTATTTCTCTAAACAATAATGATTTAGAACATTTTTTCATGTAATGTAGTTTTAATTTTTTTGAAAACTGCCTGTTCATATCCTTTGACCATTTATTAATTGGGGAGTGAATTGTATTTTTATAAATTTGATTCAATTCTCTCTATAGTTGAGAAATAAGACTTTCATCAGAAACATTGGCTGTAAAAATGGTTTCCCATCTTTCTCCTTTTCTTCTTGGTTCCAATCTTGGTTGCATTGGCTTTGTTTGTGCAAAACCTGTCTAATATAATGTAATCAAAATTATTTATTTGCATTTTATAATGTTTTCTATCTCTTGTTTAGTCATAAATTCTTCCCTTCTCCAGATTCCTTGCTTTCCTAATGTAGCAAAACATTTTGAAAAGTATCTCATAATATTCTTATGAATATTGTAGAAATGTTGGCTAGGCAATAGTGTATTTTAGGGAAATTTGGAAATGATTAAATGGTTGACCCAGAGAATAGTCATTAGTTAGAAGTCTCTAGGTAGGTCCAGGGAAATGTGCTTGGTCCTATGCTGTTTAACATTTTTGTCAATAATTTGCATAAAGGTATAAATGCTTACCAGATTTAAAGATAGTACACACCAAATAGCAAAGATAGGGACCCCCACCAAATTGAGAACTTTGGACTGAACTAAATAGGGATAAATGCAAAGTATCATATTTTGGTTCCCAAACCAACTCCACACATGCAAAATGGGTTTAGGAGAGGGATTAAGACTAGATATTTTTTAAAAATTAAAAAAAAATTGGAGTGGGGTTAAGGCTAGATAGTAACTCATCTGAAGATCAATGGAAAATACTTTCAATATAAGTCAGCAGTATGCTGTTGTGGCCAGTAAAGCTAATGTTACCAGCCTGCAGTCATATGCAATAGTGTTGCACTAAGTGGTCAGCTAGCCGTTGCACGAGGACCTCTAGCAAGAAGCAGCTCACTACTTTCCAAAACAAACCACTGCCCTTTTCGATCATTCTAATTGTTAGGAAATTTTGGCTCACATCAAATCTAAATCTACCTCTCTGTAACATCAACTAATTACTCCTAGTTCAGCCCTATGGAGTCAAGCAGAACAAGCTTTATCCTCCCCTCCACCCCACATGATATTGCTTAAATACTCAAGGCAACTACCATGTAGCCTCCAACTTCCCTTTTTTTTAATATCTTCATTTGCATTTGCAATATAAAATACAATGGAACAATCGCTTTTTTGGTTCTGGATACTATGCCCTTTTTTAAATTTGAAAAGTTTTTTCAAAAGTGTTATCTTATTCCATACTTAACGAACACCCAGGAACTATAAACATTATTGCATGCAAAGAACATAAAAAAGTTACATATGAAACCATGAATTTTTACTATGAATAACTTCACTCTTTAAAGCTTATGATATATTTAAAGTAATTTTCTAAGTTTTCCCATTCCTTTGTAGCCCTCACTGAATTTCCCTTTTATTCTTTACTTTTTCTAAAATACTTTGTCACCATCACTTGTTTCTCCTTCCCCCAATTAAAAAAGCCAAACCAAAACTAAACTGAAACAAAACCTTCCTTGCTTAAATAAATATTATACCTTTCTTAATAGAGCCTAAGATCACAATAGCTTTTCCTGCTGACCTGGGAATCCTTGCTATATTTATCTTGTATATATATATCTTGTATATATATATCTTGTGTATATATATATATATATATATATATATATATATATATATATATATATATATATATATATATATATATACCTTCATTCTTTGCATGCTCACTGATAATCTACAAAATGGAGAGGCTTTCTTTAGCTCTCCTCTTCTAGGAGGGAGACAGACAGAACTCTGTAGATCAAATTTATTGAGCTCAGTTGAAAAGACTAACATCACATATTCTTGTGCTGGTCAGTGTTCTCTACACTTGCTGGAAGCACAATCTTAGGTCCTTTGCCTTATTTGCTTGTAATTCTTTTGTAACTCTTCTGACCAAATATGCTAAAAAACTGTTCTAGCAAACACTCTATTTGTATGTAGGGCATTCAACTCTCCTCACTTTGTCAGTACATTGATGAGCATACCCAATTTCCTTTGTCTTGACTGATTTCCTTTGCCTCCCTCTCCTTTTGAGTCCCTCTTTGTCCTTTATTTTCTTCTTTTCCTTCTCTTTCCCCTTTTTTTCTGTTCACTTCCTTCTCTCTTTCCCTTTCCCCTTCTCTCATTCAGTCTTTCCCTAATAAACTCAGAAATGGAATGTGTCTACTCAAGTCCTCACTTCTTCCTCTATCTAGAGTCCTTCTGCTTCTCCTCAGGATATTCTGCCAAATTTCTGACTTTATTTTTTTTCAACTCAGGCCCTCCTTTCCCCACCAAGAATACAAATTTTGAAAAAGGAATTATAGTAAAATCTTGGTTACCTAGAGACCAACTTTTGGCACCCCCATGAACCTGGAAATATGTACATGCTTGTATGTATATAATTAAAATGTATATTTTGAATTTTTCATAAGGTACTATGTAAATAGGTGGTATTTATAATAACGTTTGGCCAATTTGCATATGAAATTATCATATATATGTGTATATATATATATAATGTATAACATCTCAGATTCAAAAGTAGTCACATTTTTTTCCCCTATTGGATTTTCCTTATATTCTGACAGTCACAAAGATGAATTATTCACTGTTGTGATAGCAGAAATGTAAACATGTCATATATTCCAGAATAATTATTCCCACCCTTAGCGAATCCTTAGGAGGATTCTGTAGAACTACTTAAATTGTTTTCCCTGCTCAAGTCTTCCTTTGATGGCTCACCTTGGCTTGGAGGTGACCTTGGGTTCTCAAAGTCTATGCCAGTGGAACACAACCTTTGGCAGCCTCTACCAAGCTGGAAAGGCTTCAAGTATAAGCCTGGAGACAGACTGTCTGTCCTCCTAGCTAAATGTGGAGACTCTCATTACTGGGAGTTTGGCCATTAGGTGATAAAATGTTTTTCAGTTACAGCAGTTCATGAAATAGTCTACTAAGCAGTGGAGAAAGGTTGTGAACTGTGTTCATAGTGGAAGTGCCCATACTAATGAAATCATGGATCTTTTTCAGTATTAAAACAAGCAGTATAGCTTATCTATTTGTCCCAGTAAAATTTCAAAGATTAAGGTATGACACAGTAACCTTAATTTATAAAATTTTTTGAGGAACTAGTAATAGCCCAGGCTTTATTCTTGGTAGATCAACAAGAGCATGATAGGTGTATATGGGTGTTCAAAGTTCACAAACTACTCTCTATTGCAGTAAGAAAGTCTACAAATGTTTCTTTTTAATTTTCACCTCCCTTGAATGTAAATGAAAAAAGGCATTTATTAAATACTTACTGGTATCAGACACTGTGCTAAGCAATGGAGATTCAAATACAAAAAGCAAGACAGACCTTGTCTGCAAAGAGTTTGTATTCTAATAAATACAGCTAGATCCTGATTAATGCCCAATTAATGCAAATAAAGGATCTCCGGAGTAGCTACATTATCTGAATTTGTGTTGCATATTTCCATTAGGCTGAAACCAATGGTCACATTCTATATAATTATAACTTTGAATAGTGCTACTATTAGTTCCATTCTATCATATTCTCTTATATTATCTTATTATAGCTACTTAATGTTGCACTCAGCATTTTGATTTAAGAAAAGAACATAGTCTGAATTAGTAAAATAAATTTGTTTGGGTGTATATGTTAAGAAAAATGAAAAGTGGTTCTGAGAATATTAATTTCAAACTGCCAAAAAAATGGTTTTAAAAGAATTACAAACAGTTGCTGCAATGATGTTGGAAAACATAGAAATATAATATAAATTAAAATTATGGCCTCCTCCTAATATATCATATGATACAAATCATAGGATTTATACAGTCTTAAGATGATTTCTTATTTAAAGACTTGTATCACCATCTTACCCAGGTTAGACGTTCAGGGACTACTCACAGCCTCAGTCCCATTTCTGATTAATGTGTGAACTTGAACTCACTCTGTCTCTCACCTGAGCAGGTTATCTCCTGGTTGGGGATCCTGGAGGCCACCTGATCACAGGGGCTCATCATATTATTGCTTAACTTAGTGTGGACATCTGATCAGCATAGCCCAGCACTGCTCAAAACTCCAGACTCTGACCAGTTCTAGCTTCAGTCTCCCCAGTAGCTAGGATTATGGGCTTGTGTGCTACCATGCCCAGTAGGATGATTTTTCAGAATAGTTTTTTCCACATTTCCTATCTGTCTTAAGATAAAATGTAAAATACTCACTATAATTTGCTACATTCTTGTAATGGAAAAGTGCAGTTTCACAATTCTGTAGAACATTGATTCCCGATAAATATCTGTACCCCTAAAACACACATAAGGAAGTATGTATTATTCCTCAAGTTTTGATATAGAGTATCTGTTGCATTTATAGTATTAGGTAATGGGGTATAGGAATGTGTCAATTACAAACCAAAATCATTTGGGACATCATGCTTCCTCCAGCACTTCCGAAAGTATAATATACCAGCGCCTAGGATTAAGAAATCAAGATTTTGGAAGGCTTACAAAATGGAGGAAAACCTAGCTCCTAAATGTTTATTATTAGCATTGCAATAAATACCATAGCCCATGCCAAAGTAAATAATATATTTACTTTCTTGCTCTACTTTTGGGCCTCTTGAACATCTTTTCCTAAAATCAAATTTATTCCAGAAAAGATAAAAGGATCATACCTTAGCTTGGTTATGTTGAATTCCTATTCCATATGAAGATAGAAATCCTAATGCCTAGAATTCCCCAAATAAGAGGAAAATTTAATTAATTAATATTCTTCTAAAATATTTTTTTCTGTATTCAAATAGACTGAAAATTAGTATTTTTTAAAAATTAAATTCTATCTATTGATTTACTGTCATATATTTATTACATTAGAAATTATTATTAGTAATAATAAGAAATCAACACCCCATACTATCAATAGTTTACATTTGCATAAAAAATTGAAATATTAACATATGAAATAACTGCATTAATGTAAAGGATAACAACACTATCAGAGATCAAAATTCAGGTGAATATAAGGAACAGTCTTCATTTCAAAGGATTCATTTCCCTTCCCTCAATACAGAGGTGGTAGACTAGAGGTACAAAATGTTGTCTATGATATCGGGGTTAATGTTCCAATTTGTTTTGGTACAATGGAGGTGATATAGGATGGGGAGTTAATGGGAAGTAATGATGTAAAAAAGCAGAAAATGTCAATAACAAGTTAATCAATCAATACATATTTATTAAATTCTTATTATATGCCAGGTATATCCCCATGCCAAGCACTGGGGATACAAAAAAAGGCAAGATTTCTTGTCCTCAAGAAACTCACATTCTAATGGTGGTGGTGGTGGTAGAAGAGACATGAAAAAAAAATTATAGACAAAAATCTCCTTTATAGCTAAGGGAATCGGTAAAGGCTTCACTGAGTATATGAAGTAGGCTATGAAAAGAAGTGAGGAACTCATCAGATGGAGATGGAAAAAATGTATGTTCCAGACCTGAGGCAAAGGCAACATTATGGAAAACACAAAGACATGACCAAGAATAGTGGGTAGGCTGGTTTAGCTGGAACGTAGTGTGTATAAAGTATTGTAATATGAAATGGTTAGAATGGTAAATTAGGCTTAGATTATAAAAAAAAAACCTTGAACATATATTTTTTTCCAGAGGCAATAGCGAGCTAATGAGGTTTTTTAGCAGAGGAGTTGATATGACCAGAGTTGTATATTGTTATTATACTGGTAGGAGTATGGAGTTTGATTTGAAGTGGAATTCAGCCTAATTTGTAGACTCTTACAAAAATAAAGGTGTTGAGACCCTTAATCAGCATGGTGACAATGGGCATGCAAAAGAGGTCACAGACATGAGACTGCGGACATAGAATCAATGGAATTCAACCATCGATTGGACATGGAGGATGATGCAGATAGGGTGAGTTAAAGATAATAGTTTAAAGATGACATAATTTTTAACATAAGTGATTGGGTGGATAGTAGTGATAACTACCATCAACAGAAATAAGGAAATTGGGAGAAAGTCAGGTCTTAGAGGGAGATGGTTCAACAACTGAATTTAATTATTAAATTGAGTCCCATCCAAACACCTACCAAGGAAACCAGGGCCAGAGCTCCTGAGACAATATCTTCCTAGCAGAGCTGATCCACTCAGTTTGGGTATTCTGCCGTGGGGCTCAGCTGTTTGGATTGGGGAATGTGTGAAGGCAAACTCACCTAACCCCTTTAATCTATCTGGCTCCAGACCATTTTTTACCATCCTGTCCAGCTTACCTAAACCTCTTGCTATCTGTCCTGTCCCCATATACCCCAAATTCTACCTCTCCACTTTCTACTTCTTGGTGTCAGAACACTAATAAAATTATTGCTGCCTATTAGAAAGCATGTTTTAACTAATTGCTCCATTCATAACTCCTTGACATCCCTGACCAAAACTCCCTTCCATGGCTGCTAGTCCCCTACGTTTGCTGTTATCCTTCATTAGAATATAAGACTCTGGAAGATAGGAACTATCTCAATTTTGCATTTGTATCCCTACCATCTAGTGCAATGCATCCCACATAGCATATGTTTAATAAATGATACTTCATTAAGTAAACAAACATTTATTAAGCATCTTCTACATGCAAGGCCCTAGGCCCTGGTAAAACAAACATATGAATTCGACTTGGGGCACACTGAGTTTAAGATGTCTGCAGGAGGTCCATCTGCAGGTAACCAGTAGGACATTGTAAATGTAGGCCTGGAGTTCAGGACAAAGGCTGAGGCTGAAGGCACAGATTTAGTAGTCATCTGCCCTGAGATGGTCATTGCGGTCCCTGGAGTGGATCAGATTGCTAAGGGAAAAGAATAGTGAGGAAAGAGAAGAAGGGGGACAAAGCCTTAGGAAATGTTCCCATTTAATGGGGAGGGGTACAGAAAGAATAGATATTATGCACCTACTATGTGCCAGGCACTGTCCTGTGTTTACAAATATCTCTTTTGGGGAGGGAGAGGGAAAAGGAGCCAGTGAAGATGACAGAAAAGAGTAACCATAGAGATAAGGAGAAACTGAGGGAAATTAGGGTATTGCTTATTTTAATAGCAGCAGCAATAATGATAAATATGAATCTTTAAACCTATAAATTGTGAACAAGGTGGTCCTTATTAATTTTCCAGGTGATGGACAATAGCAGCTTCTTCTCAGGGAAAATTTATTAATCATTGTCCTTACGCCAATTCAGGAGAGACCTGAGGAGGGACATTTTATGTGAGTACCATTGTCTGTGGAATTATTCTGATAGTAGGGCTGGCATTACAAGAAGGCAGAGGAGATGTCTTCCCAAGTGCATTCAGGGTTCTGAGAAGCTTCTCCCTACCCAAAATAATACCCATTTTGCTTATTAATGTCTGAAATTGTACTAATGGTTCAACTCAAACAGCCCTTAATATCTTATATGGGAAACTTCACTTGCTCTTTGGTCCTATTTTTGAAATAAATGGCATATATTACAAACGTTTATGAGAAATTATTGAAATTGATGAAACTTGGCACATTTGTAACATAGCAAATGACAGACTCTAGAAAAAAGCATAAATTGTAGGGAAAGCTAAACTCTTGATATTGCACAAAAGGGTCTTGCAGCTATTTTATGCCCATGAGATAGTGTCATGACCCACTTATTACAGGAAGAAAAAGGGAGGTGTGAGCTAATCAGCATTCTTGCAAAGTCACATACAAGTTAGTAGGGGATCAAGACATTCACATTCCTTTTTTCAATTCTATCTAGTTTAATTAAATTAAATGAATATGTATTGAATATCTACAGGTGTAGAAAACTATGTCAGAGACCGCATTTGAAATAGGAAGCAACATTTTAAAATGTTAATCTTTTTTCCCTTTGGGAAGATTTGGTTTGCATTAAAAATTTTATTCATTTAGAAGAATTGATTAGTGCTGTGTGTGTGTGTGTGTAATATATGCACACACACATATATATCCACAGATAAATATATATGTACGTATGTATCTGTCTGGAGATATGTGACAAGGTTTATCATTGGAAAGAGCACTATTGGGTGATGGATGGACACTGTAGTTCAGGCACATCCTCCTCCTGTGTAAATACACTAAGGGAATGCTTCTGAGGGGATATAACAGCCAACTTGCTTCATCATGGGAAAAGAATTGAATTTAATGTATTTGTTCAAGGCTCTACAGAAGGCACGGAGAATTTCTTCTGCAGCAACTAGATTCAGCAATGTATGGAATAATAAATCTTAATAAGTACTGTCAATCTTAGGGCCTCCTTTCCTAGAATCTACACATGCCATCTGTTTTCCATTCAGGCACAGTGAACTCGTGTATCAAATTGCTTCACAGAACTTGCTCAATTTACTTCTAGTAAGTTTCTGGCATGTACCCTAATGAAAAGAGCAATCATTTGGGCATTTGGGCTCATGGATTTTCTCTCTTTGGAAAAACACACAACAGTTTCCAGGGCTTCAGGACAGACATTGTAAAATTAAGTTAACTATCAGTGGGGAAATAAAATGTTTAGTGAGCCAGCAAGCTAACATCGAAATTTTAAGACGATGTACAACATTTTTCAGTTTTCAAGTTAGGGTTGGAAGTTAGGGTTCTATGTTTCATTAGACTTCCCAGAGTAAGGGATTATAAGGGGACACATGCAATTAAAATCCAAAATACTAATTTGTGTAGGCAGCCAGGTGGTACAGTGGATAGAGTGTGGGTCTAGAGATCTGAATTCAAATTCAGCCTTACTACCTATATCTCTGGAGCAAGTCATTTAATTTCTGTTTGCCTTAGTTTCCTTAACAAAGACACACAATTGAGAGGTGTGAATATGCACTCTAAAATTACTACTGATGGTGGGTTTTTTTGGTAGAAATAGTGGTGATGTATTCTGACTATTATTTATATTTTTCTCTTCTAGTCCTATCTTGGACTATTTTTTGTTAAAAAATGTAACTATATCTATGTGGCAAATACCAATATATTCATACAGCACACTAAAAAAAAGAGAATGGTAGAATAGCAAACTCTTTACTGGGCCCCCAAACTGAAAACCACATCAGAGAAGATAAAGATTCCCCAGTGCCTAGGACAGGGAAGAATCAGAATTTTAGTGTTTTAAAGAAGCATGTCATTCTTTGAGAACATTGTACAGTAAAATATTCTTTAAGTATGCATTAATAAGTTAATATTTTGTGAGTTTAAAATCATTTTGGCAGAGTTCACATTAACCATTTTGGGGTGGACATGTATCAAGTGTCAGTTTTCCATGTGGACTCCATATCCTTAGGGATGAGCTTCTTTCAGAGCCTCTCTTTGGTTGATTTTGGTGAAAATAAAGTTAATATATACAAAGATCTGTGGTAAGTGAATCTCTTTTGAAAGTACAGAATTTGACTTTTATGACACATACAAGGATATTTTGCCTTCTGTGTAAGCTGAAGCCACAGTGTGGCAGAGCAGATTAAGTGCTGGACCTGAAGTCAGGAGACTTACATTTAAATTTGATCTCTGATACTGTGTGACCATGGACACATGGTCATGATCAAGTTAGTTACCTAACTGCTTTAAGCCTCATATATCTGTCAGATGATAATAATAATGACAGTTCCTTCATCTGACAAATGCATACAACAATATGTGCTATATCTAATTCACAGAATTGTTCTATGACTCAGGTTAGATGTATGTAAAATGTTCTATAAACCTTAAAATGCTCTTATTTGTCAGCTATTATTATTCCTGTTAAGTTTTATTTAAGGAACTATCTTCAATGTTCTTTTTGGCTTCTGATATAGGATATTCTCAAATTCTCTATTTTCTAATCTGTTTTCTAATTAATAAAACTTTGGAAAGATAAGATTTAAAAAAAAAACTATTTGTCCATTTTAATAAGAAGGTATTCATCCTTAGCAAGTAAACCACAAAAGAAAATTACAATTAGATTGCCACGAGAGCCTTTGATTTGAAGTCACTGTTGTCATCTACCCTAGTGTCAGGATGAGCGATGATATCTTGTATATAGCTATAATTTTTCCAAGTGATGACCTGAAGTGCCCAGTGATGTGATATGTTCCAGCATATAGCAGGCATGCAACTCATATCCTGACCTCAAGAACCTCAATACCTCCACTGCCATCATCTGAGTGCTCTTTTTTAACCAAACAAAAGAAATATGCTTTTTAAGTTGTTTCTTTGCAATACTTGGATCTGTGACCATTGCCACTGCTTCATTTGGATTGGAGCCTAGGGAATACCCAGATCTTTGACTGCAAAGCAAAGAAACAAAACAAATTCTAGACTCTAAGCCCAGGATTCAGTTTGGTTCTTTTCAAGCTGCAAAGTAATATGCTTGCTAGTTTTGAGCTAAAAATACACCGGATGAATTTTGGAATTTTTACTAGTATGTTTGAACTAGAGAATGATGGGCCTGGAAGGAGAGGCTATCTAAGGTTGATCCCTGAGATCATTTAGTCCAGACTTGTTATCAATTCAGAAAAAGGACAATTAACAAAATAAGTTTTTCAAGTTATTCTTCTCCTCGGTGAAACAGAAAGAAAGAAGGAAACAAGTGTTTATTGACATTGTGCTGTTCTAATATCTCTTTTGATACAATACTTCTGGGAGGCAGATGCCATTATCCTTATTTTACAGTTGAGGAAATTCAGGCAGACAGAGGTTGAGTTACTTGCCTAGGGTCACACAAAGAGTAAGTATCTAAGGTTGGATTTGAATTGAGATCTTCCTAACTGCAGGCTCAACATTCTGTTCCCTGGTACCACTTAGCTGCCTCAGTGACCATTCTTAATCTTTGAACAAAAGAGATCCTACTCTAAGGTGAAGCACTTTCACACCGGAAGAGACTTGAGCTGTGCAGAGCCACGTTAGGGTATAGAGTACCTCGTTATTATTCAATCTTAATGGTTAATTAACTTAATGTTAATGTTTGGGCCCTGATGGCTCAGGGTGAATGTACTTAATACTTATTTCTCCTTTGGCTAGAAACGCTGAGGAGCTGAAGATCTTCCCCTCCCAGTTTGATTTTTTTTTTTTTGTATTAAACAAGCCATCCTTTGGTTTACTTCTTAAAGAGTCCTAATCACCAAATGGGCATCGCCTCAGTCCAAGTGAGAACTTAGCTACTGGACCCAGATGTCTCCAAAGGAGAAAGTGAGACTGGTGACTTTGCACAGTCCTTCCTCACTTGAATCCAATTTACTTACAAGTCATGGCATCATCTTCCTGATGTCACAGTCCTCCTTGAAAATGCAGGACAAACCATGTAATTTAATCTAGTGCTACTCTAGTGCTCATTTGCGAAGCAACTTTGGTAGGCTTTAAAGGGAAATACAATTAGTTTTCATCATCTGGACTGGCATAAAAACATGATGGCTTTAAGTGTCAACTAGAAGTTAAAGGCAAAATGGAGAAAGGCATCCAATACACAGAAGGAAAACTTGTAAAATTATAACATTTGCTAATAATTATTCATATATTAATACACTATATTATGCCAGGTATATATAATAACTGGTGCTTTCTTTTCTTTTTTTTTTTAGCAGATGGTTATCAGTGTGGTCATGTTAATAGATTATTTTTGCTGATTGGGTGCCAGTCTAGCAAAGCACTGAGAAGTCTATCATGCATTCCACTATTTGTAAAGCGCTTTGCTAAATGCCTACCCTCAAAGGCACTGTGCTAGTTCCTTTCCTGTCTTCAAAGAACTTATATTCTATTGGTAGAATTCAACATATACACAGATAAACAAGGTTGGACAGTAGAAAACTGTCCGCTAAGTGATGAGTGCTTTTGTCCAGAGAAATCCATGAAACAAATAGAATGCAAAATGATCCTTAGTCCTGTGCAATTGCTTCCTTCTGCAGTGATAGTAGCAAAACATCATAAAAAGGACATGCAAATAATGCAAAGATTCATAAAGTTCTTAGATAATTTAGAACATTAATTAAACAGATTATTCATATAAAGAATGATCTGTACAGTAACCAGTTAAATAGATACATTTTTGGAATAAAACTATAATCACATTGGTATTCTCACTAGAAATGGAACCAAAAGACATGAAGAATTTATAATTAAATGGGATAATCACTCAAAGGTTTTCCTCACTGAAGAGAAAAAAAAAGAATAGATTTCATTAAAACAACAATATAATTTCATGGGATATTTGACTGCTTGATCTTATAGTCCTCGTGATGAATATAAAAAAAGCAAACAGGTCATTGTCAATCATCCCAATGTATGTACCAACTTGTAATGAAGATAATAAAAATAGAGAAATTCTATGATGAACTTCACAGGACCCTCCAAATTACATTTATATACAGTTCGTTACTAAGTGACTTCAACAAAAGGATGGGCACAGGATGAAATGGTGAAAAATACATTAGAAATATCATTTGGGGTTAGGAAATGAAAAAAAGGCAAAAGAACTTTAGCCTACTCAGAAGGCTAATGATAACATATCTGAATACTGTCTGCAAGGGGAGAATCTGAAGATGTCAGATGTGACAAGCTGTGTGAAACATCACAAGAAATGAAATTTACTATAACTTCACTAGAAAAAAATGTAGTTGTTGGTAAATCATTTAAAAATTATATTTTATTTTCCCCCAATTACATGTACAAACATTTTTTACATTTGCTTTTTAAAATTCTTTGAGTTCCAAATTCTCTCCACCTCCTTCTCTCTGAAATGGTAAGCAATCTGATATATGTTATACATATGAAACCACGTAAAATGTATTTCCATATTAGCCATTTTGTGGAAGAAAACTTGAACCAAACATAAACTAATAAACAGAGAAAGTGAAAAATAATATGCATCAGTCTGTATTCAGAATCTATTGATTCTTTCTTTGTAGATAGATAACATTTTTTGCTATTTAAATCCTATCTTATATTATATTTCTGAGAATAGTTGTCATTCACAGTTATTCATTATACAATATTGCTATTACTATTACTATTACAATATTACTATTGCTAATCATCTGGTTCTTCTCACTTCACTCTGTATCAGTTAATCTACGTTCAGCTTTTTCTGAAATCAGTTGATGAGTCATTTTACAATTACCTATCTACATGTAGTTAGATCTTTAGCTAAAGTAAAGATAAACATCAGTAAGAAATGCAACTTAAAGAATAAAAATAAGAAGATATTTTGTGAAATTTCAAAGGTTCCACATCACATTGGGTTTTTTTTAATCAATTCAAGAAAATGGAAAATGGTAAAGACATTGATTCTTGCTATCACTTGTCAGATGTCTGGCTCTTAGCTGCCACAGTGATAAACTCAAGAGAGGCTAATAGCCCCTCCCCTCTACCCAACAAACAGGAATTTAATATCTTTGCCAGGTGAAGACATACAGTAGATAAGGATCATACAGATTTAGAATATAAGGTCATTTCCAAAACATTATAGAGGAGGAATAGCAGATTACAAGCAACATTGATCCACAAAACAATGAAAAGAAAAAGAAAATGAGTGTGTAGTGAACGTGGTATAACATTAAGCTAAGTCAGAACATTTTGTAGATTTTAAACCATTTTAGGGAGAGTGTGCATTGAACATTTAAGTGGGTGTATTGTTAATTAAGTTAATGAGAGTTAAATATCTTCCCTACCCATTAATGGGCCTGCCCATGAAGGGAAGTTTGATTAGGGGATATTTGTTTTATAGGAAGGTCCACACTTTTTGTTAATTTCTGAGACCCTGGTTCTCAAGGATTGTGATGCCCTCTGGCTCTGAAAAGTGTATATATACTGTGAGACAAGGTTTTGTTTTGGGGCTTACTCATTGGAAGTGTTTGGTCAGACAAGACTCTGGATAGCCACTAAGGAGCCCCTGGCTTTGAAAACCCAGATGTTGGTGCTTCTCTCTCTGGTAATTATGTGTGTGTGTGTGTGTGTATATATATATATATATAATGTATTGCTTGTGGTCAGACAGTTGGAAGCCCTATCTATTGATCTTTATTTCTCTGTTAGTATTTTCTCTGAAGTTCCGGGTGTTGACTTTTTCCCCTGAACTAAGTGAATGATATATGTCCTTGATTGAAGTAGATTGTTGACTCCTCAAAAGTTGCTTTCCTTTTAGAAAATCAGATCTAAGAACCTATACAGCAGGCTCTCCTGTGTATGTTGGGGTCTTTGCTGTTATAGCAGAAGACACATTTGTAAGGTACTGGTTTTTCTATGAGGACTCTTAGATCATTTGGGAATTGAAGGCATTTATTTATTTTAAATTTATCTTAAAAATTAATTTATTTTTAGTTTTCAACAGACACTTCCATAAGATTTTGAGTTCCAAATTTTCTCCCCATCTCTCCCCTCCACCTACCCCAAGACAGCACGCATTCTAATTACCCCTTCCCCCAATCTGCCATCCCTTATATCACACCCCTCCCTTCTCTTATCCCCATACTGTCTCTTTTCTTGTAGGGTAAGATAGATTTCTATATCCCAATTTCCTGTATATCTTATTTCCCAGTTGCATGTACAAACAACTATTAACATTCATTTTTAAAATTTTGAGTTCTCACTACTCTCCCTTCCTCCCTCCTCACCCATCCCCACTCAGAAGGCAAACAATTTGATATAGGTTATACATCTATAGTTATGCAACACTTCCATAACAGTCTAATTGTGAAAGACTAACTATATTTCCCTCCATCCTATCCTGCCCCCATTTATTCTTTTCTCTCTTTTGACCCTGTCCCTCCTCAAAAGTGTTCACTTCTAATTACCCCCTCCTCCTATTTGCCTTCCCTTCTATCATCCCCCCATTCCCTACTTATCCCCTTCTCCCCTACTTTCCTGTAGTGTAAGATAGATTTTCATACCAAATTGACTGTGCATGTTATTCCCTCCTTAAGCCAAATGTGATGAGAGTAAGCTCCACTTTTTCCTCCTTACCTCCCCACTGTTCCCCTCCATTGAAAAAGCTTTTCTTGCCTCTTTTACGTGAGATAATTTGTGAAGGCCATTTATTTAAAGGTGAAATTTGGAAGACTATAAATAGACAAGAAATGGAACAGATCTGCTGGTATTTTTATAATTTATTCTCATTAACAATCATAGTTGAACCATCACATTTGTACTTTACCATCAATGTGTATTACATAAGGAAGTAACAATGAAACTCAAGAGGATAGAGTAGGTGACATTTTCTACAACAGGCCACACTTCCAGTCACATAATTTACTAAAGGTAGACAGAATAAGTCCTATTATGCTTCTTGTTTATTGATGAAAAAGATTGATTTGGCAAAGCAAAATTCAGTCTTCAAAGCTGTAGTTTGAGTTAAAGATCTTCCCTGTCCATTAATAGACCTCAGGTGAAGCCCATTAAGGGGAGTTTGATTATGGGAGGTTTGCTTTGAAGACCCACACCTTTTGTTAATTGCTAATGAGACTCTGGATTATGAGGATCTTGCCCTCTGTCTCTGAAAAGTGTATGTGTACTCTGAGGTAAGCTTTTGCTTTGGGGGCTTACTCTTTGGAAGATGGTTCATGCACCAGATGAGACTCTGGGTAGTTGCTAAGGAGCCCCTCCAGCTTTGAAAACCCAGATGTTTGTGCTTCTCTCTCTGGTAACTATATATGTATGTAATGGTCAGACAGTTGGATCTATTTGTTTATCTGTGATGTATGTATTGCTTATGGTCAGACAGTTGTTTCTCTATTTGTATTTTCTCTGTTGGTATATGTGATTAAAGAAGATTGTTGACCCCTCAAAAGTTGCTTTTAGAAAAGCAGATCTAAGAAAATGTGCTAGCAGGTCATCCTGGATGTGTCAGGGAGCTTGCTGCTACAAAAGTTCTTCAAACCCTTTTCCAAAGTTATGTTAAGCTTGTAAAAGTTTTCATGACAGATATAGTCACAGAGATGAAAACTTTAAAAAAAAAGAACTGATCTATTGCATGTCAACATTAAATAAGAAAAAAAAGAGATATTCAACTAATGGAGAGTCTGCCTAGGATAATAGAATGCAGGAGACTTATGTCTGAATCCTGACTTGAACACTTAAACATATGCATATTTATGGCCAGGGTTGAACCACTTCATGTCTTCAGTTTCCTCATCTATTTCTCTCTCCTCTTTTCTGCAGTTCTACCAAACTGGTCTTATTTTTGTCCTTAGTCTATGACAATGCATTACTCATTCTTATGCCTTTGCATTGGACATTCCGCATGGCAGGAATGTACTCTCTCTTCACCTGTGCCTCACAGAATCACTCAAGACATAACTCAGGAAACATCTACAAAAACTTTTCCTGATTTCCCAAATGTTAATGCCTTTTCAGTTCTTTGTAATTTTGTTCCCACTACCTAGCACAGTCCCTAGCACAGAGTAGGTGTTTGATAAATGTGTGTTGAATAATTGATCTGTAAAGCAGAGATAATAATTTTTACACTATCTTCCTCATAGAGTTATTGAGGGCAAAGTGATTTATGAATTTTAAAGCATTATATAAATATGCATTCTTAGTGGTAGTATTATTATTACTGGGCAGCTAGGTGGTGCAGTGAGCACCAGGGCAGGAGTCAGGAGGACCTGAGTTCAAATCTCACCTCAGATACTTGACACTCACTAGCTGTGTGACTTTGGGCAAGTCACTTAACCCAAATTGCCTCATCCTGGGTCATCTCCAGTCATCCTGATGAATATCTGCTCACTGGATTCAGATGGCTCTGGAGGAGAAGTGAGGCTGGTGACCTGCACAGCCCTCCCTCACTCAAAACAAAGTCAAGTGCCAGTCATGTCATTACTTCTCTGATGGCCCTGTCTTTTTTGGCAACAAAGGACAAACACACATTATTAGTACTGTAATGGTCTAAATAGAAAAGATATTTCCTATTGAAGGAAAGCTTCTTTAGATATTCCTGTTTATGGATGGCATTTTCCTTATTATATTGAGCCCTAGAAGATTTTCAGGACCTCCTCAATTCAGTTAATAAAGACACCAGTCCATCCATGCACACTACATAAAATAAGTGGTTGAAGGATACATTACCTAGATTAAAGTGTATTATAGATGAACAGGCAGGTCATTCACTATGTACTTTAGTCCTTTTATATCTTGAATAGACACCACAGAATAAAATGACGTGGCCCAGAATTGACAAGGAAGTGATTAAGTTGGATCAAATTTGTAAAAGTGTGCCATGTTTTCAGTCATTTAGAGTGATGCATTGCTACACAATCCCATCTTTCTAATCTTAAGATTCTTCTAGAAATGCTAAGTAAATGGAAATCATGGAACACCATGATCTCAAAAGAATCACAACTTCAGGTGACTCAGAATACAGTGATAGAGGAAACAGATCCACTCAGTCAATCATCAACAAGCATTTATTATTTGCCGAGGTTGCCAAAACAAAAACAAAGCTGCTTCTGCCTTTAAGGTGCTTCCATTTATTGGGGGAGAAAATGCATATGTGTATATATTAGAAAGTGAATCATGAACTGAATTTTGAAGGAAAAAATGGTATGGAAAGAGGTAGAGGTGAGGAAGGAATGCATCCCAAGCATGGGGGATAATCTGTGCAAAGGGAAAGAGATAGGAATTATATAATCACAGAATTTAAGAGTTGGAAGGGATCAGCCATCTTATCCAATCCATACATAAGAAGAAAGGCCACTATAACATACCCGAGAAATGGACTTCAAGTTTCCATGAAGCTGTCTCTAAGAAGCTGTAACCCACAACTTCTCAAAGAGGTCTGCTATACTTTTGGACAACTTCAATCATTTGAAAGTTTTCCTAAATACCAAGCCTAAAGTCACCTTATTGAAATTTCTACCCATTACTTCCTTCCAGTTCTGCCCTCTGGAACAAAAGATCACATCGAATCTCTTGTCCAAATGACAGCCCTTCAAATACTTGAAGACAGCTATCATGTTCTCCTTGTGTCTTTTCTTCTCCAAGCTAAATATATCTGGTTGTTTCAACCAACCCTGATATAACATGGACTCAGAACTCTTCACCATCCTAGTTACCCTCCTCTGGGAACTCTCCAGCTTATCAAGATCCTTCTCAAATGATGGTTCCCAGAACTGAACACAATACTTCAGATAAGGCCTGACAAGGGCAAAATATAGTGTGGTTATCTATTCCCTTTTCCTGGAAGCTCTGCCTCTCCTACTGTAGCTCAAGATTGCATTAGAAATGTAGGAATGAAATATAGTGGGTGAGGATCAGTAATATACCATTTGACTGGACTCTATAGTATAGGAAGGGAAATATTATGTGATAAGGTTGAAAACATCATAAAGGGATTTAAAAATCAAATAGAAGTATTCTATTTGATCCTAGAAGATACGGGAATCCATGGTATTTTATTGGGGATATGTGTGTGAGCATGGCGTAACACATGCCTATGTGATCATGCTTATGGCTTTAGGAAAGCATTATGGCATCTGTATGGAGGGTAGGCTAGAATAGGAAGACACTTGAGACAAGAAGACCACTTAGGAGGCTCTTGTGGTAGTCCAGGTGAGAAGTTGGGAGGCTCTGATCAAAGATGGCAGCTATTTGAATAGAAGGCATTAGGATTAGAAGGATGTGAAATAAATTGTGGAGATGGAAATAACAGGATTTGTTCATATGTGAGGTAAGGCAGCATGAGGAGTGGAGGATGATCTATGTGAAAGAGAAGAGTAAAGGAGTAGAAGGGTTTGAGGAGACAGTAATGGGTTCTATTTTGGACACGTTGGGCATGTTACGTTTGAGATGCCTGCAGGATACTCTATTTGAAATGTCCAATATGCCATTAGTGACGTAACTGGTTTTCAGGAGAGAGATAAGTGTTAGACATAAAGATGTGGGAATCATGTACATAGAGATTTTAGGTAAACCCATAGAAAGTCTCCAAGAGAGAAGTAAAAGGACTAAAAATGTTCAGTGAAGTAGGGAAGAAAGCAAGGAAAGAGTGGTGTCATGAAAGCCTGGAGAAAAAGGAATACCTAGGAGGAGCTATATATATCTACAGACTTGTCTAAATGTGACATATTGGAAAAATATTTCAAACATGAAGCTAAAACAGAGTGTGATGGAAGTAAAAATGTAAGTCTCAACAAATTCAAACATGCATTTGTCTTTTGTTGAGCTTATTATAAAATGTCTCCCATATCTTCTAATATTCATAATTTTCTTTCAATGGTTTGAATTCAATATGTCTTTTGTGGTACATGGTTAACATTTAGTTGAGGCTTTAATTTTACCAACTATTGGGAAGTTAATCATTGCGACCTGTAAAAAGTACGTTTTCTTCTTCTTTGATTCCCAGGGTAATTTAAAATAAATTGCTTCAAATTTTTCCAAATCATCCACTGATTTTTTTTCTTACAGGTTTTTTTCATTAAAGTCCCAGCAAATTTTTTGGGGGGAGGGTGGGGAAGCTGGTAATGATTGTAGTATATTCATCTAGGTATTAATAAGAGGATATGTTATTGTGACCAAAGGGCTAGAATGACTAGAGAACAGAGAGGAGTGAGGTAGACCTGAGTGAGAAATAGCTCAAGTTCAAGAATAGAAGTTCTGATAGACCTGATAGTGTAAATGGGCTATGATGATTCTTTTCCTATTCTTACCCTCAAATGTTGATTGATGGGAATTGTGGCAATATTGTAGAAACATGGTTTTCAGAATGCTGGACCTGGAGTCAGGAAGTCCTAAAATTCAGTCCAGTCTCAGCCACCTGTTAGCTGTGTGAACCTGGACAAGTCACTTAAGTTTCCTCTTTTGTAAAATGTGAATGATTAAGAGTATGTATTATTGTTACTAGCACAGTCGTTTTGAGAATAAAGTGAGAAAATTTGTAAAGCATTTTGCAAACCTAAAAACTATATAAATGCTAATCATCATCATTATGACTATTCGGTGCTGCCCAGCAACTCTCTAAGACTATAAATTATGAGTTACCAATTTGCGTAAGTGGAAGGAGCTCCCCCACAAATTGTCATAAGACAAGACCAAACAGAAAAATTGAATAATAGTGCCATCTCTTACAGAGAAAAGAAGTAGAGAAATTCCACAAAGAACTGATAAGACCTTCCAAACCAAACCAATATGTACTTTGATACTCACTGACTTCAATACAAAGGTGGATATAAGGGAGAACAGTGAAGTATGTTTGGAAATATGGCTTGGAAAAATTTAATCTGTATTTAACTTATTTACAATAAACCCTAAAGACAAGAGATGAGAATGTATCTTTCTCCTTTTCAAAAGTAAGACACTATGGAGGTAGAGCATAGGAAATACTGTCAGACTAGACTGATGTACTGCTTAATTTTTGAACTTTTTTTCTTTCTTTTTTACTTTTTGTCATAAGGCAAGGCTCTCTGTGTATGGGATGAAAGAGGGATATTTTGGGTGTTATGAAAATAAAAGATATCAATAAAAATAAAATAAAATGGTCAAAATTAAAAAGATAATATGGTTCAGTAATAAGGAACAAGAGGCCAAAGAATTGTAGATTACACAGACCTCTCAGGGTCATATAGCATGAATATTTTCTTCAAGAAAAAAAAAATTGCAAGACACTAGACAAAGAGAGATCCAAATAATGTGACCCAAAATCAAATCAATTATATAAAACAGGTAGTAACTTGTTACTCAAGTGGAAATCATTCCTGAATTAGCTGAATTCCCTTAAAGCCAGACCACCATCAACTTCCTAGAGCAAAGATGAGATTAAATACAAAATTATTTTAGAATAAAGAATAAGCATGAGAAAAAAAAAGACATGGTGTATCATTAAAACAACTTCAACCTGACAATAATGATGTCCCCTCCCTCCATGGGAAATAGATGGAAGATGGATATTGATACCAATTATAGTGATTTTGTGCAATAATTAGCTGATGTAAATCACTTTCTATATAAATGTAAAAAGAGCCTCAAATCTCCCTTAGTCATCAAACATTTGATTTTTTGCCAAAGATGGGGTAGCCAAAAAAGACAGTATTTCAAAAAGAATACTGATATGTAAAGTCTAATTGAGAAGGATGAAAGATTATGAAAAGAATAACTTTATTAAACAGTAAAAAAAAATAGTAGTGGGAAAAAAAAAAACAAATTTTAAAGAAAGTTTGAAGACTGATCCAGGTAAGAAAAGTCATCCTGAGGACATTTGAGGATGGAAATGGAATGTGGATAACAGGTGAAAAAAAAAATGGAAATGGTTCTCCTTTTCCTCCTTCTCCAACTCCCTAATCCTCCCCTCAAACTGTCCTTTTCTTTTCTTTTTTTTTTGTGTGTGTTTAAAATATTTATTTATTTATTTAACTTTTTACATTCATTTTCACAAAATTTTGGGTTCCAAATTTTCTCCCCTTTTATCCCCTCCACCCACCCCAATACACCAAGCAATCTAATTTTCCCTATCTCCAATCTGCCCTCTCTTCTGTCATCCCTCCCTTCTCTTGTCTCCATCTTCTCTTTTCTCCTGTAGGGCCAGATGACTTTCTATTCCTCATTAACTGTATGTCTTCTTTCCTAGTAGCAACAACAATACTAAACAGTTGTTCCTAAAACTTTGAGTTCCAAATTCTCCCCATCCCTCCCTCCCTACCCATTCCCTTTGGGAAGGCAGGCAATTCAGTATAGGCCATATCTGTGTAGTTTTGCAAATGACTTCCCTGATAGTCGTTTCCAGGTCAGTTGTTTTTGCCATGAGATATTTCACATTCTCTTCCATTTTTTCATTCTTTTGGTTTTGTTTGGTGATTTCTTGGTTTCTCATAAAGTCATTAGACTCCATCTGTTCCATTCTAATTTTGAGAGAACTATTATCTTCAGTGAGGTTTTGAACCTCTTTTTCCATTTGGCTTATTGTGCTTTTGAAAGCATTCTTCTCCTCATTGGCTTTTTGAACCTCTTTTGCCAATTGAGTGAGCCTCAATTTTTGAGCTCTTCCAAGGCCTGAGCCCACCCAACATCCCCCTGGGATGTCTGGGGTACCGAGGCCCCGCCCTCCACATCTTTCCCTGATGGCAAGAATATGTCCTCGTCATCAGATCTGAAAGTCGGGATCATTTGCATCTGTTCAAAAAAACTGTCTATAGTCTTATTTTTCTTCCCTTTTCTAGGCATTTTCCCAGCCAGTTACTTGACTTCTGAGATTCCTGTCCACCCCCGCCTAGATCCGCCCAGCTAGTGCTTGGGGTCTGAGATTCAAATGAGGTTTCCGCGGCAGGTGCAGCTGCTATTCAATGTGAGCTTTAGTTCTGGTAATGGGGTCGGGACAGGGCCACCTCCCAGGCTCAGTTCCCTCAGGGGCTTTATGCAGAGACCTTCAGAAATAGAGCAGGTGGGGCAGGACCGTCTCCCAGGCTCAGCACCTTCAGGTGGTTTATGCAGAGACTTTCAGTAATGAAGATCCTGCCTGCTGCTGGGGGAGTCCCGGGCCGCCGCGGCCATGCCGCCACTGCCTTCGCCGCCACCCCCGCCTCTGCCTCTGCCACTTCTTCCCGAGGGGGCCCGAGCCACGGAGACACTCCGCTCCCCTCTCGGTCAGCCCAGGCGTGTCTCTCACTGACCTGTAGAGTCTGTGGGTGGAGGGACCTTCCAGGCCGCCGGAGGTTCCATCCCTGAAGCCTGCTCGGATCAGCTTCTCTGGGGCCACGGCCAGGGCAGCGCTGGGGTGGGGTCCGCTTTCCGGGGCGCGAGGGACCCTGGGGACGGCTCTCCAGGGCTCTCTGGAATGGAAATCTCTTCCACTATGTTTCTGCACCCCCTGCAGTGATCCAGAACTTATGGGGAGCTCTTCTTACATTAAATCTATGGGCTGTGGGTTCGGAGCTCACATACATGCATCTTTCTTCTCCTCCATCTTGACTCCGCCCCCCCAAACTGCCCTTTTCAAAAAAGTTGACTATAAAGACCTTTCAAAAACAGTTTGGGATCCTGACATTTTGCCACCTTCTCTTAGACATATTCAGTTGGCTGCACTTTTGTTGGTCAGAGCTTTCTAACAACTGTCAGATGTTGATTCCTCTTGCAGTCTCAGCAACTTTTGACTCCTCTCACGTTAGGATTTGGTTTGGCCATTTTTAGACTTTGGCAATAAGTGAATGTGCTTCCTTTGTGTAAGAAGATGATGTTATTGACCCACTTGTCAGTATTTCATGCATTTTTCAGTGACATGAAGAAATTGATCTCAGTTTGTGCTGAGCAATCTACACTTTTCTCACTCCATCCTTCTCATAATCATTCCCTTGCATCTTTCAAATAGTCTCCTCTCTCTAGAGGAGAGTTTTATTCTCTCTGAAAAATCAACTAGCTAGTCCAGTGTTGAAATCCTTTAAACTAACCTGCTAGTTGATTCCCCATACATGAATTTTGTCTCCTACCTTCATATGAGCCTTTGCATGCTGAGCCATATCTAAAATGCCTTTCCTTCACACCTCCACCTTTTAGGATCCCTAACTGCTTTCAAAATGCAGCTTAAGTACTATCTCCTATATCAAAACCTTTCCTGAGAGTAGCCTCTTCCCCTACTTAGTGGGATTCTCTCTCTTGGAACAAATGAACAATAGAAAATATTTATTAAGTGCTTACTATATGCCTTTAAGCATTGTACTGAGCTCTGAGGATACAAATACAAAAGTAAGGCAATCCTTGACCTCAAGGAACTTATGTTCTAGTAATGAAAAATGACAATATATATAATGGAATCATTTTGTGTAACACAGGTTTGTCTGAGCACAGCCAATTTGCTTAACATGTAGGCACCCTTGAGGGGATCTTTGGAGCTTCTTTGTCCCCTACCATGTGCATGGGGGTAGCCTCTTTTGATTGGCTGTCTGCTTCTTTAAAACTGGTGAGACTGAGGCAATTGCTCTCTTTTTGCTCTTCTCTCTTTTTGGCTACTCTTATCTGTTTCTTACAGAGGGTAAAGACCCTAGTTTACCAACAGTGAAGATGCCATGAACTTGACTGGTGAGAGTGGAAGGACATCTTTTCTCTGCTCCCTCCTTTGCCCTGCACTCCAGAATGGGTTTGAGGGGGGTGCTTTGTTTCAGTTTTGTGCTGTTTCTCTTCATCAGTTTCAGGTGTCCTAGGTGATTGTCATGGGACCTAAAAGCTCAAGCCATGACAATCTTGGAGTCAAGATAGCAAGCAGGATGGTGTAGTCTATCAGCCCATCATGGAAGCCCTGAGAAGTCAAGGTGCCTAAAACTCTAGCTCAAGGTGAGTTTTAGACTTGGAAATATTTATTTGCTCTTTGGGAACAGAGCTAAACTATCACCCTTCTCCCCAGAGAAAGGAAGGGGATTATGCCTTCTATGTATTAGGGGGGTAAGTTTGTATATTTATGATTATGTCTTCTAAAGTAAATATTTCTCTGTAAAAGCTAATTTGACTGTTTCTAACTAACATAACTGGGGATACAGGGACCATCCCTTCCAACTGAGAGAACACCTTCAATGAGTTCTGGAGTCATTGAAAGAGAGTCTAGACATCCCCAATTCCTTTAAGAATATCAGAGAACCCTAGGGGTAGAGGGAAATGTAAAATACCTAGCCTCCAGAAAGTGGGGGTCAAGATGATTTGTTACATTTGTATATACTTTATATTTACTCATCTGGGTTATTCTCCATAGAATATAAATTCCTTATGGACAGAGACTGTTTCATTTTTGTTTTTGTATGCCCATCATCTTGTTTATGGAGTAGGAACTTAATATGTTTTTGCTGAATTGAGTTGAACCCATGATCCTGGTGGCATCAATACAATGCTCTAACCAAATGAGCTGCCAGATTCCTAAGGCCAACTTCCTCCTCTGCAGAAGGTAACAAAAGGTGACATTGAATTAGTATTTTTATGGAGTATATATGATGCTTGGGTATCACTCAAGGCATGTGTCAGATGTGTAGAGGGAGCTGAGAGATTATAGAAATTACCATTCAATGAGCTTGCTGATTGCATTCTGTTCTTTTCTTTTCATTACATTGGGCATTCCCAATGAACAGCTTTATGCTAATCAATTTTTAGTACCTGGTGCTTGAAGGAGATAAGAATGAGATGAAATGAGATGGATTAGAATGATTAAAACTTAATCTAAGAAAGAAAAGCAATGCTAATAGAAAGAGGAATCACTTTAAAATGACGAGGAAGGTGGCACCCTCAATCATTTTAAAAGGTCATTATTTTGCAAATTAGGTTTGCTTATACGGCTTGATTTTGGACCCTGGACATTATTCTTTGATTCTCAAGGAAGTATGGTAGTAATTGAGATTTGAATTCAAAGGGTTAAGCTGGGGCTAAATTTGCGATACGATATTTAAAGTAAATGCATTCAGGCTTCATTATGTAAATTTAAAAATAAAATATTCCTCCTTTTACTTTCCAAATTTAAGAAATTATTGAAGCCTGAAGAATAGATTAAGTAATTTTCCTTTAATTATTGTACAATGCTTGAAATCCATCTGTGATCGTTATCTGGATCTCAAATTACATAATAGCTAGAACTGTGAATCACCCCTAATGAAAGACTCACAATAAAAAAAAAAAAAAGCCTCCAATCCTCTACGTTTAATATAAAGAGGATTAACATCATTTGTATGGAAGGAGATATTCTACAGAGGTAATCCTAGAATTATCAAATTTATTCTAAAAACTAATTTTTCAGCGTTGACGTTGTACTAACACTATATTGCCCCCAAACACTTTTATAATTAAATTCTGAAGTAAATTAAAACATGTTGAATCTTTGCCATTGAAACTGAACTATTCTGCAGTCAGTGTGTAGTAAAGTGACTTTGAAATATGTACCTTATTTTTCCATTTATTGGGAAGTATTTTAACAATTTAATTCAACAAAAGTTAATTAATAGTTAAGCAAATATAGTGCTTGTATGTAGTAGGAATATTTAGAATGGAAGCATTTTAGTCTAACATAAAATTCCCTCCATGTAGCGGACTTTGATCAGGCTTTGCCATGACACTCCCCACCCCACAATAAGTACTAATTGCTGACCTTATAATGAGAATGAAGATGCACTTCATTCAAAGTGATGAACATAGTAAGAATTTAGCACGAAAACAAAACTGATGGTTATGTGTGTAGAGGAGTAGAGAAGGGGAAGTAAAGTTCCGAAAAACAAGGTTATAAATAGTGGTTGAGGAGGGAAAACCCAGAGATTAGATTCAAGTCATATAATAGACTCCGTTTTCACAACTGCCCAACGAGCAACCAGATTTATAATAGCATCAAACATTTGGATGAAAACAATAGCAAGGAAAAGAGATAAATCATTGCCTTAACCTGACTGAATTTACCTTCACCAGGCTTTCCAACAGGCTTCTCCTAACAGGTACAGAATAAGACTCTCTCTACAAGGGATATAGAGAGGAAAATGGAGACTGTCTCACTACAAGTACTATTGGTTCTGACATTTCCTCATGTATACTTGATTCTTGTATCCTTTGATGATTACCCCTCAAGTTATTTAGCACTCTTGTAATCCTAGACTATTCATTCTTTGCTAGATCCCAATTCACTTGGAGTTTATCAGGAAATTTATTCTGAGCTAGGAAGTAAAGGATCTTTATCTAAATTAAGTTTTGATATTGGCAAAAATAATTAAAAGCAATGGAAACTTAATTTTGTTGTTGGAATTTCATGCCTGTAGAATGTCTCATAAAAATTATCATATTCTTTGGTCTGGTAATTCTATTGTTGGAATATACCCTTAAAACATCATTTAAAAAAAGAGCTGTTTAATGATTTTCATAACAGCTTTACATGTATCATCATAAAAACTGGAAGCAACTATTATTAGTTGAATTGTTAAATAAATTGTGGTGTATTAATGTAAGAGAATACAAAGATGCAATAATGACAATAGTCATTATATTTATATAGTGCTTACTATGTTCCAGGCACTGTGCTTGATAAATATTATCTCATTTAATCCTTGCAACAACTCTGGGAGGTAGGTGCTATTATTACCACCATTTTACAGAAGAGGAAACTGAGGTAGAGATTAAGGTGATTTGCTTCAGGTCATCCAGCTAGTATGGTCTGAGGTCAGATTTGTACTTAGTTCTTCCTGATTCTAGCACTTTATCCACTGTGCCACAAAAAGAATGAAAAGTGTAAGAAATACAAAGAAATCTGAAAAGACCTTTATGAAAAAAGGTAAAATTTTTTAAAAAGCCACTGTAAGTTAGAAAAATAGCACTGTGAGGAAAGCCCTGTCTCTGAGACCATTGGACCTGTGTTCAAATAAGGACTTCTCATGAGTATGACCTCTGTGACCTTGGACAAGTTAGAATGTCTGAACATCAGTTTCCGAATCTGTCACTTGAGAGAGCTTATATCAACTGGTCTTTGAGGCCACTGCTAGTTCCATCATATGAATCTGTGATCCTGTGAACATACATCGATTGCTGTTGGATTTGTCCTTCGTTGCTGAAAAAGACCACGCCATTGGAGAAATGATGACATGACTTGCACTTGACATATATTGATAGGAAGAAAAGCAAAGGAGAATGAAAAAACATATCCTGATGCGCACTTAAGAACAGTGACCAAACTAGTGTTAGTATTCCTTATTTTCTCAAATTAACTTAAATGCATATGCAAATTTAGTTGTTTGCTCTGATGTTTGACATTAAGTTTCTAATAAAACATTTATTTTTTAGAATTACAGCAGATTAATTTTTAAGGATGGAACAACAGTAATCGTCTCGTTCTTTCTTCTGTTGTTGACTAAGAACTAAGTATAGATTTCTCCAGCTAACTTCTTGTTTTATAGGCTAATGCAGATGAGTTTCAGTACAAAAATAGGTAATAAATGGCAAAGAGATGTGAGTTTTGCTAATCTTGAATTTCTATTTTCTGAATAAAGAATCACAGAAATGACAAAGTAATTGGTTACCTTTAGGGAGAAAATAATTTTCTACTACACATCCTGTTAATCCTTGTTAATTCTCATATGAAGTGTTCTAAACATCTACCACTTCTCCTGAAAGTTACTTTATTATTATTTCTCTTATCTAGAAAGTTTGGATTCTTTAAATATCAACTAATCTCACTTGGTCCCATGCTATTTATCAAAGTGATAAAGTCACAGATGGTATGTTTATCAAATTTATAGATGACACAAAGCTGGGAGGGATGGATGCACTCTAAGTCCTATGAACAATAAGTAGCAGTTGCAAAGAATAAAGAAGCCAATTGAGTTAGTAAACTTTTATTGAGCATCTACTATGTGCCAGGCACTGTTCTAAGTGCCAGGGATACAAAAAACGGCAAAAGACAGTCCCTTCTCTCAAGTAGCTTAGAGTTTAAAGAGGGAGACAACATGAGATCAACTATGTATGAACTATATGAAGAATAAACTGGAGATAATTAACAGAAGGAAGGCACTAGAATTCAGGGAAACTGGGAAAGACTTCTTGAAGAAGATAGAATTTTAGCTGGCAGTTGAAGGAAGTCAAAGAAACCAGGAGACAGAGATGAAGAGAGAGATAATGCCAGGTGATAAAGACAGCTAGGGAAAATAGTCAGGAGAGAGAGTGTCTTAATGTGAGCAGCAGCCAGGTGGCCAGTGCCATTGGATTGCAGAAGAGTGGAAAGGTGGGAGTGGACCAGATAATGAAAGGCTTTGAAATCCAGACAGAAGATTTTATATTTGATCCTGGAAGTGAGAGGAGGCCATTAGAGTTGATTGAACAGAGGCTCACAAAGTTAAATGTGTGCTTTAGTAAATTGCTTTAGCACCAGAGTGGAGGATGAGCCGGATTAGCAAGACACTTGTGGCAGGGAGACCAAGTAGCAGCCTATCCAATAGTTCAGGCAGGAGGTGAAGAGGGCCAGCACCAGGGTGGTGGTAGTGTCAGACTGGAGAAGTGGTGTACATGAGAGGTGTTACAAAGGTCAAAACAGGCCTTGGCAAAGATTGGAGGTGGGGGCCGAGTGAGAAAGAATCACAGTTATTGCTCACATGATAGCCTTTTTCGAATGTATAACATCTTTCATGGACTGAAAGGATTCATTTATAGTAGGGGTTTGTGGTTTGATTTTTTTTCCTGTGGTGATGAGTTTGCAGTGAGTTACTGACATTTCCCCTCTCCGGGTCTCTGGCACACGTTTATAAGGTAGCCAGCTGCAGCCTAGGATGCAATCATATGGTTTGAGTTGGATGGGAGTCTTAAAGATGAAGAAATCCCAATTCTTATTTTAAAGATGAGGATACAGAATCCCACAGATATTAAATAGTAGAAATGAATTTTGAACCTACATCTCTGACTCCATATTTCATATTTGCCCCCCACTATTGTTATAAGGGATTATGTTGATTATTTCCAGTTGATTCTGTTGATAACTTAATTATATTTAGTAGATTACATATTGTCTCCTCCTGTAGATTGTGAGCTCCGTGAAGGGAAGGGAGTCTTTTATCTTTCATTGTATCTCAATCCCTTGGCAAAGTGCCTGACACATAGTAGATGCTTAAATGTTTATTGACCCACTGACTGTTTTTGGAGCTGCTTGTTTCTGGGTAAAGGGAACTGGTGCATACAGGAACTATATCCCACCGTTAGCATGTTGTTCAATGTGAAATGCTTTCAGGTCACAAACTTCTCACGTTCCTATTTCTATGGCATTTTCAAATAAAAACAGGCACATACTTTCTCAACAACAACCCTGTGAAATAGGTAATGATATCCCAACAGTGATATTATCATTAAATATAAGATGTAATTAAGAAAAGATGGTGTCTTATGATGAATATCAAGGAATTACGTGACCAGACAATAGCAGATTTTTTTTTAGTTCTCTTAGTTCAGGGTATAGGAATTTTAAGTGTTCACTCTTCCCATTATGGTAGGCTTTCCTCCCTTATTATCTTTCTAATTTGTAGCAGAGCATGAGGGTGAATAGCTAATATTGCTTGATGGGTCACCTATATAGTAATATCTTTTTTTCCAATGTAGTTATTCAATGTCTATGAACTAGAACTCAGTTTTTGAATATATTAGCAATACTAATGCTGTGCTTTGTATACAAAGAAAATGCTACTCCTGTGGAATCAATAGGGATACATATTTTGAGGTTTTTAAACAGAGGCAATGGATTTGTGATCATTACATTCACTTAGAGACAGCTAGATGGTCTTATGGGCAGAGCAATAATGGAGGTGGACAACTACAGATTTGACTTAGACACCAAATTCAGAGGCCACTGACAACAGACCTTGAGTAGCACAGAAACAGCAGATTCTCTTTTAGTTAGTAAGCAGAATTAGTATAGGAAGCTACCAGATAGTGGGCTATGTTGAGTTCTTTACTCCCCTCAGTACAGGGCATCTACCTGAACATGATTTATATTTATATTTATTTGGTCTAGATACAAATATTCCTATAGGAACAGACCCTATAGGTCTGTTTATTGGGACCACCTTATTGCTACAGAACAAAGTTAAGCTACATATGAGGTTTTCAAGATATCTGTTTGTCATCAATGACACCATATTCTAAACATGGATTTTATGTTTCATATCAGTTGAGAGTTTCTTCTTGGGGGGAAGTCATTTTTAGGGTACTCCATACTTTACTAAAGTTGAAATATGTCAAATCTCTTGTCTCACTGCCATCTTTTAGTAGAAAGAAAATGTGTACTAGTTTGGAAGAGAATCATATAATGTCATTTTGTGTCCTTTCCGTTACAGGAAGTGATCAAAACATTTGACATCCTCTGTAATCCTAATGCAGTCCTCAGGTTTCCAGATGTAGAAGATGTAGATTTATTTGATCCCAGTATTCTATTATGATAGTTCAATGTTATTTTAAATTTAGTTTCTAAAGAGATTTTTTTTTATTTTAAATGATCTGTCAATATATTCCAAAGTATAACTAAATTAGGGGATGTTGTATAGTTCCAGATTCCTTGAAAACAGTCAAGAAAAAGAAGCATGTTCAGAAAATTTGAAATAAAGAATTGTGGGTTCTGAGCCTGAATTTTGCTTCTTTGATTAACAACTTTTATGGATACAGTATTTACTCTATGGTCCTACAATTTACATATCTTATGATTCTAGGGAAGTTATGCAGTTGTCTTAAGGAGTCATTGCTTAAAGTAGTATGTTATTGACCAGTTGCTTTTCTAAGTATGTAGTAAATATTTGTTAAATGATCTCTCTCTCTCTGTGTCTCTCTCCCTCTCCCTCTCTCTCTTTCCCTCTCTCCCCCTTTGCCCCCTCCCTCTCCGTTTTCCTTCTCCCCTCTACCCTCCCCTTCTCCCTCTTCCTTTCTTTGTATATATATATATATATACATACACACATATATATGTATATATGTATGTATGTAGCATTTTCCCCCAAAGTTGACTTACATTTTGGGCTTTATAAGATCCTTCATTTGCCAAAAATTCATACAGGCCTACGGCTGCTGAAATGTTCTGAGCGTGAATATCACCAAAAAGCAGAGCGTCAGCCATATTCTCCATAGCATTCAAGTTTCCCTTATCAGCTGCTTTGGCAAAAATTAGGTAGGCTCTGATTCAAGAACATGAAATTCAAGGTTTAATTTTCAAAAGTCAATTTTTTATCTGCTCTAGAACAACATTTGTCCCAAAGTGTTTGAATTCAATTGTTATTGACATATATAAAATAGATTATCTGGAAATGAATTGTTACGTTTCCTTGTCAGTAACACTTTTTTCCTCCTAGATGATCAATGGTCCATGATTTTTATTTCAAATTTAAGAGTTATAGAAAAATATACATTAATACACTTCAATGCTTCAAGGACATCAGATTCCATAACTATAGGTGTTCTGCCCATTGATGCAGATCACAACCAGTAATTCTCCTATTTTACCTTTAAGATTTAATAGAAAATCCTCTATATGGCTTTCAAAACTCTTCATAACTTGGCTCCTTCCTGTCTTTTCAGTTTTCTTACACCTTCCTCACCTCCATTTACTCTGGAATCCAGGGACATGAACCAATTTACTATTGCTCCCACACCACAATCCATTTTCTGGTTCCCAACATTTTCACTGTCTGTCCCCCGTGCTTGAAACCCTCTTCTATCTCATCTCTGCCTCTTAAACTTCTCTGGTTTCCTTCAAGTGTCAGTCTAAGTCCAGCTTCTGCAAGAAGCCTTCCCTAGTGCTCCTCAATCTTAATGGCCTCTATCTGAGATTACCTCCAATTTGTCCTGTATTTTCTGTGTACATAACAGTTTGTATGTTGTCCCTTCCTTTAGACTGTGAGATCTTTGAGACTAGGGACTGTGGTTTGCCTTTTACTTAGTGTGGTGCCTGACAGACAGAAGGCACTTACGGAGGTAAAGCAGTGGATAGAACACTGAGCTTGAGTCAGGAAGAAAAGAATTCAAATCTAACCACTTCAATCTAATTCAAATCCAGACATTTAACTAGCAGTGTAACCCTGGGCACCTAAACTGGTCACCTCAGTTTTCCCGATTGTAAAATCAAGATACTAATCACACTATGAATACTGGGGTTGCTGCGAGGATGAAATGAGATAATATTTGTAAAGTGTTTGGCACAGTGCTTGGCACATAGCAGATGTTTAATTTTTCCCTTCCTTCTTCCTTCCTTCATTTTTTCCTTCCTTTCTTTCCCTCTTTCCTTCATTTCTTCCCTTCTTCTCCTCCTTCTTCTTTCTTTCCCTCTGCTCCTGCCTTCCTTTCTTCTCTTCCCCTCATCCTCCTTCCTTCCTTCCTTCCTTCCTTTCTTCCTTCCTTCCTTTCTTCCTTCCTTCCTTCCTTCCTTTCTTCCTTCCTTCCTTCCTTTCTTCCTTCCTTCCTTCCTTCCTTCCTTCCTTCCTTCCTTTCTTCCTCTCTTCCTCCCTCCCTTCCTTCTTTCTTTCCTCCCTCCTTTTTTCCCTCCCTCTCTTTCTTCATGCCTTTGTTTATCTCTTCTTGCCTTCATCCCTTTTTATCTTCCTTCCTCTCTCTCTCCCCCCTTCCTGACAAACTCTCTTCACCTTATTAAATGGTTTTATGAGTGTCTGTGACTGAAAAAAATCATCCAGTGGCTAACTTTCTAGGGATAATCCTCTCTGAACACGTCTCTGCAGACAAATAGTACGTCAACAGATTTATTCTAAGAGTCACAGAATTTCTGAGTTGGAAAAGACTTTAGTGACCATCCAATCCAAACCCTATCTGAAAACTTCTAGAATATACCCCAGAAGTGGTTGGCCAGTTTTCTCTTGAAGTTTTCCAGCGAGGGGAACCCCATCCCATCCTGCATTAGCCCATTCCACTTTTTATCAGACAACTCTGTTAGGAAGCTTTTCTTCATATTGAGCCTAAATCTCACCCTGGTTGTTCTTAGTTTCTCTGTCTGGAGTCAAACAGGCTGAGTTCCTTTTCCAGATCATGGCTTTCAAATGGAGAGAGTTACTGTGCTTCCTCTAAGTTTTCTCTTCTCCAGACTAATCAACTACCTAAGAGGATCCACTGATCCTCATATGTTGTTTATAATTTTTGTTACCCCAAGTTTGTTGTTCATCATCCTGCCATCGTCCATTTAGAACCAAATGCAATACTTTGGTAATAGTCAGACCAGCGGAAGTGAAACTGCTCTTTGATTATCTTAATAAAGAAGTCAGTTTGCATATCTCAGATAGCAACGGAACACTGACCCATATCATATATCAGTGTTTACACTCCACTGATTTTTTTTTTTGAAAAATTGCTGTCTAACTAAATCTCCCCTATTTTGTAATTTGTAGAGTTGATTTTTTGAACCTATGCATAATACTTTACATTTATTACTAGCAAATTTAATCTTATTTGATTTAGCTCAATGTTGTAATATGGCAAGATGTCTTGAACCCTGACTTTGTCATCTTCACAATTTTGAAGCATGCCATCAATTTGGTAGGACTTCCAGAGCTGATGCTCCATTGGCACAGCTTTTGAGAGCCCCAGGGTCACCTCCCCACAGTGGAGTACCAGAGTAGGACTGTAGAGAAAAATGTAACATACACAATGGACAATTTATCATCTTCTTAAATTGAACCTCAAGTGAAGAAAGAATTTGAAGCAATCATCTAGAAACAGTGAACTCACCCAAATGTAAATACTGTTGATCTGAAGTATTATTTATCCCAAACTTATAGAGAATGGTAGAAATTAAGATTGGCACACCCAGGAAGGAATTTCCATGACAACAAAAGACTTTATGTTCTAACATGAATTTTTAAAAACTAAAATTTTGGTAGGTGTCATAATCTGACTAACTAGTTAAGCACACACTTATTACCTCTCATGGAAACATAGAAGAAAAACAGCTGTTTTTTTAAAAAAGAAAAAACATCAAAATTTTCAATTAAATGATTTGTAATTTATTGTACAAGTTGTGAAGTTTTATACAAGTTCTCTAGCAATTAGGTGCTAATTAGACTTGGGGAAAAAGGGTACATGGGTTAGAAATATAAATGCAGTAGAATCATACTGTATTATTTCTAAGGGCAGAGATGTCATCTGAAACTGCTAAGTATCATAGCAGACTAAGAACCTTGCAGAGGCTAAGATGTGTATCAGAGATAGAAAGTATTTTTGGAATTTATTTTCATGCTTTAAACAAAAAGAAAAATTAATATTCCTTTCAGGAAACATGAAGGCCAGAAAACATTAACCCACACATGCCCTTGCTCCAATCTGATCTCAAAAAAACCCTCGCAAAGAAACACAAGAAAGCTATCCAAATGTACACATGCCTTGAATTCAAAATCAGGTATTTAGTCAACAAATGCTTCCTATATGCCAATTACTAGGCAAAGCACTGGGGAAAGGGGGAAAAATCAGTCTCTTCCCTCAAAGTAGTATATGTTCCAAAAAGGGAAACACTATGTAAACAATGAGGTACATACGTTGTGTGTGTGTGTATATATTATATATACATACACACATACACACATAGATGTACATTTATATATATAAACAATGAGATACATATATTTTATATATATTATACATATATATATATATATATGTATATATAGTTGGTTCGTTGGTTTTTGTCCTTCATTCTCGAAGAGGACCAAAATGACATCACCAAGATAAAGTGAAGTTTCAGTGTGTCTGACTGTGGCTGATCAGACCAACACAAGCTCAGAATACTCTACCACGGGTTGGGCACAGATAGTTCGTGTGAATATTGGGGTGGATACTCCAATTTTGTGCATCCTACATTCACTTTGTGCTGTCTCAATTCTGCTTTGCTCATAGGGCATAGCACCCTTTTTGATATGGGCATGCCATGCTGACCTATCCTGTGCCAGTGTCTCCCATGTTACTCAGTCAAATCCAAAGTTCTTGAGAGAGACCCTGACAGTGTCCTTGTATCACTTCTTCTGACTACCATGTGATCACCTGCCCCATGTGAGTTCTCCATAAAATAGTCTTTTTGGAAAGTGTATATTCAAACAATGTGGCCAGTCCATAAGAACTGCGCTCTTTGAAGCATAGTTTGAATGCTTAGCAGCTTAGGGTGAGCAAGAACTTCACTATCTGGTACCTTATCTTGCCAGATGATCCTCAGTATCTTCCTAAGACAGTTCAAATGGAAGTGATTCAGTTTCCTGGCATGGTGCTGGTAGACTGTCCATGTTTTGCAGTTATATAGCAGTGAGGTCTGCACAATGGCTCTGTATACCTTCAGTTTGGTTGTCTAACATCTCTTCTCTCCCAAACTTTTCTTCAGAGCCTTCCGATCACTGAGTTAGCTCTGACAATGCATGCATCAACCTCATTGTCAATATGTACATCCCTGGAAAGTACACGATCAAGGTAAATGAACTTATCTACAGAATTCAAAACTTCTCCATTTGTTGTAACCAGTAGTTCCATGTATGTGGCTGACGGAGCCACCTGTGTTTTCTTGGTGTTGATTATTAGGCCAAAATTAGCACAGGAAGCAGAGAATTGATCCATACTTTGTTGCATCTCAGCTTCAGAGGCTTCATTGAGTGTGCAATCCACTGCAAACAGAAAATCACGTACCAATACTCCCTCCACTTTGGTATTGGCTTATTATAGCCTTTTCAGATTGAAGAACTTACCATCAGTATGGTAGTTGACTTTGTTGCTGTGTTCATCCTCATTGAAAGCATTTGACAACATGGCTGAAAACATCATGCTAAAAATCATGAGAACAAGCACACAGCCCTGTTTCACTGAATTGATGACTGGGAAGGCACAAGAGCATTGAACACTCTCCAAAACCCAGGCAAACATGCCATCATGAAATTGACATACAATACTGATGAACTTCTCCAGGCAGCCAAATTTTGGCATAATTTTACATAAGCCCTCATGACTAACAGTGTCAAAGACCTTGGTCAGATCTACAAACGTTGTGTACAGACCTCTGTTCACAGCAAAAGTTTGAAGGAAAAGGTTTGGAGGGAAAGAATGAGTTCTGTTTTGAATATGCTTTTCCATGCTTATAGGATTATCCAGTCTGAGTTGTCCAAGAGCCAGTTGATAAGTGACTCTATCTCAGGATGAATAAGTAGATAATGGGAATCATTTGCATAAAATGATAAATGAATCCATAGCAGCTGAGGGGAACACTAAATGAGAGAGAGATAGGGCCTAGAACAGAATCTTTGGGAACACCCATGTTAATGGGTATGACATGAAGAAATATCAAAGAGACACTTGAGAAGGAGCAGATAGGTGGCAAACAAGGAAGTGATTAGGGAAGGGAATAAACATTTATATAGTGATATGCCAGGGACTGTGCTAATATTATTTCAATTTGATCCTCATAATAACTCTGTGAGATAGGTCCTATTATTGTCATTTCTGTTTTATAGTTAAGGAAACTGAAGTAACTTGGTCAGGGTCACATAGCTAGTAAGTGCTTGAACTCAGTATATTTCCTGACTCCAGAACAAGAGCTCTGTCAACTCCATCACCAGCTTCCTGAAGTGAGAGCTATCTCACTAGAGATTACCAGGATAGAACAATCTTATGAAAACCTGGATAGAGAGAATACAACAGGAGAAGGTGACAGCAATAAAGAAATTATGGGTAACTTTGGAGAGGGTAGTTTCAGTTGACTGTGAGGGTAGAAGCCAGAATGAAGAAGGTTCAGAAAGGAGTCAGAGGAGGAAATCGAAGCAATGAGTATAGATGACTTTTTTCAAAGAGCTTAGTCATAAATGGGAGAGATAAAGGGTGATATTTAGTAGGATGGTAGGATCAACTGAGGGTTTTTAAGGAAGGAAGCATAACATATTGGTTGTTGTTTGTCCTTTATTCTAGAAGAGGATCATACCATCAGGAAGGTAATGCTATGACTTGCAAGTGAATTGGATTTAAGTGAGGGATGACTGTACAAAGTCACCAGCCTCACTTTTTTCTCTAGAACAATCTGGGTCCAGTGACAAGATATTGATCACAATGACTGGAGATGGCCCCCAGACATGTTGGTAAACAGCAAAGAAGTGATAGAGAGAGATAAGGATAAGAGAAATGTGAGATAAAAGACACATGGAATATGGAAGTTAATCATATGTACTGATTAGTACCTGCTTATTCTGGACCATGCTAGGGTGAAGGCAGCAGCTGAGACCAGGACAGAGTCAGCCTGCTGTAGCAGTTGTGGGTATCAGTGTTCTTTGTATAGCTCAAGTTCTGAAAACTAGAAAGTTTATAAAATAGGTAGCTAGTCCTTAGCCACCTATTTTGATAGTGCTAAATGATAATTAAAATGGGATTTTTTATGGCTTTATGAAGCACTTAATGTATATCCTAATTCATCCTCTTAACAGCTCTTTAAAGGGAAGGGATAAGTGTCATGCTCCCTATTTTAAAGATGAGCAAACTAAGGCTAAGAGAGGTTAGAGCCTGCAATACGGATTTCTGGAGAAACTGATGAAGACAATTGTTATTCTGGGCCTGGATGTGATCAGGAATGAAAGAGTTGTTGCCAAAGTATAAGTGATGGGGACTTTGGGAGGAAATGACTATATAGCTTTCTAGACTGTAATGATAGTCATGGAGGGGAGTACGAGTCATAGTTTAATGTGCTTCCTAAATTGTGGAGTACTAGATTTCAAAGAGTTCAGAGAAAGGAAAGGTAGCCTCCCATGGCATTAGGTACTATAGAGACAGTAAACTAAAAAGGAATGGAATGATCTCAAGAATACATTTTTTTGAAGACAGAACTAGAATACTTATCATAGGAAAGAAAGTGGAGCGGGAGCTGTAAGAGGTGAATGTAAATGCACTGGGGGACTAACTGACCAAATAATTATGCACATCTGTTGAGGAATGGCCAAACAAGTTGTGGCACATGAATATAATGGAAAATTGCTGTGTTATAATATGAAGGAATACAGAGAAGCATGAAAAGATTTAATTGAACTGATGTAAAGTAAAATAAGCAGATCCAGGAAAATAAAGTATACAGTGACTACAACAATGTAAGCAGAGAGAGCAACAACTGCAGAACTGAAACTGAATGTTACAAAATTATAATGACCAAGTTTTGCCCCCAAAGAACAGCTATGAGAAGACATTTCGCTCTGCTTCTTTGCAGAAGTGGGGAAAAATTACATGGAACACTGCAACATGGGATTCCTAAACCCCACCCCTCCCCCCCATATATTGTTTGGTTCTGCTGAATTTTTTCTTTTCCCTTTTTATTATAAGGGGTGGTTCTCTGGGAGGGAGGAAGGAAGCAGTGAAGGTAATATACAAATGATATCAATAAAATTTATTTTCTTAAAAGGCTTCCATAGAAGATAGACATGGAGTCAGAGAGGCATCTGAACCTCTTCAGTGATTCTGAGTTACACTTATTAAGGATCAATATCAAAATGGGCTATCCTTTGTGTTGAAAGTGTGGGATTAGTGTAAGTAATGATAAAATCTAAGATAAATGAAGGTTGGTAATGGAATTAATGAAGAATAAATTTTTTTAAAAGTTTACTAAGCACCTGCTATGTGGCAGGGGCAATTAGGTGATACCATGGAGAGAGTAATAGGCCTGGAGTCAGGAAGACCTGAGTACAATTCCAACCTCAAACACTTACTGTGTGACCCTGGGGAAGTCACCTAACTCCGTTTGCCTCAGCTTTCTCATCTGTAAAATAAACTGGAGAAGAAAATGATAAACTACTCCGGGGTCTTGGCCAAGAAAACTCTAAATAGATTCATGAAGAGCCTGACCTCACTGAAATCACTGAACAAAAACATATGTCAAATACCATGCTGAGTATTAGGGATAGGAAAACAAAGACAAAGACAATGGTGGCTGTCAAGGAGCTTACAATAAGAAGACATAACACGTACAGAGGACAACATTTATAGAGTTGCCAGGAGAGGTATTTTGGTTTGGTGGTTGGAAAGGCACATCCAAGGCTGCATAACGAAATAAGTGGTAGAGAGTCATTCAGTAGTTACCCAATTTTCTTATTTGACATTTTTACTAGACAGATAAATCAAGGAAATTCTTTAGACATAGAATACCTGGGATGGTGAGTAGAGACGTATGGGAATAAATTGATAACACATCTTTCGGGAACATGGTTCCAGAAATGGAAAGCAGGATTAAAGCTGAGAGCAAGAAGATGGTGGAGGATAAATTGAAGAAAGGTTGGACTGACTGGCCTGGTATGGTGGGTGACACACCAAGCAAGACCTCAGGGACCTCAGGACAGGAATTATGGAGACGGAAGAACTAAATCTTGAAGGTCATGGCTTTCTGGCTTGAGAAGCAAAGTGGCTAATGAGAAGATATTTGAATGTCAAGGTCACCAAAAGGGCTTTCTTAGTTGTTGCAGATAATAGGAAGAGGACAACTAGAAAAATAACTTCCTAATTCCTTTTTCTTTTATGTATCACAGTGAATAATCATCAGACTGGGAACTATAGAAAAAAAGTGACCAACAAGATATTGAAGCACAAAATTTCAATCTCTTTTCTTAGTTGACTCTTTTTGTAGCTTTTGACATTGTTTTCCATCCCTCCCACCCAATCAAGATGCTTTCCCCTCTTTGGCTTTAATAACATAATTCTCTCCTGGTTCTCTTTCTACTTGAGTGTTCTTTTAATGGTTCATTAACCATACCTTTGCCATGCTTATCCTCCAGATTTTGATCCTAAGCCCTTTTCTCCTCTCTATGCACACTTTCACTTAGTGATTTCATTAGTTCCTTTTGGTTCAATTATTATCTCTATGATGTTGACTCTAAAATCCATATTATATACTCATCCCTAATATCTTTCTCCCTTGTGCTCCCAATCAACCCCAATCACTAGAGTGGAATAGTAGAAAGAATACTGGTTTCAAAGTCAGATGACTTGGATTCAAATACTGGCTCTTCAGTTTACAATCTTGAGCAAATCACTTCACATCTCTTTGGGTTTCAGTGCCCTCATTTGCACAATGAGGTGGGACAGGGCTAGATAAGCCCTGGTAAGATAAAGATCTTCTTTAAGATCCCTTCCAGACATAAATCTAAGAAATAAAAATCTGTAGGCATCTCAGACTCAAATCTCTTTTGCCCTAAAACCATCCCTTCTCCAAAGCTCTCCCATTTCTGTTAAGATTATCACCATATTGGCTAGAAAATCATCTGGTTTGCTGCACCATTCATTCTTGACTCTTCTGTCCTCTTCAGCCGTCGTATTCAACCAGTTCCAATTTTTAGCATATTTACACCCACAGCATCTCTTGCGTCTCTCTCTCTCTCTTTCTGCTCGCTGTCTATCTTAGTTTAGGTCTCATCACCTCTTGCCTAGACCAATTATTACTCTCATAATTACGGACACTCTGCATCCAGTCTCTTCTCTCTTCAATTCATCTCCCCCATGGTTGACAAAATCATCTTTCTTTAACCCAGATGTGAATGTATAATTTTAAGGCTCAAAAATCTTAAAAAACACTTCCCTATTGTCACTCTAGGATCAAATGCAGACATCTCTGCTAGTGTTTAAGGCCCTTTACAGTCTAGCCACAGTCTATGCAGACTTAGTTTTCTCAAACTTTGTTCTAGCCAAAATGGCCTACTCATTCAAACTTGGCATTCTGCCACCTCCATGCCTTTGCATAGGTTATAACCTGCGCCGGAAACATGCTTTATCCTTCCCTTTGACTCTTATAATTCTTAATATTCTCCAGCACTCAGCTCAGATGCCACTTCTATCAAGCCTTTTCTGATTACATCTCCATCCTCAAATAATCTTTCATTTATTTGTTTACATGTTGTATCTTCAAATAGATGTAAGCTACTTGAAGATAAATACTGTTTCTCTTTTTTGTCTTTGTACCTTTTTAAGGCCAAGTATGTAGGAGAAATTTAATAATTAAAACCAAAAAAAACCTGAAAGTGCAGAAGTATTAAGAGAACTCTTGGATACTCTCTTCCAGGCACCAGATTAAACTAAATCCATCCATAAAAGAAATCATAGTTGTGATTGCTTAGACATTGTTGATGAAATCTGAAAAATTGTGAACATTGTAAAAGAGGACACAGCACTTGCTATAGGCAAGTGTTTTGCTGATGACTGAAAGATCAGCTTTAGATTTTGTCCAGCAAATTTGATTTTAACTGCTGGCAAATTAAAGAATGTATTCTGAAAACAGTTTGAGAGATCCTAGAAAGTGAGACAGTACTCACTCTGAACCAGTGTGGGTTAATGAAACACAAGTCATAGAACTGTGAAAAGATACTTCAGATATCATCTACTTGAATCTCCGTTCCCAATTTTGAGATGAGAAAACTGAAACTCAGTGCGTTGAACTGACTTGTCAAGCAGGTGGTTAGAAGCATTTTTAAGGAAAGGCACTATGCTAAGCGATGGACGTACAAAAAAAGTTGCTGCCTTCAAGGATCTTCCATTCTAATGAGGGACGCCACACAGAAATAACTAGGTATTTGCAAGATATATATTGAGTATGTGGAAAACAATCTGAGAGAAGAAAGCAAGGCCAAATAACTTGAGAGTTTTGTTAGACTACCTTGACTTTTTCCCCCAGCAAAATGAGGAGAGATATAGACTAAATGGATTCAAAACTGGCTAAACAGTTGTACCAAAAGATGAATGATGAATGAGTCTATGCCAGTCTGCAAAGAAATATAAAGGTCTACTCTACTTTCCTAGAAGTAAATGTAAAGTCCTGTATTTCAGTTCAATAAATCAACTGCCAAGACAGCAGCAGTTAATGACATACTGTGCTAGCAAAATAAGACATTCAGATGAGGATGAGTTTACTGCATTTGTAATCTAACACATTTTCGTAGGACATATACATATAATTAAGGACAAATATACATTTGTATTTGAAATAGCTAGATAATTACTATAATTACTCATTTTATATGGTCCTTCGGGAACTTACTTTCAAATGCCAATCCTTGTTGATTTAACAAATACATTTTGTTTGATTTGACTTATCTGTATAATTTATTAAATGCTAAATTTGATCATTTTAAAATTTAGGATTTTAAGCTAATGCCATCAAGCTATTAATAAGATCATGAAGTGGATCTTTATGTTTTCCCTTTTGAATTTTTTGACATAATATTTCTCTTTGGCAAAATCAGGTTTTTTTAAAAAATGTTCTCTGTAGAATTTATGGGGAAACATGAGCAAGAATAGCTCTATGTGAAGGGCTATGACTTGTATCAGTAGAAAGGAGTGCCCACCTTGAGGAAACCAGGACTCTTTCAAAGCATTAAAAGAAAATATAATATAGACTCACTCTTCTTTTTGTTTCTTATTTTTGGACTGGTGTAACATTCTGGTGCCCAATTCAAAAAGACGATTTCCTTCCACTGTTTCATTTTTCTTTGTTTGTCTTGTTACTATATAAGTGCAGATAGAACACAAAGTAAATAAAACAGTCCCATGCTTTTAGGGTCTTTAATAATATGTATTACAAATAACAGTACATACTTTTTATAGCATGCTATAGTTTTCAAAATAGATCTTGTGTTTGATCTTCACAATGTCATTATTGGGAAACGCTAGGAATTTTTATTCCCATTTTTTTATAGGGAGGATTATGGTGCTCAGAGGACTTTTATGATTTGTCCAAAGTCCCAGAGCAAGAATAGGAGAGAACTCAGATCATCTCATATCAGTGCTCTGCTCTTTCTGCTACACAGCATTGCCTCTGAAAGAGGGTTTTGATGTATTTAGGAAAAGCTATGATTCAAAACTTAACGGAATGAAAATAGGAAGCAATTTCAAATGAGAGGGACACAATGATTCCATGTTCCATTAACGAGACCACAAAGAACTATTAATGGCCCTGATCATTTGCTAAGAGAAGACACATAAAAATGTTACTTCCTTCGCAACAACCCTCATCCTTTCTCCTTCTGACAACTCATCTGAAAGGTATGGTCTCTGTCTTTGTGGGTTTGGAAACTTTGTCAGTTTGTTTAAGTGCAAAGTTTTTTTCCACTTAAAGATGGTTTCCAGCTATTTTTGGACAAATCTGGCTATCCAATCAATTTTGTAACAGAGGGCACTTTTAGTACCTAATTTCTGCTTTGAATTACATGTTATCAAATCTTTGGATTAAAGGCACATTTTTAAATGGGAAAAGTCAATCAAATTGGCTTTGTAATAGCAATTCCTTCTATTTAAATACCCAATGAATGAACTGGAATTGAATTTAAAGTCTACTCTCTATACACATTTATGCCAGAAATCATTAACATCTGTAATTTTCCTTTTGTAGCATTCTTTCATTTGAAGTTCTTTTCAGGCATTTCATTTGTTTTGAAAAATAATCTATTTTATCAGTGGAGTTCCCAACCTAAAACTAAGGTCTTTTATCTTGATGAGTGTTTTAGTCTGTGTGTGAGGTTTAGCAAATTATAGATTTGTAGAAAACATCTATTGTGAATTCTGACTATATCCAATTATGGCCTTCTGTGCATATTGCTCTGTATTTTAGTCCGTACATGCTTACGTGTGTACGCATTAATTCTGAAGATATTGAGAATAGGGATTGCTTAATTTTTTTTTTTGTTTGTATTCTCAGTGCCTAACTCAGTGTCTGCCATGTAGTGAACTCTTAACAAAGGTTTGTGGATTGATCAAAAGGGAAGAATGCACCAGAAATTTTTCTGGGGTGGAGGGAGATCAGGAAAGGCCTTGTATTGGAAGTGGCACAGATTTTTAAAAGTGAAATTTCTCTGGAATTATAGAGGACAGAGAGTATTCTAATAGAGTACTTGGAAAAAAAGATTGTGGGGGTAGAAGAGGAAAGTGGGTGAGAAGGGAAGCCCTCTGTGCTTTTACAGATGGCAATATTTTAAGACATTTTGGAAATACTGCAAAAAAATTGGGGGCAGTGCCAATACAACATCTAAGCTGTCTTATGAAAATGTATCAGTCAATAGGATAGCCAAAAAAATAAATCCACCTGTACAAGAGGCTCTAATTCCCTCCCGATGCTACAAGCTATTCTTTTGTACAGCAAATGGACATTGAAAACCCGGCAGCTGCAATAAGTACCATCTATTGTGGGACTCCATAGAATTATCCACTTAAAAAAAAAAGGATTTCTTTGGTTGGTGTCTATCAAAGCACAAGTCTGAACTGGTTTCTCCCCAGCCTGTTTCTCATCTATAAAATGAGTATGGTAAGAGCACCTGCCTCTCATTTCATAGGGTATTGTAAGGATCAAATCAGATAATATATGTAAAGCACTCTGCATCCTTAAAGTATTACATAAATATTAATATTGGCTCAGTTTGATGGATTACAGAATAATAAAGATTAGTGTGCTGGAGAGGCAGGACAATGTTACTTTATTCTGAATTCAAATTTGGTGTGGTCATAATCACAGGGTGTCAATTCAGATTCCTCAGAAGGAAGCAATTGCCTTTGTCACAAGGGATGAATTTATCCAGTTTTTCCCTAGTAAATTTTTAGATTCTTAAAGAAGAGACTAGAGAAAAACAGAAAGATATCAAATAACAATAACCACTAGCATTTCTATAGTGCTTTAAAGTTTGCAAAGTACTTTACAAGGTAACTTATATGTAAAATCCTCAATGTTTGTTCCTATATAGGAGTATATAAAAACCAAAATAATGTATAGCCCCAAGTAGGAATAACACATGTATTAAAAAAAAAAAAAGTCATTCTTAATGTGTTGCTGATGAAACTAGAGTATTTTCCAAATTTCACTAAGGATGCTCCAGCAAGATTAGAATGTCTTCAAATCTTATCTAGCAGACTCAAGAAGTACCCAATGAGATAAGCTGGAATTTAGCTAATTGCTGCCTCTCCAAAGGCACATTATTATAAAAAGAGGAGAGAATGGAATGCCTAGAATTTAGAAAAAAATGGATCCAAGACTAAGAATCGACCAGTATTTATCAAGCGTTGTCCAGACAAAAGAAGCTCTGACTCTCAGAAGTGACACTGTTTTTTTAGGCAAAATAACCCTATCCTAGAAAACTACAATTTATCAAGCTACTATAGCTTGATAGAAATATTCTTTAAGGCTATCTAATTCCAGTTTTCTCTGTCCTAATGGTATGTTTATTAAGAAACTTTCTAGTCTATAATTTGGTCTCTTCTTTAGTGCAGAATTAATAATACTAATAAATGTAGTAAATAAAATATGTAATACATACACAACATAATATATATATGTATATAAATAATGCCTCATAAATAATGACACCTATGTTGTGCCTTTTAAAAATGGCTGCTTATCCTCACAGATATAGTCCTCTTTGTAAATTAATCAGTCAGAATCCTGGTTTTTAAACCAACCTCTTCTGTGAGTTTGTTTAGTGTGGACATGCTTCCTGGAGCCTCATCAATTTTTAGGAAAGTGATAAAGTTTTTGAATCCACAAAAATGAATGAACAGGTTGTGGATTCATGATGACCCCACCCAAATTGCAGATATCCTCTAAAAAGGCCCTGCCTGTCTGTCTCTCTCTCTGTTTTTTTTTCTTGGTCATGGTTTCTCCTGTCTCCAAAATGTTCAAGAAAGGGGGTGATATTCTAAGCTTGTGGTTGCATGTTAGGAAGGTTAAAAAATTTTAAAAACTTTTTTCTTTTAGCAAAAACATCTTTGAATGACAGTTTCAGATTAGGAAACAATTTTTAAAATGTCTCTTATGATCCCTTTATTCTCCCATGTGTGAGCAGTGTTTTGTATATAATATAGGGTTTTTGGTTTAGAGTTAGAAGACTTGTAGAGGTCGTTCATCTGATCCATTTGTTTCACTTCAGAAGCCCCCAGGATCACAATTTAAGAGCCAGAAGAGACCTTGGATGCCAGAGGATAAATGACTTGTCCATAATCGTACATATTACATAATACGTAACATCTTAGCGTGTGTTTGTCCTTCGTTGCCGAAGAAGACCATGACATCAGAGAAATGATGACATGACTTGCACTTGACTTTGTTTTGAGTGAGGGAGGGCTGTACAGGTCACCAGCCTCACTTCTCCTCTAGAGCCATCTGAATTCAGTGACCAGATATTCATCAGGATGACAAGGCAATTAGGGTTAAGTGACTTGCCCAAGGTCACACAGCTAGTGAGTGTCAAGTATCTGAGGTGAGATTTGAACTCAGATCCTCCTGACTCCTGCACTGGTGCCCCTATGTAATATCTAAGGCAGAATTGAAACCCAGGTCTTTCTGCTTCCAGTTTCAGCCCTCTGAACCACACTGTACCATGTTGTCTTATACATCAACAGAAAAATTCACATTTATGCAAAGGCAAACCCTATTGTCTATATGAGTACATAAGAAAAAGTGGTCATCTCTACATTGTTGACTATAATCAAGTAATCATTCCACTAGGTCAGCTAGGTGGGACAGTGGATAGAGTGCTTGCCTTATCTTCCTGATTCAGATCTGTCCTCAGGAACTTACTGAGTGACCTGGCCAAGTCAATAATTCTGTTTGTCTCAGTTTCCTCATCTGTGAAAGGAACTGGACAAGAAATGGCAAGAATGGGATCACAGAGAAGAACATAACTGAAAAACAACTCAACAACCACAAAAAATTCTACTAATTAGTTGTCATTCATAGCATTTTTGTTTTTTACACGAATGGAGGTATACACGAAGGCTGTGCCAAGATATGAAAGAGGATTTATTTTAGCCAGTTAATTCATTCCCCGCATTCCACCCTCCCTGCCAATTCAGTCTAACATCTAGTCAATTAAGTCAAATAATTAACTGCTTGTTTCATCTAATTTGGCTGTGTGGTTTAAACATCTTAGTCATCATAAGAGTTGGTATATGATTATATGCATAATGAACACTTTTCTTTATATATAAAAATTAGAATGTACTTTAAAAACTGTAAATATGCCTGCCTATGAAGAGATAGGTAGATGAATTTGCATTCATCTATCTATCCGTGGGAAGCTCAGTTTATCTTGAATATAGCACCTTGCTGTGAATGAGGAGTCACATGAGATAGGGCTGCAAAGGTAGACTGGGACCAGTTTTATAGAATACTTTAAATATTTAAATATGAGCCAAGGGGCTAGTACTTTATTGAATTTTTGAATATTAATGACTTTTAGGCTGAGACCCATCTTTTTGTAGTTCAGTCGTGTGCAACTTTGTGATCTTACTTGGGATTTTCTTGGCAAAGATTCTGGGGTTAGCCAGTTACTTCTCCAGTTCAATTTACCGATAAGGAAACTGAGGTCAACAGGGTTAAGTGATGTGCCCAGGTGTATGAGATAAAATTTGAATTCAGGATGGCGTCTTCTTGACTTCAGTCCCAGTATTTTATCCATTGCGCCACCTATTTGCCCAATGTAAGTCATCTAGTTCACTCAAACCTGAACCAGAATCCTCTCTGAACCAGAAGCCTATTCAGAAAGGTGTTCTAAACTTTGCCAGTCCTTTTGTACCACCACTTCCAAAGGCAGCACATGCATTTGGGCTTTCTTTTGCCAAAAAGAATGATTGATAGTTTTCGATAAAGAAAAGAGTCCAAGCTATAAACCAATGACCTTGACTTGAATTTTTGACAAAATTCTAGAGTATATATATATTAAAGAGATAGTTGTGAATAATTTGAAAGATAAATAGGGATTACTATGACAAAGCATTGCAGAATAGGTCATTTTCTTAGTGGACAATTTTTCTAGATTTAGGGAATGCCCTATGTTTAGTATACTTAGATTTCATCAAAGCCTTTGATAACATCTCATAAAATCCTTGAGCACAAAAGAGAGATGTAAACTGTATAATAGACTATAAGTAGATTCAGGACTAGTTAAATATTCTGACCCAAAGAATAATGATGAATGCAGGGAGATTTCCAGGAAAGCATGGTAAAACCCAGTTCTCAACCTAATTTGTTCAACATTTTTATCATCCACTTGGATCAAACTAGCAAGTAAACGACTAAGTCAGGGGAGAGAAATATCTGACATGTGGGGCAGCAGAAGTATGATCCTGAAAGATCCTAAGAGAGGTTAGGATGGTGGGTTAAATCTAACAAGGTTAAATTGAAATAAATGTAAAGACTTGTATAAGAAAACTGCTAAAGGACAGCATACAAGAGGTATGACCAGATAATAATTCATGTAACAAAGATCTGAGGCATGTCTACCATCCAGGCTGTCAGGGAGGCTGGCAGATCTCTTGAGTATGGAAATTCTGAGCTGCAGTGGGTTATACTAATGGGGGTGTCTGTACTAAATCTGGCATCAACAAAATGAGCCCCAGACAATGGCACCTCTAGGTTGCCGCAGGAGGGTTGAACCAGTCCAGGTCAGAAAACTAAGGAGAGCAAAATTCCTGAGTAGATTAATAGGGAATCAAGGATCAATCTGTGAGAAGCCCCCTGTACTCTCAGCTGTGCTCAATGGGGAAACCTAGTCTGGGAAAGAAGGAAGAGAAGAAAAGAAAGAAAAAGAAAATAAATGGAAGGAAGATGTAAAGGAAGGTGGGAGGGAGAAAGAAAAAAAGAAATAGAAAGAAAAAGGATCTGGGGATTTAAGTGACTGTGAGCTCAATAGGTCAACAATGTGACATGGAAGTCAAAGAAATTGTGTTGTTTTTTTTTTGTCTGCACATGGAGTTTCCTTGGTGTGGGGGTTGCCTTGATAAGGGAAATAGTTGCAGGTCTGCAACTCTTCTGCAACTTAAAAGTATTAGAGAGTTGTCTGAAGCACTGAAAGAATAAATGATTTGTCTAGAGTCACACAGCCAGTCTGTATCAGAGGTGGGATATGATGATCTTAGGCTGTTTTAAAAGAGACCTACTGTCTAGAAAGAGGGAGATGATAGACCCTTTGCACTCCACCCATAGTCAGACAATAAGTGGAATATTGTGTTTATTTCTGAGTACCACAAGCACAGAGATAAAAGGTAGTTATCTAGGAAAATAACTAGAATAGTGAGAGGACCATATAAAAACTAATTGAAAGAACTAGGCATATTTAGCTAGGAGAAATCTTGGGAGTGAAGGGGCAAACACAATAGCTCTTTTCAAGTATGTGAAAGGCTTTTGTGTGAAAGAGAAATGAGATATTCAATTTTGGTCCTAGAGGGAAGAACTAGAAACAATAGGTTAGCAGTGCAAAAAGACAGACATGGGCTCCGCATAAAGAAAACTTCTAAATAATTAGACTGTCCAGAAGTGGTGTGGCCCGCTCCAGAGGTAGTGAGTTCCCCCTCACTGGGGCAGAGGGCGATTATTTGTTGGAGATGTTAGAGAGTGGGATTCCAGTGTAGGTATGGGTTAGACTAGATGGTCCGGCAAGTCCTCCCCAGCTATGAGATCCTCTTATTTTGTCACTTGGATTACATTTCTACCTTTTGTGACCAGAGTATCTAATTTGTAGGACTCACTAAATGTTAGTTTTGTTGGTTCTAGTTTGCAGCTAGGAGAATTTTACTGAAAGAGAAATGCTACAAGATATCATTAATAGTGGAGACAGTGAAGGAACGAGCAGTTAGCTGTTATCTGTCTTCCTTGAGTGGTAACAGCATATACTTTATCTATTCCAGGGAGTCTGGACTCAGAAACTTTGGTTAAACCAATAGTAAATGACAGAGAAACAAGTTGCTGACTACTGACTATACAGATCCCCCATTGTCCCCAGGATAATAAAACTGAGGAAAGAGAGACTGTGTTTTACTTTTTTTTTCATATTCACAGTTCCAAGCAAAGCACCCTATACACAGTAAGCCCTCAATGAATATTTTATGATGGATTTGTTGTTTAAGCCATGATTGTTGTTGTAATAGAGATGATGTATAAAAGGAAAAAATAAATCTAAGGACAGCGATCTTGGCTAAAAGTTACAACTCTAGTTTGGATAGACAGTATCTCTTTGAAGCTAGTTAAAGCTGTGGGGTAGTTTGCATGGTTCTGGCACTAGTTGCCAGGGGCATAATGGAAGTTAAAAGGCATTTACTTTCTAGAACCTAAATAACAAGTGGTCCTGGGAAAATTCCCATGGAGCTTGAGTAAGGATGTGGGAAAAGAAAGATTTGAGCTTGAGGGCTATTTTCTAAGTCGTGTGGCTATGTGCATGGCTAATAAAAGAGTTGGAATGAGTTGATTAGCCTAGGGACAGTCTCACAAAAGAATTTTATAGCATTCCTTTAGGAGAAGGAAAAGGATTAATCATTTACATAATTCCTCCTATGTATCCAGCACTGTGCTGAGTGCTTTACAGATATTATTTGTATCCTTACAACAAGCCTGGAAGGTGGGTGCTACTATTAGTATCATCATCACCATTTTACAGTTGAACAGGGATAGAAGTTAAGTGACTAGCCCATGGTCACATAGCTAGTAAGGGTGTGAGGTTGGATTTGAATTCAGGTCTTCTTGATTCCAGGCCCAGTGTCCTCTCTACTGTACTATCTAGCTGCTCAATAGAAGAAGCACCAATAGTTGAAGAAAGCTTCATCAGATGGCAGAAACTCAACAGCACATAACAGCAGCAATTAAAGGAAGAGTCAATGTCCATCCATGTCAGACTCTTAATAAAAACTATTTTGATTTTCTTGCTGGACAAAGGGCAGAATACAATAAGAAGAGTAGGAGCATTGGATAGTGGAAAGAGAATGAGATTTAGAGGCAGAAAACCTGAATTCGAATTTTGGCTCTGCTACTTAATAATTGTATGACTTTGGACAAGTTACTGAACATCTCTCAGACTCAGTTTGCTCATTTCCAGCTGAAAAAGAGATTATGAATGCCATTGGGCTTCTCTCATGTGGCAAAGCACCGAGTGCTGACTCCATTCCAGCTGAGATTTATAATGCAGGGGGTCCATTGCTCATACAGAAACTAATTGAGATTTTCTAGGTGGTATGGCAAGAGGAGGTTCCCCCCAGGAGTTCAAGGATGCCTCCATTGTCAATCTCTATAAAGGTAAAGAAAAGATTGTCCTGTGACAACCACAGGAAGGGCTGTCTCTTATGCTGGTAAGATTCTTGCTAGAATCCTCCTTAATGGGCTGGTCTTTCGCTTGAAAGAAGTCATCTACCTAAGAGTCAGTGTGGCTCCAGAAAGTGCTGAGGAATGGTAGAGATGATGTTTGCTGCTGGACACAGTCCAGGAGAAATGCCAGGAGTAGAAGAGAGGTCTGTATACAGTGTTCATTGATCTGACCACAGCCTTTAATACTGTCAGTCATGAAGGTTTATGGAAAACTGTGTCACAATTTGCATATCCATATTATATGTCATTTTCAGGACAGCATGCTTGCCTGGGTTCTGGATAATGAATGATACTCTTGTGCTTTCCCAGTCACTAATGGAGTGAAGGAAGATTGTTCACTTGCTCCCATGTTTTTTAGCATGATGTTTTCAGTCGTATTGTTACATACTTTCAACGAGGATGAAAATGGCATCAAGGTCAGCTGATGATAAGTTATTTAACTTGAAAAGCCTACAAGCCAAGACTAAAATGGAGGGAGAGTTGGTGCATAATTTTTTGTTCACAGATACATTCAATGCAGCCTCTGAGACTGAGATGTAACAAAGTATGGACTGATTCGATGATGCTTGTGTTAATTGTGACCTAACAATTTAGAGTAAGAAACCCCAGGTTCTCCACCAGCTAGTAGCACACCATCTATATGGAACTATCAGTTACAGCAAATGGAGAAGTTTTGAATACTGTGGATAAGTTCACTTATCTTGGCAGTATACTTTCCAGGATCATCTGCACAGATGATGAGGTTGGTATATGCATTGCCAGAGCTAGCTCAGTGTTTGGGAAGTTCCAAAGTGTGTGGGAGAGGAGGTATTAGATTGCATACCAAAAAGATCTATGGAGTCATTGTGATGATCTCATTGTTGAGTGTCACTGAAATCTGGACAGTCTACCAGTGCCAAACCAGTAAACTGAATTGTTTCCATTAGGATTGTTTGAAGATTCTGAAGATTACCTGTACCAGGTACTAAGATACTTTCTTGAGCTAAACTGCCAAGCGTTAAAGCTCTATTGCAAAGAGTATGACTCTGGGAATATTATTTGAATGCCAAATGTAAATTTGCTTAAGAGACTATTTTATGGAGAACTCACATAAGGAAGCAGTCACATGGAGGTCAGAAGAATTGATGCAAGGACACTCTCAAGATGTCTCTGAAGAGTTTTGGAATTGATTGCATGACATAGGAGACAATGGCAAAGAATCACCTATCATGGCGTGCTTGCATCAAAGAAGGTGCTGTGCTCTGTGAGCGAAGAAGAATTGTAGTAGCTCAAAAGAAACACAAGATGTGCAAATTTAGAAACATCTTCATTCCAAATATTCATATGGACTATTTGTGTCCAACCTGTGATACAGCTTTCTGAACTTGATCCTTCTGATCAGTCTCCGTAAGACACATTGTACTTTGACCCCCACAAAATGATGTCATTTTTGTCCTCTTTGAGAATGAAAGAAACAACCACCGAACTCCCATGATCTCATTTGATCTTTATTGCAACCTTTTAATGGTAGATACAGTAGGTATTGTTATCTCCTTTTCCTAGAAGGGGGTAAACTGAAGTACTCAGGGCCCAAGTCAACCTATCTTTGCTGGTAAGGTTAGTAGGTGGCCAAGATGGGATTGAAATCCAAGAATCTCTTGACTCTAGGTCCAGCATTTTTTCTACTATATAATGTTTCCTCTTCCTTAAAGGGAAATAGGTAATTTGTATCACTTCAATCCCTTAAAACTAAAGCTTAAACCAGGCATGGTCTCATAGAATAGCACCATATTTTGGGAACAAATGATTCTCTCTTTTTTTTTCAGTGGGTTAACAGAGAAAATGATGCATAATGTGTCCTTGACCATAAAGGAGAGAGATGTTATAAGGATCTGTGGTTTCTGAACTTATGATTTCTTCCCTGTGGGAAGCTCAAAATTAATTGATAAGTTCCAGGGAATTACCTGGGACACACAGAGTTTAAATGACTTGCCTAGGATCATAGCAGTCTGCTGTAGTTTTCCTTTAAAACTTTCTCTGTTTCTGTCTCTTTCTTTGTCTTTCTCCGTCTCTATCTCTGTCTGTTGCTCTGTCTCTCCATTTCTTACTAAAAGGATGTTGAAACTTTCTTTTTTATGTTGCTTGTGGGATTGGAAATGAATAAAACTGCACAATTCTGTGTTATTAGAGTTTATATAACAATTTCAGGAAGTTTTGCAAAAATAACAGTTACAAAATGGGTCAAGTTAATCCAACTAATGTCTGACTTGGTAACTTAATTCACGGAAATAACCAACTACTTTACTGAATTATTCCAAATGACAGTACAGTCATACCTGTCAAAATTATCTCAAAAGGTAGGAACAAATGTAGCAGCATATGAAATTTTTATTTGTAGCTATCAGTTAAAAGAGATGGGGTATTAGATAGTAAAATTTGGAGTCAGGAAGGGTGAGTCAGGAAGGGTTTTAGATCCTACCCTTGACCTGTACAACCCTAGGCAAATCACTCAACCCTCACTGCCCCTGGAAAATGTGTTATAAATTGTAAGTTGCATAATAGTTGCTGTTTTGCACTGGTAGAGGGAATTTCCTTACCTAGCAGTTCCTATGACAATGAAATCACAGGTCCAGACCAAAATATAAATGTGTGTGTGTGTGTGTGTGTGTGAGAGCAGATAGAGCGCTGGGCCTGGAGTCAGGAAGAACTGAGCTCAAATATGGCCCCAGACACGTAATAACTGTGTGACCCTGAGCAAGTCACTTGACATCCATTTACTTTAATCCACGGGAGAAGAAAATAGCAAAACATTCCAATATCTTTGCCAAGATGAACAGTATGGTCCATGGAGTTATGAAGAGTTGGTTACAATTGAAATACAACAACAATATGTATCTATAAGTACACACACATACAAGTATACACCTATAAAGACATATATACATGCATGTATATATGGATGCATATGTATGCCATATAGAAAGGTAGATACTTCATATGTAAACTATATCCATCTCTCCATAATATATATATGCATATGCATGAGTATATATAAATTACAAACACATACATATATAAATTATAAATATAGCAATATAACACATATGCAACATACACACAGATATGTATATATAAATGCATGTCTATATATCTATATATATAAAATCCACCTATCTCAGTGACAATGTTGTTATGTTAAGTAGAATTTTGACTAGGTAGCACAGATCCAAAAAGACTGACAAAGGAATCTCTAATGATAAAAATCTAAATCATCAAATATAGAAATAATTGAACCACATCCAAATAATCTAAGAAAATAAATGAATAATAAATCAATTCTTTGTTTTATGTGTTAAATTATATTTACATCTTGACTGGCAACCTCATGACACAGTAGTGATAGCTAATAGAATTGACGATTGAGCAAGCGTATTCACATCTCTGTACCTGACTTAAAAGATTTATGACCCTAGAGACAAAAATAAGAAATTTCATACTCAGCAATGAAACGCTCATGAACAGACTTTGCTTATTTCTCACCTGATTTTTCAATTGAATTTAATCTGCATCAGATTCTGCCACTGATTTTCTGAATAATGCATTAGAAGCATACTTGTGCCATTAATATGTGCTAAGATGAAATATCATTAGATGGGGGGAGAATAATGATCTATTACACAAAACAGCAATTGATATAAGAATGATTCAGCACATGTTAGTCTGATGAGAGTATAATAGAAACAACTACTTCAAAATAGGAGAATGCATATTTACAGTAATGATATTTGTACAAGTTGAATGTCTGCAAATCATGATTAGCAAGCATAAATAAATTTCCTGAGTAAAGGAAATTGTATAGATCATGCCAAAGAAAATACTTCTTTCAAAATACCATTATAATAATCATAAATCCCAATTTTTCTTCTTCCAGAGCACTAGGAAAAAAAATGAAACTCAGGGAAATGCTGAACTACAAAGGAGATACAATCTAGTATGTAAATCAAGTGTTCATTTAACATTCAAGAATTATAAATTATAAAATGGGACTAGAATCAAACATATGTCTAATACCAAGCTGCACAATAAATAGAATAAAAGGAAACCAAGAAATAAATTTTGAAATGCAGCATTATAAACTGATTTTTGTTCAACTTTATTATTATATATTATTTTATTATGTTTTATATCCTCATTGATAAATTTCCTCATTTATCTGGCATCATTGGAGAATGATATATTTGACATAAGGGGTTCATTCAGATACTTGAAGCTACCTTTTTAAGTATTAATGCTTTCTTTAATTTGGCTATTTTAATGGGAATCTGCAAAAATGTAAGCCTGAGGGACTGGGAGGGTGGTGTTGCCCTCTACAGTAATAGAGGGCAGGTGAGGAAGATTTAGAAGGAAGATAAGTTCTGTTTTGAACATGTTTAGCTTAAGATGTTGACTGTATATCAAATCTGAAATATCTGAAAGGTTGGAAATGTGAGATTATAGGTCTGCCGAGAATTTGAGGAAGAATAGGTAGATTTGAGAGACATCAGCATAGAGATGGTAATTAAACCCATTGGAACTGATGAATTCACTGAAGCAAGTTGTATAGATAAAGAAAAGAGGGCTCAGGACAGAGCCCTGAGGGACACTTATGGTTAGATTATGGCAGGAGACTATGATGCCTGAGAGGAAATAAGCATGGAAACCATTATTAGGGACTTAAAAACATGAAAAGAGAGAGACAAACCGAACAACACAGGGAGATACCTGGTCCCAAGTACTTGTGGAAACTGAGAAAAACAAGACCTGAGTAGAGATGTAGATTCAAAGAGTGGGCAATTGATAATAGCAGGAGCAGGTTTTGAGTAATGAGAGCAAAGCTCCAACCTTACCCCAGGATGTCAAAGCTGTGAGACTGAAGAACTTATTGACCCCACTACTCTGGGGACAGGAGGGGATGGGACTATATTTGCTCAGGAAAATATATATATATATATATATATATATATATATATATATATAATATATATGTGTGTGTGTATACATATATATATATATATATATATAATTGCTTACTTTTCATTTTGTTTAGGTTCTAATTGAGTGTTCTATTAGTTTGCTATTTTCTTTTGCTTGAGTTTTATCAGTATGGTGGGCACCCGAGGGACTTTAAAAGCTTCCAGTTTACAATTGATGAGACAATTGAGATGTTACCATCTAAAATAAATACTCCCATAGTCTGAACTTTAATTGGTATTGATCTACAAGCAAGTAGGTTATGAGATACATATCACTAGAAAGAAGAAGACATAGAGGACAGTTTACGAAATTTGAGGAGAGTTTGGAATATAATGAACTGTATAATATAATTAGTACTTAAAATGATCTCAACAGGCTGGAGCAATGAGGAAAACTACAATGGGATGAAATTGAATAGGTAAAAATGTAAGGTCCACACTTTGGTTAAAAAAATGAAAAAGTAAGGTTGTAGGAAATGATTTAACAAAAGTTAATGTAGAAAAACCTAAGGGATTAAGTGTTGACCATTAACATAATATAAATCAATCAATAATCAAGAGTCTTTTAAAGTACCTACTAACTACTAGGCACTATATGAGGTATTGAGGATACAAAGCAAATCAGTACTTACCCTCAAGGGGCTTACATTCTATCAGGAGAAACAAACATATACAGATGGTGGTATAGACAAAATAAATACAAAATAAATACAAAGTAATTTTTTTTAACATCTGTGGAGGATCAGGAAAGACCTTGTGAAGAAGGTAGCATTTGAGCTGAGTCTAGAAGTATTTTACAAGGGATTCTAAAAGGTAGATATGAAGAGGTTGTCCACAAACATTTATTAAGCACTTACTATGTGTTAGGTACTGTGCGAAGCATTGGGGATACAAAAAAAAATGTTCTAAAATATCCCAGCTCTCCTGGGAGTTGACAATCCATTCATTGCAGATATAGGGCACACTAGGTGCAAAGCACATAAAATCAGTATTGTTACATGGCTGTCAAAAGGCTTAGGCAATATAAGACTGCATGAATGGAATGTACAATCTAGATTCATAGAAGTAATAGATAACACTTACTGTGAGGGACTGGTGAGGGAATTGAGGGAATTAGGACAGTAAGCAGTTAATTGTGGGCACTGAGTGAATCATACTGACTCTATCTTGTGACTCAATTCTGGATCTAGCTCAATTCCCTTTCTATTCAATTATAGGTATAGTACAATTTCTGTCTCATGAAAAAGCTTTATTTAATTGTGGAAGCTGGGAAAAAACTTGATTGCATTGTTTGAACCTAGCCTTGTCAAGGTTATAAGCTGGATCCTATACCTCCATCTGTTGCTTAGAGACCCTTAACGAAGATGTTGACTATATATCAAATTTAGGCTATGTTGACCAGAAACCCAGTCAGATCCAAAGACTGATGCAAGGAGTTTTTTTCACAACTGAACATCTCACGTAACCCATATGTCTTATCTGAAAACTAGTCCCATGCTGATCAATCAGTTATTATTTTCAGGTTCCTTTGATTGTTAATAAACACTTCGTGGGTGTGGGAGGGTGGGGGAACATTTTTTTTCCTGATTTCAGGAAATTGCACCTGTGGGCTCTCGCCCTCTCAACTTGGAAAGTCCCTAATCTTTCCTGTAATTAGAAATCAGATTTATGTTTCTTCTAGTTAATTGCTTTCTTCTAACTAATTGGTCTTATTTGATAAAATGTCTGTAATTCATAAAAGTCCAGCCCTAAACTGAAAAAATAACCTGGTCCTGATTTGTTAAGCAATAGACATGTATTACTTAATAAACTGATATATTTGGAAGCTCAAACTTTTGTTTTCTCAGTCATTTCGTCTTTCGAGGACTACATTGCTTTGGACACATGTACAGTATTACGGTTAGTTGTAGGCATCATACTTAAAGAGGTTAACAAATAAGACTATATCCAGGATAGGATGACCATCTCACACAAGACAGAAGTGAAGAAACTTGTGATATTTTAGATTGGAAAACAGAAGAATTAGGAACAGAAGTAGGTGAGAGCAGAGGGACCCGATTGTTATCACCTTCCTAAGGAGAGCAGGCTGTCAGCAAGACCAGGTATTTGGAAATCAGCACTATCATTCCGATGCACAAGTGACACTGCTGCTTGTAAAGACAAAACTAAAAGTCTTTTTGAAAAGGGTTCTACCCCAATTTTATACTTATCTGACAGAAAATTGCTTGTAGTTAAGATTGACTTTGAAGGAAAAGGCAAGAAGCTGCTAGAAGTGTGACCCTGCACAGTTAAAAAGGGAATGTGATAACACTTTACCATTGAGTTATTATTTGCAAGAGTACTAGACTTGGAGTCAGGAAGCCCTGAGTATGAATCTTGTCTCAGATACAAATAGTGCTGTCATCCTAGGCAAATAACTTCATCTCTCTCTGTGCTTCCATCTCACCAAATGGGGTTAATAATAGTACCTACCTCATAGAGTTGTTGGGAGGATAAACAAATAAGATAAACAAACCCTTGGCAAATCTATTATTATAGACAGCCAGCCTTAGAGTCAGGAAGATCTGAGTTCAGGTCCTCTCTCTGAAAGAAACTGGCCATGAGCTCCTGGGAAATGTCACTTTACCTCTCAGTTTTCTAGAGCAGTGTTCTAACCCATATGAAAAGGCAATCTGCATTAGAGGAAGAGATCTCCACACCTGGAGTTTCCTATTCTTATAAAAGCACAAGTCTAGTTTCCTCCTCAAATCTCTCTCTCTCTCTCCTTCTCTCCTCTTCATTTATAAACATATATGTATGTACACATATACACATAGGGAGAGAGAGGAGAGTAGCTTTAAAGATCTATTCATATACATATATGTATGTGTATGTATACACACACACACACACACACACATATTCACATAGGGAGAGAGGAGGGGAGAGAGACAAAGAGAAACAGACAGAGAGACCCAGAGAGAGACAGTAACTTTAAAGATCTATTCTCAGAGAGGAGGGACCATGTAGGGCAAAGGATTAGGGTAGACATCCAAGTCAGCTACTAGAAGTCCAGGTGTGTGTCTGTCAGTCTGGCTCAGCCCAAAGTGAGAAGATAGCTGGGGGGGGGGGTGTAGATCTGTCTACTATTAGTCCCAGGTCTGAGTTCAAGTTAGTGCAGAGAGAGCAGCCCTTGAAGTAGGAGGTCCTTGGCTCAGGGCTGGAGGTGGGCATTGCCAGGAGGTTGCTCCACCTACGCAAGCTTCTCTTGTGTAGGTGGAAGAGGCAACTCTTTCATCTGGGATGGAATGGGATTAAAGAATTGGTTTGTAAAATCTCCTTTTGGGGGATGAGACAACAGAGAGATGGTGAAGCAAGAAGCCCAGAAACAAGCACACTTTCAGAGTTTCTGACAACAAACCCAGAGGGCAAAGATACCCTCAAGGGAATATGGAGGTAGACTGAGGCCTGAAACCTTGGGGCAGTAGCTTTGGAGCCCAAGAAGGGAAGAGTAGTTAATTTCTTATGGAAAGTTTGGAGGGATAGGATCAACTTCCCTGTTGTTTGAAGGCAGGAGGCAATATATTGCTTAATGGGGTACCTATGGAGTCAAGAAGACCTGGGTTCATGTTCTGCCCTGATATATTAGTTGTGTGGCCAAATCATTTTATCCTTAGTGTTCCAGTATCTGAATTAGTTGAAGTTCCCTTCACGAATGAAATTAACATGCCTGAACCAAAAAAATGTCAGTTACCTGTACTAGATGCTGGAGGTAGAAATTTTAAAATCGCACAATACCTCTTCTTTAGGATCTTACATTCTCCTTGTGAGAGCAGGAGAATTGAAAAGGATCAGTATTAACATCTGGGGGGCAGCAAGAAAAACCATGGGTAGGCCCTATCACCCAAGTTGTGTTCTGAAGGAAGTTCAGAATTCTATGAGTCAGCAGTGAAGGAAGGGGTGCATTCAAAACTTAAGGAAACATCAGTGTACCCACTTCTGTGACAAATGTGAGATCTAGCAGTCCCTACCTTCCAAGGCTTCACCCAGACCACTGATGTGGTCTAATGAAATGACCCTTCCCTTACAAGTTTAGAAATCGCTTCCAAAATTTGTACCATCTCTGTCATTGAAGCATTTTCTTGCTTATATGTGAAAGATGTAGCATTATTTCAAAACTATTTTATTTCATGGAAGTAATTTACTTAAATATCTCAAGGATTAACTGGCTATTTAATTATGAGTCTTCCTTTACTGATTCAAATCAAACCCTCATTTCCTCCCTCCTCCAGCCTTCAGACTTCAGATCTGACTTTCTCAGACTTCAAGGACTTCCTCATCCTGATGCCAAACTGGTGATGAACCTCTTGAACTTAAAGCTGATTCTTGAATGGCAGACACAGTCTATCACACTGAGCCTGTTCCCAAAATCTTTTTAGCTATCAAAGTTTGGATTTAGTTCTCATAGTCTTCAAGAAATTCACAAGATGACAGAATCAGGAGAAACTTCAGAATCTAGTTCACACCACAGAGACTTAGACTCTAGAACTATTTCTTGAGCCTAGGGAACTCCTAGTTAATTCAAGTCAGCAAACATTTATTAAATGCCACTATGTACTGTGCTAAGCTCTGGGGCAAAAGTAGGCCACAAACTTGTGGCCTCAAGGCCATATGTGACCCTCTAGATCCTCAAGGGAAGCCCTTTGACTGAATCCAAACTTCACAGAACAAATCCTCTTAATAAAAGGATTTGTTCTGTAAAAATTGGGCTCAATCACAAGGCTCCACCCAAGGCCACAGGTTCCCCACCCCTACTCTATTCAATGGAGGGCAAAAAAAATTCCCTCTCTATACGGAGCTCACAGTCTAGTGGGGAAGACAACATACAAAGAACTATGTACAAATGCTCTATACAGGATAACCTAGAGGGAATAAGAGGGGCAAGGCACTAGAATTAAGGGGGATTGAATTGCCTAGAGCTCTGAGAGGTTAATAATCTGCTCAGTCACATAGCCAGTATGTATCAAAGGTAGAATTAGAACTCAGGTCTTTCTAGTTTCAAGGTTGACTCTCTCTCCAGTATGCCCTGCTGCCTCTGTCTACACTGTACTAGAACAAGTTGTTCTTTGGGGTCGTTTCAGTTGCATCTGGTTTTTCATGACCGCATTTAGGATATTATTAGCAGAGATACTAGAGTAGTTTACCATGTTCTTCTCCAGCTCAGTTTACAGATGAAAAAACTGAGGCCAACAGGGTTAAGTAACTTTCCCAGGGTCAGAGAGCTAGTAAGCATTTATGGCTGGATTTGAACTTGGATCTCTCTGACCCCAGACCTCACAGTCTATCCACTGTGCCACCTAGCTACCAGCTTGAACAAGAATCCCTCTAAAACAAACTGGACAAAATGGTTAATCCAGCCTTTGCTAGAAGACTTCTAGTGATGAAAAAGCTACTACCTTTCAAAGCATTTCCTTCAACTTTTGAGTAGTAATAGTCAAGAAGTTATTCATGACATCGAGTCTATACCTGCATCCTAGCCACTTGTATCCATTGTTCCTAGTTTCACTCTCTGGGGCCAAGAAGAAAAAGTCCAATCCATCTTCTACATGACAGACCTTCAAATATTTGAAGACAGCAATCATGAACTCATTAGCAGGTGTAGGGAACCTGTGGTCTTGAGGCCACATGTGGCCTTCTAAGTCCTTGAGTGTGGCCTTTCACTAAGTCCAAGTTTTACAGAACAAATCCTTTTATTACGGAAATTTGTTCTGTGAAGTTTGGATTCAGCCAAAGGGTGCATTTGAGGACCTAGAGGGCCACAAGTGGCCTCAGGATCAAAGGTTCCCCACCCCTGGTAGGTCTTCTCTTCTTCAAGCTAAACTTCTATTGATCCTCTTCCAGAATGATCTCAAGCTCTTTAACCATTCTGGTTGCCCTCCTTTGGACAGTCTAACTTATCGCTGTCCTTCCTAAAAAAAAACATGGTGTCCAGAACTGACCACAAGATTCCAGAGAGGGTCCAATAAACGCAGAGTATGGTAGAATGATTATTTCATTAGTTCTATTTTTGCAGGTTGCCATATCATATAAAATCACAGATTAAAAAATTGGAAAAGACCTTGGTGTCATTTTAATCTAATTCACACCTGAGAAACAGTTCCTTTGTACAATGTAATGGATAAATGGTCATACAGCCTTTTCTTGAAGATCTCCAATGAGGGGAAACCCATTATTTCCTGAGAGCGCATTTCACTTACAACATCTCTAGTTATTAGGACAATTTTCTTTCCATCAAACCCCACTCGTTGTCTTTGCTACATGCCTCTATTATTCCTACATATGCCTTTTGAGGTCAAGTAGAATAAGGGTAATCACTCTTCCCTGTGATGACTCTTCAAATAGTTGAAGAAAGCTCTCCTATTGCTCCAGAGTCTTCTCCTCTCAAGGCTGGACATTTCCATTTTCTCAGACCAGTCCTCATATGTCATGAAATTGAGGCACTTTACCTTGCTGGTTGCCTTCCTCTGACTTATAGCCAGCTTAACACTGCCTTTTTTACAATGGGAAACCCAGAATTGAGATTGACACTCCAGGTATGATCTGACCAAAATAGAGAGTGGTGGAACAATTGCCTTTTCATTCCTGGAGGCTGCTTTTCCCTTAATGTAACCTAAAATCACATTCATTTTCCTCGTTGCCATGTAATTGTGGAAACTTCATCATCCTGCACGACCTCATTATCCTTGGCATTGTATCTCATCACCACCTTTTCTCCCCATAATATAGCTTCTTGGAGCTACAGGTGAGGACTGAGTGAAGATGGACGCCAAGGGTAGATGAGCTGCTTTGAAAAGGGCTTTGCAAGCGGTTTTGCAAGCCCTCACACACAGGCAAGTCCTCCCTGAATATCCCATACACCCCTCACAGTCTCAAACCTGTTGGTGAATTAGGGGGACAACCACCCCATCCACCCCCAAGCCAAACCAACAAACCTCATCTAGTGGTAAAACTATTCCATTTAAGATATGTTCCTGGAAGGAGCATAAGGGCTGTCTACCCTAAGCATGTGAAGACTTTTCCTCCTGGAATGGACAAATGAGAACGGTTTCTTTCAAAGGTCATGAAGTTGACTGACACAAGTGCCATGGAGAGCTTAAAGCTTGGTAAGGCATTGAAGATGCCAAACTCATTGCATTGCCAGTCATCTTGACTTTTGTCTTGCCCACTGGACCTCAATGACTCAGGAAGAGAGGGTGAGGCTGACGACTTGAAGCAACTCTGCCTTACTTAATTCCAATTCCTGAACAGCTTCCTAAATCTTGATGTTTCTGTGGAGTAAAACTTTTCTCTTCCCCTTTGGGACTGTGCAAGTGAATCTCTTCATGGATCGCATTGAGGTTCCCACAGAGCACAAGTGACTTTCTTGGCACTTAACCTCTTCTAAAACTTGTGAAATCTTTCATCTCATCGTTGTGGACATTCCAGCTGAAAGTTGTCACCAGCACGAATGATTGAAACTCAACCACTATGACCCATCCCTTCTGATCATTCTCCTCATTAACCAATCCTGAGTAGGCACTGTTGGGGAGGGAGACTGATGCTATGGTGTTCTTTATCATTGGGTGAGGACCAGTACTGGTAGATAAGTCCAGGCAGGTCCTGAAGCTCAGATGGAAGATGAAGCTCAGATGAACGTTTGGTCTCTTGGAGACAAAAGATATCAGGGGCTTCTTTATCCAATCTAGACTCTTTTTATCAACTTATTAATTTATTTTTACTTTTCACCATTCACTTCCATAAGTTAATTTCTCCCCCTCTCTCCCCAAGATGGCATGCAATCTGATACAGGTTGTACACGTACATTCCTGTTAAACAAACTTTCACGTTAGTCATGTTGCTTAGAAGAATTATTATGAATGGGAAAAACCATGAGAGAGAAAAACAAAACAAAAAAGAAAATAGTTTACTTTGCTCTACATTCTGACACCATCGTTCTTTCTCTGGGTATAGATGGCATTTTCCGTCATGAGACCTCTGGAATTGTTTTAAGTCCTTGCACTGCTGAGAAGGGCTATCTATCAAAATCAGTCACTGCACGGACACCATAGGTGCTGCTGTGTACAGTGTTCTCCTGGTTCTGCTCACTTCATTCAGTATCAGTTTATAGAAGTCTTTCCGAGTTTTTCTGAAGTCTGTCTGTTCATCATTTCTTATGGCACAATAGCGTTCCATTTCATTCCTATTTCATTTAGCTTTTTCAGCCGTTCCCTAATTGACGGCCATTCCCTCAGTTTCCAGTTCTTGGCCACAAATGAGCTGCTATAAATATTTTTGTACACGTGGGTTCTTTTCACATTTGTATGATCTCTTTGGGATATAGCCCTAGAAGGATAGACCCTGTTTCTTGATCCAGGCCTGGAACCCATTTACATTCCAGGAGCATATCTTAAATGGAATAGTTTTACCACTAGGTGAGGTTTGTTGGCTTGGCTTGGGGGTGGGGGGGTTGTCCTCAAATGAAGCAGATTCTTCCCCTACTGTCTCCTTCTCTTTTGCACATTTCTTAGGCTTCTTCAGCTAATTCTCTTTAGTCTCTGATTATTTCTTGCTGATCTCATCCTTCACCAATACTTTCTTCATCCCTTGTTTCTCACTCAGAACAATGACCCTTGACCCAAGCCCCCAGCCCAGAATCCTGGCCCTGTGGACACCTTGAAAACCTTTTGGAATCACCTTCTGAACTCAGTGGAAAAATTTGTCAACTGCTGCTTTAAAGTACTGCCTAAAGCCAGGTGTGCTAGGTATCTACCCTGAAGTAGACTGCTTTTTTTAAAGCATATCTTTTAAAAACTGCCTTTTTATTGTCCTTATAACTCCTCATTCACTTTTGCTCATTCTGGATCTTTACCATTCAACTTGCTCATTTATATTGGAAAAGGATTAGTGCTTCAAAGAAACAGAAATTGAGGAGATTTTAATTTCATCTATATTAACTTGGCTTCACTGTCAATACTGTCATCATTCAGAATTTCTCTTCTAAGCTACAATTTTGATACTTCCAACATTTCAAACTTTGCAGTTTTCCTTCTAGCTGTAGGGCTATGATCCTATGGTAAGAGGGTCAGTCATTTTAATGATGGTCTTACTAGCCCAAATCCACTTGCCCCTACCTTCTGCCTTTCTGTGCCAATTCTCAACTAGGGTAAACCTCACCATCCACTGTCTTTAGTCTCTATCTTTTTTGGATTACTAACTATTTCTGGGGAAAGTTACTATAATGTGTTTTCTGGTTCCATTAGATATTTCTACCATCTAAGTTTAACTGGGTTCTTACTGCTGTTTGGCAAATCTTTTTATTTAAAAAATTGAGTCACTTTTTTACACTTTACTAAGTTCTTCACTATAACTATTAAAAACCTTTTCCATTTTACTGAGAGACCCAACTCAAACCTGACCTCACCATTATGAGCAAAGACTGTCTTTTCTACACGTTTTGTATCTCCCAGTACCTAGTATAGTGCTGTTTATATTGTAGTAACTTTTTAAATGAATGAACAAACAATCTTACCTTTTGCTTTAAAAGGATCAATCCATTGAGGTAGAGTGTCTTAAGCATAATTGAACTTCTACTTTCCTCCTTTTCTATCAAAAGTTCTCTTTACTACCCTTCTCTCCCTATTCTGATTAAAAGAAAAATAGGAATCTGCTCCTTTCCAAACTTAATAGCTCTAGTATCTGCGTCCTTTGACTGACCCCCTGTCTCCTCCTTTTGGACCTTACTTCATTAATCTCTTTTTCTTATATTCTTAATCTTTCATTTTCCACTGGCTTCCTCTCTGATATGCTCTCCTAGCCTAAAAACCCCTTCAATCTGGCTATGTTCTCAAGCTATTGCCTCATTTCTTTCTATGATTTCACTGTTAAACTTCTTGAAAGCAGTTTAATTCACTGATTCCCTTTCTTGACTTTGAATTCACACCTCAGTCTCTAGCTCTGTTACTTGTACTACTGACTCTCATATCTCTTTATCTAGACCTGACCTCTTTTCCTGGCTCCAGATACATATTTTCTTGTGCTTTCTGGCCATGTTAATCTGCATACCCTCTTATAAACTCAGCAAACCCCTAACTAAATTTTATTTTGTTTCTGACTCCTAAACAAACAAAAACCCAGCCACTCTTTTTACTTTCCCATTTCTATCAAAGTCATTGCCATCTTCCCAGTCACTTAAGCTCCAAACCTCAGAGACAGCTTCACTTCTCGTGAAGTCTTGCTCCTTATAACCAATCAGCTACCAATTCTAGCTATGTGTCTCAGCTGTCTCTTTACCATTCCTACCCCCACTGATTTAGGCCCTTGTTAAACCTCACCTGGATAAAATAAGGCTAATAACTGGTATCCATTCCCTTTCCTTCCCTCTATCCCAACCCGTCAAACATAACATTTGTTACCAGTCTTCTTCTGAAAGCATAGCTTGGATCATGTCATTCTCTTCAAACCTTTATCTCCTGGATAAGGTGAGAGTCCCTAATTTGACATTGGAGATGCTCCAAAATCTAGTCTCAGCTAAGCTTTCTAGCTTTATGAGCTCCTAATTACTTTTATGTACTCTAAGCTTTGACCGAGTGGATTTATTTTCTATTTTCTAGAACACATAGAGGCAGCTGGTGGTACAATGGACTTGGAGTCAGGAAGAGCTGAATTTAAATCAAGTCTCGGATATTCCTAGCTAAGTGATCCTCACAAGCCACTTAGCCTCTATTTTGCTCAATTTCTTCAACTGTAAAATGGGGATAATGGCATCTACCTCAGAGGATTGTGAAGGTAAAATAAGATTTGTAAAGCTCTGAGTATAGTCAGTGCCTGATACAGCTGGTTATTGTCCTTCATTCTCAGAGAGGACCAAAAATGATATTGCCATGTTGGAGTCAAGATACAGTGTCTCCAATTGTGGTTGATCTGACCAATACAAGCCTGGAAGGCTCTACCGCAAGTTGAACACAAATAGTACACACGAAAATTTGGAGTGGAGATGTCTCTAAATTTATGCATCTCATGTTTCTTTTGAGCTACTATAATTCTACTTTGTTCTAGGAGCAGATCACCTTCTTCGATGCAGCACACATGCTAAGTGGTCCTTTGCCTGCGTCTCCCATGTCATGCAATCGATTCCAGAGAGACCTCGAGCATATTGTACTGTTTCTTCTCACTTCCACGCGAGTGCTTGCCCTGTATGAGCTCTCCATAAAATAGTCTTATAGACAAACATACATTTGGCATTCAAGCGACATGACCAACCCATCCAAGCTGTGCTCTTTTGCAGGAGAGTTTGAAAAGTTTTGAAAAGTTCAAGAAAGGACCTTGGTGTCTGGTAATTTATTTTGCCAGGTGATCTTCAGGATCTTCCTAAAACATTTCAAATGTTAGTGGTTCAATTTTCTGGCATGGTACTGTTATACTGTCCAAGTTTCACAGGCATACAACAAATGGTTCTGTAGACCTTCAGTTGGTAGGCAGCCTAATACTTCTCTCCCCCATCTCTGCTTTGCAATGAAGCCTTCTTTCCAGTGTACCTTGACAGTAATCTTTCCCTCCTCTATGTTTTTATAACTTATACCACTCTTATAATATTTATCCTTTCCTGCCTTGCATTATTTTTGCTTGTGAACATATCTGATACCTCCTAGTAGATCGCCTCTTGAAGGCAGGGAGTATATTATGCTTTATTCATTTTTGTATCTGTCTTAAGTATCTGCTATAATGAATTAAAAATAGAAGATATTCAATAAATATTTGTTGCATTGATTTGAAGTCATGGAAAAATTATAAATATCCTTTTGGATTAATTTGATAGTGATGTAAATATGAGTTTAAATAAAATAGAACAAAAATAAGATTTAATCATAGATTTCTACTTACAACTGTTAACACTTGTCTGTGAGGAAACTGTGTCTTGAGTTCCTTTCTTTTTTCCTTTACTTTGGGTCTTCCTATTTAGCAAGTTGCCTTTTTTGTTGATTATTTTTAATAGTTTTTTCTTTTCCAATATGTGTGCCAAAATCCTCCTGTCTTTTACTGATAACTGAAAAAAAGTTTAACAGTTTTATTCACATTAATGATCTTTGAAACTGTAGGGATACAAAAATCTCTCTTTAATTTTAGCATAAAAACTAATTTAATACAATTACCCAAATTCATATGTTTTTGCAGACCAGTATTATGGTTGATATGGATGATTCCATGTCTCCGCATTAATATAAAAGATTTACATTGTCATTACTGTATCAAGCATTAAGATGTCATCTTATAAATAAAATACCAGAAGATTTAATTGTAATTGAGTCAACAATGTCTGAGTTGTCATGGCAATACCAGTTGTGTGGGTTGAAGGAACTCAGATGTAATATTATTGACTGAGTGATATTGTTCCACATAGCAAAAAAAAAAATAAATTAGATGGAAAAGAGTCAGCCACAAAGTTAAAAACAAAATTCCCCCATTAAAAAATCTCCCAAATCTTCATCCATTCTAGAGATTCCTAGAAGTTTGAAGGAGTCAGAATAAAAGTAAGAAACCAATGATAAGACCCAAGACTCCCCCCATATAAGTATACAAAGTTTGGTTAACAAGCAAGACAAACTAGAGATCCTAATATAAGGAGAAAGATTTAAATTTATTGCATATCACTGATATGTGGTGAGATGAGACTAAAGAATGGTTCTGGAATGGTAGCCCTCATTCAAAAGAAACAAGATAGGCAGAAGGTGGAAGGGATAGAACAGCTTATACAAGAACATTGAGGAAACAGAGTGGGAAAGCCTAGAGAAAAGCATTTAGTTCAAGATCAGAAGTATATACCCATCAAAATATTTTATAGATACCATTATTGCTGATTTTCTTCCTTTTTGAAGAGGACCAGTGGCATCACAGGGTGATGTCTTGACTTGTTCACGAATCAGAGTTGCACGAAGTCATTAGCCTCGCTCTTGTTTCCTGAGCCATTGAAGTCAAGATGGCTGGAATGGTTTGGGATGCAGTGGATGACCTTGGCAGTGCTTGATTCTCACTAAGCTCTAAATGGTCCACAGTGTGTACTTTAGCCACTTTCATGGCCCCTGGAAGAAATTGTTCTATTTGCCCATTTCGCTAGGGGAAGGCTTCACATACTTAGGGACATTCTGCTAACTCACTGATGGTTTTGAGACTCTTAGTTACCATCAATCTGGTTTAACCCATCTGCCAAGACAATTTTACTGGGGTATAGGACAGCTTTATGGATCCACAGGTGAAAGTTGGGTGAAAGGTAGAAACCCAAGGTGGATAAGCAGTCCTAAAAAGGGTTCAGAAAGCCTTCATACCAGAAGTTTTAGTCTTCTCTTAATATCTATATGCCCCAAATAGATTCCATACAGACCACATAGACAGAAGGGGGAAATAGATGGGGAATTTGGGAAAGAGTTCACAAATTTGGTATGATTTCAGGATATAGTAATCATGAGGGACTTGAGTTTTTAAGTGACTTTTGCTAGGGTTCTCTGTTAAAAAGGGTAGCTCTTAATTTCTTGACTTGTATTAATGATGGCTTCATCCTTCAAAAGGAAGAGAAATCAGTAAAGGAAGATTCTGTTTTACTCTTTTCTATCCTATTATGGATATCCTATCCTATTCTGATTCTTACTAACAAGGAGGTATTAGTTCCTGGTGGAGGGAAATGATGAATATTTTTTCTGGGATTACTAGCACCAGTTCTAAGGGAAATTGGGTAAGGCTTCTTGCAGAAGTACCATATGCTTCTAAGACAACTTGTCATCAATGCTTCTGATTGAGGTGGTAAGGGAAAGAAATCCCCTTCTTCTGCTCTTTGCCATATGGTTCAAGAGATGTCTTTGCTACAAGGTACCTTTTCCTACCCTTTACTAAAAAGAAATGTCAAAGAGCAAGTACTCAAGAGCTGACGTAAAGAACACCCAAATGCCTTTGATGAATTAAAGTAACTAGGCCCAGATAAACTATCCTAGATAGCATAGAATGAATGATTGCCCACCCTCTGACAGTGATCCTTGGAGAAGGGGAGAGATTTTTCTGGATTGGAAAAGGACATTAATTATGCCAATTTTCAAACAAAGGAAAGGAGCAGAATCTACGGACTGCAGGCCAGTGAACTTGGCTTGGATTTCTGGAAAAATTTGTATTGATAAAGGGACGTTTAGAGACTGTGTAGAAAAGGAAGCAATGATCACAAACAGCCAGCAAAGCTTCATCAGAATAAGTCATATTAGATTAACCTTATTTTATGTTTTGATATAAGTACCAGAGATATTACGCTCATGATGTCATTGGTCTTCTTTGAAAACAAAGGATGAACAACTGCGATAATCTGATAGACTAGGGGAAGCAATAAATAAATGTTACTTAAATTTTGGCAGAACATTTGATAATGCTATTCCTGTAGAAAATATGGAGATGTGGGGGAAGAAGACAATAGGATCGTAGCATTAGAGATGGGAAGAAATCATCTACTTCCACCCTCTCATTTTACAAGTTGCTCAATTCCTGTTTGCCTTAGTGTCCTTACTTATAAAATGGAAATAATAATAGCATCCACCTCCTCGGATTGTTGTGAGGATAAAGTGAGGTAATATTTGTAAAGCGTTTTGCAAATTTTAAAGTGCTATAGAAAGGTCAATTATTATTATTATAATTAGTAGTAGTAGTTAGTGGTAGTAATAAGAGTAGTAGGAAAAGCAGTAGTGGTAGTAGCAATAGTAATAGTAGTGGTGGCAGTGGTAGTAGTAGTAGTAGAACATTTGAAGTTTTCTTTTTAGTTTTGAACACTAAATTTTAGGAAGGGCAGAAGGAGAATGTCCAATGGAAGGCAACAGGTCTAAAGTTCATGCCAAATTAGGATTAGTTGGAAAGATGCTTAGCCTGTTGAAAAGAAGACATTTAAGAAAGACATCATAGCTAACTTCAAAATTTTGAAGGGATGTCACATGACAGACAGATTTTTTTTTTCTGTTGACCCTAGAGATCAGAATTTGGAACAAGAGGTAGAAGTTGCAAAGAGGAAAATTTAAAGCTTACAAAAGGAAACATTATTTAACTCTGTTATCAGATATTTCAGTTGTTTCTGACTCTTGGTGACTGCATTTGGAGTTTTCTTGGCAAAGATGAATAGTTTTTGCCATTTCCTTCTCCAGATCATTTTAAGGATGAGAAAACTAAAGTCAATAGCATTAAGTAATAGCCAATAAGGATCTGAGGCCAGATTTGAACTCAAGAAGGTGAGTCATCCTGACTCCAGGCCTGCAGCTCTATCCACTGTGCCACCCAGCTGCCCCTACCCAACGTGTGAATGTGAACAAATCAGTTAACCTTTTTCAAACTCTGTTTCTTCATCTACAAAATGGGAATACTAATGACACCCATCTCAGAGCTGATGAGAAGATCAAATGAGGAAGCACAGGTAAAGTACTTTGCAAATCCTTAAGTACTACATGCATGCTACCTATTAACAACTGGAACAGCTGATAGGTTTAAGATTGGGAAAGGAGTGCATTGTATTTATTTAGCTTATATGCAGAATACATGATATGAAATGCCAGGCTGGATGAATTAAAAGCTGGAATTCATGTTGCCAAGAGAAATATCAACAATCTCAGATTTTGCTCAGATTTTACTACCCTGATGGCAGAGAGTGAAGAAGATTTAAGAAGCCTCTTGATGAGGGTGAAAGAGGAGAGTGTGAAAGCTGGCTTGAAACTTAATACAAAAAATAAAAACTAAGATCTTGGCAACTGGTCTCATCACTTCCTGGCAGTGGGAGAAGAAATGGAAGCAGTGTCAGATTTTATGTTCATGGGCTCAAAGATCACTGCAGATGGTGACTGCAACCGTGAAATTAAAAGATGCATGCTCCTTAGAAGGAAAGCTATGGCAAATCTGGATGGCGTGATAAAAAGCAGAGACATCACCTTACGCACAAATGTTCATATAGTCAAAACTGTGTTTTTCCTAGTAGCAATATATGGCATAAGGAAAGCAGAGTGCCATAGAATTGATGCTCTAGGATTGTAGTGCTGGAGAAGACTTTCAAGAGTCCCTTGGGCAGCAAGATCAAATCAGTTAATACTTAAAGCAATTAACTCAGGCTATTTGCTGGAAGGATTGCTTAAGCTTAAATATTTGGCTACATAATGAAAAGCTGAGATTCAATGGAAAAGACAGTGATGTTGGGGAAGACTGAAGGTAAAAAAGAGAATGGGACAGCCAAGGATGAGATGAACAAATAGTGTCATGGAAGCAATGAACATGAACTTGGACAGACTATGGGGTCACAAAGAGTCAGACAACTGAATGACTGAACAATGACAATAAATTAATAACTGGAATAAGTAGCTCTTATATTTAATAAATTTATTAATTAGATGTTGAACAAAAAAGCCTAAGACAGAGCCTTGTGTTTCTTCACTGGAAACTTCTTTCCAGACTGATGCCAATTAAGCAATCTGTTTTCAATTTAGTTTTTTAATCACTTATGAATTTACCCAGGTAGACTTGGGTGAATTCTTCATACTAAATTTCTTCAAGTGAAAATGGAATGATCAGTTATTCAAGTTGATTTGGAAGAGGGAATCCCCAGTCAGATGGGATTTTTAATCTAGCTTACCTATATTCATAGATTTTACATTTCAGGTTCCTTTGATCGTTAGAGCATCGGACTTTCCTTTTGTGTCCATATTTGGATTTCATTTCAGGTTTGTCAGTCAATTCATTAGTACTGGAGTAACTTGTAGTTGTCCTCTGTTCTTCCCCTGTAGCATGTTGGACGCCTTCCAACCTGAAGGGTTCATCTTCTGGTATTATCTCTTTTATCATTTTAATACTGTCCATGGGATCTTCTTGGCAAAGATACTAGAGTGGTTTGCCATTTCATTCCCCAATGAATCACCTTTTGTCAGAACTTTCCACCATTACCTATCTTAGGTAACCCTGCACAGTATAGTTCACAGATTCATTGAGCTGTTCAAGCCCCTCCACCATGATAAGGCAGTGATCCATGAGGGGATGGGTTTTATTAGATGGCTTCTAAAGTGCCTTCCAACTTTTAGAATTCATCATTCTGTGATACTAACTTTCAACTCACATTTCTCCACTTTGTTCACAAGGATATTATTAGAAAATTATCCTTTGTTTATGGCAGTAGCTTGAGTTTTTGTCTAGAAGGATGTGTCTAAAGAGCAGATTAAGGATTCTTGTACTGGCAGTGTTATTTAATTCAAATTGGTTATTTAATGTTTCTCGCATTGATATCATGTCTGCCTAACTCAGTAATAAACTCCTTGGATAGAGATTATTTCTGTCAATATATTCTTTATTCTAGACACTCAGTAATGGAAAGCACATTGCCGTCCGTCTTCCCCCAAAACTACAGGAAAACCACATATGCAGAAATAGGAGAATGCATAGAGAAAAATAGGAGTACTATTGGTTTCATTTCAAGTAAGAAATGTAAGAAAACCTAGGTTTTCAAGGAGCTGATATAATACCACAGTCATCTCTGGTCAAACTGCATCGAAAATTCTGGTACCACGTTTCAAGAAGGTTATTGATGAGCTGGAGAGCATCTGGAAGAGGGCAATCAGGATGGCACAAAAGCTATATTAGGATTGGTTGGATGAATTGAGAATGCTTTGCCCAGAGAGAAGACATGGTAGGAGAACAGGGAAAATTACTGTACACTTCAAGTATTTTACAAGCTGTCCGCTAGTGGGAGGTGGGACTTGTCCTGCTTAGCCCCAGAGGAAAGAATTAGGACAAAGGGATGGAGGTTGCAAAAATGAAGATTTTTGTTTCATGCAAGTAAAAATGTTCCTATAAATTAAAGCTAGCAAAAAGAGAATAGGCTGCTTCAGGAGGTAATAGGTTCTCTCTCTTAAAAGATTTTCACACAAAGGCTGAATGACTCTGTGTTAGGTATTTTGTAGAAGGAATTTTTATTGAAGTATGGTTTGGGATAGAGGGCTCCCGATATCTCTTTCAAACCTAAAATTCTGTGATTCTATACATTGACATATGGTCCAGTGTGCTGACACATGGAGCCTATGTTCTATTTATGTTTGCATGACTATGGAAAGAACTACATGAATGTGAGCAGGGTTTTATCGTTTGTAAATTTTTGCCTATATTTTGTTTTGTTTAGCTTGTAATCTCCTAGAGTCAACTGTGATGGTGGTGGCTATTTAACTTTCTAATTCCAGCAGTTTTCTGGAGAGTCATAATCCTGAGAAACTCATTGTGTGCTAAGTGAACAGTTGTTACCATATATCATTTGCTCACATTAGAAAATGATGATTTTTGTAGTTTGTTTTGGCTCCATGTCATAAAACAGTTCTAGTTTTTTCTTCATTTCTGCTTTCAAAGTGTTCTTAGCTTGGTTGGCTCTCATAAATTTCACAACCTCATATAACACAGAGCTGTGGGTTACTAATAAGGTCCTATTACTATATGCCATATGAAAAGAAGAAAGTAAATGAGAAAGGGAGATCAGAAGATACTTTGGCCATTACTGCCAAATTACTTCCTGTGGACCAAATTCTATTGGAAGCTAAGAATGGTTTTTACATTAAAAAAATTTTTTTATGTAAAATGTAAAGTACATTCTTAGGCAACCACAGGAAGAAAAGCCCCCCCACAAGAGCTATAGTTTGCTGACTTCTATAATATGATATGACAGGGTCAAAGAATGATACAGATTGCTGTATGAATAAACTACTATAATAATGATCAGATGGAAAGAATGCTGAAATACACTTCTATTCTACTTGTGATATGTAAAAAAGACATATAGATTTTCTTTCAAAGTAAATTTAGTCCAAATCATGCTATAAATGGAAGAGGACAGTAGTTGAAGCTGCGGCTTCAGGAAAAACTCACTAGGTTATGATGGGAGCCAAGGGGCACAGAAACTCAGCTCAGGTCAATGAATATTTATCAAGTTCCTGCTTTGTGTGAAGCCCTGTGCTTGTACCTGAAGGGTAAAGATCAAAGAAAATTCAGAGATGAAAGTAATAAAACTGAAGATCTGTAGATGAGAATGGAAGCGTCAGCAAGTAAAGGGAGGTAAACATATAATAATGTAACCAAAGAATCTTGGGCACTTCTGTACTGATAATTAGAATAGCAAGATTTGCAAAGACAACCATCTCATTTCATCCTCACAGTAACCTGGGAGCTAGGTGCTATTATTACGTCCACTTTTCAAATGAGGAAACTGAGACAGAGAAGTTAGGTGGCTTTTTCAGGGTAAAGCAGCTCGTGTCTGAGGTAGGATTTGAATTTTGGTCTTCCAGACCCTAGCACTTGTTTCACTTTGCCACCTAAATGCTTCACTGAAATTTCTGACTTGGGTCCCCATCCCTGGTACTGTCAGAATTTGACTTCTGTCTAGGGCTCTATAACAACAGGAAAGGGGCCTTCTGATCCCATGCAGCATTCATCCTAACAATACATCAAATATTATATAGACTATATGTATAACACAAGCGGCAGCTAGGGGTTGCCGTGGATAGAATGACAAGCCAGGAGTCAGGAAGATTCATCTTTCTCAGTTAAAATCTGGTCTCAGATACTTACTAGCAATATGACCCTGAACAAGTCACTTAATGATGTTTCCCCATCTGTCAAATGAGTTGGGAGAAGGAAATGGCAAACCACTCTGGCATCTTTGCCAAGAAGACCCCAAATGTGGTCACAAAGAAATGGACACAAGTGAAAAATGCCTGAACAGCAACAACAAAAATATATAATACACCAGATTCACAAAGCATACCATAAATGGTAAAAGGAAATTCTCTCCACAGTAGTTTTCCACCTTCATCAGGAACTTAGAATACTACACAAGAGGTGAGACTCTTCCTAAACGGAAGAGCACTAAGGATAACTAGAGTCCAGTGCAGCCCACCTTCCCAGCGACATATCATATTCCAGACTTATCATACAACTCCGGTGAGCATCCTCTAGAAGGAGAAGTAAATAGAGAGTCCATAGAGAGGCCATTGCCCTCTTCTGTGCTGGCCTAGACCACAGAGCTCATGGCACCAGGGAAGGGCAACAACTTGATTTGCTCTACTGTCTTTTGCCTCTGGGTTCCTACTAATCTTTGAATCCTACTTTTGTTTGGTCAAGGAACTCCTCAGGTTGAGTTAATCATTTTAGATTTTCCAGAAATGCCTCTATTTCTCCCCAAGACTGTTTGATGTATGTAAGACCAAACAAAGTGGGATATTTTGCTGTTTTCATTTTAGTATAATAAAGAAGTATAATGCCTCTATTTGAGTGAGATTAAAGAAGATCTTCCCCACACATTGATGCCTGCCCATTGAGGGAAGCTTGATTAGGGGAGTTGTTTTGTAGGAGGGTCCCATTGTTTTTTTCTATTGAGGCACTGGGTCAGAAGGTCATGCCCTCTGGCTCTGAAAAGTGTATAAATACTCTGAGGATGAGGTTTTACTTTGGGTCTTAATTTTTGGAAGAAGGTTTGTGGCCAGATGAGAGACTCTGGGAAGATGCTAAGCAGCACCTCAGCTGCTTTGAAAACTCAGATGTTGGTGCTTCCCTCTCTGGTAAAGATGTATATATGTTAATGGTCAGGCAGTTTGGAAATGCTATCTGTTGATTTTTTGATTTCTCTGAAATTTTTTATTTTGATTTTCTCTGACACCTGTACTTGAGTAAAGTAATTGTTAACCCCTCAAAAGTTGCTTTTCCTTTTAAAGAAGCAGATTAAAGAATCTGTGATAGCAGGCCCCCCTGTGCATGTTGGGGTGCTTACTCTTACAGTGTGGGAATTTCATTTTTTTCTAGGAATTCCTCTGGTTCAGAAAGCTTGATGCAGGAAAGCTTCTGCTTGCTCAGGAATTCTTCTATCATCTTTCATTTACGAGTACATGCAAGGAGCTTCTTACCACTCCACTACTGCCTCACTCCTTGCCATATCTGGGTATAGATGATTCCTCCATCCCCTTCTGAAACGATATGGATTGGCATGGACATGGTTCCATGGACGGTCCATGAGGAGCTATAGGCTTTTTCTGTTAATCTGTCTGTTCAACTGCCTTATCACCTCACTCTGGTTCTCTCTTTCTCTGAGCTTACCTCTCTCATTTAAAGGCCAGTTCCACATATGACTTAATCATTCATCCTTAAAATGTGTTATTAGGGAAGATATTTATGCTTAATATGAGGGTAAGCATGTCTGAAATCCAGTGCAACAAGCATTTATTTAAAAGCCTATCATGCGTAATACATTGAGCCAATGGCTGGATCTCCAACACCAAAGACGAAACAAAAAATAGACCCATCTTTCTAATTCAGAAGAAATCTCACCTTATTTATTTAACCTTAAAGTTAGATTTTATCTGAATGAGATCATTAAATCATGTCAATCCATTCATTTTCCTGGGATCATTTTTCATGTTGGAAATATGAGATAAAACTAGATGTTAGCAAGTCTAACTTGTCCAGCTTGGTAGACCAAATCAGAGATTTCTGTACTGTTTGTAAAATGTGGAAGGGACAATGAATGGAACAGAGTTTAAATGATAGCAATAATAAGCACATATTTTCACCAATATAGTAAAAATGATAGTAGAAAAAGCTGACATTTACATAACACTCAACAATTTGCAAACTGACTTACTTATATGATCTCATTTGTTTCTCACAACTTTATAAGGTAAGAACTACAAGTAGTATTATTTTCATTTTGTAGATGAGAAAACTGAGGCTTAGAGGGTTAAGAGATTTACCACTGGTCATCCAATTAGTAAATGTTAAAAGTAGGATTCAAACCCAGGTCACTCTTAACTCCAAAATCAAAAGTTTTCCCCCCAATATAACTTATATTATCAAAATTTTTAATGTGTTTTGAGGATGACTTTCTGAAATTTTGAGAGCATTATTAGAATCATTATTAAAACATATAATTTCTGTATCATCACATAAAAGCATCAGAATAGTAGTTAAATATATAACTGATTCTAGATTCATTATAATGAAGCTACATGGATTATTGAAAATAAACATAATAAAAAATTTAAAACTTAATTTTAGCCATAAGCTTCAATGCCCTTTCCCCTATTTTTTCCTACCACATCTACTGAGAAAATTTTATGATTAGAATTTCTTTTTCCCTGTTTCCAAATGTTCTCCAATGTAGGTGTTAATGAGTAATAAAATATATCCTCCCAAAAAGTCAGAAAGGGAAAGGGGAAGAGTACATATAATCCACATATTTTAGAATTGAGTCTTGAATAATTGATAGAGGTATATTTTACTGGAAATATTTAGCCGAAGTTTTCTAAAGAAAAGGGCAGTTTGATCTTTTGGGACATTCTAAAGGGGTCTTCTTTTAAAATCTAGTAAAAAAAAAATACAGTATACCTAGCTTTGACATGTACAGCACATAAGAGCATAAGTCTAAAAATAAATGTTTGCTGATATAAAGAGGAGCTAGTAGAGAAAATTACCTCAATGGAAACTAGATTCTAATGGATTTAATGATATTAAGAAAGCAAGGCACCAAAATTTATAAACAAATCTAATTACCAAATGGAAAACATGGGTTCATTGTGACAACCATATTTGAAATGAATAAATTTGTATCTGGACAAGCCAAATGGACTATAGAACTCAAAGAAATGGCAAATTTGTCAGTATAGGGAGCTATTGGATAATTCAATTCCCAAACCCATTCCCCTTCCTCCTTGTACTATTACTTTTTTGGGAGTGGGGGGGGAATCTGAGACATCTAGATGATTGATCCATCATTTACTCCTCCTTCGGGGCTGAGTAGGTACACCATCTTTTTTCCTAGCCTCATTGTACATTACTTTTCTTCCTGAACCCTTCAATTTCATCAAATCGTCCATTTTTCTGTTTCCCATGCACAACACTCCATTTCTCATTGACCTTTATACTGGCAATTCCTGGTGCAATGGCTGAAATGCATCCCTCTGTCAATTTCATCTCACTGAGTCCCTATCTTCCTTCAAGGTTCAGTATAGGCACCACCTTCTATAGAGGAGCAGCTGGGCAGTTTAGTAGGTATGTTTTTGCATGTGGATGAGTCAGGAAGACCGAAATTTCCTGCATCATCTTCTATGTACTTTTATAACCCTGGGTAAAGTCATTTTACATGTAAGCCTCAAATTCCTTATCTGTAAAACGGAGATAATAGGATCTATCTCACAGGGTTGTCGTGAGAATCAAACAAGATAGTGCATAGAAAGCTTTGCAAATCTTACTTAAAATGCTATATAAATGTTAGCAGTGATGATGATGATGGTTATCTTTCCTGATCTCTCCCAACTGCTGGTGCCATCCTTTACTACCCTGTATTTATTTGTGTTCATTCTCTTTTTATTTATTCTCAACTTACTTATATACAGCCTAGTGGATAGAGTGCTGTACTTAGAATCTAGAAGATTTGGATTCAAATCCCTCCTCTGATACTAGTTACTTGTGTTGACCTGATTTCCTTACCTGTAAATCTATGATCCTTTGATCCCATAATTGTTGCCATGAGAACACAAGAATCTCAAGATAATTTCAATCTTTGTATTATATCCATAGCACCTAGCACAGAGCTTGGCACCTAATAAGCCCTTAATAAATGCTCATTGATACAGTCTAAGAACCTTACTGATGCCTGATGAATTTATATAAGTAAAGATATAGACTATTGCAGGAAGCTGAGCTGCTCAGAAATATAGATGCAAAGTAGCCACATGATAATAAATTATGTAATTAGTAATATAACAACTCTTCAGGCCATTAGTTTATCATTTTCTAATACTAAAGAAAATCAATAATAAACAGAGCTCCTATAGAAAGGGAATCTAGAAAATAAGAGGTGTTTAAATAATTGAAGTCTGTATGTTACAGATCAGTTAGTTCACATATCTATTCTTGTTTTCAGAACTGCATTAAATATATTTTAAGGAAATGTAGACCTGTAAACTTTGTGCAACTAATTAACATAATAAGAATAAAAAAGTATTTATTAAGCACTATATGCTAGGTATTGTACTAAGGTCACGAGATACAAATCCCCAAATGAAAAACATCCTGACTTAAAGGAGTTTATATGCTAATACGGAAATAACACATACAGAGAAATGGTGGCCAGGATGTTTTGGTCTGGGGCTGTGAGTAGAACAATAGGGTACTCAATGGACAAGGCCTTTCCAGAAGCAATAATAATGTTTATTTGATTATATTTCCCAGAGCAGGAAGAACAGCAAGTGAAAAAATGTCTGAGAGCAGCATTAGGCCTCAGGCCTGCTAGATATATAGTGAGGTCTCCCCAAGCAAACAATCACATCAGCCTGGTTTTACTGTGGTATTTGCAAAGCTCTTTCATGGTGAAGTCTTTGAGTCTGGTCAGAAGGTGTAGCAGCAGCTGTAGTGACAACAGGTTGGAAAGTGGCTTGGTTAAAATAGTGTGGTTGGGTCTTGAGGCTCGCTTAGTTAAAATGAGTCTCATCAATCAGGACAGCCTCCACAGCTGGAAGGTATTTAAAGGTCATTTAGTTTAATCCTCTTATTTTAGCCAATCAGTCAGTTAACATTTATTAAGTGCTTGCTGCCTGCCAAGCACTGTGCTAAGGTCTGGGGTTACAAGGAGAGGTAAGATAGTCCCTGAGGCAAACAAGTCACCATCTAATGGGTTTTAAAGATGAGGAAAACAGGCTGAGAGAAGGGAAGGAAATTGTTGAAGGTTCCACAGGTAGTGATCAATAAAGTGAGAAGAATCACGCCGTAAAGGAGTCAAGAATTGAACTTATTTTTTTGGTTTCAAATCTAATAGCTCTTTCCACCACACCACATGGTCTAACAAATTGTGACTTATTCACAGTAAATCTTTATTTCTATGTCTTAGCCATCTGTTCTCTATGTTGTCTTTTATTAACATCATCACTACTTCTATTTACTTACTCCCTACAAGGTGTGAACCAGAAAGGAAGCTAGCTTATAGAAAAGGCAGCTGTATTTAATTGGGGAATATACATCAGTCAGGGAGATGATTTGTCAAACCTCAGCTTGGAGTAAAGGACCAGGAAGTTTTGAGTAGAAGGCTAAATTATAAAGGAGCCAGGAAACTGTTTGTCTTCTGTGTTTTATGTGTTTTTTCTTTTTGCCACACTGAGGCTGCACAGATCCTGAAGTGTCCCAGCACTTCAGTGATAACCTCCATTATACTAAGTGATATGCAATGAGTGTTGACTTTGGGTCTAAGAGCTCAGTCTCTCTACTTGCCCATTTGTATCATGGAATTTTACAACTGATGACCACGAACTGAGACCACCTTAACTCTTGAATTTTGAAGTGTCCTTATTTATTCTGCTTTTTGTTTAATTTATAAGAAATACCAACATTCAAACAGAATTGATCAATCAATCAGCATTTATTAAATGCCTACTATGTTCCAGGTACTGTGATGAGAATTGATTCTAAATAAAATGGTGTCACATTTTATATATACATATATTTACACAAAGGATATATGATTATTTACTCTTTAGGGAAACAAAACAAAGACATACAATAACTCATAGGTTAGAAATTGATGAAAAGGCAAAACATTCAAATGACTGCTTTTTTCCTTTACTTTTAAACAGCTTTTTTGTTTTTAAAAGCTATTATGAAAACCCTAACATTTCAGCTTTGCAACTATACTTTGGTTTCCTGCAAGTTTAAAATCTTATCAATATTCATGTATCTTTTCGAAGAAAGTAGAAAAACAACAATGATATATAAAATTGATATATCTAAGACAAAGCTTATAACCTCATCCTCTTAACCTGCTCCAGCCTTGTCTTCGCTCCTAACTGCCCTACCTCCGTCAGTGGTGCCACTATCCTTGTAGTACTGTGGGCTTGAATCTTCGGAGTTGACTTTCAGACATTGTTGACTTTCATTCTTCTTAAGTTTTATTGCTACCTTTTCATATGCATTATTGCATCTTGAGAGACTGTCATCCTACCTGCACCTCCATAGTACACTCTTATAACAAAAAAAACCAAACCACTAAACAAAACTTTCATAGCAACCACATGCGACAATATATGCAACATTCAGAACTAGCACTAATGAGAGATAAAGAAAGTGTGTTTCATCATCTTTTCCCCAGGATTAAGGTTTAGTCATCCATTCCTTCATCTACAAGTCATCTATACAAACATGTATAAGACACTGAATTAGGTGCTAAGAGGGATGGAAAGACGAATGTCATTTTCCTCATGACCATAATAAGAGATAAACCTTCTTTTCCCGGGATCCTTACTCTTGCCCTCACTAGACTTTTGAGCATTTGAAAGAAAGTGAGACAACTGCCTAGTCTAGCAGCAACAACATGTGATCAGTGAAAGTTATCATCTGTCCACAAAGATAGCTAGTAGAGAGGGTTGGCAAATGTTCTAGGACAGAAGAAGAGTGTAGATACCCAGGATAGGTCAATGGAGGCAGTTATGGGCATATGACTGGGATAGATTACCATCAGTTGATACAATGTTGCTTCCTTATCTCTGTTTTGGATATTCAAGCCTATGAGAACCAGAGATAACCACATACATTTAAGACCTGATTTTGCTGCTTGTTTTCTCTCACATGAAAGCTACTGGAGAGATATTGAGAAGTGATATTTGGTAAAAACCATGTTTTTGTTTGGAACTAGGAATCTGGTCTCAGATTAGGCTGGGGAATTGTAGATGAGAGTAAGACTCAGACTAGGTTAGCTCTGCTCTTGTCTTGAGAATGGACCTCTGAGAACTTCCCATCTTTTTCCATTCATACTACACAGAGGGAAAACTAGGTCTGCCTAGAGTCAGGAAGACTTGAGTTTAAATTCAGCCTCAGACACTTAGGAGCTGTGTCACCCTTGGAAAGTCACTTAGCTTTGTTTGCCTCAGTTTCCTCATCTATAAAATGAGCTGGAGAAAGAAATGACAAAGTACTCCAGTATCTTGCCAAGAAAACCCCAAATGAGGGCACAAAGAGTTGGACATAACTGAAAAACAGCAAAAGGAGAAATAAAATAAATAGATAATGAAAGAAAGTAAAACGGTTAAGTACAATGAGAAGAAGAGACAGAAGTCTTTGAATAATAGTAGGACGGATAAATTAAGTCTTAGTATTGAATGTTTCTTAAGTAAATTTTTATTAAAAGTTTTTCTGGTCAGTAGACAAATAGGAAATTCATTGATGCCAAGTTAGTCATATATACATGTATGTGTACAAACATGTACACATGTGTACATACAAACATACATATATACATATACAGATAGGCAGACAGAGAGATAGAGAAAAGAAAATAAGAATGCCATAAAAAGTAGGACCAGGTGAGTCTGTAAATGAGAGGTACAAAGTAAATTAAGTCTGAAGGGACAAAATCAGAAGAGAGAGATTACAACAGAAACTTGTTTAAATGACTTGTTTTTATGATTCCATTGTTGTGACTTTGAATTTGAATACAAACTCTTTAAGCATTACCTTTTCAAGACTTTCTACAATCTCTATTCTCAGTCTACCTCTCCTGCCTTATATCTTATGCTTCTTGGAATATGAACTACACTGTAGCCAAACTGTACTGCTCACCATTTCCTAAATATGACTCCTTTTTCTCCTTCCTCCATACCCTTCTTTGCACTTTTCTTTATACTCTATAATGCCCTCTCTCTCCCTTCCCCCTACCTCCTTCCTCTGTCAAAATCCTACCCATCCTTTAACAGCTCAGCTTGGAGATTTCTACCTCCTTCTTGAGGATTTTATAGATCACCTCTATATCTCATCTTTCTTACAAACTCCCAGCTGGAAGTAATCTCTACCTCCTCTAAATTATCAGTCTTTGGACCTTTTGGTGGTACTTACGACATTATACTTATTTCTCTGACAACCTTCCCTTTAAAATTATAATTTATTTAAAGTGAAGAGTCACTTTTAAAAATTAATTTCTGTATTCCTCAAAGCATTCACTAAAATACACTGCACATGTTAAGCACTGAATAAATATCTGTGGAATTAATACTTTTAAAAATGAATAGAAAAGGTAAGTATGGAATTTCCTAGTGAATTTACAATGGAACGGGGAGTACCCTTCAATAAACTGACAAGAAGCGATCAGCTCGGTTAGTACGTGATGCTTATTTTTGCCAAAATGTGTATGTTCTTATAGCTTTTGGATCAGTTAAAAATTTGTGAACTTTTAGGAGGTATGCTAGGCATTGGAAAAATATTTACCTGTTTGGTAAGATTTCTTCCTTTGTTCTTTTCATGTTGTTTTTCTGCTTCTGTGACTGCAAGATAAAAAACAAATCACATTTTGAGAGCATTTTTCGTCATAATTTCTTAGCAGGTAACTACATTGTTATAAAAAACATACTTTCTAGAACATTCAGAAACCATGAATAGCAATAGTTACAAATACATTCCATTTAGTAAATATAATTTATTGTGAGGCGATTTCTTCACTGACTCATTCTTTAAAAATGTACTTTGACTCTCAGAATAGCCTTAATCCTTTGATCTGGCATTCTGAAACAGAATTAATAGCATGACAGATTACTAAGAATAATAGAACTAATTCTAGCAACTGAATTTTTTAGGGCAGAGATGAAATAAATGGGATCAATGTAATTTATGGAGTATTAAATATACAATTAAAATATAGAATAAAAATATTAAAATACAGAAAAGTATAAACTTTTATCCTTATAGACTGACCTATGTTCTGAAGACATAATATTAAGTAACTTAATCTTAGATACACTATTTGTGAATGAATCAGATTTTGGACTTTGAAAAATCTACAAGTAAGTTATAAGAAATAAAGACATCCCATTAGTAAAAATACATTTTGTCATATTTTATTTCTGAATGGTGGTTGAGATACTTCAACATAGGTTTTAGGAAAAATTCTACTTTAAAAAATAGCTTTTCTAATATAATGATCCAAGTTTATCCCAAAGGACTAATGATGAAGAGAAAAAACTGATATTGATTAAATACAGATTGAAGGATGTTACTTTTAACTTTCATTTTTTTCTTTTATTCAAGTCTTCTTATACAAAATGACTAATATGGAAATGTTTTACATAATTGCACATATATAAGCTATATTTGATTTCTTACTGTCTCAGAGTGGGGGAAGGAGGGATAGAATTTGGAACTCAAAACTTTAAAATGTTTTTAAAAATTGGGGGAGACTATATCATTTTCTTTTTTAAAATAGCTTGTCTACTAAATCACATCACATCAATTCTGCTACATTATTTAATGACAAAATTAATTACATGCACTATTATTTACTTTTTTTTGAACACTGTAACACTAATTTCCTGAGCAGATACTTGCATTTGTGACAACCAAATTTTATATTATCCAACTCAGACTAAGTTAGCTCTGCTCTTGTCTTGAGACTGGACCTCTGAGAACTTCCCATCTTTTTTCCATTCATACTACACAGAGGGAAAACTAGGTCTGCCTAGAGTCAGGAAGACGAGTTTAAATTCAGCCTCAGACACTTAGGAGCTGTGTCACCCTTGGCAAGTATTATCCAACTCTCTTCTGTTCTGTTCTTTTCTCTGTTCTCTCCTCTCCTTCTTTCCTCTCTTGAACTCTCCTTCCCCTTTTCTTCTCTCCTCTCTTCTTTTTCCATGTTACATATTATTATATTTTACACAATTCAATTATCCGGTTTTGGATAATTGGCCTCATTTATGATTATCATCACTTCTTTTCCCCAAAAGTGTAACAAGTTTGTACCTTAAGGGCAGGTTATAATTTCTCTAACATTATCCTTACTATCACGGTCTAGGACTTAAGGCACTGAGTGATTTTTATCACTGCGGTACCTGGTTTTTCTCACTGTTAAATTTCTGCACTCAGCAGTAGTCTTTTATCTTTAGCTCCTTCTCTGGTTCCTTTCCCTTTGCAAGCCAGATATTGACTGCGGATAAGGTAGATAAAGACAGATTCTGCTGAAAAGGTAGGTAAATTTAACTCTAAATGTATGGCTTCATTTCAGTAGCAAGTGACTTGTCAGTTTAAGAGGAAAAAAGGGGATGTAGTCTGAAGAAATGCAATTAACTGGTCAACTATTCCTAAGTGAGCTATTGCGAAGTATTTCAAGTAAATACATAGGAGGTCCCAAAAGTTTGAGTACAGTTGTAACTTTAATAACTATAGCTTAATTTATACCTTATAGTTGCACTAAAATATCTGGGACACCCTATCTGTGTATTTGAAGTGCTTAAAGTGGCTCACTGTAAACTATTACAACTTACAAATACACAAAGACTTTTGGGGTACCCTGTATATTTTGAAGACTAAATAAATATTTGTTATAAATTCTATAGTTTAGTATTTTGCAGGATAATGATTTAAAAAAAACATTTGATTGGGCAAATAAGAATGCTAGTATGAAGGGGAAACATTGTATCAAAAAATGTAACTGTCATTACTACTGCCTCATTTCCTTATTAAATCTCTCTCAGTGTCATAAGTAGGTCTAGTAGGTATGCATAGTTAAGATTACCAACATTACAGAAAATTTCTCTGTAATTGACTTGCTATCCAACTCAACCTAAATCTCCTCTCATTTTTTGGTTAACTTTACCTCCTTAATCCCAAACTGTGAATTTGTGTTATTATTCAATTGCTTGGTGTGTCCGACTCTTCTCTACTCCATTTGAGAATTTCTTGGCAACAATACTGGAGTGTTTTGCCATTTCCTTCTTCAGCACATTTTAGAGATGAGAAACTGAGGCAAACAGGGCTAAGTGACTTGCCAGTGTCCCACAGATAGTAAATGTCTGAGACCATATTTGAATTTGGGAAGAGGAGTCTCCCTGATTCCCAGTCCTTTGCACCGGCTAGATGTCCCATGCGTTTGTAGATGTGAACAAAAATCATTGGAAATGGTCAATACCTCCCTGGAAATTTCAGGTAACATATGCAGTAGGGGAATTGGGATGGGGCTAATTAGCAGGCATCAGCACGTTCCTAGCAGAAGAGGTTGGGAAGCCTGTTTCAAAAGCAACATTACACTGTGCTATCTGGAGCATGCACACACATTTTGTAACTGGTGCCAGGCTGGTAGTCTTGCGATGAGGAGTAGCTTTTTCGATTGTTCCTATAGCTGGAATGAAGGGTACGTTCAAAAAAGCATTAGTTTTCCCGAATCAGCACTCTTGATCTGACTTCTTGTGACTCGGCTGCATTCCGGCGATCAAAGAGAGACAACGTTATAAGGAAAGCCATCCTAGGTCCTCCTCATCTGACGCCTATACATGGCTTATGAATACGGTGCTCAGTTCTTTGTCGCTGTGTTTGCTCTTTTTTGTCTTAGGTTAAGGAGATAGGTAATGACTGTGACCTTGGGAATTTTGAAAGATCAGGAGAGTGATAATTCATCATCAAGGCCTCAAGGGAAGGAATGGCTGTTGAGACCTAGACCATCAGTAGCTGAGACAGGGACTCATCTAGTAGCTATATCTGTGAAGTAAATTTCCTTTGGAAAAGTTAATGGATATTAGTTAAATAGGACTGGCGTTTTAGTCCCTGGCAGATAATATTGGGGAGAATACTGAAATGGGGGTCAAGTTGACAGCATTAGAGAAAGACAACTTAAACTCCTCAGTGGTAATAGCTAATAATAGCGACTTGCATTTAGATAAGCACCTTAAAGTTTGCAAAGTGCTTTACAACTATTATCTCATTTCATCCTCACAACAAACTCTGAAAGGTAGGGGCTATTATTTCTATTTTGCAGATGAGGTAACTGAAGCAGGTAGAGTGACTTGCTTGGGGTTACCCAGCTGGTAAGTATCTCAGGCTGGACTTGAACTCAGGTCTTCCTGATTCCAGGTCCAGTGCTCTTTTCTCTGTGCCATCTAGAACTCTGAGGGAGAGAGTAAAATTAATCCCCATCTTCTGTCACATCAGTATGGTCAGTACAGGTCAGTATCCTTGTTAATTTAGGTTTGGTTTTGAAAGGAAATGAAAAACACATGATATCTTTCAAAAGCAAAAGAAGATTCACTTAGCTATAGCATAGAAAGTATATTCAATAAACTTTCTGCAGCCCTTAACTTGAACAGAAATGAGTCCCCTTTTTGGTCAACAAGGAAGGATGTGGTAACTTGCCTGGTCTTGGCACATCTGCCATATTTGAAGGCCTCCAACTTCATGCCCTTGGGTGACCAGGAAGCCAGGTCAATATGTCCAAAGGTCACCTAGGGTATGCCAACAAGGGAGGTGGAGTTTGAGCCTTAGTCCCCTGGACTTATGAAGTCCCAGGGTCAGCTTTGTCACCTTTCTGGGAAAAACCACCTTGACTCACTTGCAGGAGATCAGGGAAATTCTGGTAGATAAGTAGTTCTATCACAATGTAGAAAAATAATAACATAAATAAGCATTTAAGGGAATAGGCTTGTACTTTCAGGCAGGAGCCTTAATCCCCTGGGCTAATCAAGTTCCAGGGTCAACTTTGTCACCTTTCTGGGAAAAACCAGCCTGACTCACTTGTACAGGATCAGGGAAATCCTGGTGGATAGTAGTACCATCACAAAATAGTAACGCAAATAAGCATTTAAAAGAATAGGTTTTGTACTTTTAGGCAGTGATGTCAGCAATGCGTTGAACCACCCCTCTATCCCCTTCTACATGAAGGGAACAGCCAGACAGTTACATGGAGGATCTCCCAGAGATTGCTCCAGGGAAGCAGAGAAAAGAAAGGTGCTATGGAGTGGATTCTGGTACTCGCTAGATTTCCATGGCTGCTGGATTTCTGGTCAGCTTTCTGCTGTAGTCCATTCTCACCAACCCGTCTGATCACATGTCCTTGCCTGGATGCACATTTATGCATTATATGCTATACCACAAAATCTCCGTTTGTTTTCCTTGTCTTCTGTTGCAGTCAGGACCCAGCCCTCCCTTTCTTCCATCCCTTCACCTGACTGTCTGCATCTGCATCTTGGCTCTGTGGCTTCCTTTCCAAATCAAAACCCTTTGGCAACTTAGATATCTCTAGGTCAGCTGTTGTGCTCCACTCCCTACTCTCCCAACTCCACTAAGTCTTCATGTCAGGAGCTACAGTAATAAAAGTGGAACATACCCTCCCCTAGCATGGTTATTGATCAGTTTCACACTGGTATGTATTGTTATCAGGGCCACCATTGTTGTGATGTTGGTTAAATGTATAATGATGAAACTCTTGTGCTTGAAAGACTTAAGGAAGTCTGTTGTTCCTAGGATAATATACAAACTCTTCTGTTTCTCACTTAAAAGCCCTTTGCAATCTGGCTCTGCCTTACCTTTCCATTCAGCGTATATGTTATGCCCCTTGATGCACCTATGCTCCAGCCAAACTGGCCTCCTTGCTCAAGGGGACATTCCTTCTGCTACCTCCGGGATTCTGCATAGGCTATGCCTGGAAGGCTTTCCTTCCTTACCCTGAAAGTAGGGTACCTCTTTAGCTGCCTTCCAGGAGCAGCTCAAGTACCATCTCCTCCTCTGCTTTCTTAATTTCTTTAGTTGTTGGAGATCCTTCAAACAGTATATACGTTTTGTCTCAATCTTCACTTATCTGTAAAGGTACTGTATCCTTCCAGTAGTAAGTACTTAAGCTGAATAAATGGAAAGACTCTCTCTTTGGTGTAGGTACCCACAGCACCTAGCGGAGATCCTGCCTCATAGTGAGTGATTAATCAATGTTTGTTTACTGCTTGGTTGACTCATTCAGACCATAGTAAAATCCAAGTATGCACATAAATTCCAAAGGAAGGTAACTGTTAGACTTGATTTTAAAGAATGTGTATAGGGAAGCTAAGGAAATGGGTGGGTTACAGAGAGAATATAGGCAGCCAAGTGGCCCAGTGGATAGAATGCAGGCCTGGAGTCAGGGAGATTCATCTTCATGAGTTTACCAGCTGTGTGACCCTGGGCACTTAGCCCTATTTGCCTCAGTTTCCTCATCTATAAAATGAGCTGGAGAAGGAAATGGGTAACTACGGGCACAGTGGCTGCTACACTACCAGGACTGGAACCAGGAATACCTGAATTAAAATTTGGTCTCTGACACTTACTAGCTGTGTGACTCTGGGCAAGAACTGTTAGCCTCAGTTCCGTCAAGTGTAAAATGAGCTGGAGAAGGAAATGGCAAAAAAAATCCCAGTTTCTTTGCCAAGAAAATCCCAAATGGCATCATAAAGAGTCAGACATGACTGAAATGACATATTTAACAAATTTTAAAATAGAGAAGATGAAATAGGGTTCCCAGAGTGCCCACGGAAAAAAATAAATCTAAAATTAAACTCTGAAAAAGAAATGTGAGTAAAGCACTGAAAATAGATGAGAAGACATTAAGGTGAACATGTTTAAGTTTCTTTACTGCTTTATACAGTGTCAGACAGTGCTTTCTACTAGAATCTTCTCTTTAGTAAATAACTGCCTATAAATGACTAACCTTTAAGTCAGAGATTTTCACTCCAAAGGGATGTTTAGCTTAATCATGTTTATGCATTCTGAGGCAAGGAAACAGGTAATGTGACAAGTATCATCTGTAAAACAAGTATACTTGGTATGTTTTTTAAAAATTGCCAGTGCCATGACAAATACATGGAACGCTTTGGTTAATTGCAGATTTTGAGATGAATTAGAGCAAATAAGTCAGCAGGTATAGACTGAGAGTAAAAATAAAATATTCATTGCAATAGAATGAGAAGAAAACCCCACAGCTGCAGATATCAAAGGATATAAAGGCTGAATGAAGTATAGCAGTTAGAGAAGCTCAAACTGTAGGTGGCCTAGTACTAACATATAGATTACAGGGTAAGACACAATTACCAAAGGGTAGGATAACTGTTAAGGAAGTCAGTGAAATGTAAAGAAATATGAGTGAGTAAACTTTTAGAATAAACAGAAGAAAAGTTAGTTAAAGGCAAACATAACCTACTGTTTCTAGTTGTTCAGATGGTATATGTCTAATTGTCTCTCCGCATCTCCAATTCAGTAGGTCAAGTGAATCAACACACATTTATTAGGTTCCTTCCATATGTACTGTGCTAAGTACTGGGGATACAAAGAAAGGAAAAAACAGGAGCTCAGGGACTTCACAATTTAATTGAGGGTGGGGAACAACATGCAAAAAACCATGTACAAACAAGATAAATACAAGAAAAGTAGAAAATAGCTAATACAGAAAAGGCACTAAAATTAAGAAAGATTGAGAAAGATTTCTTGGAGATGAGATTATTGCTGGGACATGAAGAAAACCTGGGGAGCTAGGAGGCAGAGATGAGGAATGAGAACATTCTAGGCATGGGGGAATGCCAGAGAAAATGACTTGAGCTGAGACATAGGAGTATGTCTTGTTCAGGGATGAGCAAGGAGGCCATCTTATTTCTCATCTCAGGAAATCCCAACCACAGGGTAAAAGAAAGTCCCCTGGTGAAGGTATGACTCATCAGGGAGAAGGAAAAATGTCTTGATTGTGTACAGGCTCCTGTATTTTGGCATTCTTTCTGGCACATGAAATAAAGTCTGTTATATCCATATATATTCACACACACATGTATGCACACACATTATACATATAAATATGTATTTACATACATATTTATGTATATACATACATGTAAACACACATTTAAATGCATACATGTTCAGAGAGAGAAAGTAATTAAAATACTTATATGGGAGTTGAAGGCCCTTCCCTTTACGATCTTCAATTCATCTTGAGTATAGTTTGTACATAGTTGCAGCCCTATAACCCAACCCCGTGCAAGTTAAGTCAACAAGCACTCATTAATTGCCTACGGTGTGTCAGGTACTGTGCTGTGGATCAAGAATATAAAGGTAAAAATAATCCCTGTCCTTAAGGAGCTCACGATCTAAGTGGGGGAGACAATAGGAAAATAACTAGGTACAGACAAGCTACACATAGAATAAACTGGAGATAATCACAGAGGGATGAAGGATCAGTAAAAGCTTTTTCTAGAAGATAGGATTTTAACAGAGACTTTTAAGAAACCAAGGAAGGCAGGACATAGAAATGAGGAGGGAAAGGATTCCAGGCATAGTTGGGAGCTGGAGTATCTTCTGTGAGAAAGAGTAACAAGGAGTCACTGGATCGTAGAGTATGTGGAAGAACATAAGGTATCAGAAGATTGAAAAGGTAGAGTATGACCAGGTTATGAAGAACTTTAGAAGTCAAACAGAGGATTTTATCTTTGATCTGGGAAGCAATAGCAACATACTGGTATTTAATAAATAGGAAGTTTCATGGTCAGATATAGTAGGCATTTACTAAGTGCTTGTGGATTGATTGGTGGTAGTTGATCTTAGGAGAAAGATTAGAATTGGAATTAGAAATCATCTACATAGAGATGTTCTATAAAACCCTAAGAGTGGATAAGATTACCCTATGGTATAGCTTATAGTACTATAATGCTTTAGTATAGATAAAATACTGTCCTCACAATTCTGTGAGGCATCGAATACAAGTATTATTATCCCCATTTCATAGATGACAAAATTAAGGTTGACATCGGTAAGTGACTTGTCCAGATATCATGACTAGGAAGTACCCAAGCTTAGGTCTTTGGATTCTAGAGCCAGTGCTTTTTCTACACTTCTATATTATATACCTTGGGGGCAGCTGGGTGGTGCAGTAGATAGAGCACCAGTGCAGGAGTCAGGAGGACCTGAGTTCAAATCTCACCTCAGACACTTGACACTCACTAGCTGTGTGACCTTGGGCAAGTCACTTATCCCAATTGCCTCATGCTGGGCCTTCTCCAGTCATTCTGATGAATATCTGGTCACTGGATCCTGATGTCTCTGGAGTAGAAGTGAAGCTGGTGACCTGCACAGCCTTCCCTCACTCAAAACAAAGTCAAGTGCAAGTCATGTCATCATTTCTCTGATGGCATGGTCTTCTTCGGCAACAAAGGACAAATACACACACACACACATACATACACACACACACACATTATATAACTTGACTCATATATACCATGGTTCTCCTGGTGCTGTGAACTTCAGCCTTCTAGTATGAACTCCTGGTCCAAGGGTGGGGAACCTGAGGATCTTGAGGCCCCATGTGGCCTTCTAGGACTTTGGATGTGGCCTTTTGACTAAATCCAAGTTGTACAGAACAAATCCTTTTATCAAGAGGATTTGTTCTGTAAAGTTTGGATTAAGTTCAAGGGTTACACTTCAGGACCTAGAGGGCCATATGTGGCCTTGAGTTCCACAGGTTCCCCACCCCTATGACCTGGTCTGATCCACTGTCCCCATAACTTGATGTCTAATATTATCGGATCAATATCTACCCATTTGGCATCACCACTCCCATTCTGCTTCATTGTCTTATAATTTATCCTTCTCTTTTTTTCCTTATTGCTGCCACCCTAATCCAGATTACTACTGCCTCCTGCCAAGGTTAGTATAATAAACTCCAGCTGAACTAATTTCACTCTTTTCCTTCAAATCACTCATAAATACAGAGGTTGAACTGATTGTCCCTTAAGCATTTCTTTCATCATATTTCTCTTTTTCTAAAAACCATACAATAGAGAGCTACTGCCTACTGTATCAAATCTAAATTCCTTTGCCTAGATAAAAAGCCTCTCCAAGATGTAACTCTAGCCCTAACTATCCAACATTATTTGTTCCTGCTCCCCAAGAAATATCCATTTCAATAGCTACAAATTATTATTTTTCTAAGATGGTATTGCTTAATTTCCTTTTTTCATCACAATGATCCCTGTTGTATATTTTAAAAAGAATTTATGGAATATTTTCCTCCTAAGTAAACATGTCCTTCAATGCTCTTTGTGATAATATACTGATTAGGGAGCTGGTAATATTTAATTAGCTTTGAATAGGAACAACTTCTGGAATTTAGAAACAGCATCAGTTTCTTCATTCAATGGCCAATCAGCCTTCTGTGTCAGGTGACAGCTTCTTGTACTTGTCAAATGAAGAAATGCAGTACTCATCCTTTCTTTCTTTCTAGACTAGCTTTGAACACTGTCACAGATTTATGAGCCTAGGAACAAAAATAAATGAGGCTTTCAGATTTAAAGAACCCTAGTAAGTGTGAAATTATTAATATCCTATCAATTTCACTTGACCAATTTTTATGATAGAATTTTTGGTATCCTAAAGATTTTTTTGGCATACTATCAATGATTTAATTATAAAAATTAATAAATAATATAATATTTTCTCTAATGGTGTGCTTAGGAAAAGAGTCTACAATTTGCTGTTTATTTCTGAGAGTCAGGTAGTCTTATTTTTAAGTATAAAAAATTTCCCAAAAAAGTCATAGTGACTGACTTTTCTATTTTTAAATTCCATTTTGTTTTAATGTAAAGGGAAGCTGAATTGTCAATGGATTTTATGGATACCAGTCTCCTTGAAAAATCTATGAGTTCTTCCTTGTAGTATGCAGAGATCATAAAGCTGTATACAGAAATTTTGTTATGTATTGGCCCCAGAAATAGTTATGGGTTGAATACAGATGCATACACATGGCATATGTGCTGATCTGAAACATAATTTGGCAGCTAGGTACCATGGTGGATAGAACACTGGATTTAGAGTCAAGAAGACGTAAATTAAAATCCTTCCTGAGACAAGTTAATTGTGTGACCCTGAGCTAGTCAATTAACCTCTCTCAGTCTCAGAGTCTTTATTTGTAAAGCTGGGATAATCATCCTACCTACCTCACAGGATTGTGAGGATAAAATGAGATGTGTATGCAGATTTCTTTGCAAACCTTAGTGTTATATAAATGCTAGCTATTATTAAAGAGTCAGCTAGGTTATATGTAGGTCAAGTGTTGGATTTGGATTCACAAAAAGCTTATACTCAATAGTAGGTCGAGTGTTGAATTTGGATTCACAAAAAGCTTATACTCAATAAGTTAACTATCCTGGACAAATCACTTAACCTAGGCCTCAGTTTACTTATCTCTAAAATAGAGATAATAATAGCATGCGTCTCACAGGATTGCTGTGAATGTCAGATGAGATAATATATGGAAATCATTTTACAAGCTTTAAGACTATTATCAATCAATAAACATTTATTAAGCTCCTACTTTGTGCTAGGCACTGTGCTAAGCAGTGGGGAAACAAAGAAAGGCAAAAGACAGTCATTCTCAAAGAACTCAGTAGAATGGGGGAGATGACATAAGCTACACACAGGAAAAGTTACAGATAGTTAACAGAGGGAAGGCACTAGAATTAAGGAAGCTTGGAACAGGCTTTCTATAATAGGTGGGATTTTTGCCAGGGAAGTCGGTAGTCAGAGATAAAGAAGGACACACCAGGCTTGAGAGTTAGCTAATGAAAATGCCCAGAGTTGAGAGACATCATGCTATCTAAATGTTAGCTGGTACTATTTGTAAATATATAGTATGCAAATATAGTGTGCAATCTCACCTATATTTTAAGTTTCACATTATTATTATATTATTACTCAATAGGATATCTATCTCATGGTCACATACATTTCTTTTCTAACTATGTAGACATTGTCATGACTTGTTTTTGGCCTAGGTTAGGATGACAATTTTCTCATGATCTCTGTGCTCTCTTGAACTAACACCCAGCAGCAATGAGATCCTGGATCCAATTCTAGAGCTCCTAAGTCTGTATTTAGAAGGTTGTGCTTTTTTTTTTTACCAAAAAAATATCCATTGAACTTGCCTTTCTTGAGTGCAATGCTGGACGAAGTGCTGGATTTGGAGTCTAAAAGACTTGGGTGGAATTCTCCCTTAGACATTTACTAGATATATGAGCCTGGACAAATCATAGGATGGTTGGATCAAGCCTTTAGAGATGGAAGGGAACTTCCAGGCTACTTAGTCCAGACCTTTCATTTCACATGAGGAAACTGAGGCTCAAGAGAGGTGGCTTGCCGAAGATCACATGGGTTGCAAGACATATAGTCAAGACCTAACCTACACATCATCTCTCATATTTCCAGTATTATTACACAGCTTGCTCCACTTCACTACTTTGATCCAGTAACACTTGCATGCTGGCTGCTCCAGGAACAAGCTCCTAGCTGTGGGCATCTTCCCTGACTGTCCTTTATATCTGGAATGTTTTCCCTCTTCGGCTTTGCCTCCTTTAAATTTCAAGTAAAATCTTGTTTTTTATGGGAAGCCTCTGTTAATCCCTCTTAATTCCATGGCTTTGTCTGTTCATTATTTCCTATTTATCCTGTTTGTAGCTTACTTTATATACAGTTGTTTGCATGTTGCTGCCCCCATTATATTGGCAAGGACTGTCTTTTTCCTCTTTTTATATTTCCAGTGCTTAGCATAATGTCTGGCACAAAGCAGCCGCTCAATAAATAATTGCTTATTGATTGATTACTTATAAAGAAATACTTTGCTAAACACAATAGTAGTGTAGATTCTTATTTAATTTGGCATTTAAAGTCCTTTACAATCTGGCTTTTGTTTACCTTTCTTATTTCACATTATTCTCCTTTCACATACAGCCTTACTGTCTGTTCCCTAGGTATATTAAGAAAGTATGCCTGTATGTTCCTGTATACCAGGAACCAAAAATGGGAAGCATGATAGAAAGTATTTGGATGAAGGTCAAAAAACAGAGAATCGGAAGTGATTTTGTCATTGAAGTATACTATAGACTTCCTGGACAAAAAAAGGAAATAGATGGGAAGAAGTTTGGGAAACAAACTATAGTAGTCTGGCATAGAGGAATGACATAACAGTTTTGGGGAACTTAAATTATTCAGACATCAGCTAGAGCTCTAAGAGTCAAAAGTAGAGAGTGATGTGAAGATTTTATCCTTTAAAATGCGAAGGAACCAACAAGGAGAAATTCTGTTGTGTGTGTGATCCTTATTAACAGAAAAGAACTTGGGTTGAAAATGGTGGGGATAAATGACCACTCCATCCTAGGGTTTCTGGTAAAGGTGAGGAAATATAGACCTAGTCCAATTTGCATTTGGGAAACAAGTTCACAGGAAAGAGAGGATCTCATGGAGTAAAATGCTTCAGAGAAAATCAACTTAAGAGGGAAGGCAATGTTCAATAATGAAATTCTGAAGATATGAAAGGAAACAGTTCCACTTAGTGAGGAAAAGTGGGTTTGGTCTGAAGAGATTGAGGTAGATGCCCAGGGAACTGACCAACCAACTGAGGTTTAACAGAAACACGCAGAAGATAGAAGCATGTCCAGGTTCCAGAACATGAAAGTAAGAATTTTCAAGTCTCATGAAAATAAAATCATATGAAGGCTACTAAAGTTTAGAATGAGTTGAGGCTGGCTAGAAAAGCTAAGGAAAACAAAAAAGAGGACATTTTTAAAAAAGCTATATTGGAAGAAAAGTGGGGATATAAAGGGGATGGGACATTTGCTTGGGGTTGATCAGAAAATGGCAACTGATAAGAGAGATGAGACAGAAGTGAAAAATTCTTTTGTTTCTGTTTTCTCTGCAAAGGATAGTGATTGACTTTTCCACAAAGAAAGACTAACAGGGATTTGATACCCAAGATCATTAAGGAGAGAGTAAGAGAACCCCTGGTTGTTCTTGATGAATTTAAGACATTTGGCCCAGATGAAGTTTTTCCTTGGTTCCTGAAAGCCTGGCAAGATGTGACTAATGAGTTATTGAGCCAGTGATATTTGGGAGATCACAGAAAATGTGAAAGGTAAATGTTATCATGATTTTCAAAAAATGAAAGAGAACAGAGTTTACAAACTACATGCCAGTGGGCCTGATTTCAATTCTTGGGAAAATTCCAAAATGGATGATTACAGAGATGGTTGAATATCTAGAAAGGGAATAAATGGTTACAAAGAGAATCAAGAGCAGATATTCCAAACTAACCTCATTTCCTTTTTTGACAAAATTATTAAACTTGTAGAGGAGGGAAATTCTGTAGTTATACTTAGATTTTGGCAGTACTTTTGATAAAGTATTTCCTACTGTTCTTCAGGAGTAAGTGAAAAGATAAGATTATACAATAATACAATCACATGTATTAGGAACTGGTTGGATGGCTAAATGGAAGTAGAAAAATAAGAAATTAGTGTGGTGTTTGGGGAAAGGGAAAAAAATGGTTTAAATCAATGGGTTAGCTGTTACTGACAGTGACATTATACAGGTAGGAGTGGAAGCTGACTAGTTAAGTGAGTTGTTCCTTCTATACTTTTTCATCACCTCAAACTCAGCAGATCCCAAACCAAATTTATTATCTCCTACTCCCACACAAGCCATCTCCGTCACATAATTTTCTTGTAACTGTCAATGGAACTATGAATTCCCAAGTTATCCAGGCTCAAAGCCTTTGAATCATCTTTGAGTCATATCTCTTTCTATCCCCACTTATCCAACCAATCAAAAATGATCTCAATTTTTCCTTCAAAATGTTTCATATCCTTTCTTACCTCCTCTTCATTTCCATTGCTACTATTCTGTTCCATAGCTTTATCTCCTTTAACCCATGTTGTTCTAACAGCCTCTTAGCTTGCCTCAGACTCTAGGCTCCTTCTAACCCTACTTCACATTCATTTTACATCCAGTTGGACTTAGGTAGATTCAGAAATTCTTGATAGTCTCATAGAGTGAGAGAACTTTAATGGGTAGAGGTTAGATTGGAAGGTCTCTGCTGGAATATCCTAGGCTTCCTTGTGCTAGCTAACATTTTTAATCAGTTCTTTGGATAAAGGCATAGATGGCATATTATTAAATTCCATAGGCTAGAACATTGGATCAGATCTAATCAGATGAAATTTAGTAGAGATAGGTATATAAAATCTTGCACTTGGGTTAAAATCAATTTTAACTATATTATATTTTAACAACTATAAAATGGGAATAGAATGACCAGAAAGCAATTTGAAAAACATTTAGGGACTTTAGTGGACTTCAAATTCTTTAGACTGTAAGCTCCTAAAGGACAATCTTTTTCCTCTTTTTGCATCCCAGTACTTAGCACAGTGCCTGGTGCATAGTAGGTACTTAATGAATGTTTATTGATTGATTGAAATATATTTGCAGTAGGTTATGACCATGAGAAAACCTAATATAATCTTAGGTTGCACTGAGAGGAGTCATGTTCAGAATGAGAGAGGTAATAATAGACAGCCCTATTGAATTTCCCTGGTCAGGTTATGCTTGGAAAAGTTCTGGACACCACATTTTAGGAAGGATATTGACAAACTGGAAAGTACCCAGTGCGATGACCTCTGAGGTCCCTTCCAACTCTGAGATTTTTGTGATTCTATAAAATAACTAATTTTATCATATCATTCACTTGCCCAAACCTATTTTCTACTGAATCAAGACTAAAATCCTTGACCTTGGTCTATAAAATGGCCCTATTCTACCTATCTAATCTTATTTCCCTAGAAAAGCAATATGTATAGTGGATAGAGTATGAGGCTTGGAACCAAGAAGACCTGGATTTCAATTCTGCCTCTGAAGTGCATAAGCCATGTGATGCTGTCATTTAATAACAAAGTATTTGTGGGTTATAATCTGCATTCTGGTGGAAGGAGTTTCCATACCAAGAGTTTCCCAAACTGATCCTTTTTATATTCATATATTTTTTATTGTAGCATCAGCTAAAACCAGGCTGGTCTCCTCACTAACCCCTAAAATTTCTATGCCTTCTGTCATGTTTCCTTTACCTGGAATATCCTGCTTTTCCCAGTGTGTATGTGTGTGTGTATGTATGTATGTATACATATATATGTGTGTGTATACATATGCACACACACACACATATATATGTATATTAACAAATCTTTCCTTTTTCTGAAAGGTTGTGAGCAAAGGAAAAATATTGAAGCCAGGGGTATAGGAAAATATGGACAGAAAAATGGCAAATATGATCCTGAGATTGTTGAATAGGGCAGGCACCCAGTATAAATAATGGAGGAGAAAGTCAATTAAAAATACCTGAATGATTTAAATGTAAGTGGAGAGAGGGGAATGACTAGGAACATTCAGAATAAGAGATGGGAGAGAAGAAACACTTCTCTCATCCTTTCCCTCTAACCTATGGTGGACTTGTATGCTGGTACTGGATGGATTTAAAGGCTAGTAAAAATTAAACATATAAAAAGAGGTTGCTTAAGTACCCTAGGAGGCATGAAATGAAAAGGACAGCTGCAAAATAGAGGAAATCAGTACATATTCCTTCAGAGCAGAGACTTTGTTTCATTTTGTCATTGTATCCGCAGAACACTGCTTGGTGCCTTGCCCATAGTGGTTGGTAAATAAATCTTTGTTACATTGGATTGGATTGGATCTAACTGGATTTATAATTTGCTTCCCCAAGTATCCCACAATTATCATGCTACTTCTTAATAGTATTGTTTCTATCATCATTCCTTGTCTTTTTCTAATTCTTTTCAAGGAAATGTGCTTCAGAAGAGACCTTAAGCTTATTTCTATTTCTTTATCTCCCTATTTTCAACAGTTGGGAAATAAAAGAAATTCAAGGAAGCAGATAAAGGTGAAAGCCACCCACATTTTACTTTGACTCCAAGGATCATTCAAGATCCTATTAGTATTGTAGCAGGAGCTTCTCTTAAGTAGTAGGACAATGACAGCTAATATCGCTATGGCTCTTCCTCCTGTGTTACAAGCTCTGGTCTTCTACTTCCCCTCTCTAGGCTTGGTAGGGGCCCAGACATTGTTACCAGGCAACAGCTTCCTGACTTTGAACTAATGGGAGATTGATGAGGAACTTGCTCCTTTCAACTTGAAAGGAAGGCTGGTATAGGGGTGAGTGGGCAGGGGAAGACAAAAGCAGTAGACTTTCAGTTCTTCTGGTTAAGGGTTTGTGACAATTCAAAATGGGAATCACACCCTAAATAAAAGGAAAAAAAAGCTAATAGTAGAGAGCATAAGTATTGGTATAGTCTAATTCCCAGATGTAGAGAATTATAGTTCTTATAGTACCATTTTATCACCTGAGCAACCTGAATTCAGGGTACTTTGAATCAACATTCACTCAAAACTATGGTACCCAAAACTCCTCTCAATGTTTTTATTTTCCTTTTCTTTAGTCATCCAGTACTGCATTGGTTCAAAGCAAAGTCATTTGATGAAATAGCATAGTAAGAAAAGGAAGAATAGAATATTTTCTCCAAAAGTCTAGGGAATGCTTTTCCTAAAATGCACATGCCATTATTTGGGAAAATAAGCATGAATAGAGATAATAAATGCCGCATGAATGGGGAATGTGCATTAGCAGGGCACAAATGGATAATGCCAACTCACATCTCCAAAACTCTATGAAAACCAGTATTTTCTGGTGGTCACTTTACTCCCCTCTTATGGCCTGTCTGCTGATGATGAAATTTTCATTAGACTTGTTGCTCCACTGCTCCCTAAAGGCTTACCCACCAGCCCATTGCTCTGATGATCTAATGGCATTTCCACTTCCATTGCTATGATGGCCTTGTGGTGACTACTGGGCACACAGTCTCAGTTGAGTATTGCTTTGGTTGCTGCAAGGTGTATAGCCTCTGCTGGACTTTTCTCCCTACTAAATACTCCTAATCTCATAACTTCAGGGCCATGCAAGCCATTTCAAGTCAACAAGCATTTATCAGGCACTTACTGTGTTCCTTCCAGTCACCATGCCAAGTGATAGGAATATAAACACAAAGAACAAAAAATTACAGCCCCTTCTTTCAATGAATTTACATTCAAACATGGGAAGGCAACACAGAAAATGTAGTGGAAATGGGACTGAGGAAGTGAAATTGGAAAGGAGGGGGTGGAGTTCAGAGAATGAAGGTTGGGTAGTCTGGGCCCTTTTTCAAAAGGAAAGAAATTTCCTGATTCCTGAGCAGGGAATCACCAGCTACTACTCTTCTTTTCTTTCCTTTTTCTGGATGATCTCTCACTTGATAACTTTTGTGGCTCATTCTTTGGAGGACAAACAACTTCTTGTTCCTCAGATCATCCAACTCTCCCTTTATTAAGATTCTCAAATCTGTTCCTAAACTCTAAAAGAGTACCTGTTCTTTCCTTTCTTTTCTGTGTAACATTTTCCATCATTCTAAGAAGAATAAAGTCTCTTCTATTCCACCTCTGTCTTGATCTCCAGTTTGATTTAGTACAGTGGTGTTAGACCTCAGACTGGTCAGAGCAGGCTCATAGCAATTTAGTCATAGCTATCCCAGCTAGAGGACAAAAGTCAGGCAGAATGCTCACTTTTTAAAAAAATTTTTAATTTCTGTGGAGATCAAAATCCTCTATTACAAATAGTCATCAACTCTAATGGAGATTGAAGCCCTTGGTTACAGATAACAATGGAATTTAGGGTTATGTATTCCTAAGCTCTTCTCTGGTTTAACATATACAAATTTGATCCAAAACCAAAGGTAGGAAGAAATCAAAGATCGTTGTTCTCTGCCCATCTTGCCTGGTTTCCTTCCTTTGTGAGCTGAAAGAGACCTTGGAGATCATCTAGTCCAACCCTCTGATTTAACAGATGAGACCCAGAAAAGTTATTAAATGATTAGTCTCAAATCATACAGGTAATAGATGACAAAGGTAGAACTTGAACCAGGCCCTCTGACTCCCCATCCAATGCTTTTTCTCTCTGCCTCTAAGCAGCTCTATCAGCAACAAAAGCCTGTTTGCTTTCATGCAAACAAAGCAGAGCCTGGCAAAGGCTTAATAAGTGCTTAATAAATGCTTGCTGACTGACTTCTATATTTTGAAGAATGGAAAATACCATATTAATAAAATAGTCATAGACCCTACCTTTCTGAGTAAGGCAAAGTGAAGTGTGCCAAGTAGTGTTTTTTTTTTCTTTAAAACCTAGAGACTTAGAAAGTAAGTCCCTAGGGGTGGCAAGATTTTTGTGGGTTAATAAAAAAAGAAGTAGAGTTTATGGACTAAGGGAGAGAGAGCCAACAAAGTGTCTATTGGTACTTGGTCTATTGCCATCCAATCAGTAAATTGGGAACATGGTTAGAGAACTACCATCAGGTTGAATAAGGTTTTGAGTAGGTAGAGAAACTCAGAGCCAAAGAACATCCTATGCCAGTTGCTAGCAAAATTGAAAGAACCAGGCTCACTAGAGGGAGTATAGTCTATATTAAGACAGTTTCGTGGTCTCTAGAGAAGAGGGCATCTGGATGCTAAACTAGGGCCATAGGTAAAAGAAGTCAACTATAAATAAATTCCCATCATACAAGTGACTAGAGAAATTGCTTGAAACCAATCAGAACAAAAAGGATGAGTCAAAAGATAAGAGAACGATTCTCATGCTAAAGCCTCAAGATCACCAGAAAAAGAGCAAAGCTGAGGAAAGCTGAGGCAGAAGGTCTAAAAACTATGGGAACAGGGGATGTGAGTAGGCTGAGAATTTCTTGGAGAAGGCCAAAGATCTTTGTTGTTTGAGTAGCTGGGGGAAAGACAACTTGAATCTGAGGACAGAAAATGGAGAAGATACCCCCCGGAGAGATTACAGAGAGGGGCAAATCTATTTTGACTGGAGTTTTCTGTACCCAGGGTTAAGGGTTGCAGAAGTATTATCTAGAAAAACCTGAAATTTAGAGCTGGCCTAATTTATTTTCTAAAGACCAAACGATGAGATTATATTTAGTTCAGACAATGGAGTGTCTAATTCTGAGGACAAAAATTAGGGAACCAGAAGAGAAGGGTAATAAAGGACAAGATTGCTTGAAAAGGTTATAACTGTACCTTTTGATTATGGTCATGAACCGCATACTTGTGAACACATTATAGCCTTCCTTCAGTGGAGTGAAAGTTACTTGTGGGCAGAAAACCCTTTTATTTTGTCTGCGTATCTCAGCAGCTGGGGCAGTGTTTTGCTCAGACACTTAATATTAAATACTTCTTGTATTGAATTGAACTTAATTGGGTCTGTTTCCTCATACAGAAAGAAAATAGTATTATTTAGTTTGCCTGCCTTCTTGGGTTGCTGTGAGGATGCCTTGGTAAACCTTAAAATGCTTAAAAATAGGAGCTGTTATTATTCCTCATCAAAAAAGGAGAGCCCTGGAACTGTTAGGGAGGCAGAACCCAGGACGGTGAAAGCCGGTGCCAGCTAGTAATTTAGATCCCTTTCCCTGGGATAATTTTCTTTGTAGGTGGTCAAACCAAGTCAAGAGTAGAGCCCATGTACAAGATGATGATGATGATGAGGGACAGGCTTGGGTTTTCCCCCATTTAAAAGTAATTGCTAGAAAACACAGAATAACTCCTTAAGTCCGTGTGCATACCTTTTTTGCAATATTTTCTCTGTTTTGTTTGTTTTATACTCCCTCATCTTAGCAGACTTTATAGGACTGTAGGCCAATATTTCTAACCAACAGAGGTTGCATAGAGAAAGGTCATTATTTCTCATTGTCTTGGATTCTTAAATATTACTTCTAAATGAGGTTGATGATTTACCAAAAGGAAAAAGAGGCCTAATGACTTTCCCTAAGAGCATTCTTTCTTCCATGACATACTCAGAGCTTTCTCTAGAATGCTGGATGTTGTTGTTTGTCCTTTGTTTTTGAAGAGGACAATGACATCATGGGATGAAGTCTTGACTTGTCCATGAATTGGATTTAAGTGAGACAGAGTTGCACAAAGTTGTCTGCTTCATTCTCTGCTAGAGTCACTGAAGTCCAGTGATAAGACAAAAGTCAGGACAATTGTTAGTGGCTCACGATGCGGTGGCTGACCTTGGCATCTTTGATTCCTGACCAAGCTAAGCACTCCACAGCGCCTCCTTCCGGCGCCTTTGTGGCCATTGGAACAAATTGTTCTCATCTGCCCATTCCACCTGGGGAGGTCTTCACATGCTTAGAGTGGACACTCCTAATCCACTTGGCAGATTTGAGGCACACTGTTACTCTCAACTTGAAGAAGATTTACTGTGGTGTGGCCACTGCACATGCCACAACTCCTTGGAGTCATAGGTGTGAATTTAGTGCCAGGTAGACATCAGAGATGGATAAGCAGCTCTAAAAAGGGCTTGGGCAGCCCTCACAAAGGTGTTAGTCCTTCAGGCAGCAGTAGGGGAGAGGGGGTGGCAAATCATAACTTGTTCCTTTTTCTCCATCATTTTCATGCAAATATTATAGGGAAAGCTTTTCTAAATGGGAGTTCTCCATAGTGACTTTCTACCCATAGTGATGAGGCAGAGGAGCTTCTGTTCACTGGAGAAAGCTCCTGTATATTGGACACCCAGTGGATCTTGTTTATAATTATGAGTACTGTGTTGGACAGTGCAACTTGAGAAAAAGATGAAAAGGGATGGGGGAACTATGGATTAAAGAAAAAAGGAAGAAAAGAGATAGGCATGAAAAAGTAATTGGGTTCAGTGTTCAAGGAATCCATATGCATTCCTGAGATCCAGAAGACTAAAAGAGGTCTTATGACCAAGCTGACTGGGTAGATTACAAATTCATATTATCCAGCCTCAGTGGGGTTCTCATATCATTAAGTCAGTCTTTTAATCCTCCTTAATTGATTCCTTATCTCCATTTTCACAGAAGTCTTTCCAAACCTTCTCTTCCCTGCTCAAATTCCTCATACTTTCTCTGCCTCCATATTTCTCAGTTGGGGATCTTACTTCATACTTTACTGAAAAAAATAGAGGCTATTCAATGTGAACTTCCTCTACTTCTGTTCTCTTCATGTTCCTCCGTTAGATTATGAACTTCTCAAGGGCAATGGCCATTTTTTCTCTTTCTTTGTATCCCCAACATTTAGCACAGTGCTTGGCATATATTAGGCACTTAATAAATGTTTAATAACTGACTAAAAACTCCTTAAAATCATCTCCCACTCTCTCCCCTCCTTACCCAGTTTTCGACAAATGTGACTTTTCTCTTTGATGAGCCCAACCTCTCTTCATATGTACATGTAGAATCCCTTTCCCCTTTTCCAGAAGATTATATCTTCAATCATACTCCCTCAAATTGTCAACTTCTCCTCCACCTACTGGTTCTTTTCCTACTACCTTCAAATATGACCAAAACATCCCCTATCCTAAAAAAAAAAAAACAAAAAAAAAACTGACAACAAAAATAACCAAAACCCTTTATGAGACCCTACCATCTCCTCAAGCTATCATTCCATCTTTCTTTTCTTTTTCAACTAACCTTGAAAAAGCTTTGAGCAATCATTAACTTCACTTCCTCTCATCTCACTAACTCCGCAAACTCTGGCAATTTGGTGTTTGATGTTATCACTTAATTGAATTGCTATCTTCTTCAAAGTTATCAAATGATCTTTTTTGCCAAAAACTGATGAGTTTGCCTCACTCCTCATCCTTTCAACCTATCTGCTGCATTTGGCATTGTTGATTACCTATTTTTCCTGGATATTCTCCCCTCTCTAGGTTGTTATGACACTATGCTGTCCTGGTTCTCATTCCTTCTTTATCTCCTTTACTGGAACTAATCGGTTCTCCAGAATTCTTATCTCTGCTTCCTCTAAACTCTCAGTAACCTTATCAGCTTCCATAGGTTTAACTATCTCTGTACAGATGACTTACAAATCTATACATCCAGCCTCAGTCTCTCTCCTGAGCTTCATTTCCAAATTGCCTATTTGCCTATTGGAAATTTCACAACTGCTATCTCAGAGACATCTCAATCTTGGCATATCCAAAAATGAATTCATTATCTTTCACTCTAAGCATTCGCCTCTTCCAAACTTTTCTGTTCTTGTCAGACACTACCATCCTTTCAGTCTCCCAGGTTGGAAACTTTATCATTATCTTTGACTCCTCAATCTTTTTCATTCCACATATCTAATTAGTTGCCAAAATGTGCCATTCCTTCCTCCACAGTATCTTTTTTGATTTTGTCTCTCCAGTCACTTATCTGTTGTGTTAGTTCAGCCTCTCATTACCTCTCACCTATATTATTGCAACAGTCTCATAATGTGACTCCCTGCTTAAAGTCTCTCAACACTTTGGTCCCTCCTATACATTATTCTATAAGTAATTTTCCTTAAACATGGATCTGATGGTGTGATTCCCCTACTCAGCAAACTCCGGTGGCTTCCTATGGTATCTATGATGGTACTTATATTTTTTAGTTTAAATCCCTTCCCAATTTGGTCTTGATTTATTATTGAAGACTCATTGAACATTATCCGTCATATTCTGAAATCTCACCAAACTGACCATTCTCTACACAGGACCCTCCTCTATCTCTGGTCTCCTTGGTTTGTACTGGCCTTCTCTGTTCCTGGAATGCACTTCCTTCATAGAGTCTCTGTCTTCCTTTAAGACACAACTTCAACATCATCTTCTTTTTGCATTGTCTTTAGGGATCCCTCCAAATGCTAATGGCTTCCCTTCCAAACCAACTTTTATTTAATTCCCATCTATCTATCTATCTATCTATCTATCTATCTATCTATCTATCTATCTATCTATCTATCTATCTATGCATGTGCATCTATGTAACACATGAATTAACTTTATATTTATTGCATATATGTCTTCAATATGACCTTGTCTTCTTCAGTAGAATGCAAGCTTGCTGAGAATAGAAATTGTTTGATTAATCCCACATCCCCAACATTACAAATGTTCAGTTGATGCAATAAGATAAAGGTAAGTTATAGAGTTTGGTCATAGTAGAGAAACAAGGGAATAGGTAGATTAATGTAAGTGGACATGATTTTTTTGATTCTTAGAATCCTAATGATCCTGTAGCCAAGCCAAAAGGATTCAACAGATTTGAGTCTGTTTTGATGTTAATAGATCTCTATTCTGGCTACTGAGAACATGCTGAAAGAAGGAAATGATTGACCATTTCTCTACTCTGTCCACTGAGGTATGATTTTCCCATTTCCTAAGAAATTTTTTTCTAGGAGATTTTTATCCCATCTACCACCTCAAATAGTATTACAATGATTTGCACCCATTTGTATGAAGGGCAAAGAATCTATTGTTTGATTTTCTCCTATTATTTACATTGTTTTTTATACCTTATGCTATTAGTTTGATGATCTGCTCTGGTAATAAAGAGTTATATTGTGCCCCTAGGGGCTTAACTTATTATTTTTACAAGTGATTACCCCCAAAGTATCACATTGGAGCTAGGAAAAGTAGTAAGAGACTCCAGATCCAGAGTTCTCAGAGACTTCAGGAGTCCAATTGTTACATAAGTGAAATCAGGTTAACATCTGTCAATGGCACTCTTGAAGTCATAAAAGTGCAATGTAATTTTTTTAAAGTATGGTAATAATGAAGGGTGGCACCAAATATTCTGTTTTGAGAATGATGAGGGGATTGTGTGGGTTAATTCTTATGGCCTGGGTCTTTTTTTAATGCTATTCAATAGGTTTACCTACTACTCCACCATCAGCTACCTCTGTTTATCTGCCTATTTTGGAGTCCTACAGATCTTTAGCTTAGGTTACCCTCATGTACCATGCCCTAGGGATGGCTCTCTGCATTTCCCTGACATGGAGCTGGGGAAATTACTTGAACTTATATTGAATTGAATTGTTAAAAAATGTGGGGAATAAGATTGGAGAAGAAAACTGATTTTTTTGAAGAATTTTTCAAGAAACTTTTAAATTGAAGTCAGAAGAATTGTGTTTTGAGTTGAACTAATGAAAAATACACATATGGGTACATATGTACCATTAAGTCTGCCATAGTTTTTTACTCTTTGTCTCCTACATTTTGCCATTGGGATTTTGGAACTGTCTCTGCTTCTTAATGTTCATATTCCTAAAGTCCTAACTGAATTTACTAAGCTGGCCTAAGGTACCCCCATCCATTCTATAAAACTTCTTAAGGTCTTCTCTCTTTTTTCTACTATTTTAGGGCTTTTCCACTGATGTTCTTCCTGCCATATTTATTCCTAAGAAGAAGTGTCACCTCCTTGTCTGTTATTCTTAATTTTTCTTGCCCCCTTCCGAGAAAGGAGTTGATTGCGATACACTGACTTTTAGTTTGTCGTCTAACTTCTACTCATCCCAGTGCTACAATTACAGACAGGACCATAATCCATGAGGGCACCAAATAAGGAGTGAAGAACCTACTTTTTACCATGACCTCAAGAATCATCCACATCTCTATCAACAGGAACAGGAGCTTCATCTTCCCGAGTAGTAGTACTTTGACCCCTACTGCTCTTCCTCCTTCCAGCAGCACAGGCAGGCAGACAAGAGACTGGCCCACAGGTTTTTCTTCCCCAAGTCTGTGGGGTCTAGGCATGTTGCTAAGCAACCATTTCCTGGCTTCTGGGCCAATGAGATGCCAGGAATGTGCTGTCCGCCCAGAATCAAAGGCACTGCTTGGGTTGTGAAGCTGCCATACTTTGCTGTTCCTCTGGCTGTAGTGGGTGGAAGGGTCAGAGGTAGGCAATATCTTGTGAGTGATGCCCTGTATAGCCAGACCCCAGGGCTTCCATTAGCCTGGTTTCTATTAGCTAATGGAAATTCCTCTTTTTTAAATATAGGGATGTTCACCACCAGTAAAAGTTGGGAAAACAACAAAGAATACTGGACATGCTGGAGTTAGAAGACTTGGTTTCAGATCATGACTTTGCCCCTCACTACTTGTGTGACCTTGGGAAAATTACTTAATCCCTCTGGGTCTTACTTATTTGTAAACTGAGGGGAAAGGTTAGACTGAATACTCTTTAAAGCCCCTTTCCAGTTAATAATCTAGGATCCTATGATACTGTGATCTGAACACATGCCTTGATCCATCCTATCTGAGTTAGATGAGGAGAGTAGACTGTGTCCTTCTGACTCTTTTCTAGGTGGGAACTTTTATCCTCTTCTATAAGTTGCTCATTTGCTGAGGTGTCCCTGGAACAAAGGATAATGAAGTCAAAGCCAAAAATAACTGCCTGACAGTCAGCTGGACATTTTAGGCAGCATTAGGGTGCCCTTAGGGAGCAGAAATTAAACAAATGAATATAGATATGTGTATATATATGCATATATACATATCATATATGTATCTGCACATCATATATGTATATATATATAGTGCAAGTGGAGTACTATTCTTTTTTTTTAGACTCGTATTCTCTGATTTTTAAAATTTACATTTTTTCTCAATTACATGTAAAAACATTCATTTTTTGAAATTGGAGTTCCAAATTCTCTCCCTCCCCTCTCCTTGAGAAGGCAAGCAATTTGATATAAATTATACATGTGCAATCACACAAAACATTTCCATATTAGCCATGTTGTGAAAGAAAATACTGACCCCCCCAAAAAAAACCCCAAGAAAAAGAAAGTTTAAATAAAAGGATGCTTCAATCTGTATTCAGACTCCATCAGTTCTTTCTCTGGAGATAGATAGCATTTTTCACCATAAATCCTTCACAATTGTCTTTGGATCATTTTATTGCTGAGAATGAGAATTGTTAAGTCATTCACAATTGATCATAATATAGTATTGCTGTTACTGTGTCCAATGTTCTCCTGATTCTTCTCACTTCACTTTGCTTCAATTCATGTGAGTCTTTACAGGTTTTTCTGAAAGCATTCTTCTCATCATTTCTTATAGCATAATATTCCATTACAATCAGAACTTTTTCAGCCATTCAGGCATTCCCTCAATTTTCAATTCTATGCTACTACAAAAAGAGCTGCTATAAATATTTTTGTACATATAGTGTATTTTTCCTTTTTTAAAAAAATCTCTTTGGAATATAGACCTAGTACTGTACTGCTGGGTCAAAGGGTAGGTACAGTTTTATAGCCATTTGGGCATGGTTCCAAGTTGCTCTCCAGAACAGTTGGGTCATCAGTTCACAACTCTAACAAAATCACATTAGGGTCCCAAATTTTCCACATCCCTTCCAATATCTGTCATTTTCCTTTTCTGTCATATTAACCAATCTGATGGGTGTGAGATAATACCTTGGAGTACCTTAAATCAATCACATTTCATTTTCAAAAATAGTTCACATTTGTAAATCATTTTACAAATTTGCAAGCTCTTTGTGTTGAAAGCAACGAAGCTGTGAAATAGGTAATGTGAGGATTATTGTCATTTTATAGACATCTCATTTTATTGAACTTTGCTTTGTTGTACTTCACAGATATTGTGGTGGTTTTCATTTTGTTTTGTTTCTGCAGATTGGTAACCCTGCACTGAACAAATTTATTGGTGCCATTTTTCCAATAACATGTTCTCACATTGTGTCTCTTTGTCACATTTGTTAATATGTTCAACTTTTTCATGAGCATTATTATTTTTATGATGATCTGTGATGAGAGATCTTTGATGTAACTCTTGTAATTGTTTTGGGTGCCATGAACCATGCCCATGTAAGACAGTGAACTTAACTGATAAATGTTGTGTGTGTTCTGACTCCTCCACCCACGGGCTGTTCCCTGTCTCTCTCCTTCTCCTCCAGCCTTCCTATTCTCTGAGACATAACAATATTGAAATTAGGTCAATTAATAACTCTACATGAGTGTTAGAGTGAAAGGAAGAGTCAATCAATATGGCAAACTTCATTGTTATTATATTTTGAGAAATTGCCATAGCCACCCTAACTTTTAGCAATCACCACCCTGATCAGTCAGTAGCCATCAATCATGGCAAGACCCTGTACCAGAAGAAGATCAGGACTCACTGAAGGCTCAGATGATAGCTGGTATTTTTTTTTTAGTAATAAATAAAAATATTTTTATATTAAGGTATATACATTTTTTTAAGACATAATACTATTTTATTGCACACTTAAAGAACTATGGTATAGTGTAAACATAACTTTTATATGCACTGGGAAACCAAAAAAAAATTTGTTTGACTCACTTTATTGTGATATTCACTTTATTACTGTGGTCTGGAACCAAACCCACAATATTCTCTGAGGTACGTCTCTATGTATAGCTGCCTCACAACTCTTACCTCTGACTCCAACTTTCATCTGTATATCTCTAGCACAGTAGCCACACCACGCATGGTAAAACTATTTCATTGACAGTTTGAGGGTAACTGACAGACCTCAAACTCCTCTGTGAGTTAGGAGGATGTCTACCCCAAGCATATTGAAAGACTTCCCTGGAGCGATGGGTAGACGAGCACAATTTGCTCCACTGGCCATGAAGGTGGCTGAAGCAGGTACTGTGGAGTGCTTAGAGCTTGGTCAGACTTTGAAGATGCCAAGGTCATCCACTACATCCTGGACCATGGTCAATTGCCTTGACTTTAATCTTGCCACTAGACTTCAATGACTCTGGAAGAGAGAGTGAGGCTGATGACTTTGTGAAAGTCTGCCTCACTTAAATCCAGTTCATTGACAAGTCAAGATATCAATGCGTGATATCACTTTAAAAATCTAAGATGAACAACAACTGATAAAGTGCTTTGAACCTGAGGCAACCTGTATGTTAATTGGAAGGGTTTCCTCCAGATGCTACATACAGTTGTAGTAGCCCACACTGGGCGACTTTACAAACACACTCATCCATTGGGTTCCTCAGAGGAGGGTCAGTTGACTGCTACTCTTGAGGTCCTAATATCAACACTGAGGACCTGGGTTTTTAGTATGATCACAAACCCTCACTCCAGTGCTTCTCATTGATTATCAACCAGTAGCCTCAATTTAGCAAAGGTATTTATTAAAATGATCTAGTTAAAACAACTGGTACATATTTTTCCTTTCCCATCCTCCCTATTTCCCTTCCCCTCTCCCCAACTTGTGACACAGTCTCTGATAAATATATGCAGAGTCCAGGGGAACTTTCAACTCAAACTTGGAGTAAAATGGTAGTGAGAGGCTTTTGGCGTAGGCTCTAAAGGTCAGTACTTTTAAAAAATTCATAAACTGCATTTCTCTCTGATACAAAGGATTATTCTCCTTAAAGATGCCTTTCTCCTTGAGCAATTTATCCTATAAAGCTACCTTAGTCTGTGTTTATCCTCAGTATGTCCTCAGTGTGTTTTCTTCTTCTCATGACTCTTCCTAGTTCAGTCTTTTTGATAACATGGTCAAATTTGGGGGAGGGGAGAGAAAGGGAGAAGTGTGTAAATTCTCTAAGCTCAGTTTCTATGCAAAAAGAGTTGAACTCTATTGACCTTTGAAGCGTAGAGGAGACCTGTAAAAAAGGGAAACGTAACGGCCCTCATTATCATTTTACTCTAAATCTGAGTCCACACTTCTGGACTCTGTATATACTTGTCAGTGAATGTCTCATAGTCTTGAGAGGAAAGAATGAGAAGGGAAGCTGCTTTATGCCAATTGCTTTTTTAATAGAGCATTTTAATAAGACTCTCCCAGGGTCTATATAGTCCACCAGTATTTGACTGGTCCATTGCTAAACTGAACCTGCTACTATTGGACTGACTGCTCTTTGGGTACCTTGCCCAAGAGGTGCGATTTGATCTCAGAAGGTTTCCTGTGTGGTATCATCTAATGGCCAAAAAGTCCTATGATCCTATCAAATGAATTAGGTGTTTCCTTTGTAAATTAACAGAGGTGTTTTTGGCAAAGTCCATAACCCGAATTCTGGATAGCACTTTAGTGACTTGGGGAGGTTCAAGTATTGTCTTTTCCAATGCCTTGTAATAAAGAGTTTCAGAAAAGTCCATGTGACACAGTTCATAAACAAATGGGAAAGAAACATTCATCCATATTTTCAAACATATGGTCATACAAATTAATAAGTATATTATTTTACAAAATTCTAATAGGTTGCTGCCTGCCTTGGTACTTGCAAAAAAAGACCTTCTTTAATCCAAAATAACAAAAAAGAAATGAATCAAGCTTCCCTCCTCAGAAGGAAAGCTTAGTTCAGACAGAACTTCCAGAATAGGTATGGGTCATTTATAAGTTATTAAGAATCTGGAGGCAACTAAAAATTACCTTTTCCCCCCACCCACTGCCCTTCACGATCAAGTGAGAAACCAAAATGTCCAGAGTGAAAAATATTCTAGGACTCTTCTTAGTATATAAGAAAACTTAATTGGAGGTCTAGACAAAACACTTCCTATTGTCCCCTCCCATACAAGGTGTATCAAACTATCTAATGATACCTTTTATATGTAAGACGATACTTCAGAGATCTAGACAAACATTTCCTCTGAATTCCTTTAGTTAGGGCAAATTAAATTTCCCTAAAGGCTGTCTCCAATGCATGAGGGCAATCTAAATGGAGCTCCCAACTTATTACTCACCAGGGTAAGCAAGTTAACTCAAAAGGAAAACAAAAGTCCAAAGAGGTATAAAGCCCTCAAAATGAATTAAGCACATATGTTTGATCATTTGAGGTTTCTGAGCAGCAGACAAGTTTCATTCTACAGACTTGCAAGTCCATAAGAATTTCACACATCTAGTCTTATATAACTTATTGTTATAAAGCAAGTAGTTTAGTTCTAGGAACAATTATGGGCTACAATAAATAGTGTGCTTTAGGCAGACTAAAGTAGTTGGATGATCTTGAATAAATGCGTACAGAATCACAACAAATATCTGTCCATAAATATTCAAACAAGCAAGAGTTAATCTCAAAAAGGAACTGGTTTGACTTGTAAAGAATCACACTGGAAAAGACTATCCAACAACAGTCTAAAGCAAAAGAAAAAGAAGTGCTAATTAACTCTATCACTGAAAACTAAGGTATCTAAGAGTGAATACTAGATGAAGAATCTCTCCATTAGATCCCTGAAAATAGGGGACTCTAAAGTTATTCAAGTTGATATCCATACAGTATTTGCATTCTCTCTAGCATAAAGCCCTTGATTTACATTTCAGTTTTCAGAGGAAGGCTGCTACTACTCTGCTCATGAAGGGGTTAGGAGTGTCTTATATTGTTTATGAGCCCCCACTAGTGTGCTTCCCATTGACAATTAGTCAGCTAGAATTAATTACCTTTTACAAGAACTATTTATCAAAGTGAGCTAGCAAGAGTAGCTAACACAAAACATCCACTCCTAAACTGGGGGTACATTCCCCCTTGGCATACACAAGGTTCCTAGAGATAGTGTGAAAAATCTTAAAGTAAGATAGTAGTGAGGTACACATGTAGAGAATACACATGGACAAAGAGTAAGCTTACAACTCCTGGTTACTGAAAGTTCTTTCTTCAGTCCATGTCATTTTCTGCCCTCAGCGGTCAACTCCCTGAGGTTATGTTTCCTTGGTGTGTCTAATTTGTTCTCAGTGTGTGTATTAACTTCTGAGGCAGATACTGCATTGAGCTAGCTATATCCCATTGGACACTGCAGCCTTTTTCAAAGGTTGCAGGTCAGTTGAAGGTCAGTAGGTTGAAGAGCAATTCTATCTTTGGAACACACAGTTCTTGGTTACTGAAAGTCTTTTCCTCTCTTCATAGAGTCCTCATGAAGTTTCCCTTAGGTATAGTTCCAACTATACAGCCTCAGGTGGGCATTGTCCTTATATACTTCTTTCTGCAGAGCTTCATAATTCTTGAAATTGACTTTCCTAGAGTAGCTTATTTTCTGCACATGTTAGTTGTATCTTTCTTTAGTTCTTGGTGTGTTTTCCTCTACTCTTAGCTTGATGGCTTTTCCTGATTCAGTGTCTTTGATGATATGGTTAAATGGGGAGAAGTTATGTAACACTTCCACTGAGCTCAATTTCCCTCTTGTTGCCCCTCTTGTATACATGTAAGCATCTGTCTCTTCAGAGTAGTTTCAGACCGGGAAAATTCTCCCCTGCCTGGCCGGACTAAACTGAAATGACTGCTAGTCCAATTGTTTTTTTTATTATTATTTTTTAATGTAGCCTAAGACGTGTGACTTGATCTCAAACTAATCACAAGAAATATCCTGAATGGCATTATTTGCCTTTCATTCAGTAGCTTTAAGTCCTAGGAACCTTTCTTATTGATTGAAGTCTTATCACACATTGTGATGAGGTTTTAGGAAAATTCCATAACATCTAACAGTTTGCTTAGGTGACAGATTCATGGAGGTGGGGCATATGTAAACAGTGTCATCGTAGCAACAATATCTTCCAGGTCTTCTCGATGGAATTTTTTGACATATTTTTGTTAATTTTATTGATAAACTTTCCCATTATTTCAACCTTTTCTGAATGTTTCCCTTGTTAAGAAAAGTAAAAGGACTTTAGTACTTAGGAGAGATAAAGCTTGGAAAGTTTACCTTTATTTTTTGTCCTCTGTAGACTTTGAGTCTTTTCTCAATGACAGATGAGGGGGACTAGATGACCTTTCAGGTCCTTTCCCGCTCAAATCTATGATCCAGATAATAATCTGAACAGCTAAATGTTTGAGTGGGTTTACTCTAGCTTCCTTCTGTTCAAGCGCTGGGCAGTTTTGTTTAACCTCCCTCCATCCTGAAGCGTAAGGCAAGCTGCAGTTCCTTAGTAAATAATGAATGACTTGACTGCTAGCCCCAAATGTCATAACAGTGTGTGACGTATAAAGACTAGACCTGTGATTTCACTGGCATAGGGAACTAGGGAAGAGGATATTTCCTTTACCAATGCAAAGCACCTCGTCAACTTTCATATTTGGAGTGTTGCCTAGACTAGCACTGAGAAGTTACATGACTTTCGTTTCATGTAGCCAACGTGGAGTGGGGGAACGACGTAGTTTTGGCTTTTAAGAGCAGCTTTCTATTACCGACAAGTTCTCACATTTAGATAGCACTTTACATTTTTATAAAATGCTTTATATACATTTTCTTTTGATCCTTATAACCCTGTCAGGACAGTCCTATGGGTATTATCCCAGATTTGTAAACGAGGAAACAAACTCTGGTAAACGAGTAGCCGTGCACCCTTAGCATCATTTGAACTCAGGGCTTCGTGACTCGAGGCCAGTTATGTGCTACATAGTTGCTAGTTAGTACAAGGATGTTCGTTTCACACGTTCTGCCCGTGCCGCGGTTTGCTGCCCGGAATAAGCGCTCACGCGGTGGAAGGAAGAGCCTTGAGGGCAGGACTGGACCATTCTCCATCTTCGCAGCCCCCCTAGCTGGGCGCTTTTTGCGCCGCAGACGCGGAGGAAACCCAATTGTTCACTGCTCATAATCTGTCTGGTCGCTCGTCTTCCATCCAGGCCACGTATTCCTGGCCAGCGCAATCTAAGGTCAACTCTCAAACGTCCCACAGCAAAGGAGGCCCCGCAGCCCTCCCCTTCCAGAGGCTCCGGCCCTCCCTCTGGCTCCGCCCCGTCCCTTCCCCCTCCCTTCTTTCCCTTCACTCCTTTCACTTCCCCCGCCTCCCTATTCTTTTCTCCTTTTTCCTGCTCCCCAACGTCCACAACGTCGGGATGGGGAGCCTGCGCCTGCGCCTGCGCCGTGGGGCCGAAGCCCCTGCCCGCGGAGGGGGGGGAGGGGAGAGTGGCGGGCCGTTCGGCCAATGGGAGGCGCGGTCGCCCGGCCGCTGGGAGGCGGGGCCTCGGCGAGGGTGTTAGGTTAGAGCGAGGCGTGACCTAGTTGACAGGCTTTGAGGGGCTGCCGCCGCCGCTGGTGCCGCCGCCGCCTGCGCTGCCTCCTGCCTCCTGCCTCCGCCGCCGTCGCTGCCGTCGCGGCTGCAGCTCCCGGGCGTCTCGCGAGGGGGGATCGGAGCCGGAGCCCGGGGCGGGAGAGAGGCAGCGAGGAGACGGGAAGGGAGAGCCGAGCCGGGGGACGGCGGCTGCGGCTGCGGGCGGGGGGCCGAGACTCTTTCACTTTTTGGATTTCCCTGAGTTCTCCCTCCCACCCCGCGCGCGCACACACCCCCCCTTTTTTCCTGTGAGCCTGGGGAACTTGCAGCTCAAAGCCAGCCACCCCCACGGCAACATGTACCCCAGCAACAGGAAGAAAAAGGTGTGGAAGGAGGAGAAAGGTAACCGGCCCCTTTATTTTCTCGGGGTGGCTTATGGGGGGAGTGGGGGGCTGGGATTGCCGCGCTGCCCTCCGCTCGGGCTCGTCCCTCCTGTTCTCCGATGGCTCCCCCTCCTCTCGAGCTTTCCGTGGCTCGTGGTGCTCCCCCCGCCCCCATCCCCGTACATGCACACACGAGTGTGCACACACGTGCACGGGCACCCTCTCCTCCCGGACTGCCCGTAAGTGTTTGTTTGTGCCTCTCTCCATCCCTCCAGGCTGGAACCTGGACCTGGAAGGACTTTGTCCTCTTGTCCCCCCCTCCCCTCGGGCCTTTCCCCTCCATCTCCAGCCTCCGCTGGGACCTTCGCACCTCCACCTGCACGTGCCACCCGGCGTGGGGGTTGCTATTTTCTGCAGCTCCCACTTCACCTCCCCTTCCCCCTCTCCCGACCTGTCCCGTCCTTGTTTTTCATTGACATAAAATGACAGCATCTTTGTAGTTTTGTCCTTCCTCCCTATCCCATGTGGCTTGACTGAAGCGTGGCTATTATTTCTACTAGGTGGACACTTCTAAGTAAATAAGTATATGTGATGTAAAGTTGACCCCAAACTGCGGAGTCGGTATAGCATAAGTAGCTCCAAAGCAGTCTGTGCTTTTTTTCCCTGTGTTTTTCTTTCCCTGGTCCCCTCAATGAGAAACTAAAGTTTCTTTGAGTAACCTCTTATTACTTATGGCACTGTTTTGGACAGACCTCCCTAGTATTGGTGTGTATCAAGGGGTATTCAAGTCAGTCAACATTGGCTGTGTCATTGATTTTATAACCACTTATATTGATCCTTTTGAATATTTTTTAAAGGGAAAATGACATTGCAAGAAAGTATATATATGTATATATTTTTACAAAGCACACTGTTTGACATACTCTTTCTTTTCATTTCTCTTTCCCTTCCCTTCTTTGCTTTTTTACAAAAATATAAAAGCGTAACTACAGTGCTGCTGCTCTCAGCACATCATCCTGTAAGGTAGTCTAAATGTATACAATATTCTCTGTGGGAATATCAAGCAATGAATAAATGGGAAGTTTGAACACCTTGTAAATTTCTGTCTAAAAATTGGAGACTTCTATTTCGAGTCCCAGTCCTTATGAGCAAGAAGGGCAAACAAAGGAGATAAGAAAGAGATTTAAACTGAAAGAACTCCATAGAGTCTTTCTCACACAGCACCACTGGGAGGCATTCACCCTCCCTCCCTTTTAGAATTTTAATAAAGGCCCTTATGACAATTATAGGTCAAAACAAATCCTGTCTGAATTAGGTATAAGGAAGATTTGTTTTAATATCACAAAATAGAATTACAACAATCTAAAATATCAGCTTATGTGCCAGTTTATCATACAATGTTTTTTTTTATAGGCAACTAGAATACTAAAAGAGCTAGCCTTTCAATAAATTTCATTATTGATGATGATAGTAAGACTCAAAGCCTGAGTCCTAAGAAAACACTGGAAATGAGTTTAGTAAATCTTAGACAACTCTGGTAACTTTAGTTGGTAGGAAATTTTCTTTTTTGGGGTAACAGTTGTTTTAACCACAGCATATAGCCCTTCTGGAAAGACAGGATTTAAACTTTTATTTTGCATATTGTTAAAAATCCTTTACCTCTATTCATGATTCTGGAGATAGTAAAATAACATCAATGATTGCATATTAGTGGAAAAAAACTTTTTGTTACATATTTTGATGAAATAATTACCTAATACCTATTTTCCACCATAACAGAAATAGTTTCCCAACTTTAAATGACTCTGCACCATATATTGTTGTCTTTTAATAGTCACACAGCTGTAAATGACTAGCAGATGTTTTAAAACTTCTTTTTCCATGACTTTTCTTATTTGCTTCTGTTAGTGTAGAGAGAAAAGTAACCAGCTTATAAAATCATGAAGAAACAAATGCATGGTGGCATATAATAATAAAAGTGCCTGTGGGCCAAAGCTAAATTAGCTATTGTGCTTGTAACTTTTATTTCATAAGAGAAATTTTGTAGCTTTAAGTCTTTAATGTAAACTTAAGAGAGATTGTGTTGGAATTATCGCAGTATCTACTGTTACATTACTTACATATTAAAGATTAAGTTACGCTTCAAAGTGATGAGACCTCCCTTTCCGAGAGTTATTAATACCTCAATTAATACTAAAGAGAAAATAGGATTTATCTACTTTTAGTAGTCATACTATTAGAAAATATATGGCCTTTTTGTTTAAAGTTGTTGAGTTATGAAGTAATGTTGACCTACCTCATTTAAATGACAAGACCACATACAAACTTACTTGAACTTAATGTCGAAGTAAAAATAGGTTTACTTGCCTGCATTATTGTTTTAGATAACATTGAACATGTTTTGGTGATTCATGTGGACAGTATTTATTAAGAAGTGAACTGCTTGGCTCTTTAAGAACAAGTTTTACATAATACTGAAGTAGGTTCTTGTACTCCTGTGGAGTCAGTCTCTTTATTCTCATGTATTTATTTGTTTCCTGGTTTAAAGAAATAGCCAGATAAAGTTCTCAAGACCATATATTGGCAAATAGTGTCCTTGGCTCTGCATTTTTGAACCTTAATCTTAAAAAACCCATTATGTTGGAGATAGGTAGCTTATATTTTATCTAAATATGTTTTATAATTTCAAGTTTCCAATGTGAACTACCTTCTGTACAATTGCGGTGGGTTTTGCTTTTGATATTGTGTTGTTTTTGTTTCCTTTATTGTTGCTTTTGTTTCTTCATTTGAAATCTTAAATGACCACAGTAGAAAAGGTGTCAGATGACATTCCTATAAGTTATGACTGATATTTATAAAACCAGTTATTTGTAACTTTTCTTTACCTGAACAGGAAGAGGCAGTATGCTGTATAGTCAATAGAAATCTAGCCGTATAATCAAGACCTAGGTACAAATCTTGTCTCTAACATTCTAACTTTGTGACAAGGGGAAAGTTGCCTTAGATAACTTACTAAGAATCTTACATTGTAGAGGAATTGCTAATTTGCATTGGTAGAGGGAATTTCCTCAACTAGAGTTCCCCAAATCCATAAAACACAGGTATAGATCATGTTCACAAACCTCAATGGTAACTAAGCATTGTAAATATTTTTATATTTTGTTAATTTTGAAAAAAGAATAATGTGAAGTAATCTTCCTGAACTAAACATAAATGCTATGAACACTGGTTATTTTTTTCTTCTGGAATAAAATTTATTTTGCTTTTATTCTTAATCAGTCCAAAATAATTGAGAGGCAGCATGGTATAAGTAAGTGTAAAGACTTGTCACTGAAAGTAGGATGACCCGATTTTATCAGTAGTGGAAAGAAAATGGGCAAGTTACTTATCTCTGTAGGCCTTAGTTTTTCTGCAAAATGAAATTAATTCTAAAGTTTCTTTTAACTCTGAAATCATAGAATTTATCAAGTACTTAATACTTGAAATTGTGCAATTACTATATTGGGAGTGCTGCTCAAGAGCACTTCAATTTTTTCATAAGGCCACTAACATTTTCAAAAGTGTAATGCAAAATAATACTAAATTTTAAAGTTTAAAAAATAAAAATGATTTGCATTTTTTTAAAAGAACGTTTACTGAAGATGACCTTGGAAGAGAGACGCAAAGAATACGTGAGGGATTATGTTCCTTTGAAAGACATACCGTCATGGAAGGAAGAAATGAAGAGCAAAAGCCAGAATGATGGTAAGTTTTAAAATGCCCAGCTGCTAGAGTGTAACCTTTTATCAAAGACTTCAGCAGGAAAGATGTAACCTTCTATCTATAATTTCAGTAGCAAGGGGGTAAGAGCTATTAACAGTTGGTGAAAACGAGGTACCAGTTTCTGCTGGTTGAAATTATTGTTATAAATTCCACTTTTATCTTCTTTTCTAATTGAAATTGAATTAATGTAGTTGAATAATGTTATGATGTAGGCTACTTCGTAGTATAGCTGAAAGAACACCGAACTTGAATGCAGAAAGACAGGTTTGAGTTCTTACTTTAAAATGTATGTGTTGGGAGACCATGGCTGAGACTTTTAACCTCTGAATGTCAGCTTCTTTGTCTTTAAAAGTGGAACTAATACTTGTATGTCCTCTTTGCATCATGGTTATACAGTGCTTTGTGAAATATAAAATACTATGTATTATCAGATAATATTGTCATTACAATTATTACTTGAGGCTTATATTTTTTCTAATTCCTAGACAAAATGCTGTATTTTTGGTATATGTAGCCCTTCATGAATCTATAACTTGTTTCTTGAAATGGAAGTTCAAGTAAAATAATCATTTAAAAAATATGTTGAATAATACCCTACAACATAAGTCTTCCTAACTTTTGTAGCAAATGACTGGCATCAGCCTTTTCCTTCACCTGACTAATTTCACATCTGTATGTGTTTTTAAAAATATAGTATACACTATGTATCCTGAATTTGTGCTTTCCATTAACAGTATTTAATCAATGGTTAGTACACTAAAACAACGTAAAAGACAAAAGTTAAGCATTTTTTTTCTTTTTAAAGTGGCTTTTAAAAAATGTAAATTTAGGAAAAGATAGGAATAACTTTAAGCATACGTATAACCATAATTTTATGTTTTCTTTTTAATAGTTCACGCCATTATCTATTTCTGTCTATGCACAACACATATACACATATATGTGTCTATATACATACACACATATATGTTTTTTATATTTGCACAGTTATATATTTTTGATTCCACTAAAGTTCTACTTTGATGCCTCTTATGGTATGGAAGTGACCCAGGTTCTTAAAAGTCTGTTGGCAAACCACAAGCTTTGACAGGCATCTTCTAAGTATCTTCATAAGGCTTCATGAACAGGCCTGGGGATATAGATTAATGTGTCTGTCATTCAAGGATCAGCCTACAGTTACAGTTTCCTCCACTAAAGTTAGAGGAATGGTGATGAATTTTTTAGTCACAGCCACTCTTAGAGAGTATGTACTAAAAACATAGAGAGGTTGAGATCTGTGTCAGTAGAGGGAGTACCCACACCAATGAAGCTGCACATCCTTTAGGTATGATAATATATTTTTAGGTATGATAATATATTTTACATGTGTTTAATAAAAAAAATTCTGATGGCTTTCAAAGTGAGTTTTAAACTCAGCTAACAAAATGTCATTTAAAATAGCTGATTTGTCAGGAGGGAGCAAACTTAGGGATTTAAATATAATTCCATATTAGAGATGGGGTTAGAATAAAATTAGACTAATAACATTCGTTATTTTTTCATAATTGACCATAGCTAGGTTTTCAGTGGAAGACTTTTTTGTTTGTAGTACAGACATTTCAACACAGTTACATCATGTAAAATTATATATGTGACATGTCACTATTTTTATTTATTTTCCTCTAAGTTTGTGTTATTTAATTGAATTCTTTTTTTTATTCTTGGATTATAGTTAGAAAGTTAGAAAGTGACATTTACACGTTAGCTAGATTCTGTTAAAATTTCCTTAATAGGTTAATCTGATGGTTTTGGAAAGTTGATAATTAGGTTAGAGAAGAGTGGAAAGCAGGTCCTTTTTTAACCCATTGTATGTTTTTGTTTATTATCCCTCCCTCTATTTGTAAATATTTTGGGCTTATTTATTCCAAAGTATTGTTGGTAAAATATGAAAATAACAGTTTTACAAGTGCATATATCTAGTGCAAATTAATATATATAGTAAGCTCCAGAAGTTTCAAAAGGAAAAAAGACTTTAGGTAATTGTTGAGTTGGGTAAAGGTGTTACTTGATCCGTTTTCATTTGCTGCCTTTCTCTTCATGATAGAGTTCTATTAGAACGTCACTCCATTCCTGGATGTATGATTTGCCGTCTTTGGGTGGGACAAAGGAGCGTAGAAGACTTGGTTGTGTTGTAATCCTACTGCTTTTCTCTGATTCCAGTGAAAATCAGGGACCATATCTGGAATTAACTGTTTGATGCTAACTAATGCTTCCGGTGCAGGATAGCTTTAGGAAGAATAAAACCATTTAGTTTATCAGACATCTTCTATAATTAGGCACTGTGTTCCCTCTCGGAGATATGAAAACAGAATGAAAAATTATCCCTGCTCTCATGGAGCTGACATCCTACTGGGGCAACTGTACACAGAGGTAGCCTGATGTATTAAGTAGAACTTTGGATTGGAATCAGAAAGACCTGGGTTCACTTCCCACTTCAGGCACTTAGTACTTGTGTGATCCTGTGTAGCTCATTTAATTTGGCTGAGATTAAATTTTTTCATTTATAAAATTAGGATAACTACGGCACCTATCCCAGGGCATGTTGTAATGAACAAATGAGATAAGGTATGCAAAGGCCTCTATTATATGTTATTATTAATATTACATATACTATATAAATATAATGATTAATATAATATAAGATGGGCTAAACTAATACTTGAAGTGTTATCTGTTAAGGGAGTACTTGGGATTTCCAACTCTTGCTTTTGGATCCTGTGCTTCTATCATATTAACTTTTTTGGGTTTCTGTTAAGTGGGACACATTGGACTCATACTCCATTAAAATCTGTAGGTTATTATTTTGTGTGAATTGATGTTTGGCCATATTATCCTCATAAGTAATTATGCATCTTTTTATACCCAAGCACTGTACTTTACATTTGTCACTATTAAATTTAATATTATTATAGTCTCATTATTTTTCCTATTTATAAGTCTGTCTGCATTCTGATTCTGTAATTTAATATATTAGCTATCTGTCCTAGCTTACTGTTCTTCATAAAATACATTAAAAAAAAATTAACCTGAGTCACTAATTAAATGCTGAACAGGACTAAGGATAGACCCTTGTGGCACTCCATTAGAGATGTACTGTTACTAAGCCACGTATCTTCAGGCTTATCATGGAAGACTGTCAGATGCCATGCTGAAATCCAGGTAGAATAAAGCCCTTCATAAATCTTAAAGGATTTTATAAAGGGCTGCCTCTATAAAACTGCTTTGCCTGCTGACTTTTTAGACCTTAGGTAAACCACTTATCTTCTTTGAGGCTCAAAACTAAGGATCATCTGTAAAACGGGGATAAAACTTGTACTACCTATCTCACAAGACTTGTTGTGGGGCAGGTACTTTGTAAAACTTAATGTATTTCCAAAATAGAAATTACCATAAGGAGTTATTCTTTTTGCTATCTAAAAATTGTAGTTATCAAGTTATCATTGCTGTCATTATGTCTATCTATGGTATTTCCCATATCTACTAAATGTCCAAAAGAAAAAGTCATGAGAGTACAGTCACAGAATTTTCAGATTGAAAAGGACTACAGTGGCCACTTGATCCAAAAGGGATTCTTACTAGAACGTACTAGACAAATGTTTGCCCAGCCTCTGTTCACAGACCTCAAAGGAGACTGCTTTGTGTTCCACTTTTGTTAGGAAGTTTTTTAACACATCAAGCCTAAATTTGCCCATTTGTAAATTCCATCCATTTAATAGTGACAAATGTAAAGTACAGTGCTTGGGTATAAAAAGATGCATAATTACTTAGGAGGATAATATGGCCAAACAGCAATTCATACAAAAGCAATAACCTACAGGTTTTAATGGAGTATGAGTCCAATGTGACTTCACAGTGGAACACAGCAACCCAAAAAAGTTAATATGATAGAAGCACAGGATCCAAAAGCAGAGTTGGAAATCCCAAGTACTTCCTTAACAGATAACATTTCAAGTATTAGTTTAGCCCATCTTATATCAATCATTATATTTATATAGTATTTATAATATTAATAGCAACATATAATAGAAGCCTTTGCATACCTTATCTCAAAATAAGTATAATCCCTCCTTTACATCATATCCCTGCAGATGCCCAAAGACAGCATCACCTCACCTTTGAGACGTCTCTTCTGTTTACATATGCCTCATCTCTTCAGTTGATCCTCATATGACATAAACTCAAGTGTTTTCATTATCTTCTTTGCCCTTCTCTGGGCAAAGACCTGTAGATGAGATCTGATGAGGGCAGAATGTAATAAGACTATTACCTCCTTATTTCTGGAAGCTATGTCTTTCTTAATGCAATTGTCACATCACACTGATTACTCATATTGAATTTAAAGTCTACTAAACTCCCCAGGTCTTTTTAGGACAACTGTCATATAACTAAGCTTGTCCATCTTACATTTGTGAAGTTCATCTTTTTGTACTCATAGAGAAGACTTTACATTTATTCCTGTTGAATTTCATTTTATTAGATTCATCCCAGTTCTCTCGCCTGTCAAAATCCTTTTGGATCCTTACTCTGTTATCTTCTGCACAAGCTATCTCTCTCAGCTTTTTGTCATCTGCAAATTTGATTAGCATGTCATCTAGACCTTTACACATGTCATTGATAAAATTGTTAAACAGCATAGGGTCCGGCACACTTCCCTGGGATACTCAACTGGACACCTCTTATTAAGAAGCTCTCTTGTAGTTCAGTTTTCTAACCAGTTCTAAATACATGTGATTGTATAATCTAATCCTTATTTTTCTATCTTCTCCAGAAGAATAGTATGAGAATAGTTTATCAGAAGCTTTGCTAAAATTGAGGTATACTATATGTCTATAGCATTTCCCTTACCTCCATGTTTATTAATTTTGTAAAAAAAAGGAAGTCTGGTATGACAGGTTCTTGATGAATACATTTAGGCTGTTCATAATCATTGATTCCTTTTCTAAATGCTTGCCAACTATATTTTTAATGCTCCATTCTAGAATTTTCTCTGGAATTGAAGTAATGCTCAATGGCCTATAGGTGTAGACAGTATTTTCTCCTTCCCACCCCCTTAAGAAAACCAACACTCAGGATTATTTGCCTTTTTCCAGTTTTGTGTTACCACTTCTGTATTCTGTGATCTTTCAAGTATAACTGAATGGTCTAGTAGGCTTATCAGTGGATTAGTCCAATGTGCTCTATTTAACAAAAAGATCACTGACAGGAGACTTAGCAGTTACATCAACAAGTTCTTTGAGTATTTTAGGATGTAGTTCATTTGGCCTGAGTGATTTGAACATATGGAGGGCAGCTAGTAGTTTTCTAACTATTTTCTTGCTCATCTTGCTATTCAGCTTTCACCTTTGGCTTCCCTGTTCTTCTCAATATGCAGATAATTTTCCTTAGTAAGGAAAACAGAACCAAATAGGGGTTGAGTAGTTTTGCCCTCTTTTTGTTGTCTCTTGTCCCATCTGCCTCAGTCAGTGGTCCTATGCCTTATTCTTCTTTTTTCTTTCATTGTAGCTAGAAAAGTCTATTCTTTAGCATTGATTACAAGATTCAGTTTGTTTTGGGCTTTATTTAGCCTTCTTGACATTATTTTTATGAGACTATGTCTCATTTTTATATATTCTTTCATAGTTGTTTACCTTTGCTTCCTTTCTTTTGTGCTTATTCTTTCAAAATTCAAAGATAGATGAATTATTTGTGCAAACATGTTGATTTCCTTATTATTGCTTGTCATTCCTCATTAGAATCATTTGCATTTGTGTCATTAGAGTTTAGTTTTAGTGAGCTTTTCATTCCATTTAAACTCACTTTCCTTATAGAATGTTGAATCCTACCTACCTATATGCTATACACTAGAAATACAAGTATAAAGAATGAAGTACTTCCTGGTTGCAAATAGTTTGCATTCTAATTAGGGAAACAAGTACATATAGACTATATATAAAAATACCAAAAATATTAATTTAACATATATATTATATACACATAACGTAGTTAAATACAGGGTAGTTTGTAATGGAGGGAACTAGCAGTTGAGGACATCAGAAAAGGTTTCACAAAGAAGATGGTACCTGAACTGCAAGTTAAAAGAAAAGAGGTACATTTCAGACATGGTGGTGGGGAGGATAGCCAGTGCAAAGGCAAGGAGATGGGAAATGGATTGTTATAACATTGAGGAGTAGAGAAAAGTCCAGTTTGGCTGGATCTCAGAGTAGGGTAGTAGTGTCCAATGAGCCTAAAATAGGGATGGGGAACCTGTGTCCTTGAGGCCTTTTAACTGAGTCCAAGTTTTACAGAATACATACTTTATTAAGGGGATTTGTTCTGTGAAGTTTGGATTCAGTCAAAGGACCACACATGTGGCCTTGAGGTTGCAGGTTCCCCACCCCTGGCCTAGAAAGATTGATTGGGTCTAGGTTGTGTAGTAATTTAAAAGCTGAACAGAAATTTTTCTATTTTATTCTAGAGGCAATAGGAAGCCACTGGAGTTGGTTATATAAGGGAGTAACATTATCAGATCTGTGCTTAAGGAAAATTATTTTAGCAGCTTTGTGTTGGATGAACTAGTGTTGAGACACTTGAGGCAGGGGAGAACAGTTAGGAGGCTGTTGTAATAGGCAAGAGATGATGAAGGCCTGAACTAAAGTAGTAGGTATTTGAGTGGATTGAAGGGTACACACGCATAAGATATTGTGAAGGTAGAAGTGTTAAGATTTGGCCACTGTGTCGGTAGGTAGAATGAGGTATTGAAGATAATGCTGAGATATGAACCTGGGAGACTGAAGATGTGGTGGTGCCTTCAAAGATAGAAGAAAGTTTGCAGGAGAGTTCGGTTTGGGGGAAAGTTACTGAGTTCAGTTTTAGACCTTTAAGTTTAATACATCTCTAGGATATCCCATTAAAAATGTCGAATAGCCAATTTGAGATCTAAGACTGAAGTTTAGAGAAGACACTGCAACTCGTTATGTAGTTCTGTGACTTATCTATCTAGAGATGACACTTATATTACTCACGGGAGCTGTTGTTGTCACTGAAAGTGCAGAAGGAGAGTAGAAGAGGGCCCAGGATAGAATCTTGGGGGAAATGCCCACATTTTGCGAGTGTTGAGGTAGTACCTAAGCCATACTCAGACAGGAGGAGGAGAACCAAAGGAGAATATTATTCTTTCTCTCAGCCTGTTTGAAATTAGTTTCCCCAAAGTCTAGGTTGCATGTTTTCCTTCTTACCTTTGATAGACACTAAGAAGGAATGACCATTTTTGAGGTTCTTGTTGGTTATTTTTGAATATAAGTAATTATACACATACATAGACACACATACATATTTATGGTTTGCCTGCAGAGGCATACAATTTTCTATTTTGAATCATTCGTTTACTTCATATGTTATTTCACATGCACTATTGCATTAAAAGTAGAAACTTTTTACTTTGAGTATCATTAATATAGCATTTGTTTACTGCTAAATACCTCCATATTGAGTTTAGAAGGTCTTGCGATTACATTCTCAAGCCTTAAATCCCACTATTATGTTGGAAAACAACTCAATATGGTAATAAAGAGTTGAGAGCTGAGCCAGAGGATTCTGTAATTTTTTTGTATTTCTGCCCTTGTACTCTGTACAGAGTAGATAGGTACCTGCTAAATATTTTTAATGAATTACTTTTATCAATACTGAATATATCTTCATAACAAAAATCAGGTAACTTTAAAAAATTTATGTTAGTTATATTGTTAGCGTTAGCTAACTGTGTTAGTATTAAAATTGGTCATCAAATTATAGTATGGTGCTTTAGTCGGTTGTTGATGAGAAAAGGTTTTAATTCATGCTTACTATGTTACCAGTTTATCATTATAACATTCAAAGATCATCATAATTTGTTTTTCCTTTTAGTAGAGTCCCATTTAAAGTTTCAGATTAACTGTTAAAAATGTAGGTAAACATTATGTTTAACTAAGTTTAAGTTAGTTAAGTTAGTTAAAGTTAAGTTAGTTACACATTAGTAAAACATACCAATTTAGTAAACAATAATAATTAACATTAGTAAAATAGCAAGTAAACATTACTAAAAATTAGCAAGCTATTAATAATCATTAATTAAACTTATTGCTTGTGTGTTACCCTAGAATATTTAAAAGTTTATACTCTTTCAGAGGAATGAGTTTTTTACTAATATTATTTGGCAATCTAGTATTTCATTTTCAAATGCATGAATTGGTTTTCCTCAAAAAAATGAATTTCTTAAAAGGAAACCAGGACAACAGAGAACAGCTTAGTTTCATTTGAAAGAACATTTTTTAAAAATGAAAGTGGGACATTGATCCTGATATTTGAATTAAAAAATAGAATACATCTTTTTTTTTTTGGCATAATGACATTCTTCACATAGGCATAAGTTTTGTCTTACACATACATTTGGCAAAGTCAGGCAGCTTTATCTTCCTATTGAAAGATTGAAGAAATGACTGAATTGGTTTTTATGCTAGAATCCTAAGGGTAGTGTTTCCTTCATAGTACTGTAATTTATGACTTCTACCATTAGTTCTTCTGTCTTGATTTCCCTTTTTTCATATTCTGATAGTCTTTATGTACTGACTTTTAAAGATCATTCTGAAAACAAATTCTTGGATAGTGTTTAACCAAATGTTTTATGTGCATGGTTTTTTAAATGTAGATTTAGTACTATGTATACTATCCTTGAATTTTTAAACAAAGCAAAAGTGGAAAGCAAGTCATTATTTTTCTATTAAGTGTGAACATGACCTTAATGTTGAGAAGATGAGATGAAATGTGCCTTGTATATATTATCTTGCTCTGTACCTTCTTCTAGTGAAAGAATTATTTTAGTTTTTATAAAATGGTGCTAGATTTCATATTGTTTTAATTGATGCAAATTGTAGGACTGAAGTTTAGTTTTCACTGTCCTTTTCTTACTTTTTCTTGTAATCGTATTTTCTTCATTCTAACTATACCATCTGGGAGATTCATGTGGTCTTTTTTATTTTCTAAATATTTAATTTTTGAAGTTTGCAAGTTGTCAAAATAATATTTTTAATATGGCAAGCTGTATTACCTGGGCATTATGATATAGAAACAAGCTGAATAATATTTATAACAACAAAAAGCATCTGTGAAATAACTTTAAAAAATTCTGATTTGCTTAGAGAGCCCTGGCTATGAAAATTGTCTCTGTTAGTGTAGCCTGGAAACTTTCATGCAACTTGTAATCATAGAAATTTATATGGACACTTGTTGAGTCATATCAAAAAATATCGCATTGAAGTGATTATGAAGTAGGAAAGACGTTTTATGGTCTAAAGTGGGCACCATGGAGGCTGGATTGTTCTAGATTTGAACCAGAAATTTAACTTTAACGTAAGATAGGGCATAAATCAATTTCAGTAAGATATCCCCTCAACTCATGTGTGGTGGATTACACTGGATGTTCTCTTTCAGGTATGACTTGAAACTGACCTAAGTGGACTGGTCATGCTGTTGTAGTTACAGATGATATCTGCATCTTTGGTTCAGACTCCAGATTCTGCTGGTCTGGAACTGCTTTAGATTTCTGTAGTACTGACTGACCTGGTGGTTTCTTTTGTCCTCTTTATCTTTTGGTGATAGGGATTTTCTTTTTGTGCCCTAGTACATTTCTTTTTTTTGAGAGAATCAACAAGATTTTTTTTTTAAATTCCTCTAACAGGAAAAGTTTAGTGTGCATCAATTGATGGCTGTTTGAATCTTGGATACAAAATTTCGAAAGACTCTGAGCCCTCTAAATTTACAGCAGTATTATATTACACATGTTAACACTGAAGTTGGGAGATTTGTTCGTGAAGTTTAGTGACAGTCACTTTATTAGGAGAAATGGGATTACTTTTGGTACTAAAGTTGAGGTGGTTTAGGCATCTGAAAAGAAAAAGAATTTGCATAGTTCAAGCCTTTGTCTCAGTGTAGCCACAACCTTTGCTAGATATCTTCAACAAAGGTTTCACAGGAAAAAAAAATCACTTTGGAGTTTAGTTTCTGTCACTTGTACTCTTAGCATTGGTTGTCTATGGACATTTGCCTCAGAATTATCATGTAATATTGTAAGTAAAATGTGTGTCAAACTTGGATGCTTTTGCTAAGAGGAAACCAAAAGAAACTTCCAGATCTTTTCTTTGGATCAGCTGAATTGTCATCTAGAATGCTACATGGTATCTTATACTTAGTTCTGTTGTTCAGGTCTGGGGAAGAGAAATATTGTTGTCCTCGTATCTTATTCTGTCTGTGGAAGTGCATTAGTTGAATATATACTACTGAGGACAATTGGTACTTTGACAATGACAACAAAAACTCTAAAACAAAACAAAGAATACCCTTTATTCTGCATAGGCTTACTTTGTCTTGTTATTATTCAGTCCTTTTTTTAGTCATATCTGCGTACTTTCCATTGGGTTTTCTTGGCAAAGGTATTGGAGTGATTTGACATTAAGGCAAATAGAGGTTAAGTGACTTGCCCAGGGTCACACAGCTAGTAAGTGTCTGATACCAGATTTGAATTCAGGTCTTTCTGACTCCAGGCCCAGTGTTCTATTCACTGAGCCACCTAGTCACCTCCAGTTTGTCATACCTCTCTTTTTATCTTCTTAGAATTTTCTTATTTCAGAGATCAGCTCAGGGTGCTCCTTGATGGCCAGACACTTTCCTCTCTTTTCCCCCACTCCTTGTTGCTACTCTTTCTTCAAATTGTCTTGTATTTACTTTTTTATGTAAAGTATATATGCTCCCCCCAGTAGAATGTAATTTCAGCTAGTTGTGAAGGACTAAATGAGATAATATATGTAAAGTGTTTTTTGCAAATTGTAAATCACTTACATACATGCCAAGTATTATTTATCATTATCATTACATTATAATTGTAATTATAATTAGGAGGAACTATACCATATTTGCACATAATTGGCACTTAATGTTTGAATTCAGTTGGATTTTAAGAAGAGCCTCATTTCTACTTGTTTCATTTTTAAAAAGAAGAAAATGTGAGTTACAGAAGAAAATTTTACATGGGCAGCAGCTGGGTGGTACAGTGAATGGAGCACTGGGCCTGGATTCAGGAAGACTTGAGTTTATCTTGCCTCAGGCACTTACAAGCAGTGTGACCCTAGGAAAGTCACTTAAGCTCTATTTACCTCAGTTTCTGATATGTAGAATGGGAATAAAAAGGGCACCTACTTCTTAGGGTTGTTGTGAGGACCAAATGAGATACTAATTATAAAGGGCTAAACTTAGTCCCTGGACATGTAGGAAGCGCTATATAAATGTTAGCTATTAATAGTCTTTTTAAACCAAATGAGAGTGAAGAATTAAGGGTACCTCAAGGTGTATGTATATATATTTTTACACATTTTTGACATTCAGTGATGAGAAAAAGCTCTTATAGTTGATGATGTTCACTACATGCAGTTGGAGTTTTGTACTCAGATTCTGTTTTGTGTTGTCTTTGGCTCATTATGTTTTTGTAGGCTCATCCATGCTCTTCTACTCCTGATTAACTATATAATTGTTAATTTGGCATCCAGATTTGTCATATGTGCTTGTGTGAATATATACGTATATATGTATATATTTGTTTGTGTCTGTGTATATACAAACACACACAAGTAATGTTTAATGACCATGCAATGACAAGGCATGTAACCATAGATAGCCAAATATATTTAACAAAGCAGGAGTTATGGTAAAGAAAAAGATGAAGGCAAAGCGTTGTGTAGCAGTAGTCTTGTGTCTTGACCACACTAGGAACTGTGGCTCTCTGATTTTTAATTTTAGCCTCAGGTGTCTCCTAGTTCAAATATGGGGATTCTGTATTAAAAACACAGCATTGCCTTCAAAGAATTTTTGAATTCTGAAGGTCTTGACTGTGGTCACCATTGACTCTAATAATAAAAATAGAAAACATGTGAAGGACAGAATTGTGGGGAGTCTTACTGAGTTATTAACCAGTTCAGAAAGCCTACCTCTTAGCTGATCTGTACAAAGTATAGATGAGAGGTAAAATATTTTAAAGTATTCTGTATGTTTTTTTTTCAGTACTTATACCAATAGAATCAATATTACAAGCAATTATGCCATTTTTTTTTCCAAAGCATAATATAGTACAGTATATAAGGAACTACTTACCTTTTGGTGAATACAATAAATGGAGTACAGATTTGTCAAGAGATTTTGAGTTAGTTACATTGCAGAATTTCTTCCTAAAATCATGCAATAATCATATGTATTATTGAATTTTTATAAATATTATACTATATACAAAACATATTAGAAACTCATTGCTAGATTTGTAGAGAAAAACCATCAGAATGTTAGGAGATTTGTTTAATTTTTTGAAACCTCTAATATTGTCAACTAAAGGTTTAAGAAATAAACATAGTGTTAGCAGTTTGAGAAATGTTAGTCTAGCAATGTACAATTTAAAATAATAGCTTAATTTTATTGTGCATCATGCTGAATTACTGCAGACTAATGCTACTAAATATACTACTGATTTGGGCCTTATATATTACTTGCTCTGTAGTGTTTTTTTAGAACTTTTATGTTGACAGCTTTCGGGAGTAAGGCCTCCCTGGTTGTTTACATATTTGTGATTTGGCAAATTCATAGTATGTGCCTGCTTTTAACAATCAATTGTATGTTCCATTTTCAATAGTGATTTTTAATAATGAAAATATTTTCCTTTTCACTAGGTATTTAGCTTGATGGTATGGTTCTGTTTTTCATAGATACCGTTGGAAGTTGAGGGGTAAGGTAGAATAAGGAGTCCACTCAGTCGTTACTTACCTCTGCTTTTGTGGTTTGATCATAACCCCTACTTTTTATAGCATATCCAAATGTGTTTAAACATTGATTTGACTTGGTGGTTAATAGCAATATGCTGTAACTTCATGTATATAATTTTGATATTTGTCTATTCTAATGGTACATTTTTGCTTGTTATGGTGATGGTTTGTAAGGGAAGAAACTAACCCTAAGTCAAGGTTTTCTCTGTATTTCTTTTATACCCTGCATGTGACTGAAACTTTTTTTGATTCTTACATATCTTTTAGTTTACTAAGCAGTAATTAGCTTATAGCCAGATCCTGTCAAAAGTTGCTTATCAAGTTAATATTCCAGGTTTTGAGTATTCTTGTCCATGGAATTAGATTTTCATAGTTACATATTGACTTGCAGGTAGAGCTTAGTAGAGCACTGGACATAGTGTCAGAAAGACCTGAGGTAGACTTCTACCTTCCACTTTTTCACTCTCCAACTCTGGGTAAGACACTTAACTTCTCTCTTCTGTAAAATGGCGATAATAATAATAGTTCTACATAACAAGGTTGTTGTGAATACTGAATGAAATAATAAAGCCCTTGGGGCCTCCTTTGCTTTCATTTTAAAGGTAGGGGATATTCTTTTTTCAGTTTTCCTCTTCTTGTTTTTTCCCTCTTTTAAATATTCCAGTCCACCCCCAGAGGATTTTGTTCTTCCTTAGCAATCATTGTTGCTTCCCATTTTGTTTCTTTATCATTCTTTTTTTTAAATAAAATGAATTTTTTTAGTTTTCAACTTTCACTTCCATAAGATTTTGAGTTTCAAATTTTCTCCCTATCTCTCCCTCTCCTCATCCCAAGACTATTTTTGATATAGTCTCTATATGTACATTCATATTAAATTGATTTTCACATTAGTAATGTTGTCTTTACCCTTCATTTTACCCTTTCATTTTCTCTGTGTGCTCATAGGACTTCTATAACTACTCGCTTTTGCCAAGCTATTGCTACAATCAGGTCTTCTCAGCTAAGAAACAAAAAATTACAGTGCTTTTATGAGCTTCCTTGAACTTTTGGTTTTTCCTGTTTTCTATTTGATATGGACGTGTGTGTATACATACATGTATACATACATACATATGTTTAAAAGAGACATAGGCTACTTAAGGATTCCAGTTTACTTGGTTCTAGTTATTTTTCCTTTTAATGTTACATTTATAGTACTTCCTTTGCAGTCTCCAAATAAAAAAAAATATGGTGAAGACTCATAATTTTTTCCCTAAATTGCTTTTCTATTTTAACAATTTAAAAAGAAACATCGGGAAACTGGAACATATCCAGGAAAATGCCAGCAGGACGATGAAAGGTCAGAAAGTCTTGTCCTATGAAGAATGGTTGAAGGAAATGGGGATGTTTCACTTTAAAAATGAAACACTTAGAGAGGGAACATGATAACTGTCTTCAAATTTAATCCAATAAATATTTATTAAGTACCTACTATGTTAAGGCATTGTTCTATGTTCTGATAATATAGACATACAAATGACAGTATGATTTTGAGTTTATATTCTATTATATGGTATGATACCACACAGATGAATACAGTAGAAGATAGGGAAAAATGGAAGTTAAAAAAGAACCAAAGCGTTCTTGGAAAATTTGAAAAAGAGGAGGGTGCTTTTGTTTGGGGATCAGAAAGCACTGTGTGGTGGAGGTAGTGGCTGAGTTGAACCATTAATGAAGAGAAGGATGACAACGGGTGGACAGCAAGAGTGAGTACATTCAGAGGATCATAAATGATAAATTTAGAGGTGAAAGAGCCATGAGGTGATCCAGACGAACTTCTAAAATATTCAAGTGAGGAGACTGAGATTAAATGACCTAATTAAGGTGTATTGCTAATTATTTCATGGGATTATGAAATAGGGGCAGACATACCTGGATTTTTTGTGTCCTTGGGGAAAGGGGATTAAGACTTCAGTTGCACTTTAATAAGGCACAGAGGGTGCAGGGGTGAATGGCACAGCAAATATGAGACAAATGATGCAGGGAGGGTACAAAGGCAGATGGTGTGAGGATGGAGATGAGATGGTGCAGGAAGGCAGGCAATGTGGCGTAGAGAACGAGGAAGGGGAATTACATAATGGGTCAGAGTTCGGAGCATGGATCCTTAGAATATGGTTTGGGGGTCTTATTTTTATAGGGTTTTGGTGATAGAAGACAAAGTTTTATCTTTGTCACCTCAGAATTAGTTCCTTAATATATCTGTATCATCTCAAAATTAGCAGTGGTGTTTGTGCAGCTGTCTGGTGCTCATCTGAGGTTTACAGTCATAGAATCAGAAGGCCCTAATAGCAGCACCTAGCTGATTTCCTCTGATTTAGTACATATTCTCAGAGAGTGATTTTTAGTTAACATATGCTATAGTTTGTAAGTTACTGTAATGCTTCTTTGTGATCTATGGATGGTCTGGGTTCCCTTTGCAGCCTTACTTCCTGCTATTGTTAGTTGATTCTGGCTACTTATAACTTACCATACTAACTAGACAGGGAGTCAGGGGGACCAGAAAAAGGTACAGTTTTAACACATAAGGTCAGATAGGAAGTAAGATGAAAACCTAGTTTGAATCTGGATTCTCTGATTCCAATTCCAGCACTTTCCACTACAACATGTTTCTGCCATTCCAGGCACAGAGACTAATTTGTGTCATGTGTTTGGGTGTAGTGGTCTACTATGGCAAGTATGTGTTGTTTATGAAGGAGAGTAGTATGAAATAGGGCGAGTGAAGTAGGGCTGTTGTATGGAAGAGCACTTGGAGATTGGAAATGTGCTGTCTTGTGAGAAAAATGCATTATAGGATTTAGAATAGAAAGGGACTTCAGAAGTCATCTAGTCAGTCCTGTTCATTTTATAGATGAGGAAACTGAATCCCAGAGAGGTTAAATGGCTTGTCCATTGTCATGCGCTAGTAGAGTTTGGATCTAAATCCAGGTTCCCTTTTTTTTTACTTGTTAGCATTTTTATTTAAAGTTTTGAGTTCCAAATTCTGTTCCTCCCTTTCTCCCCACTCCCTGAGACAGTAAGCAATCAGATATAGGTTATATGTGCAATTAAGTAAAACATTTCCAGAATGGTCATGTTGTACAAGAAGACTTGAATAAAAGAAAAAAAAAAGAAGGAAAATGAAAAACAGCATGGTTCAGTCTGTATTCAATCAATATCAATTCTTTCTCCGGAGGCAGATAGTATGCTTCATCATTAGTCCTTTGGGATTGTTTTGGATCATTGTATTGCTAAGAATAGCTAAGTCATTCACAGTTCCTCGTCAAACAATATTGCTATTACTGTGTATAACATTCTCCTGATTCTGTTCACCTTACTATGCATCAGTTCCTCTAGACTAAGGGGTTTATTTATGCTTCTTTTTTCTTTTTCTCTGAAATGGTTCTAAGAGAGGCTGGATATGAACTTGGACAAGGTGATGCTTGAATGTTGTCCTTTCTAATTTATAATGTTAATTCTATCTTATAATTTTAATTTAATTTGTATAATGCCATCTCTTTTCTTCCTTCCTAATCTCTCTTTTTTTGGTATTAACCCTCATTTTATAAGGTTCTTTTTGGTGATCAAGCAAGATTTTCTCTTGAAGTAAGGCAGCTAAATTCAGATATGAGCAAGTCTCTTATTGCTTAAAAAACTTTATACGTACACATCTTAGTCACATATGTATATCATATCTCCACTGGAGAATGTGTATTTATTGAAGGTAGGAGCTATTTTCCCCTCTTGTACATTATACTGATTAATTGAATTAAATTGAATTTATAGTCATTATGTTTAAATGTTCTTTGATCTTCAAATATTGGTATTCATATACTGATAGGTGAAAAGGAGAAAAATAGCTTTAAAAGACTTAAAAAGTGCTTTGGATTCTTGAAAGGATTTAAAAAATATTTCATTTGAAATTAAATTGTGTCCAACTGTATGTCTACCTTTTTTGTTTTGGGCAATTTTTCATTATATGGTTGTTTCCTTACTAAGCCAAACTTTTTTTCCTGTTTTAGTTTTGCATCTGTGTCTGCAGTGCTTAGCACAGTTTCCTGGAATATAGCAGGTGTTTAATAAAGACTTGGTGGTTGATTGATTTATCCAGCAGCAGAAAGGGCATTGTAGATGTTTTCTTTCTTTTTCATTTCCAAAGAAGGCATATGGAAATGTCCCGTCTTGTTTTCATCGGTACATCAATTGTGATCAGATCTTTCAGCATTGTCAATACTTAAATAGTCAGCTGGGGAACATACTGGCTTCCCATTTAACTGCTTAAATAGTAACAAAGAAGTCAAACCACTAAAAGGTAGAGGAGTAGAATTTTATTATAATTTGTTTTGACGTTCACAAGGGAAGATTTAAGGCTTCACTTGAGACTCCTAGAGACGCGAGGGGACAGGGACAAAGCAGGAGAGGAGTTCCGGGCACAGGGTAGTCAGTACTAGGTTTCAGTTGCCACAAGGAGAAGGGCGCTGCTGGGTTTTAGTGTTAGTTTAGTTTCGTGCTTGGTGAATGCGAGTGCAGGAGGGGTGGGTGTTCCCCAGACTCTGCCAGGATCTCTGCCTCACTTGCTTCTACAGAACTGGATGGAAGGTGGGTGACTGTTGTTTGGGGAAGGGCTACACAAAATGTGATGAAATAATATTGTTCCATAAGAAATGATGAATGTGAAGAAGCCAGAGAAATTTGGAAAGATCTGACACAGACTGAAATAAGCAGAAAAGCAGGATCCCAGTCATCAGCCAACACATGTTTGTGTTTATAACTTAACTGCAATACCTGAGAGATCTAAGTTTAGCATGAGGTCAGTGCAGTGTCTCATCCCGGTTTCACAGTTCTGATGGAAACATGTCTTGCACCTCTTGGCAAAGAGGTAGTGGACTGCAAGTGCAGAATGAGGCATGGTTATTCAACATTGATTCTGTTTTGCTTGATCATACTTGCTTGTTATGGGAGAGTTTTTTTTTCTGGTGGGAGGCAGTGGTGGATTCAGTTATCATCTCTATGCAGATGATTCTCAGAACGTATATCCGGCTCTATCTTATAGCCTGTGCTGTAGCATCTTAGTTTTTCCAACTCTTAGCACAATGATTTTGACATAGCAAATGCTTTTCATTGATTTAATTGATTCATTCATTCTAGTCCTGCATCACTGACACTATCTCATGGACATTTCAAATTGGTTGTCGTGTAAGTATCTCAAACTTAACATGTCAAGACAAAGCTCATTATTTTTCCTCTGTCCTTTACCCCAATCTACTGAGCCTACTTACTTCTATCAAGGGTATCACCATACTTCCAGTCATCCAAGTTTGAAATTCTCAAGTTCTCACTGTCATCTTCATTCTTACTCATCCCACATATCCAGATCTGTTTCCAAATCTTGTCATTTTTTTTATCTTTACAATATTTCTCATATCTGCCCCTTTGTTTCTACTCATAACCACCATCATTGTTCAGGCCCTCATTTTCTCTCATCTAGGCAATTGCATTAACTTTCTTCTTGAGCTTCCTAATTCATGTCTTGCCCCATTTTACAACTGCTGCCAAAGTGATTTTCCTAAAATTGTTTTGACCATGTCAGCTTCCCTCAAGACCTCTCCATTTGACCCTCTAGGGTCAAATAAACCCTTTTATTTTGCTTTAAAATTCTTCACAACTTAGATTCCCTCCTACCTTTCCAGCCTTGCTAAACATTACTCCCCTTCATGTACTTCACAGTGCATATATGTGTACGGCAACATATAAGTACATGGGGATAATTACTTGGATACTTTGATTGACCCTTGGTCTCTGATGTGGCTGTTAATAGTCAATATTATATTATTTTTTTAATGGTAATCCAGTCCTTTAGGTCAATTTACCTCTCAGGTAAAATGGATTAAATCTCACTGGTAAAAGAGGGATTAATTATGTAATACCTACCTCAAAGAGTTGGGAGACTCATGTGATCTAAAGTACTTTGTTAACTTTGAAGCACTATCTAAATTCTAGTTATTAACATAATAATAACGAAATAAACATAAAAACATTGAGAAATCTGTTTTACTTGGTTTTCTATCACATTTTATAAATCATATTGCTGAAGTTCTCTCTACTTCTCCATCTGTAAGATATAATGACCACTGTGTGATAAATTTAGAAATTTACCAATTACTAAAATGAATTAAAATATATTTGTTTTTCTATGAAAAGTATAGTATAATATAGTGCTACTCTTGGAAGTGACTTGAGTTTGAAGAATTCTGTTTTGTGTTTCTGGACATTATTTCTATCAGTGACCTTCATAGTGTCTTAAATGTTTCATGGGGACCTTTTGATCCATTGATTGGCTATAGGAATCTGAGTATTCGGCCCCTTACAAAATCTGTCAGTGCTCAATAATAGCCATTTGTCAGGTTTTCATTATGGGGGGTGGGGTGGAAGGAGGAGGAAGGAACTGTGGTACAGAAAATCCAAAAGAGTGAGTAATCAAAAAATAATTCCTGATACATTACATAATGCTTCTTGATGTTTTTGGTAGCAGATATGTCTTCCTAATTGGGATTTACTTAAATTGATACTAAAATTTGTCTATATTCATTTAGCATGTGGTGGTTGCTCTTCAGTCATTTCAGTTGTGTCCAACTCTTCATTTTGGGGTTTTCTTGGCAAAGATACCAGAGTGGTCTGTTGTTTCCTTCTCCAGCACATATTACAGATGAGGAAACTGAGGCAAACAGGACCAAGTGACTTGCCAGGGTCACACAGCTAGTAAGCGTTTGAGGCTAGATTTGAACTTATGAAGACATGTGTTCCTGATTCTAAGCTCAGTGCTCTATTCATTGCACCACTTAGCTGCCCATATTTAGCATATACTGGCTAGTTGTTGAAGGGTGGTGGCATTGGCAGCATTTGGGGAAGGGAATGTGGGATCAAAAATTGTGGATACTGAGAAATGTAGATAATTAGTATCCTCTTTTATTCAGAATTCCAGATAAACCTTTTGAAGTAGAAGACTGGCACTCTTTCACCATGTTCTAAACTTCAGACTTACTGTATTCTCTCCGCTGCTTTTCACAGACAGTAGCTGAGTGATTGCTTGATATCACTGTCCTACCTGCCCTGTGGTGTTAATTGTTTAGCTAGCTGTTGACTTACTAATTGAGCTATTTGACTGACTTAAATTGGCTTTAATATTTTTGCCTAAGTATATTAGCCATAAAGATAGAAAATGCCAGCATACTAACATTCAAGTGGAGTTGATCTTTTGATATCCCCCTTGGCCCATAGTTGCAGAGATTCCAGAACATTAATGAAAAGAGATTACTGGGAAAATCACATGATTAGGAAAATGATGGGATCATAGAGTTAGAGCTGGAAGGTAGGTACACAGAGGTCATCTAATTCAACCTAATTAAGGCTAAGGCAACTGAGTCTGAGTCATTAAGTCTCTAATTTGCATACATTCTGTATATGCATGATTTTACATTCTAATGGGAAAAGACAAGGGAGTTGAAAAGGATAAGGAATATTGTTTTGAAGTATGGAAGTAAGGTCTGAGAGGGGAATGAAGATGAGTTTGGAGCCCTCTGCAAAGTGAATTCACCATTGGGAGAAGGGGAGAGTCTTCCAGAGAGGGTGGGTGTTCTGCCTCCTACACAGTTGGATGTTATGGGGCAGGGAGGCACCTCAGGTGCTGAAGGGAAATTCTAGGATGAGAGAGCAACAAAGGCATGGTTTTGATGTTAGGGAGTCAGAAACAGTATAGGAGGGGAATATAATTAGTAATTTATAATCTTAATTTAAAAGAGTTGTGAAATTTTTTCTAAATATATATATATATAGCTAATGCCACTAAAGCCTTATTTTACATAATTGTTTTTTATATACATAATTTATTTTTTAAAAAAACCTTTAAAATCTCACCCCAATAGTAGTCTAGCTTTGTAATTTTATCAGGCTAATTGTTTTAATTAAGGATTTGCATATTCTTGTTTGTATCTGTAACTCATAGCTGTCAGTGAAGAAGGGATTTTATTTTAGGGTTTCGTTTTAGAAGGCAAATCTATAAAACACATAACCTGTGGAAAAAAAAAATACTTGAGGCAAGGCTAGTATAGAAAGTATATTACACTTAAATAATTAAGTTATTAAAGTCACTTAAAGGAAATGATAAATTCTTAAACTGGAATTGGGAAGTATTTTAACTTGTCTATGGAAAGCATTGTTGGGGTGTGTGTTATTAATTAAAAATTTATTTATGTTAAGATAGCTTGTGTTTTTAAAAGCATGTAAGATTGAATTTTTTTGCTGCCTTAAACTCAGTATTTATAGTCTGGGTTTTGAAAAGTTGTTCAGATAAACATTAGAAAATGTAAATTTTTATGGGATACAAAGATTGGCAATATGCATGTTCCACGGTTCACTGCTCGCTTTTCTGATCTGAAAATAAGTATTTTTTCCCATATGAAGATGAATAATGAATACAAATTGATACCAGTGGTAATATGAATCATAGGCCTCAGTTAAGTCACATCTTTCTCACTTCTATCCATGTATTATATTGATTAAAATTAAGAAAACAACTTGGAAAGATCTTAGGATTCGTACAATTTAAGTTTATAATGAACTTTGGCTAAAATAGTTGCTAGTGATAGTCTACTCACTAATATGCATTGCAAATAATAGAAGATATATCCAATTAAAAACTTGTTTTCAGGAACCATTTATAATCTTCAGTAGTATATCATACTTGGTCAAGATAAATTTTTCGAAAGTTTTTGTTCAGTCATTTCAGTCAGGTCTGACTTTTCATGACCCCATTTGAGGTTTTCTTGTCCAGCTCCATTTGCAGATGAGGAAACTGAGGCAAACAGTGGTCAGGTGACTTGCCCAGGGTCATATAGCTAGTAAATATGACACTGGATTTTGAACTCAGGTTTTCCTGACCCCAGGCCGAGCAGTCTATCCATTGTACCACCTAGCTACTTCTCTTTGAATGTTATTGTGAAGCAAAATAATTGTCAAAAAAATACCAAGGAGTAGAGCTGAAATAGATCTTTGTTGGTTTAGTTGGTGACCCTTGTTAATGTCTTGACCTTGACAATGGGTAAATTACCTAATTTCTCTGTGCTCCTGATTCCTCCCCTATAAAGTGATGATATTAACATTTGTAATGCCTTCCTCACGGGATTGTTGTGAGGAAAGTGATTTATAAATTTGAAAATATTCTAAAACTATGAGCTATTAAGTTAGGTTAGGGGCTGTTATGTTAACCAGAATCTCCTTTTTGAATGCATAGAGAGTCTGGTCATCTCTAAGACTTCCTCTGTTTCAAGGTGTTAGAGTAGGGTCTTTAACATTTTTATACGGGTATTTTCCAATTTTAAGTGAAGCCAGAGTATAATTTGCATTTATAAAGATGATACAAAATGGGGTAATTATTACCTTTGCAGAGTACCTTTAAAAGCCAGCTCTCCTACAATTTAAAATATGCTTACATTTGTAAGCTTTCATTTATGCACAACTCTTCAAGAATCCATCTAATGTGTCAGATAAGAGTTCTTAACCTTTTTTTGTGTCTGGGCCCCTTTGATAGTCTAGTAGAACCTTCTCAGAATATTTTTAAATTCTTAAAGTAAAATACATAGGATTAGAAAGGAAACTAATTATTTTGAAGTGCAACTATCAAAATATTGTATGTCCCAACTTCACAAAACCTCCTAACACTAAATTAAGAAGCTCCACTGATTAATGTAAGGTATAATTGTAGTTTTATCTGCTTAGAGAGAGTGTGTCTGAATTGAAAGCTTACTTATAGCCAGTACTATTTTTTTGGAATTTGTTTACTAAGCAAATTGATATGCACTGTTCACAGTTTATTGATTAAATCCCCTTAAGCTATACCCTGAGATCAGAATTGCTTGTACATTCCCAACTACTTTTCATTATTTAATGTTACTATGAAAACCTTATTGATTGAAAATATGAGATTGATATTAATTGAATCCTCAGAACATCTGGATAAAAATTATGGCAGAATTCCCTTTTTGTTCCACAATGACTTTAAGAGGGAGAAGTCTCTCAGGAAATATATTGTGAGGATGGCAAAATTAATAGTTTGTTTCCTGACTATCAATGGCACTGGTCAGGCTGTAGCAGAGAAGAGAAGTATAACCTGTTCACTAAATATAGGAAGCTCTGTTATTAGGTTATATCATGGAGCAATTTGGAGAATTGAATGTTTAAGCAGTCAAGATAGAGGGGATGTAAAGTGTTAGGAGACATCAGGATCTCATAGCATTGAAAGTGGACCAGAGTCCAAGACCCTTTTCTTAGTTCGTTCTGGCTCAGTTAAATGTCTCATTTTCCTTGTTACTGAATCACTTATAAGTTTTTTTTAAAAATGTGGCAAACCCACCCCACTTTGATTTAGTTTTAAGTTTGCTTGGGAATTTTTGTCCCTGGAACTTGAAGTGTGGGATCATGGGTTATCAAGTCTAGCCCAGAGTGGGTGAAGTGACTTGCTCAGGGCCCCTCAGCTAAGAGTCTGTTCATCCTGAATACACTACTGGGTAAAGCCAAGTGGAAATGGGTGCTAAATATAGGTGCAGATTTTTAAAGGAAAAAGGAAGGATCAAAAAAATTAAAAGCAAAAATCTATGCCAAAGGACAGAGGCTGCTGATTGTTCTCTTTGTGTCCTCCATATCGCAACCTCTCTGAGCCTCTCAGGCTTTACCTCTAACATTCAGATATTGCTATTTGTACTACTCTATGGGGCTAATATGCATAAAATGCTTTGTAATCACAATGTCTGTATAAGTTGTTATTTAATAATTTATAATAAAAATACAGAAACTTGATGATTCTTTGAAAGAATCTGCCCCATTTCTTATAATTTCTCTAGTTGTCCCTGTGCTATGAGAGACCCTGGGCCCTTTGTTTTGATGTTACTGTCTTCTTGAAGTCAGGGTAAATGTTTTCCTAGCCAAAATTTGAAAGATCATGGCAGAGATGTTGGCAGTGTAGGATACTTGAGATGGTACAGGTTAAAGGAAAAGATACCATTATATGTCATATAATTATTCACAAGAATGGGTTTTCTTAGGCACAGAATTTTTTTCATACCCACTCATTTGTTAAAGGTCTTTAATATCTTCTCTCTCCTAATATAGAATATTGACTCATTTTATTTGTATGGCAATATTTCTCTATAGATGAAAGATTATATGTATGGGTGATGCTTATAAGATACAAGTAGCATATTGAGTTTTTAAATTGAGGGTGGGATTCATTTGATATAAGGGAATATTAAAGCCCTGTAGAGTCAGTATAACTAAATGGGAGGAGAAGCATTGTTCTGGAGCACATAGCATCCTACCTTTTTTTTTTAAATGAGGAGATGGATATGAGACTTGGCCCTATCCTCGACCTCTACTATAAACTTCTGAACCCTCCACCATCATTCAGGATACATCACTTATGGTTGAAGAAAATATGGAATGTGACATGGGAGAGGACAGCCCCTGAAGATCCTTGTCGTGGGACACAGTTGTGGGAAGAAAATCTTACAGGTATAATTTTCATCTAAGTTACATGGCCTCTATATCTTTATTCAACAGAATAATTTAGTTCATCAGGTGGTGTGTGTGTGTGCGTGTGTGTGCGTATGTGTATATTTTTTTTTCCTCCAAAGAGGAAGGGGAAAGAATTAGGGAGGATGACCAGATGACCAGATAAATGTTTTGTTATTGCAACACATTTGTAACCAACTTTAAACAGTGAAATTTGTATCACAGTTCATAATTCCCAATCTCACTACTATGTTAACAAGAACCACCAGAAACATTCCAGGTACCTAGTATGCTAACATGATACTGAGTACTAGTTGTTGCTTACTCTGTGATCCAAATGAAAAATGTTTAGACCAGTGAGCTTTTCCAAATTGAATATCAAATTTTAAAATACAAACTTTAAAAAATCTTGTTTGCACCAGGCTTCTTGGTGGCCTCTTACTTAAAATACTGGTTGAATATTTAACTTATTGATTATTTTGGTTTTATTATTGTTACTGTGCAGTTTAATTAACTAGCTAATAAAATTTTCTGATTCTTGGTCATGTTTTAGAAAGATTCATAGACTTACAAACTCAAAGTTCATTGTACTGCTTTCCAGTCAGTTCAAGTGTGGCTGTATTATATGGTAGGGTGTCACTCCTGCTTGAGAGATTAGTATTTAGGTTTTTCATAAAACTTACCTGTGGTTTTCTTAGTCAAACCAGCTATCAAACTGAGATTGGAATTAATGACTTTGTTTAGAAGGGACCTTTTAGAACTGTAAAAAACAAGCTCTAGGATGCATTATTTGAAGCAGTGTGTTTGATGATTCTGCCTGAAATGTCCCCATGATGACTTATATTTGCTTTATGCATTTGTATGACTTAAAACTATATTGTCTTGGACAGTGAATAAAAAGACTTAGGTTAGTAATCTTAGAAGAGTTGGAAAATCAACTTAATTTAGTGGGACTAGGGTAAATTAGGTGAAGTTAAATAACAGATAATGATGGCAGTTTTTGAAAGTAAGTGCTAACTTTCAGAAAAGAACTTGTATTATTGTTTTTTCTTTGTCTTTCTAGCTTCTTGGGTAATAGGAAAAGAGCCCTTCATCCACCCTTGTCTTCCAGTTCCAGTCCATTTTGCATCAAGAAAGGTCCAGTGAAGACTCCTTTTGGGAAATGTCTATTCTGAAGCAGGAAAAGATGTACAGGATAAATAATGTTGGAGGAGAAGGCAAGGACCAGAGGGTGAAGGAAACATGGATTTTAAAAAATTGAGATGAATAGAGAACTCAGGGCAAACAGAAAGCTGAGAAGAGGGTAAAATTGATGACCAATCTGTGACAGCATCTTGTGAAAGCTGATAGGAAAATGTGATTATTACTAGATTGGTTCTTTAGCCTCAGGTATTTTTGTCTCTGCTACATTTATGTCATAAACTCTGTTCACATTAATATTCACTATCACTTTTATCCTTAGTGAATGATGGCTCTTTTGCCTCTGTTCTTGCAGTGTTTCCATGGGTGAATAAAAATATGTAACACTTGCCAAAACCTAGAAGGCACAATCTATTTATTTATGGATAATAGTGTAAAACTACCTCTTTATATGTTTTAAGACTGTAATGCTAAACACCTAGACTGTTGCTTTCCTATGTATTAATAAATATTCTTCATGGTATAAAAAATGCTCCTGTTTCTGTGGTCAGTTTTCAGTTGTGTGAAAAACATGAAGTTTTAGGATACTGAGAGTTTTTCCCCTGTCTTCAAAGAAGAAAGAGACAGTTTAATAATGATAATAGCCTATAGGATATGTTTATGCCTTGATTTTTCTCTTTATTATAGTTTTTATTTTTACTAATCTTGTGCAGTACATAGCAAACAAAGGGCTTTTGTGTGTTGTATGTAAATATGGAATATTATGACTGTTTTAAATTTCTGTTACTCTTAAGCTGATGTAACTAGTTCCTGTTTGGGGCCTGAAGGCAGAATGCCAGTTTATTTTATGAATTCTAATTCCATCTTTGAGGGAAAGAAAGCAGGTAAACAAAATTGGCATGATTACTTTTGGCAAGTGTCAAAAAATGTGGGACCATTCCTTACGTAGGAAGAGCAGAGAGTCCCTTAATATTTTTTTGAGGGGGGACATGTAACTGGCTATTTAAATTGTCTAGGGAAAAATGGATTCTAAACACATGCTTCCCACTGTTTTCAGTTAGAATTGCTTATCAAAGCTCTAAAAATTAAAGAATTTTGCAGCATAGTTGAGTTTACTTTTCCTATCAATATTTTTGCAAAAAGAATTGCCCAGCTTCCCAACAATACACATTGTGTTCATTTCTGAGCATGTACTTAATAATGCAAAGCACATTCTGAGGTTTCTTTTTTTCATTTTAAAAAAACTTGATGTATCTGCCTACAACTGTTTAATTCTGAAATTTTAAATTGTTAATTAGCATTGTAAATAATTTATGTTAATGTTAATTGACTTAAATAGACCTTAGGAAGCTTGTAATCCAAGAGAAATATTTTTGTGGATAATGTGATAGAGGATTAGTAATATGGATGGTGAAAAACATATATTATCCAAAATCATTATTGTAGCTAATAGTTTCAGGCTCCTCATTAAGACTATTTCCTTTTCTCAGCCTTATTTTTTCTAATACTAGAGGCTAAGCTTCCAACATAGAACAAAATTGACAAACTTTAATTCTTTTTTTAGTTTTTAATTTTCTTTTAAAATAATTCTCCATGTACCTCCCTTACTCCACCCTGAAGGTTAAGAAACAGGAAAATGATAAGCAGCATAAAGTAAATGGAGATAAACCATGAGTAGCCAAGAATAGGAGCTTTATTGTATTCTGCTAAAAAGATCAATGAAATCAGGGCAACTAGGTGGCACAGTGAGTAGAGCACTGGCCCTGGAGTCAGGAGGATCTGAATTCAAATGTAGCCTCAGACGCTTGACACACTTACTAGCAATGTGACCTTGGACAAGTCGCTTAACCCCAATTGCCTTGCCTTCTCCCCTCCAAAAAAAAAGTTCAATGAAATCAAGAGACAAGTTCTGCCATTAATTCACTGGATGACTTTGAAGCATATCATGTAATTTCTTTGAGCCTCAATTTTTATTTTATCAAGTGATAGTGCTGAGGTGTGTATGTGTGTGTGTGTATATATATATATATATATATAAAATATATTTATTTATCAGTATAAATGTTATGAAGAAATTTGGCATTTCTTTAATCAACCAGATTATTTATTAAAGTGTCTTTATCACTTTTGGAAAAAAAATCATTCTGGTAGCAAATAGCTGTGGATATTTCTAGTGAACAGCTCATTTTGTTATACCCCAGTGCTATATAAATGTGAATTATAGGGATTAAAGTCACAATGAAAGAGTTGTCAGATAATGAAATTCCTTTGTCAGAAAACAACCACGTATTATTAGTTCTCTGTTAATAGGCAAAGCTTTTGAAACTGCCTTTGTACAGTTTCATAGAATACTTAATAAATTACCTTTTGGTAACTCATAGTTTACTTGTGAAAATAATTTTGTATGTGTGATAGAGATAAATTTTTTTCTATGAGGGTTGGATACCGTCTACAATATAGGTCAGATAATTTCCATAAAAGGCCACTAGACAGAATTTCTAGGGGAATCAGACCGTTATTGTACCCCTCGATTCCTCTTAAAAGTTCAGGTTATCCTTCAGGCAACTCAGAGTTGTCTTACCCTAAATCATGGTTTCTTTTCAGGATTAACAATCCTGTTACATATTTGGGTTTTAAAATCAAGCTTATATATTTATTTTTGGCTTATGACCAAGTAACACAAAATTGCTGAGTAAATTCTTTTCTAAATCATTGAAAAAAGTTTAATTTCCTATATTATAGCTAATTCAAATGCATAGTACTTTCAGTACAATTCGTACTATATATATAGCATACTTTCAATAACTACATATATAGCAAAGGCCATAAATGCATTATAAACCACTGATCCTTATTTAACATTTGTATTTTTTTAAATGCCTATTTTATTGGGGATCATATATTGTCCTGTCTACAAACAGTTATGGGGATTAAATCGGGTAATGGGTTTTGAAAACAAAGCCTATGCGAGTATAAGATAGGTTGTTGTGATGAAACTCAGTGTTAGATAACCATAGGCTATTTTTAAGGTAAACTTCAATGACTAAAAGTTTTTAGGGGGTCTTTATAGTCATGTTTTCTCAAGAGATATAGACTTTACACATCATTTACTTGTGCTTTACTGTTGGAAATTAAGAATTGCTAGAAACATAAATGATAATTTTCCTGCTTTACTGTATTGGAAACTGAGGTGCAGAAAGTTTACATGATTTTAGCACTGTTACAGGATAAGCTAGTAGAATGATATATGTACGTATAAAGGGCTTAAGAAAACTTTGACAAACAGAAATTTTAACCTTACAAGCATGACTTCATTGGGATCATGTCTGGCTCAACAACATGCTGTGATACTCTTTAGCTGGGGTCAAAGTATGAGATTATATAGGTTTTTTATTTGGAGCCATAGTCGTGTACTCGAAATGAGGGTGGTGGCAGTTGCAACAGATCCTGGTATCATTGCTTCTAGCTTTTCATTCCAAAATTAGCTAAATTAGAGAAATTCTACAAAGTAACTTTCTTTGCAGTCACTTTGTGTATGTATGGGTATGCACATGTGCTATATTATCATTTATGATTTTGTGTTTATTAAATAAACTTGCATCATTTCTGAGCTCTCAGTTGTATGGTGATCATCATTTCATCTAGTGCTTTTCATTGTGTTCTAGCAACACTGTGGTTTTTGTAAAGCTGTCCAAGGTGTTCTCTGGAAAAAAAAAGATGTAGTGGCGGACAAGTGTACACAGCAAACCTGTTGACTTTACCTCTGTGTGTTACATACTATGTGTACATTCTCCTGCTATGGACAGTCATCGCACTATATTTGGAATAGATCACATGATCAAATAGAATATGCCCAATGAAGTAGGATGCACAATTTGCTATTAATTGTTGTACAAAATTATTGCACATTCATCTGTTTGATTTTTAAAGCTGTACATTTTTTTTCTACTGCTGATCACTGTGGATAATGATAATCAGGAAATTTAAAGGAGCAAAAAAGCACAAGTGTTAACCAACACATTAATAATGAAATCAATATCCATAAAGCTCAGTCAAATATCAGATCTGATACAAGAAGCAGCACAAATGTGATGATGGCTGTTTGGATACTCTTAGCGGTGATGATGTGGAGTATCCAATGTGTATTGTTACCAGATTTTAAAAGGTAATATTATTCTGCCCAAATTATAAAGGCATTTATAAACAAAACAGTGAATTTAGCATGAAAAGTCTCCAATTTAAATGAAAATATAATGCCCTAAAATACTTATACAAAAGGAGAGATGATGATTGCTGTGGAGCCTCTTAACAAGGTGAGCTATTTCATCTCAAATTGTTCCTAATTATAAAGCACTGATAGTAATTAACAATAGCTTTGCTTAGGTGAGTAATTTGTGATATCATTCAATTCAGAATGAATTCTATCTGAAAATGTAAAGTTAAAAATCGGATATATTATTTGCAATCAGTAGCATAGTAGGTTCACTTAAATACTTAAGTAGTCTCTGATTTTTATGTACATGGGTACTGCATCCAATACAGATCACCTTCTTAATATCACAGCAAATGGTCTTTGTGACTTTCTAGGGCTGAAAAATTCATTGCATAGCATTTGGGAGCCCAGGATCTCCTTGTGGGACAGGGAGGAAAGGAATAAGCATTGTATAGTATCAACTATGTGCCATAGGTGCATGTAATGTAAACTTAAATGACCTGTAATAGGTCATTTACAAATATTATCTCTTGATTCTCACAACAACTCTGAGAGGTGTCATTATCATTCTCATTTTACAGTTGAGGAAAATGAGACAAATAGAGGTTAAATGACTTGTCCAGAGGTTGCACAGCTAGGAAGTATTGGTGGCTGTATTTGAACTTAAATTTTCATGACTCTAGGCCCAGGACTCTGTGCACTGTGGCTGCCTCTAAGGACAAGAATTGTTATTTTTATCTGTATTCCCAGTCCTCTAGCATAGTTTTCCCCCCATATAGTAGATGCTGCTTCATTAATGTTTATTATCTTTGATTGAGTTAAGATTATCAAGGGAGAGGGATAGAAGAGAATAAAGATTTGCAAACTATTAATAACCATGTGAAAGATGACTCCAAACCTTCAATACTAGAAATTGAAATCATAACTCTGAAGTGACTTCATGTATTGTCAGAGCCAACGAAAGATGGAAATGGTCAATTCTGGGGTGCTTTGGAAAGACAGTATTGGTTAAACAATGAATGGTCCAGCCCTTCTGGAAAGTAGCAAATTATGCTAATAAAATGATTAAATTTTCCATAGATTTTCACCCAGAAATGCCATTGCTAGGAACATATACCCGATGGAAAATACCCATTGAAGGCCAAAGAAGACAAAAAGGCACTTATGTACACCAAAATATTGATAGTGACACTTTTTTTAGGAGCTAAGAATTGGGAACAAAGAGTAGATGTCTCACAGTTGAGGAATGGCTACAATCAAACTGTGATATGAGAATATTATTATGGCATATAAAATGAAAAGGAAGTCAGAGAATCATGGGAAGCCATTTATGAATTAATGAAGGGTAAAGTGATTATGATGCTGTTAATGGAAAAAACAAACTGAATATTGAATAATTATAATGAGCAAGCTCTGCCCTCGAGAAGAGACAAGAAAATGTACCTCCCTCACTTCTTTACCGAGGTGGGGGGAGTAGGGCCGGTGGTTATGGGTGTGAATCATAGCTTGCACTTGCAGATAGGGTTGATGCGTTGCTTAGTTTTCCTCAGTTGCTTTTTTTCTGTTTTTAACTCTGTTATTATAATTATCTTGTTGTAGAAGGATATATAAGGCAATGCAAAAAATAAAGATAATTTTTTTTTAAAAGAAAAGAGTACTTAGTTAAGAGCCAAGGGATGTTCACCTTTACAGAGTGGGAGGAGAAAGAAAGGTCAATGAAGAAAATAGAAAAGAGGCAGGAAAACACTAGACAATAATAGAAACCAAAGGAGGAGAAATTTAAGAAGCAGGAAATTCTGCACAAAGTTCTCATTCTCCTTGACCTGAGATACAGGGTGACTGGATTTGATGATTTGGAAGTCATAGGATCATATATTAAGAGCTGTAAAGGGACCTGAGAGATGAACTTCTAACCCCCTCATTTTACAGATGAAGAAACTGAAGTTGAGAGAGTTTAAGTGAGTTGCTCAGGATCGCACAGTAAGTAGCAGAGACTGTATCACTCACACCTCCCGATTACAAATTCAGCATACTTTGTACTTGGAAACATACATAAATTGTGCCTACGAAAAATTAAAAGTTTTAGTAGTGATGGGTACAGATACTAAATTGTTGGAAGTTAAGGAGTATCAGTTTATGGTGAGGAAGTATAGGCATCCAATGTTAGATTACTTTCTAGATTTTTGCCATTGAAGAGGAGATTGAGGGGCTAGAATGGCCGAAGGAAGGGGATTTTTGCAGGTTGCGTGTATGTAGCTTTTCCTTCAGTATGGATTAATCAGCAAATATTAAGAACCTACTTTTTTCTAGACAACTGAACATATGAAGACAAAGTCCCTTCCCTTGAGGAATTTATAGCCTGTGGGTAGGGATGACAGACAGCATGTTCATATATAAGTATATGCAGGAGAGGTGCAAGATAGTTTCAGGAGGAACGTACATAGAGAGTGATGCTTGAAGTGGCCATTGAAGAAAATTATTGATTTCAGGAAACAGAGGTAAGAAGGGAATGTATCCCAGGGATGGGGAATAGTGCAGATGCATGGAGGTGAAAGATGAATGACCATGTTTGAGAAAGAGTTAAAAGGACATTTTGGTTGAATATACTGTGAGTGAAGGGGGCAATAATATGTAATAAAGCCTTGAAGGGTAGATTGAATCCAGTTTGGGAAGAGCTTTAAATGCCAAGCAAATGAATTTGTCTTTGCTCTAAGAGCTAATATGGAACCACTAGAGTTAGTAGGGGAATATGACATGATGAGATACGTGCTGTGGGAAAATCACTTTGGCAGCTGTATACAGTATAGGTTAGCATCAAGAGATGAGAAAGTGGCCAAAGGAGAAAGCCACTGTGAGATTCTGGACAAGAACTGGACCGTCTGAGCTGGGGCAGAAGCTATATGAATGGAGAGAAAAGGATTGGTTGTGAGAGATGTGGAAGTAGCTAGGTGGTACAATGAGCACAGTGCTGTGACTGGAATCAAGAAAACCTGAGTTCAAATATGGCCTCAGACCCTTCCAAGCTATGTGACTCGGGGTAAATCTCTGCCTTATTTTACTCGTCTGTAAAATAGGGACGATAATAGTGCCGACCTTGCAGGATTGTTGTGAGGAGTCAATGAGGTAACATATGTCAAGCACTTAGCACAGTATATGGTACAGAGTAGGTACCACTAGCTAGTATTATTGTTATTTTTATTAATGGCAGAACTGGATTGGATAGGTGGGGCAAGTAAAGGTGAGTAGTTGAAGATGATATTGAGATTCAAAACCTGGGTGCCTGGAAGCGTGGTAGAAATTTGGAGGTAGGTATTGGGGAACAGAGAGTGAATTCTGTTGCAGTAATGTTGAGTGAGTGGTTGAGATGCCCACAGGACATCCACTTTGAAATATCCAATAGGAAGATTATGATAACTGCAGCAGAGAGAGTTAGGCTATATCCATCTCTCTGTCTCTCTCTCTCCCCCTCCCTCTCTCTCTCTCTCTCTCTCTCTCTCTCTCTGTGTGTGTGTGTGTGTGTGTGTGTGTGTGTGTGTGTGTGTAATCTGAGAGTCACCAGAATGGAGTTCATAAAATCTATGTGAGCAGGCAGACAGGAATAGACACAGACACTGTTTGGAGTAGATGCCATTAGGATGTATATATAATGATGACACAGTAAAGATGGCTGAGAAGTAGTCAAGACAGGAGGAGAACCAAGAGAGTAGTAGAAAAGATCAGAAGAAAAAACTGAAATTGAAGAAAAATTTTCTTTGAACCCCTGACAGGAAATAAATTGTTAAATTGAGAACTGAAAAGAACGAGAATTTTCCCTGTTTTCACACTTGAAAGAATTGTAACTTTTTCTTAACTTGATTATAGAAGAAAAATAGTTTATTTGAAAATTACCACCACCTTTAAAGTCAGAATTAGCTTTTGAACCTGGAATAACAGTTCTATAATAATTTTAAAATTGTTGGCCATGTTTCTGGAGGCCCAACAATAAGGTGCCATTAGATTTAATTTTCATACTGTAACAAATGATTTTGACACTTTAAATAATTTAAATTATCAAATTCTCGCAATGTATTTTGAGGCAGTGGTAAATATAAGAACTCCTGCCTAGATTTCTCTAGTGACTTGGATTTTGCTGTTTTATGATGAGCTTAGAACTTTTTAAAAAAAAATTTTATGGGGAACGTTAGCATTTAGATTTTCAACAATCTAGATTCTCTGTGTAAGTGAGCATGCAACAATAGATTTATAAAACTCAAGATATTTTCCCTAAGCCTCTTCATTAAATTCATCTAGTTAGCATGTAAAAAGTTCTCTTAAGGATGTAATGATGCTGCATTATTTCCAGAAGTCATTTTTGAAGAAAAGTAGTTAAAGATTATAAATGATTTTTCTTGCTATTTTCACTTTTTTTCCTTTCTCTAAAAGAATTAAATAATTTTCTTTCTGCAGCACTGCTATTGCTTTCTCACCCTCTGCAGTGTTTTTAGTTTCTTCACTACCACTGTGTCATTCCACAGCTCCCACTTGAAAATTAGTTCCAAAACCTTTTTCCCCCGCAAGGTTTTTAAGCTTTAAAATTTATTATTCCAAGATGCAATTTCCTCTTCCCTGAAATTTATACAAATAATCAATCTTGCATATTTCCTCTGATAGGTAGATCAGATAAATTTTGATTCCTCCAGAAGTAATTCATGGTAGTTGTGCTCTTTTTAGTAATACTTGGAGGTGAAGCACTACATTTCCATACTGAATTGTTTGTATTAGGAAAAATGACAAACAGGTGCTTTCTTGGTTTTCCTTCTTTTCCTCCTTCCTCTCTTTCTTCCTCAATGTTTTATGGGGGATATGTGTATATTTATGGATCATCATTTATTCTCCACTGAATGAAATGGAGGAGGCTAATAGGTAATGGAAATAGACATCATTCAGAACAATTATATAGTGGTGTTTGGGGAAACTTTACAGAAAACTGTAGTTATTATTTATTAATATTGGACAGTGAAGTTGATTGGGACCATTAGGTGGGGTTATAAACAATTTGGGGAATTTTGTGCTAAATTTTGGGTGGTATACAAAGTTTAAATATGACCCAACAAGGTCCCTCTGTTTGGGAATTTTCATATTATAGGAGGAGTACAAAAATATAAAAAGTGATAAATGCATAACAGAAGCATGAGTATTAATAAAAGAAGCAATACTAACAAAGGCAAATTTCGGTGCCTTCTTAAATGAAACGTAATTTACTGTCAGAAAAACAAATCAGGTATGCAGAGTATTGGTTTTTGGAAGAATATCTGGAAGATACTGATTTTTGTATTTATTCACCGTTCCAGATTTCTTTCTACTGGATAACATCCTGTTTTTGGAAAATAAAAGGTTATACATTCTTCCTCCAAATTTCAAGTAGAAAAATACACTTTAAAGCATCCATTAATTTTATTAGTCTTTTGACATTTTGAAATGATTCATTTCCAGGAAGAAATAAGGTTTCCTTTACTACTTAAACATTATCTTTTACTATCAAGGTGTTTATATTTACCATGCAATGGTTGCTTTTCTTTGAAAAGATTTTCATAGTCTTTGCAGCACCCCCCTCTAGTGGTGACTTTCAAAAATGCTTTATTATTTGATTTGTTTAAATTAGGTTCTTAAACTGTCTGCAAAAAATCAAAGGCAGTAAGAATTTATATGTTAAAGTGATTTTTATGATTTAGTCCTGGTCATCAACTTTAGAACACTAGATCTTATTTTCTCAGCTACTTTTTTTCCCTCCTGCCTGTCTTCCAAAAGATCTTACTGTATTTTTCAGTTAGGCTCTAGCTTGGTTGTGAATATGCTTCTACTTTTCTATTGGATTTTAGGGCTTGGGAGTTTCCCCTGGTTTGATCATTCCGAGAGATACTTTAACCTTGACTCCTGGACCTGGAGAAATCCCTTCTTCTTTTCTTCCTGTCCTCTTTTTCCTTCTCTCCCTCCATCTTTACAATCCCCCCTTCCCCCAGCTTTGATGCCCAGTAAGATAAAAGTTATCTTCTATTTCTGGTTTTAGGCCTTTTACCTCCATTACATTTTGTCTGGAGGTAGCCACATTCTGGTCTCCTGGATTACAGGATTGAAGATATTGGGCTGGAAGAAGGGAAGGGACTTTATAAATTACCTAATCCAGCCCTTTTATTTTTAAAAATAAAGAAATTTAAAATTTACAATTAAAGAGGTTAGTTAAGTAACTAGCCAAGTTTACCCAGACAGTTAAAGGGAGAGCTGGTATTTGGATCCAGGACTTCTTTCTTTTCCTTATGGCAACCTACTCCCCAGGCCCTGTATGTGTGTGTGTATACACACACACACACACACACACACACACACACCCTACATATGTATATGTGATAGGTACATGTGTGTATGTATACATACATACATACATATATATATATACACACACACACACCCCTATAGATATGTATTTGTGATAGGGGTGAGTGTGGGTGTGGTATATGGGGTGTTCAGGGAGTACTGTCTACTCTGGTGTGAGGGTTTTTTTGTCTCGCCACTGAACTTTGATGACTCTGGAAGAGACCATGAAACTGCTGACCGCCTCACTTGCATCCAATTCATGTTCAAGTCATTACCCTGTGATATCATGGTCTGAATAACAGCAAAAAAAGCTTCAGTATTTTGGAGAAACCACCCCCCCCCCCCAAGCTTTTAACTAATATTTCCCCTCCTTAGAACATAGACTTCTTCTGGAAAATGAAGTGTCACTAATGAAAGCTGTTTTCAATGCTAGTTCCTGATTTTGCTGTATTTGAGCCTTCACAAATCTCTCCTTCCTATTCAATCCTTTCCCGTTTTCCACACTTCTTCTGAGGGCACTACCATCCTTCCAGGCACCCAGTTCATCCTAGGCTTTTCCCTGCTTAAAGATTGCTGAATTTAAAAAAAAAAAATTTAGTACTTTATTTTTCCCCAGTTACCTGCAAAACTAATTTTTAACAATTTGTTTTTTTAAATTTTATTTTTCATTTTTAACACAGTTTATAACAGATGAAACAACAATTTGTTTTTGAAATTTTGAGTTCCAAATTCTCTCCCTTCTTCCCTTTCTGTGGCCCCTGTTCCCCAAAGGTAGGCAATTCGATATAGATCATAGATGTGTAGTCATGAAGAACATTTCCATAATGGAATGTTGTGAAAGAAAAACTTCAAGAAAGATAAAGCAAAAGAGTATGCTTCAGTCTGTGTTTGGACACCATCAGTGTGTGAAAGCTCTGGGGAATGAATAGATTGCAGATTGATTGAACCAAATTCAAGTGGCTGTTCTAGCACTTAAGAGCTGTATTACTGAATAAGCCTCTTGACCTCTTAATACTTATATTACTTACCTCAAAGGAGTGTTTAATTAGATTTAAAAAAAAAGAAACCACTTATTAAGTGCCTACTGTGTGCAAAGCTTTATGCTAGGTACTAGGAATGCAAAGGCAAAGGAAAGATCATGCCTGTCCTCAGTTATGTGATACCAGGAGTAGAAGTGTAGAGTCAGAGGATTGATGTTCAACTTCTGACTTAGGCACTAATTAGCTGCATGGTGATGGGAAATGAGGTGATTTATGTAAAGCAGTTTGCCCACTTTTGAAACACTAGGTTTAATTATTGTTATCATATGAGCTTAGAGTCTGCCAAGAAGGATTACATTTACCTAGATGAATAAGCAGGAGGAAATTTAGGGTCCTGACAACTCCGAGTCAAGAAAAGCTTCCCTTGCATGGTGGCACCTGAGCTGAATCTGGAAGTAAGCTAAAGTCTGTAAGATACAGGCAAGGAGGGTGTAGATTCTGAGCATGAGGAACGGTCTTTGCAAAGGGTAGGAGCTGGCAGAGAGAAGGCCAAGTTGGGGGAACTTAAAGTAACCACATTTAGCTTGAATGTCCGGTGTTTGAGAGGGGGTATTGGGATATAAATCTGGAATGATAAACTGTGGAGGGCTTTAAATGCCAGGGTGAGGACCTTGTATTTTATCCTGGAGGCAGCCAAGAGCCACTGAAGATTTTGTGAGGAAGCTCAAGATGCTGTATAAATGAATTGTTGCTAATATCCAGCAGTTTGCCCTAGGTGGTGATGCCTCCAGATGTTTGCTGTGACTCTTGAAGCTGTGCATCACATGTTCTTCAGTTCAGAGGAAAGGGAGATATGTCTGAGTGTACCCTTACTTCGATGAATCTCCAAGTGTAGCCGAAGTTCGGAGTGGGGGTTTGGAACTAACATGACATGAGGAAAGACAAACTTCAACCATTGTCAAAGTAGAATACCTTGTGATATCTGATGTAGAACTAAGGTTTTATATTCACAATAAACATGTTTATTGCTTCTGTTGAACTTTCTATTTTTCATATGTTTTCTTTAATATGATATCTTGCTTACTTTATGTTTTAACTAACTTGAAAGACTTGGAAGTCTCCAGGAGTTTGCTGAAAGCTTTTTATTTCAAGGTCTTTTGTATTAGTCTTTATTCTGGTCTACTTATGATGTTAGTTTCCTGTTTCGTGATGAAATTGTGGTGTCATATTAAAATGTGATGTTTCCCTCAAATACAATATTGGAATGTATAAAATTTACTTTTATGTCCTTTATATGGTTAAATTTCCTTTTCCTATTGCTTTTATTAAAAACCAAAGTAATAAAATGAAGACAAAAGGATTGATCTTCTTTTGAAATTAGGGACTATATTTAATGTTTCAAAGCAGTGATATCAGATACTACAAATGATATTTCAGAAACATTACACTGTTCTACAGAAGGAAATTAAATAGACCATGAAGTATTTATATAGTATTTTGCAATTTATTAAGTGTTTTCATATGACATCCCTTGTAAGTAGCCTATAAAGTATGCAGGACAGGTACTTGAAAATGGGAAAGGCTAAGTAATTTGTCCAAGGTCACATACTTAGTAAGTGCTATAGTGGGAACTTAGAACTCAGGTCTTCTTATACCTGTCAGTTTGCTTTCCATTATACCATACTCCCTATCTGTGATAAGTATAGATTCATCCTTTTCTGTACAAGAGACCTAAAACATATCAAAACATCTTAGTTACATGAGCAGATACATATAAAATATAATAAATGCCCTAAACTAGGTGTCATGGGACCTGGGCTCTAGACCTGGTTCTGCTACTGAATAGTTCTAAAAAGTCACGTAATTTCACTAAACTTTACTTTCCTTATTTACAAAATGGAGAACATACTATATTAAAGATATGCAAGGAGCAAGTAAAATAATATGTAATACCGCATTTTGGGAAAAAAGTGATTAGCTCTATGTGTAGAGGACTGTTACTAAACTTGAAGCTGGAAGGAGAGAAGTAATGATCTAGTATTTCATTAGTTGGTGGGAAATACTCATTTGGATGTGTTTTCTCAAAAATAGTGGGCTAATAGATTCTGGTAGGTAATCATTGCAGGTCTGACCGAGGCAGTCAAGGGAATGAGTATTCAATCTTTCTAGGACGTAGATGGCATTTAATACAAGTGACTGTGCAAATCACATATAACGTTTCACAGTTTACAAATTGCTTTCCTTGCCACTAACAACTCTATGAGGTAGATGGTGCAAATATTATTAACCTTATTTTTCAGATGTGAAAACTGGGTCTAAGAGAATTTAAGTCACTTGACTGGAGTCACGGCTAAAAAATGGCAGTGCCTGAATGAGGTCCTCTGATTTGAAGTTCAGGGCTCATTGCATTAGGTCATGATAACTTACTGAACGTCAGTTGAAGCTTTGGTGTCAAACTCAAGTGCAAATGAGTACCACTAATCTATAGTAAGGATCCCTGCAGGCTGCGTATTGATTTAGTTTCAAAATGTAATAAAATGTTACTGTATTTTTATTTATTTTTTTAACTATTTCCCAGTTACATTTTAATCCAGTTTGGGCTGCCCTTGGGGCAGTGTATGTGTTTGATAATACCTCTGATAATACCTGCTGAAGTACAGCAGAACTTCAGAGGAAGTAGGAGTTTATTTTTGGTTTCAGGTTTTCCAAGAGTGTAGAGGAGTTGTATGCTTACTGAATTATCAGTCACCTACCATCTGACATGAAAGATGTCAGTAATTCCACTCTAGGTTTAGATGACATCTCTTCTCATAGTGTATTTTATTTATTGCTGCAGTACTCTCTTTGGGACATTTCCTCAGAGGGTGGCTACTATCTTGAGAATATTTTGTCGACTCGTACTACAAACACTACAGCTCATAAACCCTTGATATTGTGCTTCTTACTAAGACAGCTGTTAGACATGGTTAGCTCAAAACAACGAGCAGCTAGGTGGTGCAGTGGATAGAGTATTGGACCTGGAGTCAGGAAGACTCATCTTCCTGGATTCAAATCTGGCCTCAGACTCTGGGGAGCTGTGTGACTCTGATCAAGTCACTTAACCCTGTACGCCTCCGCTTCCTCATCTATAAAAATGAGCTGAAGGATGTGGAAAACCACTCGAGCACTTTGGCCATGAAAACCCAAAGAGGACTTACCAAGAATTGAACATGACTGAAAAATGACTAAACAACAGGTTCACAGCAATGGCCTCTTATTATGATGGAGTATCAAGAACAGTCCCTCTAAACAAAAAGGTGGCCACGCTTTCCGACAAGTACACTGAGCATCTGTGGGGAGAAGTGAGGCTCGTATGTAGGGAACGTAGATTACTAAGGAAACCCCCTTGGGGTTCAGCTTCCCCACTGGCTGAGACTTCCAAATCCTGTATTACAGTGGCCAAGGCTGGCTCCTTCTTGAATCCATCACCAGCTCTTTGTTGCCAGAGCTCATCCCTCCCTGAAGTTGCTTCCTTCCTCCAGTGACTACCTCTCTGTGTCTGTGTGGAGAGTTGGTAGCTCTGATCCCTCAAATATTCCTTATACTCATTCAGACTCAAACTGCTGGGTGAGGTGTTTGCATCCAGGTGAGAAGATCCACCGAATGAATAGAGAAACCATTTATGAAGCACTTATTAAGAGCAAAGCACCATGTTTTACCCTGAGGAAATAAATAGAAATGACAGTTCCTACTCTATAGGAGCTCACACTCTTAGGCTGTCCAATACACAACACATATATGGAAAGTTTTAGCAGCAAATCAGATGGAAAGGTGGGAGGGTCCTTAGGGTGTAGCAGCAAAGCAAATACAAATGCCTCTTCTTTGATGTCATTTCCAGTGAGAAAATAGTATCCATTTTGATGTTGAGCCATTTGACAGTACTAAAGACTTTGCAAACCATTTGAAAGGCAAGAACTTTTGTTTCTGAGGCTTCAGTGGGAGAGACCATAGTGCTTGCAGGGGCATTTGCCAGGCTGCCTTTTCAAAGGTGCTACTCCCTAGGATGGTGGCTGAAGGCACTGGGCTTGAGCCATTGCAATTCCAAAGGTTCTTGGGTTCCAAGTCCTTGGTTTTGTCTGTTGAGGTTTTAGGGGTCATGTAATCAAGGATGGTTTGACTTGCTTGTCACTACAGGATTTGTTCTGTGAAGTTTGGATTCAAATGGCCACACCCAAGGACCTAGAGGGACACACGTAGCCTTCAGGTTGCACTTCCTCCACCCCTGTCCCCGCTCTTCAGACTTACAGCTTAGGAATTATTCTGGGTTCCTCACTGTTTTTCATCCCATATCCAAGCTGTCACCAAGGTCTGGATTTTACCCTAATAATACCTTCTAATTATGTTCCCTTCTCTGCTCTGATACTGCCACCAGTCTAATGTACCCTTTCATCACCTCATACCTGGGTAACTGCAATAGCCTGCTGGTGGTTATGGCTGCCTCAAATCACCCAGTCCAGCCCATCATCAGTTCAGTTGCTAAACTGATTTTCCTAAACTGCAGTTCTGATAATGTCACCCCTTATTCAATAAACTCCAGTGTTTTCCTATTGTAGTCTCCAGGTGCAAATGCAAAATGCTTTGTTGGACTTAAAGCCCTTCATAGCCTAGCCCCTCCTACGTTTTTATTCTTCCTGCACCTTTCTCCCTAACATGTACTCTTCTGTCCAGTGATACTGGTCTTCTGGTCTACAAGTCATTCTGTCTCAGCTCCAGGCACTTTTCTCTGACTGTCCTCCTTGCCTCTAATACTCTTCTCCATCAACTGTAGCTATTGAATTCCCTGACTTCACAATTGAAATCTTAGCTTCTATAGGAAACTTTCCCTAACCCCTTTTAATTCCAGCACTCTGCCGCCTTCAGTTATTTCCTAATTATTGTGTACACAGTATAACTTGCTTTGTATGTATTTGTTTGCATGTTGTTTCCCCTATTAGACTGTAAATTCCTTGAGGGCAGGAACTATCATTAGGTTTTTTTTGTATTTCTAGTGCTTATCATGTCTAGAACATAGTAGGAACTTAAATAAATGTTTATTGATTGATGGGCAAACTGCAGTTGGTAAAGATGACTGGCATCATCCCTCCCTTGGATGATGGCTATGAGGGCTGGGCTGAAAGCAGGACTGGTGGTATGGGGAATAATGTCACTGCTAGATTGCATGGCCAGTGAGAAGGGGGCATGAGAAAAAAACTTCTCCCCCAGGGGTAAAACTCCAGAAAGCTCTCTTACCCTGCTCAAACTACCATGGGTTTTTTTTAACAGTCACCCAGGCATTTCCATTCATTCATTCTTCTTACATGTTGCTCCCTTCCTACTCAATCAGAGAAGTGTTCATAGTTTGTAGAGGGATAATGAAGTATTAACACTTCACCCTCTGTGACTACATCAACTGAATTGGGTGGGGGGGGGAGAAGGAGAACTAATCTTTCTGTTACATTAGTAAAATAATAAGACTTAAAGGTTTACAAATCAGTTTCCTCAACAGTTCTATGAGGTAAATAATGCAAATGTTATCATCCGTATTTTACCTGTCTCAGGGAACATAAATGACATGTCCAGCATGTTAAAACTGGGATGTGAACCTAGATCTTTCCTGACTCCAAATCTAGAGACTGGAGGAAGCCCGTGTTGCTCCCCTTTGCCCTGAATAAATTAGAACCTGACTTCTGGAGACAGTTTTGAATTTTGTTATCATTTAAAGCAATTGATACTATCTGTTACTAGTCCCCGTTAGGTCCATGTATTTGTACTAGTAATGAGTGGAATAGCATATGATGAATAATGAACTTATGCAGGACTCTTGACCCTGTTAGTGATTTTTAAAAAATTAATTTTAGATAAACTACTTTTTTTCCCCGTATACCAGTTTCATTTATAATATAGAAGATGATATTTGAACTTTGAATTATAGGATTTTGAGCTAAAAAAGTACTTACGGCTTCTTAAATTTTTTCCACTTGTGACCCCTTTTTGTGTTTTGGCAGCGTAAGTTGGTGTTATGTGGCCTGATGGCATGAGCGGTGCAAAGCACACATACTTTGTGTTCAGAACCAAGGCTGTAGTGAAATTGCATGTTGCAACCCGGACAAGCACTTCCAGAAACACCTTGGATTCATTACACATTTGATTTCCAATTATTTTGTGGTTCTTGTGCATTCAAAAACCTTTTATTGTTGCCAAAATTTTGAGACCCCATATGGGGTCAGGACCCACACTTTAAGAAGCATTGATAGGTCATCTAGTCCAAACCATTCATTTTTTAAAAAGTAATATTTTATTTGTCCGCAATTACATGTTAAAATATTTTTTAAAGTTTTGAGTTCTGTGTTCTGTTCCTTTCCCCTTCTCTTCTCTCCCCACTTACTAGAGACAATAAGAAATCTGATATAGGTTATACATGTGCTATTGTGTAAAACATGTCCATATTAGTAATTTTGTTCAAGAAGACTAACACAAAAAAAGAAAGAGAAAGAGAAAAATGGTGTACTTCAGTCTGTATTCAGACGGTATCAATTCTTTCTCTGTAGGTGGATAGCATGTTTCATCATGAGTCCAAAGTCCAACTTTGGAGTTGTCTTGGATTGTTGCATTGCTGACAGTTTCCAAGTAATTTACAGTGCATCCTATGGTATTGCTGTTACTGTGTATAGTGTTCTGGTTCTGCTTATTGTACTTTGCTTAAGTTCATGTAAGTCTTTGCAGGTGTTTCTGAAATTTTCCTGCTTGTCGTCTCTTATAGCACAACAGTATTCCACCACAACCACATGCCACAGCTTGTTTAGACATTCCCCAATTGATGGGCATCCCCTTGATTTCCAATTCTTAGTCACCACAAAAAGAACTGCTACAAATATTTTTGTACAGATAGGTCCTTTTCCCTTATTTTGGATGTCTTTGGGATATAGACCTAGCAGTGGTATTGCTGGATTAATGGGTATGCACAGTTTTATAGTCCTTTGGGCATAGTTCCAAATTGGAATTCTCCAGAATGATTAGATCAGTTCACAACTCCACCAACAGTGTATAAGTGTCCCAGTTTTCCCCACATCTTCAACATTTATCATTTTTTTGGTCATATTAGCTTATCTGTTTGGCTCAGAGTTATTTTAATTTGCATTTCTCTAATCCATAAGGATTTAGAGCATCTTTTCACATGATTGTAGATAGCTTAGATTTCTTCATCTGAAAACTGCCTATTTATATTCTTTATTTATCAATCAGGGAATGATGTATATTCTTATAAATTTGACTCAGTTCTCTATATATTTGAGAAATGAGGCCTTTATTAGAGAAATTTGTTAAAATTTCCCCCCTAGTTTTCTGCTTTCCTTCTAATTTTGGTTTCATTGGTTTTGTTTGTGTAAAACTTTAAATTTTATATAATCACAATAACCTGTTTTACATTTCTTAAAGTTCTCTATATATTGTTTGGTCCTAAATTCTTCCCTTATCTATAGATCTGACAGATAAACTATGCCATGCTCTCCTAATTTGCTTATGGTGTCACCCTTTGTGTGTAAATTATATCCATTTTGACCTTATATTAGTATATGGTAGGAGAGGTTGAGCTTTACCTAATTTCTGCCATACTGTTTTGTAGCTTTTTCCAGTAGTTTTTGTGTACTTGTTTCTGTCCCAGAGCTTGGATCTTTGAATTTGTCGTATACTAGGTTATTATGGTCATACTGTATTGTATTGTATGCCTAATCTATTCCACTGAACTGCCATTCCATTTCTTAGCTGGTACCAGATTGTTTTGGTAATTATCAGGTTATACCAGTTTGAGATCTGGTATGACTAGACCACCTTACTTCACATTTTTTTTTCATTGATTCCTTTTATATTCTTGACATTTTATTATTCCAGATGAATTTTATTTTTTCTAGTTCTATAAAATAATTTTTGGTAGTTTGACTAGCATGGCACTGAATAAGTAGGTTAATTTACTTGAATAATCATTTTTATCATATTGACTTGGCCTATTCATGAGCAATTAATATTTTTCTAATTGTGTATATCTATTTTTGTTTGTATGAATAATGTTTTATAATTGTGCATATAGTTCTTGGCCATTCATTTTACATATGAAGGCATTTAGATCTAGAGAGTTTAAGTGTCTTGCTTAAGATCTCACATATAATAAATAGTTTGCAGAGATGGGATTGAACCCAAGTTTTCTGACTTTGAATCTATTATTTTTTTTTCACTACCCTGTTTCCTTTCAATAGCTCACCAAAAACCAGAGATTATGGGTTTTCCAGAAAGTTTGTAAGAACAATGTCATGATACCTTTTTATAATTTTGTTGTTTAGTCATTTTTAGTTATGTCCAACTCTTCATCACCCCAATTGGAGTTTCCTTGACAAAGATACTGGAGATCTATTTTTTTCTGTAGCTCATTTTATGGATGAGAAAACTGAGTCAAACAGGGTTGAGTGACTTGTCCAGTGTCACACAACTAGAAAGTGTCTGAGGTTGTATTTGAACTCGGGTCTTTCTAACTACAGGCCAGGCTCTCTGTCCAGTGTGCCACCTTTCTTTATATTTTACTATTCTCTTATTATCCATCAGTTGGTCCATTTTAATGGTAAGTGTAATTGAATGTTGGGCACTAAAAGGCTGTAGTGGTAGCAGCACTTGCCATCCCATTGTGTTATTTACAACAAAACCTGGCAAACAGTGAGATAGGAATATTTAGGGAAATGACCTTCTTCTATTCTCCTTTTTGCTACTTTTAGCCTTCTTATTCTTTGTCCACTCAGGCAGTTATATTTGGTGACATGGATTAAGATGTTAAGGGAAGATACATACATTAGAAAAATGATATGAAAAGAAAACAGAGCTTCAGAAGGTGTGAATTTAAATACTACATCTGTCCTCATTATCTGTTTTGCCATAGCCAAGTCATTTAATCTCTCTTGACCTCAGTTTCCTCATCTATGAGGAAATTAAGACTAGATGGTCTCTAAGGTTTCTTCCAGTTCTAAATCCTATATGCCTTGGCTTATACAATCAATTACTGTTATTGGATCTTAGAACCACAGAGGTCCCAGGTAGCTCTACAATGAAGAACATAGAGCTGCAGTTCCCCCTTCCCTCCCCTGCCCAACTTTATAGATGAAGAAGCAAATGGAGAGATATCAGGGGAACTGTTCATGGATATAATGGGAGAGAGTGGTCTAGAACTAAGTCTTCTGACTCTAGTGCCATACCGCCCCCTCCCAAACTGTGAAGTTGAGAAAACATGATCACTAATATGCATGACATGGGGGGATACAGTAGACAGAGTGTCAGTGTGGAGTCAGGAAGACAGAATTCAAAAACAGCCTCAGATACTTTCTAACAATATGACCCCAGGCAAGTAGTTTAACTTCTGTTTACCCCAGTGTCATCATCTGTCAGATGGGGATAATAATAGCACCTACCTCTCAGAGCTGTTGTCAAGATCAAAAGAGATACTTGTAAAGCACTTGGCACACTGTAAGTGCTATATAAATATCAGCTATTAACGTTTAATGTCAATAATATTGCTATAGGAAAGAGAAATTAGTGTGGGTGGAAGTGGTCAGAGAAGGCTTAGCGTAGTAACAGGAATTTGCAGTTCAATTAAATTTATATCTATCAAACAAGATATACAGTCCTGTTCTCAGAGGAGTTTATAATCTTTGTGTGTATGAAACACGTGCACAAACAGTTACGAGAGGGGAGTTAAGGGAAGAGGGCATGGATACGTCCAGAATGAAATTCAGACTGAGATTTAGGGCTATGACTCAGTTTTTTATAGGGACATGATAATGCTTTAAGGTCCAGGCCATTGATATGATCTTTAGGTTCCATAGAGGAAAGAAAAGGATCAATGATTTTAGAAAAGATTCTTGCTCCTAGGTTGTGCTATTGGTTTTGATTTTCACCCATGAGTAACACCTGGTCTGTCCCATACAGTGGCTCCAATGGAGAAGAGTAGGTGATTCATAGAAAAGGATGAGTGGGTGGGCATCTTGGTCAAGTGTATCTAGTTGTTTTCTTACCCCTGATATCACAGGCAGGAAGGCACTTTTTTAGAGAAGAGTTGGGGGTGGGATGAAATTTTCTGAGAAGGAAGGTTACAGATGTAGGAGGCTGCAGAGTAGGGTCAGGCAAGGGTACTAGGCAGGAGGATGCAGTGTGATGGGGTTAGCATCATTAGAGAGGTAACCAGTTGAGGGAATAAAAGAATAGAAAATGGAGGCCTGTTATAAAAAGTTTAGGCCCTGAATATCAGTGTTTTTTTTCTGTACTATCACAAAGTTTATATTGAGATGCTTCTGTTTATCCCTGTCTTACTGCTTTGATCAATCACATCTTTAGGAGAAATTGTTGCAAGGTAAGACAATGTCAGAATGATGTGTCTTCCCCAAAGGAGTTTCTTATTTTATTCCAGGTTATTACTTTATTAACACATTTAATTGAAGGAATTGATGTAATAAAAATCATAGGCACAGGTTCAAATATGTGAAGAAAATCCTAAGAAGTTTGTATGACTTTTTTTTCCAGTACACAATCAATAGGAAACAGAATACAAGAAAATAGGAAATAGAATACAAGAAAGATTTCTATTTAGTTTTTAATTGTAAGCCTTGATATTAGAGGTTATTATGGTTCAAAGTAGCTCCATTTAGCTCTGATTGACAGTAATGTACAGTGGTGACTTCGGCTATCAATATTATAAGTCTCTAATTCTGCTATCCTGTTCCAGTTCTAGACTCACTGAGCAGGAATGAACTTGAATATATGTCTGGTTCACCTGTAGGCAGGTGAGGGTCTAAACTAAGAAAAGGTGATTGTTCTTTCCTTAAGATGGAAAGGAATGGTGAATCTACAACCTGGACTTCAGTGTAGCTATATTATACCTTCAAAATTATTAGGACACTTAGAAAACTTGAATAGACTAACATTTCAGCCTGGGAAGAATGATGGTAAGTAAGAATTGTGTGTATTTTCCATTTACTTTTATAATGTGGAAAATCTCAAGAGCATTTTCAGAAAATTCTGTCATCCTTGTTCGTACTGTGATTGTTATGAAATGTAATGCTATATTGTAAGTGATGCATATTTGCACATATTTGTATATATATACATATATGCATTTAAAGTATACAAACATAACTCCCATCAATCCATAAAATTGTCAGTATTTCAAGTGATAAAGATATGATCTAATGATAAGCCCTTAGAGGGTACAAAATGGAAAGCTGAAGGAATTAGCATTTTTTTCAGAAGAGAATTTCATGCAGGAAAAGAATAATTTAATGACTTAAAATAATTTTGAGCTTCTACCACTTCTACAGAAATCACTTTAAGTTGATATAAGCTTTTTTAAAAAAAATTCTTGCTCACTAAAGACTCTTAAAATGATTAGCCTTGATGTTAATTTCTCAAGTGTGGATGTGATCTCTTTATCCATTTCTCTCTTCTTCCTCTCCCCAATCAAATGGCATTCACCTGCACAATTTGCCCTTCAGTTTTTCAGTTTGTTACAAGAAAGCAGGCAGATCCAGCTAACTAACAGGGTCTCTTCTATCCAGCAGGTATCACATGGTATTGGTTTTTACTTGTTTTGGAAGTGGGGGATACACGTAATTGATAATGGTGGGGTTTGCAGTAGTATATAAAACTCTTCCAAGTATTAATTAGTTCCAGGATAAAGATTTTTTGTTTACTTGATTAGGAATGTAAAATTAAAAAATGTTATCATGTCATGATCTCAGTAGTGCTTATTATTTTTTCCTCCATAGCTGATGTATATTTTTGTTTTGTGAGGAGGGAAGTCAGAGATAGGAACCAGAAACTTGAATATTTTTGTATGATGGCGTATTTAATATATTTCAAGAATTGTTTATTATGGATAAAAATAACTAGGTTGAGGGTGGATTGCAGTTTAGCAGTGGATGAATGCCTTTTGAAAATAGATCAGAATATTACTTGACACCCCTTACCATATGGTACAATGGTCCTGTCTGCTTTTGGGTATCTATTTTTTAGTTTCTCATTTTCACATGGGTACCCTTCTTGGCATCTTGTTCTTTCCCCTTTACACTGCTGACATTTACTGGCTCTTGGTTCGTCTCTCTCCATTTTGTTTAACCCCTTCTCCTCGGTATAGAAACTCCCTGAATTTATGGATTTTTAAAGGCAGTCATACCTAACCAAAACTGTCTCCTAACTTTCACTCCCTGGACAGCCTCAGTTGGATGTCCCATATACATCTTAAACTCAACATACCCAAACTGAACTCATCTTTTCCCTCAAACCCTCCCTTCTTCTTAATTTTCCTATTGCTGTTGAGGGTACCGCCATTGTCCCGGTTATACAGCCTTACAATTTAGACCATTCTTAACTCCCCAAACTCTCTATATCCAGTCTATTGCCAAGGCCTGTTTATTCTGCTCTAAAACATCTTTCATATATGTCCCTTTCTCTCTTCTGACACTACCACTACTCTGGTGCAGGCTTTGATCATATTATACGTAGACTAAGTCACCTCTCTTTCAGTCTGTCTTCCACTCAGCTAAACTGACATTCCTAAAGTGCATGTTTCACCATGTTACCAACCCAGATTCATTCAGTAAACTACAGTGGCTTATTACTTTCAGCACTGTGTGACTTTTAAAACCCTTCACAAATTGACCTCTTCCTGTCTTTGCAGATGTCTTACACCTTATTCCCCCTCCCCCCCACCTCATGCTCTATAATCCAGTGACACTGGTCTCATTGTTGTTCCTGGTACAAGATACTATCACCTTACTTTTTGCTTTTTTGCTGACTGCCCCACATCCCTGGAAAGCTCCACCTCCACCTTTTCATCTCCACCTCCAGGATTCCTTGGCTTCCTTTGAGTTCCAACCAAAACCCCACCTTCAGCAGGAAGCCTTTCTGAGCCCTACTTAATGCAAGTGCTTTCCTTCCATTTTTTTGTCTTTATCTTGTGCATATCTTGTTTGTAATATATTGGTTGCGTGTTGACTTCTTTGTTAGATTTTGAGCACCTTGAGGGACTGAGACTGATTTTTACCTTTCCTTGTGTTCCTAGCACTTAGAGTAGAGCTTGGCACATAGTTTAATAAATAATTGTTGACTTGTCTTAACTATCACTATTGGCATTAATAATTGCCATGATGATGCAAATACAGAAAAAAGTCTACATGAAAGATTTTATTAAAAGTAATAGGTAGCAATTTATACAGGGCTTTAAGAGTTGCTCTTGTGATTTAGTTTCAGTCATGTCTGACTCTTCATGCCCCATTTGGGATTTCCTTGTCAAAGATACTGGAGTGGTTTGCCATTTGGTTCTTCAGTTCATTTTACAGATGAGGAAACTGAGGCCAATTAGGGCCTTGCCTATATGCAGACACTAGTAAGTATCTGAAGTCAGATTTGACTGCAGGAAGATGTGTCTTCTGACTTCGGGCCTGACATTCAATCCGCTACACCACCTCACTACCCCTTAAGAGTTGCAAAGTGCTTTATGTATGTTTGCAACCCTTACAGTGGCATATTATCTGATGTTATCTTTATAAATGTTATCTTGGACACATGTATCTCCAAAACTCTTTGAGGTAGGTACTATTGTTATTTCCATTTTATAGACATGGAGACTGAGGCTGAGAGAGGTTAAGAGACTTATGCGGGGTTACACAGCTAGTAAGTACTTGAGGTAGTATTCCAACTCAGATTTCCTATTTCCTGTTTCCAAATCTAGTGGTCTACTTACTGTATTGAAAATTAAAAGATTCAAAAATGCAAAAATTAACTCATCAATTTATTGAAAACAAGTCTGACCTTTTATCTATAAATTAATTGACTTCAACAAGGTTCAACTTATTTTTTATAGCTGAGTATTCATAGTGTTTCCAAGGTGACTGGTAAAAATGAAAAGATTAAAAAATTTCAGAGAAATCTGTGGGTTTCTTCTTCATCTACATATGCATGAAATATAGGATATTGTTTCATCTATATTGCATGAAATTTAAATTGTCTTAAATATTAAAAATCCCAAGAATTTTATTTTTTCTATCATTGTCCTACATTATTTGTTTCAGAATAGATAGCATTATATTTCATAGTTCCTTATAATCTCTGCATAGACTTGATTGATCAAGGATTTTCTTTCATCGATATTTATAACTTCTGTCCCAGCATCATAGCAAACCAGCTTGAAAAGACGTCTGTGATAGACCAGTGTTCCTCAGAACTTTCTATTTGTGATCATATTTTTAGGTGGCTTAAAACTTTTTGAACCAGTACACAGTGGGAAATAACCATTCAGAATATGAAAAGCTCATTTACATGTTAATTAAAATTAAATGGCAGAGTCTCTGTAACTTATAAATCCACTGGGTCCCTGAAGTAGCTGAAGAAATTTCAAGAGAGTCTGATCAGTTTATTGTAGCTCTAAGATTTTAATTTTAGTCTGAAGAAAAAATCTTTCACTTTGTTAATTTTTATTTTTTGATGCTCTGAAAACAAGTGCCAAGGCAGAGATTAAAGAACATCTTTATAAGACATCATGGTTTATTACAACAGAATTTGTTAGACCCTCAAGTTCTGCCCTCCAGACTTTAAGTAGAGCAAATTGAAAATGAAGCAGCTTCCTAAGCTACAAAGGCACTATTATAACAAGACTGCCACCATCCATTTATACATAACCTTTCTCTCTCTCCTTGTTGATCAGATTGTTTTTAAGGTGATTTTTTAATTTAATAATAATAGCTAACATTTATACAGTACCTATTTTGTTCCAGGCATTGTACTAATAGCTTTACAATTACTATCTTATTTGTTCCTCACAACAGCCCTGGGAAGTGGATGTTATTATTAACCCCATTTGAGGAATTTGATGAGGAAATTGATGTAAGTAGAGGTTGTGGGTTTAATGACTTGCCTAAGGTCATACAATTCGTAAATGTCTTAGACTGGATTTGAACTTTGGTTTTCCCAACTCCAGGCCTGATAACCTTTCCACTGTGCCATCTAGATGAGGAAGATAGAGCCTATAGTATTATGCCAGTTCTATTTTAAAACTTTATGAAGTGAAGACAGAAAGACTCATAGAACTACACAGGATTTTAGCCCTGAGAAGGGCTTTAGTGATGACTCAATCTAGTTACATTTTATACATGAAGAAACTAAGGCTCAGAAGTTAAAGAGCTTGTCTGATGTTACAGCTAGTAAATGATAGAGCTGAGACTAGAACTTAAATTCCTGGTCTCCTTTGCCAGTATCCTTTCCAATAGACTAGCCTGCTTTCATAGAGGACTTGGGTTGTATTGGCTTTTCTTGGCTGTAGCTACATATAACACAATTCAAAGAGAAGGGCTGCAGTTAAGTGATTAGGCTGAGTGACTTGCATCAACCTACCCAACCCCTCTCTATAGCTTATTTTGGTCCTAATGTAAAATAGAGATAATCAGACCCTGAAAATTCTAGATAAGAGAAATTTCAGCTCAATTTAGAGTCATTGGGTGGTTTCTATTTCTTTTGCCTAGTTCACGTTTCCCGCGCCCCTTGCCAACACCAGAGTTGGACATACAGCAGTTTGATTGATTCATGCTCTTACTGCACCTATCCAGATTTTAGTTCGTGAGGGGAGGTCATTAGTGTATATGTGTTTACATGATCCAACATTTCCTTTCTCTTCTCTAGCTAGAGGCAGAGGCACAAAAAAAGAGGGAAATTGCTCATTAATGTTGACATTTTGACATCAACAACTCATTCAAACTAGAGGAAGAATAGGGATAGGAATTGGATTTGGATTTGTGATTCTCTTTTTTTTTTTTAAATTTACTTATTTATTTAACTTTTTACATTCATTTTCACAAAATTTTGGGTTCCAAATTTTCTCCCCATTTATCTCCTCCCCCACCCCAATACACCAAGCATTCTAATTTTCCCTATCATCAATCTGCCCTCTCTTCTATCATCCCTCCCTTCTCTTGTCCCCATCTTCTCTTTTGTCCTGTAGGGCCAGATGACTTTCTATTCCCCATTAACTGTATTTCTTATTTCCTAGTAGCAAGAACAATACTAAACAGTTGTTCCTAATACTTTGAGTTCCAAATTCTCCCCATCCCTCCCTCCCCACCCATTCCCTTTGGGAAGGCAGGCAATTCAATATAGGCCATATCTGTGTAGTTTTGCAAATGACTTCGATAACAGTTGTGTTGTATAAGACTAACTGTATTTCCCTCCATCCTATTCTGCCCCCCATTGTTTCTATTCTGTCTTTTGATCCTGTCCCTCCCCAAGAGTGTTGACCTCAAATTGCTCCCTTCTTCCATTGCCCTCCCTTCCATCATCCTTCCCTCCCTGCTTATCTCCTTCTTCCCCATTTTTCTGTACTGTAAGATAGGTTTTCATACCAAAATGAGTGTGTATTTTACTCCTTCCTTTAGTCGAATGTGATGAGGGTAAACTTCATGTTTTTTTCTCAGCTCTCCTCTTTTTCCCTCCACTAAAAAGTTTCCTGCTTACCTCTTGAATGAGATGTAATTAACCCCATTCAATTTCACCTTCTCTCCTCCCACTACATTTCTCTCTCACCATTTACCTTAATTTCTTTTAAGATATGGTCCCATCCTATTCAATTCACTCTGTGCTCTCTGTCTCTGTGTGTGCATGCTTGTGTGTATGTGTGTTTGCGCGCCCGCGTGTATGTGTGTGTGTGTATGTGTGTGTGTGTGGTCCCACCAACTACCCAGATACTGAAACGTTTTAAGAGTTACAAATATTGTCTTTCCATGGAGGAATGTAAACAGTTCACCTTTGGTAAGTCCCTTCTGACTTCTCTTTGCTGTTTACTTTTTCATGCTTCTTCTCATTCTTGTGTTTGAAAGTCAAATTTTCTTTTCAGCTCTGGTCTTTTCATCAAGAATGCTTGAAAGTCCTCTGTTTCATTGAAAGACCATATTTTCCCCTGAAGTATTATACTCAGTTTTGCTGGGTAGGTGATTCTTGGTTTGAGTCCTAGTTCCTTTGACTTCTGGAATATCCTATTCCATGCCCTTCGATCCCTTAATGTAGAAGCTGCTAGATCTTGTGTTATCCTGATTGTATTTCCACAATACTGGAATTGTTTCTTTCTAGCTGCTTGCAATATTTTCTCCTTGACCTGGGAACTCTGGAATTTGGCCACAATGTTCCTAGGAGTTTCTCTTTTTGGATCTCTTTCAGGTGGTGATCGATGGATTCCTTGAATACTTATTTTGCCCTCTGGTTCTAGAATCTCAGGGCAGTTTTCCTTGATTATTTCATGAAAGATGATATCTAGGCTCTTTTATTGATCATGGCTTTCAGATAGTCCCATAATTTTTAAATTGTCTCTCCTGGATCTATTTTCCAGGTCAGTTGTTTTTCCCATGAGATATTTCACATTCTCTTCCATTTTTTCATTCTTTTGGTTTTGTTTTATGATTTCTTGGTTTCTCATAAAGTCATTAGACTCCATCTGTTCCATTCTAATCTTGAGAGAACTATTTTCTTCAGTGAGCTTTTGAACCTCTTTTTCCATTTGGCTAATTCTGCTTTTGAAAGCATTCTTCTCCTCATTGGCTTTTTGAACCTCTTTTGCCAATTGAGTGAGCCTATTTTTCAAGGTGTTATTTTCTTCAGCAGTTTTTTGGGTCTCCTTTAGCAAGGTATTGACCCGTTTTTCATGCTTTTCTTGCATCTCTCTCATTACTCTTCCCAGTTTTTCCTCCACCTGTCTAACTTGATTTTCAAAATCCTTTTTGAGCTCTTCCATCGCCTGAGCCCACTGGACATCCATCTTGGATGTCTGGGATAGAGAGGCCCCGACCTCCACGTCTTTCTCCGATGGCAGGTATTGTACTTCGTCATCAGAAATGAAGGGGGGAAGGAACATCTCTTCCCCAATAAAGTAGCTCTCTATGGTCTTATTCTGCTTCCTTTTTCTGGGCATTTTCCCAGCCAGTTACCTGACTGCTGAGATTCCTCTCCACCCCTGCCTAGATCCGCCCAGCTAGTGCTTGGGGTCTGAGATTCAAATGGGCTTTCAGTGGCAGGCGTGGCTGCTATTCAATGTGAGCTTAAGTTCTGGTGCTCAGGTGGGGGCAGGGCCGCCTTCCAGGCTCAGTTCCCTCAGGGGCTTTATGCAGAGACCTTCAGTAATGGGGTGGTGGGGGCAGGGCCACCTCCCAGGCTCAGTTCCCTCAGGGGGTTTATGCAGAGACCTGAACTTCTGCCTGATGCTTGGGGAGTCCTCTGCCGCTGCCTCTGCTGCTCCCTCAGCCGCTTCCTCCCGAGGCGGCCCGAGCCACAGAGACACCCCGCTCTCCTCTCAGCCAGCCTAGAAGTCTCTCACTGACCTGGAGCGTCTGTGGGTGGAGGGACCTTCCCGGCCGCCAGATATTCTGTCCCTGAAGCCTGCTTGGATCTGCTTCTCTCGGCCACGTGGCCAGGATAGCTCAGGGGTGGACTCCGCTTTCTGGGGTGTGACGGACCCTGGGGACGGCTCTCCAGGGCTCTCTGGAACGGAAATCTCTTCCACTGTGTTTCTGCACACCTTGCAGTGATCCAGAATTTGTGGGGAGTTCTTCTTGCAGGAAATATATGGGCTGTGGGTTCGGAGCTAGCATACGTGAGTCTTTCTACTCTGCCATCTTGGCTCCTTCCCACTGTGATTCTCTTGATATTGGGGACTCCTGGCGGAAGAAACTCCCTTCATCAATCAGTGGAAACTTGTAGTCTTAGAGTTGCTCAGGCACTGAGAGGGTCAGTTGCTTGTTTAGTCAGTGTGTCAGAGTTGGGACTTGTAAAGTCAACTCATGATTATGGATTTCATGGGACCCTTCCAGAGGAGAAATGAATGATATTCGACATATCAGTACTTCGATGGATCTATGATTTTTATGGATGTGGTTGCTTCTTTTATCAGTGCAGATTATAAACCATCTAAACCTTCTTATCCTGGGGGATTCTGATTAATTTTCTACGTTAAATCTCCCACAGAGAATCTGTAGCATTCTGTTTGCCTTTTAGGCCTTTTAACATTTCACTGATACCAGTGTAACACCAATCTAAGATGTAGGCTGTGTCACTCTTATCCCTTGCTCTACTTTAATTTATTTTTATTATTTATCTTATTTATTATTTATTTAATTAATAAAAAAATCAACAAATAAATCATAATAAATAAACAAAATAAATAATGAAAAGCAAATAAATAAATAATGAAAAATTAATAAATAAAAAATTAACAAATTAAATAAAATAAATTTAATTAATTTAATTAGATTAGTTTAATTTAACACATACTTAACAATGTATATTGAATTTCCCAATCAGTTATTTCTTAGATGATATCCTGTGTGCTTTATTACAGATAACATGCTGCAATCTGCTTATATCCATCTAGTATCTTTTCTTTATCCTTTAGATCACTTGCAGTTTTGTCTTTTCAAAGATTATGGTATTTCATGATTTGTAGCCATGAACATACCGGAAACAAAATTTTCTGTTTTTCAGAGTGAACACAAAGTACTAAGAATAGTAGTAGATGTACCTCCTCCCTTACATGTTGTGTAACTGAATACTTTTCATGCACTAAATACATCTTTGTTTAATTTGAATTTGTTAACTTTGGGGTTCTGTGCTGATGGAATCAGAGAGGGAAGAGACCAAGAATGTCATTACTGAGAGGTGTAACTTGTCACTGTTAAAGTAGTGTGAAATAGTTAGTTGAATGAGAACGAACAGATTGACTTATCTATTGAAGTTTGTTCTAATGCAATATTTAAAGTGTTTCGTGTCACTTGTCATATAAGTATTTGGGCTGAAAATTGAGGTGCTTTCCTTAGTAATAATTTCCCTGAGTTAATAACATATCCGATCTACTTGGTTTATAATTGAAAAAATGTGTGATATCTGTTTAGACCAATATTTCCATTACTCTCATGTCAAATCAAGTAATTAAGGTTCATATGATTGTACACATGGACAGTGAGTTTGGCCCAGACTTTAACAGCATAAGAATAGACTGGACTGCTTTTAGGAAATTGAAAAATTCTTGTATTGACTACCAGATTTCACTAAAACAGAGGCACATCTTTTTAATACTCATATTTTACCAGTGTTGCATGACCATGTAGGCACAGAACACGGTTAACTCTGAGGAACTAAAGATAAGTACACCCCAGAGGACAGTGGAAAGGCTGAAAAAATATAACTGATGGGGAACTCTGAAGAAATACAGGATACTCTCAAGAAATTGTATGACAGGAAGAGAAGATGAGTTGGCCACTTGATGAGAACAAAGAATGACAAATGGACTGTCAGTCACCCATTGATATCCTTGAGATGTTGATAAAAAATGAGGAAAGACTCTCGCATGTTGGGTGGATTCTCAGTGCCAAAATTTTGGAAGAATACGGTCAAGATTCTTATAAGATAGGTAGGCAATGATGGGTTAGGATCTGCATTATTGAAGAGAACTTTCTAGCCGATGAGATGACTCATCCATTTGAGTATTTGAGTATGGTGATACTTAGGAGAAAAAAGGGGAATTGAATTTCTGTCACTTTTGTGACCTTTATTACAATGTTAATATCTCCACCCCCCAAAAATATAAAATATTGGTTCACATAAGAAATAGAAGAAAGAGATGACAGCCAAAATAATGGTTTTATTTTCCTTTTAATTGCTCCTTTATGTATTTTTGTATTTCTGCTTCCTAATCCCATCCTACCAGTTTTCAAATGCTATGCCTTTATATTCATTAAAATAACTAAAATAAATAAATTATACATATATATTTGCACTCACATACTTTATATATACCCATAAATTATATGTACCCAAATATATGTACAATACAAATATACATTTTGCTTAGAGGATAGTTTAGCCTATGAGAGGTGATAAGGTTACCAAGAGAGATCATAGAGGGAGAAGTCTTAGGGCAGAATACTGGGGGAACAGCCCCAGTTAAGGGGCATGATATGGATGGTGAACCAGCAAAGGAGACTGACTATTAAGGAGCAACGACACAGATAGGAGAACTAGGAGAGTGGGGTCACATTGCAGAAGAGAGTTTGAGAAGGTACTGTGACCATCAGATATGTCAATTAAGGGATCATTAGGAATTCTGGATAGAGTAGTTTTAGGGAATGATTAGGTTAGAAGTCACATTGCAAAGATTTGAGAAGGAAGTAGAAGATGAGGAAATGAAGGCAATTAATAAAGATAGCTTTTCCAAGCTGTTTGACTTGAAGATATTTAGCTAAGAAAGGTTGGAAAGACATAGGACATCATCTTGGGGGTGACTTGGTTATGAGAAGGAATCATGATTTAGGGTGGTGTGGGTATAACTGAGGATGTAATTTTCTGGAAAAGACAGGAGGTGATAGGATGATATGTACTTGTGTTGATTTTGGTAAAAAAAAAAAAGGCCATCTCTGTCATAGACAGGGTTAAGGAGAAGAAAAGAGGAGAGAGTGGGAGGTGATATCAAACAGTTTTGATAGAAAGAGAACATGGTAAAAAGGAACTCACTTTCAGTGGCCTCAATTTTTTCAGTAACATGAGTCAGGGTGCTTAGTTGAGAGAGAGAGAGGGGTACGAAGGTTGGATTATCTTCTATGGAGAGTGAGTTAGGGAGTCAAGATGAGGATTTAATTAGAGAGGAATAAGAGAACTTGTTGCAGAGAAGGCCAATTAGAGAGTGGCTAACATGAATGTACCCAATTAGCACAGTTGTGAGACTTCCTGTAACTGCATTAAGCAGGTTGTGAATAGGAGATATTTATTGTTGTAGTAATTTAGGGCTGACTTCTGGCAAAAGATGAGTGTGATAGGATAAGGGATGAAGGGATTGGAGAGCAGAAGGCAGTATAGAGGTGAAATGGCCAACCACTGGATGGAGATTGAAAAGGGAGGAAAGTGAAGTCAGAGCTGGGTCAATGGACTGAAAGGATTGGAGGTCTCAATGAATAGGTTTAGGAGGGGATAAAGCCTAGGGAGAGGTAGGATTATAGAAGCCTATGGTAAGATAGAGGAATGTCAGCTTCTAATTAGGGAATATATATTCCACTAATTGATGACTATTTCTTGAGAGGACATGATGATCTGTGTGATATCCAGATCAATATTATTATTTTTTTTTTTTAACAGAGCCACAACATACTGAACTTTTTCTATACAAGTAAAAAAAAAGGAAGGAAGTAGATATTAAGTGCTACTATATGACAGGCACTGTGCTAAGCTTTACTGACTCTTCATTCAGGGTTTTTTAGAAAGAGATGATTAGACACTGGATGGACCTCCAGGGTCTACTTCGGTTATCTTAGTCAGGGTCATAATTATTGCTGAAGTACTGGGAGACCACACAATTTATGAAATATGCTAGCCTTTAACATTTTGCAGTAGCCTTTTAATTGGTCTTTCTACCCCAAGACTCTCCTTACTCTGCTCCATTCTCCATATAACTTCCAAAGTGCCATTTTCCTACAGAGTAGGTCTGACTGTCACCCTCCACTTAGTAAACTCCAGTTGTTTCTATTAGCTCTAGGATCAAACATAAACTCTGTTTGGCATTTACCGATCTTAGTAACCTGTGTTCTATCTTTCTAGTTTTCTTACACGTTATTCTCCTATGCACGCTACGTTGTCCAGTCATACTGATTTATTTGCTGTTTCTTAGACACAGAGCTCCATCTCCTCATCTCTTGTGTCCTGGTTGCTTTCGTACCTGGAATGCTTGGACTTCTTACCTCTTCCTTTTAAAATCTTTGTTTCCTTCAAAATTTTGCCCAAATGTCATTTTATGCAGCAGCTAGTATCTCCCATTTAAGGTTATCCTTCATCACCTCTACGTGTTTTTCACATATCTATTAAAGATATGCTGTTGCCCCCAGTAGAATGTAAGTTCCTCGGGAACAGGGTCTGTTTTACATTCTATTTGTATTCCTAATGATTATCAAGGTGCCTGGAACATATTGAATGCTTAATAAATGTTTACTTTTTAAAAAATCATTTCTTATTTTGCATTTCAATTCTTTCACTGCTTCCAACCCTTCCCTTACCTATTGAGAAGGCAAGCAATATTATTCTCATCATAGATGTGAAGTCATGCAAAACATTTCTATAGTAACTGTGTTGTGAAAAAAAACAAGAACAAATTTAAGAAGTGAAAAACTGTACATCAACCTGTATTCGGTTCATCTGTGTTCTCTCTCTCACTGGAGGTAGATAGAACTTTGCGTCACGAGACCTTTTGGAACTGTCATGTTCATTGTTTTGGTCAAAGTACCTGACTCTTTCACAGCTGATTACTGTTAACAGTATTGCTGTTAGGGTACACAGTGTGCATCTGGTTATGCTCACTTCATTCTGCATCGGTTGTACCACTTACTCATGGGAATCTTCCCAGGTTTTCTTCAAATCATCCTCTTGTTCCGCTGTTCCCCAGCTGATGGGCATTTCCCAGTCTCAGCTCTTTGCTACCACAAAAAACGCTTCTCTACAGATTTTTGCACATAGGATCATAAGTGCTTATGGATCAGTCAGTGGTTTATAGTTTCTATATATTCCTATGGCCAGAAAGGAAAAGTGAAAACTGGAAAGACATACTAGAGAGGAAGAAAGGGCCTTGCTTTCCATGGCCACAAACTATAGACCCTCAGTAAACCCTCTCTTAAGCTTCTTGGGTTGCAAGCAGAGAATTGCTCAATCTATCTCATCCCCATAAGTGATAAGGGAAATACACAGATGTGCACACGCTTCTCCCGCCCCCCACCGCCCACCTCATTTACATGTCTGCTGACACTGGGCTAATCAGATCATCTTTATACATTAAGGATAGTTCAACGAATAAAAATTATTCTTGGGCTTGCATTTTTTTTGGATTAGAGCCCAGAATTGTATTAAGAATGTTTTAATACAGTTTTGTGCACTGCTTAGCTTTTTGCCTGGCAAAATTTTTTTTCCAAAAAAAAATTTGGAAAATTTGGGTCGTATTAGCCACATAGTTTCTTAATACTTTTAAAACATTTTAAAATAGAGAAAAAAGAACATGTTTTGAAGAAGTCAAGTTTTCCTTTTTAAAAATACTACATATTAAACATGTTGTGCTGTGTATAGGCTTTTTTGATCCCAGTTTTAAGCTAACAGCTCCCTCTAGGGTGAATCATAAGTACTCAAGTGAATGAGAAGTAGTTACAAATGGAAATGATTGCTCATGCCTGAATTTCCCTCTCTGAGGAAGATTAGGATTTACTGTTAAGTGAGGGATGAATCCTAAGTGTGTGTACCCATACATGGTGCACATAGGCAAACAGTTTTATGCACACATATAATTATATTGGATGTATGTCATATATTACATATGCCATATATAAGCATATATAGAAATATATGCACACACATTACATATACATATATGTATATATATACACACATCTATGTGTATTTGATCTGGTCCTGTGATTTCATTTAAATAGGGAAATAGAGATATAGATCATCAATTTATTTGTAACTCAGAATCTTAGAGATTTGCTTGAGGCTCTGAGATATTAAATGCTTTGACAGGGGTAACATAGCTAGTCTATGCAGAACAGGCAGAACTTGAACCCACATCTTCCTGACCCTAAGGCTGACCCCTCTGTCTATTTAACCAGGATGTCTCTCAAATATTTTTATTCTCAAACAAATAATGTTTTCAAAGGTCACTCGGAGGGAGGACAAAATTGCCCCAACATGACACTTATTTATCTTGCTACTGCCGTTTGTACAACTCCTTTTTCTTTACCTAGAGCTGAAACAAGAAATGTATATTTTTGGTATCAAAAATAGGAATTTCTGCAATAGAATTAATGATAGCAAATGACAGTTTATTACTGATATAGCTGGAAATCTAAATAATCAACCAATCAGTAATTATGGAGTGGCTACTGTTTGCCTAGAACTAAAGTTGATGTTTTGGGGTACTCTTTCCTTATTCACTGAACATATCTTTTTCTCTAATTAGCCACCTAGGTATCAGACTATCAAATATAAACCCAATTTGTGACTTATGACTTTAAGAACAAACTATCTTATATTAAAGTTTCTTTAGCAGATGTTATAATGTATGACATTTTTCATAAAAAGTACCAAGGAAAATATATTGCATTTTTTCTTTCTGGATTATAGATGAAAGTGCCCAGGAAGTTTCACAAGTGAAGAAAAGTTTGAGTGAAAAAGTTTCGCTCTATAGAGGTGACATCACATTGCTTGAGATTGATGCCATAGTCAATGCAGGTGAGTAGCTTCATATTTGATTTAACGGTGTTTAGAGAGATGTTGACTGTGTATTTGGCATTTAAAAATATTCCATTTTTGCATAATATAACGTGAATATTTCATAGAAATGTTATGCTTCTTGGTATCCATCAAAGTGTCTGGAGACATTGTAATCACTTAGGCATTTGTGTTGTTGAATAGAAAGTAAGATCAAAGACTTAATTGCACATGCTAACCATAATTTGCATTCTAACTATATAGGGAATGCATATGCTAAATACAGGAAAATATATGTGACCAATGTAGTGTAATAGACAGTGGGTAAGTCTTACTTAGAGATTACTGGAGCTACAGTATTATCTTAAAAGGGTTTTGTCAATCAAGAATTAGAATGGTGTGACTAAACTTTTCAAATATGTGGCTACAAGTGTTTCATATTGTAATTTCACATTTGGAGAAGGAGCAAAAAAATTGTATGAATCATATTAGGTCTAATTTAAATATAGAGAAAACTCTGAAACTTCATAACTGCAATTATTTTGTTTCACAGTTTTTAAATTAATTTTTATTTTTAAATGGTATATGACAATATAAAAAAATTTGAAATGAATCAGTAAACAATCTTCTCAGTTGTGAATTAAATGTGAAAAACTTCTATTAACGTGTTTCACTGAAAGTAAATATGTACTATATGTTTTAATTTATGCAAATATGTCAAGAAGTCTATTTCATTTTCTCATCCTATGTTAGAGGATTTCTGGGTTCTTGAAGGTTACTGCCAATGAAGCATATGTTTTGACTTGTCTGAGCAAGCTGGAAAAAGTTCAGATATGGAACTCGAGATGGGATATATGTCTGTTGACCCTGGAGGATGATTTTAGTGGAGGTTCAATGTATAGTTGCTTTTGAATGTAAGAAGCATTTTCAGTTAGTAGAAACACTAATGGATCTAGAGTTTGGAGGAGAATCGTGTTCAGTAAGCCATGGGAGTCATCCCTTGTATGATGTGGAAGGAATATCTCAGCTAGTTTCAGGAAAGGTCTTCTGGTGCAGAAGTAAATAGGAGATCACCAGACTTGGTCCTCTCTATTCAAGAATGTTTTCAGAATTGTGATCAAACTGACCCTTTGTTTGCATGCCACTTTGGCTACTCATAGGGTACACTACAAGTTAGCCTGAGTGGCTTCTAACTGTTCCTGGAAGTCATTGATTATGGAAATGCTGGCGAAAAACACAACGAAAAATTAAGGTAACAGCCATAAAAGGGAATGTCCTGAGGAGTATATCAAAATCTAACAGAATTCTGTGGTAAACAGTAGTAGCAATCATTTTGATAATGATGTTGGTTCAGGGTTTAGTTTGTATGTTCTTTCTTCCTGTTGGACTAATGATGATATACTGTAGAAAAGTGGATTTTTTACATTTGTGAATGCTGCATTCCAGAATGGTGAGATAAAAAGGAAACCTTGGTGGGAGATGATAAGAAAGGGGAGACAGTGGAGCTGCATCAGTCCTTCAGAAGCAGAGTCGACAATCACAGTCAAGCCAAACAAACTTCCACATGGGATATGTCCAAAAATAAAAGGAGATGAGAAAATAGAAAAAAAATTAAAAATAACAAAAAGGATTTAAGCATAGTGTTAAAAGAAAATAAATAGTTGGGCAGCTCGTGCTGTGTTGGGAGGTCTAATATAGGGAAGAAAGTACATCTTTTTTAGTTAGGGTGTGTACTACCACTAGATGGCATAATTTCCATGGAATAGGGGCAGGTTCATGATGAAATTCAGTATTATTGCCAACTAGGAAAGGGTGGGAATTGCCAAGTAAGTGCAGTCAGCCTGGTGTTCCATGGGATTCTTGACACGTGCTTTGTATGCCTGGACATAGCAATAATGTTGTGTTATAGTTGTAGCCACCAGAAGTCTCCAGTGACCATGTCTTGAACAAGTCCCCTTCCATGGCAATGATGAAGCACTGACCATGATATATGTGTGTACAGAAGGAAAAATGTAAGATTTCATCAGAGATTGATCTTCCCTCTGATACTGATGCTATGTCTTTTAAGAGGGCAGTTATTTACATCTGACAATAGGTATTCTATGAGTGCTGCTTGTAAAACTGATTGGAAGGTAGGGGCAAAGTTTGCTGTTTGTAGAAGCCTACCCATTGAGGTGAATGATCCTTTAGGGGTTCACATTTAATCTTTCGTGTGTGTGTTCATTCTTCATTGCTAAAGAAGACCATACCATCAGAGAAATGATGACATGACTTGCACTTGACTGTTTTGAGTGAGGGATGGCTGTGCAGGTCACCAGCCTCACTTCTCCTTCACAGCCATCTGAATGCAGTGACCAGATATTCATCAGGATAACTGGAGATGACCAAGATGAGGCAGTTGGGGTTAAGTGATTTGCCCACGGTCACATAGCTAGTGAGTGTCAAGTGTCTGAGGTGAGATTTGAACTCAGGTACTCCTGACTCCTGCACTGATGCTCTATTCACTGCACCACTTAGCTACCGTCTTGATCTTTCATGACATATTATCTGAATGCATATTGTAATGTTGGGAAAATTTAAGTACTGATGAAGTTGGACCTACCAAAAATGATGTTCAGCATTTCCGGTGTTGATTGAACAGTAGCACCATCTGAAGGAAGTCCTCTAGGTTCCTAAGATTAGTTTGGACAAATGCTAATCAGTATACCATTGCTATAATTTATTGTTTTCATATCAAGGTCATGCCAGTATGACTTTTACAATGAGTAGTTACTTTTCCTCCATTGCAGTTTATTTTTAAATTTCCTGTTATGGCCAGCTTGTAGGATAAATACATGCAGGGTGATGTGAGAGTTAAGCTTCCATAATGCCACTGGATATTGTGCACGAAGATACAGACAGAGCTGAGTGCTTCTTCTGATCTTGAAACACTTCTACCACCTGTGAGCACTGAAAGCCTTGGGCTGGTTTCAGCAGATTGGTGAAAGGTGCTGTCAGGGCAGAGAACATGGAGATAAAGCAGCTACGGTCAAAGAACAGTGACATTTCTTTGTAAAGACAGAGGTCTCTCACTGCAGTCTGAACTCCATCTTTCTTGAATTCATATTCTCTCCTTGTTGGCTTAGTGTGTGTCTGCAGATCCTGGGAACACAAAGACAAGGAACTTACAGACTGCTGGGGCCATGTAATCTGTACATAGATATAAAGGCTGAGTAATCTGAGGAGGGACTGAAGGTAATTAGAGAATGCTATATCAAGGTGGTTGTACCTGAGCTAAGCTTTGAAGGCAGAGTTGAGGAGGGGGTGTATTTCAGGATGGAAATGGCTTGCGTGATTGCATAGAAGAAAGAGATTGATTGTCAGGTTCTGAGAACTTCTAGTAATCTAGTTTCGCTGTATTGTAGAGTTCATGACAGGGAGAAGTGTGAAATGAAGCTGAAATTTTCATTTTTCCAGTTTGGCAAATGGCTGATGTGGGTGTTGATGTGGGTGTTGGGAGCTGACAGACAAATTTGGTTTGCTGGGCCAGGCTCTGGGAATAAATGAGTATATCAATTAAGTAACCCATGACCACCTTGCTCTGGCAGATCCAGAAATACCAAATTCATGAATCTTTTAAAAACTTCTGGGGTGTTGCACAAAGTAATTGGCATAACCAGGTATATAGATTACCAGGGCTAGAAGGACTTTTAAAAAAAATCAATTTTACCACCTTTCCATGTTTGGACCAGGAGTGTGCTCCATTACAATCAATTTCAACACCCCTGCTGGCCGGTCCATCAGGTTGGTTACAAAGGATTTGGGATCCTGGTCTCTTTTTCTTACTTTGCTTGCTTCCTTGACTTCTTTCTTTCTTTTTATATTTAGCAAACAAAAGTGACTTGGGCAGGGTCATGTATCTAGTAAGTATCTGAAGTCAAATTTGAACTCAGGTCTTCTTAACCCTAGGCCTAGCTTTCTTTCTACTGTCAGTAGTTATGAAATTTAGGGTTTTACAGCTATGGCAGTGTCATAATCTCCAAATCTTTTTACCTAGTTATTACTGGGTTTCAAGTCTGAGAAGTAGAGTGTCAGATGAATCCCTCCTTTCTGTTTTTTTCCAAGAAATTCTACACTGTCTCTGGCTTGTTCAGAGAATATCCAGTTGAATTAGAGATTCTTGGAACTAGATTAATTGCATAACTGTACAGCCTATGTGGGAACAACTTCTCTGTTTTAATCATGCCAGGCAAATCCCAGTAGTCTTGCTATTGGAGTAGGAGCTCTGGTTTAGGGCTATAGCTGGATGTGGTGTTGTTCTGTTCTAAGAAGTGTTTCTGGCAGTGGTGGGAGTGAATTGTAGGTCTTCTTGAATTATTTGTCATTGTATAGCACTCTCTGACTATCACTAACATTATTGAGAAGAGTTAAGGAGTCAGTTATATTTAGGTTGAACGCCTTTCAGCATTTTCACACTTGTTCTTGCAGAAACTTGTTTCCTCATATCCTGTTGACCCAAACCAATATGGATATCTCTTAATTTTTTCCACTGTCAATTATTTCCAACACCATACACTGAGATTGTATGTTATTATTGAGGTACTTGTTCTCTTTTTGGCCAAAATCAAGTTGATAACCTTTATAGAACCCTCCTGATTTCACTGTGAGTGGAATCTATAAAATCTATGGGCTTTACATTTTAATCTTTAGGATTATTATTAATATGATTGAAGATCTGGAATAGGATTTGAGAACTGGTCATCTTGAGAGTAGATATGAAGGCCCAGGAGTTCTTCTTGCCTGTGGTGGTATGCAGAATACTTTAGTAATGACTTCTTTCCTATGTGAAACTCTGCCTGAACAGAAAACATCCTGGGAGAAAAAAGTGGATGTATCTGGTACCCACCATACCTCACCAACTCCCAGGTAAGCTTTTCTGGTAGGCTTCTCTTGTAGTTGACAATCTACCAGATGGTAGACTAGGAGAGACCCAATGGGTCTAGCATAGATTGTATTATGACTAGGAGTAGGACTTGATGCACACACGTTGTTCGATGAATATGCATGGTGGTAAGCATGTTCACCTGGGCTATATCATGTTAGATGAGAGTGGCCAAACCTTGCAGAAAAATTAATCCTCCAAAGCAGCAATAGTCCAGCCCAGGCCCTGGTTTAGGAAGATATCATAGTTCCTATTGGAGTCTGATAATTTATTGATCAACATTCTTCTCCGTTCTAAAGGGAACGTGTATGTATGTGTGTGAAAAGTTTTCTTTAACTCTCAAAAGAACCCTTCCACATCACCTGGTAGGAGACTATTTCTTGTGAAGTAAGGGGTAATAAGAAAGCAATTGGTCCTCTAGTTGGGTGGAGCTGTGGGGCATTCCCGGGAATGAATGTCCATAATGTGGTAGGAACCTCCTCGCTCTGGTAACTAGAGGCTGGTTACTAGACTACTACAAACTGTTCTCATGACATGGACCTTGAAGGAAACATCATAGAGTAGAACTCCCATGTAATTTTGTAGAGAAGTAGAAGTTAGGTAGGGAGCAGCAGACAACTGATTTTCTGGTCCCCCAAATACAAATATAATCATGAAAAATGAACCTTTATTAAAAAAGCCTAAAGGTGACAGCCTAATATAGTGAAAAGAGCACTAAGTTAGGAATCCAGAGATACAACTTCCTGGGTCTCAGCATCTTAATCTGTAAAATAAGGGAGTTGGACTAGAAGGTCACTGAGACCGCTTCAGGCACTAACTCTGCGATCCTATGATCTTTTATTTCATTGATGTGGTACTCCTTTGGTAGGTACAGATCTCAAGTGATCAAGCTCTCACCCTGAATTCTTCTCGTCTTCATCTTTTTAGAAGTCCTCTACACAGAGGATCTTTTCATTACACTGGGAGCTTTCCTCTAGGTCCTTTAATATTTTTTTTCCGAAACAAGTCTCTAGTGCTGAGAAGTTCTTTGCCCACCTTGGAGGACATTCAGAGTATTGTAGGCAGGGCAGCTACCTTCAGCAGTCACAGGTGTTCTCACTGGTTAGCCACTTTTGCAGAGGTTTTTTTTTCTCTTCTCATTGTTGCTACAGCTCTGATGTTACTGAAGCTGCCTGCTAGGTGACTGGCAGGACATTAAGCATTTACACTATTGTCTGAGCCATAAATGTGAAGAGAATTTGAAGGGCATCAGATATTAATATTTGCTCTGCAAGGAGACGAACACATGCCGATAATCAGACAATTGCTGAAATTGAGGGAAAGCTTTCCCTCATATTGCCTGTCGTCAGAAAAAGTGATGTGAAATCTAAAATGGCATTCAGGCTGACATAAATTAGAGGCTGGATATGGAACCAAGGTTTCTCAGGATGACAGAATTCAAGAAGTGAAATAGAAGTGGGAAAGCTAAGCCTTAGAGAGATTTCAAGCTAGGGAGGTCTCTATCAGAGTGTTAGTGATGCTCTCAGGAATGTATATTGTACTTGATTTCTCCAAAGTTTGGTTTTTTATGATGATTGAATGACATTCCTTGGCTGTGCCTCTTTTGCTCTGAAATGTTGTCATAGTGAGATTTGCCATGCCTCCTTCTGACCTACTTGTATTGAGGAGGCTATGGAACTTGAAAAAAATGTGGTTCTGGTGATAAATAAGAAACTAAACTGAAGGTAGCCTTTATTCACTCCAAAAAAGGACACCATTAGCTTACCTTTGATGGTCTATTGATTACATTTTGTTCATGTTTTGACCATCTTTAGGATAATCTCATGAGGAAGTTCTTGGAGAGACGTGAAAGAGATGTAAAATTTACTGAAGACTTTCTTCGGAGTCTTCTGCTGTGCCTTTTGTTTACATAGGCCCTGAGGAAAGGAACACCTGTAGTCCTTACTGGGAATAAACAAACCTAGTGGACTACTCTGGAGCTTCCACAGAAGATTATGAATGAAGTTAGAGGTGAAGTTTTAATGCAACCTGTTAAAGTAGAGGTTATAGTATTAACGAAACATTAAGAGTTGAAGGGGACCTTAGAGATAGTGCAGCCCCTTCATTTTACAGACCAGGACATTGAGACACAGGGAGCTGGTGATTTGTCCAGTCATCACATAGCTGGTTGGGGGACAGGGAAAGAGTGGTGGCAAGCCAGGACCAGAACATTGGTCTCTGGATTCTTAATTTAGTGTTTTTTCCACCATCCTAGGCTGTCACCTCCCTTAGGCTTTTAATAAAGGTTCATTTTTTACGTTTATATTTGTATTTTGGGGGCCAGAAAATCAGTTGTCTGCTGTTCCCTAACTTCTGCTAATTTACAAAATGACACTGGAGTCCTGCTAGGATGTTTCCCTTGAGGTTTATATTAGGAGAACAGCTTTTAGTAGTCTGGTAAGTAGCCCCCTTTGGACTGGAACTAGCAGGTGCCTGCCTTTTACAAAATTCTCCTTGATAGCAAATTATATTATAGTGAGACTCCAGTGTATTGTTTTATTAAGCCAGAATCATGTAGCTATTTCATTAATTTCTTACCAGCTCTTTTGTCACTCAGAGGATAGCAGCCATATTTATTAACATTGCAGTTACTTTTACTTATTGACCTCAGATATTCTTATGCCTAAGGCTGTTCTCTATTTCTAGACTATCCAAATTCCCCTCTCTCCAAATGATTTCTCCCCTCCTCCCCCCAGGTCTTTCGTGAAAGACCTAAGTGGTGGATGGGCTAATTTCTTTCAACAGTAATTTTTCAAAATTTAAATGTGTTAATGTGTGTATGGTGTGCCATTTAAATTAGACACTTTTATAATAGCATAGTAGAAAGAGTACTTGCTCTAGGCTAGAGTCACATGATCTGACTTCAAATCCTGTCTCTGGATCTAATTACTTCTGTGACCCTGGCAAAGGCACAGCTTTCTGGTCTTAGTGCTTTCTTCTGTAAAATAAGGGCATTGGGCTAGGTGGTTGTGAAGACACCTTCAGGATCTAAATCTATGATCCTAGGATTGATTATTCAGTATATCAATTGAATATTCTATTTCATTGATATGGCTGTTGCTTCTATTGGGACATATCACAAGTGATCCAGATCTCACCCGGCACTGTTTTCGTCTTCATCTTTCCAAGAAATCTTACCCGCAGAGAATCTGTTTAGTGCACTGGAGGCTTTCCTCTAGTTCCTTTAATATTTTTTTTCCCAGAAACCAGTGCAACACTCCAATTATCTTTCACTGCCACTGCTGGACTGGCCCACCTCCTTTTCTTGTAATACTTGTCCTCGATGTCTTTTATGTCTCCCTTAATGGAATATTATTCCTTGAAAGCAAGGATTGTTTACATTTTGTGTAGCACAATCCAATTCCGTTTTGTCTAGCACTCCAGCCACTAGCACAACACCTGGAAATAGCACTTAATAAATGCTTATTGATTGTTGAGTGGTTCTGCTAGTTGTGACATTCCCTATCATCCATTACTGAGAGAATACTGAATTAAAAAGATGAGAGCCGCACGGGGCCCTCATTGGTACTGTAGAGTTTCTCTGATGTGGTGGATTCTGTGTGGCTGTTGGTACAGTAGAGATAGTTCCATAATTGGATATTTTTATGTGTGTTCTTTTTATTCAGATGCTAAAAAGCTCTACTTTATTGGGGAAAAAGTCTCTTCATTTTAAAAGCAATTCAGGGATGAATCTTAGGCTTAAAAACAATTCATAGGTCCTTAGAGATAAACAGGCAGACTTTTAAACCTTATCTAAAATGGAAAAGTAGTAAGTAGTGTTAAATACTAGTATTCCACTAGACAATAGTATTTTGGAGAAATAAACCTGGTCCTAACTACTCAGAGCTCATAGTCTTAGATTTTACTACTTCTCGCACACACTTGGCACCGATCTGTTAACTTGATTTTAGTATGTCTGTGGAGTGTTGGGGTTTGAGTGGAATTTGATTCCAGAGACTCTTCAAAGTGGCAGTTAATGTGGTTTCAATTACATTCTGGTATGAGTGGGTCTGACAGAAAATTAAGAAATTACATCAGGAACAGAGTCAAATTATATACACTACAGAGGTGTATCTACTCTTTGTAAAAGTGTCCTAGAGAGGCTCTGAGTGGCTATAAAAGGAGTTTAAGGCATAGGTTCTGACCTCCAAGGGTTTTCATTCTAATTCTAATTGAGGATATAAAAATATGCATAAGAACTGACTTCAATCCAAAGCCACATGGTGCCAAAATTTATAGGAGAGACAATGTGTCATACAAATATAGAAAACAGGGGAAATCAGTGCAAAGGCAGTATTTGGAGAAGGGTCCAAAGTAGAGGAAGGACCTGAGTTGAGGAATGAGACAACTCCATACATAGACTTCCCAAGTTCCCGGCATTCCAAATAAGAGTTTTTCCCCTGGTCTCCTGGGAGACTAGAATTTGCATTAGTAGAGGGCATTCCAGGCAGGAGTGTGAATACACCCGGGCAGTGTCAGGAATGACTCTGGTTCATTGGCATAAGTGGATAAAATACCAAACTTGAAGCTTTAAAGTGCTGGTTTCAAATCTCATTTCTGACACCAACACTTTCTACACTTAGCTTTGTTTCTGTGGGCAAATCATCTGGTCTTTCTGAGCTTCAGTTTCCTAATCTGTAAAATGGGGATAATAACCTCATAGGTGTGGGCCTCAAATTTGATAGCACATTGCCTTAAGTATTATAATCATAGAAGGCCCAGCATGTGTGTAATTGGAGTAATCACTGTCATCAGTGTGAGGAAGGGAGTTTTTTTAAATTAAATTAATTTATTTAACTTTTAACATTCTTTTTCACAAAATTTTGGGTTCCAGATTTTCTCCCCACTGGTCCCCTCCCCACACCCCAATACACTGAGCATTCTAATATCCCCTATCACCAATCTGCCCTCTCTTCTAACATCCCTCCCTTCCCTTGTCCCCATCTTCTCTTTTGTCCTGGAGGGCCAGATAACTTTCTATACCCCATTATCTGTATTTCTTATTTCCTAGTAGCAAGAACAGTACTCGACAGTAGTTCCTAAAACTTTGAGTTCCAACTTCTCCCCATCCCTCCCTCCCCACCTATTCCCTTTGGGAAGGCAGGCAATTCAGTATAGGACCTATCTGTGTAGTTTTGCAAATGACTTCCATAATAGTCGTGTTGTGTAAGACTAACTGTATTTCTCTCCATCCTATCCTGCCCCCATTGCTTCTATTCTCACTTTTGATCCTGTCCCTCCCCGAGAGTGTTGACTTTAAATTGCTCCCTCCTCCCATTGCCCTCTTCCATCATCCTGCCCACCATGCTGATCCCCTTCTCCCCCACAGGAAGGAAGTTTTCTGACCATCACTGTTGATAGGGTCACATAATCATTCAGTCAATAAACAGGTCTTGAATATAATCACAAAGTTTAAACTTGTTAAAAATTTTCCTATAATTCCATAGCAATGTATGAATAAGTCACTGTTCATTTTGAAAGGATTATAGGGTTTCAGATGTTCTGTGAGTTTTGCCATAGATAGCATTAAATGATATCACACAGGAAACATCTTGTGATTACTTAAGGGAGTCACAAGATGTTTCCTGTGTGGTGTCATTCGAGATAATCAGGTATGTCATATCTGTTTCTCTGTCCTCTCTCTCTGTCTGTCTCTTTCTGTCTCTCTCTGTCCATACACACATATGTATGTGTATATATACATATCTATTTGTTGAATATCTATATTCAATATAAGTTTGTAATATACACATATACATGCAACAGATCAGTTTAGGAGTCGGTCAATTTATAAACAAAGGATTCTAGGTTCAAGAGTTGGAGTCAAAAGTGGAGGAAAAACCAGAACTCTGATAGAGAATTGCTCTTGGGAGGGAGGAGGGAATTTTCTATCCCTCCTTACAATTGACTATGTCATCAGAAATCCTGGAGCAGTAAGAGACAGTCCATCCACCCAGGAGCAGAGCTAGGACAGGGGGATGTGGGGAGAAAATCATCTGGATGTAGAATCATCTAATGGAGAAGGCAGGACTTCTCATGGCAGATAGAATTGCAGGCTGTGGCCTAAGAAACTTACCCTAGAAGCTCAGCTGAATGACCCACCCAGTCAAGAGCTGCACCCAAGGTTGACCTTCATGAGGATTCTTACTGAAAGAAAAAGAACCTCTCCTACTAATTATCCATTTATCACGCTGGTATACCATGTGTATCCCTCCCTACATTGTACTCTGCATTTGAATCCACTCTTCCTATGAATACTGTGTGTATTTGAGAGTGTGCTCCAGGCTTTTGTGGAGGACTGTTTTGTGCCAAATGTTCTTACTATACCATCTTAGTAATGCTTTTGCTAAAAGGCACAAAATGCCTTTGCATCAAATTAATGTCACATAGTTATTACTATTATTAAGGAGCAGTGGTGAGCTCAGCTTTGGTATAGCAGGTGATTTGTGTTCAGGGATATAGGGAAAGTGGTGGCATAGGTAGGTAGGGAACAGATTATAAAGGCCTTTAAATGTCAGGCTGTGGAATTTATAATGAACCTGTAGTCAGTGAGAAACAGATTCTGGAGCAGAGAGCTTATATTTGAGGAAGAGAAATATACAATAGTGTTTAGGAAGGTTATGAAAGAGAAAGACTAAAGACATGATACTCAATCAAGAGACTACAGTGATCTGTACATTGAGTGGTGATAACCAGTGTTGGTGGAAGTGAGAATGGAAAGAAACAGAGAAATGCATGAGACACTTTGAAGGACTCTAATTTGGAGTCTAAGGAGAGAGAGAATCCAAGATGCCTTTGCTTTTGTAACGGAAAAACCTGGGGAATGATGACACATCTGATAAAGATCCCAAAATAGTAGGAAAAGATATAAAAAATTTATTTTAGGCATGTTGAATTTGAGGTGATCTTGTGAAACAAATAGAGCTGTCCTATAAGCAATTAATTGGTGATAATAGGTCTTGGGTTCAGATGGATAGTTGGGGCGGGAATAAATTCCTATGAATCATCGATATTGAGATGTAGACTGGAATAGTTCTGTAATGACTGAAAGCACAGGGTCAAACCATAGTAATTTCTGTGTTCAAAGAAATCAGCCAGTGTTCTTGGAGTTCTCTGTTAATGTGATAAGGGTACTTTTGCTAATGAGAGTTAGTGGAGTTGCATTATTGGACCATCTTTGGACATTGATGGGACATAGAATTTAGAATCAAAATTAAGTATTTTCACACCAAAATGACTTAAATATTTGTCACACACTTGTTTGAGATTCATAGTCTCAAGAGATACTTTCTCCTTCTGCTCATCTAGATAATTGCTAATCTTATATTCTTCTCTGCATTTTTCTCTCTTGCCTGGATGTCTTTGATGATACCCTTATCCCCAATCTGTATTTTCTTATCTGGAATAAAGCCAAACAAACATTTACATAGTCGCAGGATCATTGATTATAAGAATTGGAAGGGACCTCAGTGAACATCCAGTGAATCCTATCCTTGAAAAAGAATCCCCCAAATGACATAGTTAACAAGTGATCATCTAGGATTTATTTGATGAACTCCAGTAAAGGCAAAATTATTACTTTATGAAGTATCCTATTCTGTTTTTGGATAGTTCTCATTTATAAGTTTTTCCTTATGCCAAGCCTAACTTAGCCTCTTCCAGTCTTTACTCATTGCTCCTAGTTCTCTGTCTTAGGGGGCCAAACGACGTAATTCTAAATGTTCTTTCAGGTGATAGCCCTTCCAATGCTACTATCCTCCCCAAGTCATCTCTCTCCCCTGATCAGCTAGCTAATCCTCATTTGTCCAGTGTCCCTTCACAATCTCAGTGGCCTTTGGACTTTCTCCAGTTCATCTTTGTTCTTCTTAAATGGGGCCTCTCAGAATACTCTGTTTACACAATTCTTTCCAATCTCTCTATAGTTTGGGAGGACTTGCTTAAATTGAAGTTAACTGAAAGACTGTAATTATGCTGTTTAAGGAACTTTGGAAGCAGGCTGCGTTTAACACTTGAACCATTTGTCTTGCCGGCATGAATGGTCTCCAGATTGACATGAAGAAGGCGTAACATCAGTGTACTTGTGCACATTCTAAAATAAGTAGAACTCCTTGATTAAAAATACACTAAAGAAATTGCTGATTTTGTTAAATTCTGTAAACATCAGGCTGGTTAACTGACAGTGTTCTGCCAAGTTAACTGATTGTACTTTCAGAATGACTTACCTTGATTTTGATGCCTTATTTTTCTTTTTAACTGATTTAATTAATTCTGAAAGGTTTTAGACTACACAGTAAGGTATCTTAACATTTTTTCCTACTTGCATATTTTGTTTTGCTTATTTTTACTTTCTTCATCTTGAACTTTAACTTTTAATTATTTTGTCTCATCTTATTATTTTGAATATAAATTATGGAGTGTTTTCCAAATGCTTGCCATAATATTTTAGAATAGTAATCTGTTCCTATAGAATCAAATGAATTTTTCCCCATAATACTACATTATCCATGAACATGCAGTTCCATTGATCACTTTTATAGGCATAATTTCTCAGCTATTGCGGTAGTACACACCCTTTGGGCTTTTGATTCAAAGTGACTTTTTGTGGTTGTTCTTGTTCCTCTGCTGTGTGTGTGTGTGAATGAATTCATTAACGAATGAATAAATAAATGTAAAGCATTCACCAAGTGCTTATTATATGCCAAACACCACGTTAAGCCCCGGGAGTACAAATAGAAAAGCAGAAAGTGTCCCTTCTCTCAAGAGAGTGATAGCACAGTTAAGGAGGATTGGACTTCAGTATTAATGGAAAAGCCCCAATTTCCAGGGGATTGATGTCAAATCTGCAGGATATGTGATGAATGCCTGATGGTCTGAGAGGTAAGATGGTGGAGCAGATGATAAAGCCTTGGCAGGGGTGCGGAACCTGAGGCCTTGAGGCCACATGTGGCCTACTAGGTCATCAAATGTGACTCTTTGACTGAATCCAAACTTCACAGAACAAATCCTTGTGGCCTTGAGGTTGGTGGTTCCCTGTCTCTGACCAAGATGACCATAGAAGACTGAGACAGGAAGACAGTAAAGCTTGGTGATTAATTTATCAAAAGGATTGTAGTTGGTTACTCTCAGCTCATCTAAGTGACATGAGCACCCAGGAGGGAGAGTCTGGAGGGACAAGTCTACATGTTGAGAATCAGGGTCTGAGTAGAGTGGGGGATTCTGGGTTCTCTCCCCTAGTACAAGTTTGAAATGTCATTTTTCCAGACAGAAGTGGGAAAGGGGAAGGTGGCATTGGCAGAAAGGTAAGGGAAAATCCTTTGCTGGTGGCTCTGTGTGTCCCTTTTGCTTGATTAGATTAGGTGACATTTATTTTCTGGGAGGTGGTTTTTTTTAAAACTAATAATTTTGAAGATTTGCCATAGGGTCACAGCTCTCAGGATTTTTAACAGATAAAATCATACTAGCTTCATTATATCCTTTATAAGTAATCTAGTTACAAAGTAATTGGAAGGAATACTAAATGCAAACTTAATCATTTCAATCAACACTTAAATCTTCTTTCTAATATAGATATTTTAGTTCATTGTGCTGCTTTATCTGTTGTTTTATTTTTTTTTGGTAGGATTCTTGAAAACTTTTGTAAATCACTGTTTTTATTTATAATGCATTTTGTGAAATTTACCGGATATTTCCTATGTAAACTATTAAATTATCCATTGACTTGTCTAAATATTTTTTAGCACATATGTTCTGGGCTCACTCAACACCCACTTGTGCTGGTAATCTGAGTTCTCAGAGGTCAGCTGGCAGCTTCTTTCCTTGCAGTTCTAGGAGTAATCCAGAAGGACTGAGAGTGATTCCTGCATATAGTTTATGACTTAATTAGTATTTAGAAACATGTATTTACTAAGGTGATATAGTAAGAACAGTAGGTACAGAAGGACTAGGGTCATATTCTCCCACAAGTACTACATACAGAGTTCAGGGGAAAGCAGTCTCAATCTTAGGTCAGCTATGGGAAAGGAGTTGTTCTAAGTCTTTCTCTACCACTTATAGGCCTCATGAAGTTTCCTTTAGGTCTGATGCCCAGTTTCTGCAGAGCCTCTTGTGGTTTCCTGAAACTTCCTTTCCTCAACGTAGCTAGTTTGTCTCTGGCTCTCAGTGCAGATACTGCTGGGACATTTCTTGGTTCATCATGGGAAGTCCAAAGTCTTCTGGTGTTTTGAAGTTTACAGGTTGAGTCTCTGGTGAAAAGAAGAGAAGTAGAAGATAAAGGCTCTTCTTCCTCTCCCTTCCCATTGGTACATTAATGAGATCATGTTGGTTAGGAGGGGAGTTGAGTTAGCAGTCCAACCGAACTCCTCAGGGATTTTTTCTTTAGGCTAGTCAGTCATGTGAATGTTTGAATTTCAGTTATCCAAGTCTCATGAAGTGCAACTGAGTCTCTTCATCTCATTCAATGTACTTCTAGTATAGAGTCCCTTCATTTCCTCCAGTGGCTTTAAATCCTTCCAAACTGATTAAGGACTTTTCATACCTAATTTAATACCTTTGATTGATGTAGTAGGTGTGTTCTCACCTGATTAAAGCATGAGGGCCAGCATGTCAGTAATTACTCTAAGTGCGATGGGATTTTTGATTTATTCAACCCCACCCTTACATTTTTATTAATCTATGCTATAATTATGGGCATTTTTATAAAGGGCCAATATCCGTAGCTCTTAGAAAAATTATAGAGCAGTCAGCCTTTTTGTAAAATAATACTTTTTTTCTCTTCTGGACTTCTCCAGCCCATGTTGGAAAAGAAAAATGAATATAGGACAATACTTCCTTTCTTCACTGACTTCAGTGCTGTTTGAAAACTGGCACCGAGAACCATGCTTTGTTGAAACAATTGGCTTCAGGAGATAGAGATCCTGGTTTTCCTTTCTTAGACTGTACCTAGAACAAAATTTGAAAGTCATTATCAAAAAATGGCAAATCCTGTCTTTTAGTTCCTACTGTGCTTGATTAGGGTGATATAAATTTTAAAAAAGACAATGATTCCCTAAATTCCATTTAGGAAATCATTTTTAAAGACCATAACAGAGATGATAAATTCTAGTTAATTTAAAGAATGAGTAAATATAAAGAACAGAAGAGTCAACAATGTAGTGCAGAAAGCTTCAGAATTTGAAAATGCATGGAATTCTATAGTAGGACACTATACAAGAACTGGTTCTTCTTCTACTTTCTGCCCTGACAAATGTACATGGTGCAGCTAAGTCCCCAGTAAAGAAAGGGAAGGGAATAAACATTTACACAGCACCTACCATGTGCCAGGCAATGTGCTCAGAGCTTTACAAATATTGTCCCATTTGATTCCCAGTAAAAACCCCATGAGATAGGTGTGGTTATTATCTCATTTTACAGTTGAGGAAATGGAGGCAGAGAGAGGTTAAGTGACATGCCCAGGGTCACCCAGATAGTTGGTGCCTGAAGGACTTCCTGACTCTAGGCCTGGTGCTGTGTCCACTATGGCATCTCACTGCTCAGTAAGGCATATATATATGAATGCAGGTTCTGTTTTTCTTGTACCTTTTCCCATTAATATAAATAATGAATCCCCTGAAATGGACACGTTATTCAATTTCCCATTGCATGTTTTCATTGGTTTTAAACCAATGACCATATTTTACATAATTATAACTGAATGGTGTGAATTCAAATACATAACCTCTATTTCAGGGGATCCAGGCTCTTTTTAAAGGCAGAGACTCTTTGGTTTTCATCTTTGCATCCTCAGAGCTTAGCACAGTCCCTGGCACATAGTAGATTCTTAATAAATACTTGTTGAAAGCATGAATATAAATAGTAGAGTAGAAGAGAGGAATTGCTTAGTAAAATAATTTTCTCTAGACCATTAAGAGCTTCCTCCCAAGAAGGCATGAACACTCAACTCTCCACCTAGTTACAGCCTTGCTAGGTCAGGTCATATCTTGTAAGGCTGAACAAATTTTCTTAATAGATAAAAACCTGCCTGAGACCTAATTCCGCTTTTACAGGATCACTGAATTTTAGAGGCCAAAGGAATGTTGAAGCCTCTAGTGCCTCCATATCTAATCACAATCATATCCACAATATCCCTTATGAGTGGTCATTCATCCTTTTGAAGGTTTTCAGTAAGGAGAAGCCCACACATCTTCCTTGGCAGCCCATTCCACTCTGGTATACTTCTAATCATTTAGAAAATTTCCCTCACATATATCCATGATCTTACTCTTTCCAATTTAGATATGGTAGTCCTAATCCTAAACTCTGGAACAAGTAGAAAAAGTCCCTTCCATGTGACACACCTTTAGATGCTTTAGGATATCTTCTCATTTCTCACGGCTATACTATGTTGGGTCTTCTTAACCATGCCCCTATGTCTGGTACTTTCTTTTTCCCCCCCAATCTTGCTTTTCAACTTCCTTTAATATTTATTCTTTCCCCATTAGAGTATAAGCTCCTTGAGGGTAGGGCTGCTGCATTTTTTCATCTTTGTAGCCCCAACCTTTAGCATAGTGCCTGGCATGTAGTAGGCACTTAATAAATGTTTATTGACTATAACTTTGACTAATGAAACTACTCTATCATGTCCTTCTCTACATCATCTCCTTGCTAGGCTAAACATTCCCGTTTCCTTCAACTGATCCTTATTTGACATGATTTCAAATCTATTCACCATCCTTGTAGCCTTCTTCTGAGTGCTCTCTACTTTATCAACATCTTTCCCAAAACGTGCTTTTCAGAACTGAACCCAATACTCCATATGTGCTATTACCAGGAAGAGTATAATGAGACTGTTATGCTTTAACACTATCCCTCTCAATGTAACTACAGATTCAATCAGCTTTTTTTTTGGCTGCTGTTTTTTACTGTTGTTAGCCATATTTCTCCTATATTTATGAAGTTCATTTTTTGAACCCATGTAGTACTATGTACTTAATTTTTTTCTGTTCAATTTTACCTTTTATGTTTAACTATTAATTTTAAGAAATCACTTTCTTAAAAGTGTTAATGATTTCACACACCACACTAATTTAAATAATTATAACCTCTGCTAGGAATTATCTTCTTTTACTATTCAATATTTTGAATTTTTCATTAATGTTGCATATAACATAGCCCAGATTTATCTGTACCATTTAAAATATTTTTATAGAATTCTTGAATCTCAGAATGAGAAGTGATCACAGATGTCAGCATTATAATATTTTCAACAATAGCTTGTATATGTGTTTCAGTATATCTCAAGCTTGGAATATACTTTCACAGGAATATTTTGAGTTTCTTAAATTATTGAAAAAAAACTGGTCAAAACATTTTTATAAGCTCACTGTTATTATACTTAAATACAAATATATCTAGGCATCACATTTCAAAAAAAGCACAGTCACAGCACTATTCAACTTAAATACATTTAGTTCCTAATGTTTCATCACATTTTAGATTTATTCTGTTATGAAAATCCTGAATAGGCAAGGAATCTTAATACAGCAGTATAGACTAGATTTTGTTTACAATAGCCAGGTCTTTACATATTCTTGTGGCAACTCTATCTTTCAAATAATGTTGTTTTTTTAGAGAGCTAGGGCAGAATGCAATCCATTTAATTCATGGTCTGCTATTATTCCATTAGCAGTAATAAAACTTATAGAACAACCATGGAAAAAATTGTGCAGAGGATATAATTTTTCATTGATTTGTGAATTGCTTATATTTAGAATGGTAAGTGACACAACAGGTTACTGGAAATATAAATAGGAATGAATACTTTCTTCTAAGAAATTAAATACCTTCTCTTTTGACTAATGAAAAAATAAGTGAGAGAGCTCCAAAGATAATGGGTCTATTCCAGCCAAAGGTCAATATAGAAAAAAAAACTCCCATTGTTTTAAAAGTGAAGATATTTCTCTCTCTCTCCACACCCCCCACCCCCACCCCACCAAAGAATAAAATACATACTTGAAGCCTCAGAAAATTATTTGGAGTTTAGTATTTTACATGAAATTGTTTTTATTATTTTTTTTAATTTCACTTTAGAGCTAGGCTAACGATAAAGAAACCTGTTAGCTTCCATCTGCTCCATTCTAATTTTTAAAGAACTATTTTCTTCCATAAACTTTTGAACCTCCTTTTCCATTTGGCTGATTCTGCTTTTTAAAGAATTTTTTTCTTCATTGGTTTTTTGGACCTCTTCTGCTATCTGGGTTAGTATATTTTTAAAGGTGTTATTTTCTTCAGAATTTTTGGGGATCTTCTTTAGCAAGCTGTTTATTTGCTTTTCATGCTTTTCTTGCATTTTTTTTCACTTCACTTCCCAATTTTTCCTTCACCTTTCTTATCTGATTTTCAAAATCTCTTTTGAGCTCTTTCATGGCCTGAGACCGTTGCATATTAATTTTGGAGGTATTAGATGAAGCAGCCTTGACTTTGTTGTCTTCCTCTGATGGTATGCTTTGTTCCTCATCCAGAAGGATGGAGGAAAATACCTGTTCACCAAGAAAGTAACCTTCTGTAATCTTATTTTTTTTCCCCCTTTTGTGGACATTTTCTCAGCCAGTTAATTGATTTATTTATTTATCTATCTATCTATTTATCTATTTATTTAACTTTTTACAATCATTTTCACAAAATTTTGGGTTCCAAATTTTCTCCCCTTTTAACCCATCCCCCACCCCAATACCCCAAGCAATCTAATTTTCCCTATCTCCAATCTGCCCTCTCTTCTGTCATCCCTCCCTTCTCTTGTCTCCATCTTCTCTTTTCTCCTCTAGGGCCAGATGACTTTCTATTCCTCATTAACTGTATGTCTTCTTTCCTAGTAGCAACAACAATACTAAACAGTTGTTCCTAAAGCTATGAGTTCCAAATTCTCCCCATCCCTCCCTCCCCACCCATTCCCTTTGGGAAGGCAGGCAACTCAATATAGGCCATATCTGTGTAATTTTGCAAATGTCTTCCCTGATAGTCGTGTTGTATAAGACTAACTGAATTACCCTCCATTCTACCCTGCCCGTCATTGTTTCTCTTCTGTCTTTTGATCCTGTCCCTCCCCAAGTGTTGACTTCAAATTGCTCCCTCCTCCCTGTGCCCTCCCTTCCATCATCCCCCCCCTTGCTTATCTCCTTCTCCCCCACTTTCCTATACTGTAAGATAGGTTTTCATACCAAAATGAGTGTGCATTTTATTCCTTCTTTTAGTCAAATGTGATGAGGGTAAACTAATTGTTTTTTTTTTTTTTCTCAGCTCTCCTCTTTTTCCCTCCACTAAGAAGTCTCCTACTTGCCTCTTAAATGACATATAATTACCCCATTCCATTTCACCCTCTTTCCTCCCAGTACATTTCTCTCTCACCATTTACCTTAATTTCTTTTAAGATATGGTCCCATCCTATTCAATTCACTCTGTGCTCTCTGTCTCTGTATGTGTGTGCATGTGTGTATGTGTGTGTGTGGTCCCACCAACTACCCAGATACTGAAAAGTTTTAAGAGTTACAAATATTGTCTTTCCATGTAGGAATGTAAACAGTTCACTTCTGGTAAGTCCCTTAAGACTTCTCTTTGCTGTTTCCTTTTTCATGCTTCTCATTCTTGTGTTTGAAAGTCAAATTTTCTTTTCAGCTCTGGTCTTTTCATCAAGAATTATTGAAAGTCCTCTGTTTCATTGAAAGACCATATTTTCCATTGAAGTATTATACTCAGTTTAGCTGGGTAGGTGATTCTTGGTTTGAGTCCTAGTTCCTTTGCCTTCTGGAATATCCTATTCCACGCCCTTCGATCCCTTAATGTAGAAGCTGCTAGATCTTGAGTTATCCTGATTGTATTTCCACAATACTGGAATTGTTTCTTTCTAGCTGCTTGCAAGATTTTCTCCTTGAGCTGGGAGTTCTGGAATTTGGCCACAATGTTCCTGGGAGTTTCTCTTTTTGGATCTCTTTCAGGCGGTGATCGATGGATTCTTTCAATACTTATTTTGCCCTCTGGTTGTAGAATGTCAGGGCAGTGTTCCTTGATAATTTCATGGAAGATGATATCTAGGCTCTTTTTTTGATCATGGCTTTCAGGTAGTCCCATAATTTTTAAATTGTCTCTCCTGGATCTATTTTCCAGGTCAGTTGTTTTTCCCATGAGATATTTCACATTCTTTTCCATTTTTTCATTCTTTTGGTTTTTTTTGGTGATTTCTTGGTTTCTCGTAAAGTCATTAGACTCCATCTGTTCCATTCTAATTTTGAGAGAACTATTAAATTCAGTGAGCTTTTGAGCCTCTTTTTCCATTTGGCTAATTCTGCTTTTGAAAGCATTCTTCTCCTCACTGGCTTTTTGAACCTCTTTTGCCAATTGAGTGAGCCTATTCTTCAAGGTGTTATTTTCTTCAGCATTTTTTTGGGTCTCCTTTACCAAGGTATTGACCCGTTTTTCATACTTTCCTTGCATCTCTCTCATTTCTCTTCCCAGTTTTTCCTCCACCTGTCTAATTTGCTTTTCAAAATCCTTTTTGAGCTCTTCCAAGGCCTGAGCCCACCCGACATCCCCCTGGGGTGTCTGGGGTACCGAGGCCCCACCCTCCACGTCTTTCCCTGATGGCAAGAATATTTCCTTGTTGTCGTCGTCAGATCCGAAAGTCGGGATCATTTGCATTTGTTGGAAAAAACTCTCTATAGTCTTAATTTTCTTCCCTTTTCTAGGCATTTTCCCAGCCGATTACTTGACTTCTGAGATTCCAGTCCACCCCCGCCTAGATCCGCCCAGCCAGTGCTTGGGGTCTGAGGTTCAAATGGGCTTTCCACAGCAAGCTTTAGTTCAGGTGCTGGGGTGGGGGCAGGGCCGCCTCCCAGGCTCGGCCTCCTCAGGGGCTTTATGCAGAGACTTTCAGGAACGGAGCGGGTCGGGGGGTGGGCCGCCTCTCAGGCTCAGTTCCCTCAGGGACTTTATGCAGAGGCCTTCAGTAAAAGAGCAGGGTGGGGCAGGGCCATCTCCCAGGCTCAGCTCTCTCAGGTTGTTTATGCAGAGACCTTCCATAATGAGGATCCTGCCTGCTGCTGAGGGAGTCCAGGCCGCTGCCTCCGCTGCCACCCACGCCTCTGCCTCCGCCGCTTCCTGCCCCCGTCTCTGCCGCCGCCGCTTCCTCCCGAGGGGGCCCGAGTCACGGAGACACTCCGCTCCCCCTCTCGTCCAGCCCAGCCTTCTCTCTCACTAACCTGTAGCTTCTGTAGGCAGAGGGACCTTCCTGGCTGCCGGAGCTTCCGTCCCTGAAGCCTGCTCTGGTTAGCTTCTCTGGGGCCACGGCCAGGGCAGCGCTGCTGTGGTGTCCGCTTTCCAGGGCGCGACGGACCCTGGGGATGGGTCTCCAGGGCTCCCTGGGACGGAAATCTCTTCCACTCCGTTTTTGTACCCTTTTCAGTGGTCCAGAAGTTATGGGGGACTCTTTTTACATTAATTCTATGGGCTGTGGTTTCGGAGCTCGTAAACGTGCGTCTTTCTACTCCGCCATCTTGGCTCCGCCCCATCAGTTAATTGATTTTTGAGTCCTTTGTCAAGTGGAGAATATACTTTAGGGATCTGTAAGTTCCACAGTCAAGGGAGAGGAGTTTATTCCTTTCCTGGCCTGTGCTCTGGTCGGGGAGCGACCACAAGTTTTTCTGCCCAGGATCTGCAAGTAGGGCTCCACAACAACCTCCAGCTCCACCACGCCAGTGCTCCTCCTCATTCCAGGACTGCCACTCAGGGCTGAGATTCAGATCAACTGCTTGATTCCCCCAGGGTCTTTAGACCAAGGGCTCCAGAAATGGACACTGCAGCCTCCTGGGGCTGGGGCTGGGGCAGGACCCTGCTCCCTTCTCACCCAGTTGTAAAAGGTTTCTCACTGATCTTTGAAGCTGTCTCTGACATGTGTCAGTTGAGGAATCTGGGAACTGCAGCTGCTACCTGGGATTCCCTGCCCTGAATCCTGCTCCAGTCCTATGCCTGCCTCACCGTGCAGCCAAGGCTGGACTGCACTCTGAGCCTGATGTGATAGACCTTTTCTGTTGGCCTTCCAGGCTGCCTTGGGCTGAAAATCTCTTTCACTCTGTTGTTTTGTGACTTCTGCTGCTCTAGAATTTGTTTAGAGTCATTTTGGGGGAGGGCTACAGCAGATCTGTCCTTTCACTCTGCCATCTTGGCTCTGCTTCCAACTGTGTAATCCAGAATAACCTTAACTCTTACAGTGGCCATCAAATAAGGGGGCTGCTAGCATTAGGGAAATAAATTTTGAAAAGTGTGTTATCCGTAATAGGTGATCAATAAATATTTATTGAATTGAATGCTTTTTCTGTTTGCTTTCTGCTTTAGTAATTGTAATTTGGGAGCACAACCACACATATTAAAGTTAAAGGAGTATAATTTGAATGTTAAAGAAAATCATTGTTATTAAAATGTTTCCCTGAACTTTTCCTACCTGTTGCCTGCTAATGTGAGATACCAAAGCAGAATCAAAATTGGGTTCTGTAATGTATGCTACAGAGGCCCTTCTCAGGGAAGGTCTGGAAGGGAATATAAGACTGTGAACCCTGGAAGGGAGTTTTCTTAGAATGCCTTGTAAGATACCAAAGAGGGCAACTTGTGTGTTTCCTTTTTGGGAAAAAAAAACATGTCATAGCTGCTTTGATTGACTTGACAGGCAGTCTTATATGATGTTGATCTTAATTATAATGATAAAAATTATTACATCAACAGCTATCATGAGTGTAATGGTGCCCGTGAGGGCTGCATAGTTGGTGAGCTCCATCTCCAATATTCCTTCGCCTAGAAGAAAAACAGATATGAAAGGGATGGAGGCCACAACAGGGTCATGTGCATATGTCTTCAGATGCTGGTGCCTAGTAATCTCTTTCCACATGAGAAGCCTGTATGCCCACTCACTTTACTAGCTTAACAACCAATCCAAAAGGCACCGAAAGGACCAGGAACAGTTATAGAATACCTGGACATGCTCTGAAGTGGAGAGCTGGACCTCTTCTTTCCATATCATCAGGCACTTCCAGGAGTGGGTTCCCCAAACATACATGCTTCTAGGATGGAGTCTTCATTGTCAAGTCTCCTATTACATATTTACATGTTATTATTATCTTTACATTTTGTCTCTGTTTTGTATATTACTTTTAAGAATTAGGTGGGCAAATATTAACATTTATGGATGGCAACCTCTACCATGCTTTTTTGTAATTCCTTTAATAGAATCAGATTTTAAACGGTATATTGCACATAGTAGACATTCTATAAATGTTTGTTAAATCAAATTGAATCCTTTTAATGTTTTGTTTTCTGATGCAATAATTACATTTGGAAACAAATGAACTAGTAGAAGGTGAAGAGTTTGAACACAGAAAAGAACACAGAACGTAGAAGAAGAGAAAAGCATTGTATTAAAATAACATCTTTGTAATCTTAAAGTATTGGGGAAACACTAATAATAACTTCATTGAAATTTCTGAAGACTCATTTAATTGTTTGAAATATTCCAGGGGACCCTAGGGTTTTGAGTGATTCTCCAAAATAATGGCTGTTAAAGTGTGAATGATTAAATAGACCTTAACAAAGAGACTGACCATATAATTTCCAGTGTCACAAATTTATACCAAGATCAAAAATTTATTAAATAATAGGGCTTATCTTGTAAGAAAATTAATACATCATGGAAGAGAAGTTGCAGAATCCATCTTTAAATAATTACATAAAGTAAAAGAGATTATCCATTTCTCTCCGTTATTTTGTTGAGGTTTTCTAGATTTCCATTCATTTAGTTCAAGCACTCATATTTATAGCAAAGTCCCTTTGTATTGCATTTTTTGCCATAGTAAAACTTTCCTGTCTTTTATCATTTCAGTGCTTTCAGTTCTGCTGAAGAGTTCAAACTCAGTGGGACTCAAGGACATATCCAACATGGCTGTTGTAAAATTGTGTTGACAGTACACTTATTAAAATTCTAGGGTGATATTAGTTTGGGAGGAATGTTTTTAAAACCAGCTTGAAACCGAAAGACCATTCCCATCTTCATGTCTTTAAATGCTTTGTGGAATGACCCTGCCCTTCTGCCATACTGTTCTGTACCTCCAGCACTACAGTGATCTACCCCCAGGCTGAGAAAAGAGGAGAAGCAGTTTTGTGCCCAGTCCTCACAGTTCCTGTACTTCTATTGTAAGTCAGCTGTGGAGCTCAACAAAATTCCCCTAGTAGCTAAAAAAATACTAAAATCAATATGGTATGGAAGCACAATGGGAATTGTGGGGCACATTTGAGAAAGGGCATGGATAGAGAAGAATTATTCTTTATGAATCTCAAGAGATAGAAGGGACTATAAAGGTCACTTGGGCCATTTGTCTTATCCATGTTGGAGTCTCTTCTGAATTTCACAGATCATTCAGGTGAGGCTTTGAGGGAAAGAAAGTGAAGATTTCGTTACTTTATGTAGGGCTTTTTTTTTTTTTTTTTTTTTTTTGGCAAATAAGGATGTTCTGCTGTATATCTGTGTAGGAAAAGCCAGTTGACTAAGCTGCCAGCCAAGAACTAAGGGGGACCGAAGGAGGTGTCTGAAGGCCCTTATTATCTGTGCGATTATGGCACAGCACCTTCCTACAGAGAAGTCTGGGTATGCTTAAAGATAATCCAATGAGTGATACTTTAATAATAGGAATATACTTCAGATTATTAGATACTTCAGTAATAGGAATATACTAAGCTGCACAAGCTAGAAGCTTTATTTTGATTGACATTTTATTGATTTAACTAGATGATGTATAAAGGAGGTTTCACTTTTTTGAAGTGACAAAAAAAGGCAGAGTTTTTTTCTGCTTCTGTCCAGTTAGATTAACTCTCTATGTTTATGTGAAAAAGGTGACAGCAATAGTAAATATTTTGTTTACATGCTATAGCACTACATTGACAGCATCTTTCTTACTATTCTTCTCATTTCTGTAGCTATTCAAAGAAATAAATTTATTGCATAAAATTTCCATATCTTCTGTTGACCTTGCGGCACAATGTGATTTGCTTTGTTAAATTTTAATTTTATGAAGCATTACATCTCTGTCATGCCTCAAATTAAACTTCAAGACTGAGGTATCTTTTTACATATTGGAGTTGTGGACAGAATATATTATCAAAGAATTATGCGTAAATGAACGTTTAAGTATAGAAATGTTGACTGGGTGAGCTACACCTCCCCATATAAACAGCTTGTTAACGTGCAATCAGTCACTGAAGTTGCCATGAACTTGGGGCTTAATGAACAGGTGGAGAAAGAGGATGAATTCCAATCTGAAATGGATCTGACAGCTTATCAGGCAATTTCATTGATCTCTAATCCATTTCGTTTGGCAACTTAATTTATCACACAGTTAGAATTTTCATCCTGCAAGTTTCCAGGTGGAAATTAATTCAGAAGCTTGCCCAATAATATTGGATTGAAGAATCCTGCTTAAGGATTGTAAAGACATTGAGAAATAAATTATTTCAATTGTACAAAACAGGTTGCTGTTAAATAAGATGTCATTTACATTTACTCATTTTTCCTTAAAAATGTTTGGATGCATTTGCATTTAGACAGTTATGACCATAACAATGAAACTAAGATCTAGTTGTTTTTATAGGACAGTTTGCAAATTAAAGAGATAAATTGTTTTTATGAATATTTCAATTTAATTTATTCAAATGAAGAAAATAGTTGTCAGAGTACATTTATCAACTTGATCAATGCCATTTGTCTTTGCATATGAAAAATACAGGACTTAACATTTATAGCATCCATAGTAGTAAAATAATAACTGGGAGGAATTATTTCTAATTAATTCATAGCTATATGTTTCCTTTTTGTACATGTGCTCTAATTAGATTAATTTACAGACCATTATTTTATTTGCAAAAAATGGAAAAATACTACTTCATGTCATCAAGGAGCAAAACAGTACCTTTCTATACTGCCTCCTTCCTGTATATTCTTGGATTTTTCATGGATGAGTATAATGAGAAAGCCTGGACAAGGCTGGTTACTTATGACTTACGGTTTAAAATTGCTTGTGAAAATGGAGATAGAGGTTTTTGGAGACTTGATCTATCATGAGTAGAGGAGTTAAGTTGAATATTGATTGTGGACAGGTGGATACGTCCTATAAAAATGACAAAAACAAAATAATACCTCAGAAAATGATATGGCTGTTGATCAAAAACTTTGAGACAGGAGCTTCTTCCTTTGATGTCATTTTCTTTAGGCATCAGTAGCTCTGAGCAGGGTGACAGGGTTTAATGTCTGGAGATTATTGACTTCTTGGCATGTACCCAGGTTAGGGTTTAGAAAAAGATTGAGGATGACCAGGAACAAATCACTTAAAAGAAATCTGAGGAACGAGAAGAGCAATAAGGGAGGGTTGCTAGGGAGCTCAAAGTTTTTCCAACTCAAATTCTTCAGAAAGAAATTATTTGATCAGTGAAAAATAAGCTAGATGACAAAAAACCCTACAGTGGTGCGACTGGCTTTGATTGGATGGGTAGGGCAGATTGTGGCTGTCGTTCTTATGATCAGACTTATTAAAGTAGCATCTTAATAATGCAGAAGGGTTCTCTGTTGAATCTTTCCTGGCACGCTTCCCAAATCCTCACATCCAACCCTTGGCAGGTCTCCCTGAAACTACTCGATGGTATTACAGCTCGACACCTTTGTCATTTCAGAAACCACCTTCCCATTTTAAGTTATGAAAGGGAAATGATCTCTGTGTTCAGATGCTTATCTTAGTCCTTGGAAATCAAGCCAGGGAAAATCTGAAGACCATTATTTCTACATTCCCCTGCTTTTCCACTGCTGCACATCTTGAAAGCACAGGCACTGACCACGTGCTATTTTCAGGCTTTGTTGGCAGTGTTCCCCCTCTGGGGCTTTAGTGGCTAAGTGCTTTATGACTATGTCTTAAGATCCCTGCTTCTAGTCCCTGTCCTGACTTAAAACAAATTAGGCCGTGTGACCCATGGTCTACAAATGAGCTCATTTTGATTAGATTGTTTCTTTCTTTTTAAATTTAATTTCTTTTGTTCAAGTTTTATTGATACTTTCTTTTTTTATACTACCATCATTTTCTCTTAATTCCTACATATCCTTCTCCCAGTGAACCCCGCTTTGTAACAGAGAAGTGTTTAAGAAAACTATCAGACATGACTGCGCCTGATATTGTATACCACATTCCAAATATGCAGTTTGCTTTTCTATTTGAAGGAGGGAAGAATGTTCTTTACCAGTTCTCCTGGATCAAGATTGGTTAGTACAATTAATCCAGAGGGTGTTTTTTCCCTTTTAGTGTTGATTTTATTCTGTACAGTCATTATGTGTGTTTTTCTTCTTACTTTACTCTGTATCTGTTAATATGTTTTCCTGTTTCTCTGCATTTTTATATGTCCATTGCATTCATATCCCAAATTTTGTTAAACCATTTTGTTTGATAGTTTTCCTCCTGATTTTGTGCTACACAAAAGTTCTGCTATGAATATTTTATTGCATACATACTTACGTATGTATGTATATTAGTCATTCTTTCTGGCTTTGTCCACTTTGAGGTAGATTCCCGTTACTGGAATTCCTAGGTTAAAAAGATATGAACTTTTAGTGGATAAACAAGATGACCTAGGGCCCTGGAATTCTTGCCCAAGGTCACGTAGCTAGTATATGTTGGGGGCAGGACTTGAACTCAGACCTTTCTAGATCTGAGGTCAGCTCTTTGAGTCAGTATACCATGATGCCTCATCACATATGTGAAGCTATGTAGAAAACTCCACTGAAATACAAGGCAATATTATTTGATTTTTTTAATTTTGATTTTGAATTTGATTTTGCATGCTTGCTTCTATTTTCCCTTTCTTGTGACTCGCTCATGTCATCACCTGTTCTACTTGCCCATCTTTTAACTTTCGGTTCACTTAATGCCATCTGCCTCTGACCTCAGTTCATGAAAGAGAACATGTACCATTCTTTTTAGCATCCCTTTGAACTAATATCCTGTTAGAGTTGAGGCTAGGCTAAGATGGAAGGAATGGAAAGAGCTAGAGTTCATTTAGTTTTTAATTTGTCTTTGCAGTGCCTTGGCAAGTCTAGGCTAGAAGTATGGTCAAAAATACTCATAATATTTGGATGCTGATGGGATATACAAATGGCAAATGGCAAATCTGAGGGGAAGACATAAAAGACTGTTGCCAGATGCATGCTGAGGAACATAGTTTATAAAATCTAAGATCACAGGACTTGGTCAAGTAGAAAAACCCAATCACTTGTCTGTCCAGCTAGATTTCACAGTCTGGGCATTTTTCATCCCATTTTGCTTTTCCAGTGTGGCTGGATAAGACCAATATATTTTGTGATACATTGAATTTATAGTGTTTGGTGGCTTGAGACAATTAAAGCTTATCCTTAGAAATAATGTATGTACAGTAAAGTACTTTGCAAATGTTAAAGCATTACATAGTCATGAGCTATGATGATTTCTAGGCTGACTCTTTCCACTTGATGAAGCCTTGTTTAGATTTGTATTCTTGTTTTATAGAAGTTACATTCTTTACCATGCACAGGCCTTTATGCAATTAATCCACAATGTTGGAAGGTGCTTAATAAATGTTTATTGATTGTTAAATATGGCAGTGTCAGGATCAGAACCCAAATTTTCTTTCTACCATTAAGGTCTCTTTCCCCTTCATCTTCCTTGACTGAAGACCCGATAGGATCTTGCTAGTTATAATTCAGTATTTTAAGCTCGAGGATTTTTTAGGACTGTTTTTTAAAAAATCCAATTAAAATACTGTTTTCTATTGAAGACATTTAATTTGCCTATCTATTTGTTGATAAATTTGTGTAGAGGAAATGTAAATAATTAACAGTATTCTTCAGTGATAACTGGATTGCAATCAGAATGAGTTTTCCTGAACTTTTTTGTTTCCTTGGCTCTTTCTCTGCCACATTTCTTCTCCCTCTCTTTCCCTTCCTATTTCTCCTTCTCTCATCCAATTTCCTCTACCTCTTCTCTGTTAAAAGAAGGAAACGTTTTTACAGATTGGTTACTTCCTATGACCTCATTTTTAATTATCTTCTTCTTGAAATGATAAAACACAGAGAAACTGTATACTCACATGCACCAAAGGTATTGATATTTTGTTTGTACAAGGTCAAATCAGCAAGCATTTCTCAAGTATGTATTATGCATTATACACTGTGCCAATCCCTGGGTAAAATCAGGAACAGCCCCTAACCTCAACAGGACATGCAATTTAGCAGGGGAGATTACAGGCAAACAGTTACATATAGGCAAAAATAAATTGGGACTATTCTCCTAAGGAAGGGATAGCATTGAAGGGGACCAGGAAAGACTTTTTTTACAAGATAGGACTTGAGTAGAAACTTAAAGAACTCCAGGTAAGCCAGGAAGTGGAAATGAAGAGGTAGAGAATTCCAGGTTTGGGAGATGGCAAATGATAATGGCTGCGGCCAAGAGATAGAGTGTTCTGTGTCAGGACCATCAAGTAATCCAGTGTCACTCAATCTAAGAATATCTGGAGGAGTTTAAGTACTGGAAAGGTAGGTCGTGGCTGGATTATGAAGAGCTTTAAAAGCCGTAGAGAGTCATAATGAGTGTTAAATTATTTTTTTGTGCCTTACATATTTCTATATTTTTATTTTGCTTAGATTGAAATTCGAAATGTTTAGTTTCACACTTCTTTTTTTAAAAATACATTTATTTATTTATTTAACTTTTTACATTCATTTCCACAAAATTTTGGGTTCCAAATTTTCTCCCCATTTGTCCCCTCCCCCAACCCAGTACACTGAACTTCTAATTTTCCCTATCACCAATCTGCCCTCTCTTCTATCATACCTCCCTTCCCTTGTCCCCATCTTCTCTTTTGTCCTGTAGGGCCAGATAACTTTCTATACCCCATTAACTGTATTTCTTATTTCCTAGTAGCAAAAACAATACTCGACAGTTGTTCCTAAAACTTTGAGTTCCAACTTCTCCCCATCCCTCCCTCCCCACCCATTCCCTTTGGGAAGGCAGGCAATTCAATATAGGCCATATCTGTGTACTTTTGCAAATGACTTCGATAATAGTTGTGATGTGTAAGACTAACTATATTTCCATCCATCCTATCCTGCCCCACATTGCTTCTATTCTCTCTTTTGATCCTGTCCATCCCCAAGTGTTGACTTCAAATTGCTCCCTCCTCCCATTACCCTCCCTTCCATCATCCCCCCACCCTGCTTATCTCCTTCTCCCCCACTTTCCTGTATTGTATTGTGTGCATTTTATTCCTTCCTTTAGTCGAATGTGATAAGAGTAAACTTCATGTTTTTTTCTCAGTGCTCCTCTTTTTCCCTCCACTAGAATGTCTCCTGCCTGCCTCTTCTATGAGAGATAATTTGCTCCATTCCATTTCTCCCTCTCTCCTCCCAGTACATTTCTCTCTCACCGCTTAACTTCATTTTTTTAAGATGTGATCCCATCCTATTCAATTCACTCTGTGCTCTCTGTCTCGGTGTGTGCGTGCATATGTGTATGTGTGTGTGTGTGCATGCGCGCGCGTGTGTGTGTGTGTGTGTGTGTGTGTAATCCCACCAATTACCCAGATACTGAAAAGTTTTAAGAGTTACAAATATTGTCTTTCCATGTAGGAATGTAAACAGTTCACTTTTGGTAAGTCCCTTCTGACTTCTCTTTGCTGTTTACTTTTTCATGCTTCTTCTCATTCTTGTGTTTGAAAGTCAAATTTTCTTTTCAGCTCTGGTCTTTTCATCAAAAATGCTTGAAAGTCCTCTGTTTCATTGAAAGACCATTTTTTCCCCTGAAGTATTATACTCAGTTTTGCTGGGTAGGTGATTCTTGGTTTTAGTCTTAGTTCCTTTGACTTCTGGAATGTCATATTCCATGCCCTTTGATCCCTTAATGTAGAAGCTGCTAGATCTTGAGTTATCCTGATTGTATTTCCACAGTACTGGAATTGTTTCTTTCTAGCTGCTTGCAATATTTTCTCCTTGACCTGGGAATTCTGGAATTTGGCTACAAATTGGCCACTTCAGGGACAGGATCCTTTTCAAGACTAACTTGCCTTAGCTTGGGACCATCTGTTCCTAAAACATCTCCCCCCCATACTAATTAAAATCTTTAATTTCACTTTCTTACATTATTGGAACCAATCTGAAATTTATTTTGGTCAAAAAATAAACTTTAATAAAAATTTCTACCTTGTTATACAAAACTTCTTTCCCAAAGGATGCAGCAAGTGGCCTGTTTAGAGTAGCATAAGGGTGCTTAGGACCAGGGTATGGAGGTATAGAAAAGGAGGTAGGAAGATGTCAAAGACAAACTTTGTCCTACACCAGTGGTTCCAAAATTTATGTAGTGATGCCTTTTTTGTATTTAAAATGTTATATGTTTACCTTCATAATAAAACAGTCTACACAGATGATTTTCTTAGCTTATATTTTTAGTCAGGTAAAATTAAGAAAATATCTAAATTATATATGAAATATACAAATGTAAGCATACTATAAATGAGGTGACAGATTTTTAATGATTAAAATCCCTTATAATTTTCATTTTACAACATAAGCAGAAATACTATTCTTTTATGAGGAATGAGCAAAATAATCTTGGGATAGTTGCTTAGTTACTGGGACAGTTTCCTTCCCTTTTTGGAGGTAGGAGACAAATGAATATGAAGTATCACCAATTATCCTCAGTCTGCAAAAGTCTCTCTACAGAAAATAATCCTAACTATCTTTAACTAGCAGTCTTTTTAGGGAGAAGCCTAATAGAACAGATGCTTAACTATAGAAAATCTATGTGGCATTAAGATAGAGAATGGACTTCTTTACCCATTCTCTTCTTTCTCCCCAAATTCTCCTAAATAGCCAAAATAACCCAGGTTTATGATGTGAGTGACTAAATAGATTTTGGGACAGCATCTTTATCATAATTGCAGTTCTGACATAGGGTTGTAGTAACATTGACATTTTGAAACATTGAAAACGTTATTTTATATAAAATGCTTAAGTTACCTACCATTAATAAATTATTATACGTAAAGTATAATATGGGTTAGATAGGGTTTTGCTGATTGATCTAGGGATCTAAATGTTCTTCTTTTTTATGTGGGAATATTTGTTCTGAGTTTTGAACAACTGACTTACTTAGAAATTTTGGAATCTGACCTATGCATAGGTGTGGGCCATATAAGTGTCATCTCAGGAGAATACTCATTTTTCTCCTGATTAAATTAGCAGTGACCTGTTTGTCAGATGAAATGGCTTAAAATATACATCTAACATTTTTTTCTCTTTGCTAAACGATATGTGAAGTTACTCTTTATGACAGTGTAATAGTTCTAATTTTTAATTTTTCTGCTAACAACCTTAATTTTCCAACACATGTTCCTACAGATACTGAATGTACCTCCGTGTAGTCTTTCTCTATTAGGCCACAGAATCCCTCATATAGGCTTTTCTAGCCTATAAGAAATGAACTGTTCATTTTAGATTTTAGGTATTTGGTAGACTGTTACCAAGGTGTAGTTGATCCTAGGTATGATACTAAATTAATGATTTTGGAAAGGTTGTCATTTAGCTTCATTCAGCATGAGGTAGTCTTCATACCTGGCTTCTCAGAAATAAAGATCTATTAAGCTTGCCTCATAAACAAATGTGTTCAATTCTTCAAATATTACTCTCACTGGAATGGATTTACTTTTCCAGAAAAGATTTTATTAGAATCCTAGTAAGCTTTCATTGAATGTTATATACACATCTCCCATGTATATGTAAAAATCAGACAAGATTCCTTGAAGGATTTAACACTAGGATAACCTTTTTTGATGGATCTGAGATCATGTTACCAGAGAAGGCATAAAACAGGGAAAGTACTGTTGGCAAAGACTCAGGGCATAATACAAGTATAAAAGAGATTCCTTCTAGATGAAGACTGAGAAGGGGAAAAAAGACGAAAAGCAAGGACTGTATGTGAAAGGTGCTCTTCAGTGGTCTTAATAAATTGGATATATAACCATTTGCTAGATCACCTTCCTTTATTTCCTTAAAGCTCTTACTTGACAGAATACTTCAAAGGGATATTTTTGCTTTCCAGTGAATCTTCTAACTTTCTATTCTAAAATCTGTGGAAGGGGAAACAATATAACATTGCTACTAGGATTTTCCTCTATTTCGCATTAATTTTTTTTCTCCCAACAAGCAGATAAGAAATTTCCAAAAGGATGATTCTTGTAACCAGCTTCTATTTAGTGAGCATGAAATTATCTTTGGGAAAATTTCAACTCAGAAATTCTTGGACTTCACTGTGTATGCTGAGATTTTAGGATTATAGCATTTTCTCCTCTTTGAATTTTAATGGATTTAATACCTCATTATGCCAAGACACTCTTCTTCAGATAGACTACGTCATGTGAGCCTCATCTTGTTAATTTACTCTGTTAAACTCAGAAATACATACGAGATTCAATGGGTTAATGTACTACATTTCCTTTCACCTCTGGTGCCCAATATTTCAGCTTTAGCTCAAATGAGAAGATAACTCTAGTCTTTTCCTATTTCAAAATGTTCATTTTTGTACATTTGTACAAATAAAAGACTAATCACATAATTTGTTGTAATTGACAAGAATTGTTTGGGTGATTGCTTAAACTCAAGTATCAAGTATGTTGTAAGTTATGAGTCAGCTATAACCTAGTTTATAGAATTCATTGTAATTCTCTAAAATACTGATACCCTTTCTTCTTGAGCATGTGAATCATTAGGGATCATTCTTCCATAGTAACTTTTTTTTTAAAGTGAATCAAATTAAATAATGCCAGGCTGAGAATATAAATGTACTACCTTTCCTTTTATTTAAAGATATAATGGTACTTGTTATTTTTTTAAACCAGTAGCAATATGTCTTCTAGAAACCTATGCGTAACTTTTTAAGTATATTTATTACCCATGCTGTTATATACACCCACTCTCCTGGTTACATTCCATACATGTCCCAATATGCTAACTTTTGTGGTTTCACATTTAATGCCAGTTCTCATAGGCTTGTGGTCAGCTATGTGGATGTTTCACAAACATTGTGCAAGAGAGCTTCAGTACTGACTTGATGTACTCTTGCTTGCCCTGGGACTTTGGGATGCCACGGCGATGTAACAATGAAATGTACCACCATATTCCAAGAAGAGAAAGAACACTCCTTGCTGTCTAGAAGCATGTGCTGTGTAACCCAGCACTGACTGGAGTTGGCTCTTAGTTGTTAGTAATTGTTCAGTCATGTCCGGCTCTTTGTGACCCCATTTGGAATTTTCTTGGCAAAGATACTGGAGTGCTTTGACGTTTCCTTCTCCAGCTCATTTTACAGATGAGAAAACTGAGGCAAGTAGGGTTAAGTGACTTGTCCAGGGTCACAAAGCTAGTAAATGTCTGAGGCTAGATTTGAATTTAGTAAGATGAGTCTTCCTGACACTAGGCCTAGTGTTCTCTATCCACTGCACCACCTGCCTGGCTCTTCGTTAGGAGAGGAGAAAACAGCCTGGCCAGTGGGTAAAGCAAATGGAGCAGAATATTTCTAAAAAATTAATTATTAACATTTAGCATAAAATTTATTTATTTAAATGCATATATATATATATATATATGCCTACTGTGATATAAAGTAAAAGTCCTTTTTTGTGGCTCCATTTTTATTCCCCGGACTAGTTAATGTCCATTAACTTACATCTGCAGATTTGTAGTCAAGTTGTTCCAACAACCCCAAGAGTTGTTAGAAAAATTTGTTTTGCTTCACTCTTAGAGTGTTGATTCCTTTCCTTTAAATTGAAATAACTGAAACATCTTGGAATGGTTTATGCATCCTTTCACTGTGGTATTGTAGGACAAATTGTGGAAACAGTAGATGTTAGAGAGTATCTTCTTAAAAAAGAATCTTTTTCAAGTCTAAATTTCATTTGATTTTTGTGTTACTGAATATGAATATATTATCTGTAAGGTTGGGGACAATTTTGGGGGAGTGATGTCTGAGCCCAGGTTTTTGTGAACCCATAAAACTTGTCAGAACTTGGGAGCATTTCAGGTACTTTTAGCTCAGGGCTGTCACAGAAACATTGAATCTTAGAAGTAGAGGCCAACTCATATCAGAAACAAGAGTCTCCTCTGCAACGTGTTACTTGTCCTTCATTTTGGAACAGGGCCAATGATGTCGTAGGATGATGTTTAGACTCCTGCGTGGATTGAAGTTGCAGAGTTGCACAAAGTCATCAGCTTCACTCTCTTACAGAGTCATGGAAATCGAGGGGCAAGATAGAAGTCAGGAGCCTGGTGATGACCCAGTATGCAGTGGATGACCCCTTGGTGTCTGCACTGTCTGGCCAGGCTCTAAATGTTCTGTAGTACCTGCTTCAGCTGCCTTTGTGACCAGTGGAACATATTGTTCTCATCTGCCCATCCCATTAGGGGATGTCTTCACATGTTCAGAATAGACTCCCCCCAACAAATGGGAGGGTTTTAGGCCCATTGGTTACCCTCATCCTGGTTCAGTCCATCTGTTAAGATGGTTTGCTTGAGTGTGGCTATCACTTCTTAGAGCCACACGTGAGAGCTGACACCAAAGGTGGATGAGCAGCGCTGAAAAGGACTTGGCAAGCCCTCACCCCAGAGGTGTTAGACTTCCTTGAATACACCCCAGCCTCTACAGTACATGCTACACATGGTTATACATACTTTGCTTAAAGATCTCTAACAAGGAAGAATTTATTACCTTCTGAAGTAGCAAATTCCACTTTTGTAGGCATCTAATTTTTGGAGGTTTTTCTTTATATTGATCCTAAATCCGCTGCTCTTTAGCTTATTTCTGCTGCCCCTTTTCTGCTATCTGGGACCAAGCGCAACAACACAAACGACAGAAGCTAACACTTATAAAATGCTTACTATTTACCAGCCACTATGATAAGCACTTTACAATTATTATCTCCATTGATCCAGCAGCAACTCTGGGAGGTAGGTGCTATTGTTATCCTCATTTTATAGTTGGGGAAACTGAGGCAAAAAGAGGCTAAGTGATTTACTCAGAATTATACATTTAGTGTGTGTCTGAAGCTTGATTTGAGCTCTTCTATGTGAATCCAGGCCCAGTGCTCTACCCACTGTACCACCTAGCTGCCTCCTAATCGTTCTTCTGAACATAGTCTTTCCCATATTTGAAGATAGTTATCATGTTTGTCTTAAGTCTTCTGCTCTCCAGGTTAAATACCCTAAATTCCTTTGACAGATCCTCATCTGTCTTGGTCTATCAGCATTCTGGTTGCTTCTTTCATGGGGCACTCTGTAACTTACATCTGTGTTCTTTCCAACATGTGTCACTCAGAATCAAACACATCTCTTCACATCTAGTTTGATTAGGGCAAAGGTCAGCTGGACTCTCAATTCCCTAATCTCTGAATGCAATGTAAAAATCCCATAAATGCTGTAGATATGTCTTTGTCAAACTCTTGCAAGATGAAGCTACTCAGATTTTCTTTGAGTAAACATGTTGTCAAAGTATGGGATTATAAGAACTCAGAATTTTAAGATAAATATTGATACTCGAGTGAGTAGGACATATAGGGCTATAACATTAATAAAAAAATGTTTATATTATTTAACTTCCCTTTAGAATCAGGGGATTTTTTTAACTGAATCTCTTTTTTTCATGCTTCAATACTTTTGCTGATTTAAGTAAAAATTATAGTAATGGAAATAATAATGTATATTTATATAGATGCACAGAATCAGACTTTCAGTGTTGGAAGAGATCTTAGGTTGACCTCTCTTAAGGTGTACAAAGCATTTTCCTCATACCAATTCTACAAGGTAGGGAGTGCAAGTTTATTGTCTCCATTTTACAGATATAGAAACTGAGGCTCAAAGAGGTTAGGTGACTTTCTGCATGTTCACACACTAGTTGCTAAGTACCAGGGATGGGCCTTGCATCCAGGTCTTCCTGATTGCTACCCCCTACCTCCATATGACTTGATAAATTTCATGATATAAACCATTATATAAGAACATTATGTATTTTTCTAATTGCCTCTTACTTATCATTCTATCTCATGAAAATTATTATATTGGTAGCCTTGTTTATATAAAACTGAAAGTCTTCCTTTCCCTCCTCTAGAATCCAATAGTAGCAATCATAATTTCCATTTCCATAGCACTTTAAAACTCTAAAAGTCCTTTTCTCAAAATAGTTCTGTGAGTTGTTCAGTTACTATGGTTCCCATTTTAAAAACGAGAAAATGGAAGCTTGGAGAGGTCAACTGGCATGTCCAGAATTATGCAGCTAATGACTGTTAGGTCTGGGACTCAAACCAATTCATTATGACCTCAAGAGTTGACGTTCACTTATTTCAGTCATATCTGACTCTCTATGACCCCATTTGGGATTTTCTTGGCAAATACTGGAGTGGTTTGCCATTTTCTTCTCCAGCTCATTTTATAGATGAGGACACTGAGGCAAATGAGATTAAATATCTTGCTCAGGGTCACACAGCCAGTAAGTATCAGAGGCCAGATTTGAACTCAGGAAGATGAGTTCCTGACTTCAGGCCTGGTGCTCTATCCATTGATCACCCTAGCAGCCCTTTAAGGACCATAGCCCTCAGATTTACCAGTATTCCTTTTCCCTCCTCCCATCATTATAGTATAGGTCCTCATTGTTATCCACTTACACTTTTATAACAGATTTCTAATAGGTCTACCCACTTCAGTTTAATCCCTTCCCATATAAGCTGACCCAACTCAGTCTCCCCTATTAAAAGGTCTGATCACATTCTTTCCCTGATTAGAAAAATTTAATCATCCCCTCTTGTCTATTAAATAAAATCCAGTCTCCTTAACTTATTATTCAAGGTCCTCCACAATATGACTCCAGCCTATCTTTCATTTACCTAGTGCTTCAGTTAATACTTATTTCTTGCCATTAGCCAAACACTTCTTGTGCTTTCTTGCCTTTACTAGTCAGTCAATTAACATTTATTAAGTACTTACTATGTGCCTGACTAGGCACTAGGAATACAAAGAAGGGCAAAAATTAGTCCTGCTCTCAAGGAATTCAGTCTAATTAGAAGATACAATACTGAAAAAAGCTATGTACAAATAAGCTATCTATAAGATCAATTGAAAATAGTCCACAGAAGGAAGGCATCAGCTTTAGGGGGAATCAGAGAAGGCTTGTTGTCAGTGGGATGTCAGCTTTGAGTTGAGACAGTTCATGGAAGCCAAGAGGTAGACATGATGAAGAAAAGAATGTAGGCATGGGGCATAGTGAGTAAACATTCCTGGAGGTGGGAGATGAAAGACCACATGTGAAGGTTTCATAGGAAAAGAACGAGACACCAGTGCCACTGATCAGAAGAATACTTGGGGGTGAGTATTGTAGATGATGAACTAGCTAGAATGTTGGGCCAGGAGTCAGGGACACCTGAGTTCATATCCAGCCTCAGATACTTACTAGTTGTGTAACCCTGGCTGAGTCATTTAACCTCTGTCTGTCTTGTTTCCTTCATCTATAAAATGGGCTAATAATAGAATATACCTCCCAGGGTTGCTGTGAGGACAAAATGAGACAATATTTATAAAATACTTTGTAAAATTTAAAGTGCTATATAAATGCTAGTTACTAGTATTAATTATTATTAAAGTAATTATTATTAAAGTGTAAGAAGATTGGAAAAGAGAGGGAGAGGCACATTGTAAAGGGCTTTGAATGACAGAGGATGTTCTCTTTAATCCTGGGGGAGACTTGATCTAATAATGCTAAGTTTTTGTGTATTTTTAAGGCAGACTCCTGTGCTTATTAGAAAAACTATCTTGTTAAGTTGTTAACTCAAGGAGCCTATATGAAGAACATTAATTTTCTTGTGCACATTTTCTAACCAAACCAAGGAACTGCATTCCATTGGTTATCCTGAAATAAAGGATGTATTCATCACTTAAATGTTTCAGGAATATATCTGGAACTTGTTTACTTGTGTGTGTGTGTGTGTGTGTGTGTGTGTGTATACCTTTTATTTTAAAAGATTGTACTTGTTCTGTGCACAGGAGAATCTGGAGCATAATGCATGATGTGGATGGGAAAGAAATGGTGATGGAAAAGAAAGAGAAGTCATTGCTGACCAATCCTTATTTTGCTTCTGTCTTCACTGTGAGGAGAATGACCTTTGAACTAGAAATGTATTATAGGAAAGAATGTATTCTAGGAAATTGATACTCTTAGTGAGAAATTAAAAGAGCATCAAATTGCTTTTAATGAGTTCAATCACTTGGCCTGCATGAACCATAGCCTTGGCTACTGAAAGAGCTGAAGTACTACTGCCAGCAGTATTTTGAAGAAAATGGTGAGTGGGAGAGGTAACACAGGACTGGAGAGAGACAACTTTCTAAGCTGTCTTGATTTTCAAAAAAAATAGACTCCACATGGTACAAGTCAGTGAATTTGACTTCATTTCCTCAGAAAATTCTAGAATGGATCATTAAATAGATGGTTATGGAGCATTTAGAAAAGGAAATGGTGATTACAAAGAGCCAGCATGATTCCTTATCAAGAATAGATCATGCCAGATTAACCTTTGGTCCTTTTCTGACAGAGTTATGAGCTATTAGGTGAGGGTAATCCTCTACATGGAGTTTCCTTAGATTTTAGGAAAGCTTTCTCAAAAAGCATCTAGTACTATTCCCATGGAGAGTTGTGGAATAACTAATAATACAGTTTGATGGATTTGTAAGTGGTAAAGTGTAAAATGGACTCAAAGAATCGTCGCTGATGATTCAGTGTCAGGAGGTCTGACATCTTTAGCAAGAAGTATTCAGTGGGTTCCTCCAAGGATATGTGTTTGTCCTCTCCTGTTTAACATTTCTAATCACTGACTTGGACATAATGATGACTCATTTCTATAGTGGATATCTATTTGCAACTAATATGAAGATAAAATGAGTATCTGACACACTAAATGAGTCAGCATGCAAAATGTTTTCCCCAGGTGAAAACATTGGACTTAATATAATAAGATTAAATTCAGTAGTGTTAAATGTAATATCTTATATTTGATTTCCATAAATCAACCTCAGAAATACAGTATAGGAAAGGCATGGTTAGGTAGTCATTTGTCTGAAAAAGTACTAGAAGTGTTAATGGGTTATAAGCTCATTATAAATCAACAGTGGCAATTGCGGTAACCACAACAGATAGATAATGTGGTCTTTAGATACATAGCTTCTAGTAATAAGTAGATTTCACTGTCCAGGTCAGGGTACATCTGAAGTATTGTGTTCAGTTATTGGAACCGTAGTTTAGGAAGTACTTGAGAAGATGGAGCTAATCCAGCAGATGGCAAACAGCACTGTAAAGTGCTGTGAGTCTGTGTTATATGAAGGAACTGGTTATGTTTAGACTAGAGAACAAATGATTCAAGGGATCATAGCTGTTTTCAAATATTTGAAGGGTAGTCGTGTAGAAGAGGAATTGTATTTGCTCTCTTTGGCCCAGTGTACAGAACAGTAATGGCTACAGTTGCCCATATTGCAAGAGTGACCAGGTGAAAAGGTTGTCCTAGTATCCTTTAAAAGAAGCAGTGAAAGAACTTCAGTGTATTAGTTGGATCTCATGGGAGAATTTGTGAAAAGACTTAAACAAGAAACACAGAACGATTATATGGTTAGGAAATGATCTTTACCATTAAAGGGAGTGGTACAGGGAGTTCTCATGCCAATGATATAAAAAAAATCCATTAAAGTATTGGAGTAGCTAGTACAAAATTATTTGCTATATCCTTAACCACCATTCACATAATTGTAATGTCTATTTTCATTGGCAGTTGGACATTTTTATTGTTTACGTGACCAAAATATTGCAGAATTAATGGAGGTGATCGAGACTAAATGAAACATTTTAGTTGTCTGAATGACCACTTAAATACTGGATCATTGCAGCTAGAACCAGAATGGATCCTAGTGATAGTCTAGTCTATAATCTAGATCTCTAGGGTCTAGAGAGAATATGACATTGTACAGTAGAAAAAAAGTTACTATGCAGGTCCTTGGACTTGAGTCTTGGTTTAATATTTAATAGCTGTATGACTAAGGCGTTAAGCTACAGAGAGACTACTACCTCACAATGTTATCGTGAATGAATGTACTTTGTAAACTTTTAAGTGCTATAGAAATGAGTCATCATTATTATTGGTTTAGTGTCTGTTAAGTTATTAAGGAAATTTCTCTGTAGAAGTTAGCATCTATAAAACTCTCTTCAATAAATTTCTAGAATCTTAACTCTTATAGACACTAATATCAACTGAGTTCAGTATTTCATGCTAGAATACTTGTACCAATTTCTAAATTTACTTTTTTCTTCTTTCTCCATAGCCCACTATCATTGGATACCTTCTAAAGGATTTCCACTCAAAGGCCAAAACATGATTTTTCTGAATCTCAGTTGGATACTATAAGCTCCTTTAAATATCTTTGTAGAAGAAAAAAAAGCAGTGTTTAGTGTATATAGGCTACCTTTTAAATCAGGAAGACATATTTTTAGATTTTGCCTCTTACACATACTTGTGTAGCATAACCATTTGCAGACAGACCACTTTCTGAGTTCCCCAGGCAAAGCTTTCAATTACAGAAGACTTGCTGCTCTGCCTCTATGCCAATAGCCTAGGAATTCCATTCACTTATGAAACCACAGGTCCAGAATACGACTCCCTTCTCCCCCAACAACACAGAGAAGCTAGTGTTTGACTTCCTGAGATTCATTGAACTGTACAAAAATCTGCTTCTCTATTCCTTGGTGTTTATGTGGTATTATCTTCTGTCACTCTCAAAGAAAGAGAGTGTTTATTATTGAGTTATATTTTTTCTTTGTGGTATAGATGGATAGAGTAAGAAATGCATATTTCCTCTACGGAAGATGTGTCTTTCTTACCTATAGTTTCTACTGTGTTTGACTAGATAGTTAAAAAAAAAGTGCCTTAATTTGAAACACTAAAAAAAAAAATCCAATGAATGTTACTGTGATAATTGTTTATATTGAACATTCATTTCAATTTTCATGTGTTTTGGAAAGAAACATCAAACACAATTTTGCTTTTGTTGCACATGGAGAATTCAATATTTAGGAAGGAGTTGAGATACACACGTTTTTACCTTGTTCAGTTGGTGTTGAGTGAATTCTGAGGTCTTCTGCAGAACTGGCTGCCAAATAGCTTGGGAATAAGGGTAAAGATATAGTTTCTCCTCCTTGTAGTAAATACTAAGTACATATATTTTAGGTTAAAGCATTTTTTACATTTTTTATGAACAAGTAACATAAGGAATAGTTTTTCTCCACCAAATTAGTTTTCCTATTATATAAATACAGACTTTTCAGGTACAAGAAACTTTAGAGTAGGCCCCACATTGTACTGATGAGAAAACTGAAGCTGAACTGGGAAAGTAAGTTGCTCAAGATACATAAAGTGTGAATTAGTAGCAGTGCCAGGATTAGAACACAGGTCTCTTGAATCCATAGTTTGTAACACTACACTATGTTGCTTCTGCAATGTAAGTAATGTTTATGGGTAGAAAAAGAAGATATGCAAGACAGATTTTCTGCTTAAGCAAAGGCAAAAAAATTAAAAAACAAAACCTAAGCAATTGGCACAACTCTTCCTTACCTCTATCCCTTGAAGATTGAAAAGAATAAAAATACTCAAAACATTTTCAGTCAACTATGACTGAAATTATTTGCTGATAAAATATTTTTTGTTGGAGCAGCAAAGTGGCACAGAGGATGTAGCATTGATCTTGGAGTCAGGTGGCCCTGAGTTCAAGTCCAGCTCAGATACTTACCAGCTATGTGACCCTGGGCAAATCGCCTAACTCTAAGTGCCTCCACAAAATAATTGTTGTAAAAACATTCTTTGTTGAGGGTTAAACATTCTAAAACAGTATTTTACCTTAAATATATTCATTTAACAAACTGATGATTTAAGATGAACCTTGACATTACTTTTTGTATTTTGTGTCCTGTGGTACATAGAGTAAAAATTCCAGAATTAGAATAATGTTGAAGTGGAAAGAAACCACACATTTTTTTTTTTTTTGCATTGTAGAAAGAAGGAAAGTCTGAGCATCTATGTGTAAGAATGATGATTTATTTTTTTTAGTTCAAACATGTAGTAGATTTTTATTAAGCATCCTCATTTCTCTAATTTTCAGTTAAAAGATATTATGCAAGAACAAATAAAAAATATTTAAATTAGAAATTATAAAAACAGACCTATTAAGGCTCTCTTTATTTATGTGTATCTATGTATAGTAATATTACATACACTCAAATAAGTCAAGGTTTTCCAGAATAGATTAATAAAATATAGTTTAGAAATCAAAGTGTAGTTTAGAAAGTAGCAAGAATTTGCTACCATAACATCAAAGTGGGAAACTCCCAGACTTTCACATATTTTAAGAGAACAGAAAAGCAGTTAAAATGTTAGGCCATGCAAAATTACTCAAACCAGGACCAGAAACAGAATTGCTCAGAAGACTTTTATAAAATCTAAGTGAGTTTTATAGCATTTTGATTTTAAAGATCTTGGTTGCTGTGTTCTAACTCAGACTAACTGGGCCTATATGATTTAATTTTCAAGACTCCTTCAGATCTTGGGAATTAGTGAATGCTAAACTGCTTTACAACCAAGTTTTAGTGTATTTTGTTTCATCTCATGTACATAACATTTAAAAAATTCTCACTTTAAATGAACCTTGATTTTTAAGGAGCACATAAACAATGGCTAAAATGTCATTTCTTTTGTGGCATTTTGTAAAATACAAATGCTGGTAATCAGCTGGCATAAAAACAAGTTATTTGAAAAGAATTTAGGTTTTCTTGGTCCTGGAAAAGAGTTGAAAAAAATGTGTTTCTCTCTCTCTCTCTCTCTCTCTCTCTCTCTCTCTCTCTCTCTCTCTCTCTCTCTCTCTCCCCCCACCTTTCTCCCTGTCTTCACCTCTCTCCCTCTCCCTCTCCCTATCTGTCTGTCTGTCTTTCCCCACCTCTCTCCCTCTCCCCACCTCTCTCCCTCTCCCCATCTTTCTCCCTCTCTCCACCTCTCTCCCTCTCCCTCTCCCTCTCCTCTGTCTCTGTCTCTGTCTCTCTCTCTCTCCCCACCTTTCTCCCTGTCTTCACCTCTCTCCCTCTCCCTCTCCCTCTCCTCTGTCTCTGTCTCTCTGTCTCTGTCTCTGTCTCTCTCTCTCCCCTCACCTCTCTCCCTCTCCCCACTTCTCTCTCCTTTCCCTCTCTCCCCACCTCTCTCTCCTTCTTTCCCTGTCTCCCTTCTCTCTCGCCTTTTCTCCACCCCCTCCGTGGTGAAATAGTGTATTCTGAGTGTGGGATATCATATATACTTTGTAATGTAGCTGATGTGTGAACTATTAAGTATTTTTTTAGATTTTTTTACCTATTTTTATCATGTGCTCTGAGAATGTCTATTAATAAATACTCTTTTACCCTTAAAAGATAGGACTTTTTAAATTAATATTCTATGAGTTTTTTGTGAGGACATATATTTCAAATCTGTTAGAGTTCATTTTACAGTTCTGTAAGTCTATATTAAAGTTGGTTTTGCATAGGTGCTAATTGCCTTACCTTTAAAATTTACTTTTAAAGTTTGAATTCAGGATGCCAGTAAGTCTCAACATATTTTGCTCTGACTGTCTCATTTATAATTTTATATGTATCTTAGAGCATACCGGTGTATTTGTAAGTATCTCTGTCATCTTTTGGTTCAGTAGAATCTCTGAATTCAAGCTCTAACTTCTAGTTTCTATATTTTGCTGACATACATTAAGAGTTTTACAGGAATCATCTCCAGTCATCTTGATCTGTATCTTGCCACTGGGCCCAGATAGTTCTGGAGGAGAAAATGAAGTAGGTAACTTTGTATAGTTCTCCCTCACTCAAATCTAATTCACTTGCAAAGTCATGGCATCACCTTTCTGATTTCATGGTCCTCTTCGAGAGTGAGGGACAAGCAATGACATTAGGAGTTTATACTTATTGAATCCAAAGGACATCTAGATATAATTGGTGAAAGAGTTCATGAAATAAAGTAGTCATTTAATGGGTTTTTCAGTGGAGCCATGTAACTTGATATCAGATTTATTCTTTAATTTGGATGCCATGCTAGCTTTCATTTGGAAGAGATGATAATGCATGGTAAGCTAGACAGAACCATATTGGAATTAAGCTGTCTCCCTGAAAAATGCCACATTTTATATTAGCTGCTTAATACATTAATGTGTTGGTGGTATATTTAAAGTACAGAATAGTTTTCCATGTAGACAAAAAATGCTGAAGTATTTTAACTATACATGTGTCTGTTATTTATAGTACATGAATGTGAAACTGAGTCATAAGCTTCCCATTTATCAATTAAGGCAGTGTAAGATTCTTACATCTTATATTTCAGTAATTACCAAATTGATGACAAGTTGCTCTTTGAGACTTTTTGGCACATTGTTTTTACTTGTTAGTCAACACATTATTTTCTTATGAGTGTTTACAGAAACACATAATTAGCTTATATTTGGAGCAGTCACTGATGATTTTATCTTTTGGTAATAGATAGATGATGTCTTGTGTTAAGAAAACCTTGTGCCTGAGAGGAAGCCTGTAAAGTGTTTTGCTAGTAATTCATGCACAGAAAGTGCAAAAAGTGGCTGAACCAACAACCATGGCTTTTATCCAGCTTTGTCACTTTTTAGCTTTTAAGGGAAGTTAGAATTTCAGTCATTTTCCTTGATTTAATGGGTCTCAGTATATTATTTGTTCAATTGGTATTTTTGTTATGTTGGACCTCTTGCCACAACTTACATGACCAGAAATTGTCCATGTTCTTCTTCTTTGGAGTTTTTCTCTTGTTTCTAGTTATTTTACATTTTAAGCTTCTACAGTCTGATGGCTCTCAATTTGTTTTATCCTTTGTCCTGCTTTGACTCCTTGTATTGCTTTAATTTTTTTTCCTTTTGCTTTCATTTGCAGATTAAGGGAATACACTGGAATTTCTGATATACTTCTGATTTAAAGGTCCTGTTTTTACGTTTCTTTTTTTGTTGCTTTTAATGGGGGCAATGTGATGTTCAAGTTTTCAACTTTTATTTACTAGGCAGCCCCTGATCTAATCTAAATTTCGACAAATTTTTCAGTAGTCCTTGCAAGTCACTTCTACCATGATTATGTTTGTTAGCTGTCTTTAGGGTTCATAGAGAGGCTCCACCTCTCTATGTTTCTTATTACAGTTACTGACATAAGATGTACTGTTGTGTTCAATGCTGAAATATTTCTATCATGTCTGCCAATTTTTGTGAGAGAATGGATTCATTCCTAATGGTTATAGAGAGTCACCTTTTTTGAATTGTGCTATTTAGCCTGCTAGTAGTTGGATTTATGCCATCAAACTAAAAAAGGGATTTTTGAAATTCCAATCCAAGTTTTCCCATCTCCTCTTTAAAAACCATTGACATGAAGGTATTGCTTTTTAAAAAAAACTATGTTTATTTATATTTATTATATATTTATATATATTTATTATATATAATATCTATATAAACTATATTTAAAAAATTATAGAGTATAATGTTGTGGTGAGGATTGCAGCATGAGATAGATATTTGGACTAGATGATATTTCTCAGTTGTTTTCCAACATTTAGGTTTCATCACTGTACTAATGTTTTTTTTTTAAATAATAGTAATAATAATGATCTATAAATGGACCCATAAGCATTTATTAAGTATGTGCAGACACTATGCTAGGCATCTAATGGTATATGAATCATAGCTCATATTTATATAATACTCTATATTATTCCTATGATCTTCAAAACAACCCTGTGGAATATTATAGCATAAGTTTCTTTGTCCCTGATATAAAGGTGAAGAAACTGAGGCTTCTGTTGGTGAAATGACAGTGGCTGACTTGACTTTAGGGATTATATGTATCTTTATAGAGAAGCAGAACATGATAATTTAGGTTGTCATCTATGAAATGAGAGAGTTGGACAAGGTCACCTCACTTTCATCTCTAAATATACTTACTTATAGTATCAGAACCAGGACAAGTTATTTAAGGGCTTTGGTGAGATTTGAATAACATGGTCTTTACCTCTACTTTGCATTTGAAAAAACTGAAAATTTAAACATTTATTGTCACCTAGTTCTGTGGATGAGACCATCACTCTCCTGTTCAACCTAAGCTTGCAGTCATCTTTAAAATTTTTCATCTCTTACAAGATGCCAAGACTTCTTGTAGCCTCTTACCTGGTCTTTTTGATAATTAATAGTCTTCCTCAATCTTCGTTCATTGCTACCTGCAATACTTTTCATAAAGTACAAGGTAATCATGTAACTCTCCACCTTAAAAACTATCAGTAATTCCCCATTATTTACTTTATGTCTCTAGGGTTTAGCACAGTGTCTGGCATATAGTAAGCACTTAATTTCTTGAATGACTTTGTGGCTTGGCATCCAAGACTTTTTCAGAATTTAGCTCCAACTTATTGTTTTTGTTTTTTTTTTTTAGCCTTATTACATACTTCACACACTCTGCTCCAGCCATTTGGACTTACCTTTCCCAGTCTTGTTCTATCCTTTCCTTTGTGAACATCAATCCTTCATGTATAGAATACGTCCTTTTACTTTTACACCTATAGACATCCTTTCCCGTCTTTGTGGCTCAGCTCAATTACCAGCTCTGCCATGAAAGCTCCCCTGCTTCCATCACCTTTGATGATCTTACCTATCCGGAATAGCCCATGGAGTTCAGCTGAGATCTCTCCTATTTACTTATTCTCTGACCTTGGCATTTCCTTGTTTGAGAAGCTTTGGTGTTTTCCTAGCTTCTCTAAGATAAAATATAAATTCCATGTTTTGGCATTTAAACCCTTTGTGAACTGACTTCAATTTATCTTTCTAGGTTTATTTCACAGTGCTGCCCATGCGCTCTGTTCTAGCTGTTTCCTTGGCAGGATATTCCTTTTCCCACCTCTTTGTCTTGTTGCAGGTGGTCCTTCATGCCTAAAGTACTCTCCTTCATCTTCGCATCTTGAAATCCTTTAAAACTCAAGTGCAAACTCCTAGAAAAAGTCTTTCCTGCTTCTTCCACTTACTGAGGCTCCACCTTTTCAAAACTGGGTGGTGTAGTAGATAGAGTACTGACACAAGAGTCAGGAAGGCCAAAGTACAAATCCTGCTCCTGACACATGCTGGCTCTGTGTGACCCTAGATGAGTCATTAACCCATTACTGTTCAGATAAGACTAAGACTTGCAGAGCAATTACGGGTCTGGAATGGTTCTCTTGTAGAATGTGGTTCTTTGAGGGCAGGGGCAGGGACTACTTAAATTTTTTCTTTTTGGTCTTAAACTTCCTAGTACCTAGCAGAGTGTGTTACACATAGGAGGTGTTTAATAACTAGTGAATTTAATTAATAAATACATGTAATTGATAGCACTAAATTAATTGTATGCTATGGATAGTGAAATCTTCTGGTGTTAAAATGCATTTATTAAAAATGCTGTATCAAAATTGTTTCTCACTGTTGCACCTTATATATCACACACAAAGCAGTTACTTGCTTTACCTGTCCCTTCTCCTAGTTATGCCTTATAATAATGGACACATATTCACTGGTAAGTTTGTGTGTTGTTTTAGCTCTTCTCACGATGTTGTACCTTCCGGGAGCAGCATAGGTAGATGCCAGACAAGAGATTGTTGTTCTTCAGCCGTATCTGACTCGGTGACTTTTTTTTTGTTGTTGCAAAGATACTGGAGTGGTTTGCCATTTCCTTCTCCAACCTATTGTACAGATGAGAAACTGAGGCAAATAGAGTGAAGTGACTTGCCCGGGATCACACAGCTAGTATACGTCTAAGGCTGGAGTTGATTTCAAGTCTTCTTGACTCTAGGCTTGGCACTCTCTCCACCATGCCACTTAGTTGCCCTTTTATTAATAAACTTAACAAGAAGAAAATCACCTTCTCTGCCACATTTCTGGAGGGATATTTTTTGGTGGGGATTGGGTTGGTTGAATTCTTTAGTTTCCAGGGGATCTACTAACTTGGAGCCCCAGGTTCTTTTGTATGTGTCCTGGTAATGAGAGTGTATCCTCTTAAATAAAGTGATCTCGCAAAGATCTAAATTCCAGGGGGATTTCCATAAAGTAGACAAAATTTTATTTCTGTTCTTTCTAATTAACAAAATATCTTTATATTTGTAACATGAAAATGTCATGCTCTGGGCTAACTCATCAAACTCTCACTCCTGCTGATGGGCCAGGGCCTCAAAGTGACGTTAACCACTTCTCTCCTCACTGTTCCAGGGGTTATCTTGAGGACTGGGAGAGTGTTTCTTTAGCACTCTTGCTCATATGCCTCCAGTTGTGTACTCCTCATTGATTATGCTGCTGATATCACTTAGCCAGCCAGAGCTAATTAGCTATTAGACATGGGTGTGTACTGAAGTGGTATAATAGTAATAGTTGAAAAAAACATTCTCCTAAACTGGGGGCAGACTTTTTCAAAAGTACAGAATCCTAGGAAATGTGAGAACAGACTGATAAACTCATACCTGATTATGAGAATTCCTTTTCTCCCTTGATGGGGTTCTTAGGAAATTCCCCCTAGGTTGAGATTTCTGCTGGGTCCTTTTAGGTCTTTCCTCACTGTATCTGGTTTGTCCCTGGCTCCTGATCCAGACGTTGCTTTAAGCTATTGTTGTTCCAGGAAAATCTCGTTTTGAGTTCAGGTCTATCTAATGAGAAGTCAAGATCTTACAAACTTTTAAAGTTCATAGGGTCATCCTCTCATAGGGTCAAGGGCAGGGGAGAGACAGAGACTATCCACCCTTCCAAACCCTTTTTTTCTGTACATTCTTCTCCCTTTCCCCCCACCTCCCTACCCCAATTCAGCTCTTTCTCAAGGGCTTGGTTGGAATTGCTCCACTGCTAGGATGGTCTGGTATTGAACGGTCTTGCTATTTTTATCTCAACCCCGCAGAATGGCTGATTTCCTTCAACCAATTCCAGTATACTTCTTGTAGAGTCAACTTATTTGATCCAATGGCTGGTGGCATTTCACTACTTCCAAAATGATCAAGAATTTTTTCCTGCACCAAGTTTATGCCTTTGTCTGATTAATTCAACAGAGGGTTATAGAATTTGTTCGTACCTGTTAGCAATGTTTAATTCCTTAACTCAATAAAAAAGACTTTCTCATCTGATAAATATGTCAAGGCATGGATCATTTTATTAGTTACATTAATTGGAGTTATTGTTCACTTTTTTTATCAGTTGTGTCCAACTCTTCTTGACTCCATTTGGGATTTTCTTGGCAAAGATACCAAAGTGGTTTGCCATTTCTTTCTCCAGCTTATTTTATAGATGAGGAACCTGAGGCAAACAAGGTTAAGTGACTTGTGCAGGGTAATATAGCCAGTAAGTATCTGAGGTCAGATTTGAACTCAGGATGATGAGTCTTCCTGAGTCCAGGTCTAGCACTTTTTCCCCTTTGGAGTGGAATGTATCCCTACGCTTATAAAAAAATCTGCTAGTCTAGTGGAAACAGCATAGGACTGAGTTAGGATCAATCAGTCAAAAAAATCAATAAACATTTATTAAGTGCCTACTATGTTCCATGTACTATCCTAAGTGCTAGGAAACTTGGACTCCAATGTTGATACCATCAGTGATAAGCTGTGTGACAATAGGAAAGTCCCTTAACTTTCCTGAATTTCAGTTTCCTTTACTGTAAAATATGGATAATAATACCAGTCCTGCCTCTTAGGTTTGTTGCAAGAGTCAACTAAGAAAATTGATATGAAAGCACTATATCAGATGCCAAACAAATATGATTGGTATTATTATTTTCCAGACCTTTTCTTTTACATTGTAATGTACACAATTATTCCGCCAAAAGCTTCCCTAGGCCTTATTAATAGTAACAATCTACTTTGTTGTTGCTTTTTTCTAGATGAAATTTAAAGAAAATATGTAGTTTAGATATTTCCTACGTTGATGGCTGTTTAATTTTCTGACCAGCTAGAGCTAGCACATTTTTATCGCTAGGGTGTGCCATAATCCCATGAATCAGAATTGTCTTCAGCTACTGACTCCTGGAAGGGAATCTCTACATGGCCAGCTTTGCTGCTTAGCGACCATGAATTTTTCAACAAGTTGCTTGACTATCACCTGGGTAACTGCCTGAGTTCCCATGTTATTTTCTTTGTGTTTTACACCATACCTCCCTGCTCTCTGGTGTACTCACATGAATGAATGAGAGTCAGTGGCTTGTTAGCAGAGGACCCAAATGCCCCAGAAGTGGACCATGTTGTCAAGCATTATAATGCTGCCCTTGCGTTCTTTATTTCATTAAACAAGAAACCAGTATGAGGTTGCCAAATTGATGGCTTTTTAAGATTTGATATCAACAGCATTTAATTAAATGTGCCACTCCTCTCTCATTGGACCTTCCTGCTGATGCCTACTGGAGAGGCCCTGGAGCTCTGCTGCAGCCTTTGGAGGACTGGTGAGGTTAGGACTGCTGAGTTTAATGTGTAAAGACAGGAGGGCAACCCATTCTAAAACTGTGTTACTTCCATTTTCAAAATTGCCCTGCCATAGGAAATAAAAGCAATAATTAACACATGTCCTTTTCTTTCCTAAACTCTAATTTCAAAGAGGCTGTCTATATTTAAACAAGCAAAAATTATTGGGCATATCTACCTGGCATAATGTCCAATAGAAAAGTTAAGGTTGACAGTTTTGCCAATTTATGATACTAATATGTAGGTATAAGGAAGGTAGATCCATCTCTTGCAGACAAATGGCATAATTACGAGTCCTTTTTTGTTTCTTTCATTGTTTTATTTTAATCAGATTCATCATTTGAGGAAAATTATGCACAGGCAGCTTGGGACTAGTGGGATGTTTATACAAATATCTCTTCATAATAACGTTTCTTGCAGGGCAACAAAATCCTCTTTGTTTAACGTATGTGGATTATTTTCAGTGTTATTAAGCCTTTGACCTTTTCTTTAAACTCTAGCAGACACACCGACTTTGGTATCTTTTCAGTAATTTATAGTGAGTCTAGGCTGCTTAGAAGATAGCTAGAAATTGATTTACATTGACTTGCCACGGAGACTTCTTTTGCTAGATAAAGCCCTCTTTAAGCAAACTGTGTTTGTCTAACTACCTTGTAGCAGCATTTAGCCTGGAGATAACAGTTGTCATCTGTTTGATAAAATGGCCAAATCACTCATTGACCAGTAGACACTCAGAGCGAGGTCAGCGTTTGATTATGTGAGATCACTTGTTGAATGTGGAAATAGTTCATGCTCCTGCTTGGTCTGGAGTGCCAGCTCCATGGTTCTTTGCTAAGTAGACTTATTCCAGGATGTCTTACAGAACCATTGATTCAAATGAGGCTGTGTAGTTTTAATTGTTTGGAATGTGGAGACAGTTTGACTTGTGCATTTAGCCAGATTCTCTGCGAGAGGTATTGGCAGATATTCTTCTGAAATGTAAAAATATTTTTTCAGACTTTGTGGTTCAAACACACATCTTTCATGTCATTTTATACTAATAGAAAGAATAGATTTTTGATTTCTTCTCTCTTAATTTCAACTATATCTTTCCAAAGAACAATTAGGAAGAGAGAGTTGCCCATGAAGAGATTAAAAGAATGAGATTTCGGTGTTTTACAAGCAGCACAAAGCTATATGGTGGCAAAAGATTCTTTGACTATAAGCCAGAAACAAGTTCAGCTCCTCATTTAGGTCCTTGAAATTAAAGTATTTTAGAGTTTTAGGTCTTATACTGGTCCAGCACTGTTTGCTGTTTTTCCTTGAGTTAAAAGAAAAACCTTCAAGTTTTTTCTTTTATCTAGGTTGATTTTTTTCTGGATAGTTTTTAGCAATAAAATAGTGACTGGACAAATATAAGTGAGAATATATCATAAGACCTAAAGTGATTTTTGAAATGTTAAGTCTGACCACGTCACCTTCTTCCTCCTAATAAAGTCTAGGGGCTCCATATCATTTCTAGCAACAAATATAAACTCCTCTGGCATTTAAAGATCTTCACAACTTGGTACCTTCTTATCTTTCCAGTCTTATTACCTATAACTTTCCTCCACACACTCTACAATCCACTTTTATTGGCTGACTCCCACAACCCTCTATCTCGATTCATTTGAATTGACTGCCTTACTCCCCTTACACCAGTGACCTTTCTCTTCACCAACCCTCTTTAGCTTCTTTCTTTCCTGCTATCTTCCTTTAAGACACAGTTCAAGTACCGCCTTCTACAGGAGGACTTTTCCCTATCCCCTAGCTACTAGTGTCTTTCTCAGCTAAGGCTACTTTGCATTTACTGTCTATATAAGTATCAATCAAGTTCCCATTTAGCTATGAGTTAATTCCCATATCAGAATGTAAACTCATTGAGTATAGGAACTGTTTGTACTTTTTTTGTCATGTTGCTGGTTCTTAAGTGCCTAACATATGCAGTAGGCACTTAATAATTGTTTGTTGTTTGATAGATTACCGTTTCATAATAAGATTATTAAAAATGTTTTCCATACTTCCTACTGAACAATTTTTGAAAGTGAAATAATAAAACTCTCATAACAAATATGCATAGTCTAGGAAGGCAAATTTCCACTTTGGCCTTGTCCAAAAATGTATCTCTTGTTGCAATTTAATTCAATAAAGATTTTTTAAGTGCCTACTATGTGCCAGGCATCATGCTGTGTTAAGCTTTGGGGATGCAAAAAAAAAGTCAGAAGATAGTCCCCATCCTCAAAGAATTTATAATCTAATGGGGAGGGGGGAGAAGAGATGATATCCAAATATATACCAAGGATGGTATGAATAAGATAAATAGGAAATAATTAACAGAATTGAGGGGTTGAGGAAGGCTTCCTGTAGGAGGTGGAATATTGGCTGAGACTTAAAAGAAGTCAGGGAGGTCAGTAATCAGAGTAGAAGAAGGAGATTGATCCAAGTATAGGGGATAGCCAGAGAGAATGCCCAGAGTCAAGAGATGGAGTTTCTTGTTTGTGGAACAGCCAGGAAAGCCAGTGTCAGTGGATCAAAGAGTACATGTTGAGGAATAAGATTTAAGATGACTGTAATGGTAAGAGGAGGACTAGGTTATAAAGGGTTTTGAATGCCAAACGGAGCATTTTGTATTTGCACCTAGAGGGCACTGGAGTTTGTTGAGTTGGGGTTGGAGAAGAGGGTGACATCATCTCTCTGGCAGGAGGTAGGTGACATACTTCTTCAGTTCTTTGGACTTATGACTTATTATTTCTATAATCAAAGTTCTAAACTCCTTCCAAGTTGCTTTTTTTAATGTGATATGCACTATTCTTCAAGTTTTGCCCACTTCATTATATATCAGTTCAGAGAGGTATTCTCAGTTAACCCCTGAAACCATCTAGTTAGTAATTTCTTATGCTGTAACTGTATTCTATTACATTCATGTATCATAATTAGTTTGGCCATTCCCACAATGGGAGGGTACTCTTTTGTTTCTGAGATTTTAACTGCTACAAAAAGAGCTGCTATAAATGTTTTTGTACATATGCTCCCTTTCTCTCCTGTCTTTGCTGTATAGGTCTAGTAGTGTTTTATGTTCATCTTTGGTTGCCAAAGAAGACCATGCCATCAGAGAAATAATGACATGACTTGCATTTGACTTTGTTTTGAGTGAGGGAGGGCTGTGCAGGTCACCACCTCTCCTCCAGAGCCATCTGAATCCAGTGACCAGATATTAATCAGGATGACTGGAGATCATCCAGAACGAGGCAATTGGGGTTGACTTGCCCAAGGTCACATAGCTAGTGAGTGTCAAGTGTATGAGGTGATATTTGAACTCAGGTCCTCCTGACTCCTGCACTGGTGCTCTATCCACTGCACCACCTAGCTGCCCTAGCCTAGTAGTGTTATCATTAGGTCAAAGTATATGAACAGTTTGAAAACTTTCGGGGCGTAGTTCCAATTTACTCCCTGGAGTGGATGTCTGAATTCACAGCTTCACCAATGGTGCGCTAATGTACCTATTTTCCCTCATCTTCTCCAACATTTATCATTTGTTATTCTTATGAGTGTGAGGTAGAACCTCAAAAGTTGTCTTAATTTTTATTTTTTTGATTATTAATTATTTGGAGCATTTTTTCCATATAGTTGTTGATGGCTTAGATTTCTTTCTTTGAAAATGGCCTATTACTATCCTTTGATCATTTATCTAATGAGCAGTAGCTCTTTTTTTAAGGAATGCTTCTATTCTTGTCACCTTGAAGATTCTTACATCCTATATTCAAGGGGAATTGTTCAGTTCAACAAAGGTAGAAAACAAGGGGATATTTACTGTCTCAGTAGTATAGAATTGTAGAAATTTATTGCTGGAAGAGATCTTAAAAATGACCTGTAACAACTTATTTTAGAGGTTAAAAACTCGAGTCTTTATTCCCTACATAGTTAGCACCAGTTTGTATTCTTGATGCTTTGTAGTTCTACTTCTTGAGAAAGTTGGAATGAATGAATATTAACCATTCATATTTAGCCCTGAGATGTCATTTCCTACGTAGATCCCTATGGTATATTTGGAAAGTCTTTAGGATTGCCTTGGAGAGGTCTAATTTACAATTTCCTCCTGATGGCTTAATCAGAGACCAGGATGATGGGATAAATAAGTCATAGTAGAAAAAAAGAGATAAGGGAATTTCTTTTTCTCAAAACAAACCAACCAACAAAACCCCAAACAAGAAAACCACAGTTGTTTTCCTAAACTTAAATGCCCAGTGAATCTTTGTTTCATACTTGCTTTTTAAAAATTGTATGTAATGAATTCTATATATTATTTTCCAAACTGTCCTGCTTGTCTGTTCTCCTTGTGTGTATATATATACATACAAGCAATAAATACCCTTCACCTCCTTTTAGTCTTTACTGTTGCTAGCACTCTCAACCTCCCTACTAATTAAAAACACAGAGAAAGAATAAATGCTCTCATAACAAATTAGCATAGTTAAGAAAAATGAATACACATAGTGACGTTTTTAAAAAATATATGTCTTTGCTTCTGAATCCATCATTTCAGGGGGTGGGTAACTTGTTTCATTCTAAGTCTAACCATTGCATTGGTCAAAGTCCTTAGGTTTTCCAAAGTTGTTTTCTTTTCACAGTTGTTTTCCCTGTATTGATTATTCTCCTGGTGCTGTGCTTTTCATTCTGCCATTTGTTTGCAATATGTTCATTCTCAATGATCTCTTTAGTCCTTTTTTATATGCCATAATGTTATATTCATCTACCACAATTTATTCATTTATTTTCAATGGTTTAGTGGAAATAGAAGGTATCTTCTTAGATAGGATCTCTTTGCTTTTCTTTCTCTCACCCATTTAGCCCTTGGATCAGTACGTTTATTTTGTTCACAACTATTCTTTCTGCCATATTGTCTTCCCTTTTAATCCATAACTTTCTCAATTCTCACTTGTTTCCTTCTTGAGTTTATATATTTCTACATCAAACTGTTTGCCCATGTGCATGAATGTTCATCCTTCTCCCCAGTGGAATCTAAAGATCAGGTAGGAGAGAAGTGCAGCAGAAATGATCAGAGGAGAAGTCTTGTTTCATTTCTCCTCTTCCTCCTAAAGGCTGGAGACTACACAGCAAGTGGAAGTCCAGCTTTCCACGGACTTTTCTTTTCTTTTTTCCTCAAAGAACAACTTCAGTATGCAATAGAAGGCTGGAGGTCAAAGAGACCATAGGTTCTCTACATCACTGGTGGGAGATCAAGCTGACAACAGAAGGTAGTAGCTGCCTCGTGTTAGTACAGAAGTCGTATTGTTTTCATCATTTGTTTTCGAAGAGGACTATGACATCAGAGAAATGATGACATGACTTACATTTGACTTTGTTTTGAGTGAGGGAGGGCTGTGTAGGTCGCCAGCCTCACTTTCTTTTCCTGAGCCATCTGGATCCTATGACCAAATATTTATCAGGAAGACTGAAGATGGCCCAGGATGCAATGCGAGACCTAGGCCTTTTAGGCCAAGGCTTTTTTAGGTACTCACTTAAAGTGAGGTAATGCCCATTCAGTGAATAGACCTCTTTAAAAATGGTCAGGGGGATGGCCCCTTTAATAGAAAATAAAACAAAATAGATAAATCATGCTGGGAGAGGCAGGAGCGTCAGGGTTGTGTAACTGACTTCTAGAAACCTTCCCTCAGGGGACATCTGCAGCAGGAGAGGTGATGGAACATTCAAGGTCAGAGGAAGGTCTGACTCTTCTTGTTACCTGAGACTGGAGACAAGGCCTGAGTAGTTGGAGATGGAAGTTTCTGGTGCAGGAAAAAGTTGTGTTGGGGCAGATGGAAGTCTGCTGGATTCCATGCTGTCTTCCCTCTAGGGACATGCATAGTTGGAAATGAAAGGCACACAGTCAGCGGGAGATCTGTCTACACTTCTCTTGGTCATAAGCCTATAGCTTTCACCTTTCAGAATATTGCATTTCAGGGTTTCCCCTCATTCATAGTAGAAGTTTTCAGGTGTTGTGTTTCAACTGTTACAATCCTTACAGTGATTTCTTAACATTTGGGATATTTCACTGTCTAGATACTTGCACTGTTCACCCTCTCCACATCACCCGCCTCCCCATTCTTTCTCTCTTCCCCACATACACTCATACACAAGCGGAGATATTTTTATGAAGGATTTCTGTTTTTTCAGCTATGACGTTTTGTAAACTTTCCTTTTTTATTTCAGGAAGTGATTGATGGATTCTGTCTTTTCTTTTCCCTCTTGAACTCTGGGCACATTTTTCATTTGAAATTTCTTGAAATACAGTATTTAAGATTTTTTTAAATCATGATCTGGTGTTCACTGCTTCTTAAATTATCTTTCCTTGATTTGTTTTCTAGGTAACTTGTTTTTGATAGCAGGTATCTTATACAATCTTCTATTTTTTTCGATCTTTTGATTTTGTTCTCATATTTCTTGCTGTTTTATGGAGTCATCAATTTCTCTTTCGACCATTCTAATATTTTAGGGTATCAATTACTTGGAAAATGTTATTTGTTTCATTTCTTTTAGGTGTTCATATACTTATGTTTTATTAAAATAATTTTTTTTTTGCAAGGCAATTGGGGTTTTGAAAGGGTCACACAGCTAGTAAGTGTTAAGTGTCTGATGCTGGATTTGAACTCTGGTCCTTCTGACTCCTGTGCTAGTGCTCGGTCTATTCACTGTATGACCTAGCTACCCCTATTCATGTAGTTCTTGTGGAAAATCCATTTTTTCTCTTTGCATTTCTGTTTGCAGTTGTTAGAAAATTACTTTTCCCTTCTTTGTAAAGTCTTTAGGTCTGCAAAATTTTTTAATGCTGCTCAGTGTCTCTTTAGTTTCATCTCTTTAGATTTAGTTCCTGAACTTAAGCTTCACGCAAAGGCAAAGCTTTCCCCCATGACATGCTTTTTGGTCTGCTGGCCAAACCCTGAGTATCCTGGGTTTTTGCACTGACCTCCACATCCTGTGGTGAGTCCCTACCCTTTATCTTAGAGGTCCACATTCTTTAGATGCTAAGTCTTCAATGTTGATAGAGTGCTAGGGACTTTGGAACCATGGGGCACTTGGATTGTCCTCTTTTGACCTGAATACTGCAACACCACACTAGTAACTGCTTCTCCCCGCACCCCACAAGGTTTTCCAGTAGCTCCTTCCTTGCTTTTTGGCCTTAGGCTATTTCTACCCCTGAACAGAGGGAGTTGCCGACTAAAGTATCTCTGGCGCCATTTCTGTTCACACTGGGAATCTGTAAGTTCAATTGCCAGTTCTGGTACTGACTTTGATGGTGGCGCCCTTTCTTATTGCCTGTGGTTTCTGGCTAACTTTTTGTATATTTCTGAGGTGGAAAAAGTCACTGGAGTTTTTCATGGGATTTCTTGATCATTTTTGTTTTTCCTAGTGTTAGGTACACAGGAATTGGGGTTGGTAGTGGTGATCTACAGCAGCGGCAGTCATGGTTGGAAGTCATGTAGGTAAATACTTAATTCCAAGGATTTTTAACTCATATATCTATCATTTTCTAAGAATGTTCCAAAACTAGTTTTCCTTCTCTGTCTGATTTTAGGCATTTAATTTGATCTGAAAGAAGACATTGATTCAGCCTGTGCTTTTTATCCTGCTAAAAATGATCTAGAGACAATTTCAGATGCATTTTTCTATTACGCCTCTCTAAATCCTGATTACTTTAAAGCATATTTTCCAGTTGTTCCACTGTTTTTCAGAAGCTTTCTATTTTCATTTCTAATCAAACTTCTTTTTAAATTGTTTGTACTTTTAATCCTTCAATGACAGCCTTTTACTTAAAGAATAATGTTTAAACTGCAGTGTGATATAGAATTATGGATTTAAAATCAGAATACCTACCTGAAACATCCAAGCCTTGAATGAAATCTCCTCCAAATTTATATTGTATCTTAACGTGTTGATGAAATGCCTTTGTCATACTTTCATGTGATGTGAAAGTGCAATTAGGTAGGAGCTTTATGATATTTTACTAGTATATTGCTATTTTCTAGTAATTCATTTATGCACTTAAGTTTTTTGGTATATGAGAATTAAACTTTTGAAAATCATTTAACCTTGCCTTCCATGTTCTCCACTCATTTGGTTTTTTTTGGATTCACGTTGGTACTTTGACAGATTTATACAGAATCAAGGCCACCATACTCTTTTTACATATTCTACTGAGATTAGTGCTTTGAGACCACATCCATCATACTTCATCTTCTGTCACACCAGTTGTCTTTTCTGAGCTGAGTTTTTATGCCAAAAGAGAAATTAGTAATTGTATCATGTAGAACCATTTTTTTTCCTTCTACTAGAAACACATTCAGTGAAGATATAATAAGTTTTTATTTCTTCATGCATCCTTATTCTTTGAAAACATTATTAGCGTAGCTATGTCCCTGGGTATTTTGTATTTGCATTTATTTTTATAAGGGACTCATAAGCTTTTATTTAATGCAGCTAATAATATCGTAAAAACAAAAACATTTTTAGAGGCAGGTATATGTGTAGCTGAATTTCTTGGTTCTAATTGATGCATAGCTGTGGTTAAAGAAGTATTTTAATGCTATTCTAAAAAATTCAACCTCTCCTCCAGTTACAATTTTTTCCCAAGGAGAGGATTTTTTTTTCTTTTTAAGATTACATGATAACATTTTTCAAAGCATGTAGTAAACTTTGCGTAGCAAGAACACCAAAATATTAGTTGTGCTATTATTTTTAAAAAGTTTTATTTTATAAATAGAGTAGGCAATTATATATATGTTACTCTTTCCAACCACTGAATACTAGGGTACCATGCAAAATAAATACTAGGAGAAGTAAAATTTGACACTGGAAATGGTTTTTTTGCAAAGCAGACTTAAGGACTACATTTAGAAATTGTCTTCCCACGTAGAATTTGAGTTTGAAAGTGGCACGAGGTCATCACTTCACTTACTCAACCATAGTGACATATCCCATTACTTCCTGAATGGGCTAGCTATAAGTATAAGCCATAATTGTGCCTGAAAAAATCTTATTCAGTGATCAAAGCAAATCTCATATTTGATGTAACAGATGTCACCTTCACAGTGATATCCATCTAATACTAGTCACTTACTTGTGGAATTATTATCATTAACATTATACTGAGTGTCAGCAACGTTCAGCTTCTGCTTGGTGCACGTGCAATTTGAACAGTTCACTCAAAACAAAGAGTAAAACATCATGAGGAAGGAGCCAGGTCTTTCTCTGAGGAGCCATATCTGGTATCTAGTTTATTATTTCTTTTTTCTTTGTGAATTTCTACTTACCTCCCTAGACTTCCCCTCATCACACCACTCTAAACAGAAATTATGACTTTTCAGGGGAAAGGGAAGAAATACGCTTTAAGGTAGCCTTTGGCAAAGGGCAAACAAGGAGCTTGGATTATAGAAAGGGGGGGAAAGGAGAAGTAAGAAAAATAATAAGGCATATGGCATAGAAAAAAGAGTAGTTGATTTGTAGTCAGAACACACCTGGGTTCAAATCCCACCTCTCATTCTCACCTGTGTTAACTACGTGGAGGTTAAGTGACTTACTAATAAGATTTGAATTCAGGTCTTCCGGCGTCCCAGGCTCAGCACTCTATCCGCCTAACAACCCTATCATCCAAGTCCAGTAGATTCTCATCCAACAATTCTCCGATTCATTCTCAGTTCTCCCAACCTAGCGTAGGTCCCCATTTTAGTAAATATTAGTTTAATGACTAGTTGCCCCATCTCTTCTCTCGCTCCTTACCCTGGTGGGTCATCCTGATGAAAATCAGATCACTAGACCCAGGTGCTTCAAGAGAAGAAGGTGAGGTTGGTGACCTTGCACCGCCCTCCCTCACGCAAATCAAAGTCAACTTCAAGTCATGTCATCATCGTGATGTCATGGTTCTCTTACAGAACGAAGGACAAGCACAACCTGTGAATGAGTAGCACTTCCCTGCCCTCCCCTTCTCTGCCCTCCCCTTCCCTCTCCTCTCCTTTCCTTTCCTCTGGTGTTCTGCCCAGGGGAAGGTAAACTCCATGGCCAAAAGATGCCTTTTTCCTTTGGGTTTACTGGCCACATTTCTTGCTCAAAGATCAAGCCTTAAACCCAGTTCACTCTGGAGCTCATAGCCCGGACAAGTCCTCACCCACCTAGCACAGAGTGGATGTAATAACTAAATAGTAATTGTTTCTCTTTTACCCAGGAACCATGAGGGTCTTCCCTTCCCAGTTTGATACACACACACACACACACACACACACGTGTATTTTTTTTTTTTTGATTAAAAGGGGCATCCCTTGAGTAACTTAAAGAAGCCTATTCATTGAATGGGTGTATCTCACTCAGAGTGAGAATGAGATGAGACCTTAGCCTGAAAAGGCCAGGCTCTCACATTGCATCGTGGGCCATCTCCAGTCATCCTGATCAGGTCACTGGACCAAGGTGGCTCAGGAGAAGAAAGTGAGGTTGGTGAGGTTGCACAGCCCTCCCTCACTCAAACCAGAGTCAGCTGCAAGTTATGTCTTCATCTTGATGTCATGGTCCTTGTCGAAAACGGACAAGCACAACAACTTCTATTATCATTCTAGAAAGGGAATTAAATAGTACAATTCCCTCATTTCACACGAGTCATTTGAGGTTGAAAGGTGGCAACATGACCAAGGTTAACAGAGGAAAGAATGAGATGTGGGATTTGAATCTAGGTGTTCTCACTACAAAGTGAGGTGGGGTTCATGTAGATCTTTTCATGCTTCTATGAAATGATCACATTTGTTCTTTCTTTCAGCATAGTTATAATTTATTACATTCACGTACCGCAGTCTGTTTAGCTATTCTCTAAATCAGCAGGCATCTACTTTGCTTCCAATTTTTTACTGTCACAAAAAAGAACTGCTATAAATATTTTTGTGTATATATAGACTATATTTTTTATCAATAGCTTCCTTGGGGTACCATCCTAGCAGTGTAATCTCTAGGGCAAAGGGCATGGGCATGGTTATTACTATTTGTATGATTTGAAATTGCTTTCCAAATGGTTGTGCCAGTTTACAATTCCATGCTTCCTACGTACAAACCTTCAGGAAGGAAGGAAGGAAAGAAGCATTCTTAAACTTCCTACTCTATGTCAGGCACAGTGCTAAAGGACTTTACAAATTTTATCTCACTTGATCCTCATAATCACCCAGGGAAGTAGTTGTTATTGTTATCCCTATTTTATAGATGAGGAAATGGAGGTAAGCAGGTTAAGTGACTTACCCAGGGTCGTACAGTACGTGCTAGCTTCTTTATGAGGCCAGATTGGAACTCAGGGGTTTCTTACTTCAGCCACAGCACTGAACCACCTGCTGTGCCGTTAGCTCCCAGGGCATATTCTCAACCTGACAAACTATGACTGGCTATATGTGATGAAAATATCTTCAATAATTTTTATTCTTCAATATGTGATTAAAATCTTAGATAAATTTTATTCAATATATAACAAAACTATTTTCAATAAATTTTATTCAGATATATTCAGTACTTGGTATATTTAGCTGGGTTACTTAGCAGGCAAATGCATGGTGCTAAACAAAGCTACAAATATAGCTTCTACTGCTTTTTGTTTCTTTATCAATTTTTACTCCTTGCAATCTTTCACTATCCTCTGTAAGTTTTAAAACTTTGATCATATTCTACACTGGTGTGACATTTGATTGCTCCCTCCCTCGGGGCGTGGCGGCAAAGGACTCTTTGGCCTCTGTTTTGGTGACTACTTTGAACTGGTTAAACCTTTTCATGACAGTATCTTTGCCCTTTAATTTGCCATTTTCTGGCATTGATGGCTTATTTGGTCAGGTTGAAGCTAATAATTATCCCTTTGTTTTCCGACTGGTATTGATTTTGACCTTTGCTCTAACTAGTAAATGGCCTAACTGAACAGGTGATTCCTTGTTTGTTGCACCTGCCCCCACATACACATATAGATACATATATGTACGTACATGTATATGCATATATGCATGTGTATATATGTATGTGTATATATATAGATATATATATATACACACACACACATATAAAACCAGTATAGAAATGAATCAAGAAGCGAGTATCGCAAAGGCGTGGTTAGTGTGGATAAACAGGTTTAGCACTAGGTGTTTAAGTGGTGTTGAAGGTGGGAATAGGGAGCCTGCCACAGGCTCAGACATGACTTTACAACAGTCATCAGCATATGACTCTTCTTGGAACTTTCTAGAGGACTTTGAGATATGCTCTTTGTTCACTTTCCCTTAGCATCAAAATTACATTCAGTGGCAGTTTCCATACTCCTTAAAAACGTTGTAACAAACAGTGAAATAAAACTCTTCATGGTATGTGGCAGATATTCACATTATTTTTGGTACCTGTGGTATAATATGTATATATATATATATATGTATATATGTATATATGTACATGTATATGACTTGTACTTTTTACCATATTGTTAGTAATATTTTTAGACCTTCCTTAGCAGTCAAGATTATGATTGTTTGTATTTGGATGTTAATTTTGATATTCATTTCCTTTCCTTCATCAGATGCATTGTCTTGATTATTTCTTCTCTTTGTGTGTTTTTAAGGTGTATTTTCTTCGTATAAGTGCAGTTTCAGTAAGCTGTGTGTTTTTATTTTAACAAGATTAAATAAGCTGGCCAACTGAGCAGAATTTATTGTTCTATTAATAGACTTTGTCCCAATGGACCTGACAACAGCTGTTTTCCAGTACTTTAAGTCAGTTAATAAACAACATTTATAGAGTTCAGTGCTTTTTATTTTACTGTTGGCATATTCTTGACAGGTTTATCCCCATCACGGTTGTGTATTTTGGATTGTTAATCCATAATCATTTATGAGGCCTAATTATTGATGTATCATTTCAACATTTTAGCTTCTGTAAATGCATAATAAGTAGGGTAATACTTCCATTAATTTTATGCGTGGTAATTCCTTATTAAGTGTCATTTAACCTTTCCTTAAAACCTTTGTTAAATGTTTATGATTGTTTTTGTAGTAATTATCTTATGTGTGTTTATCGGTTGAGGCTTATCAAGCAATAGACTTTATTGTGATACATTTATGTTATTAATAACAAGATCTCACCGTTTTACATTGCTTCAAGGTTTATAAAGCTCTTTTTGTGAAACACCCTTATGAGTTAAAGTACTTTAAGTATTGCTATTCTCATTATACAGATGAGGAAATTACAACTCAGAGACTAAATGGATCACTCAGCTAATAAGTGTCAGTTCTTGGTTCTGAGGCTCCAAGATCAGGGCTTTTTTATATGTCAGGTATCTACATAGTCATGCTTTAGTTTTCTGAATTAATCAAAGTGACAGCAAATGTTGTGTGGTAAAATGCTGTAAAGTGAAGTTAATGAAAAAAAAAAAGGACACTTCACTTAGGACTTCTCTTGTTCCCATAGCAGAATTTGAATCTTTGAAGCAAAGGTTAAATAGGGAAAGACAAGGAGTTAGAACCGTCTAGGAAAAGTTCCAAAGAAAGAGTGGTGAATTAAACCTTGCATTAAATATTTTAATTTGAAGAATATGATTTCCAGGAAGGATAATGGTATCTTCTTATATGAAAAAAGACAACTTATATTAGAAATAGTCATGGAGTTTTTTTTTAAGAGTTAAGATTAAGGTTCTTGAAACCAAGTTGTCAGAATTTAAGGCAAAGTCCCCATTAGTACTGGTTAGAAGGGTAGATGTTTATAGAACATGTTAAGAATTTTACTGATGAATTTTATATATGAACAATTCAGTGCACTATTGTTACATAGAACTAAAAATAAGCCTCAGCAAATGATTTGAAATGTGACCTTTAAATGTATAAAGTAGAAACTAACGGATTTGAAATTAGAATTCTATTAGCACCATTATAATCTGTTGTCATTTGACAAAGGATAAAATAAGTATATTAAAATTAGAAGAAAAAGAATTTGATAAAGGATGTTCACTGTGTCACAAACCCCGTACAAATTAAAATTTGATTGTTATTTGTAATCATGATTCACAGAAATAGAAAATCAAGTATTTTAACTTATTTATGTCATGCCTCAAGTGAAGCATTTTGTTGTTCTTGTCATGGACTCAGTTTAGATTCCAGTTTCAGTACCCTTGGCCATTTGGGAGAAATGATTTGTCAGCGACACTGGGAAAGAGCATTAATGTGAATGTGTACAATGTTTACAATGTACCAAAATGCAAAGGAAAGGACAAGCCTTTTTCACAAGACCTGATGAACTTTCACTTTGAACTGATGCGGCATTTTTTCTTAATAATATTACATGTGCTAAATATTTATTTATAAGAGTTTTAAGATAGATGATTCTTCTTTGTTTTCTGTGGTGATGATGATTTGGTCACATTTGAAATGAGACTATCATAAGTGTTGATTTCTAAAATTATGTAAGTCTTATAAGAATGTAATGTGCCCCCTGCTTTTCCCAAGCTGGTACCTCCTTTCAGATGGGGAGGCTCTACTAATTGTTAAAACAATAGTATTTTCAGTATAAAGCTTTGCTAGTGATTATGAATACTATCAACAAAAAAATTCCACTCATACTTAAAACTAAAAGTATGTCCCACGATATATCTTGCCTGGAATTTAGGAATAACCTCTACCATTCCAAAATACTCTGCTGCTTTCTTTGAAGACATTGACTTGACTTTTTTCTTCTTTTAGTTGTGCATTAATTTTTTGCTGAAATCTCAGTTAACTTCTCATACAGTTAGCAAAGAGAAAACTAAAGGGCTCTGATTTCAAAACCCTTACTTCCAACCATGAATCAAATGAATTGAAATGTGTATATGCACAAGGAAATATAATTAAATATTTGACATAGACATATCCGTGTTTTAGCATTTCATGATGAAAATAGAATGATTAGTATATTCATTTGAGAGCTATTTTATTAGTATTTTTTTGGCCCTAATTAATTCTTTCTTTCCTCAGCTTTTTACTGAAAGTCTGTCATTTTTCCCCTTTTTTTTTGCTGGTTTTGGTTTTTACTTGAATCCATCCAGTTTCACATGTGAATTCAGTGATCATGGAAATACAACCGTTAAAATCCATTTTAAAACTTTACTTATTCTGTGTTTACTTTTAAAGTTTCTTTGGTTAAGTTCAATGAAATAACATTAATGTCTCATAGAAATAGGTAGAAGAGATGCCAATCATTCTCTAATCTAATCCAATATAGCTTCCAGGTCAGTTTCAATTAAACCAATCCAGATGAGTTTAAGAAATCTTAGAAAAAGAGTTTCTAGAATCTCACTGATAAGCTGTTGAATAAGTACTTCATTACAATTCTTCCTATCTATTATAGTTTAGCTTATGTGATAATTGTTAGTTTCAGCATGTTATCCCGTTTCTTGAGTTTATTTTTTAACATATATAATTTATTTTTCCCATCCCCCTTCCCCTCTATTTTCCTGTAGGGCAAAATAGATTTCTATACTCCATTACCTGTATAGTTTAATTTTCAGTTGCATGTTAAAACAATTTTTAACATTTATTCTTAGAGCTTTGAGTTCCATATTCTCTCCCTCCCTCCTTACCCAACCTCATTGAGAAAACAAACAATTCAATATAGGTCATGCATGGGTAACAATGCAAAGCACTTCCATAATATTTATGTTGTGAAAGACTAATTATATTTCCCTCTGTCCTATCCTGACCTTCATTTATTCCATTCTCTCCCTTGACCTGTCCTCCCACAATAGTGTTTGCTTCTGATTATCCCATTCCCCAGTTTGCTGTCCCTATTATCTTCCTTCTCTTCTCCCCTTCCCCCTTGCCATACTGCAGGGTAAGGTATATTTCCATATCCAATTGAGTGTGTGTTGTTTCCTCCTTAAACCAAATTCCATGAAAGTAAGACTCAATTATTTCCTTTCATCTTCCCCCTCTTCCCCTTCATTGTAGAGTCTCTTTCTTCCCTCTTTTATGTGAGATGATTTACTGTATTCTACTTCTCCCTTTCTCTTACTCCTAGTACATTCCACTGAACAGTAAATTTTATTTTTTTAGGTATTCTCCCTTCATATTCATCTTATCCTTTGTCCTTTCTCTCTCTCTCTCTCCATATATACATATGTACATATGTGTATACACATACATACACACATATATACATACACATATACACACATGTATATAATATATGTCCATACATATCCATACACACCTACATATTTATTTTCCCTCTAACTACCCCAATACTGAAAAAGGTCTCATGAGTTGCAAATAACCTCTTTCTGTGTAGGAATATAAACAGTTCAACTTTAATGAGTTCCTTAAGGCTTCTCTTTCCTGTTTACCTTTTCATGTTTCTCTTGACTCTTGCATTTGAAAGTCAAATTTTCTATTCAACTCTGGTCTTTTCAACAAGAATGCTTGGAAGTCTTCTATTTCATTGAAATTCCATTTTTTACCCCTGAATTATTATACTCAGTTTTTGCAGGGTAGGTAATTCTTTGTTTTAATCCTATTTCCTTTGATTATGGTTTTCAGGTAGACCAATAATTTTTAAATTATCTCTCCTGGATCTGTGTTTCAGGTCAGTTGTTTTTCCAGTGAGATAGTTCACATTGTCTTCTACTTTTTCAGTCTTTGGGATTTGTTTTATAATTTTTTGATTTCTCATGAAGTCATTAGCTTCCAACTGCTCCATTCTAATTTTTAAAGAACTGTTTTCTTCAGTGATTTTTGAACCTCCTTTTCCATTTGGTTAATTCTGCTTTTTAAAGCATTCTTCTTCTCATTGGCTTTTCGTACCTCTTTTGCTGTTTGGGTTAATCTATTTTTATTTTTTTCAATTAATTTATTTTTAGTTTTCAACATTCATTTCCACAAAGATTTTGAGTTGCAAATTTTCTCTTCATCTCTCCCCTTCCCCCAACCCAAGACACCATGCATTCTGATTACCCCTCCTCCCAATCTGCCCTCCCTTCTATCACACCCCTCCTTTCCCTTATCCCCATCTTCTCTCCTGTAGGGCAGGATAGAGTTCTATACCCCTTGTATTTCTTATTTCCCAGTTGCCTGTAAAAACAATTTTCAACATTCATTTCTAAAACTTTGAGTTCCAACTTCTCTCTCTTCCTCCCTCCCCACTCATCCCCACTGAACATAGGCTATATATGTGTAGTTATGCAAAAGACTCCCATAATAGTCATGTTGTGAAAGACTATATTTCCCTCCATTTTATCCTGCCCCCCATTTATTCTGTTCTCTCTTTTGGCCTTGTCCCACCCCAGAAGTGTTTACTTCTAATTACTCCCTCCTCCCATTTGCCCTTCCTTCTATCATCTCCCCACACCCAACTTCTCCCCTTCTCCCCTACTTTCCTGTAGTGTAAGATAGATTTTCAAACCAGCTTGAGTGTGCACGTTATTCCCTCCTTAAGCCAAATGTGATGTGAGTAAGCTTCACTTTTTCACCTCTCACTTCCCCCCTTTTCCCCTCCATTGAAAAAGCTTTTCTTGCCTCTTTTATTAGAGATAATTTGCCCCATTCCATTTCTCCCTATCTCCTCCCTATATATTCATCTCTCACCCCTTAATTTTATTTTTTTAGATATCATCCCTTCCTATTCAACTCACTCTGTACCCTCTATCTATATGTATATAATCTCTCCAACTATCCAAATACTGAGAAAAGTCTAAAGAGTTACAAATATTATCTTTCCATGTAGGAATGAAAACAGTTCAACGTTAGTAAGTCCCTTATGATTTCTCTTTCCTGTTCACCTTTTCACACTTCTCTTGATTCTTGTGTTTGAAAGTCAGATTTTCTATTCAGCTCTGGTCTTTTCATCAAGAATGCTTGAAAGTTCCCTATTTCATTGAATGACCATTTTTTTCCCCAAAGTATTATACTCAGTTTTGCTGGGTAGGTGATTCTTGGTTTTAATCCTCGTTCCTTTGACTTCTGGAATGTCATATTCCAAGCTGCTAGATCTTGCATTATTCTGATTGTTGTTCCACAATATTCAAATTGTTTCTTTCTGGCTGCTTGCAATATTTTCTCCTTGACCTGGGAACTCTTGAATTTGGTTACAATATTTCTAGGGGTTTTCCTTGTTGGATTCCTTTCAGGAGGTGAATGGTGGATTCTTTCAATATTTATTTTACACTCTGGTTCTAGAATATCAGGGCAGTTTTCCTTGATAATTTCGTGAAAGATGATGTCTAGGCTCTTTTTTTTGATCATGACTTTCAGGTAGTCCCATAATTTTTGAATTGTCTCTCATGGATCTATTTTCCAGATCAGTTGTTTTTCCAATGAGATATTTCACATTGTCTTCTTTTTTTCGTTTTTTTGGTTTTGTTTTTAATTTCTTTCTCATGAAATCATTAGCTTCCATCTGCTGCATTCTAATTTTTAAAGAACTATTTTCTTCAATGATCTTTTGAACCTCCTTTTCCATTTGGCTAATTCTGCCTTTTAAAGCATTCTTATCCATCCTCACTGGCTTTTTGTACCTCTTTTGCCATCTGGATTAATCTATTTTTAAAGGTATTATCTTCGTCAGCATCTTTTGCTTGTCCTTTAGCAAGCTGTTGACTCGCTCTTCATGATTTTCTTGCATTGCTCTCATTTCTCTTCCCAATTTTTCCTTCACCTCTCTTACTTAATTTTCAAACTTCTTTTTGAGCTCTCCCATGGCCTGAGACCATTGTATATTTTTTGGGGGGGTTTTAGATGTTGAAGCCTTGATTTTGATGTCTTCCCCTGATGGTATACTTTGTTCTTCTCATCTGAAAGGATGGAAGAAAATACCTTTTCATGAAGAAAGTAACCTTCTCTGCTCTTATTTTTTCCCCTTTTATGGGCATTTTCCTAGCCAATTACTTGACTTTTGAGTCCTTTGTCAAGTGGAGAGTATACTCTGGGGACCTGTAAGTTCTCACTTCTTTCAAGGTGGCACAATCAAGGGAGAGCAGTTTACTCCTCTCTTGGCCTACACTCTGGTCTGGGAGGAACCACGGGTTTTCTGCCCAGGATCTGCAAGTAGGATTCCCTCTCTAGAGCCTCCACCAGCTCAGTTCCCCCAGTGTCTTTAGACTGAGGGCTCCAAAAGTGAATGCTGATGCTGCCCTGAGACCAGGGCTCACCCTGGTGAAAGAGCTTTCTCACTGAGCTTTGAAGCTATCTCTGGTATTTGTGGGTTGAGAGATATGGAAACCAAAGTTGCTTCCTGTGATTTTGTGCCCTGAAGCCTGCACCAGTCCTGTCTTTGCAGCTCAGTCAAGGCTGGCCTGCACTCCACTCCAAGCCCGGTGTGATAGAACTTTCCTGTCAGCCTTCCAGGCAGGAAATCTCTTTCACTCAGGTGTTTGTGGCTTTTGCTGCTTTAGAATTTTTTAGTCTTTTTTACAGGTATTTTGTGGGTTATAGGGGGAGAGCTAGAACAGATTGCCCTTCTACTAGCCATCTTGGCTCTGCCCCTTGTTATTCCATTTCTTAATGTTTTCTTTTGGAAGATCTACTGACTCCTTCCTCCAACCGCCAGGGACATCTCTCCCTAATTAACTCATCTTTAATTCCGTTGTGTTAATTTTCACATGATTTGTTCTGTATGCACGTATATATCATTATATCTTGTTTCCCATGATAGAAATAAGCTTTTTGAAAGCAGTGATTATTCATTCTTTGTATACCCACCACCTAGCATGAAGGTTAGAGCTGTGTAATAGCTGCTTAATAAATGGTTGCTGATTGATTCATTAATTGGTTGATTAAGCTTTTAATTTTCATGATGTTTTCACAGTCAATTATAACTCTCCATCATTTATCAGACTAGTTGATCATTCTCAGTATTCTTTTTTGTACATTCCAAATTTATAATCACTATCCAAATGCAGCTATAATTATTTCTTGTTTTATCTATATTAAGTGTCTTTACTAACATTGAGTAGAGGTTTTGAATTTCCCTCATTTTTATTTCTAATGATCACGAAAAAAGATAGGCATAATCTATATCAGTAATTTTTTTCATTACCTTCCTTGCCTTTTTCCTGTCTACCCTAATACAAATCGGGAAAAATATTTTATGTAACTGGTTTTCTACTACTTTCCCCCCACTACTATTCATCCACTTTTTAGGATTTATTTTGTTTCAGGAATCTTCCACATCCTGAGTATTGGAATTTTTACTCTATCATCTCTATTTCCAACAGATTATTGATATAATCTAGAACAAAATTAGTTTTTGTAGCAATGAAAATGGTATCTATAAAACTTGCTGGTCCACTTTTAAGTTCCCTTTTTTGTCTTTATTGGCAAACTGTGTTAAATTTCAAATATCATAATTCAGATAGGTATAGAACTTCTGAAATGTTTCATTTAAACTTTTTTCAGTAAAATTATTTTTAAATTATTATTCTCTTCTTTGTAGATGTTGATGTTTTCTGTTTTTCTACTCTTCAAAGTAAAAGCCATGAAGTTAAAACCAATAATCTCTGCATATGTTTTTCTTCTTTAAATGTTTTTTTTTTCTTTAAATGTTTATCTTTGTGAGATTGGATATATTGTCATTATTGTATTTGCTAATTGTTGATCATCAGGTGGTATATAAAATGAAATGGATAAAATTGATTGGCAATTAATGCAGTTTCTGTCTGAGGTCTTCATGAGCAAATGCCTGTTCTTCTGAAGGGACTTTAAATCCTTAATCCTGCAGAACCGAATATTGTTCATACTTTCAAGAGTACACAGTGGACATATTTGAAATATTATGGATTTCTCCACCTCTGAAACATATGATTCCTAACTTTATCTTTCAAGAGATCTTTAATTTGCGCTGTCCTTTTTGTCCCAGAATCTGATGAAAATTACTGCTTGTGAGAACATCAGAACACTGAAGCCCAAATTAGAAATAATTAAAGTAACAGTGATTGATTTAGAAGACAGGAGGAAGTGGCAAGTGATTCTTCATAATGCATTTTAGGGATCTACCTGTAGAAACCTTGGAAATTTCTCTAATGCCAACTCCTGCCTTTTGTTAGGGTTCTGCATTGATATTCATCCCTTTTTCCTTTCATCAAATTTATCATGGTTTTACGACATGTCTTTAATTGACCTAGTAGAAATTTGAATTAAATTAGAATATACCACTCTGCCTACCTGAGTGTATAAACCAAATGACCCTCAATACTGTCAAAGATGTTGAAGGATAGTAGACAATAGTTATACCACAAGACAATGATAGTTTTCAATTTCAATAAATTGATTATCGAAATTGCTATGTGTTAGATACTATGCTGGGTACTTATGATACAAAGATGAAAATGAAATGTACCCTGCCACCAAGAAATTTACCTTCTATTAGGGGAAAAGCATTTGGAAAGTCCAAATACCTACATATCAAATAACAAGGCACATCAAGGATGGGGAGAAGCACTATCAGCGTGAATGCTCAGGAATGGCCTCCTGGCACAAAGGTCAAAATCCTCGCCCCAGGATCAGGAAGACCTGAGTTTAAATCCAGGTTCATAAACTTACTAGCTGTGGGGTGCTGAACAAATCACTTAACATTTCTCTGTTTGAGTTTCCTCAACGCTAAAATAGGGGTAATATTAGCATCTCTATCCCAAGGTTGTTATGAGGATTAAATTAAGATAATATTTATAAAACACTTCACAGAGTATCTGGCACTTGGGAAGTGTTTAAATAAATGCTTATTTCTTTCCCCCTCCCTTTCTTTACATAGGAGAAGGAGATATTTATGCTGAACCTTGAAAGAAAGTAGTGATTCTAAGAATTAGAGGTGGGAATATGCAAAGATGAAAGAGGGATAGCAGTTTTATGGAGTAGAGAGTACATGGTAGGGAATAAATAAGCTTGTAAAGTTAGCTTGGAGGTAGATTGGGAAGTACTTTCAAAGCCCAAAAGAGGATTTTATACTTGATTGTATATGTAACAATGAACCACTGGAACTTCTTATTCAGGGAAATGATATGGCACAATCAAACCTGTGTTTTAGTAACATCACTTTGGCATCGTGTGGGGAATGATTTGGAGACAGGAAAGAAGAGATAGGGAAACCAATAGTCTAGATAAGAAGTATTGAGAACCAGGATGTGAGGTGACCATGTGAGTGGAGAGAAGAGGATGAATGTTATGAGAGGTACAATTGGCAATTGAATGGATATATATATTATATAGTATATATACATTTTAAATATATAATATATGTTTTATCTCTCTCTCTCTCTCTCTCTCTCTCTCTCTCTCTATATATATATATATATATATATATATATATATGAGTGAGAGTGAGGATCCAAGGATGACTTTGACATTGCAGACCTGAATGATTGGAAGCATGGTGATTACCTTCCACAGAGATATATAGAAGATAAGAAGAAGAAATGAATTTTTGGGAAAGCAGTAATAAATTCTGTTTTGAACATGTTGAGCTTGAGGTGCCTACAGTTTATACAGTTAGAAATGTCCAGTAAATAGTTGGTAATGTAGGCTTGGAGCTCAGGAGAGAGACTAGGGTTGGGTATAGATGTGGAAGTCAACTGAATAGAGATGACATTTGAGTCTAGGGGAGCTGATGAGATCACCAAGGGAGAGTACGTAGAGAGAGGAGAAGAGAACTGAGGGCAGAGCCCTGGAGTATACCATGGAGTGGGACATGGATGATGAACCAACAAAGGAGATAGAGAAAGAGCAGCCAGGTGGGTAGGAAAAGAATCAAGAGATTGCGGTCATGAAAACCCAGAGATAAGAAACTGTCTCATAGGAGAAGATGGTGAACAGTGTCAGATACTCCAGAAAGCACAAGAGGGATGAACTCTGAGAAAAGAATATTGGATTTGGTAATTAGTTCATTAGTAATTTTGTAGAAAACAGTTTCAGGGAATTTCTCAAATCATAACATTTGCTTTACCACCTTAAGCACCTAAACTATTTGCATTTTAACCATTTGGGATGGAAAGATTTCTAAAATTTAGTTCCTTAATTTTCCTGAAATAAACATTAAATATTGAGTTTAAAATAACTTTTTCTTGATGTTCTAAAGTTTTAATTATGAACATCAATGATTGGCTTGAACTAAAATGTACTGACATTGTAAGGACCTTTTAAAGAGCTGTTTGTCAGTCTGAAATGGCTCTAGACCACTATGCTTTTGTTGTTCTAAATCTGCCTTTTATTTTTACCTTTAATTAATTTAATTAATCTGTCTTTTTATTTTTCTTCCATCAATGGTTAGGTTTTCAAATTTCACCTTTCTTATTTATTAGTGTTCTGGTCTTCCTTCCCTGTGCCTATATTGCTCTCTTTATATTTGCTTCTATTTACCTAGTGGCTTGAGAAATGTGATAACTAAATTTGCTAGATTTACAGCTAATGTAAGAACAAGACCCCAAGTGAATAGTTGTCATTTGAATCAGTCCTCCTTGATTTGAGATTTTGTTATAGCTAATTTCATTATTCAGAAGCTTTTTTTGTTTTGTTAGGGAAAGGAGTATGTTTTGGTTTCTGAGAAATATTCTGAATAGTTGAATTTTTCAGATTAGTTACCTCTAGAAAATAAAACATTATTGTTCTTCATTACTAAAGTTCTGTAATGAATTCTTTATTAATATTGAATCCTATATAAATATAATTGTGTACAGATTTTTGAGAATGTGACTTGTATACATAATTGACATTGATCTCAGTAACTAATTTGGTAATGTGGCAAATGATCTATCTCAAGACATAATTATAAGTGTATCAAATATCTCTGTTGTATAAATGTTTCCCCCCACCTAGTTGATAATAGATATTTATCCAAACGGTTCCTGTGAATCTAAGAATTCAAGAGTGCTTATGGTGACAGAAGGCATTTAAAAAGTAGTGCTTCTGAAAGCGTCCAAAATAATTAAAATGCCTAGAGCACACGCAACAGATGGCAAAGGGTTTGAGCTAAATGTGTGTGACTTTATAATACTTAGTCTTGCTTCATAATGTGTTTGTGTAGTTAAGATGCTGACCTTTCATGACAACTTATGCAGAAACATAAAGTATTTGTGGCTTGTAGAGCTACTCAAATCTGTCAGTTTTAGAATAGATATGAGATAACCTTTTTGGTGCTTCATTTGTAACTTTTCTATAGTCTTTTCAAGTAGCAGATCACTTGGAGAGTGAAATGAAAAGAAACAGTGCTGAATTAGGAACCAAATAACTTCATATCTAGTGCTAGCTCTGCTAATATCTGTGTTACCTTGGGCTACTCTCTAGATTCTTTGGACCTCTGTTTTTTTATTTGTCAAATGGAGAAACTGACTTAGACAATTCCTTCTAGTTCTGAGGTATAGTGGCATTTATATTTTCTTTTTTATTTGTTTTATAAAACTTAATTGGCAATAAGTATTGCTCACACCTTTTTTTTTGGCTAGCAGTACTTATTTTACAACCTCCTTACTCTTAAGTTCTTCCCATAGCTAACCTAAATATATTATGCAGAAAGATTTATCTCACCTTGCTCTACACTTCGTAGAATTAGGCAACAGTTGTTTCTCATTTTCTGTATTTGTTGCTAACGGTGGCATTGCTTAGGATAGAAAGCTAACATGCAGCTTCTAAAGAACGGCTTTGGTAAACAATTACCTACCATCCAACAAACCATCCAAATTCATCTTTAGTTATATTTTTTATTTATGGAAGTGAGACTCTAGATCAAGGGAGTTAAGGGATATATAGTGCTTTTCTGACCTTGCATTGTATTTTGTAGAAAAAAAAATTGAGGTCATTTTCTGTGTGCTCCTCCTTTTCCCCTCTTCTTCGTGTGTTATTTATATGCCTTCTACCACTTCTTCTTTCCTTATCTCTGTCTCACAAGATTGGGTGGCCATACCTCTTAACAAGGACCACTCCTTTACCTGCTCAAGTGATCCCATTCCATTCCATCTCATCTCTTCCAACAGATTGCCTCCGCTGTCATTCACACTCTGTTTTCAATCTCTTCCTTTCTACTGGATCATTCATTACTGCCTACAAACATACCTATATCGCCTCCGTCCCCAACTCTCATTTGATCTTTTCATCCCCGTTAATTGTCATCTGCCCTTTGTAGTTAATCTTGAAGTGGTCATCTAAAATAATTGCCTCCACTTTCCTCTCACTCTTTTCTTAACCCCTTAAAATCTGATTTATGACTTTATCATTCCACCCAAACTGGTCTCTCCAAAGTTATTAATGATCTTGTCGTTGCCAAATCCAATGGCCTTTCCTCAGTCCTTTCTTCCTTGAGCTCTTTGCAGCCTTTGACACTAAAGATCACCCTCTCCTCCTTGACACTCTCTTCTCTTTAGGTTTTAGGAACACTACTCTCTCCTGGTTTTTCTTTTACCTATCTTACAGATCCTTCTCAATTTCCTCCCCCTGGATCTTTAGGTTCTTTGCTGGACCTTCTCTTCTCCTGTCACTCCTATGGATTTAATTACCATCTCTAGGCTAATGATTCTCAAATCTACACATCATTCCTAACCTCTCTGCTGACTTCTAGTCTTGCATCTCCAACCGCCTTCCAGATATTTCTAACTAGATATCCAGTAGACATCTTAAACTAAATGTATCCAAAACAGAATTCATTATCTTCATATCTAATCCCCTCCCTTCCCTATGTACAGTAGAGGACAATACCATCCTTCCATTCCTCAGGCTCATAACCTAGGAGGCATCCTGTATTCTTAAGTATTTCTCACTCTTCATATCTGACCCTCCATATGTTGCCAAAGTCTGTCAAATTCACCTTTGCAACATTATGACTTCTCCTCTCCTCTGACAGTTACCACTTTGGCGCAAGTTATCATCTTGGGCCTGGATAACTGCAATCATCTGCTAATGGATCTGCCTGCCTCAAGTCTCTCCCTACTCTAATACATTTGCTCACCAAAATTATTTTCCTCAAATGTAGATATACTTATGTCATCTGATCTCTCTCCCTTACCCAATAAATCCTAGTGGCTCCATATCACCCCTTGGATCAAGTACAAAATTCTCAGTCATTCAAAGACCTTCATAACCTCACCACATCCTACCTTTCATCTTATACCTTACTCCCCGCCATGTATTTTCTGATCCAGTGATACTGGCCTCATGGCTTCTCCATAAACAAGACATTCAAAAAATTTTCCCTGGCAGGCATGATCTCCCTTCTCAATTCTGCCTGCTTTGGCTTCCTTTAAGTATCAACTAAAATTCCATCTTTGACAGGAAGCCTTTCCCAACTCTTTCTAGAGCCTTTCCTCTCTTCATTATTTCTTCTTTATCCTATATTAGCCTGCTTATAAATTGTATCCCCCACTGGACTGTGAGATCCTTAAGGTCAGGGACTGTCTTTTGTCTCCATTTGTATCCATAGCACTTAGTAGAGTGCCTTGTACATAGTAGGCACTAAATAAATATTTATTTATTGATTAAAACACTATGTAAATACTGGCTATTATTATTTATCATCATTTTAGCATAATTGATACATTTTAGACATGTCATTTCCGAGTAAAAGAAAGAAATACTGTTCCCTTCAGATTACCTCTGCTATCATTAGATAATACTGGTGGAAGTTTTAGAAACTGAAAGCAGTCATAGACTATTTTTCTTTGTGTTGTTTGGGAAGGGCCCAAAGTTACAGCCAGTAATTCCAAGAAATAATTATATCAATTTAATATTTTGTCATTTTCAGAATGCTTTTACCATCAAGAATTCAGAGAACCTCAAATCATACTTATATCCTGTCTACATAAGCTTGAGATAGGGTGTATATATGTCCTTACAAATAATAGGTTAACCATTTTGTTGACTACCTATAAGGATTTCAACATATTATTATTAAAAGCTGTGCTATTTCTTTGTATTACTGTAAATACACACACACACACACTCTCACACTCTCTTTCTATTCTTTACCAAATTGTAAGGTCCTAGTAAACTCCTTGATGACGAAGACTGTATGTTAGGCATCTTTGTATCCAATGCCTTTCCTGTAGTGCCTGTGACAATGGCTTGCAAATTTTGGGTTTCTAGTAAATATTTATTTAATGAATTAATTTCCATGGGATTATCAACTGAATTTGGATTGGCAAACTTAAACTTATACTGTTATTTTTCTTTACTCTTTATTTCTGTCATATAGCTGCAGCAGAACCTTTAAAAGGGAAAAAGCAAAAATATTTGATAAGAGATGACTAAACAAGAACTTGTCTTGCTCTCTAGACAGGTTATTAAAAGTACTTAGAATGTTGGAATATTATATTTGGAGATTCATCTGCTTCAGGACTTGCTTTTATAGTATCCCAGATAAGGTGCTAAAGTAGTTCTTAATACTGTATCACGGCAAGTTCCTTTGTTCATACCATAGGTTAGAAAGTGGTCATCCTACCTAGGCTTGAATATACTTATTGACAAAGAGGAACTCATGAGAAAGTCCCTTCCAGTGATGCTTTGAAGCAGTGATGGCTGTCATCAGTGTGGATACTCATTGCAACAGTATAGGTCTCAACCCATTCATACCTTTTCATTTTGAATGATTCTTTTTAAAAAGGATCTCTTCTTTGGGATATTCATTGGTTTGTCCATTACTTCTGTGTCATTCTTGACCACATCCACACAGAAATCCTTCACAGAGTTGTCTCAATCCATTCAACACCCTAGGGGATTCCCTAGAGAGCAGAAGTTCTCAACCTTTTCTGTGTCTGATAAAACCTGTGGACCTCCTCTTAGAATAATATTTTTAAATCCAGGAAGCAAAATACATTGGGACATAGGCTCCATCTATCTATCCAATGTATTTTTCACATGTACACACACATATATGCACATATATATATGCATGCATATATCAGTGAGCATATATACATATATTTTCTATGTGTACATGTATGTTAACAGGCCCCAGTTAAGAAATCCTGTTCTGGAGCTTGGTGTTATGTGAGTGCTGTGGACTATCTATCCCTTCTTCTACCATTGGCCCCCTTTTCTGATCATATGTCTTTTTGTTGACATATTTACTAGTATTTCTGGTACCTGATTTTTCCTTGGTAATATGTGACAGTCATTTAAGAAAAGTAATTTGGAACTATGTCCAGAAAGTTATCAAATTTTATATAGCCTTTGAGCTAATCTTGTCCCTACTTGGTCTTTACCTTAAAGAGATCAGAGAAGAGGAAAAGGTTCTATAAATAGAAATATGTGTGTGTGTATAATATATATACATATATTATATATATATATATCTATATATATCAGCTCTTATTTTGGTAGCTAGAATTGGGAATTAAGGGGTATTCTCCTTTTGAGGAATGGCTAAACTAACTGTGGTACCTGAACATAGTGGAATATTATTGTGCCATTAGAAATTATGAAATGGATAGTTTCAGATTCAACTGAGAAGACCTCTATGAACTGAGGCAGAGCAAAGTGAGTAGATCTAGAACAATATAAAAATAGCATCATTATGAAAACCCACAGCTTTAAGGGACTTTAGAGCTTTGATCAACACAACAATAAACCACAGGTCAGAAGAGTAAATATAAAACATACCACTTACCTTTTGAGAGAGAGGTGATGAACTCAAAATACAGAAAGAGGCATGCATTTTTGGACATGACTTAATGTGGGAATTTGTTTTACCCAGCTATGCAGCTACATGTTGATGGCTTAAATTTTGATTTTTAAAATTTGGTCATTGGGGAGGTGAAGAGGGATGGACATATTAAGAAAAGTGCTATTTCACTGAAAAATTTTTTTACTTTTTAAAATAAATTTTAAATAATTTTTAGATTATTTAAATGAATTATTTAGATGAATCTCCAAAATTTTTTTTAATTTTTAAAATAAATTTTAAATTTATTTTTAAATTTAAATTTAAAATAAATTTAAAATAATTTAATTTTAAACAAATTTTAAAAAATTAAAAAGAGTAAATCAAGCATTTTAGCTAACAAAAGTGTTTTTTAAAAAGATTTTGTATTTTTTCCTAAATAGCCTGTTTATTATTCTAGTGACATTATTTAAGAATAGGATATTGAATTATAAATTCCAAACTACCTCCTTGTTTAAATTCCACACCAGCAACCAGTCTAGCCTCCCTACCTCTACCCTTCTAAAATCATCCCCTGGCTGTTCCATGTTGCAATTAGCCCAGGTATAAAGTGTAAGCATTGGAAGGTGACTAACTAGAGATTGTTCACTCTCTTTATGGTAGGACAGGTCTTTGAAACCCGTCATTAATCAGGCAGGGCCCACCATTTCCTCTGTGCGTAGAATCTGTCTTCTTTAAATCCACCCTATTCCTATGTCTCTCTCTACTTTCTTCCTCTTCCTCAGACTGAGAGTGAAATAAATAGTATTAGTGCCAGCGCTGCTGCGATGGGTGCGACATTCTCTCAAAGGTCATCTGGGAATGATAACCTGACCTGCCGAGACTGAAGCGACCTTCTGTAGCTGTAACTCCCTGGTTCCTCCTCCTCATCCGGATCATCACCTTTCATCTTGCGTTACTGTTCTCTAGAACTACATTTCTACTGCTTTTTTACAGCAGTGTTTATTTTATTGTCATCTTGGGATAGAAAGAAGACCTTTTAATTTGGGACTAGGATGTTCAGTGATTTTGATCGTCATGCTAACCCTTTTTTCTTGTTGGGGGTTTTGGTCCACCAACTTGCCACGAAGACCTGATCAACTCTGAGGACAGTAACTAGAACCAGTCTGATAGCCTCTGTGTGTGTGTGTGTGTGTGTGTGTGTGTGTGTGTGTATTTTTTTTTTTGGAGAACTTGAATGGCATCTTCCATCATATCATTTACTGTGGCGATTTCAACTTCAGTATGAATCCAGCCATTTTTTTTCCTTCTTGATGTTCTACATAGTGTTTAGAGATCACTTCATTGCCCTTAACTCCAATTTTCTGCCAGTTGCTAAGGAATAGCTTTGAGTGCTTCTGTTAATTTCTTTGTACTTAACTGATCAAGCCTAGGACATGTCTGTCCATAACATACCTTCTACTTAGCTATTTCAATTTCATTTGTTCCACATCTGGACACAAGGCACTTACCCCTTGTGAGAATTGTGGATTAATAATTTCAGAGTATAGTATTAATATCATCATCTACTACTGCCCTTTCTTTGTCATCCTTTGGGTCATCAGTCGAAGTAAAATCTAGAGAGGAGATAGTGTCCAGGAGGTATTGATTAATGATGTTAAGTGCTTCAGACGAGTAAGAGAAAAACACCATTAGATTTGTTAGTTAAGAGATCATCGATAACTACAGAGAGAGCAGTTTCAGTTGAATGATAGCATAAGAAGCTACATTTTGGAGTTTATACGTAAATGAGACAAGAGGAAACGAAGGCAGGAAATGTGGATGACTTTTTAAAGGGGTTTAATTATGAAGGAGAAGAGAGCTATAGGGCAGTACCTAGAAGGGATGGTAGAATGTAATGAGTATATTTTGAGGATGAGAAAGGCATGACTTTATAAGCGTTAGAGAAGGAACCAGAAGACAGGGAGGGATTGATGAGAAGAAAGAAAATGGGATGATAGTGGAAACAAATTTCTGGAGAAGACAAGATCAACAGTGTATGTAGAGGGCTAGATTCCTTTAAAGCTCCTCTTAAGTATCACTTGATATAGGAAACCTATCTTATTCTGTCAGTTGCTAATTCTTTCTCCCTGGAAATTATTTTGTATGTATTTCGTATATAAGTTTCTTTATTAATGTATTTTTTCCAAATAAAACATAAGCTCTTGGGAACAAGAACTGTTCCCCCACCTTGTTATCCCAGTTCCTTACTTTGTATATATTTTTTATTTAAACTTCTTTCTTAACATATTTTCTCCCAGTGAAATGTAAGCTCTTTTTGGCCTTTGTATCCTTAGTGCCTAGCATTGTGCTTGATGCTTAGTAGGAGTTTAATAAATAATTCTCAAATTGAATTAAATTGAACTCAGAATAGTTTATAACACAAAACTACCGTGAGTAGTAAAACAGGTGAGATTTTCATTGGCTTTAATTCTTATGCCATATCTTTTTTTAGGAGTATATGTGTGGAAGTTATTAAAATTGCTTGCGGTTATGTTTAGTTTTTAGGTGATCTCCTGTTTTCTCTCTAGGAACAATTATGAAGCCATAAAACTGCTGGAGGAAAGTGAAAATTGAAGTAATGAATATTTCAGTAGTTTTGTTTATTTTATTTTCTTGTTTATGCCTTGGTGAGAAGAAAAGATCATATTGGGTCACAGATTGGTTTGGAGGCCAGTGGCAGAATACAACTACTTTAGTGCTTAGCTCCTCCATCTTAAATGAGAATGTTAAAATTGCTTGCGTTTGGGGGATTTGTGCCTTGAAACATGCTGGTAAACAATACAGAGGCAATTGTTTCTCTATTTTTTTTACTGGAGGCATGATTTCATCTTTAAAAAAGATGAAATTAGGCTATATATTTAAAAAAATAGATTGATAATTTAACTTGGGCTAAGTATTAATCACATTCTGACTGAACAGTATTTTATTTGATAGTTTAAAGAATAGTTGATCATTTCTGCATTTCTTTTCTCTAATTTTGATTATCATTTATTTTGATCAAATTATGCTTTTATTCTTTAGTAAGATTATCATAGGATCATAGATTTAGAGCTGGAAGGTACCTTTAGGTTATCTGGGCCACGTATCTAATTTTACAACTGAAGAAACTGATATTCAAAGAAAATTAAACCAAAGTTGCCTATGTAGCAAGCAGCAGATCTGAATTCTAACCTAAAGTTTTTGAGTCTGAATTCCCTCATTTTTTCATTTAATATACTGTCTAAATATTTTATTCTCTTATTAACTAACTTAAACTTTATAATGCTTTAAAGACTACAAAACACTTTCCTTATTAAAAACCCCTTTGGGGAGTATTATTATTCTGAGGAAGAAACTGTAATGGAAAGTGACTGCCCGGGATTATATAGCTAATAAGAATTGGAGTAGGAATTTGAACCCAGGTCTTCTGACCTCAACTGTAGTTTTTTTCACTATACTATGTGGTATACATGCTAAAGAAAATATGGTGTTGTAAGAAAAACCCTGACATTAAGCAAGCACAGATGAGATATACGTTCATGGGAGCATTGATCTAGAGCCAAAAGGAACATCTTAGACGTAATCTATTTCAACCCTCTCAGTTAATAATCTATTAAGTAGCAACTCTGTGCTAGTTACTGTTTGATTGTGTGTTGTCCTTCGTTCTCAAAGAGGACCAAAATGACATCACTGTCCTAAAGTCAAGTTTTAGTGTGTCTGATTGTGGCTGATCAGACCAATATGAGCTCAGAATGCTCTACTACAGGTCAGGCACAAATAGGCTGTGTGAACATTTGGGGTGAATACTCTAAATTTGCACATCCTACATTTCCTTTGTGCTGTTTCAATTCTTCTTTGCTCATAGAGCATGGCACCTTTTCTGATGTGAGTATGCAATGCTGACTGATCCTGTGCTATGTCACACAGTCAGTTCTAAAGTTCTTGACAGAGATCTTGATAGTGTCCTTGTACTGTTTCTTCTAACTACTATATGAATGCTTGCCCTGTGTAAGTTCTCCTTAAAATAGTCTTTTTGGCACAAGTATATTTTGCTTTTGAACAATATGGTGAGCCCATAGGAGTTGAACTCTCTGAAAAGCAGAGTTTGAATGCTTGGCAGTTTAGTTTGAGCAAGGACCTCAATGCTGGGTACCTCATCCTGCCAGGTGATCTTCAGAATCTTCCTATGACAATTCAAATGGAAGTGATTCAGTTCCTGGCATGGAGTTGGTAGACTGTCCAGGTTTCACAGGCATACAGCAATGGGGTCCTTTAATTAGATATCCTTAATTTGATATTTATCACAAGTAGCATATCAGTATTAGCTGAAAATTGTGACATACTAACTTTCCATTATGTAGTGTATATATGCAGTACTGTTAGTACTTTGGTAGTACATGTGTAATTAATATATATGATATACTTCTGACAATATCATAATGTTTAGAAAAATTCTAAATGTTTGACAGTCAATAATTAAAGATATATATTTTTAAACATCTGCTATGTGCTAGGCACTGTGCTTAGACTGGGGATGCAAATACAATGAATGTTATAATCACTACTCTTAGATAGCTTATATTCTTTTCAAGGTTGCATTGTCCCAATAAACATATTTTTAAATGCAATAAAAAAGAGTGGCTACACCTTTATTCCTTCAACATTTCTCTTCTGCATCAGTTTATTTAAAATGGCAAGTGTAGTCACTCAATATCAGGCTGGCCCCCAGGAAACATTTATTGCTATTAAATCACTCTTTCTCATCCTTGATTGCTATAGGACCTACTTCACACTTCACTGAAAGCCATAGCTACAGTTATGCAATCATTGGTCTTAAAAAATGAGCTTCAGAACATGTCTCTTAAGCGTTAGATAGTATTCTGAGTATACAGGGCTTTTATATAAATAAATGATGTGGTAAATATATCAGCATCAGAGAAAAGTTTAAAATGAGAAGTAGCAATATAGGAGTGGTATATGTGTATACACATGTAATACTTAAATGCTCTCATACAGTAAAACATGGAATTAGAATCCATTTAACTAGGAGCCTTCATCAGATTTCTTTTTCTGTACTCATCTTTTTACGAGAGAGGCAAGTGACAAGACTACTAGCTAATGTCAGAGATTTGTTTAAAGAAGCAACTTCCAGAATATAGTATTTCATAGGCTTAGTACCAGCTCAACCCAATCATCTCCACCTTCTAGATTTACACATTTGATACTTTAATGAATCTGTCATCTGATTGATGTGGGTACTCTTTCCAACAGTGCAGATAATAGCCTATTAACTTCTCCCTGATCCTGTCTGGCTCTGTTTATGTCTTCTCATAAAATCTTCCCTGGACCCTTCTTCTTGATTTCTTTGAGATTGAAGTGCTTATTAAATGCTTACTATGTGCTCAACAATGTGGTAAACACTGGGAATACAAACAAAAGCAAAAAGAAAGACTTCAAGGAGCTTCCATTTTAATGGGGGAAGAAAATACATACAAGAGATATAAGAAGTAGGGTAGGGGAGGAGAAGTTAGAAGGGTATTCTGGAGAGTTAGGACCTGAGCCATGACCTGAGCTCACCCACTGGGAGTGAGCATAACTGGCATGGGCAGCTAGGGATGCAGTAAATGGCATGCCAGACCCTGGGTTCAAATCTGGTCTCAGATTTTTGCTAGCTGTGTGAACATGGGCAAGTCACTTAACCCTGTTTGCCTCAGTTTCCTCATCTGTAAAATGAACTGGAGAAGGAAACCACTCCAGTATCTGCCAAGAAGACCCCAAATAGGGCCAGGAAGAGTCAGATGATTGAAAAATGGCTAAGCAACAACAACATGAGTGACATGGTTCCTTCCTCAAATGGAGGTTCTGAAGAACTCATCAGCTGGAGGAAGAGGCGGAAGCAGAAGTAGAGATGTCCCTAACATTAAAAGTCTGCTGGATGGAGTAGATAGTTCAGGGAGTTAGGTCAGTTAGGCTATTGCAGCTGTGTACTGGCATATATTTACTAACCAGCTCTTTAAAAATAAAAATGTATGCATGACACCCTTCTATCCACATAATTAACATTTTCTCTGCTCTCTTAAGTCTAGATGATCAAGTCCTGATTTGTAGACCTTACGAATTTCACACTAAAAATTTAACAGTTGGCTCATTTGGAACTGGCTACAGCACATTATGTGAGGATACTGATTCAGTGTTCAAGAAATTTCTCTCTGTTATCTTTTTCACTTGTTATATTGCCAATTCACCCTGTCCCAAAAGTCCTAATACAATGCCTCATGACATGGAGGTAACTGTGAGTTCTTAGAATGAAAGCCTTAGGATCCTGTCTTGCTAAAATGATTTGGACATGTTCCAGTGACAGATTGTTTGCTTCTGTAGACCATCCTACATAAGTAAGGAGAGCTGATTGTCAGGAAATGAATTCTTTGACCATGGCTGGCCACCTAAGTACATTTATACTATTGTACAATAAAAAAATTGGTCATCAGAATGATGGCCTTGAGGCGCTGGCTTACCTTACTAATCAAACCTAGTAAGCATTTATTAATTGAAGAGACTGTAATGTGAAAGAAAGGTAAAAATAGTGTTACCTCAAGGACTTTAGGTTTTATAGTTTTGACAGACTTGTCTAGTGCCCCATGTACTCCAGCTGTTCCAAGTCATAGAAATAGTTTTTAATATGGAGAATAAAAACGACCATTGCATTAAATAATAATCAAGAATCATATTTTTTTATTGAGCACCTAATGAGACAGTCCCTTTCCTCAAGGAATTGATGTTCTGTTTGAGGGAACCAATATGAATCTAGAGAAATAAATATAAGCTAGATTAAAAATACAGTGATTTTTGGTGAACACTAACTATTAGGGAGATCAGGAAGGGATTTTTGAATGAGGTGACACTTGACCCTTGAGAGAATCAGGAAATCCACAAGGCAGAGGTGAGAAATGAGAGCTTTCCATATGTATTAGGGAGAGCCTTTGCACAGGTATAGAGATGGAATGTATTATTGGATTAGAGGAATAACCAGTATCTGGTGGTCCAGTTTGATTGGAATGTTGAGAATATGAATTAGAATAATATGGAATTAACTCCAAAAGAAGGTGGAAACTAAGAAATTTGTATTTTATCATGAAGGAAATGGAGAGTCTGCAGTACTGGAAACTGAACAGAAGGGTAACCTAATTAGATCTGTGCTATATGAATATCATTTTGTAAAGTGTGATTGATTAGAATTAGAAAAAGCTAGATTCATGGAAGATTTTCACAATGTTCCAGTTAAGAGGTGATGAGGGCCTGGATTTAGGGTAAGGATGGGAGCGAAAGTGAGAGATGAAGAAGCAGAATTAACAAGTGTTGCAGGCTGATTGCATGTGGGAGAAATGGTGAATGGAAAGAAATAGTTGAGGATAACTCCTCGGGGTTAAACCTGAGTGACTGGAAGCATGATGGTGCCTTCAGTAGAAATAGGGAATTTAGGGAAAAGGGTAGATTTAGAAGGGAAGATAATGAATTCTGTTTATCACAATGAGATGTTTATCACATATTCCTATCTAGATTTCCAGCAGGCATTTGGAGATATAGCACTAGAGATCAGGAGAGAGAATGTGAGAGGGCTGAATATGTAGAATCCCCAGTCTACATCAAGATGACAGTTGAATCTATAGAATCTAATGAGATAACTAAGAAAGAAATTGTAGACAGAGAAGAGGGCCTTTGGGTATACACCTCCATACAGTTTGTGGAGAGAGATGATAAACCTGCAAAAGAGTCTGAGATGGATTAGTTTAACAGGCAGGAGGACAACAAAGTGTAACAAAAATTCAAAATGGAAAGAATATCCAGGAGGAGAGGATTGTCAATAGTGTCACATATTGAGAAGGGCTGAAGCATTACAAATGAGAAAAGGCCACTGGATTTAGTAACTGAGGTGACTTTTGAGTGAACAGTTTTAATTATTAGTGAACCCAGTTTGTTAGGAGTTGAGAAATGGCTAATAGTGCAGACAGACTTTTCTAGGAGTTTGGTTATCACAGTGTGGAAAGTTGTAAAATGATGGCTTATGAGGATGGGAGAATCAAATTAAGGGTTGTAGGGGTTGTTTTTTTTTGATGTTGTTTTGGATGAAAGAAAATTGTTTCTGTTTGTAAGCACCAGGGGAGGTGTGAGGAGATAAGAGGAGGTTATAAATTAATTAGAGGGAGAGGCAGTGATGGAAGAAAAAGGCTTTTCCAGGATCCATGAGGGGGTGAGTGTGCTCAAGGGCGTTAAGTACAGGGATTTGGCATTGGCATTGGCCTGGAGAAGGTCGATCTCTTCCCCTGAGATTGGTGTAAAAGATGAGAACAGGGGATAATACTTAGGGGATATGAAGAAATTTGGAATTGGGGAGAAGAGGGAGCTCATGACATATGATTGACCTTGATTTTTTTCAGTGAAGTGTTTATTAAAGTCTTTTGCTGAGAGAGATGAGGAGGTATTGGTATAGGTCATTTGAAAAGAGAAGGGAAGGTTTTGAGCAGCTGTTGCAGGAAAGGTGAGATAAACAGTTGATCAGATAAGGGCAAAAGGCATGTCCCTGAGCATGGAGGGCCTGGTTTAGATTTGGTGTACATCTCAGACTCACTGGTCAGTTTCAAATATAGGACTGTTGCCATTCCTCCATAGAGTGCTGGGTACTAAAAGTGGCTAAGACAGAATTGCTTAAATGGCAGTGACTGAACCTTCACAACCCACCTAATTTCTATATCCATTTTTTTATTTTCTAAAAATTGTTTCTTCTTGTTAATGACAGGAATTTGTTACCTTTTGAAATTTCATATTGAGAGTCAGCTTGAACCCTAGACCAGGAGTGGGGAATCTGCAGCCTCAAGGCCACATCTGGCCTTCTAGGTCCTTGGGTATGACCTTTTTACTAGTCCAAATTTTACAGAACCAATCCCTTTGTTAAGGTGATTTGTTCTATCAAATTTGGATTCAGTCAGAGGGCTGTACTTTTGAGGATCAAGAAGGCCACATGTGTGCTTGAGGCCACAAATTCCACAACCTTGTCCTAGACATTAGTTTATAATTAACTCAGTTTATCACTAATTTAGCAAATTTTTATAGAACAGCTACTATTTGGATGGTCAATTCTACTTCTAGATTTTGGGGGAAGAGGAGCAGGGGAATAGATAAGGACTTCAACAGAATTGTTATAACAAAAAGGAAATTGTGTAAGTGATTTGAAAGAGTTTTTTTAGTGAAGAAATCTAGAGATTGAATTTGGATATGGGAATTTTGGGAGAAATTGAGGAAGATTTGAAGAAAATGATCCAAGTTCAAACTTGACTTCTGGCTTCTGTGAGGGAAGAGTGAAAGGATGCAGGAAGATCCTTGAGGATAAAGGAGGATTACAGAGTGAAGACCTACTTGGAAGCCTCCAGGAAAAGGTAACTGGCGAGGCACAGCAAAGTAAGAAGAGTTTAAGTGGTTGGACAGCAAACAAGTTGGTCGTGCATTAGTGGATCCTTAACTGGGAGAAAGAGATGAGAGAATGGTGCAGAAGGGGATTTGATGTGTGGCTTTGGAATTTTTTGTTGAGAATAGGGAAAGGAATTTGAGTAGGACTGTCATATTATTGAGAGATGATAATTGGCTGTAAAGGTTTTAACTAGTTATTTGGGGATAAAGTGTAAAAACATACAGCTATTTGGGGAAAAAATAAGGCTGAAAATCTCAATCCACATGGAGAACAGGAGTAATTATTCTGTGATAGCTATTGAATGTAGAATGTTACTTAGTTTTGTCATAGTAAATGATTACTAACTTTTTTAAGTGTAGGCTGACATCCTTTCTGGGAGTGAAGTGAAGGGACTCATAGGACATCCAAGTTGTTAGGAGCAAGGAAGTATTTCTAAATGAAATAAAAGTGAGAAGAGATCTAAAGTTGAAAAAGGGAAACTTGGTCTGTCAGGTGGCTGAAGCTCAGTAAGAGTGTGTTACCATAGTGAAAGGAAAGGATAAGAACCAAGTATACACTTGGATTTGAAAATCAGATTTGACATTCTTCCGGAGGTATAGTCTCTTTTTCATCCAAAGAATCCTATAGCAAGTAGAGCAACAGAAGCCATTAAGACAAGAGATCACTTTTGTTCAAGGACACTGAGGCTGTTATTTTTCAACCTGATAACAAAAATAGAGCTGTATGTGATCTTCCTGGGACATGGATTCAAGATGTAGTAAAATTTCCCAAGACTCAATAAAATGGGCTAATGTAATTTGGGGTTGCATTGAAGGAAGAATATCTTTCAGGAAGAAGGTAGCTCCTTTGAACTATTCCCTGATTAGACCACATCTGTACATGTGGAATATTATATTCATTTTCAGATGGTAAAGTTTAAGAAGAACCTAAGCAAGATGGAGGAGGGCAATGAGGGTGGTGAAGGGCCTTGGTTCCATGTCATATCAGGATCAGCTGAAGGAGCTGGGGATGTTTAATTAATTTTGAGACAAGAAAACTCAGTGGGTACAAGAGAGCTGTCTTCAAGGGTTTGGTGCCACTATAGAAAAAGGATTAGACTTGTTTTTCCCCCCTAGTGGGCAAAACTGTAATGAGGGAAAATTCCAAAGAGGAAAATTTATGCTTGATGTCTGGGAAAAACCAACTTCCACACATGTTGAGCTCCCTCAAGAATGGAATGGGCTTCCTCAGGAGGTAACGAGTTATCCATTAATGGAATTCTTCAAGTAGAAACTAAATGACAACTTATTGGGTATGTTTTCAAGGGGTTTCTTTACAGATATGGGTTGGTCTAGAGACTCTAAATTCTGTGCTTTTGTCATTCTAGTTCTGGGTTAAGTGCCATAAGGATAAGAAACTTTTGATCAAGTTCAAGAAAAGAATTAGTTTAATTTTTTTCTTTTAAAAATATTTTTATTAATATGTCATATTTCTGAGTACATCCTTTCTGTATCCAAGATTTAAAAAGAAAGATAAAAACAGTTCAGCAGAATGAATGTGTACATATGTTTGATCATATAGACAGCATTCCACATGTATATGATCTCATCTCTATAAAGACAAGAAGGAGTTATATTTTCCCAACTCTTCCTTGGGGTCGGGCATGGACATTAAAATAACACATCTCAACAATTAAATTTAAGCAACACCAAGGGTCTACTAGGAGCAGACCATTGTGCTGGCACTTGATTCAGATACAACATTTAGATTACACTGTCATTATGGGGTACTAGAGAGAAGAATTACAGAAATTAAACATTTAATTACCAATACAGGTGAGTAGATGGGACATGCAGGGCACATGTAATTAATTGATAAACTGAGTAGCTCAGACAATAAATATTTTAAGAGTGTAGAGAGATGAAAAGTCGATGTAGAATAGAATGATAAGAAAATATTTCACGGATGAAGTGAGGTTTGAGGTTGGCCTTGAAATATGGATAGGATTTTGATAGGCTGAGAGATGGGGAAGGGTGTTTCATGACACAGCGCATCACATTCACAAAATGGAAGAGTCATAAATAAGAATCCATGTTCAGAAAACATTGAGTTGACTAGTATGGCTGGGGCGATGTTGAGAAGTAGTAGAAAATAAGCTGTGTTTGTAGGTTGAGTCCAGATTATGAGGAGCCTTGGAGGCCATGGAGTTTGACTTTAGCCTACAGGCACTGGTTAAGTGGAAGAAGTTTTTTTTCTTTTTATGATATTTCTTCATTTGATTGTTTTAAAGAATTTTCTAATTACTCATATTCAGCTAATCAGAGGAGTGTGGCACACTACTAGGTGTGGGCTCAGAAAGACAAGCTTTAAATCCCACCTCAGACCGTCACTAATTTTGTAATTCAGCACAACTCATTTTCAGTCTCTATCCTTCAGTTTCCTCATCTGTAAAATCAGGGGATTGAATCTGATGAACTCTGAGTTTCTTTCTGCCTTTAAATCCATGATCCTTTATGCATCTGTTTATTTAACAGACATTGACCAGAAGCAGATTGGAGTGATAAATAAGCATCTTTAAATGCTAATTTTATGTGAATTTTGGGATTATATTAGCCACTTAATTTAAAGGAACATTTTTCGACAGTATTTTTAGCACCTGTATCCATGTCTTGGTTGGTTTTCTTGTGAAAGCCATTTTTCTTCGAAAGTGTTATCTAAATGTTTTCTGCTTCTTCACATGGAGACCCCTGCTGTTATGCAACATTGAAATAACAACATTGTTTTTATCCATTAAAAATACCATCACAAGACATTGTGAATCAACTCATTTGCCTAAAAAAAAAACTTTAACAAACACGGCAGTGTTTTGAGTTATGCCAGATGTACAAATGAGAGATTTGAGTGCACATGTAGAATTTAAATTTGAAATGCTAATGAGATTCTGACAGGAATAAAAAACAAGACAGTGAACATTTTCATCTGTTTTATTAAACTCGTTATTTAGTTGGAAAAACACATTACTTAAAGCTGTTTTTTTATGTAGTATTGGTAGCACCATTCTTAAATTTTATCCAATAAAAATGTCCTCTTTTCTGTTTCACTTAAGGCATTGCATTGTTTCACGTATCCATCTTTTTCAGTACTGTATGTGCTCTGTTTCATTCAGACATGGAGTGTCAGTAACTCAGCTGAATGAATGCTTCCTTTTTTTTTTTTTTTGCTAACGCTTACATACTCTTCTTTATCATGTGTCCTACATTGACATCTTTATTTTTTTACTTGCCAAACTCTCCATTGAAAATTCTTTTTGGATTTTTGACAGAAAATTTATTTTTATTTCACTAAAAGTGCTAAAAATCTGACCTTGTAAAAACACCAACATTTAACACGTTTGCCCAGACAAACCAATCTTAAAAATACATTAAACCAGGATTTCACTTATATTGAAATCTCAGATACTTTATCCCCTAGAAGCTGTGTTCTGCTTGTTTTTGTTGCCAATTTGCACAATATTTTATTTTTGTTACATAAATTTTAATAAAGTCCTTTTCCCTTTATGTTTATTCAGTATTTGTTTGATGAACTAGACTACTTTAAAAGTTTTCATTAACCATGGGTTTGACTGTCTACTTTTCAGTTATGGGTAAAAATAAAGAGCTTCCCTTTAGCGGTGCTTTTTATCTTTTAATAAATTCTGCACCATTGGAGGAAGAAATGGCCAATAAATGACTACAAGAAATAGCGTGAGTCTGCCGAAGGTCAAGACCATGTTGGAATGCAGACACCATGGGAGAGTTCAGAAGAGAATGTCCTTCCTTGAGAAGGCAGCTTTTATAAAGGGAATGTATTGTATAAGTCCAGAATTGTATGAATGTCATGACGAATGTCAAATCCACTTGTGGCTGCATTGTACAACAGGAGATTGTTCAGTTTTTCAGCTTATTAAATTGTAAAAAATACTTCATACATTTTAAGCAGTCTGATGATCTTTATATGAAATTTTGTGGCAAAAACAAACTCAGTTAGCATAACCGTTTGGTTAATCCTGGATGAATAAAGCCTTTATACCGAGTGCTAAACTAGTGCAGTAGCTGGTGGTATTCAGACATTGTACAGAAAGATTGTCATAATTTAAATGACCTGCCAGCATTAAAAGATTTAATAAACAGAACTTTGTCCTTATCTCTTCATTGGAGTCAGACTTATTGGCATATTGGAAAAAGTTAGGAGATATGCATCTTATTCTCCCCTAGGTATGATCTTGGACAAGTGACTTAAGCCTTATTTTCCTGGGCCTCAATTTGTTAACTCTAAAATGAGAGGTTGGGCTACTTGATTTTAAGGTAATTTCAAATTCTAACCCATGAGTCTGTGATTGTATCATACTTATCTCAAGGTTCTCAATAATTGTTGGTTAAATTGAAGAATTTAAATACTTAATATTATTTAAATTCCTATGCGTACTAGTGTTAGGCAAATTGGGTATCCAGGATGATATTTGTAGCTTAGGATATTCGTATGTGATATCAAACCTGAGAATGAGATTACTCATTATTGACTGAGAGACCCTAGAGCTGGGATTCTGCTAAGGAAGAAAAATTTTGGAGAGGGAGCTCAAGAGAGGCATGTGAGAGGCAAGGTGTGGCCTTTTGAATGATACTTGGAGTTCTCCCTGGGGCCACTGACACGTGGGGAAGCCAGACCCCACAACATGTTGATCTCATCATTTCTAGTGTCTGCACCTTAAAGACTTCTAGGCACTCTGGTTCTCTCTTCTTGGTTCTCTGTTGTCTCATTTGGTGATTCTTCAGTTCTCATGAATGGATTTATCATCGCTAATCAGATGATTCCTAGGTCTGTACATCCAATTCAACTTTCTTTCCTGAACCTCAGTCCAACATCTCAAAATAGATATCCCATAATCATCCCATTCTCTCAATACATAATTTATTTATATTTTCCCCTAAAACCCTTCCCTCTGCTGAACTTCTCTGTTATTATCAAGGGTACCACTATTTTCTCTGTCACCTAAGCTTGTAACCTCAGCGTATTCCTTTCCTCACCCTCCATATCCACTATGTTGTCTCCTTTCCATTCATACAACCATCACCCTAGATAAGGGTAGCTGAAACTAAGGAAGATATAGCAAGTTTTAGCAGGCTAGGCTGGTGTCAGAAGTCACAATCAAACTAGGAGTTAGTACTAAAGTTATCTTCTTGCTTAAAGCATGAAAATAGCAGGATCTGAGCAAGCTCTGAGTTAAAATTGAGTAGCCAGACAGGGAACATTCTAATATGTTATCAGCTGGTCAAGTTAACATTAATACCATCTAGAGATCAGTGACACACATACACAGAATGAAAAGGACACACACGGAGGCAGAAACGGAGAAACAGAATGAGAGAAACACAGAATAAGAACAGTGATGGAGACAATAATGAAGGGACAGAGAGACAAAGAGACAGATGCAGTGATGGGGGAAAGGGACACAGAGAGACAGACAGAGAGAGGAGAGAGAGAGGCAGAGAAAAGGAACAGCAGAGGGGCAAATAAAGTATCAGAATCAAATTAGACTTCGTAGCTGAAGAACTTCAGTGCCCCACTCCTGTCTGCCATTAGTTCCATTTGTTCTGGCTTGTCAGTGTGGCAAAGGAACATTTTAAGTCTGGATTCAAGCCTCCTCTCCTCGTCCCTCAGTGGCAGTGTAAGTGTGGGCAAATTACTTAGTCACTTCTAAGTCTATTCACCTGTAAAATAGTGATGTTTATACCTGTAGTATCTACATCACAGGATTGCTGAAAGTCAGATGAGATTGATACATATCTATATATCTTTGTAAAATTTAAAATTTTATCAAGATATCAGATTATTAATATTATTACCATTAGTTCTAAGTGAGATTTACCTGGAGATTTCCAGGAAAGATTGATAGTTGGCTAGGGTGAGGAATTTGGAGGCAGGAAGCAGACAAAGTTCCCAATAAAGCCAATTCCTGACAGTTGATTTCTCCTACCAGTCTTTCAGGAGTCACTCCATTGATACCAGCACCAGCTGTTATTTATCCTGTACCTTTCCAAAGTTACTTTTTGCCCTTGTATTCCTAGTGAGCAGATAATTTAATAGGCTACTCTGCCCTAATTTAGCAATGAAACTGGCAAATGTGACATCTCCAGAGGCAGGAAACAGGCAAGGCAGGAACATAGGTTCACAATGTCAAGTTAGAGGTTGGGGTAAAAGTTGGTTAGGTGGTAGAGCAATCAACTGGACAGAAAGTGACTTTAAAGCAAGGCTAAAGTTATAAGGCAGTGAAAAGGAGGATAGTTTGATGCTTGAGGTGGCAAATGATATAGAAACATCAATTTTTTGTCAAATGCTTGAAAATATACCATCAGACTTGGCATAATCTTTACTCAACAAGAATTCAACTGAAGTAGATAATTTAATGAGAGAATTATTAAATCCAACATGCTTATTAATGCTTTTATGTATTTTAGGACAAAAGACACAGAGGAGAATCCCTAAAATGAATGAAAATGCGCTCATTCACAAGGGAGTAAAAGTACAATAGACTCAGGAAATACTCTTCTGTTGCATTTTTTCCCTATCCTAAGTTTAACTTATTACAAGTCTTTTGAAAGCAACTCCATAACAGCCTTATAAAAAGCAAACGTTTGTGTATTAATGAAAAAATCTCTTCCTTGTTCTTCAGATGGAGTATTGTGTTTGTGATGCTTGTGATGATAAGGAAGAAGGGAGAAGGGGCATAAATGCAGGGAGACCTAAATAAAGATACAAGTCATTTGATAAGAGGAAGTCCGGCAACTCAAATCTGTAGCCTTTGCTAAGGATGCAGTCAGGAGTACGGTATGGGAACCATACAACCTAATGCGGATCACAGGTTGCAATCTGAGCAGTGTGTTGCTGCTACCAGGACTAATGGTCAGATTTAGAGAAATTCGCCCCAAGTGTTCACATGGACTACTTGTGTTTGACTATAGTAGAGCATCCCAAGTTCGTATTGGTCTGATCAGCCACAGCGAACATAGTGATGTCATTTTGATCCTTTTCGAGAACACAAGACAACAACCAACCAGCCAGTGCCTTATCTAACACTCTCGTTATAGTCTGGTCCTCAAAGGTCAGATGGCTACTTCCTTTTCAGGGGTTCTAGGGTAACCTTGAGGGGCTCTAGCACTGTTAACTTGTAAGTCTCCAACAGCATTTTCCAACTGATTATTTAGTAGGAAACAAATAGCTTTTAGAAAGAATATTTTTATTAGGTATAACAAGAACAATTTGTACAGAAACATCCTCCCAAACTCAGGGATGTAGTTTTGCCTTGGTCATACAAAATCCCTGGGTAGAGTGAGCTCAGACTTAAAGAGCACATGTGACCAAAGGATAATCTCATAGCTAATGATTAATGCAAATAATTTTTCTCTCTTCTTGGTGATCTCATGAAGTTTTCCTTAAATGTAGCCTTTCATAGGACTCTTAGAATCAGTGCCCTCCAGAAATCTGAGGCTGCCTTTGCTCAGTGTACTGTTTGTCTTCTATACAGATGTTGTCATCAGCCACTGGTGCTTTGGGAACACTGCTTCTAACACTGATGGGAATTCTGATTCGAGAAGTTGTCATCTGGTTAATGGGTGGGAGAGAAGGGAGAGAAACTTGATCCTCTTTCACCAAGGGCATTACGCTCTCATGAGTCCTTCACTTACTCACTGCTTGCTATTGGAATGCCCGATTCTGAAGTGACTTGCTTTGTTATACATAAGTCCAGCGTCTGATTCCTTCAGGTAGTCACAAGTTAGTTCTCATGTGGTATCATTTGTCTTTATCCAGTGATCTAAAGTTATTACTTTATTCTTCTTAAATTAACAGTTTATACCTTATTCATGCATTAGATTGCTTGATTGCCTTAGATGAGCTGTGTGCATCTTTAGTTGGAGATTGAAGTGGATCCCTACTACTACAGAAACAAAGATGCTGGTACCAGCAGTCCTGCTGTTTTAAGTTGGGATCAGACTAAATCTTGAGCATTTTTGTAATTGTGGTTGTCATATTTTCAGAAATGTCTTTCAGAAAAACATTTGTAAAACTAGAGAGTATGTTCAGAAGAAGGCATTCAGGATGGACTGAGTTTACAGCATATGGTGGAGGAATTGAGGATGTTGGAGAAGGGGATTTGAGAAGTACTTGTTTTCAAGTATTCAAAGGGTTGTCAATGGTGTAAGATGACTTAAACTGATTCTGCTTGGTCCCAGAAGGCAGAATAAGGAAGCTATGGGCAGATATTTCAAAGTCTTTCTGTCTTTAGTCTTTCTGTGAAGAAAAACTTAAAAGTACTTAGAGATATCCCCAAATAGAATGGGCTGCTTCAGTGAGGGGTTATTCCCATCTTATTTTAATTCTTTAAATAGAACTTGGATGACTATTTGTTAAGTATGTCATGTGGAGATTCTTGTTCAGGTACTGGTTGTACTGTACTTCTTTGATCCCCTTTCCATTTCTGACATTCTATGATTTGCATATAATAATAATAAATTAGTAATAGCTAACTTTTATGTAGTGTGTAGTATGTGCCAAGTGCTATGCTAAGACCTTTCCAAGTTTTTAAAATCTCATTGAATTTTCACAACCCAGGGAGGTATGTGATTTTATTATCTTCATTTTACAGATGAGAATACTGAGGCAAATGGGTTAAATGACTTACTCAGAATTACACAATAATTATCTGAGACTGAATTTGAACTCAGGTCTTCCTTACTCTAGGTTCACCACTCCACCCATTAATGCCCTTATAGATGAGGAAACTGAGTATTAAAGAGGTTTAATGATATGTTTCTGAATACTGAGCTGGCTGGTGTGCTAGTCAACTTATCTCCACAATAATAAAGGCAAATATTAGCTTAGATAATCTAAGATTCATGCATTTAAGGATTTGGAATACTAAATGACTGGATAGCATGTAGAGAAAAGCATGCTAGAAATCTTAGTTTGTGATTATAATTATGCCATTGTGATTCAGCAAAGCAGATAATTAACTGCATATGGATATAATTTTAACTGATTGAAAATGTCCATAAAGCATATCTGTGACATATGTGTGTATATATGTGTGTACATAGATATACAAAACGCTCTTTGCAAAAGTTGATTATTTGACCACATGCTCCTCCTCCTACCAGGTTCTAATTGCCATGATTAGATCCATAAATAAATTAGGGAACCTGAGGGGATGGTATACTGGACGATTAAATTTTTTTTGACTGAAGGAGGAGTGAAGAGACTGAAGGCCATGCTTGGGAAGTGCAGGATTATGTATCATGTAATTGAAGGAAGCCAGGGAAGCTTGGCAAGGAGGTTGTGGGGTGGAATAAGTCCACTCAGGCTTTCCATTGCATCCTAGAACTCTTAAAGTATAGGACACACCTGAAAGGGTGGAGGTGTACTGAAGACAAACTTTATTCATTTTATAATTTTACCAAGATCTAGTCATGCTATTCATTCATGGATATTTGAGAGAGTGAATCTGATTAAAAAATTAACGTGAGTTATTATTAACTCAGGTAAATATTAACATTTCAGGTTTCAGCAATTTATCTACTTGTGCAAGGAATCTGGTAGTCTCTCTGAAAAGGTGCCTGATTTTTAAAAAGTTTTAAAAAAATACAACCAAAACACCTTTCCCCTAAAATGTCAGATCAGAGGCACTGATGTGGACTGATATAATTTTGTGGGCAGATATTCTGAGCCAAAAAAAAAATAATGGCTTTCTGAATCAATTCCTGGTTATTTTCTTATTGAACAATTCTATCATTCTCAGATTATTGAAACTTGATTACCTATCAAGCAATTGGAAAGTGTTTAAAAGGAAAGGGTTTTATTCTGTGCTTTGCTGGCATCAATCTATAAATCTTTGTCATTATAAGAACCTGAACCCCATGGAGGATGTAATATTATATTTTTCCCCTCTTAAAATATACCTATTTATGAATGTTCTGCAAGGCAAAATTAAACGCCTACATTTAATAAGTTCATTTTTATTATTACCTTTGTAAATGGTCTAAATGAGGAATTTCTACAATAGCAAGTGCTGACCTGAAATACAATTGCTTTAATTTATTCATTGTAAGCATGGAGTTAAGGGGGGTTTCTTTTGTACCCTGATCATACAATATGGGTTTAAAAAAAAATTAAAATCACAGCAGTTTTTACTGGGTTGGCACAGAAACTTATCCTTGAGAGAGTACGAAAAAAATTTAATAACGGAAGTTAGTTGCCATAAAATTATAAAAAGCATTTTGCCTTCATAAAGTAGGTTGTTCTCTTCAGTAACTATTGATTCATTTGTATTGATATTGTTAATTCAACTAGAATATACAGTGTCTTAAAGGTCAGTGATTGACAGAGATTCTATACTTACTGCTTTTACCCCATAAAAATTTTGATTGTTGCAAGCCCAATAGCTTTGTAAGGGTCTTTGATGAAGTTTAAATCTGTAAAAAGACTTTCCAGATGCAAATTTCTCCATATATTCATGTGCAGTGCTGAAAATTATTAGCTTTGTCAACTAGTTATTAAGAATCCTTTGGTCCTGAAGAATTACCATTTTAGCTACCTTTCCATTGTCTACGATAATAGAAAAAGCCTAAGTGATTGAAATACACAGATAATTTAAGAACTTAATTCTGCCATTAATTTTAGCCCCCTGCTGTACCAACATTTACATGAGTAGTACAAAAAAGTGAAAAATAACTAATTTGCATTTGATTCCTCATTTCTTATTGAGATAATACAAAAGAGAAGGGCCTTGGATAATTCATAAACGGTTAACCAGTTAATTACTAAATAGTCAAGAATTGGCAGTAACAGTACCCTTTTAAAGATTTTGGCTCATTTCCCTAACATCTAAATGAAAAAATGATTTCAGTTTCAACATTCAAGTATGACTGAATGTGGCATTTTTAAAGATAATACCTTTGAATTTGTTTAATGTTATATTCTTAAGAATAAATGTCTTTTAAAAAATGATTAATTTAAATTCCAGGAAAAATCAGACAAGTTAAAATTTTATCACAGTATTTGTTTTCTATACTGAGAATCAGAGCTTATATGTTATGGGATTTCTAGTGCTTTGGTATAATTAAGAAGCTTAAGTAAACCATCCATTATACTTCAAGTTTGAATATTATAATTGGTGACAAATTAACCTAACTGCTATAATGACAGACTTGTGTCAACTAGTTTTCTTCTCCTCACCCATAGTGATTGTATTCAAATGCTTTAATAAATTCCAATGCAGTGACTCATCCCTTAAGTAAGTGGTCTACTGTCAGTTTTGTTAATGCTGATGGTTGGATTGTTCAAGATCTTAATTACACCTACTTTCAAAGTATTTATTGAAATAATGGGGTCTAGAGATCTTGGGGTAGGATTGAAAATAAACTTTTAATAAAAACATTCATAGTGTTTCCCAACCCACACTTTAAGGCAAAATTTTATATATCCACAAACTTGAACTTCTCTTCTGCTTTCTTGCTTTTCTGACACCTGGCTCCATGTTTCATTTTGGGGTCCCACTCACTTCCTACTCCTGATGCACCATTGTGTTGAGGGAATGGGACCTTGGGGAAGGGAGAAGACAGGGAGGTGTTGATATGAGATACAGAATGTTGCTTTTTAAAATTTGTTTGCCATGTAGTCAGACTTCTCCTTCTGGTATTTTTACCAGCCAGGAAATTTTTCTCGTTTGTAATTATCTCAGCAACATTGCCATAGTTTGAGGGCAATATAATTATTGAATCTTAATGATTACTTAGATCATTAATTTTTTACTACATTTTCATTTATTTGGTTAATTGTATACACTCTTTCCTTTTATAATTTCTATTTTCATAACATTTAATTCCCAGCAGTAGAATATGAACATTTGGATTTCTGGGATCATTCATTCTAAAGGTTGAACTATTCATACCCTCTCAATGTCAAAGTGTTGACACAGATAATTTAAGAACTTATTTCTGCCATTAGTTTTAGCCCCCTGCTGCACCAACATTTATAGGAGGAGTACAAAAAATAACTAATTTGCATTTGATTCTTCATTCTTATTGAGGTAATAGGAAGGAGACTTTCTGATATTTAACAATCTGAACATGCCAACCGCTTGTAGCAAAAACTTTCTTTTCTTGGATCTGTAGTAGCAGTCGCTATCGTACCTATGAAAGTAGTCTCAGCCTTTTCCGCACACAGGTTGTTTCCTGCAATAATGGCTGCAGGGTCCGTACTGGAAGCAGGACAGTTTGTTGGAGGTGGGGTTGGGGGTGCTGATATCACACCCAGTGTTCTTCAGCATACCCATCAATGCCATTAACAATACAAATACATATACTGTTTCTAGTGTTTACTTTACTCTTAATAAAGACTTGGTTGATAAAGGCAAGTTTCAGTCAGAGGCATTATACTTCATTATACTAAAACAAAAACAGCAAAAGAACCTACTTTGCTTGGCCTTACGCCAGAAGATAGGTGACCAGTCGTATTGTAAGAGTGAAGTATGATAAATGTGCATCGTGAGTGCTGCACTAATGTCCACTGAGCATTATAAGACGCAGAAGAACTCTTTTGGTATATTGGTTAATGCTTCCTTGTATTATCTGTGAAAGAACGTGGATAAGAATTCTACAAGTTGAGAAGTGGATACATTGCCTGTATTGTCTGTATTGTTGGAGAACAGAGCCAACCAGTCTAGTGAGGGACTCTTTCTCCCAGTGATCCTGATCCACCCAGATCCCACAAGGAGCTTTCATTCCCAGTGGTCATAGGACTGGGACCCTCCAGTCTCTTGACTATGAAATCTGCTACTACACTTCCCAGAATCATGACTGGTGATTTGAGTTAGCTAGAGGAACACCAGGTCTACCATTGTGCCCTAATGACCATTAGATCTCACCATCTGCCCTTCATCTGAATTCTCCAATATTTATTGTAGACCTCAGGGATGAGAAGATGTGGCTTAAAATATTCTACCTCTGGTAGTCAAAAATTTAAAAAAATATGTATATGACAAAAGGACTGTATGTGTGTATTATTATGATGATGAAGATTATTTGGCTCTCCAAGAAAAGAAAGATTTTGCTACAAGTGTTTGGCATGTTCAGATTGTTAAATATCAGAAACTGTCCTTCATATTACTTCAATAAGAATGAGGAATCAAATGCAAATTAGTTATTTTTTGTACTCCTATAAAAAATATAGGGAACTCTGAGCAAGGAAAACTCCCCTAGAAATGCAGATGCGTAATTGCCCTACTGGACTATAGTAGACTATCCTGGTGACCCTGATAGATTAAGTTTACCAAAAGTTTCAATATCACTATGATTTGGGGTGTGAACTTGAACCCAGTTATCCCTGACACAGAAATCAACCAGGTCTGGATCTCTATTTACTCTACCATGCTGCCTTTTCATAACATGGATGTAGTATCATTAAATTAAATGAAAGGAACTATTTATAATTCCTTGCCACGTGAATCTTCCTTAAATTATAATCCTATCCATAAAATATGAAATTAGAGGATTAAAAGCAAAATTATTTAATGAAAAAGAAATAATTAATGAGAATATGAATAACATTTAGTTCAAAGAAAAAATGGTCATTGTTTCATTAATTGCTTTTGAGTATTTCCTTGTTTTATTTATCATTTTGGTAGGATATCAGAACATATTTTTAAAGTTATTATTTTATGTAGATCTATGTAAAATATAATTTAATAGTCAACAGCTAAAAGGTCTGCACATTATTTTTTTCTGTTAGGACCTGGAAGAAACTTTTTGTAGATTGTGGGGTATTGAGAGGTGAAATAACTTCCTAGTATATATCAGAGGAAGGGCTTGAACTGGGATCTTCTTGATTCCATTGCTGACTTTCTATAAGCTAATGTATACTGAATGTCTGGGAATTGGTGCAAAATTTCTGTTTAATTAAAGTCCAGTCATGAGACCTCTATGAATGAGTAACAAGCCCTTGACCTCTTTCATTTTTTTTCTTTTTAACATTTTGGGGGCTCTTTCCCCCTATGAATAATTTGTAATTGAAGTCACCAAGTATAAAAGTATATGGTGTTTTAATTTGCAGAATATTGTTTAATACTTCAAGAAATTTCTATCACTCTTCATGCTTTTAAATAGATATTGTTGGTGCATAAGCTGCAATTATTTTTATAGCGGCCTGTTTGCCTTTTTTTTCATGAACACTGAAGTGAGAACTGAAAGTCCCATGAAATTATGTTATCTTCTTGCCTTTAAACTCAGAATGAAACCAACTCTAACAACTCTTTTATTCCTATCTCTGTGGAGAGAACTTGTGACATTTCTTTCCATTTTTCCTATAATATCTTTGTATCCTCTGCCCTGATTTATGGTCACTGTGTCAATATCAGTGGATTTCCATTCCTCTAGAAGCGTATCAACTTGTTGGTAATTGGACTGATGTCTCAGATTGTTTAGCAGCGGTTAGTTAAATTAATGCATGTAGGTAGTCTAAAATGGAAAATTCTTTGTTACCCTTTCTACTCCTTTCCCCTACTCTGTCCACAAAAGAAGTGAAATGGGGACACCTGGACTGAGGGCTCTTGTGCACTTTTGTTTGATTGGCTGACACGACCTGAAGAATTTGTCATCTTATGATCAACTGTCCATTCTGAGCTAGGTGCTTTTCCTTTAATATATATATTAATAAAGTTGTCATGTAAATTTCTTTTTTTCTTTCCCCCTTTTCCTTTTGTCTGCCTCTCACCTTTACCCTAGAGATGGCTACCAGTAGACACAAATATGTATAAACGTGTGAAATAATTCTGTACATACATCTATTTATCAGTTTTTACTCCAGAAGCAGATGGTGTCTTCTTTATATGTCCTTTGGTGTTAATTTAGGTATTTATAATAGTCAGAAATGACTTATTTACCCCAAGTTATTCTTAAACCAATGTTGCTTTTTCTATGTACAATGTTCTCTTCATTCTGCTCATTTGGCTCATCTTTATTTTGTGCAATCCTAACCATGTTTTTCTAAGATCATCGAACTTATAGCACAGTAGTATTCCATCACAAAAGACCACAACTTGTTCAACTCTTCCCCAATTGATGGGCATCCCCACCATTTTTAATTCTTTGCCACCACCTGCTATAAATATTCAAGGAAATATAGGCTCTTTTCCTTTTCCTCAAATAATCTTTGGAAATAAATCTAGTAGTGGTATTGCTGGATCAAAGAGTACAGACATTTTAATAACCCTTTGAGCTTCGGATGTAGGCTTCTGTCCATGAAGACTTTTAGATGTTCTAATGATAATTAAAACAACAACAATATGAAGCCTTGGCCCCCAGTGTTCACCATTTTCTTTCTGAGATCACTTAGCATTTATGTGAGGTTATATAGGCAACACCATTGCTCTGTGCCTCTGTTTCTTCATCTGTCAGATGAAACGCATGGACTGACTTCTGCTGTCCCTTCCACTGGGCAATATTTGATTCCATGTAGTATTCTTTTTCTTTATTGCAGTCTTTTCATTGTAATCATGTTTTCTGCATCTTCCCAAGCAGATCTTTGTTTTTCTTTTCAGTTGGGCATACACACACACAAATACGTTATACACATACACATACATACACATGCACACACATATACATGTATATACACAAGCACTTGTATCTATAGGTATATATACACATATATGTATGTATACATATATATCTATATTAAGTATACTCTCATTTCTATAATATCGGAATGCTTCTGATATTTGTGATCTAGAGACTAGTCCTCACACTTTTATCCACTTGAGCTTTTGTTATCAGGAACTTGTATTTGCAAATATCAATATTTTGAATAGCCATCTGCATAGTTGTTACCATGGTGCTTAGATCCTGTAAACCACATGCTGTACCTGATATCTTATTCTGGTGAATGCCATGCTTGCCATAAGCCATTTTAAACTGGTCTTGATTGGATCTGATTCCTCTGGATTAAACTCCAGATGTTAATTTATAGGCCATCATCTGTCTGTTTTTGGGTGTTTCTGTCAAGTTTCAGGTCAGACTTGTAACATGTGTATTATCAATAGTGGACCAGCATTTTCTTTCTTTATTTTCTGAAATAAAGTTTAAATTTGTTTAAATTCTTCACTATGAGTGGTTTTTCTCTAATTATAGGCTCATTTGGAATTTTTCTTCAGAACAATTGGAAGACAAAGAAGATATAAATTTTGGCTTACAAATTATATCCATGTCCATTGCATCCATTACATTATGTCTTGTAGATTTTATATGGAAATCTAATGATTAGGATATTGTGACTATATCTTAATGATTTGGAACATGGTAAGAAAAATGTACATAGTACCCTGTGGTTTGAAAGAAGAAACTAAAATGGGATCCCTTTCTCAATCTGGTAATACAAGCTCTTATTTTATTTTATGGAGTTTAAGAAACCTCATAGCAACAATAGTATTTGATTATTTTAATAGCTTACTGTAACATTTAGCACTATTTTCCAACTATGAAAGATGAATATTACAAGTGGCTGTTCTTTTTGAAAGCACATATTCATTTCTTTTCAAGTGTACTTAGCTTTAAAAAAATGATTCCCATAATCTCCTATGTATTGTGAAAAAAATTACTTGAACAGTTTTGCTTTGAAGTACACTACTTGAAATTTTCAGATCAATATTAGCCTTTAAGCCCCTAATACAACCTTATTTACATCACTCAAATTGCAAATATATGTAATTTTCTAAGGTAGAAACGTGTTGATTTTAGCATAATTATAACAGGCTAATCAGTCAATATTACAAAATATAGTGCTCTATAATGAGATTCTATACAGATACTGATTTTTGTTTTCCATGTAAATAATTAAATACAATATCTCCAATTTATGAATTGGTTGTGTTCGCAAAGCTAGTTTGGAACTTTTCTTACAGAAAAATGGCATAAATCATATACAATATCCTAGTCATTAAATTCTTATACAAAACCTATGAGACACCCAGTAGTACTAAATAATTGGATATAGTTTTAAAGCCAGAATTCATGTTTGCTTCACCCTACAATTCTTCTGAGGCAAAATTCCAAATGAGTCTGCAATTATATATGGGAACTAAATTGAAAGAAGAAAATTTTTGGCCCATAATGAAACTGAAATAGAACTGAGTAGCCATGAATCCCATGTGCCCTTAAATGCCCTTCATACCCTTTGACCCTGAATTCCAAGCTTAGAAAGATTTTTTTTTTTCTGAAGCAGAAACTGGGATACCAGGTTTCACAGTTTTCTTGGGGAAGGAAAGGAGCATTAGGCTTATCATAGCAGAGGGCAAGATAGTATTGTCTTGCAACATCGAGACTTATTGTGGCCTTACTCAAGCCTAGATTGTCTTTGACCTTTAGAATTGGAACAAGATGAGAACCCAGACCTTGTTTAGTTGCAATCCTTTCATTTTAGATAAGGAAATTTAGGCCTAGACTGAATATGTGGTTTGTTAAAGGCAAGTCCATGGCAAAGTCAGAATCTGAACCCTTGGCTGGTATATTTCCTGTTTAGTGTTCTTTCTCCTTCATACATTGCAACTTCCTTTGCACCAGAGCCCAAGTCCAGAGTCCATCAGAATTGTGAGTTCTTAATCTTGTCTGAGAGCTCCTGATGTCCTCCTAGACACTGAACTCATGTAACTTTCTAGTAATTGACTCCTGCCTAAATCTTGCCTGATCCTTGATTGCTGTATTCCTCAGTGTTCTAGGCCACCGTCCCTTTTATTCTAAATTCTGTAAGCGCTGGATAAACTTGTTGACTTCTCAAGAGCATCATTGTGTTTCCTTATTTCTCTGATATTTTCAATTAAGTTTTTGATTGTTCTTCTGAAACATTGTGAGTGTGGCAGAATTGTAAGTGAAGTGGGGTGCCTCACAGAATTTGTTATCCTACCATCAGTATCCTCAGGTAATTTTGACTCAGTTTCCTCTCCTGTGGAGTATTTATTCATTGATACTTCAGCTGTTTAATAATTTCTTCTCAGCTTTTATTTGCCTTCTAATTATTCTTCTGTACTCTATCCTGAACCCTCCCTTCACTGCACTATCAGTTGATTATCATATCAGATCCCTTAGCTTTAATTATCATGTCTGTGCAGATAAATTCACGAGTCTATGTAGCCTTGTGTTTGTCCTTCCTTCTGGAAGAGGACCTTGATATCAGGGAGCTGTTGACATGACTTGCAGTTGACTTTGATTTGAGTGAGGGAGGACTAGCCTCACTTTCTCCTTCAGAGCCATCTGAGTTCAGTGGCCAGATATTCCTCAGGATGACTGGAGATGGCCCAGGATGCAGCAGGAGACCCTGGCCCTTTTAGGCTAAGGTCTTTTCAGGTTCTCACTTTGAGTGAGGTAACACCCATTCAGTGAATAGGCCCCTTTAGTTGGTGGTGGTTGTCCTTCCTCCTCGAAGAGGACCAAAATGACATCACCATGATGAAGTGAAATTTTAGTGTGTCCAACTGTGTCTGATCAGACCAATACGAGCTCAGAGTGCTCTATCATAGGTTGGGCACGGATTGTCCATATGAATATTTGGGGTGGATACTCCAAATTCACACATTCTATATTTACTTTGTGCTATCTCAATTCTGCTTTGCTCATAGAGAACAGCGCCCTTTTTGATGTGGGCACACCATGCTTGAGTGCTCCTGTGCCAGTGTCTCCCATGTTGCACAGTGAAATCCAAAGTTCTTGAGAAAGACCTTGAGAGTGTCCTTATATTGCTTCTTCTGACCACCATGTGATTGCCTGCCCCATGTGAGTTCTTCATAAAATAGTCTTTTTGGCAGGTGTACATTTTGCATTGGCACAACATAGCCAGCCCACTGAAGTTGTGCTCTCTAAAGAATAGGCTAAATATTTGGCAGTTCAGCTCGAGCAAGAACTTCAGTGTCATAGGCCTCTTCAAGAGATCCTAAAGGATGGCTCCTTTAATAAAAAAAAAATCAAGGTGGGAGGGGAAGACCCTCAGGGTTCCTGGCCAAAAGAGAAACAGTTACTATTTAGTCTGTCTGTTATTCTCTGTTTCTTTTTCTTGTGGTTCCTCCCACTGGTTCTTTACAACATGACTTATGTGAAAATATATTTAATATGAATGTATAGGTAGAGCAGATGAGATTGCATGCCATCTTGGGGTAGGAGAAGGGCAGGGAGGGCGAGAACATTTGGAACTCTAAAGCTTATGGAAGTGAATGCGGAAAACTAAAATTAATATTTAAAAGTATTGATTTTTCTATGATATTCTGACTATAAATCTTATAGTTGATTTTTTCCCCTTCATAAGCCAAGCTCTATTTGTCCTTCCCTCCAATCTATGAGCTCCAGAGTGAATTAGGCTTAAGGTTTGGTCTTTGAGAAAGAAAGGTAGCCAATAAACCTAACGGAAAAATGGCAGCTTTGGGCCATTGAATTGTACCTTCCCTGGCAGATCATCCCAGGTAAGAAGGAAGAGGAGAAGAGCTGCTACTTATTCACAAGTTGTGTTTTGTCCTTCATTCTCTGGAAGAGGACCATTACATCAGGGAGATGACGGCATGACTTGCAGTTATCTTTGATTTGAGAGTCCCCAGCTTTAGACTAAACTACAGTTCCACAGTGATAGCTATCAACTGGGCATCTTAAGCTGAATCTATCAGACACGTTTCAGGCTTAGCATATCCAATATGGAACTCGTCTTTTCTCCCAAGTGAACAACCCCCCCCCAAAAAAAAAACCAACCAAACTTCCCTATTTCTCTTGAATGCACCAAAATTTTCTTCATCATTTGTAACTTTGGCATTATGTGGGGTTCCTTGTGTCTCCTTTACCCCACACTCCCACATATAGAAATATATATATATATATGTAATTACCACTTCTTGACCCTTTTTCCACATCATCAATGATAAACAACCTATTTTTTCTATTCACACAGCCACTTTCTTAGGCTTTAATTTTTCTCACCCAGATTATTGTACTATCCTACTAATTGATTTCCTTGACTCAAATATTTCCTCATTTCAATTCCATCCTTCACAAAGATCCTAAAGTAAATATAGATCTGGTCCTTCCCTCATCCCTTGTTTCCTGTCCTCTCACATCCCTAGGATTGGACAAAATCTGTAGTTCTCAAGCAGTAAGGGTGGTGACTCATCTGAACATTGCTTCAGGGAGACTCCAAGATGTCCATGTCATTGTGCTCATTCTGTACTCCTCCAGTCCCATATTTTGGGGCATCTGTCTCACTTCTGTGATTTACTTTATTAAGTCCCCATCAGTCATTATACTTTCAGATATTATTATTTGGAAGAACTCTTTTATTAAAATGTATTATTTCATAAAAATAGTTTAGAAGTATGTTGTTAGGGATTTTTAACATCTCAGTTTTTTGGCATCAGTTTTGTAGTGATTTGTTAAAAAAATCTTTTTGTATATTGTAGTAGATTGCCTGTATTTTATATGGTATCTTGTATTTCTTTTGGAGTAGATTATTTCTATATTTTTTTTAGTTTTCTCTGTTTTTCCAATGTCGGACCCCAACTATATCTCTAAGCCATTACAGCTAGATAACATTTTTGTTATAAGGTTCAGCAGAACAGTTTCATACTGTGTGCAGCTGCTTCTCCCCCTTTGGGAAATTAGCATTACTCATCACCTCAAATATTCCTCCTTCACATCTTTGCTCATTGTTGCTGATAGACAGAGATCCTAAGCTTTTATGAATTTAGTGAACCAGAATAAACTGACTGTTTTTCTTTAAATGTCAAGGATAGAGGCAAGGTGATTATTTTCCATAACTAAGATTTGCTTTTTAGCAATGTTTACAATAAAAAGGCCTGTTTCCATTGTTTATATTATGATATTGGATCATACTGGTGGTACAGTCTAAACAGAGGATTCATATTACTCTAGGGAGATTAAAAAGGTATGTACTTATATAAGCCCTTGTAAAAGTCACATATACATCTTAATATTTACATATGTAAAAGGGATAAATTTTTTCTTTTGAACAGCTGTGGCTTTAACTTGATAAAGTCTGAATTATTTCAGAAGGCATCTTCTAGGTCTTTGGTTCTCAAATTAGGTAAAATAGAACTTTATTGGCTAAATACACTGACCTTATTTTGTATGATGAGAACTATTTGTCCTTACTTCTCTCTTCTTCCTTCTCCATTTTTCGTAAGTCCACAAAACATTTATTATTATTAAAGAAAGACAGTTACAATAATGATTATCTTCTCTCCAACTTAGCTAAATGTATACATTTCTGTCACATGTTAAAGGTAAAATTGCTAAGGCCATGGACACAGAACCTTATCACATGAGGTGAATCATTGTTCTAAAGGAAGTATTTGGCCGGAGGTCATAGATAGCAACGCTGATGATAGAAAGATAACTTAGTTATTGCTTTCCATCACTCTTTCCTTGGTTATGCAGAGTCATATAGTTACTCATTAAAATTTCAAATGAGGTAAATCATTTGCTATTTTAAAATGCTTTCAAAAGCTATCAAGAAGCAATCCGTTACCTAATTGCAGAAGAACAACTAAATTCATTTTAGAAAATAAGGTACTTGTTTTGCCCTGTACACTGAATTGCACAAGTAGAAGAATTACATAATATATTCTATCTGTGTAAATTACACTTTTTTTCACGATTCATTTAACCACTTGCATTTGGTATCATTTCTTTTCAACCTGAAGCACATCTGATTCAGATTTACTAGGACACTTGCATTCTATTCTGGGTTTAAAAGCAGCAAACCTAATTTACAAGTACATGAACAACACAGCAGTTTGAAACTTCCATTTTCTTTATGTTCTTTTCCCTTAAGGAAAGGAAAACACTATAGAACAAATCCTGTAAACCACATTTATGGTTTATACTACTATTCAAAAATTCCACTAGAGACTTGTTGTCACATAACCCAGAGGTTGTGTGAAATTACCAGATTGAGTGCCTTATGAAAGAATTATTTGACACCCTTTTGGGAGATATTCTGTGCTAGTGTGACTAGCAAATAGGAACTTTATGTGCCATCCATGTACTGTTTTTCATCATTCATCTGAGTGTTATCCATTGATTTTTTTCAGAGACAGTATCTTTTTCCTTTTTGAGAATTCAGTGCTGTTTTCATACATTTGCTTAATATTGTCACCATGAGAAGGCTGTGATATTATAGGATCATAGTATCATGGCATTTAGTGGGTGACTATTATTAAACTGTTTATTTATGCTTCTGCAATATCCATGACCTCCTCTTCATCTAGGGTAGTGCTTCTTGAATTTTATTATATTGTGGAGTCTTTGGTCTTTATATCATGAACTCCTAATGAAGCCTCTAGATCCCTTTTTTTCTCTTGTGCTGTATTTTTTAAGTGTATCTTTTTAATGTAAGTATACATTCAAGTGACATAAAATCAGATAATGTATTTAAAGTATTTTTGCTAAACCTCAAAATGCTATATAAATGTGTGATCAGATGATCAGCATCTGTTGTTGCTGATGTAACTTTGTTTCCCTTCTTATTTTTGGAGTCTGCCAAGAAAAAGAAGTGGTACTCTCATATTTCAATGCAAGTTCTACATTTAAATTTGAATGATTAAAAAACTTCAGTTTTATATTTGCAATACCTAGTTACCTGACTTGAGAAAATGTAGGGTGTAACATAGAATTGCATTGTAAGTGTCTTGAAGGCAGAGCCTACTTTTGCCTTCCTTTGTATCCCCAGGGCTTAGTCAGGTGCCTGGCACCTAGGAAGTACTTGTTAAATTCTTATTGTCTGTCTGACTGGAAGAAATGATGGGATCATATACTCCAACCCATTCATTTTACAAGAAATTGAAATCCTGTATCCCCTTATTCCCAGTCCGGTGCTCCCTAATCTAAATAGTGCTGCATAGGTGTGACTTCAGAGTAACTACTCATTAATAAACACACACATTAATAAATACCCTCTCCCCACACACAGAAACTCCAGAACTTATAAATGAAAATGAACTTTGTTCTTCTAGGTAATTGTTTAGGAAGGCAATCCACTTTTTCTAACAATGTTGTGATTTTTCAAGGTGTTTTTAGAATTACTGTTCAGGAAGTACAATCAGAATCCTAGATCTACAAGATAACTTCATGCTTGGTAGCTGTACCATGGTTTTTGTTTTTTGACAGTATCAGAAAATATCCAGTTTCATCATATGTCTTCTTTACCAGACTTGGGCTATTTTTAAAAATTAGAGCCAGAAGAGGAAACTATTAATAATAATTTTTTAAAAATAATAATTTTCCAATATCATAGCTACCTCCAAAGTACTAAAATTTGCCTCCATTGAAAGTATTTAAAGAAGATGACCCAGTCTTGGAGAGAGGAATTCCAAAAAGATTAAGCATGGGTAATCTGTTGGGATAACGCCTAAGGTCACTTTGTACTTAAGAGGAAAATATTAATTCAGAACTCTGTGCTCTCTTTGTTTAAAAAAAAAAAAACAACCCACAGTCTTATAGGTGAGTCAAAATAATAGGAAAGGCCTTATTTTACTGAAGCATTTACCTTGTAACTATTTTTTTCATTGATTTACAGCCTCTTTTAGCCAAGTTAATTTGAAAAAAAAAATTTATTTGCTTGAATGAAGTGCATGACTCTCATCAGTACTAACCTACATATTCCCAATTGGAACAAAAGGCCTCTAAAGGACTAATGGGTTTTTTAGATTAAACTAGGTACATCTGTCAGGTCGTCATTCTTTCCTCCCAGGAGAAATTTGGAAATTAGGGGTCTGTGCTCTCATTAATGTTAGTGTGAAGGGGGAATAATGTAAATGCAAATAGTGTCATCATTATCCAAATGAGCAGGATATTAAAGTGAGTTGCAGAACTGCAGAACTGTGGGTAAATAGATACATTCATTATAAAATGTTCCTTTATAGCGTAAGGATAAATGAAGTTTGATCTAGCAAGCCTTGAGTTGGGGTTGTTTCTCTGAGCTAACCTATTCTTCAGAGTTTCATTCAATGTCTCACCTTCTTGATTTGTGTATTCTGCTGAAAGGCATAGAATCCAGCCTCTTATGCTATGCCAGCCTTGTCTAAGTCATCTCATAAACCTTGCATAATGGTCCACCCAACACTTTAGGGGTCTTCCTCCAGTTCTTTTACCACTATTAAGATCCCAGTGCAGCGTGCCTGACATCCTCATCCTTGTGTTTTGTCTTTCATTTATATGATATGATAGGTCCATCTTTTTTTCCATTCATTTGTTTTGTTGATATTATCTCTTATGCTGCTTTGTTTTGGAAGTAGCCATTGGCTCTATGCTGAATCCTAGTTATAATTAGCATTGAGCATAACTGCCTTTTAACAGTTGTCCCTTATATGACTCAGTCTTTTGACTCTTTGGAGATAATATCCTATAATTCTCTAATTTTAGTAATAGTTAAAACAATCCCAGTATCCCAAACATGCTTTTAGCATTGGCTGTTATGGGCATTGCATACGTAGTTCTGTACTCCTTGGGATTATGTGTTTTCATTTTCACCCTAGTCATTTTCTGTTTTACTATTTTTGATGCTTCACCTTCCAACTAGATCATTGAAGACTATGTCCAGAAGAAGTTTAAGTCACCCGGTGCGATCGACCTTTCCTGTTGGCCTTCCAGGCTGTCTTGGGCTGGAAATGTCTTTCACTCTGTCATTTTGTGGCTTCTGCTGTTTCTTATGTGTTGTCTTCTCCCATTAGAATCTGAGCTCGTTGAGGCTAAGTCCGTTATGGAATTTCTTTTAGGAGATAACTGGCAGAGTCTTTTTTTTTTTTTTCACTTTGCCCTGTAGTTTTTAGATATGGGCTGTTTTCTTGAATGATTTCTCGAAATAGGATATCCAGGCTTATTTAAATACTTATTCATTTTTTGGTCCTAGCTTTCAGATAGAGTGTCAAGTCTTAAAGCAGGAAGTCTCATCTTCTTGAGTTCAGATCTGGCCTCAGACACTTACTAGTTGTATGACCCTTGGCATATAACTTACTATAACTCTGTTTGTCTCACTTCTTCATCTGTTAAATGAGCTGGAGAAGGAAACAGCAGGCCACTCTAGTATTTTTGTCAAGAAAATTCCAAATGGAGTCACAAAAAATTGTACATGATTGAAACACCTGAACAATCCAATCCAGCTAGTTCAGTGATTCTTAACCAATATGGTGATAGAAGAAAGAAAGTGCTAGACTGATGGGTCATAATTATTTAAAGTAATGGATGGGGATGAAGATGCCAGGGTGGGAAATCATAACTATCTAGGGCAAAGAGTAGGTGGAGCTATAGCTGAGATAATTTGTTTCCACAAATAATAAGAAAAAAACTCCTAATTTTAGCCACTTATGTGATCTTTTAAAAATAGATGAAATGCATTAAATGGTTAGATTGATTGTTTTAAGTTTCATATTCTTCCTTGTACCACTCTATGATGGATAACCACTGAATGGAAAAGGTGGGTAGTGAGAGGGAAGATAAAAAGTTAAATATTGTATTGCGTAAACTAAATCTTTAGCCCCTTTTCTTCATTGCTCTTCTGAGAATTTGAAATAATGACTCACATATAACTTGTACTTGAAAAATTATGAGAGATATATAACTTTTCAAAAGTACATAAATTGTCTTTAGTCAAATCAACTGATTTTTTTAATCTGAAATGTAAGTTTGATTAAATGAAGAGGATAATAATGCTTGAACAGTGTATTGCACAGGCTTGTGAGGCAAGTGCTTTGCAAAACTTAGAGTACTATATAAATGTGAGTTATTATTGCATGTCAAAATCTGGAATTCTCTTTGAATTTCATGGTACTTCCTGTTTCACCTTATAGTAGGGATGCCAATAAATTGGATATTGAGAAGATGAATGTCAGAAAGAAGGGCCTGCCATATTTCTTGGTTATTGCTTTTTGGGGAATTAGAAAAGAAAAGATTCTCATGTGCTTGTATTGATGGACAGTGTGTACCTTAAACAAACAAATAACCAAAATGAAAAAATGCTTTGACATTTGAAGATAACTGCGCTAGTGTTCTAAGTGTAGGTGAGAATATTAATGAGTGATCTTTTCTCATGTTAAATATTGCTTACCTGATGTAGCCACTGTTTGCAGGACCTCTTGCTACTTGTGGTTCTGTCTCAGCCTTATGGGATCTTCCACCCATTGGTGCATGTCAGTGTGGCATTTCTACTACTGCTTTTGTGTGGCAATGACTGTAAAATGAGCAGCACAATCCTATTGTGAAATAATCTACATGCTGTTTGGCAAGTAAAAAATCCCACTTCGGTGAAAGATTATTACATTTATTTTCATCTGAGATAAATCTTGGAGTGCTTTATTCGCAAAACTTTGGAAATATTCTTCAGAAATAACCTTCTTTTTTAGGCACTACTGGTTGAATGAAAGATGGTAAATGTTAAAATATCCTGTAAATATTTTGCAAATTATAGGCTAACCTTGCCTATATGTCTTATTAATAAAGTAACCTACTTATTTTATTTTTTTAAATGCTAGTACTGAGAGAACTACCCTCTTTGGTTTTGAAGGAGGTCAGTTGTAGTGTGCAAGTTTTAAAGTTGACATGAAGTGCGTGTTTTTAAGTTGACATGAAAGGAAATCTGTGACAGGTTATATTGTGCCACCATAATCCTTGGTGCAGGGGTCTGATCTCTCTTACCTTTACATCAGGGCTTAAGGGGTAGAGGTGGTGGTAATAAGGTTAATTCAGGAAAATTAAAGTTACCTAAGGAGCTTGTTTAAAAAAAGGACCCCACAAACCTCTTCTCTAACCAACTAGGATAGAAAGTTGTTCAGTTGTTCATTTCTGACCAAATATTTGTGACCCTTGTGGACCGTGCTATCCATGGGGCTTTTCTAACAGAGATATTGGAATGGTTTGCCTTTTTCTTCTTCAGGGAATTAAGGCAAAGGTTAAGTGACTTGCCCAAAATCACACAGCTAGTAAGGGTCGGAAGCTGGAATTGAACTCAGATCTTCCTCACTCCAGGACCAGGACTCTATCCACTGAGCTGCGTGATTGTTTCCAGAATAGAAAATAATAGGAAGCTAACAAAGATTTTTCCTTTTTTTCATACCATGCTTCTAACTATATCTGAACAGAGGAAATTGATTTGTAAGTGATTTTTTTTTAGAACTCAGAAATATTCAAATATTCTTTGTGATAAACATCTATAAAAGAGCATAATAATGCCTACCTTAGCTACCTTTCGTTTAAAGCAGTTAGTAAACCATAAAACACTATGTAAATGTCAGCTGTTATTTCCTGTTTTATGTTAACTCCTCCAGGAACTGTTCAATGGGATTTTGTTACTATGCTGTAGCTTTGGAAAGTGTATGCGCATATATACAATTGCATGTGTACATCTGTGTATATATATGTATATACTGGAGAACTTTATGTTAAAGGAAAATATATGTATGTCTATGTATGTGTGTGTGTGTATACACACACACACACATACACACACTTTTAAAAGTGATAAGATCATCTTAGAAATTTTAGGTCCTGTGTCTTAAGAATCAACTGTAAGCAAAATGCATATGTTGTTAAGTATAATAATTACATATCTATGTATACATACTAGACTAATGACCAAGCATTACCTAATGTCTACATGTATAAAAATCATTTCACAAAAATTGTACCTCTGTTTCCAAGGTTATGAAAGCCTGTGGTCAATGAAATTTTTACAAATTTATTTTCACAATCTGTTGGTTTCACAAATCTCTTATTTTGTTCCTATACAAATTTTCCAAGATAGATACTATCAATGAATTAAAGATAAGTATGGCTAAGATGTTCATATTACAATTAATTCTCAAATTTCTGTTAAAATCAAGAGAAATAGTAGGATAGATAATTGAAAATCATTTGTATTTTGACTTAACTATATTATCTACTGAAAAAAAATCCTTTATACAATTCATAAAGTGGTACGAAAACTAGTTTTTATTCCATTAACCCATAACTCCTGACTGTGGACATCAATAATTCTCTATTGTAGTCTTCTCTTAGAATATTCAATTAGTCTAATATGTTCTGGCTACTTTTTAAAAATTTCTTTTTACTCTTTGAAAAGCTCTATGTGGTTCTTCACAAAAGCTCCAAGAGTGCATATGAATGTGTATCTCTGTGTGTTTTTGTTTGTGTTTGTACAATCTTATATGTGCAGAAAAGTCTATTGAGGATAATAGAATGCCTTGATTTATTAAGAGTGTCCTAGTTCAGCCTCAATGTGCTTCCAGATTTACATTGGGGTTATGTGTGATTATCGTAGAAATGTAGAGATAGCAATTTTAGCATAACTGGTCTACTAGTTGTCTAGCTTTACCCCCTCCAGACTTTTCTACTTTATTTCTTCTTTCATTTAAAATGAAGGAACCTGTAATCCAGTTATCTGGCAATGGTCCAAGCATCTTTTAGCTCTGCTCCCTGCAAAGGCTTCCTTTCTGTGATTCTCTGTCCTACTGTGATGATGATAATGGAGATGCCCTACTTTTCCTGTTGTGACCATCTAGTCATCTAGGGCTAACAAGTTCAAGACACAGCACTGTGTGACAGGAGACAAAAGGGAATGGTTATTGATATAGGTGATCATTAAGAAACTTAATATTATAAATAACACTTCTTACAGTTTTAAAGGTTTTATTTCCATCTTGACTTTATTTGAAGCAATGGTGGTAAAATATTATATTTAAATGTTTTTGAAAAATTATTGGCTTTAAAAATGTGGAGTACTGTGGATTGTATTTTTACCAAAAAATTTAGCACTGAATTGCCAGCCTTTGTGAACTTACCCTAGGTCATCCATAGTCTGTTGGATTTTGCACAAGGCATTTCTTGCATAGTAGGACCTTCCAGAGCTTGTGCTCCACTGTGCTGGTCTGCATCTCCACTACAATGCTCCTAATTAAAATCAAAACAAAACTACAGGTAGAAATTCAGTATACAAATGTAATTAATTGGGCACCTGATCTATTATGGAAAAACTATTTTGGAATGCATGTTGGTTTAGGAAGGGATAAATGAAATTGTGTTCTGGAGGAGATTTTTAAGAATATATATGTATCAGGTTAGATCATATCTGAGGTCCCTCCCTTCTCCAATATTTGTGATTCTTCCTATCTCATAAATATTTGTGTCCTCCAGGCTTCTGTTTTCTTCCTATAATCTCTCCCTTGTTGAGCTCATACCTTATTATGCCTTCAAGGATCACATCCATCAAAAGTCATTCTTTAGATCCAAGGTGTAGACCTCAATGGCCAACTGTCTCTTAGGTATCTTCTCACTCAATATATCAATATTAACACCATGTTCATTCTCTACAGCTATCCTTTATGCCCCTTTTTACTCTAGTCCTTTGCCTCCAAATTTTTTTTCCTGTCTTCCCTATTTCTAGTCATCAATAGTTGAAATCTCCAAGTTATCTTTGAATTATTCTTTTCACTTGTCTCTCACATCTGATTAGTTGACAATTTTGTGACTTCTCTCTCCATATTATTTTTTTCATATTTATCCACTGTTTTCCGTTACTCTTGTCACTGTCCTATTTAAGATCCTTACCACCTCTTTTCTCATTTATTTCAACAACTCCTTAAATGTTCGTCTTGTTTCAAGTTTTTTTCCTCTTCCAATTTATTCTGTAAAATGATATTGGATGAGTCTTTATGATTATTGCTCTGATACTCCCACATTTTCAGAAGTTTTCAGTGAGTCCTCATTATCTGTTGACTAATGTCCAAATTGCATAATGCAGAATCATGTGCTCTGGACTCAACCTATCTTTCCAGCTTTATATCCAACTACTTTACTTTGTCCAAAATACGCATCAGTCAAACTGAGTTACATTATAATTCCTTCAATAACCCTCCAATTTTCCATGGTGCATCTACGTACTAGAAAGGGCTACCTCAATAATATCCAAGAATATTCTGAAAGAAAACAGTCTAGCAATCTATAAGAAAGGAAAAAAAATGTCAAAAATGCTCATAGCAAATATGAAATGCAATTGGAAGGCCAGACTATTGAGCAAGTCTAACAATACATCTTTCTAAGACAGCTACTACATAGGGACCCAAAATTGAATAGGAAGAAGAAAATAAATTAGATTACAACTAGGAAATTGTGTGAAGCTTTAATAATCCTAAACTGCTCCCCAAAACCTGTCTTTTGAACGGATATTTTTCCTCTGTGGTGCTATGTAGTTGCGAATCTTGGAATAGCATTGTCTAAAGAATCAAAGTTGTATATAAACCAAAGGTCAATGGAAAAAATCTTGGTAGATACACAGGGTGTAGTATATTCTTAACAATGACATCTCCCAGAAGTAATATAAGATATTTTATTTAGAATATGCATGATCAGAGAAAGAAGGTTAGCTATATAGTGAGAGCAAGGTAATGCTCAATTGTTACATGAAATGTAACAAGACCTAGAAGAAAGGTACCTGAAATATTGAGTTGGTCCTCTGAAAGAGAAAATTCACACAAGCAGAGAGAATATTGGAAGATTGTTATCTTGGATTCATTGAAGCACTGAAGTGTCTTTACTCATGGTTTTTCCCTCTGCTTGGAATTGTGAAACTTTTCCTGACCCAAGCCTATAAACTCAATGAGGGTAAGTATGCAAGGATCAAGTACCATTCTTTTTATATTCAAAAGAACATAGCACAGTTTCTTGAACCTAGTAGGTACTCAATAAATATTTTTAACTGAAATCTTACTAATTAAGCAATGTAGAGATAGTTCAAATTAGTGATATAGACAAATAATTCTAAAGCCTAACCTTTGCCATTGGTTTTAATATTGGTTTCCCTTACCCCAGTGATGTGGACTTATTTTTTTATGTATAAAAATAATGGGCTTGGATGATATGGTTTCTATGGTCCCTTTCAGCTCTTAGTTGTATAATCATTCTGCCTCCAAAGTTCCTTAGAGTTCTATTATTAAGTACCTATTCTGTGTCTCTACTATGTTATACTGTTTTACCTTTGTTAACTTTATATATAATACACATCTATCATATAGATATAGGAGATGTCAATGTATATATTATATAGGGATAGGAGATCAAATATAAAGACATAATCACAGATTTGTTCAACATGCATGGTAAGAATTAGCTGTAGAATTAATGAATTTTGACATCTGGAAAATTTGTAGCTATGTAAATTTGAAACTCTCTCAAGGATTCTTGCAGACATGAATCAATAAGGTGTGATTGCTTAGTGTTGTAAAAGATGCATTGTAATTTTCCTTTTTGTAATGCAACCAGACCATTGTTGCAATTACATCCATAAAGAATTTCTCTAAGGTAGCTATTGCATATGCTCCTTTCCATGTGCTATGGAATACATGCTTACTGAGGTTTGAATGCTTAACTCATTTTTTTCTGTGATTTTTTTCTTTTTGATTTTGCATCTCATTTGAATTCAACCTAGTAAATCATTCTTAATACAAGTAAGCAAACATGTTTTAATTTTTGTTCTACAAATCCTGTCTATTTAGTTTTGCTTGGTTTAAATTGTTGTGCATTCTGTTGAATTAAAAAATGGAAATCAGTCCCTGTGATGGTATTATAAACCATTTTACTGAGATAGATATAATAGCATATATTTCTTAATGGATGGGTCACTTGGGATAAATAAAAAAAAAAACCCACACTACTGAATTTCTTATAATCTCTTTCACGTAGATATCTTTGTTATGTAACCAGAATAAATTATCATCAATTTCTGGTGCTTTAAAAAGCAATGACCTCTTTTCCTAGGTTTTCTTCTGGTGAATTTCATTTTTAAAATGAGGAGTTATTGAAAGAAGAGAACATAGATTTTTTATTAATTACAAAAATTAAATTTAAAGAAAAAATGTCGGATTAAACAATGATTTAATGGATTCGTTATCTTTTTTAGCCAATCAGGCAATGGAAACCTATTATTTTTCCTGCTCGGTTGCTATAGAAAGGGAGGTTAGGATTAAACAACACATCCTTTTATGAGTTCTGCCAGTTTTAAAATTTCAATTTAAAATGTCAGTGTATTACATACACTTTTGTCTTCTTAACCAAAATTAAAAGTACAACAATTTCTAATGGAACTTTGATAAGCTGACGTTATAGGACTTAGTCTTCCTTTCTTTGAGATATTCAAAGCTGATCAAATTTCATTGAGAAGATATATATCCACTTTTTGTCCATATGCATTCATAATAGTATAGTTTAGTGGAAAAAACAGTGCATTATTAGTCAGAAGATTTGGGTTCTGTTCTTAACAATTACACTAAGTAGCTGAAAACCAGGTAGCTAAGTTTTCCTTACTTCAGTTGTCTCACTTGTGAATTGTGGAGTTTGGATGAAATAATAGCCAGGGTCTTCTTCTCTCTAAATGCTTTGGTCTGCTTTTAGAAAAATGTAATTGACTTATTGAACAAACATGTATTAAGTGCTTACTTCATGAAAAAGTCTAATTAAATGCTGGGTGCTGAAGACTCAGAGATAGAAATGAAAAAGAGTTGCTGTCCTCAAAGTGCTTTCTTTATTTGAGGGGTTATAACACATAAAGAGAGAAATATGAGATAATTGGAGAAATATGAAAGTACAAGCAATTAGGTTACACTAAAGTTGGGGAGGAAACACTATGGTCCATGACAGTATTCCAGGGTTTTCCTAATTTTTAGAAACCTTTAGAACGTATTCCTCTTGAATACTAAACCTCTTGTATCATGATTTTGTATAAAATCATGAATTTTGATTCAATTTAAAGATAAAATGAAGCCTTGTTAAATAGCTAAAAGAAATCGATGAAAGCCATGATTGTGGAATTACTTAGATATATCTGTTTATATGACAAAATGTGAAATTGGCATAGCTTTTCATTTCAGATGTGGTTGCATTACAAATGATATAAAACTCAAATATGCCTCATATTGCATAGTATGTAGAATATTGTCAGGCATAGTAACTGCAAAGGCTTATTGAATTACTGGTTAATCAGAACCTGAATCTCTATATTAATATCAGTTTTAAGATATCTGAAGTGAATTATTTTAGACCATTCATAAACTTATTAAGAGACTCAACTCTCATTTTGAAGTCAAACTTAAATCGGAAAAATACATTTGCGATATTTAACACTTATGCCATACCTGCCTTAAGACACATATACTTTTGGCTCATCAAGACATGAATTCAAAGCTAGTCTCAGAATCTTGCTAGCTGAGTAACCTTGGGTAAATCACTTAATCTCTGTTTGCCTCAGTTTTATTAACTGTAAAAAGGGAATAATTGAAGCACTTACCTTCCACGTTTGTGAGGATCAGGGGAGATGATATTTGTAAAAACCAGTTAGCACAATGACTAGCACATGAGAGATACTATATAAATGCTTATTCCATTTCAAGAGCTAGATGGTATTCTATTCTTATAAGTCCGTAATTAATATTATACTTTTTGGGCAATGAGGAGGTACAATGGATAGAATGTTCGTCCTGAAGTCAAGAAAAAATAAATTCTAATCCAGCCTTGAATACTTACTAGCTATGTGACCCTGGGCAAGTCACTTAACCTCTATTTGCCTCAGTTTCCTCATTTATGAAATGGGGATAACAATAGCATCCACCTCCTTGTTTGTTGTAAGATTCTAATGAGATAATAATTTTAAAGTGCTTAGCACAATGTCTGGGACATAGCAGGTACTATATAAATGTTAGCTATTATTATCATGTATATAATAACCCATACAGTGTTTACTTCACATTGAACACCAGTACAGACACGTTAATATTTCCTCATCAACAAAGGGGAAAAGGACTGATCAATGATACAAAAATTATAGAAAGTTTATTTTTATTAAAATAAATGATTAATTATATAGTTATTATATATAATATAATTGTTATAGATGTTATGTATAGTTATAATTTATATATGATATATAATATATAATTAAATGGTGAAAACTACACAACAAATCACAGAGAGTTACAAAAATTTTAACACTTTTCAGATGATTATAAATACATTATCAGTGGCTAGAATTATGCATGAGAAATTCATTACTTTTTATAAACTAATAGATAATAAATCCCTTTTTGGGATAATAAGGCTCACACTAATAGATATCAAATGCAAATAACAAATAATTCTTATTATGGTGACAGGCTTGGTATCAGATCCAGTATAAGACAGTTAGACATTTATTAGCTGGATGACTCTGGGCTGCTCCTTATTGGTGTTAAGGGCTGGATTTCACCCTGGAAGGAGTATCAGGCAAGTGTCAAGAGAATATTCATGACTTGGAGTGTCTTTAGCCTTAGTAGATAATGATTCTTGAGGTGAAGCCCAATGGAAAATAACTGGTCATAAAGGCTCTAAAGAGAAACTATTGAATGCATTCATTTGGTATCTATTGTCAGTATCATAAAATAATATGTTTCCTGCCTCATAGTTCAAAAAAGTCTATAGAGTTGCTTTAAGAGAATGGCAATCCCAGGAAGTTGCAGTTCATATACTTGTTTTCCCTTAGTCTCAAAAGTGAGTGTCCAGTAGACAGATATCATGAGACCTCTCTCTTTCTCTCCAGAGTTCTTACAACGGCCAAAATCCCAAGCAGATATGTTTCCCTTTGTCCGCTTTAAATAATGTCTCCCAGATGTGAAACTCTGAGTTCCTAGACCAGCACCACATAGATCAAATCTCTCCATAATACAGTGCTGTTTCTATCATGTGTCTCATTTTCTCATTGTTCTCACATCATAGGATTTTCTCTTGACCATTTCTCTTCCAGCTTCAGTCTCCTTATCAGGTAAGATTTGAGGAGGCTAAAGATCTGTAACAATCTCTGTGTCCTTCCACTTGTGATTGGTCTTATCTATGAAATGGAAATAATAATATGTGCACTGCCTCCTGCATTACTGTTATGAGAAAATTGCTTTGTAAGTTATAAAATGCTATATAAATATTAGGTGATATTTTATTATCATATGATGGAACGGAGAGGTAGAATAATTTTTCACGCATTTATTAAACTTTTTTTGTATGGTAGGCCCTGTTCTAGAAGCTGAGATATAAAGGCATAAAGAATAAATTAGTGCTATTCTTTAGGTACTTAGATATTATTAGCAAAGAAATAGAGGACTATGATAATGTTCTACATATGATATGAGGAGAGCCTGTTTGGGAGGTAGCTGTGGGACTAGAGAAAGAGTAGTTAAGAGTAAGGAAGAATTGAGGGAAGTTAATGCCTGTCTAGATATAGAGGATAAACTGTAAGCATTTTGTAGGGAAGACAGTAAGATCTATTTTATACATATTGAATTTGAGGTGGTTGTGTAATATCATATGATAAATTATCAGTTTTATGGAATAGGGCTCAGTTTACCAATGTAATAAAGGTGTATATTTCAGTCCTGGACATAGACATGATAGTTGCAGTTATGAGAATAGTTACTTTCTCCCCAAAAGAAGAAATATCAAGAGAGAATGACTGACAAGTTATGGTGTGAACCTGGAAAGACATGCATAAACTGATACAGGGTAAATTGAGTAAAACATGGAGAACAATTTATATACTGTCAAATTGTTAAAAAACAAGAAATATGATCAGTGAAATGGCCAGCCATGATTTCAGAGTATCAATGATGAAAAATGCTCCCCCACTCCTGATAGACAGGGGAGAGATTCAGGATCTAGAAAGAGATACACATTTTTGGACATAGCATGAGATTTTTTTTTGCTTGAATACACACATACACACACACACACACACACACACACATATATATATATATGCACATATATTTGATGAGAATTTTCTTTTTACAGTGGTGGGGGAGAATTGAGAAGGAGAAAAAGTAAATGCTTTTTAATTTAAAAAGATTAAAAAGAGAAGTCTAATATATTCGTGGTTAAAGGACTATGTCAGCAAGGGACCCGGCATACATAGGAGGGCCTGCTGTACAGGTTTTCAGATCTGCTTTTCTAAAAGGAAAGCAACTTTTGAGGGGTCAGCAATCACTTTAATCAAGTACATTCTCCATTCACTTAGTTCAGGGGGAAAAGTCAGCACCCTGAACTTCAGTGAGAATACATACAGAGAAATAAAGACCAACTCCAACTGTCTGACCAGAGAGAGAAGCACCAACATGTAGATTTGTTAAACCAGGGGGCTTCCCAGAGTCTTATCTGTCACACAAACCTCTGAAAAACTAAGCCCCAAAGTAAAACCTCGCTTCAGAATATTTATACACTTTTCAGAGCTGAGGGCAGGACCCTCTGACCTAGTGCCTCAATAGAAATTAACGAAAGATATCGAGGCCTATTAATGGGCAGGGAAGATTTTTAACTGTTCCCCCTACCCGCTATTAACTTTAAATTACCATTACAAGGATATATGTGGTCAAGGAAGAACAACTGAAAGAAGGTTGATCAGGGAGGTGAAGGAATCACTAGGACGCCAGAGTGTTATAGAAAGTAAGGAAATAGATTTGAAAAGATGGCAATCAGAAAGGTCAAGTAAAACAAAGCGATCATAGAAAATGAGCATTAGATTTGACCAAAAGGAAATTGCTGGTAACTTCTAGAAAATTACAGTAGAGCAAGAGGGATAAAACCCAGATTTCCTGGATCAAATGAATGTTGAGGAATGAAATCGCTGCATACATACCACTTGCTTGAGAAGTTTGTCATGGAATAGAAGGGTGAGAAATTTAATGAGCATTAGAGTCAACTACAGTTTGATGGTGATTTCAAGAAAAATATTTGCATACTTGAAAATTTAAAAAGGAAAGAAGTGCATAGAGAGTGAAGTATTGAATTTGTTTGAGAATTACTTGATTCAAATGGGGTTATAGTCCTTTAGAACTTTGCTGAGAGGGAAGAAGAAGACATGAACAAGGAGTGATATAATATTCCAAATCCTGATAAATTACTTTGTGTGTAACTTTTTTTTAATTTATGCTGCTTTGAAAAGAGTATCAGTAGGCACAAGTGAAGGAAAACAATTTATTGAATCATTTAAAAAAGTAATCTTGTCAATAAACCATAGTTTTTAAAGGATTTTCCAGTTTTAATGGTGAAAGGAAAATAAATCTTTTTTTCTTTCATTGAGTCCTAACCATGCAGCAGATGCCCTAAATATTTTATTTTTATGATTTGTATGATAATGTTAAGAATCTCTCTCTGCCATACTTTTCCTTTGGAAAAAATATTGATATTAAATTTTACATGTCCCAAGTGTTTAGGGATTCCATGTACTTATTGCTTTTAAGTGTAGCTCAGTGTGTATAAAACTGAATTCAGATGTATGCTTTATAGTGACATGTATATTTTCAAGGTAAGTGGGTCTGTGATTAAAGATCTTATGACAGTGTTTATGTTTAAAATCATCCCTAAGGAAACCACTCTAGTGGCACCAGGTGCTTAAGACAACTAGAAGGGAAAGTGCTCGTCTAAGTTGTGTGTTTCAGTTCACTGAATATTGTGCTCTTTTGGAACATTAAATAAATTTAATCTTGGGCATCTTTTTTTTTTTTTTTAAGGTGACTTGCCTTTAGACTCTTCCCTTGTAGTTTTTGAAGCTACTTGACACACTTATTTTAATTGGTAACCAAAAAAATTCTGTTCTGTTGCTTATTAAAGTTCAGTTTCTATTTCAGGATTTTGCTTTGCTTAGGTGGATGATCTGAATGAGACACAGTGTGGTCATTTTCTTTGAAGAAGTCTTAACAACCGTTTTCCTTTCCAATTCAGTTATTCTCCTCCTTATCCTTTCCCTGTTTTCTTTCTAGAGCATCTGTTCATTTCTTTTTGCCCTTTTGCTGAGCTTAATAATTTTCTTCTTATACAGTTCCTCTAAGAAGTCAAATATTCTGGCAGTTACCATCTCCTTGGAACTAAAAATTTCAATATTATTATCTTTACAATCTGCCTTTAACTATTGGTTGTTGCCATGAGAGATATCGAATTGTGTGCCAGAGCATTTGAGGCTTTCTGAAAAAGCTTTATGTTAAGGAAATTTTTAGTTATGCATACATCAAAGAAAATTTATAAATGATTCTGTTATCATTACAGGATAGTTCACTCTTGAATAATTGGGATATTTTATTTTGTATCTATTTGAAATTATTTAATATTAGGATACAGCGGTTAATGAAGACATCAGATAGTTGATCGTAACATATCTTAATTTAAAAATATATTCAGATACTGTGGGATTCTGTGGGCACGTTGGTTAGTTTTTGTTAAAACTGTTTCTCTTTTTTCTTTTTTATAAGGCCATTGGGAGGGATTTATTTGGAAATAAAGATGATGTGTGAACCAAAAGTGTCAACACAAAATTAAAAAAAAAGTTGAAATGTATATCAAGAGTGTTACGAATATCATTCAACCTTGTCAGTTCCTTAACCTTGTTACTTTGTTATATTAGCACTGTTTTTTAAGTTTGTGACTTTCAATGTGGTAGAATAAAATTTAGCCTTCCTTGAAATGATGCTAAAATTGACATTGTAGTTTAATACTTGTAATTTCACTGACGTTTTCGATCTTCAAGTTCATATTATTCTTCTGTAATTACAGAAGTCAAGTTTCTAGGCACCCATTTTACAGTAAATGTAATGATTGTGAAAAGGTATCTAGATATAAATCATTTAGATAAAAGTTGTATCATAGGTTTATGTTGACAAAACCCATTATTTCAGAAAAACATTAACAAAAAAGCATTAAAAATTTTTTTATGTTCATCTCTCTACTTCTGAGTCCATGTGGGAATATATTTCATAAAATCACAGATCACGGAGTCACGTGTGTAGGACTGGAAAGGGCCTCAGAAGCTAGCTACTCCAACCCACTAATGTAGCAGAGTCAGGATTATGATTTAGTAAGTATTTAACTCTTACTCTGTGAACCTCTTTCTCATTTCTTATCTATATTTTACCTTTCTTCCAATGAAATTAAATGTTATTGTATTCACGGATTTTTTTTTTTTTTTGGCCACAGTCAAGATAAGTTGTAGATTGGAAAAGTTTTTGAAAGTTGAAAATTTTGTTCTACTATTCATTATCTTCATTTAGTTGTTCGATCATTTTTCAGTCATGCCTGACTCTTTGTGACTCCATTTGGAGTTTTCTTGGCAAAAATACTGGAGTGGTTGGCCATTTCCTTCTCTAGGTCATTTTACAGGTGAGGAACTGAGGCAAATAGAGTTAAATGACTTGCCCAAGGTCACATAGCTCGTCAGTGTCTGAGGCTGAATTTCAACTTCTAAAGCTAAATCTTCCTGATTCTCAGCCCAGTGCTCTGTCCACTGTGCCACCTACCTGCCCCTATATTCACTGAGTTAAATAACAAATATTTATTGAGGGTCTATTAAGTCCCCTAAGGTACTTGGTTGGAGTTAAGGATATGAAGGACCCAGGCCTCATCTTCAATACTTTTTGACTAATTATGTGACAGACAAATAATAACTCTAATCAATTTCATGTAAAATAACATGTGAATAAATGCCACATAACTAAGCATGATGGATGTGCAGAGGATTGAGAGGTCACTTCTAGGCAGATTTCTCAGATAAAAGTATTATAGAAGAGGTAGCACTTGAGTAGTACCTAAAAATCTCAGGATTTCAGGTTTGGAAACATCTGCAAGAGCCAAAGCCATGGTGGAAAAGCAGTCCTCTGTCTAATATACCTGGCACATGGTCTTGTAGCCTTTGCTTGGATACTGCCGAGAATGGGGGAAATTTACCACCTATCAAGACAAACCTATTGCAGTTATGGACGGCTTTAATTTTAGGAAGATTTTTATTGTATCAAGTCTAAATGAATGTCTTTGCAGTATGCATCCATTTGATTCCTATTTATGCTCTCCTGGGCCAAGGGAAATATTTTTAATCCATCTTCCACATGATAGCCCTTGCAATAGTTGAAGAGAGCTATTTTGATCTCCCTGAATTTCCTCTTTAGACTTAACACCCTCGCTTCGATGACCAAGTTTTATTTGGCATATGTAGACAATGTCCACAGACAGAGATTAGGCTCACCTTTGGGCTTTTCACTTATGGTGATAAGACTTTGTATACTAATCTACTCATCCAAAAAAGGGAAAAAAATGCCCAAACTGGAGAGTATTACTAGATGATAAATCTGACCTCTAACCTTAATTATTTTTAGTGATGCAAAAGTTTTCATCTGGGGGAAAATTTTTAGATATCAAAAATCCTCTGTCATTTGTTTTTTTATAAGTACTTAAAAAAATACCAACAGCTTTTTTGTACCTAAAATTCATCAGTGTGTCTTTGTTACTTTCAATTTAAAAGAAATATTTAAGCACTTTAAAATATGTCACCATGAAATAAAAATTGATATATCTCAAAACTATTCTAAGAAGTTTATTAGTCTTTTGCAAAGAAATAACATGCATTCTGTTAGTCACATTTTGCAGTGAGATAGACCAAGGACATTAATATGTTAAATCTTCTAAATTTTCTGGTTACTAAGTGACATACCCATAGTGATTACCACATTTAATATAAATGAAACTTTAAAACTACAAAAGTATTTATTATTTTGGAAGGGAAAGGCAAATATTTCATTATACAATGTTTTAACATCTATTTTGCCTACCACATAGTGGAGATTTTTTATACTTAGAATTATTCTGTTACTCTCAGTCACCTCATTAATTTTCTAGAGAAAAAATTAAAATGAAAAAAGTACTTCTTTGAAAGCTTTCATTCCTTTAGTCCTTTGTTAAGCTTCCTGTTTTTATTTCACCAGGCTACTGTGTCAAATGCGATAATGTATATGAAATTGATTGGAAAACTAAAAAAGGTAGTATGGTTTATGATTTTTAATATATATTTAAAATATTAATAGATTTTTAATATACATACTTTAATATATATTAATATATAATGCCAATGCCATATATATGGCATTATAATAACCATATTTAATTTAAAAGGAGTCTCTTTATCTGTGAACCAAATAATTACATGTAAGAAATATGATTTTATGTTGAAAAATGACAGTGGGAAATAATGAAACACATGGAGCTGACTTCAATAAACTAATAAAAATATTACAGAATTAAAACTTTCCTCTGTTCAAATTCTCCACTCTGTTCTACTCTTCTGTTTCCATATTGATACTGTATGATTAATTTGGTGTTCAGATTAAATTCTGTAAGAGCTACTTTAGTGAAGTTACAATGATTGATTCAGTGACTACACATGAATGGGATTCAGAATAATAGAATGCATATTTTGTCATTTTTACTGGGACATGAAAACATCAGTAAAATTTTTGCTCAAAGCATAGTGGTTAACTGTATAATTTCTATAAACAAAGAGTTTCTGCATTGCTAAATTTGAAGATTTTTTTTTATATGAATGTAATCTTATGTACTTCCTAAAAGGCTTTTGCTATGGATTTTAAAAAATAGTGAAATAGTAAAAAATTTCATGCAAAATGAAGCTTCAGTGTTTTTTTTGTCTTTTTTTTTTTTTTCGGTTTTGTTTGCCATATTGGCTCCTGGAAGTTCAAGTAGGAGACTTTTTAAAAATTATTTTATTTGTTTTCAGTGTTCCACAATCACTTCCATATATCTTAGTTTTTTTTTCCCCTTCCCTCCCCTCTCCCACCCTAAGACAGTGTGCAATCTTATATAGGTTCAGTTCTTTAAAGGTTGTGTATGTGTGTGTGCATGTGTGTGTGTGAGAGAGAGAGAGGGAGAGAGAGAGGGAGAGAGAGAGAGAGAGAGAAAGAGAGAGAGAGAGAGAGAGAGAGAGAGAGAGAGAGAGAGAGAGAGAGAGAGAGAGAGAGAGAGAGAGAGAGAGAATTGCTGGAGGCATTTTGCCTGGATAGAAAAAATGAATATCACATTATTTATTAAGTAAATTTACTATAGTTTTCCTCATTAAAATATGATCACTACATTGCAAGTAATTAATTTCCTGACTGGTGGTAATGTCTATTTTTTAATATTTGGAGGATATATTTAACAAGTTTGTAAAAATAAAGAATTTGATAAACCTTATAACTGGGAGCAAAACTGACATCATAAATAAAGCATAGTGAATTATTTGGTATGTAGCATCTGTTTGACTAAAGGAAAATAAGTATCAGATCTTTTTTCAAATGAATTCCATTTGGCCTTCTCGAAATTTCTGTTTTTCAGTAGTGTCAACATTGTAAAATCAAACCTTGACGTCTGCTTTACAGGCTTTCCATTTAGAAGTCTGTTTTAAATTAAATTGATATTTGTGTTAATACAATTGTCTAATTAAGGGGTCCATTAATGCTTCTTTATGGTAATTTAATGAAGATAACTAATGTAATCCTGTTAGAAATTATGTTAATTTTAAATTATTATTTAGAATGGATGCCCTAATCATACCTCATCAATGAGAACATTTACTTTCTATATATGTAAGTATATATATATATATATATATATATTTTAATGTAAGTCTTATTTTGAGAGATGTGTGTCATCAAGAAATTAAAGACAAGACTGGAAATCATAGATTTATACTCTGTGTTGGAAGTTACTTTAGATTTTTACTCCAATTTGCCATCCAGTGTCTTGAGGAAGAAGTTTAATTTATGTGGGAGACAAACCAGGCTCTTTCCTACAACTTTTCCACAAAGATATAGAAGATATATCAGACCAAATGTGAACTGGGAAATTCACAAAAATGTCAAACTGAGTCATTTTTCCAGCTCAGCTGGTCATATGGGACAGACAAAGAAGTCTGCTGGTACCCAGGAGAGACTGAGCACAGCTGTTAGCTCTGATGCTCTCTACCAAGGTCCAGGTTACATGTGAATCCAGCATGGACCAAGGAGAGGACTCGACTCCTACCTAGGGTTTTCATTCTAAGCTGAGGGGTGGTTATCAGCCTTAGACTGTGCAGGAATGTTTGGAAACTAGCTGCAACTGTGTGACTGAGTCTGGGAGCAGAGTAGACTCTCAGTTCTGGCCTCCAGCCCACTCTGAAGCAAGCAATGGGAAAACCAGGCCAAGAATTCCAGACCACGGGGTAACTTGAAATTCTTTTACTCTGAATCATCAGAGCTTTATAACTTGCCGATAGTGACCAAGTTCAGCAGCGTGCACTACAGCTGTAGCCAGAGGCAAGCCCCTAAGTGTGTTGCTGAGTGCCAATCAAAGGTCAGGAACTTGCAGAGCTCAGACCAGGGAAATAAATGATCATACTTTCCCTGGACCAGACCATTCTGAGAGAGAGATAAAAGTTGTTGGGTTCTAAGCCTAACCCGGTCTTAATGTCCTGAAGTAGTACAACACTCAACATCCCAAGAAAATAGCAGCAGAATTCAAGAGGACCCAAGCTCAGCCCAGACGTTCCTCTCAGAAATGCCCAGAGCCCAACCCTAACATAAAGTCTTAAGTTAGGAAGCAGGTTGGAAGAATGAGCCTACTAAAAAAAACCCAAAAAGCCCAAAAGAATTCTACCATAAAGAGCTATTGTAGGGACAGGAATGCTCTTCTCCAGGGGTCATAGAAGTAGTCCAATGAGACAAAGGGCCTGGTTTTAGTATGTTTTAATACCTCAGAAGAATGTGTTACAGAAAAAGGGAGAGAAATCTGGCAAGATTATCTCATATAATCAGTATGCAGAAGTGGAAGACTATAAAAATATGAAGGAAGGAGCAGGGGGAGTGGGTAACTCTTGAACCTCACCTTCATCTAATCTGGTCAAATGAAGGAAGAACATACACACTTATGTGCATACATACATGCACACATGCACACTGTGTATATCACACAGAGGTGGAAACAGAAATACATTTAATTCAGATTCAATTAGGAGGAAAAGGGGAGAAGGGAGAGGGGAAAATGAGGTGAGTTAGATGAAGGGATTAGTTTAAAGTAAAACAAACTAAGGAGGATATATTTTGAAGAGGGGGTTTAAAAGAAAAGAAAGGAAGGATAAGAACTTGTGATGGGGTTCTGAGTAAGAGAAAGAGAAGAGGGGCAAGGGAGCAGAAACACATTGCATTAAACCTAAAGCAACTTGTCCAGAGCACTTTTCTTTTTCAACACCATCTTGTTTATAAAGAGAGGGAAGAAAGCAAAACAAAAAAACACACTAAAGTGTAGGAGAATAGAAAGGAGAGAAATACACAATTATTACAACTGTGAATGTTGAATGGGATGAATTTACTCTAAAAAAATCAGGAGATAGCACAGTGGATTAAAAAACAGAATCCAACAGTATGATGTTATAAGAAACCCACTGAAACATGAAGATTCATACAGACATAAAAATAAGGGGCTGGAACAATATCTATTATGCTTTGGCTGAAATAGATATTTAAGCATTCCGATCATCCCAGTGACAGTCCATGATTTTGGAGATAAGACGAAGAAACATGCTACCCTCCTCCTGAACAGAGAGGTAATGGACTCAGTTTGTAAATGCATTTTTGTCTATGGCCAACAATTGGTTTTGCTTGAATATCCATATCCATTATTAGAGTTGTTTTCCTTTCTTTTTTTCCTCAGTGGCAGTGGAGGAAGAAGGGAGAAGAGGAATATTTGTTGTTAAAAATAAAATTAAATTTACACTCTGGACATTTTCTGCCTTCCATCCTGCCCCTCCTCCCTCAATTTCAACTCCATTCCTTTAGGTATGGCTTCTTTAGAGGGACATGTAGTGAAATTTTTCACAATTTCTACTCAATGTTTTATAACAACCTTTCTGTCTGGAAGATATCTTTTCTTCTTTTTATGTTAAGTATCTTGAAAAGTTACATATTCCATTTCTACAGATTTGAATTTTGAAAAATCAGAACACTAAATGAATTATGGACTTAGATTTGTCAAATTGTTTTTGTCATTACTTTTATATGAGAACATAGTATGCATGTATATATATGTGCATAATGATTTTCTTTTGTGTGTATTAAGCATTTTCAGCATAGCTGAGACAGAATGCACAGACCACGAAGAGTCTTTGTGATAGATATTCATAATAGAGAAATTCCCATTTTATAATAATTGTACATTTAAAATTTTTAAAATGCTATATAGGGTAGTAGATAACATTAAAATATTAATAATTCAGCCATTTTCATTTACAACTAAGCTAGTAACTTGCATAATTTTTTGAGAGAAAAATCAATTTTGTGGGGTCTCTTGCAACATATTAATTTGTATGATTTCTGTGTAAAAAGATACATCATTATTTTTTTCTTCTATTGTGACTTATAATGCCACTGTGAAAAAAATTCTTTAGTCCTACAAAAAATAGCACATAAAGTTTTAACAATGATTATATCCTCAGTGTTCAGTAGTTTTCCTTTAAAGAAATTAATTTCAGTGCATTCCCTCATTTTTTCCTATTTTTCCAAGTATGGCCCTATGACATAGTTAACAGGTACAATTACCATCAAATAGCTAGTATGTTTCTCATAAGCATTATTTTAATAATCATTAGAAAAGCATTAGAAAGTATGGATAATCAGTGCCTGGACTGATTGCCTAAATTATATTGGGTTCAGAGATCCTACCTATCTTTTTTTTTTCCTGAACACTTTGAAATCTGCTTTCCAAAAATCTATGTTCCATATAGGATTGTGTCTGGATTTGCTTCCCTCTATCCTGAATTCTAAACTATATTGGTCGCTGAAATTGCTGAATGACTGAATTTTTATTGGCATATTTACCATCATATATATATATATATATTTTTTTTTCCCCTTAATGTCCTAAGAGAATATCGTACCACCTACCCCAGATAGTATCTTAAGATGGAAAAATAAATACGTAAGGACTGCAGACCAAAGGATCATGGACAGATTGTATCCACTGAGAGTTGTCAAGCCAAGCAAGAAAACAGATAATTCGTGGTTAATAAGCAATAACAGCTAGCATTTATTAAATGCTTACTGTGTGCCAGGCACTATGCTGAGCACATTATCTCTTTGATCCTCACACCCCTCCTGGGAGGTCATCACTTTATTATTCCCTTTTCACAGATGAGGAAACTGAGACAAGCAGAGGTGAAGTTACTTGCCCAGGATCACACAGCTGGTCAGCGTCTGAGGACATCACGTTCAGACTCAGGCCTTTCTGACTCCTGATTCCTTGCCGTATCCAGAGTCAATTAGTTGCCCCTGAAAAGACTATCCAGCCAAAGGCATTTGAGAGTTCTCAGACCTGAGGAAAAGTCTGGGAATGTATAAGACTAGAAATTGTATAGCTCAGAATCCAGAATTAAGTAGTGGGATGCTCATTGCTTAAAGCTGGGGCATGATCACTTATATTATACATGCTACTTGTTAACTTATTTCAATTCAGTGAACATTTAGTAAGTGCTATTGCCGGGCACTGTGCTAGGGATAAGGGATTTAAATACGAAAATGTCACTGGCCTTAAGAAGGACAGGAACTTTCTCATAGGGGCAGCAGGGAACTAAATGTATACAGAGAAATAAAAATATATATGCAAAGCAAATATGAAATGATTTTTTAGTGGGAGAGGGAAATCAATCACTGGGGCAGTAGGAAAGGGTATCAGAAATGGTTTGATGTAGGAGCTAGCAATTGAATTGAACTTTAAATGCAGGTAGGTGTGCCAGGAATGAACACTATTCCATTTTTCCATAGAGCTTCTTTCCCTTTGTCCCCACACCCATTAGAAAAAACCTTCTCTATCTGACTTCATGTAGTACTTTGTTTCACACCTCATTACTGCCTTTGTTGTATAATATAGTTGTCTGTCTTCATATTTCATCACCTTGCAGGAATATAAGCTTCATGAAGTTAGGAGTATGTCAGTCTAAATATTGATCTCCTGTATCTCCTCAGGTCCTAAAGAGCATCCTACACACAATGGCAACTTAATCAATGTTGAACGGATGAATTACAGAAGTAGGCCTGGGTTATAATAACAGAATAGTCAAACTCTGAAGCTGGAAAGGGACCTTAGAAGTAATTTTGTACTTTTATGGATCAGAAAACTGAGGCCCAGAAAAACTAAGTGATTTAAGATCCCTCATAAGTAAAGGCAGAAGAATCAGGAAAGAGTAAGGCATATTGGTCATGAGAAAATTAGTTGAGGAGTGATGAAAAATAGGATTGAATTGATAGGATATCAGAAAATTAATTGGAGGACTTGGAAGTAAGGCAGGGAAGTGTTAATTTTATGTTCTAGGAAGCAGAAACCATTACATAAAGTTCATTTTCATCTACATACTCTACTTTCACCATCTATTCTACATGTCCTGATGTCACTTCACATAATGATAAGGGATGGGGGTGGATAAGGTAATGGTATATCATTATCATCATTGTGATCAGGTTGATTTCTATAATGGTATAAACAATCTATACTCATACTGTAGGTCAGCTTGACTGTGTAAGAGCATTTTGAGTTTGCTTTAATTACTGAGCTAAAGACTTTAACCATTTTATTATTGCATTCTTGAATTCATGGTTAGAGGTGACATTTTAAATTTACCTTCATAGAGTGCCATTAGAATTATTGATATGTATTTTTGTTATATGAAAATTCTCATGCACCATGTAGTGCATAGTGAAATAATTCAGACCTGTTTTAGATGCAAGATTAGATTTTTAAAGTCCATTTTCCATTAGCATCATAATCTAGTGATGGCTAGTTACTTAGAAGATAATAGCCTTTGCATTTTGTATCAATTTAAAATGCTCTGATGGACCAAATGACCTTTTTGCATTCCTATTATTACTATGATTTAGTGCCTGATGAAGCAAGTTTTTCTAAATGCAAGATCTTGTTAAAAGAATAATTGAAGTGATGCCCTCTGTTGCCTCTATCTTGTCAGTGGCTTATTGTTTAAGATTTCAAAGGCTTTCTGAAGATTATTTATTAACTGTACAGCTTATGCCAAACTGTCTTGAAACACTGTATTATACACAGGAGACTCCCTGTGAGGCTCCCTTAGGGGCCATGCCATTGACTTCCATCGTAGTTGGAAAAGCGCTAGAAAGAGGTTGACTCTTTGAGACTTGCCTTGCCACTTTATCAGACTTCATTGTCATCTCTTGATACCCTCTTACCCCAAAGGAGGATGCCAAGACTTTATCCTGTGTCCTTCTTGCAAGGTTGAAGTGGGTGGAGGAGGGGGAAAGAACCGAGGAAAGTAAATTTGTAAATGTAATGCTCTGTAAATTTGTGTATGTCTCACGATGTGAATTTTGGGATAATGTTAACTTTTAAGGACTCCACTTTAAAACACACACATACAAACATACAAACACCCATTTTACTGAGTAGTGTTATTTCTATGGATCCTTTCTATGAGAATCCTATATGGCAATGATCATTGGCCCTTCATATGAGCTTTTCTTGCAGTCAGTGTATTTTAGACAAGTTCCAGTGCATTAATAAAGTTCTTTATTCCCCCCTCCCTTTTCTATCATTATTTGTTACTCTCAGTAACTGTAGGGGAAAACTGTGTGTCTTATAAAACTGGGAACAATTTCTTATCTTTTGAAAGTGAATTTTCTTCAGATTTGAGGAAAAGGAAAGTGAAATCATAGCAAAGATATAGAAAGTCCTATTTACCTTGATTTAAATTTCATAGGGTGACTTTCACCCTATGAAATTTAAATAATAGGCAGTGGATTATAATGATTATTAGCAATTTCCTTTGGCTTAATTACCTTCCCATCCCAAAAGGATGTGGGTTTTTTTAGTAGCCATCTGGCTAAGGCTACTTACACAGAGTAGACTGGAAAACACTCATGATCCAAGGCCATTAAGCAGTTTCCAGACACTGCTGCTAACCTGCCAAATTATCCCCCAGGTCAAATAGAAAGATTCTCAACTACTCTGGGGGTGGAGTTGCATTGGGGGTTATCTTCTTTTTGCCCATCTTATTACCTTTTTATGGTTTATCCCACCAAATCATTTGAAATAGATTTTACTCTGAAAGTAGGGAATATAATGCTTTTGATATTTACCTTGTTCCAAGCAATAAGAATAATAATGAGACCGAAAGTATTTACAAAATTATCATTTGAATATAATGAAATAAACTATTTTAATAAAAGTATGTCAGGCCATTTAAATTATTCTCCTTTGACACCAATTAGCATTGTTTCAGGGATACTTTTGTTCTTTAGAGGTGTTCTTTTGGCTGACCATGTAAATAGCAAATGCCATTATTAAAGCATATGTATATTTAATGAAAACATTTTTATAAACATTTGGTAAAATTTTGTATGGATCTTGCAGGCTACAATTTTTTTCCTGTCAGTTTTGCAGTTCACAAAATTAAGTGACAGATGCATTCAAATCGTTCAAATGTGTTTGAAGACCTATGCTATCAGATCACAACATAGCCTCAAAACTGTCATATACTTAAAAATTTTTTTTTAACAGATTCAGGAACTAAACCATCTGTCTTTCTCCATTGTATAGCTGACTTTCCATCTAGATCCTAATTGTGTATTAACTTTTCCTATTAACAGTATCTCAGGGAAAGTAGGAGAGGAACTGTACAGACATCCTGAAATGTACAGAATGTCCCATGTATGTATGTGTGTATACATAGATATGCATATCTATGTATATATACTATTGGTATCAGAATGTAATCTACATTAGGGACCTGGCATTCAAAGTATCTTCTTTCCTGGTCTGTGTTTATGTTTCACATGGTTAAAAAATATCCTTCTTTTGTGACAATATGAATCGTTTAGCCTATACTTTATTAACATTGGCTTATATATAATTGTATGATATGTGTTAAGTGTTTCAGACAATATGTGTGTAAGACTTACCAGCAACAGTCACGCACACATTTTCAACCTTTTGTACATTTTGATCAAGTAAGAAGAGGTTAAAGTAAGGAACATGGAGAAAATGGAAAGATAAATTTTTGGTTATATTTGGATACAGGAAAACCAAATTAATTTGGTTTAATAAAATAATTTTTTAAAAAAGCACTTACCTATTTCCTCTCCTGTCTACTTTCTCCCCCATGCTGGAATTACTAAAATGTATTGAAAATTTTCTTTATAGATTCAGGTCTGTGTCAATGAAAATAAATGATATTTTTCCTTTTTTATATTTCATTGATGTATCATTCTGCCTACTACCCTTATGGATACAAAAATAAGCAGAAAAAAATCAACAGAGAAATGAATCTTAGATGAAGTTGTTTTTTTTTTTTTTTTTAACCGTAGCAGATTGAACATTGGATTTATACTCAGAAGACCTTGTTTTGAGTCTTATGTTGACATTTACTGTGTGTTTGTGCACATCATTTCACTTTTATGGGCCCAAATTCTCTTAATTGTGAAATGAAGGAGTTGGACAACATGATTTCTAAGGGTCCTTCAAGCTTAGTACTAGGGAAATTAAGAAAAGTCTTATAAATGGATAAAAAACTAAAAAAAAACGAACCAAAAAACGAGGAAAACCTGACATTGCTTGAACAAATAATAGCTAGGATTAAAAAAGTCTGTTCCTATATAGAGAATAGACTATGTAACTGAAAACTTAGAGAAATTAAAAATTATATAAGGAGTTGAAACTTGGAAAACTATATAAGATGGAAACTTGGCCAGCTGACTGAGAGTTGGACTCACCAACTGTTTTTTCCTCCTGAAGGTTAGACTCTAAATCTGTCAAGATGGTGGCAAGGGTGGAGTTGGGCATGACAATGGTTGTGTGAAGCAATTTGGAGAGCTTGTAATCTACTGAATAGAGACCCATGAAAAGAATGATCCAGGATATTGGGGAGAACTGTGGTGTAGAGCATAGGCTGGCTAAATGTTCCCACACTCTTGAAGAGTTCGCATCCAGTGTTTCTTTTACTCTTCTACCTCTACCTGTTAAATAAGGAGGTTCTTAGCTATGACTCTTTCTATGAATCCTTCCCAACTGCTTTGTATACTTTGACTTAAATTTTATTTCACTTTCTTTTGACCAAGAAATACTGCTGCTCCTTCATATTTATTGTTCACTCTTTCTTGGGAATATAAATTGTCTCTCACTTTAAAGCACTGTAAAATGCTAGCTATTATCTTCTAGTATTCAAAATTGATTCCTGTTTGGCAAGTTTTTTTTTTTTTTTTGAATCACATGAAATTAGCTTTTCTTTCTCCCTGTGTATGAGCAATGACTTTAGGAGCTACACGTTTATCTAGTTGAAGCGTTAATTTGGAGTCAGTTGCTTCTTTCTCATTCCCTCTCAATTTTCTTGTCCCTTGTAAATTTAGTTTCTCTCTGTAATTTCCAATTTCTTGGCTTTTCATTGTATCCCTAGTATTTAAAACCCTGATGATTTGGAGCAAAAGATTCCTTTTATATTGTTCAGTTTTACTGTGTGACAAGCAAGCAAAGTATAATTAGAAAAATAATGCCATGTCCAATCTATAATTTTTGTTATTACATCAATAAGCTTAGTTTAGTTTTATTTATATTGTTTTGTAGTATACTAGTAAATATTTGCCACATATAGTTATACAAAAAGATAAATTCTTATACTATGATATTTCATTTCCCTCAGATTTGGAAGGGGTCTCAAATGTCATTCCATCCAACCTGTACCCAAAATATGATAATAAGAATTCCTTCTATAACACACTGGACAAATGACCATCTAGGCTTAGCATGAAGTCCTTCACTGAAAGACTAGATAGGTCTTATTTTTAGGAAGTTTTTTCCTTATGTCAAATCTAAATTTCCCTCTTGCAAACAAAGTATTTGCTTTGCTGAAACTTTCTAGTTGTCAGATAAGTGAGTTAGAATGAAGGTTTTACCTTTGTCATTTTCTCTTCTTCTCCCTCCCCCCTCATCTGATGTAGTTGTAAAATTCACGGGTTGCTCTGTGCTCAAACTTAGTCATTTTCATTGTTTACAATTGTATCTCTTGGGGATTTAGATTGATATTTCAGAAAGACTTATACGCATTTTTTATATTATTTTATTTCTTTTCAGTGTTCTGCAATCACTCCCATATATCTTAGATTTTTCCCTTCCCTCTCTCCCTCCCCCCCTCCCCACTCCCTCCCTGAGAAGGCATACAGTTTTATATAGGTTCTACATATACATTACTATGAAAGACATTTTCACCTTAATCATGTTGCATAGAAGAGTTAAAATGAATGGGAGAAATCATAAAACAAACCAAAACATAATGCAAAAGAAAATGATGTGCTTCATTCTGCGATCCAATTCCACAGTTCTTTCCCTGGATGTGGAAGGCATTTTGCCTTGAGGCCATTGGGAATTATTTAAGTCCTTGCATTGCAATGAAGTACTAAATCTACCAGAAGAATTCCTCGCACACTGTGTTTGTTGCTGTGTACAAAGTTCTCCTGGTTCTGCTCCTTTTACTCAGTATCAGTTCATGGAAGACTTATTATACATATTACATATTTTCAGAAAATTAAATACACTCAAAAGCCTAGTTTATATTTGAAACTTCATTCCTTTAAAATTGTTTTTCATTGTGAATCTTGCTTTAACAATTGAGATTAAGTGGAGCTCCTTTTAGTATATGAAGATTTAACTATCCAGGAGTCAAGGTGTTTTTGTGAAAAGTTTCTTTCTTTCGTGGGCCAGACAATGACCCAGCCAGGGGTGGGGAAACTGTGACCTAGAGGTCACATATGACTTTCTAGGTATTTGGGTACAGACTTTTGACTAAATCGTAGCTTTACAGAATACATCCTTTTAATAAGGGGATTTTGTCTGTGAAGGTGCAGTTTAGACTATGAACCTTTTGTCCCATGATGCAGAGTATCTGTTTTCAAGTTAAGCAGCTATGTAGGTAGTGTGATTTAATTGCTAGATTGTTGTGTGATTTGGTTTATAAACACTTAAGTTTTTTTAAGTATGCCTGATTTTTCTTCTTTAAACAAATTATGCAATTAAAATGATAGCAAGTCTATCTAATATTCATGGGGCTCGTGAGTAACTCGTATGGGTACTCCTTCCAGCAATACAAAGGATAACTCATCCACACTGTCACACCTTAGTACGCTATCTTCAAAGATTGCTGGGATTGAATACACACACCTATATTTGGTTACCATTTGGGTGAGAAGCCTCTTAAATCACCCATAAATATCCAATAAAATACTGGATCTAATTGAACTGATTATAAATTGTAATCAATTGTAAAACTAATTGAACTATACTTATTCAACAAAATTCAGAAAATTTTAACATAGATTTGAGTTATGACCATATATACATTCATAATCTAATGTAGCTGTTACTCTTTTCACCACTGATTTTTCCCTCGTTTTTCCATGGACTTTAAAAATATTGATAGTCTTAACTGCAGAAGTATTTTTTTGAGGAAAAATTCTATTTTCTTTCCTAAATGAGAGATAATACTAATGTCTTCCCAAAACTACTATTTACTCAATCATTATTCTTATCTTAATATCAATTGATGCAAACTTTTGTGGCAATTTGAATATCATATTATTACTATCTAGTCTTTTTTGAGCATTCATTTTCCCCAGTACATTAACTTCCTCAAAAGGATCTGGTAAGTTCTTTTCTGTCGTATTTTGAATGATGACTTGATACTGACTATAGACAGTAGTAGTGAGAAAAAAAGCAAGCTTTAATAATAAGCATGGATATATATCTTACAATATCTGAAGGAAAGAGGGATGAAAAATGTATCATGGCATTACACTACAGTGAAATTAAAGAACAAAGACCTATTTTTACTGTCTATTTGATAACCTCTTTTTTTTTTGTCAGCTCCTTTGATCTTTCTTTTTATCTTGCAAAAATAAATGAATTATTTATTCACTCTTCTACAATCCATTCTCAATTATCCATGGTATTGAGGTGAGGAAGGAAAGGGTACCAGGCTTAAAGGAACATATACTGTATTAAAAAAAATAGGAATAATGAAAAGTTTAAAATATATGCAAAAATAATTTGGGGTAGGAGTGGCAAGGAGCAAGAGAATATTCAAAACTAGCGGTGGGAGATGGATCAGCATAGACTTCCTATAGTAGTTTTCAGTTCATTAGAATGTTGAAGGCTATTTTGAAGCATAGGTGAAAAGAGAGTACCTTCTAGGCACAAGGGGCAGCTTGTTCAAAGATACATTATCCGTCTCTGGCTTTTCCACTACATAACTGTTTGGTGTCCTACAAAAATATGACTTTAGAGGTTCTCATAGAGAATGTTGTAAAATAGGAGCCTTACAAAATTTTCAACTCATCTGTTTAGGAAAACATTCTCTTACTACATATAACTATTATATTTTGACAAATTTCATTACTTTTTCTTTGAAAATGTATATTTTCCCCCTTTTACTAGTTTTTAAACTTATATTTATGTATTTGATCTTACAAAAATTATTTTGCTTTTAATCCAGCAAACATTTTTAAGTGTTTACTATGTGTAATACAGTGTAACCAATTGCTCGTTTCCCAGATTCAAGTTAAAGGTTAGTATACCTATCTTGAACATGAACACACTGCAAGAATATAATTTAAAGTAAATGTATACTTTTAAAGTCAAAATACTTCTTTTATTTAGTAAAGGTAACTTAGAAAGTTAAAAAAGAGGTGGAATATATCTATATTTCTTCAAACTTTCTTTTGTGATATGAAAGAGACCTGTAATTTAGGAGTGATTTATGAAATGACTTTCTTATCCTTTCATTAGACCAGTAGTAATAAACTATTTTAAGAATTTCATATAACCGAAGTTGACAGAGCGACTTAGAAATTAGCAGGAATTAACTGCTTCCATTCCTCAGCATGTTTTAATTAATACTTATACTCTTTGGGTATCTTTCATCTTCATAACAGGAAGCCAATCCTTTATTATAATTAGGTCAGTAATGATAAGGTGATTATAATAATGATTCTTTTTCTATTGCAATCTTAATGACTTGATAAGTCAGAAAAGTTGAAAAAGAGGGAAAGATTTGAAATTCTGAAAGTACAAATTCTGGACTAAAATTTTTGATGTTTAATATAGTTTTTATTATTTAAAGCCTTATCATCAACTTTTTTCCTATTGAGATTATTTATATGGTTAGCTCCTAAGATCGCAGTTTCTGCTCCATGGGCCCACTTAACTTCTTGCGTGTGGAGTGATTTTTAACTTCTGCAGGCATCTGTATGATCTATATGCGCCGTTTTTCACATGTGAATGAAACAGTAGGAATGGTTCTCTGAAAACCTTTTACCATTTCTGGAGCAATAACTTGAAGCACATGATGTCCTGATTATTGTCAGCACCATTATTATATACATAAAGAATAGCACCAAATATGCACAGAGAAATACAAGGCTCTGTTTTTTCTTTTTTAAATCAGGGTGTAGGATAAAGCACCTACATAAATCAAACTGCCCTTAGAAAACAAGATTCCAATGAGTTAAGTATAAATGAATTGGAAACAGATTGAAGTTCCTTAACTCATAAGTTTCTAAAAATGCTTGGGGCTAAGTATGTATTGGCTGTTGCCAAACCCTAGTGTGTGAAAGATAGTTGTCAGTTTTGTGACCCCTATTCACCCCTGCCTTATGTTATTCATTGTGCTATCATCAGTTCTTAAAAAAAGCAGCACAATTCATATACAATAGTAGAAAAACATTGAAATAAGACCTGATATATAATTTTTAAAAAGTAACATATATTCACATATATATTCATAAATGTGTATTTGTACACATAGAAATGTGTATATTTTAAAACCTATGCAAATTTTCTAATTTGAAGAATGAAAAATAGATGATTGAGTTCCATTGTGGGGCAACATCGATAGAAACTGGCAAGATTTACTTTGTGAGATTGTTTTGATACAGGATGTTGCACATTAATGTATTCCTTGCCGCAAGGTTTTTTGGGTAGGCCTGGGGCTCACTGAATCCCTAAACCTGGGTAATCCACTCCAGTTTGAAGCTATGCTGGGAGTATGTTGTGGTCTGAGGTTGGTTCCAGGACATTCCTTTGTCTTGCCTTCCCTCTTTTCAAGTTTAAGATATATATAGGAAAAATAGCTAGGGGGTACCATATTGACTAGAGTTGGTAAAGTGAGAATAAAGGGAGTGAATGGCATGCAAATAAATTAATTAAAATGTGCTTAGTCAAAGATGCTTGTGGCAGTAAGGGATCTGGTTACTTCTTGGAGGAGTCGCATTTCCCTTAGTTCCAGCCCCACCCATGAGTTTGGGAAAATCCTGCCTAACTGGAGAGCTGCTCGCAGAGTGACATACCCTCTCTCAACAGAACTAGCTCAGCCAAGTGAGATCCAGGGAAAACAGACTCTACTTGTAGATGGGCTGATTGAGACTTCTGTGTGAAATCTACATGCTTGGTCAGAAGTAGAAATTAATTGTTGAGCAGAGTACATAATTGTTCCTGCTTATCTCTTTAGGCCTTTGTTTGGGGTTAGTCGAAGGCCCAGCTTAGGAAAATTCATTTTTCATGCATATTTTTCTCTCTTTCACTCTGTGTGTCTGTGTGTATATCTATCTATATCTATATCTATCTATATAGATATAGATAGATATAGATATATAGATGTAGATAGATACACACACACATATATATACACACACATATATACATACACACATACATATACTATATATATATATATATATTTGTGTTGTATGTACATATGTATGTACATGTAAATACACACCCTGAGATCCTGATGTCAATTGTTTCAAATCAGCTTGATTCCTTGGTCTTGCCAGTTAGGTCAATTAAATTCAGCAGGCAATTTTTACACACCTAGATGCTGGGTGTACAAAAATTAAAAACTGTATTCTTAGCCCACAGGGAGCTTATCATTTGGTTGGAGGTTTAGAAAAATAGTCACATAACTCTGTTACAAATTAAAACATGATAAGTAACCAGTGGAAATCAGATCAGGGGATGTGAAATTACAAATAAACAATCACTTCTATCTGGGTGTGGGTAGGGATCAGTTTAAATTTCATAATCTTCCACCTCCATTTTTTATCTAGCACTATGCTAAGTGTTACAGTGTAATTTATGAGAAATAAAAAAAAAATTCCAGAGATATGGTGAAAACAAAGTCAGTTCCTGAGAGATAAAGCAGAGTTCAGCCAAGGGTCTGGAGTGCTCAGTACTACATTATTTCATATATTCAGCCGATGAGAAATACAAAGAAGAAAAACAAAGAATTTGGGATTCTATCAGCTATGAGAAAAACCTCAGGGAACATTTAGAAGTAAGGTTTGTAGCTCTCAAGAGAATGTATTTGATTTTACCCCAGAGCCACTGTCTTAGGATTTCTGTGCCTTTCTCTGAAATTTTATCTTCTTTCCTGGCAGTGCATTTACATACCTTGATTTTTAAAAAGGTTTTGCTACTGTTGTAATCAATATTTTCCTCTTCTAAAGTCTTTCTTAAATGTCTTTTGGCAAAGGGGATGACTTTAGGTTCTCAAAGGCTGTACTAGTGGAGCTCAAAACCAGTATGTTTTCTGTCAGGCTGGAACAACTTTGAATGAGGGTCTGGAAAGAGACTATATATCTGTTATCCAACAACCAGCCTAGTCAAGTAAAGAGAGGCTCATTGGGAGAACCATTGGTCATGAAGTGATAAATGTCTTTTGACCAAAGTTAACTATGAAATGGATAAAAGCACAAAATGACCCTTCCTCCTGTGAAGCCCATCCTTCTTCTATGCTGACTGTGGGAGAGTGGCAGAAAGAAAGGTGACTAAAAGTAACATAGTCCTAAAAATAACATAGTTCTTAGGATGTCTACAAATATTAACTGTAGATATACAATGTGAGTTCTTCATCCAGCAAACAATGAGTTGACATAATAGTGAAGGAACCGACAGGTTTATTGACATTTCCTCTATAAATGAAACTGAAAGGTACACATCAGATAAATATAAATGTTTGCAGGTTTTACTCACATAGGTAAAGTTATTCACTGGGTTTATGGAAAATATTCTCCTCAATATATCCTACTCAAAACTTGGCCAAACCAGTTCCGTAAAGATGATATTCTATAAATGCTGTATTTGCCTATAGCATTTTATTAATTATGTTGAACCTTCAAACATTACAAAACCTCCTTAAAGGGATCCACAGATATTTGAATGAGATAAATTTTACCATCTCTACCAGAAAAAGTAGATTAAAAATGTAAATTGACTGTACTGCATATCATATGTGATTAGAAAGGCCATGATTAAATTCATTCTTCTGTTTATGTTTCTTGGACAGGTGCTACATATGAGCAGTACTCTGTGCCCAAAACTGAGCAGGAGGAATCAGATTGCATTGCATTTGATAACTGTGTAGTACTTTCAATTATTCCTGTATTGCTCACTGTTTGAAAAGTCCATATACTTAAAAGAACTAGCTTTCTAGTGATGTCATATAGATTTTAATCATGAACTGCCATCATCCTGGAAAAAGCAAAAATAATAATAATGCAAAGGAATATATGTATATAAATAGCTTGCAACTTTTCATCAATGATGATTCCTTGCAAAAAAGTAGGACCTCTACTATGTTAAATGAATCCTTTATGGAGGCTGTATGGAAAGACATGGGCAAGAATCCTAAAGACTAGGATGAGCAAGTCCATTAAAATACCAAATATATCTCCAGATTCTAGTAAGATGAATTAGAATCATTTTCTCAAAAAAGGATTATAGGCTTTAAATATCATCCTGAAATATATTTTATCCTAGAAGCAATAGGGAGCCACTGAACAATTTTTAATTAGAAAGGTGTGAAATAAACAAGTCTGTGTTTGTATCTAAAGGAATACTAACTTAGTAGTTGTGTGGGGGATGGACTGGAGAATGGAGAACTTGAAAGAAGAGAGGCCAATTAGGAGGCAAGTTTCAATAGTTCTGGCAAGTGGTAATGAGTTGAGAAAGGAATAGATGAAAGTGCTTTATGACTAATGTGCTACAAAATGTAAACTATTATTGTTGCTATTTCCTCTTCCTTTGGGCCTTTGTTCAGCTTTATAATGCTAAAGTAATTGTTAAAATGATCATCATTGTCAATACTGAAGTTTTGTTCTGTATCAGATCTATAGTTGGCATAAAGAATGGAACTTACCTGGTATAGAGAGTAACCGACTTATAAAGGACTTTAAGGTTTGAAAAATCCTTTGCATATGTTTTCTCCTTTAACTCTAGCAATAAATCTATGAGATAGGTACTATAGGCATCTGTACTACAGATATAATTAAACATTTGGCTTTCATTGCTTTTAGACTGCTAAGAGGCTGAATATGTATATAGAGGGCAAAATACATTATATAAATCTATTAGTAAATATATATAGACAGTAATAGTATTTTCAACAGTATGGATGAATTGCATCCATTTTACATACATCCATGAGAGACATATAAAAGCATGGTTAGGATGACTTAGTACTTTGTTTTGCAGTGAATAATTGGTAATGAAAGGGCATTAGATTCCTTATTGATGAATCATGACTTTCTGAAGTCTCTGGGGAAATTTCTAATATGGTCTTGAGTTAATTTCATTTTTAGCAGATTTTAGGATATTTTATATGCATTTTCTTCTCTTTACAACAAACTCATAACGTAAGTAATGTAGGTATTATCATTGTTTTACAGAGGAGGGACAAGTAGCCCAGAGAATTAAGTGAGTTACTCAGGGTCAAAGGAGAAGTCTGAACCTGGATTTTCTTGATTTAAAGTCTATCACTTTATTCTTATTACTGAGAAACATTTTCCCCACTATGCTTGAAGTTTCTGTACTTTGTTACTTTGAGAAACACATTGACGAACTGAAGAACTTCCATGTGAGCATTAATCTGGGGGAAAGACTTTGGGAGAATGTATTATTACTTTATTACCTTCAAGTATCTTAAGGAGAGTCATGTGGAAGAGAGATTAAACTTCTGCCTTGATTGAGAAGGTAGAGCCAATGATAAGTTGAATACAGGGAGATTGAGGCTTCATATTTAAAATTAAACTCATCATCTTTCCCTGCTAAGCTTCCCATTTCCAAACTTCCTTATTAGTGTCCAGGACATGGTCATCCTCAGGCTCATGAACTCTAGATGTCATCCTTGACATTTCAGTCTTACTTGGCTCTCCATTTCTAATCTCCCTTCAAGTTCTCTTGATGTTACCTTTAAAATATCTCTCAAATGTATCCTACTCTCTCCCTTGACACTGCCATCATCTGGTGTAGACCTTCACCACTTCACACTTGGGCTGCTTCAATAGCTTAGTAGGTGGTGTCCCTGACTTGTCTCTCCGTGCTCCATGACATCCTCCACTCAGCTATCATATTAGCCTTCCTAAAGCACAGATTTGCCCATGTCACCCCCTGTCCAATCAACTCTACTATTTTCCTATCACCTGTGGGATCAAATAAAGATCTTCTCTTTGACACTGAAAGCTTTTCACAGTCTTGCCTCTTGCCTGTCTTGGGGGCAGTGAGGTGATGATGGTTCTGTGAATGAAACACTGGGTCTGGAGTCAGGGAGACCTAAATTTAAAATCAAGGCTGTGTCACTTACTTTTCTTTGTGAAAATTTACTTAATCTGTGTCTGCCTCAATTTTCTCTTCATAAAATGTGGATAGTGATAGCACCTACTTCCAAGGATTGTTGTGAGTCTTAAATGAGATAATATTTATAAAGCACCTAGCACAGTAAGTGTCTGGCACATGATAGGAATTAATAAACACCTGTTCCCTTCCTTTCCCTTCCTTCTTCTCAGATACTCTGTGATTGAGTGACAGTGTCCTTGCATAAAGCATTCCATTTCCTGCCTGCTTGTATTTTTACTGGCTTCCTCTATTCCTTGCATTCTCTCCCTTTTCTTCTCTGTCTCCTGTTTTCCCTGGCTTTTTTTCAAGACTCAGCTAAAATCCCACTTTGTATAAAGAAGCCTTTCCTGAGTCACTTTTTTTTTGTTTAGTCACTTACCTGAAGTTTAAATGTTTAATAAATGCTAGTTTGTACATAGATGTCTTACCCGTTAGACTGTGGATCCCTTGAGATCCTTGTCTTTTGCCTTTCTTTGTATCCCCAGGGCTTAGCACAATGCTGGCACATAGTAAATTATATTATTTATCATTAATAAATTTGTCAATAAATGATTATTGACTGATACAAGGAAAAATTTCCTAACAGTGAGAGCTATCCCAAAGGGTAATGAGCTGCCTTGGGACATAATGAATTCCCCCTCACTTGAGGTATTTATATAAAGGCTGTATAGGCTCAGATATATTGTGACCTGGAATCTTTCTTAGGTATGCATTGGACCAAATGTTTTCTAAAGTCTCTTCCACCTGAGATTCTGTCATTCAGATTATACTCCCCCTGTGTATTTAAGTTTGGAGCTGTGGAATACTAAATAAAAGACAGAGTTGGAAATTATCCAAAGAATTATTATATAGAATATATAGATACTCATTGACCCAGCTGTATATACATGAATTCATAAAATTTATATAGTGTAGAATAAAAATCGGTCTGTTCAGATTACAGATGTTTTCTAATTAGATTTCAAGAAAGCTGACTAATTACATACTATGAGTGAGTTAGACACTATGTTTATCCCTTCTCTGCTTTTCTATTGGAAATACCAAAACAGAGATGGCAGCTACAGTGAAGTTGATCATTAGAAATTCAATGATGACCTAATAATATACTTCTTTCAGGGAGCCAATGTACTGAGTCACATAAAAATTTTTCTATCTGTATTTTTGTTAAAGGGATACAGATGTATATCAATCACCTATATCTAATGAAGCATGGCATTTTCATTTATAATATATGCTTTAATTTATGACTAAGTAGATGCCAATTTTTCTCACTTCATTCTTTTAAACAAATAGGCTATGTATTATCTAGTATTTGGATGTTTTGCCCCTCTGAATTTCAGTAATAAATATGAAATGTTTATAAAACAATGCAGCATCAATTAGTCCTCCCTATAATATTAATTTTAATTATTAATACAGCTTTTATTTTTTTTTCCTCGATTCTGATTTTTCTTTTTTTTAAACCTGCTTAACTCTGCCCTCCCTCCCCCCAAATCAGGACATCAGTTCCCATAGCATCCTTTTCTGGAACAGATAAATATCATCATCATCATTATTAAGATACCATAATACAGTGTCAACAATTACCTTACAATTTTGTGTTGGCGTAATAATACACAGGGATTTGGACACCTTGCTAATAACCACTGAGAATTGCAGGCTAGTCTCCAAACTTATTACATTGCACGCAGAGTACTTCTTCAGTGCAGCATAATTAAGATTTGATGATACAGATCGCTTTGTTGGGACTTGTTGGTGAAAGTTGTATTCTGTATGTGCGTGTGTGTATGTATGTATGTATGTGTGTGTTGACATTGTAGCCAACGTTCGTGAATCATTTTGGATATTGTACAATTTTACTATAAATGGCTTGTTGAAGTTGAATGAAGCTTTTGTCAAATCAATGGGAAAGGAACATATTATATAGTAACATAATTTGGAATTTAAGGATATGTTTAGCTCAATTGGTATTTGTATTAGAGATGGACCTAGTTATTACAGACTAAGAAATCTTAATTGGCTTCTAGTTTGATTAACATTGCTTTGGAAAGATATTTACCAGTAGGATCTGGTGGGTTCTATGTTGTCCTGGAATGTTGATAGGTAAAGTGAATATGTTTCACCTACATTTTGATCCTCTTTCAAGATGGCACTGATAAGACAGATTTGACTATTTCCAGCACCAGGAAAAAGAGGCTTATTTTGTGAGAGGAATGTGAAATATGTCCTTTTCAACAGTTAAAAAGACCAGTTGCTTTTCTGATTTTCATTATGTTGAGGTTCTTAAATATAATCTGATTTGAAAAATACACTTTTTATTCATACAGTCCAATTAGTTATTGGTATGCAGATGATTAATAAACTGCTCATTAACATAATTCTCTAGAAAAAAACCTTTAGGAGGAATAGTGTTGCACTATAAAACCTTTATAATTTATATTAGAATTCAGGGCAAGTTCTCTTGATGTTACCTTTTAAAATATCTCTCATATGTATCCTACTCTCTCCCTTGACACTGCCATCATCTGGTGTAGACCTTCACCACTTCACGCTTGGGCTGCTTCAATAGCTTAGTAGGTGGTGTCCCTGACTTGTCTCTCCATGCTCCATGACATCCTCCACTAAGCTATCATATTAGCCTTCCTAAAGCACAGATTTGCCCATGTCACCCCCTGTCCAATCAACTCTACTGTTTTCCTATCACCTGTGGGATCAAATAAAGATCTTCTCTTTGACACTGAAAGCTTTTCACAGTCTTGCCTCTTGCCTGTCTTGGGGGCAGTGAGGTGATGATGGTTCTGTGAATGAAACACTGGGTCTGGAGTCAGGGAGACCTAAATTTAAAATCAAGGCTGTGTCACTTACTTTTCTTTGTGAAAATTTACTTAATCTGTGTCTGCCTCAATTTTCCTCTTCATAAAATGTGGATAGTGATAGCACCTACTTCCAAGGATTGTTGTGAGTCTTAAATGAGATAATATTTATAAAGCACCTAGCACAGTAAGTGTCTGGCACATGATAGGAATTAATAAACACCTGTTCCCTTCCTTTCCCTTCCTTCTTCTCAGATACTCAGTGATTGAGTGACAGTGTCCTTGCATAAAGCATTCCATTTCCTGCCTGCTTGTATTTTTACTGGCTTCCTCTATTCCTTGCATTCTCTCCCTTTTCTTCTCTGTCTCCTGTTTTCCCTGGCTTTTTTTCAAGACTCAGCTAAAATCCCACTTTGTATAAAGAAGCCTTTCCTGAGTCACTTTTTTTTTGTTTAGTCACTTACCTGAAGTTTAAATGTTTAATAAATGCTAGTTTGTACATAGATGTCTTCCCCGTTAGACTGTGGATCCCTTGAGATCCTTGTCTTTTGCCTTTCTTTGTATCCCCAGGGCTTAGCACAATGCCTGGCACATAGTAAATTATATTATTTATCATTAATAAATTTGTCAATAAATGATTATTGAGTGATACAAGGAAAAATTTCCTAACAGTGAGAGCTATCCCAAAGGGTAATGAGCTGCCTTGGGACATAATGAATTCCCCCTCACTTTTGAGGTATTTATATAAAGGCTGTATAGGCTCAGATATATTGGGACCTGGAATCTTTCTTAGGTATGCATTGGACCAAATGTTTTCTAAAGTCTCTTCCACCTGAGATTCTGTCATTCAGATTATACTCCCCCTGTGTATTTAAGTTTGGAGCTGTGGAATACTAAATAAAAGACAGAGTTGGAAATTATCCAAAGAATTATTATATAGAATATATAGATACTCATTGACCCAGCTGTATATACATGAATTCATAAAATTTATATAGTGTAGAATAAAAATCGGTCTGTTCAGATTACAGATGTTTTCTAATTAGATTTCAAGAAAGCTGACTAATTACATACTATGAGTGAGTTAGACACTATGTTTATCCCTTCTCTGCTTTTCTATTGGAAATACCAAAACAGAGATGGCAGCTACAGTGAAGTTGATCATTAGAAATTCAATGATGACCTAATAATATACTTCTTTCAGGGAGCCAATGTACTGAGTCACATAAAAATTTTTCTATCTGTATTTTTGTTAAAGGGATACAGATGTATATCAATCACCTATATCTAATGAAGCATGGCATTTTCATTTATAATATATGCTTTAATTTATGACTAAGTAGATGCCAATTTTTCTCACTTCATTCTTTTAAACAAATAGGCTATGTATTATCTAGTATTTGGATGTTTTGCCCCTCTGAATTTCAATAATAAATATGAAATGTTTATAAAACAATGCAGCATCAATTAGTCCTCCCTATAATATTAATTTTAATTATTAATACAGCTTTTATTTTTTTTCCTCGATTCTGATTTTTCTTTTTTTTTAACCTGCTTAACTCTGCCCTCCCTCCCCCCAAATCAGGACATCAGTTCCCATAGCATCCTTTTCTGGAACAGATAAATATCATCATCATCATTATTAAGATACCATAATACAGTGTCAACAATTACCTTACAATTTTGTGTTGGCGTAATAATACACAGGGATTTGGACACCTTGCTAATAACCACTGAGAATTGCAGGCTAGTCTCCAAACTTATTACATTGCACGCAGAGTACTTCTTCAGTGCAGCATAATTAAGATTTGGTGATACAGATCGCTTTGTTGGGACTTGTTGGTGAAAGTTGTATTCTGTATGTGCGTGTGTGTATGTATGTATGTGTGTGTTGACATTGTAGCCAACGTTCGTGAATCATTTTGGATATTGTACAATTTTACTATAAATGGCTTGTTGAAGTTGAATGAAGCTTTTGTCAAATCAATGGGAAAGGAACATATTATATAGTAACATAATTTGGACATTGGAATTTAAGGATATGTTTAGCTCAATTGGTATTTGTATTAGAGATGGACCTAGTTATTACAGACTAAGAAATCTTAATTGGCTTCTAGTTTGATTAACATTGCTTTGGAAAGATATTTACCAGTAGGATCTGGTGGGTTCTATGTTGTCCTGGAATGTTGATAGGTAAAGTGAATATGTTCACCTACATTTTGATCCTCTTTCAAGATGGCACTGATAAGACAGATTTGACTATTTCCAGCACCAGGAAAAAGAGGCTTATTTTGTGAGAGGAATGTGAAATATGTCCTTTTCAACAGTTAAAAAGACCAGTTGCTTTTCTGATTTTCATTATGTTGAGGTTCTTAAATATAATCTGATTTGAAAAATACACTTTTTATTCATACAGTCCAATTAGTTATTGGTATGCAGATGATTAATAAACTGCTCATTAACATAATTCTCTAGAAAAAAACCTTTAGGAGGAATAGTGTTGCACTATAAAACCTTTATAATTTATATTAGAATTCAGGGGTAAGAATTTTCTGTAGTCTTTTGGTTATGTGTCTTTTATTCTTTTTTCTTCCTTTTTTTAAAATAAAGTGGTTGGATTTATGTTACCCTATAGTTTCTTTCTCCTCCCCTTTTGAACATCCCCCTACCCCTCTAAAAATCATCATTTTAACCTAGGCAGAAATTCCTTTAGGTAGGTACTCCTATTCCTCAGGAAAATGATGTAATCATTTTCCCTTATCCAGTCCAAAAGATCTACATAAAATGTGCATTAATATGCATTATTACCCAATAAAGAAAATTAGAGAGTTTGGCATTAAATAGATACTATGTGCAAAATGGTTTCCTTTGTATCATTTCTTTTTAGAAAAAGATAAAGGGAGGAACAAAAAGTGTTTGCTGTATGTAAAGTTTTAAAGAATTGGGAGCATATATTAGTTTCTTCTGCAATCTTGAAACAGAAACATCTGTACATGAAATGAATGTTTTATTTTCACAGTATTGGGCAAGCATCCAGGGTGTTAGTGAATGAGATGCCCTGTTTTTCCTACCTCAGATATAATTATTGGTTTATTTTTTTTATTTAAAGATACCTTTATAAGATGTTTTCTGACTATGGGTTACCTTGTTTTTCTGCCAAAAAAGACATAATAAATGCTTGGAAAATCACAAGGGAGAAAATCTAGCAGGTTCTATAAAATCTGTTGATAAGTAATCTTGGCACGTTTTGCACAGGCTATATGTTTTATTGTCATTTTTTTAGTTATAATATTTTTACTTAAACATTTAAAAATTACTCTTTCTATTATAAAAAGATTCCAGTCCACTAATTTACATATTTATATATTAAAGCACTATCTTATTATCCTCATGAAAAAATCTTTCAGAATTATAATGGTGTTATTAAGAATAATAGCTCCTGTATGCACAGTCTTCAGATCATGAAATTTGCTTCCATAGTGGGGAGAGTTTATTTTATTTTGACACATTTTTTTCCTTGATTAAAGTTGCTTAATATTGAATCCCCTTCTGTGTCAAACAATATTGTAGGGCCAAATTATTCCCAGTTAGTTTTAGCTAGAAGAAAATTAAATATATCTGGTGTTTATATAATCTCATGACAGCTTTATAAATTTCAACCAAGGATATTTGTTTGAAACAAAATAGTCTAATCTCATATTTAAGACTAATTTGGGAAAGGGTATGAAGATAATAGGTTTTTTAAAAACATTAATGGTGATGCTTAGCCAGAATATGTGTGTAGATACTAGTTGATGTTAATAGAGATAGCTAGGTGGTACATCGGATAAAACACTGGACCTATGGCTAGGAAAAACTGAGTTCTGATCCAGCCTTGAACACTCACTAGCTGTGAGGCCTTGCACAAATCACTAAATCTCTTTCTGCCTCAATTTCCTCAATTGTACAATGGAAATAATAGGCACCTACCTCCCAGAGTTGTGAGGATCAAATGAAATATTACTTGTAAAGCCTTTACCATAATAGTGTCTGGCATGTAATAAGAACTTAATAAGTGATTGTTTCCTTCATTCCTTATTGAGTGTTAAATTGAAAATTGCTTTTCTTTTTGGTATACCTACTCCAATTTTTGATAAATTCTTGCCCAAATTCACGTAACAATAATAGAGGGGGAGGCAGCATGCTGTGTTGTAGTGGTAAGTACATAATTGTTATTTGAGGAAACCTAGGTTTTGCTCCTGATTCTGGTACTAACCAGCTTTGAGACTTTGGACAAGTTGCTTAACTTTCAAGGTCTCAGTGAAATGACGTAACGAAATGATCTCAAATTCCTTCCCCACTCAAATATATGGAGTCAGAAACATCTCAAATTCTTAATATTCTTTAATGTTTTATGATTTTTAAATTAGTTGACCCTATTTTATTCACTTGATTTTTATAGGAACCCTGTAAAGCAGACTGAGACTATTTTCTCTCCATTATACCAGTGAAGAAACATTAGGTATTAGAAGGTGATTATAGGAAGGAGACAGTATCAGGCCTGGGAGACAGCCAGTGAAAATTCCCTGAATTGGAAAATCAAGTTCTAGTGTGAGGAACAGCATGGAAACATGTCATTAGATTGTTGATTATGTGGAGTCCAGGGATTTGAGGTCGGTATAAGCAGTCATGAGACTGGAAAGGTAAGAAGGTTATGGAGGGTTTTATAAGTCACATTTCCTCTTTTGCTTCTGGGCATGTTGTCTGGCTTCCCCCATGCTTGGAATTTTCTGGCTCATCTCAACCCATTGGCATCCTTTCTTTCATTAAAGTTCCAGCGAAAATCTCAATTTCTATAGGAAGTCTGTTGATTGCCTCTATTTTTCCTGTATGTAACATGTTTGTACATAATTGTTTGCATGTTGTCTCACCCATGAAATTGTAAGCTCCTTGAAGGCATGGATGATATTTTGCCTTTCTTTGTATCCCCAGTGCTTAGCACAGTGCCTGGGACATAGTAGGTACTTAATAAATGCTTACTGACTGACTGATTTTCTTTTTAATGTTGGTGCCAGTGGGTATGATTTAATAGGAAAGGTAACATCAGACTTGAGCTTTAGGAAACCAGTTTGATAGCTGAGTTACATAGTCAAGAGACATTACTAGAGTGGGTATATATATATATATATATATATATGGCAGTCCCTTCCCTGAAGGAAACCAGCCCCAAATCTTAAAGATTATTTTAATTCATCCACTTAAATGATGGAGATAAAAAGTACATACAAAAAAAGTCAAACTTACATATAACAAATCCAGTTTAAATTTCGGAAAACATATTTTCATTTTTTGGTGTGTCATATAAAAAATTCAAAAAATTCTTTTACTGGGCATGTTTATAAAGGTCTTACAAACTGTTAATTATTTCTAGGGTAGGTAGACAGTGTATGTTACCTAAATAACAAAAGAATTATCTGAAAATTCACCCAGGCAGCTCTCATATCAAAAACAAGCAATGGAAAGGCTTTTTTTTTTTTACTTTTCTTTCACAAGAAAAAAAGGGAACTGACAGGGAATATCTGGGATTAGAGAAAATCAGGCTATAGTAAGGAGGGGAAATGATAGAGAAATAGCCACAGCTGACTTCTATAGTCCTTGCCCTGTTTGATATTGGGAACTTTTTAAGTCTCTCAGGTCTTAATATTCATTTGTTCATTGAATTACAAAGATCCCCAAAATAGACAATACTGATAAGATATTAAATCAGTACTGACATGAAAGGAAAGACTATCTGACACATTTGTGAGTGTTCACAGCCTTAACTTTAAGACTCTGACTTAAGAGTTGAGAAGATGCAAGTTCAAATCTGGCCTCAGATACTTACCACCTCTGTGACCCTGTGCTTACCCTCTATTTGTTTGAGTATTCTCAACTGTAAAATGGGGATAATGTTAATACCTACAGGGTTGTTGTGAGGATAGAATGAGATAATGTTTGAAAATTGCTTAGGATATCACATAGTAGTTGTTTCATAAATGTTTCCGTCTTCAATATAGTTTTTCCAGCCCCCACAGGTTAGCTAAACAGTTTCCAAATGTAGCTATGGAAGGGATGGTTGCAGTGGTAGAAAGGAGACAATAGACTTAGTATCAGTAGTATGGACAAAAATATTAATAGTAAGAGTGTATTCTTCCTTTAGTCACTGGTATTACAAAAACCAGTTCATTTGTTTAACAGTGATCTAAATCCAAAGTTGTTCCTATATTGGATCCAGAGATGTTCTGACTGGAATAGTCCCTCATGACCTCCGCTGTGAATCTCTTCCCCAAAAAAGATTTCAGGCAACATTTATAGGACAATCAAACAAGAAAAAAATCTTAAAATACAATCTGGATTCGCATTCTAGAATGGACCAACTATATCTCTGTCGTCTTTCTTGAGGACCATACTCCTCCCGGTCAGTGGAGTTGCCCTGTGAATCTGTATTCAGAATCCTAATTGAATAGGAGGTGGTTTGAATGCCTCCTGTTGAATGAAAGGGTAATTCCCCTGGAGTGGACCTTAGTCCAATACCTTCAAGGGATAGGAGGAGATTGCTTTGAAGTGGATCAATATTTTAGTCAAAAATAAGGGCTGGGGAAAGGAAACCATTCTCATCTAGACAGGAGATAACTCTTTGTTAAGTTTCTGGATATCATTTAATTCATTCACCTAATAAAGGAAGGGAAGGGACTATAAATATACTGTATACTATATGTCAGACACTGTGAAAAATGCTTTTTAATAAATGTTAACTCATTTGATGAATGGCAAATGAAAACTTTTTTATCCTTCATTTATTATCTACCTTTCTAAGGGCCTTTCCCAAGGATTTTCAAAAGGTTTTTTTTTTTTTACAGAAAAATTGCACTTCTTAACATTTTTAGTTTTATGAAAAGTAAAATGTTGTTCCATAGTGATCTTGCCATTGTTGCTAAAAATCTTTCTCATTCGTACATCTGCTGCTCACTTTTAAATTTATGCCACATCATAGTTCATGGTAACCTTAGGTACTTATTTGCATCCAGGTCTCAGTGCTTTCTTGTGTTCACACACCCTGGGAGTAACTGGTATTATATTTAATCAGCCCAATTATGCTTTCCTCTTGATATAGACATCCTATATAGTAAACACTATAGTCTTTTAGGAAATGGGGTCCCAGAAACTTTTCTAAATGAGTGATCATTTATTGGGGACATGAGTTCTTAGAAATATGCCCTTTAGTTGAAAGTTGCTTTTATTTAAAGATGCCATTATAGGTTTCTTCTCTTTCACAGCATCAAGGTTGGAAATAAGAGTAATCACATTCGAATTAAAGCATCTTTTTAGATTGAACTACATGACACAACCAAGCAGCATAAATTGATGATGGCATGATGCCCAAATCACAGGTTCGATATTTTTGACGAGTGAATAAAGTTGGGCATGATGATACATGTCTATTATCCTAACTACCTAGGAAGCCGAGGCTAGAAGATCTCTGGGGCTTTGGAGTTCTGAGTTGCAGAGTACTATGTCAATTGGGTAAACAGTGGCCAAGTTTGAAAACATAACTGGCCAGAGCACCCATGCTGGTCAGTAGTGGGATCTGGCCTCTGAACAGTCCCTGCACTATCAGCCTGGGTGAGAGATACCTAGCTTTTAAAAACAAAACCTACCAAAAAAAGAATAAACTCATCTAAAAAAATAAATCTGCAAAATTACAGATGAATATTATCCAGAGAGATTTCAGACAGAATACTTGTTTGTATGTATTTATGTAAATATTTGTCTACTCTATTTCTTACCCCTGTGGCCTTGTCCTATTATTAGTAACTTGCCATTATTTTGGGTAGTATATGTAGTTTAAGTTTTAAATGAAATAAAAAATACATTTATATGTCATATTAATGGCATCCCTTTATTTATGGTGAGAAGAAAATGTAAAACGATTTGTAACCAATTAAATTCTACAGTTATCTATCTTTTCAAAAGTTCCTTCCCTCTCAAGTACACTGCACACCTAAAAAAATCAGCAGATAGCCTTCAAGGTTAAATCTTCTGAATATAAAATGTAATGAACTTTAAATTTGTTTTGTTTGCTTTATTCACTATTTTTTATTAAGTACATTAAGATGGCAGCAAAACAGCACTTATTTTAAATTGCATATCATCATAAGTAAGTTGATATAAAATTTAATGAGGGTTTAAATTTTCTGATGGGTCCTATATATTTTGTCCCTTAGAAAACCACCTACCCAGTCTTCCTTCCATCAAACCAGTCCGTAGGCTCTTAAGACTGAGTAGGTGGTCTTCACTTATTAGAATTTCTTAAATATTTTTGTCTGTATATGAAAGTAAATAGTGGAAAATAAGGATAGAAAATTATTTTGGTACCAGATTGTGGAAAGCCTTAAACACTAATGCCGAAGCATATTTAATTAATGAGGTGTATGGGGGTATAACTAGGGATAATGTAGTGACCTTAGGAAAAATTTAAGTAACATATCAAAGCAACGTTTCTTGATTGATCTGTATCATGAAATATACTTCCAATGAAGTTAGCTTAAATTCTAGTCTCAATTAAAAAAGAGAATAGAGTGTGTGGTGTGAATCATTATAGAAAGTATAACGTTAAAGCTATGAACTAGGAAGAGATGTTAAATTGTGTCAGCATGATTCATTGAAAGCAGCATTATCTTTGGAGCCAGAGGACCTGAGTTCAAATCTTGCCTGTCCCTTAATACATGATTTCTGGGATCAGACAACTCTTTACGATATTTTCAATGGCTACAGACCAAAAGGAAAAGAAGCAGAAAGAAGAACCAGAATCTCCACAAAAAGAAGCAGAGGAACTTTGCTAATCAGTCCCAAAACTTTTTGATCAAATAACCTTACTGTCATCCAGGCTTATATTCTCGATGTCCTTCTTGACTTATTATTCTCACTCACTCAAGTCCTATCTGTTGACAAATCTTATTTCTCACATATGTTCCCCTTTCTTTCCTCATAGAACAACCACTCTCTTTTGGGATCTTATCACCAGTCATTGATATTCTTGAAATAGCTTCCCAATCACTTTCCCTGCTGACATCCTTTCCTCACTCCAGTCCATCTTCTGCACATCCACCAAACTGATTTTCCTAAACTGTAGGTGTGATTGTATCAGCCTCCTATTCAAAAAAATTCTGGTGGCTTCCTACTACCTCCCAGTAGTATAAACGTCTCCCTTTGACCTTCGAAGCTCTTAACAAACATCATTTACCCCCATTCTATAATCTAGCTATATTGGCCCACACTATCTTCACACAAGATGCTCTATCTCCCATCTCTGTGCCTTTATACTAGTTGCCCCTCATATATGAAATGCTCTTTTTTCTCCTGTTTCAGTCTTTTCCTGGTCATCCCATTACCCACTAGTGCCTTCTTCCTTAAGGTTACTTTGTATCTACTTTAAATGTTTATTTTATAAATCTGTATAAGTATGTTGTCTCACTCTTTTAACATTCTAAGTTTTTTTTCTTGTGAGCAGGAGCTGTTCAATTTTCATTTCCTATCCATAGCATCTAGCACAATATTTGACCCATAGTAGATGCTTGTTTCTTGATTCAGTATCTAGGATGAAAAATGTTCAGAAGAGTCAAAGTTAAACAAATGTCCTAAACGACTAGATAGATTTTCCCCTGATGATAACGGAGTCTTATCTGTGGGCGTGTTCATAGGAGTACTTTGTGTTTTTCATGTTTGTTTTTCCTCCCTCCCTCATTAGTTTATAATTTCCCCAAGAGCCAACAACCTGTCTTTTACTTTCTTTGTTACTCATCAGAGCTCATAGAGAGTGTTCAGTAAGTGTGGCTTTGACTGACTGATTATGGGGTGCTGTCCATTAAAAATCAAGAAGGCAAATTCCTCATTAAGAGGAGAAAATAGGAAGGAGAGAAAAATTTATATCCTGGGGATCCAAAATTTAAGCATTTGTCCCTGAACTTTTGCTGTTAGTTGTTTTAAAGTAATAAGCTAGGAGATGTCATTGCAATGCAACTGGAAAGAGATCTGAACATTATTGATTGTGAAGGTTATTCTTGTGTGTAATCCAGGGGTCTCCAAGCAATTTGTTGTGATTTAGTAGATTTTGAAGACTTCCATGGTAAATCTTACTCTTTTTGATACTACCACACACTTTTATCTACTCCATCTGTCCCTTTTGTGGTGTGGCAGAATTTCTAACAAATTGGAAAACATGGGTGGTTGGGTCATCTCCTCCACTGCCCAGCTTATAGACCTCACAGATACCTCAAGTTGTTAATCAGTCAGCTGTCATCTCCATGCTCTGAAAGTGTGGGGGTTAAAATTTGTCCCATCTTACAAGAAAGCTGAAGATTCTTTGCTTCATTGAAAAATCTCTTAGGAATTCAATGAGTTGCTCAAATTTATTATCTATTATATGTAGGGCACTGTAGTAGATGCTGGAGAAGATACAAATTTAGATAGAAAAGTCATGAAGCTATAGTCTACTCCTATAAGATATAAACACACATTATTGGAATGCACAAATCTACATATGTGTTGAAAGCTACAAAAAATGCTATATGAAATCATAAAGAAAATGTTGACTGTTGGTATGGAGTCAAGGAAAGCATAAGAGAAAAGTTGCCAGTTCCAGTACAGGGCATATGAAGTCAAAGACTAAAGGAAAGTTCTTAAATATATCAAAATAATCATAGCAGCAAGTTTTTGGATTCAGACAAAGGGATAAACATTTCAGTGTCCATCTAGTTGGGAATGATTGAACAAATTGTGACATATGAATGCAATAAAAATCTCTTGTACCAAGAGAAATAGGAGAAATTCAGAGAATTATGTGAAGACTTATATGAACTAACACAGAATGAAATGAGCATTATCAGAATGATATAAATGATGAGTGAGCTATTGAAAATTCCAGAAAACAAAAGAAAAAGGCAAAAACCAAAACCAATACAAAAAAAATCTGAACTCAGAACAAATTCAGTGACTAATATTGAACACAGAGGTAAGGTGAAAGTTGATTTTGCTTGACTATTTTTCTTTGTTACAAAAGAAGGTTCAGTGGGTTATGTAGGAGAAGTTAGCAAATGACTCTGATGAAAAATAAGCAAAAACCAATCAATTCACTTAACTTCTGTTTCCTAATCTGTAAAATGGGAGTAATGTATCATGAGAATCAAATGAGATAATAATTATAAAGTGCTTAGCACAATGTCTAGCACATAGCAAGTGATACATAAATATTAATTGTTATTGCTACTGGCTTAATTCATTATTCTAGTTGAAATTATGTCTTGTTTTAAAAAAGTAACCTAGAAAACGAACCTTTTAAAAGGAGTGTTATCAAAAAAGTAAAAAGAAAATATCCTGGGGAAATTATCCTAATCTCTAAATACGTCAACATAAGTGTGAGAAAAATATACTCTTATTTTTCTTTGCTGAGCAACAGTGAGTAAAAATATACTTCTAATCAAAGTGTGTGTGTGTGTGTGTGTTTGCATGTGTGTGCACAAGTATAAGTGTCTGTATGTGTATGGGCTAAGGGGGAAAGAATCTAGCTAGAGAGAGGTACTTTCTATAGTTTGTAGTTTGTTAGACCCTATATATCTGGAAGGTGTTAAGATCTGAGTGAGTATTCTCAGTAATCATTGCTCTGCTTTTCCCTTTTCCCTCCTTCCCACCACAACAGCCTGATTATACTCCAGCTTTTTCTTACCCTAGTACATGTGGCTTAAACTGTAAATCTTGTGTGTGTGTGTGTGTGTGTGTGTGTGTGTGTGTGTGTGTGTGAGAAAGAGGACTAGGATGAAAAGAATTACCATTGGACCATTGGACCTAGGAGGTTTCCCCTTTGTACGGAGATGCCCAAAGGCTAGATGGTGAAAACATTTTAAGAGAAGAAAAGCAGAAAGTATTATTTCAGGAATTCAAGGTAAAGAGATGGATATTACTTATGGTTAGTAACATCAAGTAGAAGAATTACCTTGGATGAAATGAAGACTCGGACAACTGGACCTAAGATAAGTAGAAGCATAATGTATGGTGGTTAGCTGTCATTTATTAGAATGCCTCTGTAGCCTCTCTTAACAGAATAACAGTGTCAAAAATGAAGAAACTCTAATTCTCTAAATTTAATATTACTTAGAACTCTTTATTGTTTCATCATGGACTTGCGTCCTTTAATTTATGACATTACTGTTGGGGTTAATTTGGGGAATTCATTTGTTTAAGCATTTTTTTCAGTTTTATGTAATTGTAGTAATAGTAATCAGTATTGTTTCAATGTCAGTCTGTTACTTCTAGGAAAAACATCTCTGTACTGTGCCGATATGGAATTTAAGAGGCCCTTGGCTTGCCCTCATGTGTTCAATCTTAACTTAGATTATTGCTTAATTATAATCTTTTTAAAAAAAGTTAAACTCAGAAAGCATTAAATTAAAAATATTCCTTACATAGAAACAAGAAAAGAGAACTAAAACATTCTTCAGAACTCATCTTTGAATTGTTGCTTCTTACTTATGTCCTAAACCTAAAACAAGTGATTAAATATCTTTGAAATTTTTACTCTTTTCTTCTCAAGAAATTAAATACTATATTTTATACTCAAATGAAATATAGTATTTTAGCTAAATATTGTATTTTGTAAATATAATAGTATTTAAAAGTTAGAAATGCTTATTTATTGAAGTTATATAATTTGGGGATTTTTATAGCTGTCAAAGGATGGCAAAAACATTATGTCTTTACCTGCTCTATATCTAAGAATACTAAAAAAAAGTATTTTTATAGGTACATTTGGAATTTTCTGAAAGGCTTGTTTGTGTTGTATGGAAAATTAGGCTTTTTTCCTGATGGTGAGTGGCAAAGTTTCTGTCTATTGTTTTTAGATTACCAACTTGGACTTTCTTTCTGTTACTGATCATGGATAAGTAATGTACTGTACTTTCTTAAAAGAGTGATATTATAACCAGGGAACTAAAGCCTTATGGACAGCTCACTGTAGTGCAAAGCTTAATGCTAAATTTGTCTAGAAATATTTGGTTTTAAGTTGCTGTAAAATTAGGATCCTGGTACAAATGCTCTCTAGAGTGTCGCTGTCAAGTCTTGTTATTTGGAGTAGTACTAAAAACACAATTGGTCACCATTACTGTTCTAAATAGCAAATTAACTCCACATGGCATGATGTATATCCCTGAGAATCCCTATGGCTATTTCAACCTTACCTGAAAATCTAGGAGATTTTAAGTTTTAAGAGAGAAGGATGTGTGTGTGTGTGTGTGTGTGTGTGTGTGTACGTAGTCCTGCAGCCTGATTTTAGCTAGTTTTTGGTGGCAATTTTGTTCTCTTTAAGATGAGTCTTACTGAGATTCCTAGAAATAACTCTTAACTGAATCAGTTCAGAGTACAACTGCTTCTCCATAAGATTTTGGTTACAAAGATTGCCAGCCATTTGTGATCTGCCGTTGTCAAATCATTACTAAATAAAAGTTTCTCTTTCAAATTTAATTTTTGAATTCTTCATGACTGGCCTTTCTCTGCTTTACAAACCAATACAGTCCAGTTCAACAGGAATTTAGTAAGTACAAGGCATCGTGTGACATGCTGGGGATACAAAGATAAAACAAAACAAAAAAGTTTAAACTATTTTAAAAATGTGAACTATTATTCTCAATTCAAAGGCTCAGCCTTGATTTTTTTAAAAAGAGAAGTTAATTTTCTTTAACATGGAAGTCTCTAAAAATACACCAAGTTTTATATTGACTTATACCAGTTTTATTTTGAAATATTGTAGGAGGTATAGTCTTTCTCCCTCATTATATTTAAAATTCTGCTTTTATTCTTCTTTCATGTGGTACATTAAGAACACATACAGGTTATTTTTTTGTAAAATTATTTTAAAGTGCAGTGATGTGTAATAATTGATAGCTTTGACTCCTACATCATCCACCCCAATAGTCTACTCCCACTGTGTGGTATCCTTGGGAGACGTTTGTAACAGTTACCTTGTAACTGAAGTAGCCAGGTTATCACTGTGGGCAGAGTGCTGGACACTAGAAGACCTGACTTCAAATCCTGTCTCAGATGCTTTTTAGCTTTGTGACCCTGGGAAAGTTACTTAATCGTTCTCCCCCCGCCCTCAGTTTTCTCACCTGTAAAGAGCGAATAATAACACCTGTTCCATTGAGTTGTTGTAAGGATCAAAGAAGATATCATACTGTGCAAATCTTAAAGTGCTACATAAATACTCAGTATTGTTACTGTTAATATTGAATTAATGGTTTTCTTTCTCCAAATTCATAATACTATTAGGTGGTAGAATTCTTTTTGAACCCCCAAAGCTCTGTGTTCTATGCTGTTCTTTTCAGAAGTTCCCCAGTGAAGCACAACCAAGTGACCATTGCATATTTGAGTGTGTAGGTCTTGGAGTAGAATGGAAAGTGGATAATCCAGAATAAAATACATTGAATAATGCAACCTCGGCCGTAGTACTATCTATCAGTATTGAATGTATCACTTAAAAAGTCTAGAAGATGGTATGAATCAAGCTATAGAATATAATGACATAGAATAACGATGCCCTGTAAAAACCCTCCCTAACTTTGTTCAGTGCAACTTATCTTGTTTACCACAAGATATGGTGAGGGGCAATGGACTGTGTAAAAATAGTACAACCTGGAGTAGTATAGGTTAGAAAACTGAGAGAGAGATAGATGAATTTTTTAGTGTTGGTAGAAAACTATGAAGTATTGAAATCATATAGCCATGTAGGATGATATCATATACTGATTGATTGTATCATTTCTTTTTCTGATCACCTATCCAAATCTCTGAGTCAGCTGACATTTCTTTCCCCTTGGAAGTTCCATTATTTTATACATGACTTGTGTCTCGGTACCATGTTGAAGAATAATTCCCTTGGGAGGAGAGAAAACCTCCAAACTAATCCTGATAAAAGAACATTATGAAAAGGATGGTATCTGCAAGAATGGTTAAATAATAGATTAATTAGAACTGTCCAGAACAGATAATATTCAAAGGGCCAAATTCATTATAGATAACAAAACTATTATCTTTTGAGTGGAAAAAATGGTATTTTACATCCCCTACTACTCATCAATTCATGTAGATGTCACTGTGATTTGGACTGAATAGAGAGAGGGTAGTCATGTTCACTTAGGCTCTGCTCATATGGATACTGCCTAAGTTTTATATTTGCTTATCATTAGACAAAAGTATAATGCTTAGTAGGTACTTCCTCTTCCTCCTGACATTTATTACCTTTCAGTGCCTCTTTCAGTCGTTGACCATTATATGTGGGAAAAGTACGATAATGAAACAGATCATATGGTGAATACCTCACACAAAATAGACAACTACTAAACACTTCTTGAATAATAGAACGAATATGTGAATGAGCACATTACTTTAACTATCCACAAGAATCTCTCAATGTAGTTGGGAGGATCAGATGTAAGTACACAAATAATGTCAAAAATAGTGCTGTATGGCACAATATATACCCATGCAGTGTATACATGCTAAATTTTGATCTACAGATAATTCAAGCCTCGTAAAAATAATTAGAGGAAGTATAAAATTGGATTGTCAGTTTCATTCAGAAGAAAGTGTGATTGTATCTAGACAGGCAGAGAGAGGAAGGAGAGGAAAGAGGACATTTCGTCCTAGGTTAGAGCAAAGACACAATGTGAAGTAGATATTATAGGTGTGAGTGAGGAAGTTACATGATGAGACTGGAGTAACTGGAGTGCAGTCAATATTTATTCACTACTCTTTGGCATCTAATATAGGCAAATATTGTACCATAGAAGATAAAAAAAGATGAAGACACCTGTATGTCCATGCGTATTTTTCATTTTCTTTAAAAATGTTGAATTTGCCCTTAAGTGTCTGCTGTTTTAAAAATACATTCCTCATAGGGAAAATAGAACCATTTACGCTGAATGTATGTATTTTGGAGATAAAGAAAAAAATTTCTAACCCATAGGCAATTATTTTGACCAACCCACCTAGAAGACACAGTAAATTTTCTTTTAAATTTTTAATACTCATTTTACATAAATATTAACAAGAAACCAAGAGATGTAGTGCTATATGCTATGCATGCCTGTATGTGTACCAAGATAATACAAAAAATAATTCCTACATATCTAGATGTTATGGAATCTGTTCCCATTTTCCTTGGCTTTAAAAAGTAGAATTATTAAATGTAATTTTTTTTATGGAGAGCCTTTTTCTAAGGGACTCAGAATGTTTTACAAACATAAATTTGTGAATGTGGCAAGTACTGAATTAAAATAACATGGTTAATGCATCCGATAAATTAATAGCTAAAAAGTCTCAAAGGTAGGCTGCTCAGGACTCACAGCACTGTCAAACAATTCTTCACACAGATCTTCATCTTCTCAATATTTCCACACATGAATATTGAATAACTATAGCATTGTTATTGCAGAGAGATCTAATAGCATTAAAATTCTGAAAATATGTCTCTTACACTTTTAGACTATTCATCTACTTCTATATTTTCTAAAAACTATTATATTTTCTTATGTGATCTATAACAAAAGAGTCAGTATAATTACTTTAGAATCAAGTATGATTGCTTTTCTGCACATCATCTTTACAGAATTTATACGTCATTGGTATGACTCAGAGTCATTACTTGATATGTGGTAGAGTAGACAGAAAATTGACTCTGGATTCAGATGAGCTAAGTTCAAATTCTACTTCTGATGATCACTGCCTGTGACCTTGATCAAGTCATTTGGGTCTCAGTTTTCTAACTTGTAAAATGAAAGGGTTGAATTATGTGGTTCCTTCTGTCTTTGAGTCTGAGTTTATGCCAAGATGAGGTATCAAAATAACATTAAATAATATAAATTTAAAGGAGTAGAAATTTACTTTTATGAGGGGAAATTAATATTAGGCTTTAGTATTTTATATTTTGATCCAAAATTTGAGTTTGTCTTCAGTAGCTAAATGGAAGAGTGAATAAGAGCACTGGACCTGGAGTTTAAAAAACCTGAGTTCAATTCTAGCCTCACTTATTAGTTTTGTGACCCCGGTCAAGTCACTTAATGCTTATTTGCCTTAATTTTCTCATTTGTAAAATGGGATCAAATATTAAATAGCAGCTACCTCTTACGGTGGTTGTGAGTATCAAATGAGATATAATTGTAAATTGCTTAACATAGTGACTGACATGCAGTAAGCACTATATAAATGTTAGCTGTTGTTACTATTATTGTAACAAAGTAAACTGTTAATATTTCTTTTAGATTTTTTTCCTCAGGCAGGCTATTTTCATTTTTGTTAGTTTTTATGTATATAAGTATTTCCCCAGAAAGATGGAGTTTGTTCTGTGTAGTTAATATGTATTTGTGCATGCATGCACATGTGTTTTTTTGTGCATGCGTATGTACATTCATAGCACAATGGCTGGTGGATTTAATTTCTGTTAATGAGGGAAATCAAAGATAGATGAATAGAATTTCAAAGATGATTTTGAGAACAGCTTGGAATCTGGGCTTTCACAGTCTAATTATAATCCTCTCACAGACCTGCATCGAGCCTCAGTGTTGGCTGGATTGGGGTTTGAATGGCAATATTTGTTTATTCTTCAGTTCACAGTGAGCAGCATGTAAAATGAATTCTTTTATGTGTTAGTAGCTAATAAAAAATTTGCAACCTTAATAGAGAGTTTGACAGAAGCTCAGAGGAGTTTGAATATTTTATGGAGGTATTTTATGGATAAGTAGTTTATTTAAAAATTAGCTTGCAGCATGTCCTGGGAATATTGTAGCAGTACTGCTGAGGCCAAGAGCAAGAACTGAGTCACTCTTTTAGCAAAAATTTCTTCTTGTAATAGATTTTTCAATGTATGGGAATGTGAATGGGTAATTGTTTCTCTTTCATATACCTCTTAAATATCTTTAAAATTAACTAGACATTGGGTTTTTTCTTTGCTAAAAATGCTTATCATTAAAAAAAGTAATGAGTAAACAACTTTTCCCACACAGTCTCATAAATTTGACCAGGTTTTTACTTGTCAGCCCATATTAGCTACAAATTGTAGTTACTTTGGAGGAATTAACATTGTTTAGAATTAAATAATTTCAAATGCTGAATTAGGCTGAAATATGATTGAACTAATCTTTACCAGTTAGGGAAATATTTGCAAACTGTCTTTTATTTTTTGCAAGTCAATTGAATGCAACAAGCATTTATTAGGTATCCACTATATGCGCCACACTGAGTAAGGCTGGTGGAGATGTGAACACTCTATGTGCACAAGGAGATTACATAGATATGGAGTATATGAGTTGGAACTATGAATACTCATCTCCAAGTTTTGTTGATTATGCTGACATATGATAAACAGGACAGGTTTTCATTGATTACCTCATAGTTACATATATATAGTATAGTATTCCTTTGGCAAACTCAACTAAACTAGCGACTAAAATTTTGGACTCATAAGTGCCTTCTCCCCCATTTTTTTAATATAGACGAAAACAAAGATTCCCTTCCACATATTGCTGACTGGTTGATAGATCCATGTGCTAAAACAGGTTAGCAGGAATTCTGTGTTTCTGTTCTTGGGATAGGGGCAGCTAGGTGACTCAGTGGATATAGTATAGGGCCTGGAGTCAGGAAGACTTATATTCCTGAGTTCAAATCTGGCCTCAGACATTTACCAGCTGTTTGACCTTGGGCAAAGTCACCCAGGCCTCTTTGCTTTAGTTCTTCATCGGCAAAATGAGCTGGAGAAGGAAATGGCAAATCCTTCCAGTATCTCTGCCAGAAAAACAACAAAAAAACCCAAATGGGGTCCTGAAGAATTGGCTATAGCTGAAAAATGACTAAACAAAGATGTTTATCAGTTAATATTTCATCAACAATAAATATTTATTGAACATTTGCTTGTGCAGTGTGCAGTGTGATTGATAGGAATTAAAAAACATGCAAAATCCAATGTCTGAGATTTTATTATATTGTCTGGTATAGGAGGACAAGACATATACTTGAGTAGATAAATATATTTCCACAATACTGCAACAGCCCTAATGCCAGAAGAAATTACTCCTTTCAATTCAGGTGTGATCATGTGGCCATTGTCCAATACTTGAAGTAGACAGCTTTCCCTGAGAGTCACCTGTCAAATTTTTATTCATTTTGGCTACAGTATCATACAAATTTGGTTTATATCTATCCATAAGGAAGGGCATATCATTTTTCAAGCAGATTTGTGATTGGATGATTAGACCTTTGATTAAAGTGTTTTGTCTAACTGACTAAATATTTTATTTAAAAAATTATTTTATTTTAAAAAATATTATATTTCCCCCAATTACATGTTAAAACATTTTTTAGCATTCGTTGTTTTACTTAAGTTTTGAGTGTCAAATTCTATCCCTCCCTCCCTTCCTGACCTTCTTCCAGAGATGCTACCTGACATAGGCTACACATGTGCAATCATGAAAAACATTTGCATATTCATCATTTTGTGCAAGACTAGAACAGCAGCAACAACAAAAAAAGGGAAAATAGTACACTTCAGTCTCTGTATTCAGGCAACACCATTTCTTTTTCAGGAGGCAAATAACATTTTCATCTTGAGTTTTGTGATTGTCTTGGATCATTGCGCTGCTGAGAATAGACTAGTCATTTACAGTTCTTCATCGTATAATATTGCTTGCTGTGTACAATGTTATCCTGGTTCTACACGTTTTGCTTTGTATCAGTTCATGTAAGTCTTTCCATATTTTCCTGAAGTCTTCCTTTTTTTCGTTTCTTATAGCGTGATAATATTCCATTATAATTGTTGCTTACTCATTCCCTGATTGATAAGTATCCCCATAATTTCCATTCTTAACCACTACAAAAAGAGGAGATATAAATATTTTTGTTTACATAGGTCATTTCCCCCATTTTTGGTCTATTTCAGATACAGGTCTAGTAGTGAGATGAGTGAATCAGAGGGTATGCACAGTTTTATTGCCCTTTGGACATAGTTTCGAATTGCTCTCCAGAATGATTGGATCCATTCATAACTCATCAACAGTGCATTAATGTGCCAGTTTTCCCAAATTCCCCATTTTTAATTTTCCTTTTCCTTTTTTGTCTTATTCTGACTGGATATATTAGATAGAACCTTCTTGTTCTAGGTGGTATAGAATGATTAAGGGTGATCCCTGTAGGTCCTTCTTTCTAGTCAACCGTGCCTTTCTCAGGAAGCCAACCTTTATGTCAAACTGTTTTCGTTATGCTTATTGGTACAATAGAAAGCAGATACTACCATAATTTTTTTTGCCCAGAAATTTTATATGTGTGAAGCCTTTGGGTAAGAGAAGAGTTCTTGTCACTGTTCTGTTCTCTTTATTTAAAACTATATTACATGTTCCTTGATTATTTTAAATAGTGACTATTCTTCAGTGGTATCAGAAAAGATAAGTTACTATATAACATAACCAGACATGCAATTTTGATTGTATTTTCACCGGCTGCTTTGGTAATTAGAGCTAAAGTTATTATAGACAATTCAGAGTATATGGCATTGTGATAACTAATGACTCATCTGGTGAAATAACTCTGAAATGTTATCTATTTTTACAGTTAGACACTCTACCTTCCTTCTGTTTACAACTTATTTAAAGATTATATTACATTTCTTGTTTCTGAAAGGCTTTCAGTAGTCTTTGACAAAAAAAAAAACCCTGTATAATTCAGACATTACTAGTATTAGGTAGCAAATGTAAAGCACTATTTATTAATCAGATTTAATGTGTTACGTCAGACTTTGAAAGCTTTTCAAAGGAATTGCATATCAGACTTCAGTGATCAAGGTAATCAATTAATAATGTACTTTCCAGATGCCTACAAATATGTCGAGATACCTCTCCTATCCTTAAAAAACATCCATTTGACTGTCTCATGTTCTCAAAACATTATCCTCTATCTTCTTCCTTTCATAACTGAATGCATGGAAAAGGCCTTCTATATTATTTCCACTTTATCTCCTTCCATTCCCTTCTAGATACTTTATCATCAGTTTTCTGTTTTACAGTTTCATTGAAATTGCTTTCTCCAAGTTTACCAATGACTTATTTATTACTAAATCCAATGACTTTTCTCATTCCATATCCTTTTAGCTTCTCTACAATATTTAATACTTTTAACCACTTCTTCCTTCCTAAGTGTCCTTGACACTGCTCTCTCCTCATTCTATTTTATCTATTTGCCTGTTCCTTTGCAGTGTCCTTTATGGGATTATCATCCATGTCTTGCTTCTGCTCTATGGCTATATCTCAGTGCTCTGACCCGAACTCTCTTCCTGTCGGGGCACCATGATGCTTTCATTCACTGAGATACCCGTGGCATCATCTCTGACTCCTTCCTCTCACCTCCCATTTCCAATCAACTGCCCTGTCCTGTAATTCCCACTTTCATAATATCTCTTATATATACACCTTTCCTCTGATACTGGCATTGGCCAGATGTACATCCTCATCACTTCATGCCTGAATTACTACATTCACCTACTGATTGGTGTCTCTGATCAAGTCTGTCCTTTATCCAGTCTATCCTTCATTCATCTGCCAGACTGATCTTCCTAAAGTTCAAGTTTGATCAGGTCTCATCTACTCCCATTCAAAAAACTTTAGTTACTCCCTGTCACATTCAGGGTCAAATATTAAATTTCCCATTTGACTTTTAAGGTCCTTCATAACCTCATTCCCCCTTTTCTAATTCTAGAACTCTCCTTCCCCTCTCCATACCCCCAATATGTGTCATGAACCTTTTGGCTATTCTTTGTACAGGTCATTTTATTTCCTTGCTGCTTGCATTTTCATAGACTGTCCACTTGCTTGGAGTTTTCTCCCTCCTCATCTCTGTCTTCTGTTTTTTCCCCCTAGCTTTCTGAAATCTCAGCTAAAATTCCATTTTCTACAAGATGCTTTACTTATCTTCCTTAATGTTAGTATCTTTCCTCTGTTGATATTCTCCTGTTTGTCCTCTATATATATCTTGTTTGTACATATGTATTTGCATGTTATTGCTTCTCTTAGACTATGAGCTCTTTGAGGACAGAGACAATTCCCACCCCACCCCTTCCTTTTCTTTGTATCACTGAGTTTTAGAATAGTACCTACATGCTGAGGTAGAATTCAGACAGTAAGAGTACAAATAGGTATTACCTCATGTACTAAACTAGCCATGTCTAGAATCCTGGAAAGCTCAGTAAACCTAGATTTTGAGTCCAACTTTTGCCAACTTTCAGGTTCTCTATGGTGTTTTACATATCCTGGACTAATAGGAAGTTATTAGGACGCTAATAGGAAGCCATTGAAAAGAAGGCCTAGGAGAGATTCCTCAGAAGTCTAGGGTAATGAGTTTGGCAGAGAGACCTTGTGAAAGTTTATGTTGTACCACAATTATGGCAATAAATTCTTGAAAAAAAAAATGTAACTATGTCTGTGACGTCTTTTTAGCCAGAAGGAATAGGAAGCTTCTGGGAGAAGGCATTGATTAAGCCCTTAGCTTTAATTAAACACAGATTTGAGGGGTAAGCACATGCTCAGCTTAAAAGGAAATGACTGCAGAATGAAGTGTTTTCTGCAGGTTGAATTTGTTGATTTGTGTTACAAAGAACTGTTCGAAGTGGGCAGGAAGGAGTTTACAGGTTTATTGCCTTATAGGCTGTAAGACTATAAACCTCATAGCTTAGCTTTATAGGATCCCCAAATGTTAGGGAGCTCCTTTGATAGCTCTGTACCATTAAGTGAGGTAAAGATCAAGAGAGAAATGTACTTCTCCAAAGCAGAGAGATACTTTGAGTTGACTGGGAATTGCTGCTTGGTTCTTTTTTTCATATCAGACTTTATATATAATCTTTATATATATATATTATATATGCATATATATAAACTTGAACTTCAGTTTAAAAATATAAATATGCATACACATATATTTCACAGATGTATCTATCTGTCTATCTAATATGAATTTCCCCATGATTTAAATTGGGAAAATTATCTTATTTCACCCTACCTCCTACTCCATGAACCACACATCCCCAACTACATTTTTGAGTTTTTGAAACATTTTGAAGTATTGATCTCGTATATTTTCTTTCTCTGACCCAGCCGTGTTACTCTTTTAATGTACCTACCATAAGTTTCCAGAAATCAATATATATACTTGCAAAATCTAAACTTTAATTTAAATCTGCTATGGGTAAACACTGTGAAATCTGTGTGCTCTTTTGATTTTCTTGTTCTCTTAGGAGTAGCTTTGTGCTTTTTAACTTTGTAGGAATTCAAGTTTTTAGCCTTTTTTTTTTTCTGTGAATGTATATAGGACATGTGGGTAGAATTGTGGTGAAGGATGATGTTTTTGACATTACTTTGCTATTTGCAATTCACACAGACTGTGAAATAGGCAGTTTCTTTGTGCAAGTTTCCTCTAATATCTATACTTTCTCTCCAAGAGTCTTAGTAGGTTCCTGCTATGGATATAGTTTCCCCTTTCCCTGTCCTTTTTTTCATGTACAAAATTTGAAAGGCTAATATAAAATTGGTAAATGACTCTGATTTATTCCATGCCCATTGATGTTTATTGGGCATTAATTAATGATGCCAAGAGCACAATGATATGCACATTGTGATGTCTTATTCTGAAATTTCTTGGTGTTACTTTCTATGTCCTGTGATTGATGTTTATGGTGAAGGCAGAAATGTAGCACAATAAGGAAATTGGGGAGGCATCTTAGTATGAAGAATACTGCACTTGGAGTCTGGAAAGCACTGTTTTAACTCTTCTGATACATACAGCCTTGTATATTTATGCCACTTACCCTTTTTTCTGAGACTATTTCCTCATTTGTAAAATGGCAAGAATACAATATCCTCCTCAAAGTTGTTTTATGGGGATTCAATAAGATGATGTAACATACTTTGTAAGTCTTAAAGTACTACATAAATGTTAGATATTATATTTCTATTCATCTATTTCTGATCTCTCAGATGGAATTTGGATAGAAAGTTCCGGGACATGACATTAATTTGCTATTATTCTTTTATATTTAATGTTCTGTGGAATTGTGCAAAGGAATATAAAATAGTTGCTTTTTGTAATTGAAAAATAAAATTACAATGTAAATTAACCTTCTTTAGGCTCATTGAAAGCATCTTTGGAACAACTTTAATAAATAGAATGAGGGAGAGGATATGTACCTCATCCTGTTTCTGCATGATTTTGATTTCTTTCTATTTTGATTATGATTTCTTTATATTTTGAAAACTTTACAACATTCCACTCTTAAAAATTTTATTAATTAATGTTGTAGCCAGGTAAATATGGGTAGCAGTTCTATTTGTGATAATAATCTGGTTCTAGCACAGATTATTTATTGAATTCTCAAGGATAATTTGATGTCTGTATGTATAGGACTTGGATTTGTTTTCCATTGGTTTATGAAAGATTTTGAGCTTCTGTTGTATATTTCTAGCCACAAGATCACACCTTGCCTAAGTATTCAATAGGTGCTAATTTTTTATAGCCTTTAATGTTGTGTTATGCAATTTTTGCAATGTCTTGCATACTTTGCTTTGATTAGTAATTCTGGACTGTTTAAGGATACTTCATCTATAATTACTGGTGGTGATGATCAGGTCTTGAATTGCTATCATAAATCTCTCCATTTCCATAAATCAGTTATGACTGAGCCACTTGCTCATTTGTCAGCATATTGTTGATTGAGTTCATGGGGATGTGGCCTTTTGCAGGCCCTTTGATCCCTCTCATGGATTCTAGGCATTTTATAAACTTCATTGGGTTTGGGTGGGGGTGGGTAAACTGGTTTCAGTTATGTTTAAATCCAGTGATACCTATTTTTGGATTTTACTGTGTCTGGTGAAATGATGTTTACTTGTTTGAAAATTATTCTGAAAGGTTTTTTTTTTTAGATTTATAATGTGCTTTGAGAACATCCCTCAATCTTCTTCCTCTTTTTTTTGATGAGGAAATATTAATTTTTTTCATCACTATCATAGGGGATAGGGTCATGATTTCATTAATATTGTACCTATTTTGTACATGTTCAGACAATTTCCAAATTATTATGGTACATATAACAATTCTGAAAATACATGTTAAAAATGATATTGTTTTAAATTTGCTTTTTCAATTAAACTTTGATTTCAGAATGCCATTAAGTTTCTTGACTTATACAGTCATAGATTTCTCCTTGAGTTTTGTGACCAATGTATCTTGCCTGGAAAAATCAAAAATATTTATAATTATCACCTTCACCTGTTGGTTCAATTTGATTTTCACATTCGTTCTCTGAACTTGCAGCCTCTAAGTTTCCTTGCCATATATTAAGAAATTTCAATTTAGTGAATCCAAACAATAGCTTGATGTTCTTGAATGATGAGATGGAGATGGTCTTTGTGTGTGTGTGTGCATGTTAACATTAAAGCAAATTGTTCCAAGAATATCCAATTTTGTTTCGGCACCCTCTTTAATTTGGAAGCCGTACTTAGTTCTTTTAGCTATGGTGATGGCTTTAAGGCTAGGTGGAGTTACAAAGACCTTAAACTATTTCATTACATATTAGTTGTCCTTGACATTATTGTGTTAGTGGTACATTTTAAAGAAGGAGTCATTTTCCATTTGGATATCAAATTAGAGCACAATATACTTGGGTCTATTATCTATAATATCTTATAAGTATATGTATTATGTATATATATTATATATACACATATATATATACATATTACATGCAATACCTGAAAAAGTTACGTGTGTAAATGTAAGTCAGAGTCATTCTGATAACCAATAAAGGGAGTATTAATTACATAGCAGTTTCACATGATTTATTCAATAATTATATAATAATAATATAAATGATGTATTGTTCATTTCTTTTCAGTTATGTCCAGCTCCTCAGGATCACATTTGGGGTTTTCTTAGCATACTGGAATGCCTTTCCATTTCCCTCTCCTTTTCCATCTTCCAGATGAGGAAACTGAGGCAAACAGAGTTAAGTGATCAGGACTTCACAGCTAGTGTCTGAGCCCAGATTTGAACTTTAGAAAATGATGAGTCTTCCTGTCTCCAGGACCCGTACTCTGTCCACTGCACCCCTTAGCTGACCCAATCAAAATGATAGCTAACGTTTATATAGTGCTTACTATGAGCCAGGCACTCTGCTAAGTGCATTAAAATTATCTTATTTAATCCTTAAGGTAAACCGGCTAGGTGGGTGCTATTATTACTCTGTCTTACAGCTGAAGAAACTGAGATAAATAGTGGGTAAGTGACTTGCCCAGGGTCACACAGCTAGTAAGGATCTGAGGCTAGATTTGAATTCAGGTCTCCCTGACTCCAGACTTGGTGCTCTTTCCATTGTATCACTTAAGTTGCTTTTTACATCCTTGGGGCTTTTGAGCACATCCTTTCCTCCCATCCTCAGTCCATGTAATATAAATAGTAGTGATAATAGCTAATATTTTAAAACACTTTAAAGTTTAAAAAATACAGTTTAATTGATATAGATCTTTTTTTACATCACTGTAGTTTCCCCCAGAATTGCTGCCTCTTCCTCTCTCATCCCACAAAAACAAATAGTATTTTGAAAAGTCATTATTTTCTTCTGACTTCTCATTGAGGAGAGGAAAACTCTTCCAGCTCACTCTCAATTCTTCTTGTCTGGTATAATCACCATCAATTTAGTTTTTTTACTGAGTTTTTTAGGCTACCAGCTCCTAAAAATGTGAAAAAGAAAAACATTTTTTCTTCTCAAAGGGGAAATGTCTTCTTTCCCAGAATTTAAATTTTGAAAGAAACAAAACATAACAGTTTTCAAATGAAGGTTAAGACTAATTTCCTCAGAGATATTCTAACATTTTTTTTTGTCTGAAGGAAAGGCCAGGGGACATGTCAATGTTCCTTCTATGAAATGAAGTTCTACTTCATTTCTAATCTCAATGCCTTTATGCCTGCCACCCCCTATGTCCAAAATGTACTTCTTTCTCACCTCTACCTCAAAGAATCTCTTTCTTCACTCAAGACTCAACTCAGACACATGAAGCTTTTCCTGATTTTTCCGGATACTTAACGCTCTCATTCCCAAACTACCTGTTCCTTACTATTTCTGATTTGTTCGCATTCAATCTGTTGTCACAATGTTGTACAAAGTGTCATTAACCAACATAATTCATATTTTAGGGGAAAGTGGGACAAGGGGGAATGGAGGGGAATAAACATTTATGTAGTAGCTGCTATGTGCTGGTCACTGAGGTAAATGCTTTACAAGTATTTTCTCATTTGATATTTTACACTTATTATATGTTATCAGCAATTGTTGGGGGGATACTCAAGAGGATGATTTGGTACCATGCAGAATATTGTGGAAATTTTACTCCCCCCTGAGAGGCAGTGTAGTCCAGTGGATAGAATACTAACCTGTGAACTGGAAAAACCTGAATTGGAATCCTGCCTTCGATATCTACTACTTTTGTGACTCTAGCAAGTCACTTAGCTTCTTTGCAACTCAATTTCTTCATAGGAAAAATACATACAGTAGCACATACCTCAAGGAGTTCTTGCTAGGATCAAATGAGATAATGTATTAAAGTGTTTTGGAAACATTAAAAACCATAGACGTAAGCTATTAGTATTAGCCCTAATAAATTCTCTTCCACTGAGAGGGCTGTTTAAAGTCCATATAGCAATTTTTAACTTAGAAAGATTATATAAATATTCTATTTCCCATAAAGTAGACTCACTAATGAGTGAATTTCAGTTCAGGTCACATTTGTGTATAAAAAGTTATTAAACGAAGTTATGGGATAGCTTATAATGCAATAGGAACCAAATCTGGACAATTTTTAATATGCATTTTATCAAGCTAAAATTATTTCTATGTGCAAAAATAATACATACTTTTTCAGTACTTCACTGGTTCTATAATTAATGTGGTTACTCCCTAGAACATTACATATCAAACCATTTGCCTTCTCATCCTGTGAGAGTCGAGTCTGTACCTTTCCTTAAATATTCCATAGGAAGTCCAGTCAATGTGCTCTATATTTTAATAAAATCATAAGGGTAATCACTTTTAAAATTGTATTTTGTTCCAATCTGTGTAGCAGCAGATGTGACCAGCATAGGCCAGGTGAACCAGGTGAAAAAAAAAAGCCATCCTTAGGGATGCAGGATGCACCGTTCGACCCTATACTGTTTCTGCCAAAAGATCTTCCTCACTGGGCCTGCCGTTAGCCTAAAAGGAAAGCTCTTTTTCCTTTGCTTTCAGTGTTATCTTCTCTAGTCTTCTATTTTTTTTAAATGCCAATGCCACTGAAAAGAGGGAAGACATTAAGTCTCTAGTACTTTTCACAAATTAATTTAGAACTTTGTTCACGTCACAACTTTGCCAAGGGCAGCACCCAATTGGAGAGAAAGAGTTACAGTCCTTCCTTGGCCTGTCCCTTCTCACCACGCCCCACCCCCCTTGTGATTTTTGTGTTGAGTGTAAGGCAAGAGGAACATCTGGTGAGTGAATCCACCTAGTCACTTATTGATGAACTGCTGTGGCAGCAGACGTGGCCAGCACAGGTCAGATAAAAAAGAGCTATCACCAGGAATGGAGGCTCAGTGGTTCAGCACAGTATCTGCAACTATTATGTGAGGGAGGAAGGAGCTTCTGTCTTCCAAGTGCATGGTCCACAGGGCCCTACTGATGTAAGACAGGAAGACGAGAGGAAAAGTATTCCTTTCTACCAGCTTTCAGGGAAACTTGGGTCTGATGGAGGAGTCTAGGATACTTGTACTCATCCCACTCTATTACTGAGACACTTCTATCTCTTTCTCAGACAAATTTAAAAAAATTAAAGGAAGAATAACAATATCATTTAAATATATTGAAATTTTGATTTTTGGTATTTTCAATATTGGTAAAATGACATACTTCCTCCTCTTTTCCCACCCCCATCCCAGGCTTGGTTAATGCCTACTTTCCCTCGTCTGGTCTATGTGACTTCAGTCAAGTCCTTCTTTTCAACAGTCATTTTAACCCCAAGGGAAGTAGTCAGTGGTAGAAGGATATAGATTGTTTGCCTTGTGGGATGATTTGTGTCATTTTACTTTGAACATTAAAGTTGATTGAATTTGTCTGAAAAGCAAACAGTTTTGACAATTAAGGCATAAAAAATGGTTAATGTGAAGTCTAGCTGTTCTAACCACAATGTGTTGATTAGTCATTCCATGCATCTTACTCAGAAGTAGTCTAAGTGCTGCATACAGTTTAAGAAGAAAATACATAGTCAGTGAATTTCCTGTCAAAATGTGCTGATTACGGCAACTTGCCCAGAGCTAAAATCACTGTAATGAAAAGGACTGGACTGGAATATGGTGCTGGCTATATTATTCACCTCCCGAGTTGTTTCAGTACTACATAATCCCAAAGCAAACAGCTGTCAGTTGGAAAACCTCAGAAGGAGCCTGTCTAACTCACATCACCGCTGAGGTCTGTCGCTTTGAGTCTTTGAAGAACATGGCAGCTAGATTCCGGCAATGTGAAGTGGAGGATGGAATTTAAGTAGTTAAAAGTCCTGGATTAAAATGGTTTACATTTTCTGAAGTTATTTGAATCACTGTGTTAAAATAACTTTGAGAGTTACTTTTTGATGAGGAGGTCCTTTCTTCCCTCTCTCCCTCCCTGCCTTCCTGTCTTCCCAGAGTAAGTTTTCTGCCCTTTAGTTTGATACTTCCTACTCAAATTGCATTAAATTATAGAATCTGAACTTATTATTTGAGAATTGTATTCATGAAAATTTGAACAGGGCTCAGGAGATAACTAAGAAAATTTCATGAAAGCCCTATCCCTTAACACATTAAATGGTGATTTAGCTTTAGAAGAGAGTACTGTATTTGCCAATGTGGGGAATTTTCATGAATATCTTCTAAATAATGAAACTTCAGCGTACTAGGATTATCTTTTCCTGAACCCACCATGGTTTTAAGGGATAGAGCATAAGGACAAAAGGGAAAGGAAGGAAGAAAGAAGAATAAGGAAGACAGGGTATATGGAGGTAGAAGAAGAGACAGAGGAGAGGCTGGAAACAGAGTGGAAGAGAAAAAAAGGAAAAGAAAGTATAGAATTCATTCTGGGCTCATTCTCTCATAGTGACAACTAGATTAGCCAGTTAAATTCCCCATCCACAAACAGAGCAGTACACGACCCTCAGGGTTCTGGCAATGACCTTGAGCATCTCTGGGTTTTCTAGTGTTATCACTCAGGTGTGTTCCCTTCGATTATTAGGCAGAGCTAATTTACTCTCAGAAAAGGATATTTAGTAAGGTGGTATATTGTAAATGGACAGCCAGTGAGGTGGTATAGTGCATAGAGTGCCAGGCCTAGAGTCAGGAAGACTCATCTTCATGAGTTCAAATCTGACCTCAGATAACTTATTAGCTGTGTGATTGGGAAATATTTAAAAAAATAAATTGAAATACATCCTAACATGGATAATGTTAATTTCTAGTTTTATAAGTCAGTATGTGGGCAGCTTGTTGGAGCAATGGATAGAGTACTGGCCTTTGAATTCAGGAAGACTCATCTTCCTGAATTCAAATCCAGTCTCAGATATTTACTGGCTGTGTGACCCTGAGCAAGTCACTTGACCCTGTTTGCCTCAGTTTCCTTATCTGTAAAATGATCTGGAGAGGGACATGGGAAGCCATTCTAGTATCTTTGCCAAGAAAACCACAAATGGGGTTATGAAGAGTTGGACATGACTAAAAAAAATTCTGAACAACAACAAATATTGTAAGTAGTAGTAAATACAGAAGCCACAACAATTGGTACAGAATATTTCTCCTTTAAAGTCTGAAATACATTTTCCCACAAACTTAATTAGTGGAAGTGGCTTAAACTTAAGAGTAGGTTGTGAGGCATTTATTTGTATTTTAAGGGGCCATAAGTTAGAACCTGATTACGAAGTTTTAAATACCAAAGGAGTTTGCATTTCACCTCAGAGACAATATGAGCCATTAAAGCTTCTTGAGCAGTGGCATGAACTTATGAGACCTGTTCTTAAGGAACATCAATTTAGCATCTATTTGGAGGATAATTTAGAGAGGAAGAGTTTTCAGTGAGGCCAACTCTAAGGCTATTGCAGTAGTCTAGGTGCGAATCAGTAAGGAGCAGAACTAGAGTGATAGTCCTATGAGTATAGAAGAAGAGTTGGATTCAAGACATTTAAAGGTAGAATTGACAACTGATTCAATGTAGGAGGACTGAGTGAGACTGAAGAGTCAAAGATGGCACTGAAGTTGTAAACCTAAGTGTTTGGAAAAAAATGGTAGTATCTTGACAGAAACAGGAAAGTTAAGAAGAGAGACGGGTTTATTTGGGGAAAAGATAAAAAGTTTTATTTTGTGTGTAAATTTGAGTATAAAATGCCTATGGGAGGTCTGATTGAGATGTCCAATGATTATTTGCTGATAAAGTACTGGAATTCAAGAGAAACATTAGAACTAAGTGTCTGTCTAGAGATGATAATTAAGCCCTTGGAAACTGACAACATAACTCAAGGTGAAAGTGTAGGGAGACAGTAGCAGTTGAAGTACAATCTCAGTGAGGGAGCGGTGCATGTATGATGATTCAGCAAAGTCTAATTAAGCTTTGTCAGACAATTGAGAGAAAAATCAGGATGGAACAATGTCATATAAACAACGGAGGAAGAAAGAGTGTCCAGAATGAGGGAATCAGATGATACAGGGAGATTAAGAAGAGTGGAGACTAAGGAAAAAATCACAAGATTTAAAAATTAAGAAATCATTCCTACCCTGGATGAGAACAATTTTGGTTGGGTGATGAAATCAGAAATTAGAGTGGAAGGACTAAGGAGGAAGAGAAGTGGAGACTAGGAGTGTATACATTTGACTATAAAAGGGAAAAGAGGTAAATGAAGATAATTTGAGGGATATTGGGCTCATTTGTAGGTTTTTAAAATATGTATGCTTATAGGCAGCTAGGAATGAACCAATTCATAATTAGAGATTGAAGAATAGAGAGAAAAGGGATAGTAGAAGAAGCCACCAAAGGAGAGCTGAGGAGAAAGATTCAGGTGAAGAGATTGACCTTGATGAGGAGAAAGGCCATATTTTCATTAGAATTTGGAGTGGAAAGAATGGAAGATGATATCTGAGGGTTTGATAGTACAAACCAGAGGTAAAAAGGAACTATGTGAAAATGGTAGTGTTCTGGATCTACAGAATTGCCTGAACTCTAGTTAACCCCTAAAAAATGTCCCTGATGGAATATTGATAAAGAAAACCAAAGAGAATTAGCTATGCTCTGCTCTAGCCGATCCAAGGAAGAACACGAATACTTGTAGAACTCTGCAAAACACCCAATAGAAACAAGATGTGTTGGGTGAAAGGAAAAGAGCTAAACAACTTGACCTTATAATACTAAGTTGCTCAACTAGTATTTTTAAGCACTGACTATATGCTAGGGACTATACTAAGTCTTGAAGATATAAAGAAATAAAAAATAAAACAGTCCTGACTCTCAAGAAGCACACCTAATGAGGTAGACAACACACAACCAGAATTCCACAATATGTTACTTACAGAGGATACAGTTTCAAAGTAAAGATTCACAAAGCGTTATAATGAGTGACTGGCGCTTCAGGTGTCAGATATCTGTGCCTCAGGTAGACTTAAAATAACAGCAGTGGCAGCAGTCATGCTTTTAGACAAGGCTATAGTAAAAACAGAAACAATAAGAAGACATAATCAGGGAAATTACATATGATGAAAGTCACTTAGATAATATATCAATATCAGTAATTCATATGTATGTATGTAGCATAGCATCTAAATACTTATGGAAAAAATTAATCACACTGCAGAGAATAATAAACAATGAACTTATAATAGTGTGGGACCTCATTGTGCCCCTTTCGAACTTAGAGAAATACAAACAAAAATAAGGAAGAATGAAGTTAAGCATCTGGATAGAATTTGCATATATACCCAGACTGCTGAAATGGAACCTCTGAATGGACAATTCATTGCTTTTCCTTTCGAATCTCTATCTGTACTTACAACAAGGGGACTGCCCCCTTGTACTCTGTCAATGCATTGGGGCATCTTTGCTCCCTTCCCATATTCATATAAAAGGGAGATAGATGAAGGGAAGAATTCATAGGGGAAAGAAAGTGAGGAAGTATTGTTTGGATGTAGGTGTGGAAACAAAAATTTTAATAAAGAGAAAAGGAAGGATTTGGTGGGAAGTAAGAAAGTTCTGTTGTCCACGTTCCTGAGTGATAAGGGTTGTGACCTAGCATGGCCAGGTTGGAGGTCAGAAACTAATGCGCAGGCCCAAGGAACTGTGTGAGGAAGGGCCTAACACAGAGGAGAACATGAAGTCACAAGGTCAGGGGATGGTATCAGGAAATCCAAAGTTCAGAATTCTATAAGGTCCTGCCTTGCCTGACCTGCTTATAGTTCTCCCTGTGGCCATGCTGAAAGCTACCGGTTCCTTCAGGGGAAGGAACATAGGCCTTCCCTACTCTGAACTCCATTTTTAATAAATTTTTCTTGTTAAAAAAAAAAGAATTTGTATGTATAGAATTTAGATATTAGAATTTAGATAAATAGAATTTAGAGATGACCTAAATCTCTGCCAATTTTCAGACGTTGTCCATGTGTTCTGATATAAAAATCTTATCATGTCTAAAGGCATAAGCAGTAATTAGCCTTAACTAACCACAATGTAATAAAAGTTATATTCCATAAAACACGTTTGCAAAAAAGTATTACAATTAAATTGAGGCAATAATTTAGTAATAAAGAATCATTGGGTCAAAGAACAAATCTTAGAAATAATAGGAAATTTCATGAAAGTAAAACACAGTGATGTAAGATAACAGAATTTACAAGATGCAGCTATAGTAGTCCTTAGGGCAAAATTTGCATCTTTAAAATGCTTTCATCAAAAATAACAAATTAATGAAATAGGTCATAGAATTACAAAAAAAAAAAAAAGAAAGGCAACAAATATAAAACTTACTAAATGCCCATGTAGAGATTTTGAAAATCAAAGAAGTGATCAATATAATGGAAACAAAACAAAATAAAAACTACTTTAAAAAATCCAACCCATTGAAGTAATAAAAGCAGAAACTGGTTTAAAACTGACAAAATAGATCAACAGATAGCTAGCATGATTTTTTAAAAACAGAGAGGAAAACCAAATTGTTCATATTTTAAAATTAAAAAAGATAATTCACAATAATTGAAGAGGAAATGAAAGAAATTAAATTATTTTCTTCAATTATATGCAAAGAAAACCAATAGCTTAATGAAATAGGGGAATATTTACAAAAATAAAAATATCCCAATTATCAAAAGAAATGGACTATTTAACTAACCTAGTTTCAGAAAATGAAATGGAACAAGCCATAAATGAACTCCCAAATTTAGTTTAGGAAAAAAAATAACCAAACCAACTCTAGTAATAGATTGATTTAAATGTGAATGCTGCAAAACATTCAAAGGACAATTAATATCAATTTTACTTAAGCTGCCTTCAAAAATAGGAAAAGAACTCGTTTCATCATACAAGTATAATCTTGATACCTAAACTAAGCAGAGATAAAGCAGAGGAAACAAATTGTATGAACTAATATTCCCAATGAAACCTAACTCAAAAACATTAAATAAAATATTAGCAAAACAGTTATAACAACATATTAAAAAAAATTTGAACAGGTTGGTTTTCTACCCGAAATGCAGAGTTAGTTCAATACAAGGAAACCCATAATTATAAAACATTAATAAGAATAATGAACATAATAGATTATGTTAAAATGGATAATAGAATAATAAAAAGTCAAATAATTAAGAAATACTGAAAATACCTTTGACAAAATACCAATTTCTCTTAAAAAAAACCTAGAAAATATAGGAATAGATTTTTCTTAACGTTAAATATTATATATCAAAGAAAGCAAATATTACATGTAATGCAGAAAGTTTAGAGGTCTTTTTCATAAGAGCAATGGTGAATATAGGATTACCTTTATCACTAGTACTATTTAACATAGTGGTATAAATTTCAGCTATTAAAACAAGATAAGAAAACAAATCAAAGGAATAAACATAGTCAAAAAGGAAGCAAAACTCGCTATTGTGAGAGTTCGCCAGAGCAGTGGTGTTAAATAGAAACAGATCCTTGCTAGCCATGTATTGACCTGCTGTTGTTAAGTTGTTTCAGTCATGTCTGACTCTTCAGGACCCCACTTGGAAATTTCTTGGTAAAGATACTGGAATGGTATTTTAACTCATTTTACAGATTAGGAAACTGAGACAAACACTGTCAAGTGACTTGTCCAGGGTCACACAGCTGGACTGATCTGAGGTTGGATTTGAATTCAGAAAGATAAGTTTTCTTGATTCAAAGCCCAGTAAGCTATTCATTGTACCTCCTAGTTGCCAACGTATTGACTTAGAAAACTACAAATCAACATTATCCACGTCATGCTGTACTTTAATATATTTTGTTAAACGTTTCCCAGTTACATCTGGTTGGGGCTACTCTGGTCTGGCAGGTCACAAGTTCAACATTTCTGATCTAAACAACACTAAGGCGTCAACTGAAATTGATCAAAATGACTAAGAAATTCTGTAGTTGTTAAGTGTAAGATAAATCTGCATGTCATCACAATTTATATATGTTATAAATACAACTCCAGGAAGAGATTAAAAGAAAAAGATTCCAATCAAAATAACAGAATGTATAAATATATAAATGTACAGAATGTATAAATACTTGAAAATCTGTCTACCAAGACAAATGAATGCATTTACAAAACACTTTACAGGAATAAAGATGTATCTAAATAATTGGAGAAATGTGACTTATTGATGAATAGGAGGTGCCAATATAGCAAAAATTAGGATACTATTTCTATTTCTTATTCTGCGACATACCAAAATCAATGGCTTATTTTATAGATCCATAAAAAATAATAATGAAATTCATATAGAGGAACTAAAGCTCAAGAATATCAAGGGAAGTGATGAAAAAAAAAGAGAATGAAGGTGGCCTAGCAGTACAGGATCCCAAAATGTACTACAAAGCAGTAGTCATCACAACTACTTGGTAGTGTTTAAAAAGTAGCAAGTTTGATCAGGGAACATATTCTGTATAGAGCATGCAGAAGAAAATAAACACTGTGGCCTAATGTTCAATAAATGGAAAGACTCCGACTTTTGGGAGAAACAGTTTTTCATAGCAGTTGCTGGGAAAATGGAAAGTAGTTTAGCACAAAATAGGTACAGATCATCAACTTATACCACATTTCAAAATAACTTCCAAATTGATATATGACTACATGGCTTAGATAGAAAAAGTGACAAATAAATTAGAGAAACAATGAAAAATTACCTACAAATCTGTGTAGGGAGAAGTTTTAATGACTAAGGAACCCTTAAAGAGTATCATAGAAGAATTTTATATAAAACTTAAAAATTCTTGCTCAAAGAAAACCAATGTAGCTAATAAAGTTAGAAGACAAAAAGATAACTGAGGGGAAAATCTTTACAGCAAGCTTCTCTGATAAAGTTCTCATAATCCTCACTCACACAAGAACTCTCTCCAGAATCCTCTACCTCTTATCTATGGAATAGGTACTCTTCCCTACCCCACTCTATCTCCCCTTCCTTTATGGGTCATATTCTTCTATAAGAATATGTTCTTTTTGAGAAGTAGGGTTATTTTGCTAGTTGGCATCTGTATCCTATATATATGTATACTGTGCATAGTAAAGTCTGTCTATCATCTAGCTAATCTCCAAGATAAACTGATTCAAATTTATAAAAACATGGCACTCTCCAGTAGATAAAAAGTCCAAGGATCTAACAGGCAATTTTCAAAGGAAATTAAAAAAAATGCTTAGGTCTCAGCAAATTTTGGGGAAAAAATTTCACTTCAGTTCACTAACAATGAGAGAAATTCAAATTAAAGGAACTTTGAGTTTCCTACCTCATATCTGTTACACGGGCAAAGAGATAAAAATTGAACATGAAAAGAAAGAGTTAAAGGAACTATATGTATAAAAATATTTATAGCAGCTGTACTTATTTATTTAATTGCTTGTTTGTATTTGTAGTTGCAAAGAACTAGAAACTAAGTACTACCTACCCTGAGGAATGGTTAAATACATTATTGTGTATGAACATAATGAAATGATATCATGTCATAAGCAACTGTATGGATAGTTTATGGGAAACATGGCAAGACACATATTTTGCTGCAGTGTCAAATATGCAAAACCAGATCTATTTAAACAATATCAACTTTATAAAGAAGAACAGTTGTGAAAGACTTTGATCAATTGCAGTTCTAGGGGACTGATAATGAAGCAATGCTACTAACCTCTTGACAGAGAGTTAATGGTCTCAAGATGCAGAATAATATAGTGAGCATTAACATTGGTTTTGCCTGAACTAAATATATTTGTTACAAGGCCTTTATTTTTCCCAGTGAAGGAGGTAAGAAAAGAATAGGGCATCCTCTTCTAAAAGAGGAAAGGAAAAGAAAGAGAAGGAAAAGTCAATCATTTGAGACATTTTTTTTGATACAGAGAACAGAGAAAAAAAGAAAAGATCAGAAAGAAGCTCATATAAGTATAAATGCTTTGAAAACATTTGAATAAACAAAAATGGAAATTACTACATACCTAAAAAGAAAAGCAAGTTACATAGGTTAAACATCTATACTTTTCATGCTACTAGGTGGCACAGTGGATGAAATGCTGGGCCTGGAATCAGGAAGACTCATCTTCCTGAGTTCAGATATGTCCTCAGACACTTATTAGCTAGGTGATCCTGAGCAAGTCACTTAACCTTGTTTGCCTCAGTTTCCTCAAATGTAAAATGAGCTGGGGAAGGAAATGGCAAAGCACTCCAGTGTCTTTGCCAGGAAAATCCCAAGTGGGGTCACAAAGAGTCAGATAGTACTGAAAATGACCGAATGACAACAGTTTAGTGTGTATCTTTTTCATTTCTACTGTGTATATAGAAATATCTGTTTTATTTAGTATTTGTTAATTTTACACTAAAATCAATCAGATTCCCAAAATAGAATGGGGAGATGAGTCAGCACATGAAGAATGAGCTATATTTTCTTAGTATAGCCTGGAAATGGATTCTTGTCAGGTCTTGTTCAAGTACAGATTAGACTGGGTAGCTTTTGAGGTCCTGGCCAACTTAGCTGCTTTAATTCTGTGAATCCTTTGACTTAGATGAGAGATGACTGGGGTTTATTCATCATTACCAGTGAAACTATTCATTGATTTTAAAAATGTAATTAAGATTGAATTCCCAAAACAACTTGCTGAATCACAGACATATTTTCATTTTTTATGGGAAAAATAAAAAGGAAGTGACACATTTCTCTTATTGGAAATACTCAACTATTCAAAAGAATCCATGGTCACTGTAATATGGATCCTTTCTCAAAAATATTGATCTCAACTCATTCATTCCTGCCCCTTCCATGCGACTCTTTTCACTCTCCATCTACAAGTTTGCTACAGGAACCCACCCAGTGCCTTCCTTAACTTCTCTCAATGTTGTGAAGATATTAATGGAGCCCATGAACTATCCATCAGTTATCCCTTCCTCTCACCATGTCACTAGTCTTCCTTTAAAGAAGTCTTCATACATTTCTTTGATGATGTTGTTGAGCCTACTTCCTCTTCTAGTTACTCTTTTGTCACATTCTGCAACCTATTCAAATCCACCAGGCACTTACCCAGTGCCCTTTGAGTGATATTCATTTTTAATTTCTATATGAAAGTTATATTTCATGACATGCAGCCATATAACAACACTGGTAGTGTATTGTTATTTAAAAGATGGACTTTTACTTCTGGGGGAAGTATGGAAACATAGAAGGAGTTCCATTTCTTCTCTTGTTTCATTCTGAGCCGTACTCATTGTTCATTTATGGTGTCTGAACACCCTGCCATTCCCCCCACCTTAATTCTATCTTATAATATTCAAAATAGTCATTTTTCACGTGCCTGATTTTTCTTCTCTGGATAGTTAAGAACACTTAAGGACAAATAAACATTGAAATGGCCTTGCTGGTAGATAAAACATTGCCTCACAGATACTTTTAATAGCTAAGAATATGGTATCTACTTTCAAAACAATGATGGTAATGAACACTGATTGAATTGTAATAAGGTCATGCATCATTTAAAATTATTTTAAATATTATTTTCCAAATGACAGGATTATTAGATTCAGAGCTGTAAGGAACCTTAGATATCATTTGGTGTAATGACCTCCTTTATAGTTGAGGGAACTGAGATCTGAAAGAGCTAAGTGACTCCCAGTCGTGGAATTGGAACTTACATTTTTGTCTCCAATTCCAAATGATTATTCCACTCTACCTTACTGTTGTATCTTTAATCCACTTTCCTAATGGATCATAATTTGAATACCTACCTTTTTCATCTAGCTAGTAGTATTCTGTTTAGAATCCCAGTAGTAGATCTGTCCAATGTTCTTTTGTTTTAGTGTATTTCCTAGTATACGTTATATTTTAAATTTTTGCTCATGCTTGTTAATAAGGTAGTGATTTATTACACTGCACAATTTTAAAGCCTTTGTTCCAAGTTGTAATGAGCTTATATGCCGACTTCATTAATTGGTAAAGCATGGGTAGTTTCTTTAGTGTCTGTGCCCCAGGGTTTTTCTATTGTAGTTGTTTATATTAGAGTTTCTACCAGGATGAAATTTCCAGATCTGTTCAATGTAGAAATTGAAACAGGTTTGAACATGTATGTGTTAGGTAGAAAAAATAGCTAATTCTTTTCTAACTTTTTCTGGCCAATTCATGTCACTCAAATTCATGCTGTTTGGTCAGGGAAAATGAAGGATAATCTATTTCTTTAGACTGCAGTGTTCTAAAGGGCCAAAGCACAATGAGTGGACATGTGAAGCTATTTTTGGAATAAAATATTTTCACTTTTTATGTATAGCATTTCTAGTTATGTTCATCCTAAAGAAAGAACTATGTACTTTAACTATAACTGCTTCTCTTTCCTTTGTCCTTCCTGTCCCCATTTTCTAGCACCTTTAATAGACATCTTTTATTCAAGGATAAGTCTAATTGATATACTTCCCATGGTACCCTGATAGTGCTTGGCTTCATCCTGTGGTTATCTATTTGAACCCTGCATTACTCAGTGCTACCCTGTATTGGTGGCAAGGTAAGATACATTGATTTGGCCTAAGCTTGATAGCCCAAAAGAATTTACTTCATTTCTAGGACTTTTCAGCTAAAATGACATAAAACATTGGTGCTCTATCTTCTGGTCTTGAAATATAATCCTCTAAAATGCTCGAGTAGAAAATTAAAGCTATGGCAACTATGATAAATAGGCATCCTGTCCAGTCACCTCCCCATGTTGGGTAAGACACCCACCTGATTGGGATGACAACACTAAAGTCCAGAGTGCCAAAAGAATCTTTTATTACCGCCCTTGCAGGAAGAGGGCACGTTCCCTGCCAGGAGAGAAGCGCTCACCTTAAACAACAAAACTTGTGAAATAATTTTTATGTTCATTCCCCCTAAATGAACTGGTAGCTCCTAGAGGATTGCTATACTTATTCAGACCAATACAAGCCTTCTTATTCTGTTCCAACTGGGAATCTCCTGCCTCACCATCCATTGGCCAAAAGAAGCCTCCTGAACACCATGTTCTTCTCTCTGATAGGCTTCCCCTCAAACAGTTTGTCAAGCCTGTGCACAAGTTTATGACCTTTTACCTGACCATGCTAAGTCACAACTCTGATTAAGTGCTATCATTTAAAGCTGGGGGAAGTTTTAACCCTATGGAAACAAATTCCTTTTTTGTTTCCCACAGTGACTTTCTGGAAAAGGCTATTTTTTCTTCAACATAATGTGTAAATAATGACTGTCTTTCTAGTTTGAGTTCCTGCACTAACATTGTGTGGAATGAATATGTAAGTTAGCCAAAAATATGTAACTAAATAAAATTTGCGAATCACAAGACAGAAAGGGATCCTGGGAGGAGAAGCTATAGAATATCATGCCTTAGAAAATGTTTATGAGTAAGTTGGTCAGTACCGCACATCTGGAACAAAACAGCATGGGTGGAGGTGAACTGCTTGACTAAATAGTTTTTCTGAGCCTATTAGCCCTTTAATTCTACAACATAAAAATAGATGAGAATTTTTCTGCTTTATAAAAATTTGTCCAAGTTCCTTGCTAAAAAATATTTCTTTACACTTTTGTAGTTACCTGCAATTTAGTTTTCTCCTAAGAACAAAGCATCACTAACTTGTTCCTTACACTTTTTACATGAGTAGTGACATTATTTTGCCTTGAGTCTGAAATTTGCAAATATCTTTTCAGACCATTTTATTAGTGGTTTTATTTGAACTAGGATTTTCTTTGACCCCAAAGAGATCTTAGGGCAAAACCTACAAAAAAGGTGAAGTGTTAATTGGTTTTAATGGCTCCTGCTGCTGTCTTTCTATCTGCAGCTCTGAGGAAATCTATAGAATTGGGAAAGAATGTGTGAAATTTGTCTGGGGAGGTGGGGAAGGATTAACATGTTTGTGAATTGGTCTGTATACTTGGGGTAATACAATTACTGTAGGTGAATAATGCTAACCCCCTGATTGAAACATTTTTTGTTTTAGTTTGACCCTTGGATAATACTTCAGACTCTGTTGATTATTTTATAAGACTATCTTTTCAATTGTTTTCTCTACACAAATATGATATCAACATTTTTATGTCTTCAAATAGTTGAGTACCTGATTACCCTGGAAATAAAAATGTCCTGTTAAGACAAGTTACAAAACAGAGATAAGGTCTGGAAGCTAAGTAGTTTATGAGAGGAGAAATACAATATGTTAATTTAGATTCATGCAACTCCAGGGCCATGTTCCAGGTTTCACAATCAGCTGTTGCACTTTAGCAAAAGGCTACAGCTTCCCAGGACATGTTGCTAGTAACATGTTAAGATCTGCCCTTCACAATAAAAAAGATTCCCACAGGCATGAACTGCTACAGTTTCAAATGTGTTTTCTATTCGTATCATATTTTTAAAGTAGTTTTGTGATTTTGGCTTAGTAAATAATGATCAAAATAAATGTTTTAATTTAAGCAAAGTTTACATTATTATTGAGGATAATGCCATGAAGGATTTTTAAACCTATTTTAACACCATTGAAGTAAACCATTAAAGACTTGTTATACTTTCCTTCTCTTATCAAACTAATATTCCCTAAGATTACTATGGTAACACAATCAATGCAGGACTCTGATGGAAAGGTAGTAATGTATACTCTTATTTTATCATGAAGTATTGTGTTATCTTGCTTTGCCATGTAATGGATAGAATGCTTTGCCATGTAATGGATAGAATGCTTGACTTGATGTCCGTAAACCTGGATTCAAATCTTTCCTTAGACACTTAATAAATATGTGATTATGGGAAGTCACCTAAACTCTCAAAATGTTAATGTTTTCATCTTTAAAATGGGAATAATGAATGAATGAAAAATCTTTATTAAGTACTTTATGCAAAGTATGGGATGCAAATAGAGAATAATGATAGTTCCTACTCTCAAGAAGATTACATTCTCATGAAAGAGAGAGAGCACATATATTAGATTTCTGTGGCCTATAACAGGGAAAGGTCCCATGCTCCTTAGGACACATCAACAAAGTAGAGGGTAATACTTCTTCTTGAATATAATTTTGACTGGTAAAATCATATCATTAGTAATTCTGAACCATTTGACAATGTCAGGGATTTTGTTGTCAAGTTTTTTTATCTGAGTCTTTAACATCTGTAGCTGTAGCACCCACAGAATAAACTGCCAGACCGATAGCTGTTTGTGCTGGCTTGGAAGCATGATCGATCGTGTTAGGAGTTACTGCCACAACTTGGGCAAGCCAATGATCTGACGTCAATGAGGGCTGCAGGACCCAGAGTGGAAGCAGTACCAGTGGTCTTGGTGGCACTGTTATTCCCAAGACTCTTAGGTTTAGAGTCCTGGCTTATTGCTTCAGTGGGAAGTGGCTGGCCCATTCTTGACAGGTGTTGTTTTCCTAGAAGGCTATGGGGCTCAAGTGGAAGGAGTAGTAATGCAGGTGGTGGAAGGGCAGGTCATTCCTTAATCTCTGGGGTTCAGGGTCCTGAGACTATCTCAGTCCAACTCTCAGTGGAGGTAGTCTCACCTTGTACAAACTCCCTCCTGTCTTTCCTTTGGGATTTCTTGCTACTCTACCTGTTTTACCCCAATAAAATGTAATCTCCTTCAAGACAGGCACTACATTTTTGTCTTTGTATATCCTTGGTCTTGAACATGGCAGTTCTTTAATAAATGTTGAATTGAATCAATGAGGTACATACAGAGAAGTCAGCTAGCTTCTTTCCACCTGGGTTTGGGTGTGTATGAAAATAAGTTTTAAGTTTTACCTTAATACAAGATATGATTCAATTAATTAGCTTAAATGTTTTCAAAGTGTCACTAACATTATATCTAAGTACCACTGAATAGGTTGTACTAAGATTTTGTTTCATAACCTTGGAGTAGTTGTAAATATCAAATAGCACTGGTAGCTTTAGTTAAATAGTAGATTTCATAGTTTGTATTCAAACTATGCCTTTGTATGGAAGTTTAAAACTATCAATAATTAAACTATAAACTCTCCCCTTCTGTTCGTTTTAAATTAAGGAATGCCAGCACAAAAACTCTTTAATATGACTACTCTAGATATCGTATTTCTGTGCCGTCTTGTTCTAAACCCAGTTAAGAAGAACAAATCTATAATAAATGACTGTTGTTCTGTGTGTCTGAGTCAGTTCGCTGCAAAGAAACCATTTGAAAGCTGTGTTGGGGACTTATTTGGTTATCAGCCTTAGGATTTTTTTCACCCTATACAATAGCTAGTAGTCTTCTCATAGGTTCTATGTTTTAAATTCTGCACCAGAACTTGGATACATCCTTCAGGAAGACAGCATTTCGATGCCATTATGCCATGACTCTCATAAGACACAGTGGAGCTATAAAAGTGTGCTGTAGTGAATTCAGCCACTAACATTTTATTGCTGAAAGTTTTATTTCTAAAATGCTGAGTTCGAGTCTATTGAACATCACCAATGGAATGAATTTGTGCCTTTCAAGGTAGTGTTCAGGGAGTGACTGTTGATATAAAGAATCTCTTGCTTATTTTGGAAAAGCTTGCTAACAGAAAGACTAAAGTATAGACAACCTCAGTAGAGAAATGGCATATTTTCATGAATTTGTATTGTTAGTATTTATTTAGAAAAGCGTTCAGGTGGAATCCTGGCACTGATTATATGCTTTTCAAATCAGACTTTAATCCCTGCCAGTGCCAAGGTAAAGTGGGTAAGGGCACATTCCTGTCCACTTCCGGGTGTCTTAGGATTCTTGTTTCTCTTATAATAGCAGCATTTTAATAATGCTTTAGTGTACGCAAAATACTTTGCAAGTAATATTTCATGTAACTGCTGCTGCTACTACTGCTACTGCTACTATTACTACTACTACTACTACTGCTTCTATTTCTTCTTCCTCTTCCTTACATTTCTCTTTAAGACTCCCCTAATATTTTAACCTGATTTTACCTATATAAAAAACTCTGGGAAATGGTAAGGGCACAGACTGAGATTTGTCCCTAGAGAACAGAACTTTTGTTACCCTGAGTGGAAGTAATAAAGAAGCATATATTTAGACTTGATGGAAGAAAAAAAAAAAAACTTCCTAAGAATTAGAACTGCCCTGAGTGGAATGTACAAAGCACATGCCAGACCAGTCAAAGCTTTCCAGACACACTAATCATCAGATCTCCAATTTGGAAGGAACTGCAGAAGCCATCTAATCTAACCTGCTCAAGAATTAGAATATCCCTTACAACATATTCTCCAAGTTAGCAGCCAGCTTTTGCCTAGAATTCTCCAGGGAGGGAAAGGCAACTCATTTTAATGGTAGCTACTTTACTGTAGCATTTGCTTTTTGTACATACTGTTTATATATTGCTTTTTATTTGCGGTTAAATTGCCATGGATATGTATCATCTCTGCAACAATAGCAGTACCATAGGAAAAGAAAATAAATACCTACCTCCTGTGTACAGCGCTAAGCATCCTTGGGAGGTGGCAGGGATTGTCTCATAGTTCTTTTTGGTGCCTTCTATCCAAGTCCTATGTCATGTATACTATCACCATTCAGTATAAACTAGTTTATTGATTAAGAATTATAAGTGGAATTTGCAGAAAGGTAGGTTATATGAGGATTAATTTCAAACTAGATATGGGTGAGGAGTAGAGCTACAGTAGAGTACAGCGGGTAGAGCACTGGCCTTGGAGTCAGGAGAACATGAGTTTGAATCTGGCCTAAGGCATCTACTAACTGTGTGATCCTGGGAAAGTCACTTAACCCTGATTGCCTCCCCTCCCAAAAAACAACCCATAAAACTAACAAAAAGCAAAACGGTGAGATGGGGCACTTTAAGTTATCTAGAAAAGGGCTAGGACATCGGAGGTCATCTAGTCTACATCCTGATTCTGTAATTGAGAAAACTGAGACCCAGAGAGGTTGTGATTTACTCTACATCATGCAGTGACAGTGGACGAGCAAATAATTTGAACCAAGACTATTCGTCCCTCTTTCCATTACACATATTAATTTCCTCAGGTTCAATAAAAGGAGACATTTCCTAATAGTGCTATCCAAAATTAAAATGGGCTCATTGGGAGGCAGTGAGTATCTCTGGAAGTCTTTAAGCAGTAGATGACCAATTGTGGATGATATTATAGGGGAATTCTTATTCAGATAGTGTTAGAGGTCTCTAACAACCCAGAATGTCTATGATTGTAGGTAGGTAAGGATGACATACTCTACGAAAATCAAATGCTTACTCAGTTGGACTAGCCATATAGTACTTGGATGTTCTCTGCTCTCGAATAAATGCAAGATATCATGTATTCATTTAGCCAAAAGGAAAATAAAAACACCCTTTAACCCTCCTTCTTCCCCACCACCCAAAACCAACCTGACCTAACAGTAACAATTCAAAGGCTACTCCGAAGTAAAAGTATCTACTCCTATTATTTAAGTGGGAACCCTGAATAAGAGGGGAAAATCTCAATTGATAAGTTGTTTTGTTTTTTTTAGCACCAGGTAAATGAGCTGCTATTGAAGTAAATTCAGTAATGGTTTGACTCTTGTAGTGTCTGCAGTTTCAAGTGCTTTAGTTGAGAGTGTGATATATGCCTCTCTTTAGAATGTTTTTAAGCTCCTGCCTTCATGAAAGCTGTCATGTTGTTGTATCGATATAAAATATGCTTTAGTCAGAAACCAGAAGGATAGTAAAGCAGAATTTTTTAGTTCCTATAGCACAGGGGAATACTTTAAAACAGACATGTCTGAAAGATAGAGCATTGTTTTTGTTCCAAATAGGAAAGGGGAATTGAAATACAGTGATTTAATGCAGTTTCAAGTGGGTGCTTCCAAAAAACAATTTTTTGACTTTGTTGAACATTCAACAAGGGAGTAATTTTTTTTTTTTGTTTCAGCTTCCCAGATGTATTCTTGTTATAGTATAGGTCATAAATTTTCACGCTTAGACTGTTTTTTTCTATATTTCTTACATTAGTGCCAAATTTGGAGACCATTTTTTTGTCAATAGCATTTAGATATTGTTTGGTAATTGGTAGCAATTTATCTAGTGCCCTTTGGGGCAAAGACTTGCACATTGAAAATTTACTAGGGATAGAAACATTTATTTTTCCAGTTGAGATTTTGAATATCTTGGTAGGCTTAGAAAAAGATCATCCTAACTTTCTTTCTTCATAACTGCTAGTTGCCCTCACCCTTTCGATAAAGAAATTTTCTTGTCTCATCCTACATGAAGGTATGGTCAATCACGTAATAAAAGTCAACACTTGGAAAGAAGGCACATGTTAGCACACACTCCCAAATTCTCTGTGCTTTTGAAAGACTTATTCTGAGCTTCCCCTTGTGCTATCTGCTGGTTTTTTATTAATAGAAGATAAGTTCATTGGTTTAAAGGGACTTAAAGAAATGTAGTCCTTCTCCTGACATCTTATAGAACCATATATGAAATATTTTGATGAAATGATCTTCTTTGGAAATTGTCCCTGTTTAAAAAAAGAGTCCAAAATGTCTCCCAGTAACCTGTTTGTATATTTAATAATTATAATTTGTGTCAATATCAAACAAATCCTGGAAATAACTTCTTCAACAGAAAATTTAAGTAATGGAATGGTCTAAATGGTCTATGAACTTTTCTAAAAGTATACAATGCGAATCTTCTGAGTTTTAATAGAGCACTTTTGATCCATTGTTAAGCCAACTATATATTCGATTTCCCAACAGACTGATACAAGTTGCAACATCTACTGAATTGATAGGCATACATGCTGAATTTTTTTGGGGTGGAAGTTATTCTTTAACTTTTCAAATATTCACTTATTGAAAGTGACAGTATAATGTAGGTAGTACAGGCAAGAGGTAAACTTTACATTACTTTAATGTTCATTTTATGACCACTGTCAAGTTCAGATGCTCTCTGGGGGATCATTTTCCATCTAATATAATACTAAAAAACCTGAAAGATATGTCAGTAGAATGAATTCATGTGTTAAGTACTTGGAATGCTTTTGAGTAAAGTGAAGTACAAATTCAAGTTGTAGATTAAAAAAAAATCCTCAAGGTCTTAAGTTGTTTGCTATTTTACCTAAATTCAATGTTATAATTTGGAAAAAGCAAATACAGTTGTTCTGTCCTTATTTTTTAAATTTTATTCAGCAATAAGATCAATATTTTTCATATTTAAGGGTGTATGAAAAATTTGTCGAGTTTTAAAAGCTGAATACATGTAGCGTTGGATCAAGGCACATACAAGACTGGCCAAAGGGCGTACAATGCACTTTGGTTTTTAGTTGAAAATTTAAAAAAAATAACAATCATGGCAACAAAAGGGTGGCTTGATTTTTAAACAAGAAAATAGCTCACAATTCAGTAGGAAGCTGGAAAGAAATGTTACATTACAAGTTTATCATGTAATTTCTGGAAAACTGTGGTAGTAATGGGCAGTATGCTTAGTTGTAGTGAAAACAAACTGAGCATATTTATGTACAGTGTGAAAATATTTCATAGATACCAGGACTAAATTTGAGATCTAATATTCATTTTTAAAATTCACACTTAATTACTACTTATTCTGGATTGTCAAGGGGAAATGCTTACTATAATTCTTATCTCTTATTGTTTATTAGGCTAGGATATCAGCATTGGTGTCCCTTGCAGAATAACAGCTTATAGAGAATTATAAATTGAGTTTAGAATTCACTTTTGTGAAAAAGCAGAATGGTAGCATCTATGCAACCAAACTGCACTTCTGGCATTAGTTTGTTATTCTTTACAAGATAGGTCTTCTGAATTTCCTAAGTATATTTTTTGATACTTGGAAGCCCAGTTACATTTTTTGGTTTTGTGGTGGTATCCTTAAAGCCTTATTAAATATTGCATTTAGCTAATAGACTTCAAATTTTTGCTTTCATGCAACTAATGTCATTCATGTAAGGGATACTTTTTGTCTTTTTTTTAAAAGTGATATCTAATTTGCTTAGAGATAAAATGGTTATATTCAGAAAGCTGATATTGCCCATTACTTCACAAACTTGTGTTTATTGAGTAGCATCAGGATATACATATTTGATAGCCTGCACATTGTTTTGTGAATTTTTGCAATTATATTTTTCTCAATCAGCCAGTTTTTACATTTTATCAATACCAAAGTGGAAAATGGCCTGTGCTTATACTACAAGGATCTCAAGTGAATGCAAAGTCCTGATTGTTCAACACAGCAAGAAAATTCACTTTCACAGTCAACAAGTCATCTTACTCAGTAGAACACAAAAGTAAATGGTTTGTAACTTCAATATTTGCAAGGAAAATACAGTACAAATTACTAAAAAATACTAAAATAGAGAATTGTGGTCAGGTATCTCCACTACATTAATCGCAGCAGTAACCTGAAATTTGAAACTTTTAATAAAAAGTTCTTAAATATAAATTATATGGCAAATGTACAGTACATTGCTTTTTTCAGTCTTTAATCCAGTGTTTTGCAGTAGAACAGGTACCCACAGTCACCTCCCTTGGGTTTAAAAAAAAAACCAAAATAAAGTCTATTGAGTCTTTCAGTATCATGAATGGGAATGATCAGAATCTGGAATACCACTGTCTCTGTAGCTTCTGTTACTACTGCTTTCACTGTGGTTACTTTTATACAGATTTATTCCATTAGGTGGAAATATGGTGTGTATGACAAACTCCTCCTTAGATACCGGTTCATTGTTTATTGGTAACATCTGAAAAGAAGTCTCCCTGATTTCCAGGATGGAGGTGTCCTTCTTAGTTCCGGCTTCAGCATAGTCATCTTTTCTCCTCCTTCCTTTGCTGTAAGCACAGTTCCTTGAGAACAGGGATCCATTTCTATGAACATACCAGCACACTAAAGCCAGCAGCGCAATGGCCACTAGTGCCACAGCACCCCCAATGATAGCGGCCAAAGGTAGATTAGAATTTTTGTAAGGTTCTTTCTCTTGTTCCCGGTTGAGGGTTGTCGTGGGATTGTACATTTTGAGGGGTGCAGTTTCAGTTTCTATACAAACTGGGGTTTCATCAGAGAGATAGAGATTACTGGTTTCCATGGGAACCATGCATACTCGATATGGTGAATCTGGCTCGAGGGCTGTGACTAAGTATTCATTCCTATCTCCTGTGACTATTGTTTCAGTTATAGATCCAAATGCAGGACTGTGACCCAGTTTGAGCCAACTGAGTCTTAAAGCCGTCATCGGTAGTGCAAGTTTCCAAGAAATACGGATGGTCTCAGTGCTGACAGATTTCACAGTAATTGTGATTATTTTCCTCACTGGACTCACTGTGGTACGGTAGTCCTTATTGAGTTTGGGATTCTTTACATCAGGTTGTTTGGTCACTGAAACTGGCCTCTGTCCTTGGGCAGGATATAGTGTGTTGGGTATTGCAGTAGTTATCTGAATGGTGCTTACAATCCCACCGTCTTTACAATCAAATAATTCTGTGTTGAGGTCCTTAATAGCCATTCCACGAACTTTTTCTGGTGCTTGGCACATAAGACCACGGACATTAACTTTCACAGGTAATGACTGTAACCAATCACGTACCCATTTCATCTTGCAACCACAGTACCATGGGTTGTTGCGAAGAAACAATTGAGTTATGTTATCCAGATCATCAAAGATGCCCTGAGGTAAGTTACTTAGGTTATTATTGGACATATCTAATCGGTACAATTGCCTTAGATAAGAAAAAGCATTTGGGGGTACCCGGTTGATATGGTTTTCTTGAAGATAAAGCTTTCTCAGGTTTGTTCCTGGCAAATTTACTGGTGCAGCGGTGAGGGAATTTCGAACCAATGACAGTTCTGTTAAATTGACAAGATTCATGAAGACTTTGTCTCCTAATCCATGGTTATTTAATAGGTTTCCATCCAAAACCAGGCGTTTTAAACTAGTAAGGTCTTGAAGAGATGGTGATGAAATTGTGGATATCCGGTTATCATCCAAGCGTAGCTCTTCTATAGTCCTAGGTAAGCCCCAGGGAATGGTACTAAGGTGGTTCCGGGATAGAAAAAGCAGTCTGAGATAGTTGTTGTCCCGGAAGGCTCCGTCTTCGATGCTAACAGCTGAGACAGAGTTATCATCCAAATGCAGTTCTTCTAGATAAGGAATTTTTGACAGTGAATCATAAGTAATGGTCCTTATATTGTTTTCCTGTAAATGTAATTCTTTAACATACTTTGGGAGGTTAGTTGGAAATTCATCTAAACTGTTGTGGTATAAGTATATTCTTTCTACTTTTAGCAAGTTTTTCAGCTCTGAAGGAATCCCTGCGTTATTTATTTGATTGTTCTGAAGGTAGAGGGTTGTAGCATCCTCTGGGATTCCTGTAGGAATGGAGGTCAGCTCACGATCATTACAATAAATGAATCCTGCATCACAGCGACACACGGAAGGGCAGGATTTGGCCATGACTGATAGGGGTGCCATCTTAAGGAATAGCCCTATTTTAGTCCAAATTAGGAAGATGCTCCAGGTTGGATTGATCATGGTCAGCAGTGTGCAGGTCTTCACAGAAATCTTTTTCTCTTGGTTTCAGTGCCCTATTAGATGGAAAATAAAAAAGAAGAGTAATTCACTCAGCAGTTAGATATCATAATAATAATATTAAAAACAAGTATGGCAACAAAAACTTGGAGTTTGCATTACTTATAGATTATTCAATGCTTACGTTCTTTCCTTTTCAACAAATTTATAGTACATGTTCAATGAATAGAGCTACATGATGCTACCTTATGTTAAGGTTTGGGGTATATGCTAACTATTGCTGTTGATTTAATTCCTTTTTATGTCAAAATAACATTAATGTATTGATAAATTGTCCAAGTACTTTTCTTAGTATTGATTTGATTAATTTAGGGTCCTCAATCAATGATTAAGTTATAGCAATGTCTAAATTTCTTTCTTTAGAGTCTGAGTCATTATAATGGCACTACTTTTTATCCTTGAATAAGATACTTTTGCTGTTCTCAATGCACATGATTTCAGAAGGTTAATCACTCTTCAGTAATGGAAACTGATCAAAATACAAGCAGAAACACAGCAAATTCCCATTAGGAGAAAATTAATTCTGAAATGATTAAAGCTATCTTTTGTACTGGAAACTGAGTAAGGGTAATCACCTATTTCTTTTGTTGTCATTGTTAAGATGTTTTATTAAAGACAATTTCTAGAGAAAAAAATAAATTGCATAGTGTTTGGGAAAAGTTTATGTTGCTAGTACTTTTCCAGATAATTGGATACAAAATTCCATTTCGGGAGCATCAGCATGGTATAGTGAAGTAACAGGGGAAAGGAACACCAACCAAATATTGTTCTAGGATCAGAAGACCTGGGTTCAAATTCTGGCTCTGTCTTTTACTATTTGTGAGGCCTCAGGCATGCCACTTTTCTTCTGGGTGTCAAAACTGTAAAATGACAGGTTGGGTAAGATCACCTCTAAGGTCTCTTTCAACTTTAGGTGCTATGAATAATTTCATGTTAAAACTTCTTTCCCCCTCACTTATACCCTTGTTTGTGAGTATAGTATGTTCTATGAGTCATCATTTAATGGACCCATACTTGCATATAGTTTATTAAAAGTCTGTTAAAAATATACTCAGCTGTGTCCTTCCACTTTGAAACAAAACTGGTATTTTGGTACTATGGTTATTATTGCCACTATGGATCCCTCTAACACAATGATTACATTTTAAATTCCCAAACGTTATTCAACTTCCATTGTGTTTAAAGGATAGATAATTGTAATGGCATCTGTGCACCATAATTTCACATGTAAGGTAAGTCTAAGTAAGAATTTCTCTTCATTCTTTCATGAATGAAAATAAAATACATTAATATCCATCCTACCTTATTTAGAGGTGTAAGTAAAATCTGTGCCAACAGGAATCCAGTGGGCATAAATTGCTTCCTGGAGAGGGCCTATGACTCTTCGGCTCTTGTGCAGTCCATGAAGTTGCTACTTGACTGTTTATTTGAAGAGTCCTCTGCAGTATATATTTCCTGACAAGGCTCACTGTTCTCAGTGAACATTCCAGCAATGGTTCATCATGGTAGACAACTGCATTAGATTGTAGTAGGGAAACAATTCAGCTTCCTGTTACTATGTGCAACACATGGCTTCCTATGTATTTTTCCCTCTCAAATAAAGTCTCTGTGTTAAGAGTTTCTTTTGTATAGTTTAATGCCCTTAATGGAAGTTGCCCTCTTTGAAATTCTTACATGCTCTTCTGTGTAGTGTCAGAGATAGTAACTTCAGATCCACATGAACAAAACCATTCATGATGTTAAGGCCAATATAATAATAGGTTTTTCAGGCAGTTGCCCCCCAAACTCTCTTCCTGTATAAAATTACCCAAGTATAAACTTTGTCGAGTAGCTATATCCTGAGGTATGCATACCTGCGGTGAAATAGCTATTTCCAGTTTTTGCTTCTTTGTACTTTTTCAGATTTTCTGGCAGATTAGTTATTTCTTCTTGTTATACAAGAATCGGTGTTTTGTTTTGTTTTGAGATGTAAAGGAAAATAAAATTCAGATGTTCTTCTAGAGAAATAAAAACGGGGAGCAGGCTATATTTCTTCCAAATATCTCTTCTAAAAAATCCTGGGTCAGTTCATTAACCTGTGAAAATAAATAAGACTTAGTAAACCACTGATAACATTGTGCACTGACATAAATGAAAGAAATTTTTAGGCGTTAATCTACTTCTGTTATTTACATAACCAACAGATCTCTTGACCTAGTATCTAGTAGAAAAGAATTGAAATAAGGAGATTTGTCATTTGCTTCTTTTTATGTTTGCTATTGCACTTCTCTAAAATAATAGTAACTGAAGTTGGGTTCAATCAGTACTCTATAAGGAAATTTTATTTTGGTTATTATGAACCACTGTTTCTTTACTATTTACTTATTAATTTATTAATAAGCATAGTTTCACCTCATATATAGCCTGCTTCTACCCAAACTTTAAAAGTTTAATGTTTATCCTTTCTTTAGGTATAATATGCTGTACCCCAAAGTTCATATTGGATAAACAACCAAATGTATCATGGAAAAATATAATCTAAATATTATAACCAAATTCTTAGGTGTTTTGTAAGCCATTCATATTTTCCATCATAATTTAACTAACATAGTTGGAAAGTGTTTCTTTTAGAATTCTTCTCCTGATTTGCTTAGGGCCAAGTCTGGTATTGTCTTTTTCCTTTAATTTCCCCACCTACATAATGTGAATTCCAAATCCCTACCTCATTAGAGGTGTTTGTGAGGCTTAATTGGCAGTCCGGAAACCCTAGGTAGTTCTTGGCCAAAAGGAAATATGGAAGTCAAAGGCTTAATTATTGTCCCAGTTAGATGAATATTTCAATTTTTTGTCATTAGACTTATAATTGTTTAAAAAATATATTGGGGATCAAAAGATCCTTTATTAAATCAAACTCATTGTAATGATAGATAATAGGTATCATTAAAACACGATGGTGTCTTTCTCTAGGTTTAAAAAAATATTGATTATAATAAATGACTTTTTTAGTTTCCAAAGAAAAGGATTAAAGTCTGACTGATGAGACCAATAATTCTAGTGATGGTATTATTTTGGTCATTGGCTAATAAGACAGCTAGTCTGTTTATTGTCTCTTGTGAAAGGTCACTCCTTTAGGTGTGTTCTCTCTGAGGAAGAGCATCTTTATGAAACAGAGATGCTTGACCCTAAAATTAGGGGCTGGAGTAGCAGTAATTTACTTTTCCCGCTAGTCATTACATGGCATCCAACAAGGAGAGCATCTGTTCCAGAATTCAAACCTTGTAGAGAGACAGTATGTTAAATTGAGTTAAGTTTGAATTTGTGGTTCCAAGATAACACACCATACATATCTGTCTATCTAGATACATATACAGAGACATGAATCTTTCTAAGTAGGTCAATAGATATAGTTTCTTCTTAAGTGCTGTTACAGTAAACTCAGATTCATTGCATTAATAGAATTAAAGATTTTGGTTTTTTTTCCCCCAAAATCACAAATATATTTAATTTATGACTTGGGCAGCTTGAACTGAGAAGAGCAGTTTATAGCAGATGTATAAAGCAGTCTCTAATGAATATTGCAAAGTGCCCACAGAGGAAACTTTAAATGATTCATTTCTTAATGTGAGGTTTGAATGTGGTGCCTTTCAAACTTCCCTGGGAATTTTTGAATTATAGTACTACATTTTCTTGAAAACATTTGCCTCACATTTAATTGGCAATCCAAGCTAGTGAGATCATAATTGCAAAACTACTTTTTAGAGATATTTGCGGTAAATATTTTATAAGCATGAAAATAGTATGAATATACTTAAAGGTAATAAGATAATTAAGTAATTTATGCTTCTTAGAAAATAATTATTTTTCTATTAAATATTATTAGAAACTGATTAAAAACAGTAAGGAAAACAGCAAATGAGAACCTGCAGAGTAAGTCAACAAGTCAAATATTTCTTATTTTCCAGAGCAGTCTAAACAGAATTCTGAAACTGAGTTGATGAAATCACTGGATTAGTATGATAAAAAATATTTTTTTTGATGCTGTCTGCTCACTCCTGCTCCCCTAGCAGGCTTATCCAGAACATGCCCTAGAAGGTCTCCAGTATCAATAACTGAAGATAAAAGAGACTAACTTTAATTATTTGCCTAAGAATAAGCTGATTTGGAATCAAGCTGTCTTTCTGCACTGAGAAAGAAAACCAGTTACACTTTAGTGAGGAAAAGAAAAAGACCAATGTATTTACTTTGCATTTTCACTTTTAAAATCGCTTCCACTAGGCCCCATTTGATATGCAAACGTACATTTACCACTAATACAATAGTGGTAATAATTTGGGATTAAATGGAGAGCACTAAAGCTCATTAAGTTCTTAGAACCTGCCTTTCCCTTCTCCCTAAATTACATCAAAACAAAGAGAAAAAATTAAAAAGAAAAGCAGATTTCTTTAGAGAAGAATGACACAGTTTCAAATATGTGGATTAAGTATAACTTTCCTCTCATTCCTACCCCCTTAAATGGAAAACAGCTCAATTGAGGATTTGATTGTGTTTGATATCTCGAACTTCCCTTTTATATTGGAAACTATAGCTCAAAACAATACTTTTTTGCATATCAAAGGCTATAGTGATCTATCCACATAGAATCTGGGTATCCTGCTGCCAAGCTCAGACTTCCCTCTTCTTGAGCTCTCTCTGCACAGACCTTACATAGAGTCATTATGGTTGAGTCTGCATGATGAAAAGAAAAATGACCCCTGCTGGCTTAGACACTGTGGGCAGGTTTTCACAACATCAAATTCTGAGCCTTTTATGGATTCATGGTTTTGAAAGAGCCTATTAAATTTGAACAAAAAAGGATCAATCTTCTATTTTTTAAAAAATGTTGTTAAAGGAGTACCTTAGGGAAAAAATAAATTGAACTCTACTGAAAGGGATATTTTATCTTTATTTTAAAAAATGGTTTTGTCATTCAAACTTTATTGTGACACTAAAATTATAACAAGGACAAGAAGTTAATCACTATAGCATCATGTGTCTATCTTTGTAGTGTCTTTGGAACAGGAATTTCCTTGTTTAATTATTTTTAATAAGATACAATGAGCTTTTTGGATAGGAGAAACAATCAAATTACTCCATGTACATAATGATTTTTTTCTAAAAATGCTTCAAATGAATTTCAGAAAAAATGTGGAATAAGATGTTTGAGAAAGACTGATGTGATTTAAGAAACTATACCCAAAGTAACCCATTAATATTTGTTAACAAGTCAGTAACTAAAGAAATTTTCTATCTTTGTATCCATCATCCATCCATCCATCCATCCATCCATCCATCTATCTATCTATCTATCTATCTATCTATCTATCTATCTATCTATCTATCTATCTATCTATCTATCGGATTGTCTCTTTTACTTGTGTTTGGGGAGAGGAAAGGTTAGTATTTTGAAAGGTTGGCATTTGTGTTAAAATGAGGTCATGGCCTATATGAAGTTATTGCCAACTTCCCACATCCATTATTTACTATTTGTAAAATTTTAAATGCGTTGGTTTATTTTTCATAGGCTTTGATTACTTAAAATGCAATTTATTCCTATTTTTCTCTAAAATTCCACGAAAATGTAAAGAATATGGCATTTTTTATCATGGTTTCCTTTTAATTGTCTTTGGAATGTATTTTCTTAAGATAGTGAAGTATAATTTTTTTTTCCATATTAAAGTCAAGAAGAAAATTACTTATAGAGCTTCTAATCCAAATTACTTGCATTACTGTTGTGAGTGTAGTCCGAGGTAAAAGAAAACAGACTTGGTAGAACTCACTTTGTTTTTATAAATTCTCTTAGGTAACCTGGCACATATGCAGAGGATTAGGAAAGCAATTTGTTTATGAAGTCTTCAATTGCAGCTAGAAAGCTTAAGAAAATGATCAAAAGCATGTACACTAAGTTATTGCAGCATCAAATAGTATTTAAAATCAAGTAGATACTTTAGGTGGGGAACATAAGGTTAGTTGATTGTGACAGCAAAATGCTTTCTAAGCACCTTGGCTAGTAGTTAAATTTTCCACGATCATCAGATTTCAGGAAAGTTCCCATTCTTTGTTTAATGCTAGGCAAGCAGAAGGACCTCTAACTCTTCTCTTGAGAGTCATGAAGTCTAAAGGGTTTGCTGAGATGCAAAGAAGCCAGTGTGCCTTTTTAGACTGGTTTCTAGGCTATTTTATACTCAAGGAAGGTTTTTTTCTTTGTTTATGTAAAATTGAATATAATAATTAAAAATATGGTTATTTTCTCTTTTTACATCACTGATTCTTTTCTCCATTAAATTTATGATGAATGAACATGATCCTGCTTCATTTACTTTGGCTTGTAAAGTTAAATGGAGCATCCTTAAAACAAAACAAGAAAGCAAACTGGGATGTTACTTCCATCACAGTTTATTAGATTTAACCAGAAAGAAAAGCTATCACAGCAAAAGCAGGGCTACTATTTCCTTTGGAGAAAGTAAAACTGAATAAGTTTGAGAGTTTGTAAGAGTGACATATCTATGACTTTTTTCTTAAGAGTTTTTGAGCAGTACTTTCCTCCATCAATGTAATGCTAATTCCATCTATATTCATATTAAACCAGAAATGTGCTCTTAGAATAAATTATACAAATTGTCTTTGATATCATTTTAGTTTCTAATATTTATTTTCACTTAAGAGTTCCAAAATTAGAAACATGTACATTGTTTTCATGTGTCACTGTGGTATTGATTTTAACAGAACTAGAATACACCAACTAATAATTTCATAAAAGAGTGGCACATTTTTAAAATTGTGTTTAATTAAATGTGGACTCGACTTTTCTTCTCCAAGTTGCCAAGGTAACTTGCCCACATCTAAAATAAAAAGAGTAAAGAACAAAAGCTATCATTGTCTTATCAAGTGAGAGCAATTTCTCTCTGCCTCCAATTTCAGTGGAGCAATACCTGGAAAGGGCTTTCATAAATTCCTGACACTTGTTTTCAGGTAGAGAAAGATATACATATGCAAAACAACCGAGACTCTAGCTATGTTGCTTAAATGTTGCATTCCTTTCTACTTAAAAAAAAAATCTTTGTAATTTCTTATCTGTAGAAAATAGCTTAACAGTGACCATATTGAAAAAAAATGTTTTTATACACACTCTAGAAAATGACTTCATACTGTTGATAAATATATCAAAATGTGTATTAAGTTACATTTTCTATATTCTGAAACTGTAAAATATATCCAGAAATATGAACTCTTTTGATTATTGAAAGGCAGAGTTTTAAATTCAGCCACCTCTTTTGGGAGTGGGGTAAATTTGCTGACTTCTAGAAATTTCCTAAAATGATGGCATGTTATAAGTACCTAGAAGATACTTTTGTTTATTATCTGTGGAGAAAATGCATTATTTCAGGACTAATATTGCAGTGAGTTTACTGTGGAGTTTTTGCCCACTGGGGGGTGGTACACTCTACAAGAAGCCTGCTTTTAGGAGCCACAAGTCAGATGTTTGCTGCTGCTGTCCAGTTTTTCTCTGCCTTAATTACAACAAAGCCTCCTGTTGAGAAGAACAGTGAAGGCCTCAGGGGGCAAGGATAAGGGGGGGAAGTGGGGAAGAAATTTTAGCCTTTAAAAGATTTCCTGAATCTTACTTTCCACATTGACTTCATTTACCATGATTTTCTAAAAATAACTGACAGTTCATTCTAAATGAACTGGTTGAATTTCAGAAAATTTAAAAGATGTATTCAGAATGATCGATTAGCTCCAGTTCGGTGATTGATCACATCCTTTGTTTCATAGGCCACCCACCTTTTTTTTTTAAAGGAAGACTTCCCTAAATGTTGACTTTAAGCAAAATTAAAAGATAATTTCCAGAATTAATATATAGGTATACAGTGTATTATGCTGAATAATGTCTATTTAAAAGCAAAAACTTTTATCAATATGTGACATGTTGCATAATAGACATTAAAATTTAAGGCACTTGCTGATAATCATCCTTCTAGGTTTTGAAATTGTTAAACATACTCTACATTAAGGTGGAAAAGAGTTGAGTTGTGTGGCCTAGGAGAGTACAGAAAATGTCTCTAAGATGGATTTAAGTATTTCTAACACTAGGAACTGTAGTTTTCCTCTTGAGAGACTAAAGCATGCCTCCATTAGAGCTCCATGTCCTAAGGCAGGAGTAGAGATGCTGAGCATAATTGGTGTTTCTGTTTGATTGGGTGATACAGTCTAGAGAAGAAACTGGGATAAAGATAATTAATAGCCTGCTAACAAAGTCTGACAGCCACAAGATTTCAACCAAATTTATTTCACACTGCCTCATTTAGCTCTAGAAAAGTTTTGATAGAATTTGAGGATCATTAAATTAGCACTTGAAAAAGAAATACCTAGTGTTTTGTTGTCACTCAGTTATGATAGGAATTTTCATTATTTTACTGATCCTCATACATGCGACTTCATATGCTGATCAATTATGTATTTGACTAATATTAATGGATAGGAAGTCTTTAACAGTGCATTCCGAATTGGCTATAATTGATTTTTTTTTTTACACAAAAGAGTCAGTCGAGAAGTGACTTGTTCAGTCTTATTAGTAATCAATAGATAACAATACCTGACACTACAGTAATGAGTTTGTTATTTTTATTCACTCACTCATTTTAATACATTTGCTGCTACTTAAAACAAGTTGGACTTGATGTGTTTAATCAATGCTATTTCAAAAGAAAGTCACTTATATTTGATTAGTTAAGAAATGCAATCACATTTGGGTAAGTCTATTCCTTGTTTATGTTATTATCTCATATTTAAAGACTTATGGTACTGTAAATTATGATTTTATGTATATTAGACTGTCTCTGATTTAATATTCTTTGCATGACAAAAATGGAGTAATATTTAATGCATGGTGCTTTTAACAGGATATATTTTTTTTAAAGAAATACTAATAGACATCTACCAGGTTGGGACAAGTACAAAATATATTGGCTCAAATCAGGAATTTTCATTCTTCATACACAGGCTGAAATGGATTTCTTAAGCAGATTGCCAAATGAAGGCTTTTCTAAGGATGAGTCAGTTTTCTAGTGGGTGCGATTATTTTGTTTCTGCTCTTTTGATTTTTTACATATGCAGATATATGGTCTTAAATTTTACATATATACACATATGGTAGCTTCTCAAAAGAAGAGCAGTTAAATTTATTTTAAAACCTCAAAAACATAGCTGCCTTTATTTTAATTGTGAAAGAATTTGATTAAATGATTCTTCAAGATCTAGATTTTCACTGTCCTTTAAAAAGAAGGAAAAAGGTCCCCCCTCCAAATAAAAAAAGATTGAAAAGATGTGTAGGGAATTGGGCCCTGTTGCACTATATGACTCAACGCAACCATTTTGTTCCAGACCTAATCTATTAGATTATTATTATTTTTTACATACCTCCTACTACTTTTTTGGAATTTTTTGTATAATATTTCCAAAGTCTAGTTTTTAGGTGAATGCTATTTAAAAATTGAATGAAGGGTTTTAGGTTTAGGGTTTTTTTCTTCCCAGGGATGGGGGTAGATTTGTTAATCTGGTCCTATTGCATGCATGATGCATAGTCCTAAAGCTTAGCTTTGTTAGTTTCTCTGAGTGGACTTTGTATGAATTACTATGCTAGTCACATACTACATTTGTCCAAGCAATGAATTTTGGCATTATAGTAGAGAAGGAATATGGTTTGGAAGTCTCACTCTCCTCTCCTCTGGGCTGAATTAAATAGTTGTGATCCACAAGTCTGAAATCTTCAAAGCAGAAATGTAGGCTAGCAATGCAAGCTTTAAAATCTAGGTGTAGCTGTTAATCCTTTACAAAAGCATATAAGTCTACAGAAGTAGCTGTGAGCAAGACGTATGCTTTTCATGTCCTGCCTGCTTATGTGCTGAAGGCTTATTGATTTCCTTTCACAGTTGTAAAAACGACAATTGCTCATCATACCACACATGCAGCAGAGTCCAAGTTTGTCAAACATTTTGTTTCACTAGTACGGTGAAAAATCCAAATTTAAATGTTTAGTATCTGGGGTAAGCGAACCATTCAAGTTTTTAACTTGCTATTTTCCAAAGTGGTCTTTTCAAAGGATAGATGCCATAAAGACAAAACTAATCCATTTGCAAATAATTATAGGCAAGGCTTTTAAGAAACTTCCCATCGATGGGTTATACAGCAAAATCCATTTTTATTTATTCGTTTACAACCATATAGTTCATCCGTATGATTGAGAGCTTAGATTCAGATCTCATGGTGGGGAAGTAAAAGATCAAACTTTCTGGGAAAATAAAAAAGAGAAACAAGGCACACACTTACCAGAAAGCTGAAGAAAAAAGGAGATCCGATTTACATTGCCCAGTTCCAGCTGTAATTCCTCTGATTTTTCACTGAAATAACCCCCTTCCTCGGCAGGTCCAGAACACACAAAGCAAACAGCAGCTGCAGTACCCAGCAAGCTTGTCCTGTTTCAGATCACTCTTAGACCAAGCAGGAGTGAGAGAGGGAAAGCATTCCAGTTTCGTGCACACACAGCCCACCTCCAAGTCTGAAGTTAAAGCTTCACCTCGCAGTGGTTGAAGAAGGGGGTGATGTCATAGATGGGCAGGACTTAGCCCAGCTCTTGTTCAGTGAGGTAACTGGCTAAGCAGACATATATTTTTGCCAACACTAGAGGGGGTAAGAGAAGCCTAAATAAAACAGAGTCTGCCAATATTGTGCTCATGATCCGGGCTGCTTGGGTTGGGAGCAAATCTTTGAAATCTCAGCATTTTAAAAGTTTGCTCTAAGAAGGGAGTAGTATCAGATGTCCACTTTTCTAGATGTCCAGTATTTTCAGACTTTATTCATGAGATTGCAGTTCCCCTTTGTTAATGAGTACGAAGATGGGGAAAATGAAATTGATCATAATTTGATTATCTTAATTATTGACTAATGAAAGAAGAGTGATAGGTTTTCTGATAGTTATATACAGTAAAGACAAGTAATTCCAATTATATGCGTATGTCTAATAGGCCAAAAAAGAGGAGAGTTTTGTGAGAATGCACGTTGTTTTTTTTTTTATAATCTTGGCCAAAATAGTGATTATTCATTTTTGGGGAAAGGAAAATGGCAAAGACCAAAAGTTAAATATTTTCCCTTTTTTGAGACATTTAGTGGTATGTTTATTTATCTCTAATTTGATGGACAGAAGCATGTTTCCTCGTATTCTTTCTCCTAACAATTTAAGCATGTTTATATCCTGATTGAATCATCAGTATTTAAAGTTCTGAGCTAGAAAGAAACAAAATATTTAAGGATAGTTTTGTCTTCTTTATATCATAGCTCTAATGTTCATATCTTAAAATACCCTAAAAGTGATGAAAACTGCCATTGAAATGACTATTATGTTGAAATAATGTTCATTTTTTTTTAAATTGCCTATGAGGAAAATATGACAGTTGTGTAGGTTTGGGGAGAGATGATTAATTTTTGCTCATGTATATTTGAAGAGTTTTGTTTATTATTTTCACATGTCATAATTTCTACAACTTCCCAATTTCCTAGGGTTCTTTAAATCTGTCACTAAATAAAAACAAGACTGGTGAGCATCTTGCCTTTTAAGATCCTTCTAGGGATCAAAGGAGATGTTTTTGACTTTCAGTTTACCTGGAAAATAATATCATTTAGCTGGCAACTTAATTTGTTTTGCCATAGGAAACTGAAGACTTTCCCCATTGTCTGTTTTTTTTCTTAGGCTCCTCAAAATGTTTGGTTCTGTAAGAGGCCAGCTAATTGCTTTTCCTAAGACTATTTGATTAAGGTCTCTTCATTAACTTCATTTAGTTTATCTATTTATATGCTTGTTTGATAGAAGTTTGACCTTTTGCATTCTCTGGTAAGACTGGGTGATATCAAAGTAGAAGGTAAACTCATGATAAGAGGTACATTGACCCCAATTGTTCTATGGCTGCACTTTTACTGGTATCAGAGGAAAAACCTCTTTAGATTTAGGGTGGGTGAATTTTTTGAATTCTAAAGTCTATTAAAATACTAAGTAACTATTGTCTTTGTTTGACTTAAGTTAACCAGTGATACAGATGTTGCTTTTTAAAGAAATGAGAGAAATGAAAAGGCCATAGTAGAGCTCCCAGAAATCAAGCAAATTCTTTTTCTATATACTTTCAATTCTAGTTCTATTAATTGTAGAAACTTTTAGATCAGAAATAGTTACATTAAAAAAGAATTGTTGCTTTGTCCACTTTTCGAGAGTATGTTCCATGTAGGTTTGTATCAATATTAAAGATGCCCAGAGAAGGCTTAACAGAAATTTTAGAAACACAATAAACATGAGTCATTTCGTTTAGTAGAAAGAGTAGAGGTTCAGGTGAAGTGAGGTAGGGGAACAGTTATTGTATCAATGCCATTAATCATGTCATTTTTGCTTGATTTATCCATTTTTGCCTCAGTTTCAACATCTGTCAAGTCAACACATTTATTAAATGCCTATTGTGTGCCATGTATCATGTTAAAGGTTACTGAGGAAAAACTGAAAAAAAACCAGGAAAACAGATGTCCTGTGGTTTAAAATGAGAATCTTAATATAAGCAGTCCCTAATTTGAAAATTAGAAATAATAATAAAATTAAACCATAATATTTACAAAGCTAGTGCTTTATAGTTTACAAAGTATCTTATGTTTACATACATTATCCACTGCCTTGCACGCAGTATTTACTTATTCTATGTTTGTTGAATTGAGTTCAATCGCCTTTGATCCTTAGAACTACATTGGGAGATAGTGCAAGTATTTTTACCCTTATTTTGGAGGTAGTGAAACTGAGGCCTAAGGAGATATACTCAAACTCCTATACCTAGTAAATAAATGGCAGTGCTCAGACTTCACCAGAATCGAAAAAGAAAATCATTTTACAAGTTAATTAGCTTTTTATGAGCTTTTTTTTCTCACAATTTTATACTTAATTTTATATTCAAGCTGAATGGCCAGGGAAAGGAGGATTTATATAGCCATTTTCTTTCTAAGAATTAAAAGCACTTTTATTTGTTTCAAAAGCAGCTATGGTTTAGTTGATTAGTGGCCTTGAAACCAGGAAGAACTAGATTCAAGACCCTTCTCACATATTGACTGAGTGATCCTGGGTAAATAACTTAACCTCTCAATGTCCTAGAGAACCCTGGAAGACTTGAAGTTGTAGAGAAAGTGACGGCCTGCATTGATAGAGAGTTTCTTCACCTGGGAGTTTCCTATACCAATGAAATCACAGATCCAGTCCCTTTGATATTCCCTATTATCTAACAGCTGTTGTTTGACATAGGAAAGGCAAATACAAGCAGTTCTCAAATTACGTACAGGTTCAGGCTATACTCCAAAAATTAGGAGGTTAAATTGGTTGCCCAGAATATATTCTCCAAAGATACAGTATCATAAGTGGCAATTTGATTTTCAGGTTATACAACACGAACGTATTTAAATCATAAAGCAGATAAATTATCGTACTCATTCATTTATCTGAATTTTTGGATCTAGGAAACAAGAAGCTAAGTAGTGCAGAAAGTCTTGAAAAAGGAAGCAGCAGCATCTACTTCTTTTACACTGAGGTTTCCTCACGCCAAATCTAATACTTCATGACATTAACATCCCTACCTTCTGCTCCTACAATGCACCTCCCACCTTTCTGCCTGTCCAAGACCATGCTGCTACTGCCATGGGAGCCACTATGAAAAGCTGTCGAGATTTCAGAAAATCTTTTTTCAGTTGCCTTCCCATTGCCATTTTCCATTTTTCCTTTCAGTACCTGAAGTCTTTGACTTAATGTCTATTTTTTTTCTTTTAACAGAGGGCACCTACAAACTAGAGAACTTTCAGAAAAGGTTGAACAGGATAGAGAAAGACCTTATGCCATATGAAGGTTGGATTGGACAAGACAAGACTTAGGGGAAGTAACATGAGAGAGAACTTCAGTAATTTAAACAATGTTATGTGAAAAGGGGATTGGATTTATTCTTTTTTGCACCAGAGAGCAGAATTAGGAGAAGTGAGAAGTTGTAGTGAGGAAAATTTGAGTTTGATATAATGGAAAACTATCAAAAACTTAGAGCTCAAGAAAAGTACAGATGGATTACTTTGGGAGGTAGTATGTGCCCACTCAGTGAAGGTCTGACATTTTTTCAGATATATTGTAGGAGAGGGATTCTCATTCAGCTATAGGTTGAATTAGATGAATTAAGGTTCCTTACAACTCCCAAGAGTTTTTCCCTTTAAGGTTGTAACCCCTCAAATTCTGTCAGTGGGAGATTTGAGTTAATAAATACCTTTCTTCAAAAATGAAAATTCCACTATGAGTTTAAGGAGTTTATCAGTCACATACGCATTTGAATTAAATGATATTGCTTTCCTCTTAATATCTCATTCAAAGATACACTGAAAAATGAAGTTTTATTAAGGGATGAGCAGGCAGCTTGAGGATAAATAGCACTTTGGGGGATAGAGGGTATGCTGCATTGCTACTTGAGATGAGGGACACTAATATAATGGGAAAAGCCAAACTGAAGTTGACTAAAGTGTTTTGTAACCTGACCTCCCCCTACCTTTCCACTCTTCTGTCCCTCACTCCCTTTCCCCGTACTCTGAGATCCAGTGACATTGGCCTCTTTGCTTTTCATCTAATAGGATATACCATGTTTCACCTCTGGGTATTATTATTACTGGCCATCCTTGGGTCTGGAACTCTTTCCCTCCTCACCTCCCTCCCATCCTCACCTCTTGCCTTCTTTGGCCTCCTTCAGGACTTAGCTAAAATCTCACCTTCTCTTATGATACTTTCCTAGTCCTGTCTAATCGTATTGTCCTCCCTCTGAGATTATCTCCATTTTATCCTATATGTAATTCATTTGCACCTAGTTTACGTATTTTCTCTTCCATTGGATTGTAAACTCCTTAAAAACAGAGACTGTTGGGGTATTTTTCCATTTCTTTGTAGCTCTAATGCTTTGTATAGTGCCTGGCATATGTACTTGTTGTTGCTCAGTTGCTTTCAGTCATGCCCAACTCTATGTGACCCCATTTGGAGTTTTCTTAACAAATATAGTAGAGTGATTTGCCATTTTCTTCTCCAGCTCATTTTACAGATGAGGAAACTGAGGCAAGTAAGGTTAAGTGACTTGCCCAGAGTCACAGAAATGGCTGAGCCAAGATTTGAGCTCGGGAGGATGAGTCTTCCTGACTTCAGCCCAGTGCTATCCACTGTGCCACCTAGTTGCCCTTCCTGGTAGGAACTTAATAAATTCTTGTTGATATGACTTCAACTGCTTCACAATTTTTCCCCCTCTATGGTTAGATTAGTACTCAAGAGAGATGAAGTAGCAGTTTTTGGATGATACATGGGAAACTATTTTTAATTCTTTGAAATTTTACTTTTAATTCTTTGAAAGAGCCATGTTATTTAAATCTGCCTTCCCCTCACCATTTAGCGTGACTACACATTTTACTTTAAAGGTGTGAAAAAATGTTCTCATGTTAGTTAATGTGTTAAATTATTTGGTCTTGGGCATCTGTAAAGCCCTCCTCACATTTCAGTTTTTGTCAAAATGCTTTTCCAATAGTTAGGTTAGGAGGCAGTTGTCCTACAGAAAGTGCTGTTTAAATATGGAAATTTGAAATGATGATCCAAGTTCTCCTAACAGGTAGGTTACATCATTACTTATTCCCAAATGTGTATTGATCCCATCTTGTACTAAATGAGATATGTATGCAGTAGAGAAATCTAAAAGTAAAGAAACTCTAAAAGTATCTACCTTATTCCTGTGAAATAGGAATAAGGAAAATTAGAAAAATCTCTTCTAGCAAGTGTTAAAAATGATTGGTAAATTCAAAACTTGTTAAAATACAAAGCCTAAGTTTAATATAAACGTGCTATTTACATATATAGAATATACATTGAGCTATCTGTTTTTCTATGAAGTCTGGCTAAATACTTAATGTTTCAATGAGAAATTGTGTCAAGTCTTCCTGAACAATTTTAAGGGGGTATAGGAAAAATAATTAAATTTTTATCAGGTCACAGCCACATCATAATACTTAAATGCTGCATTAAACTCATAAACAACATTTCTTCATGTATTTTCCTTTTAAAATACAACTTTAAGATTTACTTAAAACCAACACAATACTTTTAAGTGTTTTTCCATATTAAGCTACTTTGGTGCAAAACATGCCACCCAAGGTTTGAATAGGGAATTTAAAAAGGAGTTTTAAGTTATTCCTTGTCTAAATTCTTACTAATTGTCTCCTTACTTAGTTACTAAGTTACTTAGGCTTTTTGGGATCAGAGGGAAAAGGCAAAAATATTGATGAGTGAAGAGTGTTAAAAAAAAAGGTTAAGAATTGTGTGTTACAGCAGTTGAGGCTGTCAGAAGTAGAAGTCATGGTTGCAAAATTAATATTGCCATAAGAACCTTTTCTCTTTTTCTAAAATTCACGAAAAAGGACTTATCTCTATCAATGTCTATACCAACATGTAGGTCTACATATAAGCATTGTTCCTCGATGAAGTCCAAGTCTAATGTCTTATCGTTCTGGGTTCTCCAAAGCTTGATGTAGGAAATACTGAGGGTTAGCTTCAGCAGGTCCTGCCAAGCTGGTAAAACTTCAAATGTGGACCTGGTGATTGACTGTTTCTGTTGTGGAGGGACCAGTCTAATTACATAGTAAAGGCTTCTTACCAGGTTGGTTGCATAACTGTGGGATTGTTGGTTACAACAACTCTCCAAGACCCTTGACTAAGTTGAAGATGGCTTGTGATCAGCAAAGGTGACAGGAGTACCCATGTGGACAAAATCACTGATCTCTAAATATTAATAATATTACTATAACTAGCCAAGGTGGGTTACAAACATAGACAAATATCAAAATATAAAGTCGTAGAGAGCTCAAATGTGTAGACATTTGTCTTTATTTTTATAGTAATAGGCCAACATGAATCACAGGCAAGTTAGAGACTTTGTTTTTAGTACTCAACTAGATGAAACATTTGACTTGTATTAAATATGGATTTTCAAACTGCATCATTCCAAAGGAAAAAAAACAAGCTTAGCATCATTTTGGCTTATTATTAACTTGTATGCTTAGACCCTAAGACAGCAATGTCTTGGATTGGTCCTGAGACTTGTAATTCTGTAAGTAAATTTGCCTACCACAACACATAGTTCAAGTGGTTCTTCAATCAACTTTTTCGAATTTTCATTACCCTGTCTGGCATACAGAAAAGTTCTGAAAAAGCTAATGCTTAATTATAAATATAACTGAATCTATAGAGCTATCTGTATGTGTACATACATTTATTAAATGACATAAAATTATTTTTTTCATAAATTATCTTTTCCTTGCTTCAATTCTTCTGCTTACTGACTGCTTTCTTTGTTATGCATTTGCTTATCCAGATCTAAATAGATCTGCTAAATAGACCTACTTTTAAATATATTTCTAAAACTCATTCAGTGAAATGAATGTTGAAAACTAAAAATAAATAAACTGAAAACTGCAAAAAAAATCATTGTAATAGTGCCAACTGTAGTTCCATATACAACTTTCATAATATTTCTTCTGGTTTTTTTTTTCTCTTGTAACAGAGTATATTGCTACCCATGTCTTCCAGTTTATCAGTTCCTAAGAGTGTGAACTTCCTGAAGATGTGATTACTTCTTAGCTAACTAAAAGTAATGCTTTAAAGTTAGTTGAACTTGAGTCTCTGGGGGATTATTCCTTCTTATAAGTGGCTATGGAAATTGACCCTCATCCCCAGTATTACAGAGAAAACTGAATTACTACAACTCATATTTCATTTCCTTTGGGAATTGGTATGAATTAGATATTTGTGAGGGCTTTCAAATGATATAGTATATGAACTGATTAGTTTTGAGCTATGTGGGTGTTTTGCAACATAGTCTATTCCAGTAAATATACCGAGCAAGTTATATGACATCTGTAATTGAGAAGTTTTCTCTAGGATTCATATCTACCTCAATTTAGTGAGCATATTTTAATGACATTTTTCTATATTTATAGAGTAAATTCATAACTCAAGTGGATTTAATGTCTATAATGAAATGTAGAAAATTTAAATGCTTTTTCAAATTTCTACAATGGGTCATAGCTTTATTAATTTTCTTTGATATTTTTGATAAATAGTTTATATATATGCATATATATATCTACATGTCCTATTCTAGGTTATACAGATTCATTTTGAGAATAAGTTCTATGTTTCGCTATTATTAATAAAACTGTGTTAATAATTCCAAAATTAATTTGTAATTTTAAGAAATTTTTTCTTGTTTTTTAAAAACACAACAGAATAGTCAGTTAAGAAAAGTGAAATTGGTCATTTTCTTGAGAGAAAACCTTTGGGAGCTTTTTAGATATTTAGGTCTTATGTTTAAATAGAAGTTAGAAACACAACAGCTCTGTGAACCATTCCTCCTGCTGCTAGCCCCTTTTTGTTTTCTGTAGTGACTGAGGGGGAAGGGCTTGTCACTCAGAAGTGTAGCTGATAGAAATGCATTGTCTTCTTTCTTCCCTAAGAAATAAGCTCTATCACATCATCTTATTGACAAATAGGGAAATTTGTTGGCTGATTAAAGAAAAGGTTAGACCCCACAAGTAAGATATAAATAGATGTGGATTTTATACCCTAAATCCTTGGAATAATAGTAGTCTTTTAAGTATTTGGGCTTTTCCTATTTTAAGTGTGATTTATATTTCAAAATCACTTCAGATTTCTAATTGAACTTGGTTTTAAGAAGAAAAAAATATTTACTGATTAACAGTTGTACCTAGTGTAGTCATTATTATTAAATGACTGAAATTTTTAATTTTACTGAACTATTTTCATGCTTATGACTAGATTCGTATGGATATTTTATATTCAGAGGGATTATAAGAATCCACATTGTGACTTTTTGGCATTTGACTTCAAATCCTACTAGTATTATTCAATTAAGTTTATTTCCATAAGCATTTAGTAAGCCCATACTGTGTGCTAGGCGTTGGAGTTGTGGATACAAATACAAAACCAAAACATTTCTTATTCTGAAAGTACTTTCAATCAGTTAAAAGCATAATTAAATAATTTTATTTTTAAAAATCATTTAAATCTCATAAACCAGGAAATATGAATAAGCTATGTTCTTTAATCTGTACAACCTTGAATAAAACATCTCTCAGAATTACAGAATCGAAAGTGAAATTACTCTGCCCCTCATTTTCCTTACCTATAAAATGAAGAGGTTGTGTTAGATGACTTCTAGGATCCTTTTTTTCTATCTTTAAATCTCTAATCCTATAATACTATGAGCCTACAGAGACTGATTGGCTATGTTAGAAGGCAATGAGGTCCCCCTCATTAGAAATCTTCAGGCAGTTGCTGTTATCACTTCAACTTAAATCCCATATTTTTTATCACTGTCTCCACAGACTCACATCTCTTCCTAACTACTCCCCATTTTTAGAGGGTCAGCAGTGCCACCCAATCCTCAGGCTTCTCAACAAAAAAGCATAGAGTTATCTTTGAGTATTTTTTCCCTACTTTGCTTGACCCATCTCCCACCTATGACTCCTTATAGTCCTCCTCTCCTATTACTTCTTCCTTTGGATTGTGTCTTAGATTTTTCACCTACTTTCTGTTCCTACTGTCTGCTACCACCTTAGTCTAAATCCTGCCTTGATTATCGCGGAAGCAATAACGTCGACTTGACTCCATTCTCTATTCCTTCTCTCCCTTTTTGCATACTATTGCTTCACTAATATTTAATAAAATATGGCCTTCCCTGGCATTCAAAAATCCACAAAAAATCCTACTATATCAAATCCATTTTTTTTAGCTGGGGTCCATGCTATTTATCTAGCCTTCTTTCCTGTTGCTCCCCAAATGAACCTCTAGTGGCAAAGAGACTGGCTCTCTTACTATCTTCTGTACCCTTCTCCCTTTACCAATAATAGTCTCCATCCCCTAAATAAGTCCTAAACCTCCTCCATGATAATAAAGATTTGAAATTAGAGACAATCTAGTCCAAACTCCTCTTTTATAGATAAGGAAGCTAAGAAATTAAGTAACTTGTCTGAAGTCAAATAAATATTGAATAGGAGCCCTAGATTTCAGACCTAGGTTCTCTGCCTTTAAATGCTGTACTTTTGCTGCTTAATCCATAAGTCTTTGGTGAGGCCTCTCTTGCTATGCATGTGGAAAAGTCTGAGATATGGAATGGACAATTGCGCTGGCCATAGTGGATAGAGGATTGGAGTAGGAACCTGGAATACTTGAGCTTGAATTATGATTCAGATTCTTACCAGCTGAGCAAGTTACTTTAGTCTCTCAGCCTCAGTTTCCTCATCTGTAAAATGGGGATAATAATAATACCTACATCATAGGGTTGTTATAAAGATCAAATGAAAACATATATAAAGTTCTTTGCAAACTTTAAAGCATCTTAAAAATGCTAGCTCTTATGAGTCTTAGTAGTTGTACTATTGGATGGTTTTGAAACTGGTTGAATGACAAAGAGTTGTCATTAATGGCCATGGCAACTTGAAAGGAGGCCTTCAGTAGAATGTCCCAGACGTCTTTGCTTGGCAGTGAAAAAAAAGTTAAGACTTTGAAAAATATGCCGGTCATGTGTGCATTGAATTCAGAGATAATGCAAAATTGGGAGGGGTAACTAAAACGTTGAGTGACAAAATCAGATGTAAAAATTTGACAAGTACCATTGGGCAGAATCATATAGGTTGAAATTTGATAGGATTAATGTAAAGTGTTATATTCACTTGGATTAAAAAACAGCAACAACCCCCCAAGCACAAAATAAAGAAGGCATGGTTAGGCTTCTGGTTGTCCAAAAAAACCCCCAAAAAACAAAAAAACAGAAAACCTAGAGTGAACTACAAGCTCAAAATGAATCAACAGGTAAGAAAACAAATACAATTACAAGAGGCTTAGTGTCTGTGAATATGGAGGTTATGATCTCACAGAATTCTTTTTGTTTACTTCATACCTGAAATGTTGTATTCATTTCTAGACATCATATTTTAGGAAAGACATTGATAAGTTGGAGAATGCTTATATAAGGGTGAATGTCTATGGGGATGAATGGCTTTGAGGTCGTGCACTGTGAAAAGTAATTGAATGAACTGGAAATTGAATGAATTGTTAATTTCCCTAATCTTGAAATTACCTTCTGTTTATTCGTGTGTATTCATATTTCCCTATAGAATGTAAGCCCCTAAATGAAAGGCAAAGTATGTTTTGTTTTGCTTTGCTGTTTTTCTTTTCTCCAGTGTTGAATTGAATGTTTAGACTGGAGGAGAGAAATCCTGTGGGGACAGAATAGCATTATTCAAGTATCCCTTCGAGAAGGCAGAACTAAGAGCAGTGGGAGGATATAATAGATGAATTTACATTTGATATAAGGAAAAACATTGTCCATATTGTGATATACAGTTCCATGGATGACCTATTGAATTTGTCCATAAGTATATGTGTTTTGGAAAGATACTGCAAAGGGATAATAATCTTGCCCCAGAATTGAAGGGTAGGAAAAGACTGCCTTTGAGAAGATGTGAAGTTCTTTTCATGGTCCCAAGTTTCTTCCAGAAACACCTATTTGAAAAAAAAAGTTTAAGTGGGCAGAACCAAGATGGTGAAGTAGAAAGACACACATACTCTAACTCTTCCCCCACAGCCCATAAAACACCTGTAAAGAATGACTCTTAACAAATTCTAGAGCAGCAGAAGCCACAGAATGACTGAGTAGAGGAGACGTAAAGCCCAGGGTGACCTGGAAGGCTGACAGGAAAGGTCTGTCCCACTGGATGCGGAGTGGAGCGCAGCCCAGTGTAGGCATCTCGGTGCTGGGAGGAGGACTGGAGCAGGCCTCGGGGGTGGAATCCCCAGCAGCAGCAGCAGAGGTTCACAGATCCCTCAAGCCCCAGGCCCCAAAGGTCAGTGAGAGGGCTTTTTCAGCTGGCAGAGAAGGGAGCAGGGTCCTCCACTAGCTCTGCCCCAGGTGGCAGTAGCAGAGGCTAACTCATTTGGCAAGAGAGGTTCAAAAAACCAATGAGAATAAGAGTGCTTTAAAAAGCAGAATTAGCCAAATGGAAAAGGAAATTCAAAAGGTCACTGAAGAAAATAGTTCTTTAAAAATTAGAATGGAACAGATGGAAACTAATGACTTTATGAGAAACCAAGAAATCACAAAACAAAACCAAAAGAAGGAAAAAAATGGAAGATAATGTGAAATATCATATTGGAAAAACAACTGACCTGGAAAATAGATCCAGGAGAGACAATTTAAAAATTATGGGACTCCCTGAAAGCCATGATCAAAAAAAGAGCCTATGAAATTATGAAGGAAAACTGCCCTGATATTCTAGAACCAGAGGGCAAAATAAATATTGAAAGAATCCATCAATCACCTCCTGAAAGAGATACAAAAAGAGAAACTCCTAGGAACATTGTAGCCAAATTCCAGAGTTACCAGGTCAAGGAGAAAATATTGCAAGCAGCTAGAAAGAAACAATTCGTGTATTGTTAAAGTACAATCAGGATAATACAAGATCTAGCATCTTTTACATTAAGAGACTGAAGGGCGTGGAATATGACATTCTTGAAGTCAAAGGAACAAAGATTAAAACCAAGAATCACCTACCCAGCAAACCTGAGTATAATACTTCAGGGGAAAAATGATTTTTCAATGAAATAGAGGACTTTCAAGCATTCTTGATGAAAAGACCAGAGCTGAAAAGAAAATTTGACCGTCAAACACAAGAATCAAGAGAAGCATGAAAAGGTAAACAGGAAAGAGAAATCATAAGGGATTTACTAAAGTTGAACTGTTTATATTCCTACATGGAAAGATAATATTTATAACTCTTGAAACTTTTCTCAGTATCTGGGTAGTTGGGTATAGAAATTTATTTTGCCCTATAGGACAAAAGAGAAGATGGGGATAAGAGAAGGGAGGGATGTTAGAAGGAAGGGCAAACTGGTGGAAGGGGTAATCAGAATGCTTGGCATTTTGGAGTGGGGGGAAGGGAGAGATGGGGAGAAAATTTGGAACTCAGAATTTTGTGGAAATGAATGTTGAAAACTTAAATTATTTTTTAAAAATGAAAACCTATGGACTATATATAATCAAGGTTAGACTTTGGAAAATAGACTGTTTGCCAAAGGTACCCTCAGTATCCAATTTCATGGTGAAGGACCAAAGCATACATGTCAAAATCTTATGCTCTCAATGCTAAATTATGTAAAGCAAATGGTTACAGCAGAGGGAGGACACATCAAATATTAAAGTCTTTTAAACATGTAAAAAGTTTAAAAAAATGTTATAAAGATGAAAATAAAAAGAAATTGTATAGTAACCCAGAAAGTCAAATATGTGTGACTCTTGATGCCTTCCTATATTGATATGCCTGAGATGTGACTTAGAAAGAAATATCCAAATGAAATGTCACTATGCAACATCTAATTGCCTGTTTTCTCCATTGTGAAAAGTGGGTTCCTGTCATTGTTTCTGTTTTTATAATCTACAGACTTTTCTCAAGAAGAAAAAAAATAGAATCATAATTTTAGCAGTGGACCCACCTTAGCAGACTCTTCTAAATCCCCTTTTAGCAAAAGATTGCAAAGTTCCTTACAAACTCCTAACTAAGTTTGATTTCCCAACACCCTTGAAAAATGAAATCACTTCAGATATGCACCATGAAATAAAGCTCCTCACACAATGAAAAAAATAAATAAGTTTATCTTTTATTTTTGTATCACATATTGTATTTTATTTATTTTGTTAAATATTTCTCAGTTAACATTTTAATCTAGTTTGGCTGTATTTGGGAGAGCCAGTAGTACTTTACATGTTTGACACCTCTGCTTCAAAGGATAGCTGAAGGAGATTGACCTTGAATCCTTGCAAATTTCTAGAATGATTATGAGAGGGATGGTTTGTGGGTACTTAGGAAGAGAAGTGGTTATTACTGTAACCAAGATGTTCATTAAGAATGAATTATGCTAGACTAAGTTCAGAATTTCCTTATTTGCCAACGTTTATATCAGGATAGCAGGGTGGTCAAGTGGAAAGAACACCAGCTTTGAAGTCAGATGATGTAGATTCAAACCCCAGTTCTGGCATGTACAACCTGTAATCTTTGGGAAGCCATTTCACTGGAGAGATGTTGCCCAGATGAGAGCACTGTTAGTTATATTTAGGAATAGAATGAATAAATTGAATCAATGAGTGGTGCTTAATAAAGTCATGTGAATAATTCATCAAATGAGGCATTAAACAAGGAGCACATACATGCCCAAAGTGTTTGCCAGTCATGGAGGATGCCTGGCATGAAATAGAAAGAGAGGAATGACTCCTTGCATAGAGCTCCTCTCTCCAGTAACTACTGACTGTTAATGATCACAGCATATTGATTATCTGGAGTTGGACAACACTGTAGAACCTTCTCAGTGAAGTCAATGGCCTCATTTGGATTACTGCAACAGGGTTCTAGTTAGAATATTGACTCTCAGTCTTACCTCTTTGCAGTCATTTATACACGTAGCTTCCAAAATAATTTCTCTAAAATACAATCTGATTCAATTTCCCTTTCTTCATTCAAGACAGTGTAAATTCCACCTTCTGCAAAAGACCTTTCCTAGTCCTCCTAAATGTTAATTTCCTTCCTCTCTTAGACTTTTTACTCCATGTATAGAGTACGTGTACCTGCTTATTTGCATGTTGTCTTCCCCATTATGACATAAGGTTCTTGAAGGCAATCATTGTTTTTGAATTTCCATGTATCCACAGTGTTTAGGACATGGTTAACGTTAAGAAAGGCTTGTTGACTGACCAACTATTCCTGCCCTGCTTACTAAGCTCTAGTGGCATCCTGTTATTTTTAGGATAAAATTCAGATGCCCAGCTTGGTGTTCAAAACCATTCACAATCCAATTTCTGTTTACTTTCCCAAGATTATTATATATTTACTCCAGTTCATGAACTCTACATTTCAGCCAAACTGGCCCATTTGCTATTCTCGAAATGTTGAGGTCCTTTCTAGTGTTGTCATTCTGTGATTCTGCAGGATATATAAGAGAAGAAGAAGGATGAGAATATTCTACTTAGACATTTTTTTCTCCCAAAGTTCAATGCAATGGTTCCCCAGAGCATGTCTGAGGCCAAATGCAGGTCCCAAAGGCGTGAAGTGTAGAGTATCTTCGTCTTGTTCCCATAATTGCTGTCTGAGGACAGCTGATGAACTATTGGCTTTTATTGCTGATGAACAAAACAACAAGCAGCTTTTATTCATCTGTCTTAGGAAAATGGAGACAAATAAATATGGCTGGACACTTTTAATTTTGGTAATATTTATGCAAATATACATGCAAATCAAGGCAATGCCCTCAAGATCCTGGAAAATTGCCTAGGTGGCCCTTTCTTTCACAAAGTCTGAGCTTCTCGCATGGAATTGTATAGAGTCATCTCTTTGAATTAAGTGGTTTTCCTATTGAAAGATGTGAAGCCTGGTTATTTGGAATGTATAGTACAGCTCCCTGAAGCTGGATTATATTTTTAAAATAATTTCCCTCAAATCCTAAAACAATAACCTTCTTTGGAGGCAATATAATGAAAGTAAATAATTTTAAGGGTGAACAAAGCTTTAGAACATTTTTGCTTTACTTCCAATTATAACTGTTTTGTTTATAAGAATTAGAGAGCCATATAGCTAATTACTGTCAAAATAAGTTGGATTGGTACTCCAGAGAACTGAAAAAGTTAAGGCAGCTTTCCAAAGAGTATAATCCTCCCTCTGTCCCTAGAAACAATTTACAAACTAGTGAATTTTGACTCAATATACATATTTTATATTGCAACGAATTCAATTTTTTTTCAGGTTTGTAACCATATTTACCAGTTGAGAAAGTCTGAACTGAGTCATTTTTACTGGACTTTACCAAACCATGTTTTTCTAGATTAAGAAAACAGACATAAACATAAGTGTGGTGTCATTTGAAGTATACTGGATTGGAATCCGATGACATAGGTTTGTATCCTAGTTCTGACATCTAGCATCCACATGACCTTGATCTATCACTTTACTTCTCTGGATTTTGGTTTCCTTGTCTATAAAATGAAGAGGTGATCCAAGATGGTCTCATCCATCTCAATCTATGTTTCTTTGCTCCTATGATCCTTTGAAAGCCCAAGTAGTGGAAAATGGGGTAAGAAGGACATTATCAGCGAAAGGTTAAGATGCGCAAGCAAAGCTTAGGAAGTAAAATTTTTAAAGCCTATTGTTTGATGTTCATACAGTTGTGTGATTTCTTTAGGTTTTCATTTTGGAGTGCCACCATTTTAAGAAGACATTAAAAAGCTAGAAGAGGGCAACCAATATAGTAGATGTCTTGAAACCATGTTATATAAGGAGCGGTTCTGTATTACAGGATTCTGTGATGATGTTGGTGATGATAGTTAGATCGTAGATTTAGAGCTGGAAGCTGCCTCAGGTTCCATTTGCCCAACATCTTCACGTTATAGATGAAAAAACTGAGGCCCACTTAAAGGTTACCCAAGATTAAAGAAATGGGCGGTATTTATCTTTAAGAAAAATATTTAGGATCAATATGGAATCTCTTTTCAAATATCTGAAAAACCAAAAAAACCCAAGAACCACCATTTCTTCTGTTCAGCTCCAGTAGACAGAATCAGGACCAATGGGGTAAAAAGAGGCACTTTCAATCTAGTATAAGAACTTCCTGACCAATAATCTGTCTGAAAATACAGAGGGCTGCCTTAAAAAGTAAGAGTTCCTTGTCAACTAAAGGTGTTCAAATAGAAGTAGGATGATACATGTCAGGGAAAGGTATAGAGTAGATGTCAGGCTGTATGTAGCACTGAGTGTGAGAGAATCAGATTTAAATGTAATTGGAAAATATTTAACAAAATAAATAAAAATTCAATAGGATATAAATAATGGTAATGTGTCATTTTCTTTTTCGGTATATGCAGAGATCCTGATATAAAAGATTTAGTGCTCCCGTTTCTAGTTGAATATGATGCCACTAGTAAGGAGGAAACTAATACAGGGTTCAATGAATTGGATTAGAAATGATCTCTAAGATCTTTTACAACAATTGAGATTCCAGATAAGCATTTTAGAAGTATGTGTTTTCAGCAATCAGTTTTCAGCTTTTCTTTCTGTTGTTAATATCCCATCCTAAAAATGGTTACTGACTTTTACCAACAGGGACGGCCACTGTATCAGATACCATTGAGAGCAAACAACTGCAAAATTGAACTTCCTGGACTTTTCTTTAATGATAATAGTAGTATTTCCTTGTTTCATTCATATCATCTCATCCTGAGCTCTGCTGATGGTACCCTAGCTTCCTAGACACATGGGCGCAAAAGTTCAAAGTCATTTTGGAAGGATTTGAGGAAGAGGATCTAGCCTTTATTTTCAACTTTATTACTTAATTTCTATGTGACTTTGGGCAAGTTACAACCTATTTATGTTTCATTTTTTCTCTTCTCTAAAATGTGTTTGATTTAATTATCCTTAAACACAATTCTAATTCCTTTGATTCTGTTTTCTTTGATTCTTCTCTCTCCTTTTCCTCTTATCCATAAGATGGCAAGGTCCGTCAGTTATATTTACCTTCACATTCTCGCTCCCTTCCTCCTTTTCACTCAACACTCTACTACCTTAGATCAAGTCCTTATTGCCTCTCATATAGACTGTTGTAACATCTTCCTAATTAGTTTTCTTGCCTCCATTTTCATTTCTCTTCAATCTAGAGTTCACATAGGTTTTAAAATCATCTTCTTAATTTACAGACCTATGTCATTCCCCTATTCAAAAGCTTTGATGATTCTTTATTACTTATAAGATCAAATAGAAACTCCTCAGCATGGGATTTAAGAGCCCTCCAGTGTGGCTCAAACCTACTAAAGTTAAAATAAGGCTCTAGCCTGATTTCTCTTAATGTACACTATGTTCCAGCTGGGAGTGCCATCTCTTCCTTCATCTCATGTTCCACTCTTGCAACTTCATATATTCCTGCAGGTCATCTCCTACAACTGAAATATAATTTCTCTTCATCTCTACATTTTGAAACACACTTCTCAGCCTTTAAAAATCAGTCCATGTAACACCGTTTCCCATAAAGCTGTTCATCATGTCCCTAACTCAAAGTAATCATTCCCTCAACTTTCTCTGAGAACTTTGTCCTTACCCCTCTCATATATGTGTATAGACATACAGATGTATATGTATATAGATAGATTCATATAGAAATAGATCTAGAGCTATATAGAGAAATAGATAGGTGGAGAGGATCACATCTATTTGTGAACATATAAATTTAATACATGGCATTTCTTCCCTGTTAAACTGTAGCCTTCTTAAAGGCAATGTCTAGGTCATTTTTCATCTTTATCGTCTTAGCACTAATCACAATGTCTGTTATATAATAGACACTTAAACATTTGCCAAGTTTTCAAGTTGAATATAACCCTATAAGGTAGGGAAGGTTGGCATGATTTCAATTGAACATCTAGGGAAACTGAACCAAAGTACATTTTTAACTCCTAATCCTGGATTCTTTCCTCCAGAAAATATTGCATCCTATCTCTATGCATAGGCATGCACTTCCCCTCCCACATTCTAATCCAGGAGTGGGGAACCTGAGCATTGGAGGCTATATGTGACCCTCTAGGTCCTAAAGTGTTACCCTTGACTGAATCCAAACTTCACAGAACAAATTCCCTTAATATATGTATTTGTCCTGTAAAACTTGGACTTAGTCAAAAGTCCATATCCAAGGACATATAGCCTGAATGCTACAGGTTCTCCATTACCGTGACCCTTGAGAAGTGCTGAAATGGACCCTGAAAGAAACTATCAGAGTCCTGGGGTAGAAGGACATCAATTTACTTCAGTTTAACTTGATAAGAATTTACTAATTCATTGCATGCCAGGAAGAGGACTAAGGGCTAGAAATTTAAAAATAAACAAGCAAAAATGAAAAAATAACCAAAACCCCAAAACAATTCCCATCCTCAAGGAGCTTATATTCTTTTTTAGTGAAACAAAATGTACTTAGAAAAGTAATACAAAATAAATATAAGATTATTATGTATGGGCTGGGGCAAGTTTTAACCACTTTGGGGAATAAGCAAAGACCTCTGGAAAGAACTACCTCTTTAACTGAGCCTTGAAGAGAACTAGGATTTCCCAGTGGCAGAAATGAGAAGAAAAGTATTCCAAACAATGGGATCGGAAATAGAAAGCGGAATACATATTGGGCAAATAGACCAGTTTGACTGGAACACAAATTGACTGTCTGAGATAAGATGTTCAATCAGACTTGAAAGACAGGTTGAAACCAGACTGGGGAGGTCTTTAAATGCAAAAGGGAATTTCTGTTTTATCTTAGAGATAACAGGGAGTCACTGAAGTTTCTTGATGAAGGAAGTGCTTTAGGGATATCCAGTTGGCAGGTATGCAAAAGATGGATTGGAGAAAGGAGATATTGGAGATAGGAAGACCAATTAGAAAGGCATTGTAGGAACCTATTTGAGAGGTGTTCATCTGAATTTGAGTGGTCATGACGTGAGGTCATAGAAAACATCAGATATCAGAGATATTGTATAAGAAGAACTTTTAAAATTCAAGAAATAATTGAACATGGGGGAATAATGATAAAGATTTGAATATGGTTCTTATTGTGGGATGCAGACCTATGTGACTAGGGAAAACTGTTTTTAACAGAAATAGGGAAATTAAGAGGTGGGTTGGTTGGAAGGGGAGGGGAAATAATGATTTCAATTTTGGAAATGTTGAGTTTGAGGTAACCATGCGACATTCAGGTAGGTGACCACCAAGAGGTGGTTAGAATTTCGGCTTAGACTCCAAGGGCATGGGTAGATCTGGGCTGACTGCATCGGCATACCTGGCCCAGGGTTTACACATACCTCTCAGTAGCATGTATCAATTTGAGGAGTTACCAGCAAAGAGATAATTAAAACTAATTATAGTTGCTATGAGGTCACCAAGAGAGAAAGTCTAAAGAGAGGAAGAGAGAGCACAAGACAGAACTCTGAGTCGTACTGACTCACAGATGGTGGGAAATGGATGAAAATTCAGCAAAAGACACTGAAAAATTGCATTCACATGGATGAGAAGGGAGAGAGGAAAGAATAACGTCAGAACAATTCAGGGAAGAGAGAGTATATCTGTGCAGAGCATGTTCAACAATGTCAAATGCTGTAGAAAGGTCAAAAAGGATGATGACTGAGGGGAAAAAATATACATTTTAACAGTTAAGAAACTGAAAAGTTTTAGATAGCTGGTGAGAATTAAAGAGTGTAAGTGACTGAGGAGAGCAATATGAGAAAACGGAAGCATTGGATATAGATGATGTTTTCTAAGAGTCTGTGAATGAGACAAGAAATATAGGCAATAGCATGAAGTTCCACGTGAATGGTTTTTAAAGATGAGGGAAAGATGGGAGTATTTGTATCCAGACGAAAAGAATGCAGTAGATGAAGATTTGAAAGTAGATACTGAGAATGGGGTAATTTAAAAGGCAGGCTTCTAGAGAAGATGGAAGTAGGTTTTGACAAGGAAAAGAACCATATCTTCTTCCAAGACTGGAGCAGGGGAGAAAATGGAGAATGATAATGAGGTCTAGAACTGCATTAAATATTAAACTTTTAATGGAAAATCTCAATTTTCTCACTTAAATATGAATCATGCTACTTTAGAGTGAAGAGAAGTTTTGGGGATTGATGTTATGGAAAATACAATCATGAATCAATCAAGGAATAGTAAAAGATCTTACATGTAACACCGAAGGCCCAGTTGAGTTTGTCTTTTAAATCCCTTTATAACCTGGCTCCTTTTTACCTTTTTTCTTCATATACCTTACTTGCTTTTCTATCTTAGTGTATAATCTATTGTTTCTGGCCTCTTTGAGTATTTTTTCTCAAGACATTCCCTCTTCTAATTCTGTGCATTGTCACTGGCTGTCCCATAACTAGAATTCTCTTGTTTTTCCTACTTTCCTTCAAGTCTCAGCTAAAATTCCCCCTTCTGCAAGAAGTCGTTCTTCTTCCTCCTTAATGTTAGTACCATCTCTCTGAGATGATATCCAACATCTTTATACTTTGTGTGTAGTTGCTTTCATGACTTTCCCCCATTAGATTGCCCCTCTTTGAGGGCAAGGGACATTTTTACCTTCCTTAGTATGTCTAGAACTTAGCACAGTGCTGGCTAGTGTTCATAGTAGGTGCTTAATTAATGATTGTTGACTTAATAAATGGGTGGGCCATATCATCACAGTTGCATGACTTCTAACTGCATTCAGTAACATGTCATATTAGTTTGTTCAGTCACTGTAACCCAACACAATATACGAATTTGTGAAGTAGAAGTGTGCTCCTGACTTTTCAGAAATCTCAAGTATTTTGGTGAAATTTAGGGCAAAGGAAATCTTCATGATCTGGAGTTGCTTGTTTTGACCCAATTTGGTCCATTGAAAGGACTTTGAAACACTCTTCCTCTATCGAGTCATTGTAGAGAGTTGATTTGCTGGGAAAGGAAAGGACTGATATCATGGGCTGAGAACTGATGACAACTTTAGGTAGAGGGTCATGGAAGAGTGATGGTGACCAGTACCCCTGATATCTGCTGGAGGCTACAGAAAATGTCAAGGATATCGCCTCTGTGCATGTGGGCAGAGAAATCAAAGGAAGCATAAGTAGTAACATATATATAAAGGAACTTACTTAGGGCATGATTGTGGGTGACTAAGGTTATATGGGCTTCTGGAGATGGTGTTCTTCAGTGGCAGCCATTATTTCTTATGAGCTCTGAATGAGCTCTGTGTGTTTCCTTTGATAGATAAATAAACCTATTCATTCTCTGAACCTTGTGACCCATAAGCTTAGATAATATTAGGTAGTGAAGTTCCCAAGTTTTCTGGGTGTAATGAGTCAGAGAGTGAGAAGTTCCTTTCCTTATCCAGGCCTTTCTTGTCATGTGATCACCTGGCACAAAAGTATGTCTAAATTATTTGCAGTATCTTCTCCATCCTGGACATCGCAGGAGAATTTTTAATCCTCTTGACATTGCCTCTATGATAGAAAGGTTCTATTGTTGTCAGTTGACACTGAGATGTCTTCTCCTTCAGTTAAAGACTTGAATGTCAGCTCTTTACGGGGTACTTTTAAGTTTTTGTCCTTGTTTCTCCAGTGCCAAGGACAGTGTCTTGAATGTAACAGGTACTTAATGAATGTTGAAATGAATTGAAGAGTCGTGGGATACTGATATGGTTTTAGGATAGGAAATGAGTTCCCTAGAATACCAAGAAGCAAAATGAGTTGCCATGTACATGTCAGATGCAGAATGAGACTTGATATGTCTGCCTTCCCATTTGAATTTTAATACATAAAAATCATGCCTGGTCTGAATAAATAGATGAAGTCTAAGTTTACATTTTTTTTTTCAAACAGGAACAATTAAGAAATGCGTGATAACTTCTGTTTTCTCAAGGGCCTGTGTAATCATGCTTCACTGATGATAGTTTCCATAGGCTTATTTAGAGTTACACACGAGACGCCTCTTTAGAATCTGCAGAGTATTCAGTTGACATTCTATGAATTGGCTTAATGCTTTGCCTGACCACATTTTTGCAACTTAGAAAAATAAAATTTGAGGCTTCAAGAAGTTTTGCTCTGCTTGTAGTTTTCTTAGAAATGTTTTTGTGGATGGCAGAAAACTTGAAATGGAATATATAAACTTGAATTGACTGAAGAAAATAACAAGTAGAAATCATATCTGCATATAGAACAGAATCATCCATGTATGTTAAGACAAATATAGCCATATTGTAAGGACAAGTCTTTTGACTTTCGAACTGGGGTGTTTACACTCAGGAACCAAACTCAAATTGAGAAATAAGAACACCAAATAATTAATTAATATAGGAAAATAATGATTAACTAGCCTGGGGTCCTAATAGCATCATATATAAGTTGGACATCATTTATGTAAGTTGATTTTATAAAGTAAAGTATATTATTGTGGACATAATAACATAATTATTCCAAATACACAGAAGTAGTAGTCCTTATGAAGATTAGAAAAAAAATGAGATTTTTGTTAATATTAAGTCAGAACTGCTCAGGGGACCATATCCAGACCACTTGACATAAGTAATGCAGTCTACTTATACATATGCATGTTTATATTCATGTATGCGTATATTTGTTTATCAATACTTATATAAATGTATAGTTATACACATAAGATATACACACATATATATATATATATATACTTATGCATACATAGGGCTTTATCTGTGACATATGTTTAAAAAAGAAGATAAGCCAACCATATATCAGAATGTATATATAATCAGTGGACCACCTCATGATGTCAACAAAGTGATGAAGGCCTTCAGATGGACCCATTTTGATAAATTTATTGAAGAACATGTATGAGTAACACATGAAAAACAGGTATAGATGACTGGCAGTCTGCATTGAGGGAATATCAATATCAACAAAATCATTGAGCCGTCTGAGTATTGACTTCCTTACTGATAAAGAGACAGGAGGCTAGGTGGCTCCATGGATAAGGGAGCTGGGCCTGGAGTCAGGAAGACCCGAGTTCAAATATGGCCTCAGGAATTTACTGACAGTGTGACTGTAGGTAAGTAGCTTAATCTCTGTTTGCCTTAATTCACTGGGAAAGGAAATGGCAAATAGTTCCAATATCTTTATCAAGAAAACCCCATGGACAGCACGAAGGGTCAGACATGGCTGAATGACTGAACAGCAATAAATGCTGATCAGTAAACTATCTTCAACTCATAATATAAAGTGTTCTCCAAAGACTCCTCTAAATTATTACTCATTCTTGAAACTTCAATCTCTAATTTGGGTCTACAACTTCCTTTTGGATCATTCAGCCATGTTGTAGATTAGTTTTTCTTGTTTGCATGCAAGGCAACATGATGCTGTGAAATGAGCTCTGGACATGAAGTAATGAGGACTATGTTCAAATATTGGCCTTGACATTTAATAGCTTTGTGAATGCAGGCAGATCACTTCATACCCCTATTACTCAATTTCTTCCCAAGGGATTTTTCTGAAAGAGACTTGGATTTTTTGATGACTTCTGTATGAATCATAAATATGATGTGGCAATCAAGAAAATGACTTTTTTCTGTCTTGAGAGGGATAGCTTTGTCAGGAATAAGCGAGTTATAGTCTAGGAATCAGTGGGTGAGAGGCTGCCCTTATGAGATCAGATCTGAGGTATTGTATTTATTTCTGGGCATCACATTTTAGGAAGGACACAATTATGTTGAAAAAGATTCAGAAATGGGCAGTCAGGATGGCAAAGGACCTTGGTATGAGGAATGGTTGAAGGAGAAGCTTGAAGAAGAGAAAATTTAGGAATATGATAGATATCTTGAATTATTTGAATGTACTTTCATGTGTAAGAGAGATTAAACTTCTTCTTGGTTTCAGTTGGCATAACTAAGAGAAAGAGTTGGGATTTGTGAAGGAACAAATTAAGCTCAATGTAAGGAAAAAAATTCTCCTCATTAGAGTTAACCAAAAGTGGGATATGTTTTCTAGCATGATAGTGGTTTCCCCTCATTCAAGTATTTAGGAAAAAGTAAGACTTGGGTATGTTTAAGTATGTTGTAGAAATAATTCTTCTTCAGGTATTGGTTATATTAGATGAGCACTGAGGTCTCCTCCAAATCTGAAATGCTGTGATTTACCTGTAAAAAGAAGACAGTGATATATGTTCTCATAAGGTTGTTGAGGGGAAGGTATTTTGTAATTGTAATGTAAGTATAATTAATTATCGCTGGTAAATGTATTCAGTTATATATTCCTTCTCCTACTTATTACACTGTACCCATGTGTTTTTGATGCAGAATTCTGTGAGGATAGACACCCTATGTACTCCCTATTTTATAATCAGTACAACCTCCTTTCAATCACATCATCTTCCACCCTCATATGACCACATTAAAATTACACTGGGTAGTAACAAAGTTAATATAGTTTTATTTAAAGCAAAATGCTTTTAGCTTCAAATGGTACCTGAATAAAATGGAGTAAAACGATATTCCAAAATCAATAAACATTTGTTAAGTGCCTACTATGTGCCAGGCACTAATGAAGCACTGGGGCAAAAAAAAAAAAAAAAAAGAGGCAAAAAAAGGCAGTCCTTGTATTCAAGGAGCTTACAAGTAAAAGCAAACTTCCTTCAGGTTTTAAAATAACTGTTGCAGATTGAAAAGTTGAGTCCTAGACTTAAAGTTAGAGAGTTAAAGCACTGCTTTAGTCACTTACTAGCTGTGTGACCCTGAGAAAGTCACTGAACCTTTCTGTGTATCTCTTTTCTTTAAAATGAATTTTCTGTAAAATGAAGAGATTGGACTCAATGTCTACCGAAGTCTCTTCCAGCTCTAAAACTATCAGTTTATGAAATTATTTGATGGTAAGGCAATCTATTCTTGGGTAGAGAAAAACAGGCAACAGTATATTAGAGTTTTCTTCCTTAGAAGGTCTTCAGATTAAAGACATAGTGAAGGATGTTTTCCTAAGATAGAGTTTAAATTTTCATTTGTGGGTGTTCCTCAGGAGTTAACAAACAAGCAGAAAGATACAAAGATGTTACAAGAATATATTCTTGACTTCATTGTTTTTGTTGGAGCTCTAAGAAGGCTGTTACTGCTATAATCTTTGAAAATTAGAAAGTTTGGAGCAAAAACACAGCAAATAAGAATGAAATAGCTACCATGAAGCATATCTGAAATAGTTCAATTTTATTTAGACTGTGATATTTCATTATAAAAAAAAAACTTTTTGGCAAAAGTTATTAAGTGTGGCTTATCTGGCTAAACATTAAACCTCAATAACTTTAAGAAGGAAAGAATTTAATTAGAACAATGCTGAATATTTCAGATGAAAATTTCTGCCACACCAAATACTGTTGTTGTTTTTTTTAATGAATGGAAAAATGTACATATTCTTTGTGTCACCATGAGAGGAAGTATAGCACAAAAGACAGAGGATGAAATTCTTACAAGGAGTTTCAGTACTCCTTATATCAACTGGTTAGAACTTGGATTTAATTAAATTTGGAGGAGGAGGGAAACTAGGACAATGGTGTGTGTTAAGGATGGAGTGCCAGCTTTAACTTTGAATTTCCTGGCTCTGGTCCATTTGTGTCACTGCTTCAATGTTATTTAAATGTGGGATTTTAGATTTAATTTCCTTTCAAGGGAGACATAAAAACCACAGTTTCTTTTTGTAAGAACCTGCCAAAGAATCTCCTTTTGCTTTATCAGGTAAACAGTCTAGTTAATTTTTTTTTTTTAATTCTTTCAAGTAGAATAATACAACCTAAGTTAGTACAACTTAAAACATTCAGTGTAAATGAACACTCCAGTATTCTAAAATGTACTTCTAGTCTTTTTTCTGTGAATTTGTTTATGGATATTTGGGAACAACATATGTAGCTTATTAATTGCAAAAGAAAATTACTTTCTAAAATTTCCTTCTAATAATATTGAGACAATTCTCACAGATAATATATCCATCTATTTTTTGTTCCAATCTAATTTAACAAACTTTTGCTAAAAGTCTACTATTTGCATTGACTCCAGTGATTTAAAAAGAAATAGGAAAATAGGATTTTTATATGTCTATTTTATTTCTTTTGTCAGTGATTAATTCTTATTTTTACTCACTCTTTAGTATGTAAAGGAAAAAAATCCTAACTCAGCAGAATTTTAATGCTTGAAAAAAGGTTTTTTTTTAACCATAGAGTCTTCTCTTTCTGGCTATAAAGCTTCATCTACAGGGCTATCTACCCATTCATCTCTCATCTACATGTACCTTTTTGTTCTTTATGGTAGAATAGGTTTATCAGTTGTTTTCAGATTTCACAACCTCTTGACTGATGGTTACTACATGGTTGGTTGTTGTCCTTCATGTTCAAAGACTGGGGAAATCGACAGAGCTTTTGATCATTCTCAATTTAAAGACGTTATTGGAATATGCATTCTATTTTTTGCATACTTTGATTAGGGTATAGTTTCCATATTCCTCCAAGATATTCATGTCTTAAAGTAAAAAAAAAAGTGTGAGTCACAACCCATGGTTTCTACCTTGGAGAATAGAGGTGACTGGTTTTGGAGTCAGAGTACCTGTGTTCATATCACAGCTCAGTTGCTCCAGAGCTATGTGATCAAGTCACATAACTTCTCAGGTCTCAATTTCTACATCTGTTTAATGTGAGAGTTGCATTCAAGGTCCTTTTCATCTCTAACCCTATGATCCTACTCAGTCTGAGAAGTTCTGACCCTAAAGTTTTTGCTTTTCCATGTGTATGTGTTTTGTTTTATATTTAGTCTGTTTAGAAAGATTGACAGGATCAGCAGTGGCTAAAGGATTTGATAAGTCCAATTTGCTTTGTCCTGCTGAAATGTCCTAGAAGTAGTGACTCATTCTGCTTTTCATGGATTAATTTTGAAAATCTATAATGACCTGGACTGTCCAAATCTTTCAGGTACATTTGGTTCTGCCATGCTTGTACCAATCCTTTGATGGTTTACCTATGAACATTTTTCTTCCCTAGGGTATGCTGCCAATATTAATTTATTGTGACCCATATGGTGATTTTTAAAAAAAGAAAGAAAAATCTGTATGCCTTCAACCCTTTCTTCAAAGGGTTCTTTTAAGCCATCTACAAAATCCTAACCCTGGCAAGAAGCACACAGGGAAAAATTCACTAGCAGATTCCTCTTGACAGACATACAGGGGACAGACATGGGGGAAAATAAGTCAGCAGGAGGTGGCCTCCTTGCTTTCAGCAGCTTTCCTTAATATTATGGTTTGAGATATAAAATCTAGTAGGTGAAGGGAATTTTTGAGGTATCTTCATGTCTCCATCCATTTATCTTCTTGTATCCTAAAGAAAATGGGCAATTAAATCCAATGTTTTCATGATCTATTTACATCTTTGAATACAAGAACAAATTACAGGCCCCTTTATATGCTAACACACTGAGGTACATTTATAAACACTCCAGAGTATAGTGAAATATCTGCAGTGACTTTTTAGAATGCACGGTATGTTTTTCTTGTTTTGGTTGTTTGGTCATTTGAATCCACTTTGCTTATGTGAAAAACACCATATTTTTGGGAGATTTTGCAAATCATTTACTTAGGAAAAAACCAACGTCAGAATGCATAGCCATAAGCTAGTACCCAGAATGTGCCTTTTTGTGCAAAAAGTTAATGTAGCCTATTATTAGTTGAATGAGAAACACTCGAAAATAGAGGCTTATAACAGTTTGTATGTGAAGCACTGCTTTAATTATGCAGAGTGAGCACACCTAAATCTCAGGGATGCACACATTTAGAAATAGTAGCTGGCATTATGTTGTGTTAGACGGACTGTGCATTGGCCCACATGCTCGTTGCTTCTGTTTGATATGGCCTTTCCTCATGGGATGAAATGTTCCCAATAAACACTGAGCCTGGGCAGTTTGGATTTAATAGCCTTTGAAGTAAATGGCTGTGAATTTGCACAGAACACCTTTGAGCTAAGCAAAGAATAGATCATCTCACAAGGATAGGAATTTCAGCTCAAATGTGGTCAAAAGAAAATTTAAGATTAAGTTATTTGGTTCTGATTCCTATTTAGGACATGTGGGTATGGTTTTATGTCTATATATATGATTCATATATTTAGTATATATTCATATATGTGTATTATATATGTATATGTACACATACTATATATAATATATGTATATATGTATACACACAGTTTAAAAAAATCCAGTACCTTGCAGGATTCCAACAAATTGGTCAACAGTGGCATGTTATGTTTTTGAATACTTAACATTAATTGTGCTTTTCTTTTGCCACTTCCTTAGCACTTAATGAGTTGGCTTTTTTGCATTCCGGATGGCTTCTAATAACGTACTCTTTAAAAAATCTAACATCAAAAATTATTTTAACTAGTTCTCCTTATCATATAACAACAAAGCTTTAGCAATTGACCTGCTGACCTTAATTCTCAGGAAACTGTCACATTTCTTCTTTACCCTTTTGTGTAACTTAACAATGTGACCCAAAATACTGCAGAGCTTTCAAGTTTCTCAGCATTGTAAGGCTAGACTTTGATCACCATAGTTACAGTTTAGATCTGTGGGTCAAGGGTCAAATAGATTAATGATGTCAGACACATCTTTAAATGGGTCTAACACTACTTCACCACACGGTAAGCAGCTGAGCATATTTGATATGACAAAGGCATCCTTAATTCTTGCTAATAAGAAGATCTTTGAAGACATCTGATAGAAAGAACCTCTTCCATAGTGCAAGAATGTTCAATATTGAGCAATGGTAGTCATAAACAGCGGGTTCTTTCCATTCAAATAGTCAGAAACGGATATCAAAGATAGGCTAAAGAGTTCAAGTTACACGTGTCTCTCCTCTGTATATGAATTGCTTTATCTTCAGACCTCTCTTTGCCTGAGGACATACCATGAGAGCAGAGAGAAAATAGTAGTTCACACATAAATATTGTGGAATAGGAATATACAATTTCTTTTGTACCTTACCTCTGAAAGATTTTCTCCTGATTACAAGAGTTGGAATTTAAAAATTCAGATTTTTTTAGAACATTTTCTCCCCATAAACGATCTTGTACCTTTATATGTGTGAATATGTTTATATCCAAATAGAATATTTATAGATCCTATTAAGGTTATTTAGTCTATATTCAAAAGGTATTTTTCTGCAAGAAAGGAAAAGTCATTTTCTGCGCAACAAAGTATAGAATGGAATGCAAAACGTCTTCTATAATGAGCTGTAGTTTTAAGAAGTTTAAAAGTTAAATGCTAATTTTGTTTAATATGTAAGAAGAAACCTTTTATGAAGAAAAGTCACATATTGAAACACTGCAAGGATGAATTTTAAAATTACAAATCCAAAAATTTAGCTCATTAGAATTACCTGTGACTTAAGAGATCTGTTTAAAAGTTAACCTTTTAAAAATTATTTAAGTGAATCAGAGGAGATGAACAGCTTGTAACATTCAGACCTAAATTCTGTGGCAGAACACTTATCTCTGCCCTATACAAATGTGTGATTTTGCATTCTTCTTTCTGAAAAAAAAAGGGTTGAAAATACACTTAATTAGGATTTATATGTGTATAAATACATTTATATGTATTTAAACATACATCTATATGCATATATGTGTATGTATACATATGCATATGTACAAACGTGTGTATGTGTTAGTCTTGAAGCTTGTTACAGTATATACTCTTGATTCTATACCATAAAGGTGGACAAAGGAGGGAGCTATAAGGTTTAGCATCTGGGAGGTGTTAATATGGAATTTAATAGCCAAGAAGAGTGGGGGTTGGGGCTGTTTGAGGGGAAATGGAGATTGGCAGCTGGGAGGAGGAAACAAGAAGCCTTGGTTTCTGAGAAGGGGGGCCAGTTCAGTTGCCTGTGAGTTTCAAATGACACTTTGGCTTTCATGTGAATGAATGGATTGTCTGGTGTTTCACTTTCAATTCAATGAAAATCATTGCAGTGTAGATATTTTGGAAACCGGCTACTCAGCAAAGAAATTAAGTGCTGACCTGTTTGGCAGCACTTAGGGACGTTGGTTCAACAAACTAATGCATTATTCTATTTGGTCATTATGCTAGTAGAATGGCAAATCAATATTTAACTACCTTTTGAAGAATCCATGCTAGGAAGATGCTGTACTTGTGTTAAACTGTTTATTTACATGTGTGGGCAAATGAACTGAAATTCAAGTTAAATGACTCAGTATAATAGGAGAAAAATGCTATAATCCAATATTTCTGTTACATAGGTCATAAAAACCTTGTTTACTAAAATGTCCCCATTTTCTTCATATTAAGATACATCTGAATATCTAGATAGTATCTGATAAATCTGGACTATATCTTCTTTTTTCCTTAAACTACCAACAACTGAATATTTATTACAGTTATATATTAAAAAAAACATACTGAATTTTAGTCCTTAGAGTCAACCTATTATTTTTCCTAAGAAATCTCTTACCTTCAATGTACTCTTGTGCTCTGAAATCCTGCAAGCTTACTGAAGTTACTGAAGTTTGTAGTTCCTTACCCAGATCTGGATACATTTCACTGCTGCGGTCTGGATATTTCTTTCAGGCCTCTAACTAAATTGCCATGAGACCGTTTATTTCTTTGCTTAAGTCAACCAGACATTATCAGATCTGAAGCTATGTCTGTGGGGAATTCAATAAACTGTCTAGGGCGACTCTTCATTGACTTTTTCTTGGAAAGATGGTCTGAGAGAGACCTGAGAGTCCTGAGCAATGTGTGCATGTCAAACAGGATGGTTATTGCTCCTGTGAATTACAAAGACCATTGCCCCTGTACCTTTAGTAACAGAAAAAGAAAGTGTTATATTGTAGGGAAGAAAATATAGGAGGACCTCAGTGGCCAATAACTTTTTTGAAATTTGTATTATTAGCATTCAACGTTCTCTAGATATCAGGGATTTTCTTTGGATGAAAATTCACTCAGGTTCTCAGGAGGTGGCATGTTCTAGACAGGTCAAACTATGACTACTACCTTTCTTCAGGCCTTGATAGAGCTAGTCCAGCATCCTGAACTCAAGAACATTGAGGATATCAGTGCCTTCCAGATCACCCCACAACCACCATTCTTCCCTTTCCTTTTACAGTTATCTGAATTTTCCCTTCAATATTATTTTTAATATTTTTTTATTTTTAGTTACAAATTCTTTCTCTCCTCGCAGTCCATCCTTGACCCACTGATAAGATAAGCAATATAATACTCATTATACATGTGAAGTAGTTAATATCAAATAGATTTTCATATAGACCATGTTAAAAAAAAGCAAGAAATATGAAATTGAAAAAATATGCTTCAATCTGCATTGAGTTCATCAGCTCTCTACAGGTGGATCACATTTTTCATCCTAAGTCCTTCCAAGTGGTTTTGGGATATTGTACTGATATGAGTAGCAAAGTCTTTCACAGTTGATCCTTGTTGCAATGTTGATATTATTGTGTATAATTTTCTCCTGGTTCTCCTCACTTCACTTTGCGTTAGTTAATATATATATCTTTATGGGATTTTCTGAAGCCATCTCCATCATCAGTTTTTATAGTACAAGAGTATTCCATCACGATCCCTGATTCATTCAGTTATTTCCCAGTTGATGGTATCCCCTCAATTTCTAGTTCTTTGCTATCACAAACAAGCTGTTATGTTTTTGTACTCATGGGTCCTTTTCCTTTTTCTTTGATCTCTTTTGGATGCAGACCTAGTAGCAATTTACTGGGTCAGAGAGCATACACAGTTTTAAAGCCTTTTGCCCATAGTTCCACATTGTTCTCTGGAATGACTGCAGCCATCTACAACTCCATAAACAGTGTATTTTCCACATCCCTTCCAGTACTTGTAATTTTGCTTTTTTTTCCATTGTAGCCAATCTTATAGGTATGAGGCACTACCTCATAGTAGTTTTGATTTGCATTTCTCTATTAACAATTTGGAAGATTTTTATATGACTATTGATTGACTGGTTTCATTTCTTTTTATAAAAACTACCTGTTCAGATCATTTGATTATTTATCAAATGGGGAATGTCTCTTTCTTTTTTTCAAACAAATTTGGCTCAAACTCTGAGAGTTTGAGAAATAAGAACTTTAACAGAAAAACTTGCTTTAAAATTTATGCCCCAATTTTCTGCTTTTCTTCTAATTGTGGCTGCATTTGTTCTGTGTGAAAACTTTTAAATTTAACGTAGTCAAAATAATCCATTTCACCTCTTGTGATCCTCTCTCTCTCGTTTGATCATAAACTTTTCCCTTATCCAAAGATCTGACAGGTAATTTTTGTTCATGTTCCTCTAATTTGCTTATAATAAACACCTTTTATGTCTAAATCATGTACCCATTTTGACCTTAATTGGGCATATGGTGGGAGATGTTGGGTAACTAGGTGGTTCAGTTAATAGGACACTGGGATTGAAATTAGGAAGACTCATCTTTGAATTCAAATCTGGCATCAGACACTAGTGTTGTGAACCTGGGCAAATCAGTTAACCCTATTTGCATCAGTTTCTTTATCTGTAAAATGAGCCAGAAAAAGAAATGGTAAACCATTTAAGCATCGCTACCAAGAAAACCCCAAACTGGGGATATGAAGACTCAGAGACAAGTGAAATATTACTTTATAACAACAACAGTGAGATGTTGGTCTATAAGTTCTGTCAGTCAGACTGCTCTCCAGTTTTCTCACCAGTTTTTGTTGAATAGTGAGTTTTTGCCCCAAAAGTTTAGATCTTTGGATTTCTCAAACAATAGATTACTATGGTCATTTACTTCCATATATTGTGAAGCTAATCTATTGTATTGATTAACCACTTTATTTCTTATCTAGTACCATAGTGTTGTGATGATTACTGCTGTACAAGATAGTTTGAGGTTGGGTACGGCTAGGCTACCTTCCTTTATTCCCCCCTCCCCAATTGATTCTCTTAATATTCTTGACCTTTTGGTGTTCTAGATGAATTTTGTTCCTTTTTTTTCTTTGTCATTCAGTCATGTACGCATGGACCATAGCATTCCAGGCCCTCCTGTCCTTCACAATTTCTCGAAGTCTTTCCAAGTTCATGTTTTTGTTTCCATGACACTATCTATCCATCTCATCCTCCACCATCTCATTTTCCTTTTGCCTTCAATCTTTCCTAGCATCTAGGTCTTTCCTGAGGAGTCCCTTCTTTTCATTATGTGGCCAAAGTATTTAAGTTGAAGTTTCAGTATTTGACCTTCCAATGAATAACCTGAATTAATTTCTTCAAGTATTGACTGCTTTGATTTCCTTGTTTTCCAAGGGACTCTTCAAAGTCTTCTCCAGTACCATAATTTGAAAGCATTGATTCTGTAGCACTCATCTTTCCTTATAGTTCAAATCTCACCGTTATACATTGCTACTGGGAAAACTGTACATAACTTTTGCTCTACAGACTTCTCTCAACAAGGTGATATCTCTGCTTTCTAGTATGCTGTACAGACTTACATAGCTTTCTTTCCAAGGAGCAAGCATCTTTCCATTACATGGCTTCAATTGCTGTCTGCAGTGACCTTTGAGCCCAAGTATTTCCTTTTTTCTATCTCTATGAAATAATTCTTTGGTAGTTTGATTGATATGGCAGTGAATAGTAAATTCATTTAGGTAGTATTATCATTTTGTCATATTGTCCCAGTCTACCCATAATCATTAATATTTCTACATTTGTTTAGCTCTAATTGTATTTGTGTGAAAATTTTGTAATTCCTGTGTGTACCTTGGCAGGTAGAATCTCAAGTACTTTATATTGTCTGCAGTTATTTTAAATGGAATTTCTCTTTCTGTTTGCTGGATTTCATGATAACACATAAAAGTGCTTATAATTTTTTGGATTTATTTTACATCCTGTGCTTAATAAATACATATTGATCGATAACCTGCAACTTTACTAACGTTGCTAATTGCTTAAAACCAGTTTTTTAAGTTGATTCTTTAGAGTTTTCTAAGTACATCATCATATCATCTGCAAAGAGTAAAAATGTATTTCCTCATTGCATATTCTTATTCAATTTCTTTTTCTTGTCATTTTGCTAAAGCTAGCCTTTCTAGCACAATGTTGAGTGACAGTAGTGATAATGATATCCTTCTCTCACTCCTGATGTTGTTGGAAAGGGCTATATTTTATCCCCATTACAGATAATGCTTGCTCTTGGTTCTGGAAAGATGCTTATCATTTTGGGAAAAAAAAAACAAAACCTTCTTTTATTCATATGCTTTCACGTGTTTTTAATATGAATGGGTGCTATATAAAATAGATCAAAAATTAGTTAATTTTATTTAAAAAAAGAAAGAAGAAAACCTAGTTACTGGTTTCAAAAATGAAGACTGAATGCACCACCAAAAAGAAAAGATGAAATTAAAGAAACCGTTAGGAGCTATTTTGACCAATTATATGCCAATAAAGCTAACAGTGTCCTACTCTGATCTTTCATTAGCTATGCTGCTTTCGAATTTGATTTGATAAATTATTTTAAAGTTGTTTACTGGAGAATGTTTGGAGGACATGACTAGAATGCTACCTTTACATTACCCTCTTGGCTCTACCTTCTCTCATCCAAATTACAGTCATCATTTAGGTTTGCCATTTGCTTCTCTAGCTCATTTTACAGATGAGGAAACTGAGGCAAACAGAGTTAAATGACTTGCCCAGGGTCACACTTTATTTGAACTCAGTAATGGGAGTTTTCTTGACTCCAGCACTGTTACTGTATTCACCACACCTTCTAGCTACCCCTCTTCTTTCATTTACTGTTGTATTAAAATGATGGGTTCTTCTTGTCATATGAGATAAGTTTGCTCCAAAATCACTCCTTGTCTTCTTTCTTGCGACATTATGGCAACCTCCCCTTTAAGAATACTATGTCCTTATTCTTTGTCTCAAAGCCTTTAACAGATCCACCTTGTCTATTGGCCTTCAGCTGATCACTGCCACTTCTCTTTGACCCATTTTTATAGTGTCAATTTCCTAAACATCACAGTCGTAGCCTATTTTTTTCTGCACAGATGTCATACTCTTGGATTTCTCCCTCTGTATATCTCAGTGCTGACCTTTTTTCTTTCTTTGGACGGCTCTTGGAATTTCATGAGATGTGATAACTTACCCCATTTCAATTCTTATTCCTAGATTTCCTCTGTCTCTCTTTATAATAATGTAAAATGGAGAAAGGAAGAAGGAAACAAACATTTCTTAGCGTCTGCTGTGCTTAGCACTACCTTTATTATTTCATTTTATCCTCACAACAACTCTGGGAGGTGGTCCTGTTATTATTCTCTACGTAGATGTTCCTGACAACAGGCCAAGAACTCCATCCATTGCTCTACCTAGCTCCCTGGTACTGGACCTGCCATTTCATTGGCCCAAGGAGCTTTTTCATTTGGCAACTCCTGCCAATGCTGTTTGGCACCTCCTCATCAAAGTGTGCTCTAAGAAAATGTCCTGGAGAGATAAGTTGCCTCCCTAGGGTAACAAAGCCTGTATGTGTCAGCAGTTGGACTCCAACCTAGGTTTTCCTGACTTTGAAGCTGGGTTTTTAATTCAAAATGCTACCACTCTGGGTAAATATACATATCTTAATTTGTTACTAGTTTAGAGGATAATTAGGTGGCACAATAGATAGAGCAGTGGATCTGGAGTAAGGAAGACCTCCATCTAAATCTGACTTTAGCTCTGGACATAGGTAACTGTTACCTGTCTCAGTTTCCTTAACTATTAAAATGGAGATGATAATCACATCTTCCTCACAGAGTTGTTTGAGGATCAAATGAGATATATCTGTGAAATGCTTAGCATAGTACCTGGTATACCACTGTCTTTTAGTTGTTTTCAGTCATATCCAATTCTTTTATAAACCTTCTTGAGTTTTCTTGGCAAAATTACTAGAGTAGTTTGCCATTTCCTTCTCTAACTCATTTTACAGATGAGGAAACTGAGGCCAACAGGGTTAAGTGGTTTGTCCAGGGTCATGCAGGTAGTAAATGTCTGAGTTGAGATTTGAACTTAGGTCTTAGTGACATCAGACTTGACCTTCTATCCACTGTGCCATGTAGCTTGTCCCTCCTGGTACATCATAAATGCCCCTCACCCTCAGTCCCATTTGCCCAGTGCTGTTGTCCATTTTTATATTGACAGTAGCTATTGACTTTCTCTCCAAATACCCTTAACCATGAGCTGTGGAAAGCTTCACTGACTTTCAGGGTGACCATCTGTAAAATGGGAATGGTGATGCTTTTTTACTTAATCCCCAAGGATGTGCTATGAAAATGTGTTTTAGTCAAGTAAGGTCTAATCAACAAGCATTTATAATTGCTTACTACGTGGTAACTACTGGGTTAAGTGGTAAAAATATAAAGAAATGGAAACAAATAGTTCTTGCCCTCAAGGAGCTTACAGTGGAATGGAGAAGATAACATATAAACAATTATGTCCAGATGAAATACATATATAATACACATATGCATATACATATAAAATAACATGGGAGTAATCTCAGAGGGAAAACACTAGCTTTTAGGGTGACAGAAAAGAAGAAAGGGAAAGGTTTTTGGACGAAGGTGGAATTTTAACTGAGACTTGAAGAAATTCGAGGAAGCCAAGAAGCTTAAATGAAGAGGGTAAATATTCTTGGCATAAAGGAAAGTCAGTGAAAATGCAGAAGTTAGGAGATGTGCAAGGAATATTACAGAGACTGATGTCAGTTTATTGTATTTTAAAGTTCTGGAAACTCATCCCTGTGAAGCATCACTCTTAAGAAGTGAGAGCAGTTCTGAAAATCAAACAGAAACCTCAGTTTGGTTATGTTACATCCACAGCTACATACAAATGTAGAACTTTATTTAGCAGTAGGGTGTGTAATTGGAAATTTGCTGCTAATACAACAGTTTTTTTCTTGGTCATTATTTTGAAGTATTACAAATCATAGAGACAGGATTCTTGATGATGGCCTCTTCTAACTTATTATGACAAATTCAAATTAAAGGTAAGATAACAAAAGCAGGTTTATACAAATCAAGGGTATTATGGATGGATATTAATTTGATCCTATTATTTCTTTTAGAAGATATCCTTGTGTTAAGATTGGAATTTCCAGTAACCAAAGTGCATGTCTAATTTTTTTCTTTTTGCCCCAAATCCAAAATAATGCAATCATTGTTCCTAGGGTCATTTTTATTTAATGGGATTTGTGGTTAGCTTAGAAATTTAATGCAGTATTAAAAAATCCAAAATGTACATCTACTATAAATGTTTCACCTTCAGCAACCCATCAAACTAAGTTCACAGTAGCCATCACTGGATTGGCAACATGATGATGAATTTTTCTGCCATAGTAATTTCCAAGTCTTTTTGCTTTTAAATCATAGAGAGGTTTCAGTCAAGAAGTACCCACACTAAAAAAATTATAGAACCTTGATGTATTGAAATGTTTTTCAAGTAAAGTTACAAAAATTGCTTGAGAGATAAAAAGAAAAGTGCCAGCTATAGAATTAATAAATGGAAGAACTTGGAGCAACTTTGACATGTAAATAAAAATCTTGTGTAATTTTTATAATGCATATGTGCACTGCACATTTATTAAAAGTTTAGCTTTTTAAAATAATTTTACTGGCGTACTCACGTCTATTAGAAGAGAAGCATTTTGTTTAATGAGATGTTTCAAATATATTTCAGTTTTAGAATGATTAATGCTGAAACTGTATAATATCATAACACTTAAAATGGGCAGCTAGGTTCCCAGGGATAAGAGTACTAGGTCTGGAATCAGGAAGACCTAAGTACAAATCTAGCCTCAGACACTTAATAGGTATGTGACCCTGGAAAAGTAACTTTACCTCTATCTCTCTTCATCTTTAAAATATGTCCTTGTGAGCATCAAATTAAATAATATTTGTAAAAACACAGCATAGTGCTTGGCACATAGTATGCACATGTATATATTAGCTGTTACTATTATTAAGCACAAAACTTTATTTGTAAGAATGAATCTGTTTATAGGTTTAGGATATTCATTAGTTGAAATCTTACTTTATCTTCCATTAGAGAGCTTTTTTTTAAAGTGATGGTAATCTATTGAGAAATGTGTTTTTGATCAACAAGATAAAGAAGAGAGCATGATACCTTGAAAAGTTATTAGTGTTGCTTTCGCCATTAAATCCTAAATTTTTCTTATTGCTCTCAGTTGATTTTAATAAAATTATATAGAAGATAATGTCCTTCATGTTTTAAAATAACACCAACCTCCACTGGTGATAGAAAATGAAATTAAATTGAGTTTTGTTAATATAAACACAACTGTTTTGTTTCACTCATAAGCAGAAAGGTTTTTTTTATGTCCCTTGGTACGGGTATTTATTGAAAAGAAATCTAGGTCCAATCTGCATTCCATTGTAGTTGATTTTAATTGGGAAGCTAAATAGAAAATGTCATGAGTGATCTGACCATCTGTCAATATAAATGAAGTCTGTCAAAGTGGATGTAATCTGTAGAAAAATGAGACAAGTGCTTTAGAACCAAACCCTGCTGATTGTAAACATCATATACCAATCTAATATAGCCTGTTCTTTCACACATTTGTAGTTTTTATACATGTTAAAATGTTAGATCATTGTCATAAATGTAATTATTTTTGTTAACAGAATTTTAAGCCCTTTTTTCCTGATTTTAATTTCAGAATTTTCATGGACATGCTTTAAAGTATCTAAAACTTGTTTTGTCTTAGACCCATTTGAAATGCTCTGGAGTCCCACTGTAACAAAGTAACCTGTTTTCACAGTAATTATGCATTGGGAATGCAGGTAATAACAGGGAAGATATACAAAAGGGTGCTTTATGTAATCCCAGCTTTCTCTTCTGATCAGGAGTGTCAAAGACAAGTCAGGGATTGTAAGGCTCATACTGAGGGATTTAGAGAAGACCTCAAATTGGTGACAAGTAATGATGAAAAGTTTTCATCATAAATGCTCTAAGCTATATCAGTATGATATATCATCTTAATAATAAATGGAGAGAAAAAAATTCTGTTGTAAAAACAATGAAGGTTCAAAAGTGGTTTTTTATTTTGTAAATGGAAATGGAAAATCATTTAAAGAAATCCAGAGGAATGAAGTGAATAAACAGTTATTTTCTTTATAGATGTATACTTTTTATATGAAATTATGATAGCTATACCTCTGTCAGTTTACAGTTTTATTATTTCATTGCTGTTTACATTAACTTCCATTAACCTTGTTGTGATGGAAAGTTTAAAATGAGTCAAAAATGACTTTCATCATTTCTCAATTCTAAAATAATTGTCAACATTGGGCTATCCTATTTCTTTAATGGATTAGTTTAATCCCCAGTAATGTAAGCCTACATGTCAAAGATAAAGTTTTTACTTGGAGTAAAGTACTTAAACATGAAAGTACTTTTTGCATTTTTAATATCTGTTTCCTTTGCTGATTTTAATAGACTTTCAAAATAATCAGGGGCAGTGGGTGGCCACTTTTTTGTAGAAGTCAAACATTAAGTGTATTCATTTTTTTAATGTTAACTTCTTACTTTTGAATTCATTTATTCTCTTTAAAATTATATTTGTTATATTAGTCTGTTTAAAAATATCTGTTGAATAAAGCTTTTATTAGGACAACTTAAAATTCTTATTTTTCAGTTTACAGATTTCAAATGTATGATATCTAGCTGTCCCCTGAAAAAAATCTTTTTTCCCCCTTGACCTAATAATAGTGGAATTTGACTGTGATATTCCTTGGCGTTTTTATTTTGGGATCTCTTTCAGGAGGTGATTGTATATTCTTTCAATTACAATTTTATCCTTTTTCTATGATATCAGGGCAGTTTTCTTTGATAATTTCTTGAAAGATGCTGTCCAGGATCTTTTTTTGATCATGACTTTCAGGTAGTTCAATAATTCTTAAGTTATCTTTCTTGGATCTATTTTCCAGGTCAGTTGTTTTTCCAATAACATTTCATATTTTCTTCTATTTTTTATCCTTTTGATTTTCTTTGTTCCCAGATATCTCATCAAATGATCCACTTGCTCAATTTTAATTTTTAAGGACTTATCTTCTTCAGTTAGCTTTTGTATGCCCTTTTCCATTTGGCCAATTCTACTTTTAAAGGAGTTGTTTTCTTTAGTGGATTTTCCCCCTCCCCATTTGGCCAATTGTATTTTTTTTTAAGGAATTGTTTTCTTCAGTCAATTTTTGTCTTTTCTTTCCCAAGCTGTTAACTCTCTCTTGCATAACTTTCATTTCTTTCCCCAAGTTTTCTTCTACTTCTCTTATTCGAATTTTAAAATACTTTTTGAGCTCTTTTAAGAAGATTTTTTGGTCTTGAGACCAATTCATATATCCCTCTGAGACTTTACATGTTAGCAGTTTGACATTGTTGTTCTCTTGAGTTTGTGTTTTGACCTTCCTTGTCCTGATAGTAGCTTTATATGGTATGAGTTCTTATGAATTTTTTTGCTCCTTCTTAACACTGTTTCATGACTTTTAAAGTTAAGCTCTGTTCTTAGGGCACTAGGGACACTGTCCCAAGCTTCTTGCACTGGGAGTCAGATGGCTGGTCACTGGCTTTCTGTGCTGGAGCCTTCAGTGCTGGAGGCTTGCCCACTGTGCTTGGGTGGTCTGCCCTACTCACACCTGTTGTGCTGGAGTTCTAGGGCTGGCAGTTTGCATTTTATGCTGGGGCTGGAGCCTCACAGCTATCCAGCTGTGTCGCTAGCCTGCTGAGCCAGCACTGAGGGTTCTTGGTTGCTAATCTGTGCTTTGGCTAAGAGCTTCCCATTGGCTTTCCTGCACACTGGCTATAATCTCCTTTTATCCAAGTGAGACTGTTTTTAAAATTCTAAGTTTTCTTAAGCTGGAAAATTGTTTCACTCTTTCTTTTTGTGAATTCTCTTGCTCCAGAATCCATTAAGCAGGCTTCATTTTATGTTGTTTAGAGAAGCTAGGGAGAGCTCAGGGAACTTCCTGACTTCTATCTGTCATCTTGACTCTGTCCCAGTTTTTAAATCCCACATCATACATAGATATTACCATACTGATAATCTGAACAGCTGATGATTCAAATTATTGATAGGATGATATGCAATTATGAAGGCTCCCCTGACTCCCTATCTACACCTCAGCATAGATAATTTCTAATGGGGAAAATCTCTATTAACATTGGTAGTAACTCATCTGTGATTCAATAGGTAAGTTCTAGGATGTCATACGGTACACATAGATGTTAAATGCAAGTGTCAGGATAAAATCTGAACATGGATCTTCGTGATTCCATTCATCCTTAGCTCTCTGTCCAATATATGAAGCTTCCTCTACAAACTGGTGATAGGCATAGGGTTATATCTTCTACAGTTAAGTTCCAGTATGTGAACATGTAAGAAAACAAATGAGCTTTCATTTTAAACTATGTAACTCTTAGGAATGCCTATAAAACTTCAATGAAGTGGTGTTTTTTCCACCTTACTTCTGAAGTTGTGTTTTAGTGTTATGGTTTCCAGGTTAAGTTTTTAAAGGGAATATAGATTGAGCTGGCCTTTTGTCAAAAGCTTTTTTCTTGACAAAAAGATATGGAGAATTAGTCATATTTAGATGTGTATGGAAGAAGTTGATAGTACACTTTAATTTTTTAATCAAATAAAAATGAGCCTGTGACTAGATCATTGCCACCCATAATATATTGTATCCAAAGATAAAAATGTTGTTCATCCTTCATCTTTGAAGAGGACCAGTGACATTATTGGATGACTTCATCTTGACATGCTTGTGAATTGGGTTTAAGTGAGGCAGCGTTATGCAAAACTGTTAGCTTCACTTTCTCTTTCCATCATCAAAATCTTATATCTATGCTACTTGATAGAAAGGTGGAACTTTCATCTACTGTGTCTACCCAAGGACCCTAGCAATCATCTAGTCTAGGACTTCTTAAATTTTTTCTACATGCAACTTCTTCAGGATTTCTTAAACCCCCATACAGGGTCATGGCCCAAAATTTAAGAAGCACTCATCCAATACCCTTATTGTACAAATGAAGAAACTGAGGTCTAGAGAAATTAAATGTCTTACTTTTAGTCATATGGGTTATAATGAAAAGAGCTCTCATACCAAGTTTCTAAACCTGGGATCCATGGACCCCAACTGGGACTATGGAAAGATTTCAGAGTGTTCATGAACTTGGAGGCAAAAATACTCTCTAACATCTTTATATTCACTAACTTCTAATCAAAATTTAACATTTCATTTGATTATGAATGTAGGCAACAAACATCCTGAGAAGGAATCCAAAGACTTTTGTAAACTGTAAAGGGGTCCACAACCCAAAAAAGTCTAAGAACCCCTACAGTAAGTAATTTATTTATTAATGACATTGTCCCTTCATGTTAAGACATCAAATACATTCTCATTTGGACTCAAAGTAGCCTTTTGAGGTTGATACTATCAGAACTTTTATACCCATTTTAAAAAGGAGGAAACCAAGATTAGAAAGGTAAGTTGATTTTCTCAAAGTCATGTCAGAGATGGAATTTAAACTCAGACATCACTTGATTCAAATTTCATACTTTTCCCATTAAACTACAGGTTCATCACTTGTTCTGCTTCATTCTGTAGGTTTCATTATCAAAGTGGACTGCTTCATCATGATGAATTACATTTCTTTCCTTTACCAGTAGTGGTACATATATACTTTAATGAAACACTAATACTAACAGCCTTCAAAATTTGCTTTTTTTCAGACTTCATTGAGTCAAAGTTAAATGTAATGTAGGTGTTAGAGATGAACTTTAAAGTTCATTTCTTATTTGACTGTAATGGAATGAAATAATGTTTAGAGTTACCCTTCACAAATAAAAAAATAACTTGGATATAATAGTCTGAAACACAATCAAATCTCATGGAAAGAGTTGACTTTTGTATCTTTGCCCTCATCTTGATTCAGGGAAAAGGGTACCAGCTGTGGCGTATTAAAAGGAAAAGTAAATCACAGCTCGTACGACCTCCCTTTTCCCCCAAAAGGAAAATAATTATGTAGTTGAAAAATGAATGACTTTATGAAAGTTTTAAAGTAAGTTCAATGTACTAAAGAATTCCTTGCCTGTATTTGAAAGGAATGATAAAAAATCAATTTCTTTGTAGAATTAATAATAAATGGATTTTGCCCCCTTGATGATATGAATAGGATATTTCAAAAGTTGATAGCTTTCCATTACCTGTTAATATTTAACAGGTCCTCTTGATTATGTCTTAAAGGAAAATTATCTTCTGAAAGACTCATTTGTGGAATTTAACAGCTGTTCATTATACATTATATAAATTCTCTGTGTGTTGCATATTGTAACTATAAATGTTTCCAGCCTGTCTAATATTCTTCCTTGGAAACAAATTAATTTACATACTGCCACTAATATTTTGCAATGACTATTAATTTATTAAATTACTGGTTATTGGGATAGAAGGTAACATATCTATTGTCCTTGAACTGTCTATAGTATTAGATGCTTTTTTCCACTCTTTCAAATTCTTTGATATTCTTTTCTCCCTTGGTTTCCATGTCATTTAACTCTTATAGTTCTTCTCTTACTTCCCTGATCAGTTTTTCTTTGTGTCCTTTGGCAGTTTCTCATCCTCCTTCTGTAAACATGGCAGTCCCTCAAGATTCAGTTCTAGTTCTCATTTTTTTTTCTTTATGCTATCTGCCTTGTCATTTCTTCCACTCCATTCACTTCAATTATTTCCTCTATTCAAATGACTCCCAAGTTTATATTTCCAACCTTAAGCACTCTCCAGAGTTTCAAATGCAGAATAACAACATTTCAGTTTTGAAAGGATCCTGAGATTCATGTCTGAATGAATATCCACCCCGTCTCCTATCTGAATACATCCTTCCTCTAAAGCACACTTAGCAAGTTATCATTCAATCTTTGCTTGAAGACCCTCAGTGAACGAGAACCCATTGCCTTCTACAGCAGCCTATTCTACTTTTAAGCAGCTCTAAACTTAGGAAAGTTTGTATTTTTTTCCTTACAGATAATCTATATTTATTTTTTTTCCAATTTCAACCTTTGCTCATAAGTCTGTTCACGAGAACAGAGCAGGGCAATTGGAATAAATTGCCTAGTTCTAATTGCCTGTCAGATTCCTCAATCTGGATATTCTTCCCTCGTCTCAAATTTATTGTGTTTAAAACATAACTCATCAGCTCACCAACCTTTCCCCTCCACAAATGTCTGTTCTTCACCCTTACCTTCTTTATCTCTGTTGGTGGCATGATTTCGTTCTGTTATTTCATCTTGATTCTACCTATGTAATATTGCAGAGTATCTAGCCTTTTCTTTTCACTTTCTAATTTAGGCCCTTACTGCTCTCTAGCAGGAATTCCTAATACAGGAATATTGTATTAGTTTTCTAACTGCTATTCTTTTCTCTCTTTAGAATCTTTTACTTTGAGACCTGAATAATCTTAGTAATAGTAGAATTTTCAATGGGAAGGGACCTCAGGTGCCACTTAGTCCAAACACTGACCCCTGAATCTCTTTTGTAAATTATTTTTTGGATAGTTTTCATTTTTGTGATGTGCTTATAAGCTGAAATGTGCTTTGCTTCAATTTATACCCATCTCTTCTACTTCTACCTCTTGAACCCTATTAGACTGTATCTAATCTTTCTTTTTGGCGAAAGCTCTCATGTCTCATCTAAATTTTTCCCTTCTCTGTTATAAATACTGCCAAATCCTTCAACTGACTCTCATTGAGAAATGATATTATTCAGTGTTTATTGCCTAATGAATGTGATACACAATAATCATCTTCTGTCTTCTGACGTCAACTTAGTCTTTCACCCTTTTCTCACACTATTTTATGGCATTATGACCAATGTGGTCTATTCCCTGTCCTACACTTTTGCCCTGACTCCTGCCCTACTAAGATTGTCTGTTCTGTCCTCATGTCTAGAATGAAATCTTTTCCCATGTCCAGCTGTTGAAATCTTTTTTTTCCATTATGATCTAAGTAAGATGCCAATTTCTCTGTGAAGCCTTCCCTGATTTTCCTTCCAGAAGTGATCTTTTCCTCAAATTTTTTGTAGCACATTGATCATAACTGTGTCATGTATTTGACTTTTATAAATGTTATTTCCCCAATTAGATCCATTAGCTCCTTTTGAGCAGATAGTGTCTTCTTTTATTTTTGTATCTCCAGTACATATAGTGCCTTGTATATACTTCAGATAACCTCATTTTCATCAGCAAGTTTTCACCACTGATGCCGAGTTCCACCTGTTTTTGACTCAGTAGATGTTCTTTCACATTGTTCATTGTTCAAAGATTTGACCTCCTGCAGCTAACTAATCTAGCGATGAGATGCTCTGAATTTAGTGAGTCTGCAAAATGGAATTGTCTTTTTTCAATTCTCATCCTTCTTGATCACTGCAAGCTTTGGCCCTCTTGATCACTCTCTTTCTGCCTAGAGACTCTCCCTTCTCTAGAATTTCCTCATGCTGCTTCTGCTTCTCCTCCTCTGTGTCCTTTTCAGGCTCTTTGCTGGATCCTTAACAGCCCCACTAATCATGAGTATACCCTCAAGGTCTGTCTTTGGCCCGCTTCTCTCCATGTCCTGTTTGGCTTGGTGATCTCATGGGAATCAATTATTGTCTCTATGAAGATGTTTCATAACTCTATATCCAGCCCTAATTTCTTCTGCTCTGAATCACTAACTCCCCCTTGGATGTCTTGAATGGGAGGTTTCATAGGCATGTACAAAACAGAACTCATTTTCCCTTCATCTCAAATTCTCCTCTGTTCCCAGCTTTCTTATTGTCAAATGTCCTATCATCCTCCTACTTGCCCATACTCACACAATCACAGCTCTTCACTTGCATTCATCACACATATCCAGTCTGTGGTTGTCATATCTTACTTTTTTATTTTCACAATATCTCTTCAGTCACACAACCATCATCCTTGTACAGCTTTCATCATCTTTCATCTGGACTGTTGCAATAGTCTGCTAATTGGTTTTTCTGCTTCAGGTCTCTGATCACTTAAATCCATCATCCATTTAACCACTAAAATGATTTTCCTAAAGTACAGAGTTGATCATGTCACTCCCTGCATTCCATCAGTGCTCTTCAGGGTCTCCTTCTGGTATCGAATATCAAGTCCTCTACCTGGCAATTAATTCCCTTTACAATCTCAATTTTTTTCCACCTTTCTAGTCTTCTTAAACCGTATTCCCTTTCATGCATTCTGAAACCCAACTACATAGGCCTTCTTACCATTTTTGACACAATACTCCATTGCTTAGTTGTATAGCTGGTTCTCCCATGTACCTGGAATGTTCTCCCTCTTCACCTTTGCCCCATAGCTTCCATTGTTTCCTTTAAGACTCAACACAATCTTGCAAGATTTTCTCTGCCTCCCTAGCTGCTGGGTTATCTGAGATAACCTGTATGTGTGACTGTACATAATTACTTGCATGCTTGTTTTCCCCATTAGAAGGTGAGATACTTGAGTGCAGAAACCATGCTTTTGCCTTCCTTTGTGTCCTTAGTGCCTAATAGAGTGACCAGAATATACTAAGTTCTAAATAAATGCTTATTAAATGACTGACTAGTTCTTGGGAAACAGACAAAAAGTCCTTTGCCAGGCCTGTACTTGAAATATTTCTAGCATGATAGGACCTGCTGCAATTTTTTCCACCAAAGATTTTGGAAAAAAACATGGACACTTCTATACCATTGTGAGGCATTGGAGTAGAATTTTTTTTTGGAGGGGAAGTGGCAAGGTAGATTGGGTAAAATGACTTGCCCAAGGTCACACAGCTAGTAAGTATCTAGTGTTTGAGGCTGGATTTGAGTCCAGATCCTCCTGACTCCAGGAAAGGTGCTCAATTCACTGCACTACCTAGCTGCCTGCTGAAACAGGATTTTAGTGGAAGTACACGCTATAAGGCTTGTACGTAGGAGTTGTTTTAGAATAACAGAATCTTGGATTTAGAGAAAAGGAGGGGAATAAGCCTGTGTAGAGTACCTATTTGTGATAGTCACTGAGTTAAGCACTTAAAAATATCATTTCATATGATTCTTATGGCAAACTGGTGAGGTAGGTGCTGTTAAGCTCATTTTACAGTTGAGGAACTAGAGGCAGACAGAGATTAAGGGACTTGCCCAGGTCTCTAAGCTAGGAAGTGTCTGAGGTTGGATTTGAACTCAGGTGTTCTTGGTGCAAGGCCCAGTGCTCTAACTACTAAGTCTTCTAACTGACTGAGAACTGGAAGAGAGCCTTAGAAGCCATGAGTATATCACAGTGTACAAAGTTATTGAACTGGAATAAGGAAGATTTGGGTTGAAATCTCATTTGACACATTTAGTAGCTATGTGATCCTAGGTAATCTTCTTAACCTCTCCTGTTAAAGAAAAAAACGATAAGACCTAGCAAATTTATCTTGTAGGATTCTGTGAAGTTCAAATGAGAAGATGTATATCAAGTACTTGATCTATACATATTAGAGATAGATAGACCAGTGCTGGGCCTGGAATCAGGAAGACAAGGCCAAATCTGACCTCAGACATGGTCCAGTTCTGTCACCCTGCACTAGTCAGTTAACCTCTGTCAGCCTCTGCTTCCTTAACTGTAAAATGGGGATTATAATAGCATCTATCTCCCAGAATGGTTGTGAAAATCAGACGAGATATTTGTAAAGTGCTTTGTAGGAGATATATAAATATGTGTGTGTAGAGAGAGAGACAGAAAGACAGAGAGAGAGAATATGAGAATATTTATTTCTATCTAGAATATGAACAAACTAGGTGAGATAATGAATAGAACCCTGGACCTGGAGTAGGGAAGACTTGAGTGCAAATCCTGCCTCAAACACTTACCAATTGTGTGACCCTGGGCAAGTCATTTAACCACTGTATGTTTTCCATTTTCTCGTCTATAAAGTGGGGGAAATATTAGTAGTTAGCTCCCAGGGTTGTTGTAAGGACAAAATGAGATAATGTTTGTAAAGCACTTTGCACATTTTCTAATGTCATGTAAACGTTAGTTATTGCTATTAGTTCAACATTTGCTTTTAAGAAATAAGAACCAGAGAAGATGGAGTGATTGGCTAGTTGCTGGCAGAGCCTAGACTAATATCTAGTTTTCCCAACTTCCACTGGGCTTCCAGTGCAGTGATCATTTCTGTATACTGCTGCATTTCTATTGCCTTGAGAGGCTTATGGTCAGAGTGATACAAGTTGTGATATCTAGGTATGAGAGTCAACTTCAGTAAGCTACCGAGCTTAGTAAGAAATAGTTAAAGAAGGAAAACTGGACGATGTAAAAGAGTCATTATTTTAAAAACAAACTATACAACAACTATGAAATAATTCTTAGTTTCATCTTTGCTTTACTTAAATTGATCAGCCCTTAAAGGGTTGACCCTGCCTGAATAGGTCAGGTTACTTACCATCTTCTGTGACATATGAGGAGCTCACTTGCGTCTTCATCTGAATCAGCCCTTGATAGAGTCAAATAAAATGACTCAGTACATTATTTCCTTTCCTTTTCTATGTCCCCACCTGTCAGAATCTGTTGGCATCATTTTGAACAATACAAGGATTTACTTGGTGGTTTTGAAATTATCCTGACTTATTTTTAGCATGAACTTGGTTCTGCTATGACAGGTTGCAGTTCCATTTTTGTCATTATTTTTGGTGAAGATCCTGTTGTTGACTGTTTTTCTCCCTCCTTGTTAAAGTATGATCCTGTATATGTGGGCTGGAGTTTCATTAGCATTACTTCCTTCTTTGGATACACAAACTGCAGTGCCATTCACCAGCTGTTACCTTCATGGAATGGGCTCCTTGCCAGCATACCAGGGATTTTCTGGTTTACTGCTGGTCATGCCAGTTCTTTTATAATCCTTAGGTACAGGAGCAGTCTCATACCACATCCTATAGAGTAGGGATTTTTCATCTACTAAATGTCTTTTCTAGTCAAGCTACTACTAGCTTTCTTACTATCCCTTACCCACGACATTTCATCTCTCCTGACTGTGCCTATGCACAGGTTGTCCCTAACACCTCAATGCCCTCCTTCGTCTTTGCCTCATAGAAACCCTTGTAGTTTATTCCTCACGGAATGCCTTCTATTTATTTGTTATATGCTCCCTCTCTCTCTCTTTATATGTACATATGTGTGTGTATGTGTACACACAAATACACACAAATATTACATTCAGATATACATGTATATATCTATATGTAAACACACATATATATGCACGCACACATACACATACATCTTGTGTCCCCCTGATAAGATGTAAGCTACATTACTTGTATGTGTACTAACAGTATTTTGTACATAGTAGGAATTCAATAAATGTTTATTAATTTTTTCGACTCCTACTCCCCATTCAGAGGAGAGAAAGAAAACAAGTGGCTACCAGTTGAACCTCTTTGCTGTGGCGCTAAAAGGGCTTGGGCTGTCCCATAAGAGCTGTAGTGAACAATCTTAGTGATGTTGTCTGTCTTTCTGCTTGGGTGTTATAAGGTTAGTGCTTTGGATGAAGTATGGAAAACTGGTTACATTTTCCATAATTTCATTATGGTTAATAGGTCAGAGCAACATTCTTTATGGATCATCCATATGGTGTTATCTTGAATATAATTCACATTGTGTGATAGTGGTCTTTTTGTTTGTTTTCTTTTTGGTGGTTGTTGTTCTTAGGTAGAAACGTAGGGACTTTCAGGGGTTTGGTGGGGTGTTGTAGAAGTGAAATCGAGAAAAAAATTTTAGTGGAATATATACTGAAGATTGACTTCAGTGACAGCTGATCTAAATGAGAATCTTGACATTTATGCAATACATAAATGATGTCATTTCTTTATGATTGCTTTAGATTTCTCTCACATATTCTTTGCATATTATTTCTTTAGAGAAAAAATAGTCCCAATGTTATGAGCCTGAAAGGTAAATGAAGCAACAATCAGATCCTTAGGATACAAATATAGATGTAAGGAATTACTCGACTTCAGGAGCTGTTCACTCAGATGCCTACAGCTTGCTAGAGCTGTATGTCACTCAAAAGCAGCAGGATTCCCTGTTCTAATTAGAGAATGAAGATGCTTACATGGTTATGTATAGGCTCAAGGGAATGTCATTTAAAAGGTTCATCTGTAAGTGACAAGGCCTATATTACATGAAAATATTTTAAAAATCCAGCTAACGTTCAAAGTTGTTTAAATAGCATATTAAGCAAATGACCTTTTTGAGAATTTCTCAAGGTGGAGCACACACTATTATGTAATCATTTGAGTTAGTTCAACTATCCCAGTGAGATCGTCTGCCTGTAACATGCTCGTAAATGATGCTTATTGAGACATTGAAGCATTATAACTAAAAACTGGCATTGTCCTGCTGCTGAGTCATTTTCAATACAGATGAGAAAGGTATATACTTTCCACTTGCTTTGCATAAAAATTAATTTCAACATCATTCTGATTTATTTTAAGTACACAGAATGTAAATTTGTGAAGGGCAGATCTTGCCTTGGTAGGGGAAACTTACCCACAGTTAGAATTGTACAAGGAAATAATGAGCTGCCTCTTAATTTAGTGAGTTTCCCATTAGTGGAAGTCTTCAAACACAGCCTGAATGATTACTTTTAAAGAATATTACAGTCTATTGATCTCTGAGATCCTTCTAACTTGAATATTCTATTATTATCTTTCTAGTATAAAGACATTCTATTCTTGAAAAGACATATTATAATCCATGAAAAGAAAGAAATCAATAAATGACCAACAATCATATATTCTTTTTGAGGGGACCATACTTCAACAAGTAAATGAAATAATTTATAAATGTGATCCAACATGTCTGTTTCTGATTTGGAAAGGATGGCCATATCTCATATAGAATTTTTGGTGCTGAAGATGAAAACTGGACTCTTTGTGTGATATGTATTTAGTTAGCCACTCATCTGAATTCTGAAAATATAAAAAATAAATCTCATGTGCTGCTGATTGGGAATCATGAACTTTTGATGTCCTTTTGAAATTAATAATATTGTAGGATAAAAATCTCTCAACAAATATATTTAAGAAATATGAGTAGGAATGAGACCTGTGATTTAATTAGTCTAAAGAATTACAAGGTGAAGAAATTTCCTCCAGCAATGCAGGTTGTTAGCATCTTTTCTGCAACTTTTCCTAGAACATTGAGAGATTAAATGATTTGTCTAAGCACATTTGTCTAAGTAGTATGTGTCAGAGGTGGGAATTGAACTTGTCTTCTGCTTCTGATAAATAACTAAATTATTTGATGAGTTATTGATTCCAAATATGCTTATCCTCTCTATTAATATATCTAAACATCTGTATAGAATTAGGTTGGGTTTTTTAAAGTCAGAAAGATCTGTGATGGGAAAAGGTAAAAGGTAAATTGACTAAATGATTTTAACATGAATGCCAAGACGTGTCAAACTAAGAAGTATTTATTATGTGCTTACTATGTTCCAAGCACTCTGTTGTCTTTCAGATTCTTTAGTTTTGTTTTTAAAATAATTTTGGGGGAATGGAAGGTAGAGAGATTGTGGAGGGAAGGAATAAAAATGGTGTTTCCATAATGGCTATTTATTTTTTAAAAAGTCTTTACTCTGATCTTAAATGTCATTCTCATGTACTTAGAATGGCATAAAAATGGATTACTCAAGAAACTGTAGATATATATATTAAAAATAGCTAACTTTTCTTTTTAAGTATACAATGCATTCAACTTAAAATTTTCAAAACTGTCCTGCTTGTCTGTACTTTCTGACCTTCCTTCTGTGTCTTATTTTCTCTTAAATTATATTTTTAAAAATGCCTTTCTGATTGTCTTTTTTTCTTTTATTTTGGTTACCTTTTATATTCCTACTTATAATTTTACAGCACTTCCATTGGGAAAAAAAGAGAAAAATAAAGCCTTTGCAACAAATATATGCATATATAAATATAGTCACAAATATATCATATATTACATATATACATTTCATGTATATCATACACATATGTACATTTTATGTTTATATGGGTATAGGTATGTGTAGGTATATGTGTATATATAGATATACATATGTATATCTATATATACACATATATAAAAATATATAAAATCAAGCAAAATACATTGGCTATGACCAGAACTGTATGTCTTATTCTGCATATTGTATCTATCACTTCTCTGTCAAGAATTAGGTGGCGTGCTTCACCATCCTATCTCTGAAGTGGTAGTTAGCCATTGTACTGATCAACAAAATTTATCCTTTTACCCACTGTGATCCCTTCTTTCTCATGTTTGGTTATGAATTCTTGCTCTGTCCATTGATAATTAAGATTATTTTATTCCTTACTCTCTTTTATTTATGATGTCATCCTTTATGCAAATCATGTATCTATTTGGAACTTACCTTGTGAAACACATTTTACAACTGATTGCATCATATTGCTTCCTGGTTTTCCCAGCAATCTTTGCTGAATATTGAATCCTCACCCCATGTTTATTGAACATTATTCTACTGTGTATGTTGTATAGCTAATCTGTTACACTGATTGATATTCTATTTTTAAACCAATAATAAATAGTTTTAATGTTTTATAGTATAGTTTGTGATCAGGTACTTTTGTGTCCCCTTTTTTTTTTCATTTTTTTCCCTTGCCCTTTTATTCCTTCAGATAAATTTCATTACATTTTTTTCTAGCCCCATAAAATAATCCTTTTTTGCTTTTTTGGTTTGTCAATGAATTAGTATATTAATTTGTATAGTATTGTCATTTCTATATATTGCCATGGCTTGCCCAAAATAAAGTAATAATTCTTTAGTTATTTAGATCTGTTTCTGTAAAGAAGACTTTGTAGTTGCATTGAGATAGTTTTCATGTATGTCTGAGTAGCTCGACTATCATATTTTACATATTCAGTAGTTTTTTTGAATGGAATTTCTCTTTCTCTTCTGACAAGTGTTATTTAAAATGTATAGAAATACTTATTATTTATGTAGATTGTTTAATGTACTGCAACTTTTGTGCACTTATTGTTTCTATCATTATTCAGCTGACTCTTTAGTGTTCTCTAGATAAATCAGGCATTCATTTTAAAAAGGATTTTGAAAGGATTTGATTGGGATGGTTCTTGGGAGGGGTGTGGTACAGATAACCTTCGGATAGCCTGAAATTGTTTCTATCCGTGGAAAAGGCTTATCTGATCATTTATGAACTGAATAAAATAGGTATGGCTATTTGCAAATGACCACATTTCCACTTTAGGCCCATACCTTTGATGGTTTGACAAATGTTTCAGAAGTTATATGGTGAAACAAATGTATCCTTCAACATTTTCAGGTTGAGGTGCTGTACCTATTTTGTTGATGCTCCTTTGCTCAAACAGTTTTTAAGCTTATTTTTTTGTAACTACATTTAAAGACTTTAACACATTTTTCTAGTGCTCTCACTGGAGACAAATCTTAAGGTGAGTTAATCTTTGGTAGAAGTGAAAGAAATTTGAATTTATTTCTAGTGAGTAAGTTGAGCAATCTACTTTTGTAATATTAAGTGTAAGACTTGTTTATGGTGTGACAAATTATATTTGAATGTATAGTCTCCCAAGGTAATTCCTTTGCAGAAAATGTTCATTAGGAAGGATATGTAAGTTCTGAAATATTTTCTAAGATAGAAGGGAAGACAGAGGAGAGGAGAAGAGAAAAAAGAAATAGAGATGGAATAAAAAACTTGATTTATTATTTTGAAATAATACTATATAACTAATGACCAACCTTGTTACTTCGAGTTTCAATAAACAATGATGAGTTATTAGAAAGTGAACTAAAATCAAATACACACTCCATAATTCAGTAAACTCCATCTCTTAATTATTATTTATTTATTATAATTAGTATTATCTATTTAATAAGGAATAATGGACTTAAAATTCAAAAATGTATTTTACTTGTACAGGCCTTTCATTTCCTATGAAATTATGCACTAAATCAATATTTTTAAAGAATGATGAATCTTGGGAAAGCAAATCTTAAACTGTTACTTGATTATTCATTCTAATAGAACTATATATATATGAACTAAATTCATGAATTTTAGTAAATATATTTTAAGAATATTAACTCAAAATTATTCATGGTGCCTATGGTTGGACAAATGAATGTTTGCTCTGTGATAACTGTCCCTACTTTTTAACTTCCCTCTTTTATTTTTATTAAATTGTATTTTTTTTAATTAATGGAAATCAGTTTTCTCTTCCTCCTGTCCCTTACCACATTGAGAAAAAAGAAAAAATAAATTCCTTGTAACAGATACTCATAGGTAAGCAAAACAAACTGACTTCTTGACTGTATTAAAAAAATATTCTATACCTGTAATCCACCATTTCTTTTTAAGAATAGCTAACCACCCAAACTTTAGTGGTTTTACATCTGTAAAACTCTGAAATTTCTCTCTCAGAGGTTACCAATAATATTCCTAATCCCAATTCAGTGGTCTTTTCCAAGTTTTCCTCTATCTTAACTTCTGTAGCTTTTGACACTTACTGAGTTGCTCCCTCCTTCTAGATATTTATTCTTTTCTGGACTTCTAATATAACATGTTCTTGGTTGTTTTCCTACCTCTCTGGAACTGATCTTTTATATCTTTTTTATGTATCCCTTTTCATTATCCTAACTTCTTAATGTTCATGCTCTTCAAGATTCTTTTCCCAGTTCTCTTAAAATCTCTCTATATACTTTATTCTTTGGCACACCTACTCTTCCTCATGTCTTCCACTGTAGCTCTTATGCAGATGATTCCCAAATCTCTTGGGTCAGAATTCTGTTAGTCATTAGCTAGAAAGACATGGGAAATTGGGATCCATAGAATGTCAAGTTTTCAGACTTTTTCCAATGATAATGACTAGTATGATTGTTATTCCTAGAAGAATATAGAAGATAGAAAGGTGCAGAAGGACACACATAAAGGAAACAAATAGTCATTAAGTGCCTGTTATATGACAGGTACTGTCCTAAGTGCTTACAAATATTATCTCATTTGATACTGTTGACAACCTTGGGATGCAGTTCTTCCTTACTCCTTTATGTCGTCTAGTTATAGGTGGAAACAAGGCAATTGGAAAGATACCTAAGCTAGGTAGGCCTTGCTACCTTGGTACATGGTTTGATAAGATATGAAACATGGCGTGGGGCTGGCTAAATATATAGTGGAGGTAAGTTTTCACTCAGTTACCCACCATTCAGCATGCTTTAGCCTTAAGGAGTCCAAAGATTTAAGTGTGTTCTCAAAATCTAGAGATTAATTCCTCTAATTAGGGAACTATGGTCTGTTGAGATCTGGTCTACTGGGTCATTACTCTGAGTGGGCAGGTGGCAAGATGTCTACTAGGCCCTGTTGCTTTGGTAGATAGCTAAATTGAAAGAAACAATAATTTAATCAATCAATCAATATCCACAGTTAAAATTGTCATATTCTTGAGCCATGTGAATTCTCACAATAATAATATTCTTTTGACTAAGATCAGAAACAACTTTGAAATATGACTTTTGGCTTCAGTTTTCTGAGAGTGCTTATGGTATAATTCTGTTGTTCAAGGTTTAATCTCCATATTAATTTGGGTCATAGGATCAGAGAATTTTGAGGTTGGTAAGGGAGTCATTAATTTGCATTTTCACTAGTCAGTGTTTGAGACTAAAAAAGAATATTTTATTCAAAAGAGGGATATCTAGATCTTGGTCTCAATTATTTAAGATGATGATAAGTAGGAATATTATTGTAGGTTTTTCCTTCAGGGATAAAAACACCACTTTCTACCCATTTCCTGGTAGGGAAAAAGGAGGCAGAAAATAACATAGACAAGGTAAAATTACAACAAAACTGAGTAATAAAAAGAATTATCAGAACCTTCTATACACAATTATGCACCGACTAAACTCAGAACACAATGAGAGGACTACCTTTGAAAATGTGAGTCCCCAGTTGATAAGTGGCCAAAGGATATCAACAGACAATTCTGAGATGAAGAAATCAAACTTATCTATAGCCATATGAAAAAGAAATTCTCTGAATCACTATTGATTAGAGAAATGTAAATTGAAAAAACATCTGAGGTACTACCAATCAAACTCTGCATACTGTTTGATCCAGGAGTACCTGGTACACTACTAGATCTATATCCCAAAGACATCCCTTCCTCCTGCCCAAATGGAAGAATATTTGTAGCAGCTCTTTAAGTTGTGGTGAAGAATTGGAAAATGAGAGGATGCCCATCAATTGGGGAGTGGCTGAACATGTTGTGGCATATGAATATAATGGAATACTATCATGCTATAAGAGAAGACAAGAAGGATGATTTCAGAAATACCTGGAAAGACTTAGATGAACTGATGCTAAGTTAGGTGTGCAGAACTAGGAGAACATTGATACAATAACGGCAATGTTGTGTGAGGATGAACTATGAATGACTTATGTTCATTCATAATGTCAACAGCATTACAGTGATCCAAGAAAGTTCTGAAGGACACATGAGGAAAAATGCTACCCACCTCTAGAGAAAGAACTGATAGAGTTTGGTTGCAGATTGAAGCATACTATTTTCACTTTCTTCATTTTTGTCTGATTTTCTTCTTTTGGTCTGTTTCTTCTTTTACAACATGACCAATATGATTGCACATATATAACCTATATCAAGTTGCTTACTGTCTTAAGGAGGGAGGAGTGGTAAGGAATGGAGGAAGGGAGAAAAATTGGAATTAAAATTTTATAAAAAATAAATTTTAGAATTGCTTTTACATGTAATTGGAAAAAATAAATTACCGTTTAAAAAATAATTTGTAAAATGAAATAGCCAAATGCCAAGAAGAGATCATAAGTAGTTTAATCTCATAAAAAGAACTGCAACTGTAAATTAACTACCAAAGGAGAAATCCTCATGAATATAGAAAACTTTATCATGCTTTTAAAGAAAAATTAACACTGTAATATATAAATTATTCTCCAAAATGCATAAATCATTCTAACAAATTATTTTATGAGATATAAATATTTCTAATCCTGATCCAAGGAAAGCGTAATGTTATAAATGATGACTATATGTCAATATCATTTATAATGTCAATTTAAAAATTTCAAGTAAATTCCATCACATAAACTATATTAATTTATCCAAGAAATGTTTCATATTGTTGTCCTTCATTCTTGAACAGGACCAAAATGAGATCATTATGCAAAAGTCAAGTTTGTGTCAGACTGTGGCTGATCAGACCAGTATGCGCTCAGAATGCTCCACCACAGTTCAGGCACAAATAGTCCATGTGAACATTTGAGGTTGATTCTTTAACTTTGCACATCTCATGTTTTCTTGGAGCTGTTTCAATTCTAGTTTGCTCATAGAGCACAGCACTTTTTCTGATGTGGGCATTCCATGTTGAACGGTCCTGTACCAGTGTATCCCGTGTCACACAATTGATTCCAAAGTTCTTAAAAGAAACCTTGAGAGTGTCCTTATATTGCTACTGACCACTATGTGAAGGCTTACCTTGTGTGAATTCTATAAGGCCTCATGGTTTACGGTATCTAAGGCCTTAGTGAGATCTACAAATATTTACAGATCTCCATTCTGCTCCTGGCATTTTTCCTGGAGTTGTCAAGTAGCAAATACCATAATTGTTGTTCCTCAGCCCTTCCTGAAGCCATACTGACTCTCAGGTAGATGAGCATCTTCCAGGTAAAGGATCAGTCTTTTAAGGAAGACTCTGACAAGAATCTTACCAGCAGTGACTAGGAGAGAGACCCCTCTGTGATTGTCACAGGACAATCTATTTTCTTTACTTTTATAGAGATGGACAGTGGAGACATCCTTGAACTCCTGGGGAATAATCTCCTTTTTCCATTTAACCTGGAAAATTTCAGCCAGTTTTGTATGAGCAATGGACTCCCTACCTTGTAACTCTCAGCTGGAATAGAATCCACGCAAGGTGCTTTATCCCACAAAAGGAGCCTAATAGCATCCAAAACTTCTTCTTTAATTGGAACCTCAGCTAGGGAGGGATTGACTTCAACTGAGGTCATTGGCCTTGTCATTGATTGATGATGGTCTATTTAGAACACTATGGAAGTGTTCAGCCCATTTCTCTAGGATCATATCTTTATCATTATTCAATGTGGCTCTGTCACCACTGAGTAGTTGAGATGCACCATAGATGTTTGGCCCATAAATAGCCTTATGGCATCATAAAAACACTTTGGATTGTTACTGTCAGCATAAAACTGAATTTCATCTGCCTTGCTACCGAGCCAAGAATCTTGCATCTAAGTTTTGCTTATACTTTACTTTTGATGGAATGAAATGAATGCTACCTTCTTAGAAGTGGATGAGCTGTCCTGGTGGTAAACCCTGTGGAGTTCTCATTTTTCATTTAGCAGCTTCTGAATTTCCTCATCATTTTTGGCAAACCAGTCTTGGTGTTTGTGAGTGTTCTGACCCAGATGAGCAAATGCAGTGTGTACCAAATATCTGTACCACTCCTTTTCTACTCCACTGTTGCCAACTGTGTGTTGGCTCAACTTTTTTGTCAAGTTAGCAACAAGCTGTTCCCACTCAGAGATGAGCTCTAATCTGTTCATATTAATTCTTCTGTTAGTCATTTTGCCTTGTGGATGCTGCTTTGATTGAATGGGAATATTTAGCTTGGAGAGGATAACTGTAATCAGTCCAAAACTCTGCACCATATATTCCCTTCATCCCGTTCTCATCCTGTCTCCTCTCCTTACAATCAGATAGTCTATTAAAGGCCAATATTTGCTGTGAGGATATATCCACGAAGTTTTGTTGCATTTAGGTAAATGAAAGACAGTGTTAGTGGTAGAAGGTCATGAGAAGCACAGTGGTAAGTGACCGTGGTAGAAGGTCATGAGAAGCACAGTGGTAAGTGACCATGACTGTTGCTGTTTCCAACACCATTCTTCTCTAAGACTTCTTGTCAAGCCTCAAAGTATGAACCTACTAGAGCATTAAAGTCACCCAGAATTATAAGCTTGTCTGCTTTTGATGGTAAGGTTCTCTGGCTCTTTGACCTCATCTGGGCTCATCATGGTGGGAGCCTAGGCACTGATGATGGTGGGAGGACATTTTCCTGCAGTTGTCAATTGTATTGTCATGAGCCTGTTCACTCCTTTTGGCAAGTGTACAAGTTTGTTGACTAGATTAGTTTTGATTGCAAAACCTACAGCAGCTTCACGGCGCTCCCCTTCACTGCAGCTGCTAGAGAAAAATGTCTATCCAGCTCCAAATTCATAAGCTGGCCTTCATTAGCCAGCCTCGTTTTACTCACCACTACTTGGTGGTGTACTATTGGATGTGATAACTGCTGAGTTCTCTTGCAACACAAACTGTTTGTCGTTGTCTACAGGTGTGCACACCTTCCATGTGCTCACTGTGAGTGGAATTGTCTTTGCAAATGGTTTTGTACATTTTGCGTGTGTGTGTGTGTGTGTTTGTGTGTTTGTGTTTTGAAGGCAGAATAGGATTCTCTGCCTGCTGGGTTGGGTAAGCAGACAATTTTTAGCGCCATTTTTCTAGCCCCTTCCTCCCACCAGGAGGTGAACAGTATAATCCTTAAAAGGCTGCTTAGACACCCAGGGTCTGGTTGAGTCCCACTGCTGCTTCCAATGAGAAGAAAACCCTGTGGCTTGTGCAGGATTGTGACAAAATCTCACAGTGTATTCATTCCTGCTGCTTCATCATTTGCCTGTTACCACAGGACTTTGATATAGGCAAAATAGTATGGGTAATAGGTTTTGATTCATGTATAAACTGGATTTAAGTGAGGCAGAGTAGGACAGTGTTGTCAGCCTGAGTTTTTCCTCCAGAGACATCACTATCCAGTGGCAGGACAGAGTCAAGATGACTGGTGGTGGTGACTCAAGATGCAGTGAATGACTTTGGTGTCTTTGATGTCTAAGTCCTATGCAGCACCTGCTTCAGCTGCCTTCATGATTGTTGGAGCAAATTGTTCTCATCCACCTATTCCACCAGGGGAAGTCTTCACATACTTAGGGTAAATACCCCCTTACCCCCAGCTCACCAATGGTTTTGAGACTCCTTGGTTACCCTCAACCTGGTTTAGCCTATCTGACAAAACAGTTTACCTGGCTGCTGTGCATGCTACAGCTTCTTGGAACCATACACCAAAGGGGGAAAGCAACCCTGAAAAGGGCTCAGTGGCCATCATACCAGAGGTGTGATGAACACACCCTATATCCCAAGAAATCTTTCATATAATGAAATTTGGCTTATATCAGAGGTGAAAGTGGCAGTTTAAGAAGAGGAAAATAATCAGCATAAATATATTTTTAAAATCTTAATCCACATGAAGAGTTTCATTGATGTAGAAAAATGGTGACAAAGTACATCATTTCTTTATGTTAATAACCCTGCAAAGAGAAGGTGTAGAGAGATCTTCTTTAAAACAATAAAAAAAAGATCTATCTAAAAATCAAAAGTAAGCATTATGTATACTGGGAAATACAAGAAATTTTACCAATAAATATAGTAGTAAAGCAAGACTATCCCCTTTCTCCAAAATTATTTTATATAGATCTAGAAATTGTAGCAATATCATTAAGATAAGGGGAGGAAATAAAAGACATAACTATAGGCAAAAAGAAGACACAGTTATCCATATATAATGATAAAAATAATGGTTTAGTTAAGAAAATTCTAGGATTTAATAGAGAAACTATTTGAGATAGTAGCTTCCACAAAATTAATTATTAAATAAATCTGCAAGAACAACATTGCAAAATAATAATTACAGAATAGTAGAGGCAATAGAATAGAATAGAATAATAGAAAGGCAAACCCATTCAAAATAACTATATAATATATGTTATTTCAGAGTCAATCAACTATAACACTTGTATAAATTCAGTTACAAAATGCTCACACTCACAAATCCAACCAGCTGTTGGACATTTTGAACTGAATGCTCCATAGATGTCTTAAACTCAACAACTCCTATTTGAGTAGTAATTATCCTTTCCCCCAAGCCTTCTCCTCTTCTTAGTTTTCTTACTATTGTCAGTGACACCACTGTACTCCCAGTTACCCTTGACTCATAACATCTGTGTCAAAATTGATATATCCCTCTGTCATATACCTCCATATACCTGTTATCATATTCTGTTCATTTTACCTTCATCAAATCTTTCACATATGCCCCCTTCTCTCCTTTGACCCTGCTACTACTTTGATGCTCTCATTAACTCATGCTTGTATTATTTTAATAGCCTTCTGGTTGGGAAGGGGAATTAGCACTTTGAGACTTCAAAACATATTATAAACCAACCTTTATTTAAAAAAATAACTTTTTGATATTCTTCAAAATAGAAAAGGTTTTATCAATAGAAAAGACTAAACAAGGGAGAATGAGAAATAATGGAACTCAACAACACTATTTTTAATGTCCTCCTAAATATAAGTTATTTAAGATAGAACTCTCTATTTGATAAGAACTGCTGGGAAAAAAATGGAAAACAATTTAGAAGATAGTCTTAGACCAACTCTTTATCTTGTGATTCTAAAATATTTTGGTCTTAAGATCCCTTTTGCACTCTTAAAATTTTTGAAGATCTTAAAGTGCTTTTATTTATATAATTTATATCTACCTTTATGAAAATAAATTAAACTGTTATATTTCAAATATTTACTAAAACTTTTTAAAATAATAAGTTCATTACATGTTATCATAAATAAGATATAAATAATGTTAAATATATTTATGAGAAAACCATTTTCAAAGGAAAATTGTATTGAGAAGAGTGGCATTGTTTTGCATTTTTCCAAATCTCTAAATAGAAGACAGCTGGATTTCATATTTTTTCTACATTCTATCTCTTATATGTTGTTTTGGTTGAGCTATGTGTAAAAAATGCAGCCTTCCTCAGATATGTAGTGGGAAAAGGAAAGAGTATTTTAAAAGGCAAATAATGTCTTAATATTATTGTAAAAATAGTTTTGACTTTGAAGACCCATTAAAATAAGGGGACCTCTGTGGGTCCACGGACTATACTCTGAGAACTGAAGTTATATACTTTTTTTTTGAAATTATACATGCACACACACATACATATGCATGTGACTGTAATATTAAAAATCATTCTATACAATGAGAAGAGTAGCAGATCATATATCTTTTATGTCAGAGATGAATTTTTAATGAAACAATGAATAGAGGTCAATAAAAAAACTGATTACATGAAAGTGCAAAGATTTGAACAAAGAAAATTAATGGTACTCATATAAGAAAGGATGTGATTGACTAGGAGATAATCTTTGTATCATGTCTCTTGCATATAGATTTTGTATCCAATGTATATGGACAACTAATAGAAATATAAAAGACCATATACCTTTACCAGTAGATAAATGGGCAAGGACTATGAATAAACAGTTCTAAAAAGCATTTCAGACTCGTAACAATCATAAAAGAGGATGCTCCAAATAAATAATGATCAGAGAAGTCAAAGTCAAAACAAGCCTGGGAGTTCACCTCACAACTAGGAAATTATGAAAGGTGATAAAAGAGGGGAATGGTCAATATTGAAAGGGTTATGGAAAGAAACACTAAAACATTGTTGGTAGAGTTTGAATGAGCATCTCTAGAGCAATTTGGAATTATGCAAATAAAATACCTAAAATTTCCATGCCACTAGACCAAAAGATTTCATTGCAGAATGTATAGATCAAGGAGGTCAAGGAGCAAGGCTGTATATGCACCAAAATATTTTCGTAGCACTTTTTGTGGCAGCAAAGAATTGAACAAAGTAGATGAGCATCAATTTTAGAGTATAGTACACGAATTAATAGAACATTGTTGTCCTTTCCAAGCTTCTCTACTTATCATATTTAGAAGAAATGTAAATATGATAAGTAGAGAAGCTTGGAAAGATACAATGAACTGATGCAAAGTTAAAAAGGAGGCAAGAGAAGAATGACTGAAATTCTAAATGGCAAGAAAAAAAAACTACAAAATAATTGAAGTTGAATGTTGAAGAATTACAAAGAACAATCTTGACATTAAAGAAGAAATATGAGAATATACCTTCCCTGCTTCCTTTGTAGAGCTGGGGATTACAAGGCTGTGGAACATTTCATAGACTGTGGTCTTTTCCCCTCTTATTGATTTTTTTGGCTTACTTTTTCTCTCCTTTTTCTTTTTAAAAAGAAATACTCTTTGTGGTGAGGGAAAGCTCTCTGAGAGGGATAGGAGAATGGCTAGAGAGGGATATACAGGTGAAGTAAAAACAAATGGTATCAGTAAAAACCTACCACAATAAAGAAAATCATTATAAAGTAGTAAATAATTAAGAATATCTTTCGAATTTTTAAACATTAAGAAATTTTTATGGTGAGTTTTAGTCAAAGTATTTTAAAAGATTTTTTTTGAACTATCCACACAAGTTAAATTATTTATCACATTTAATAACTATAAAAGGGTAAGTCTGTATTGTACTGACTGACCAAGAGGATACTTCGATTTTGCAGTCTTTGGATAATAAATTGTAAGAGTAAATTTAGGGTAATGTGACTTGGCACAATGGAATGAAAGTTATTCTTCTAGTAAGTGATTTTTTAAAAACATTTTTATTTAAAGTTAAGAGTTCCAAATTCTGTCAATCCTTCCCGTCCTCCTTCTATGGAATGGTAAGCAATCATACGTATGCAATTATGTATAACATTCCATATTAGTCATTTTGTACAAGAAGACTCAAATAAAAGAACAAAATGAAAGAAAGTGAAAAATATGCTTCAATCTGTGTTCACACTATATTACTTCTTGCTCTAGAGTTGAATAGAATGCATTATCATCAGTCCTTTGGGATTTTCTTAGATCATTGTATTGCTGAGAACAGCTTGGTCATTCACAGTTCTTCACTGAACAATATTGCTGTCACTGTGTACACATTCTCCCGGTTCTGTTCACTTCACTGTGCATCAATTCACGTAAGTCTTTCCAGGGTTTTCCTGAAATCATCCTGCTTGTCATTTCTTATAGCACAATATCATTCCATTATAATCATATACCTCAGCTTGTTCAGACATTCCCCAATTGATGAGCATCGCTTTGATTTCCAGTTCTTAGCCCCCACAAAAAACCTGCTGTAAATATATATGTACAAATAGGTCCTTTCCCCTTAGTTTGGGTGTCTTTGGGATAGAGACCCAGCAGTGGCATTGCTGGATCAAAGGGTATACACAATTTTATGGCCCTTTGGGCACAGTTCCATATTGCCTTCTAGAATGGTTGAAACAGTTCATCACTCTACCAACAGTGTATTAGTGTCCGAGTTTTCCCACATCCCCTCCAATATCCAACATTTCCTTTTTCATCATATTAGTCAATCTAATAGGTGTGAGGTGGTACCTCAGAGTTCTTTTCATTTGCATTTCTCTAATCAAAAGTGACTAAGAACATTTTTATATGACTCTAGATAACTTTGATTTCTTTGAAAACTGCCTGTTCATAGACTTTGATCATTTGTCAATTGGGGATGACTTGTATTTTTATGAATTTGACTCTTTTCTCCATATATTTGCGAAATGAGGCCTTTATCAGAGATACTTGTTGCAAATACCTCCCCCTAGTTTTCTACTTTCCTTATAATTTTAGTTCCATTGGTTTTGTTTGTGCAAACCTTTTCAATTTTATGTAATTAGACATAGCTGTCTTATATTTTGTGATGCTCTCTATATCTTCTTCGGTTCTAAATTCTTCCCTTATCTATAAATTTGACAGATTATTTAATGCTCTCTTAATTTGCTTATGGTATCACTCTATAGGTGTAAATCATGTGCCCATTTTGACGTTATCTTGGTATATGGTTTGAGATACTGGGCTATACCTAATAAATTATTTTAAAACTCAATACAGTGTTAAGATACAGCTTTAGCTTACAAGATACATACAGGATCTTATGCTCATTTTGCTTTCATATTCCAAACTTTCCTAGACATTGCTTTCTGTATAACTCAGGTGGTACTTACTATGTAATGCTTCATTTTATTACTTATTTTTTCATGTATTTATGTCTTTTCAATTAGATTGTAAACTTGTAAGGGGAGAAACTGTGAATGAAACATTAACATTTGTTAAATACTTAACTGTCTCATATGCTGACCAGTACAGAACTATGTAGTGTGATACCATATACATTCAGTTAATATTGAATATGTGGATGGCTAAATCATTGGTCTTTAGACTCAAAGGGAATGTCCTCATCATGTTGGGACTGAGATCTTTCTACATTCAGAAGACAAGCAGTACAGTTTCTTTTGTAGGTTCACAAAATATATTAGAACACAAATTTTGTCTGACAGATTTTCACCAATGTACTCTTTATGATATTTAGTCTGATGGTAGCAAATATCAGTTTCCTGGAAGAGTATAGGCATTCAGAACCTTTCACAACCTGTATACAACATGCCTTTCCAGTCATATTAATCATTGCTTTTCTTTGCTCATTTCTTAGGTATGGCCAAACTGACTTTCTTGCCATTCGTCCTATATGGCATTCCACTCCAGTTTTCATGCATTCACATAGGCTATCCTTCACACCTGGAATTAACCTCTCCTGCAAGTCAGCTTTTTTGTCAATCAGTGGGCTAATAAGCATTTTTCAAGTACTTACTATGTGCCAAGCACTGTGCTAAGCAGGGGGGATAGAAAAAAATGCAAAAAGAAGCTCACAGTCTAATGGGGAAGATAGTATGCAAACAAAACTTAGCTCAAATGTAACCTTCTGCATGAGGTCTTTTCTGGTTCTAGTTTAATTAGACTTCTCTACAGATGTTATTGATATATGAATGTCTGTATGTCTGTATATATATGGTTAATACATATATGAACACAAATCTACCTCTTCCCAACACACACACATAGGTTAGGCTCTTTCCTTTGCTCCGTGTCCCTATATAATGCTAATAAGATAATAAGATCTTCCCTGCTCATTAACTGGCCTCACATGGAGCCTACTGGGGGAGGGACTTGCCTAAGAAGGAGCTTGCTTAAGGGAACTTAGTTGTAGGAAGTCTTCCACACTTTTTGGTACTAAGTTGATTAGGCACTTAGCCACAAGGGTTAAGATGCCTTCTTGGCTGAGAAGTGTACATACACTCTGAGTTGGTATTTTGCTTTGGGGGCTCCATTATGAGAAGGACCTTGTGATTCCTTGGTTGAAACTCTGAGTAGCTGTATGTTCAGATCCCCGACTGCTTAGATGTAAAGGCTCTCTCAATCCAATAGTGTATATAAAGTGTATAGCAATATTGCTGTGATTCAGGCAGTTATAGCCCTCTCTTGGTCTTTATGCTAATTTCTCTGTTTAGATTTCCTCTGCTTATATTTTCTCGGTTTGTATTTCCTCTGTGTGTATTTTCTCCAACATTCAGGGTGCTGACTTTTCCCCTGAAGTAGTGAATGTAATTAAAGACGATTGTGGACCTCTTAAAAGTTGTTTTCCTTTAAGAAAAGCAGATCCAAGAACCAATGCTAACAAGTTATTCTGGCTGTGCTAGGGTGCTTGTTTACACCACATAGTAATCCTTTTGAACGTTTAAAACCTTGCGTCCCATACACAAACACCTCAAACTCAACATTCCAAAATGGAACTAATTATCTTTCTTTACAAAGACTTTCTTTTTCCAAATATTCCTCTTTCTGGTCATGATACCACTCTCCTTTCAGTTTACTAGGTTTATATTTTAAGTATTATCTATGGCACCTCACCCTGCCTCACCATGTATATTTAATTAGTTGTCCTATTTTGCCATTTCTACCGACACAACATTTCTCACATCTGTCCCCTTCTCAGTCCTCATGTAGCGAGGGCTTCTTCAGTGTTTCATCATTTGTCACCTTATTGCATTGCTCTTCTACTTGGTCTTCCTCACCTAAGTCTTTCCCTACTTTATTCCATCCTCTGTGTTGTGTGAAGTTTATTTTCCTTAGGTAAACAGATTTGACTTGGACATTCTCCTTCTCTATAAATGCCACATTTTTTTTTGCCTCTAAGATCAAATATAAACTTCTTTATTTGGCTTTTAAAGTAATTCAGAACTTAGTGGTGACAGTCTCCTTGTAAGTTATTTCCCTTCCTGAACTCTGTGGTCCAGTCCCACTGATTTTCTTCGCTCTTCACATGTAGTCCTCTCTCTCCCACCTCTGCATTCTCAAGGGTTGTCCTCAAGTCTGGAATGTACTTACTCCTTTTCTTCATGACTCAGATCAAATACTGCTTTTTCCATGGACTCTCCTTATTCTCTGGACTGTTAGTGCCCCCGTAAATTATCTTGTATTTGTGTTACTTAAATGTGTACATGTTGTCTCTTCAAAGGAGTGCCTGCTTCTTGACTGTTTAATTTCTGGTTTTGTATTCCCAGCATAGTCCTAGGCCCATAGGAGACACTTAATAAGTACTTATTGATTGATTATTTGCTTTCCAGTCTCCTGTTGAAGACAGTTGTTGGGAGTCTATTCTACTTCCAGGAAATTCTCCTCACATCATTCCTAAATTTGTCTCTTTGGATTTTTATCCATTTCTCCTGGATATGCATGCTCTCAAGTGTCAAACACTTTTAGATTATTCTGGTTGCCTCGTTCCATTTCTCCACTTTGCTTTTATGCTGAATTTTTGTCTTTGTAAAATATTCATCACTTTTGAATAAACAGAATGTTGACTTAGATAGCACCTGTTACTCTGGTTTCCTGTGTTATTTAATTATTTCTTTAGTGTGAAAGTTTCTCTGTGTCCATGCCTCCCCCACCAATGTCTCAATAAAACAGTTTCTATTCAAACAGTTCTTTTATATAAGTTCTTTCTTCCTTGCTGTCATCAAAGTTTTAATTAAACTTTCTATCATAATTTTTTTATATTTTTAATCTAAATTAGGTTTTGAAACTGTTTTCCTCTTTTCGTGGTTTTGTTGCCCATTAGAAGCTAATACTCTGTTTTAGTATAGATTTTGTCAGTATGGTAGATGACAGTCTTCCATTACAAGGTGTTGTGACTAATCATAGGTTTCCATTAGTCATGAATATGTTAAACAGGTATGACAACTATAAATGTGTATATTTTAACTATTCTTTATGTAAAATATGTGGATTAACTCATCATCTTCTTAATCTGATCTTCCATATTTGTGTTTTAGACTAAAAGGAATGGTTTCAGGACAAGTGCCTTTTAGATTTGTCAAGAACTGGCTTGGACCCTCTTAATCAAATAAATTTACATTTATATATATATATATAATTCTTTTATTTTTATTTATTTATTTAATATAAATTTATTTATTTAACTTTTTACATTCATTTTCACAAAATTTTGGGTTCCAAATTTTCTCCCCATTTATCCTCTCCCCCACCCCAATACACCGAGCATTCTAATTTTCCCTATCACCAATCTGCCCTCTCTTCTGTCCTCCCTCTCTTCTCTTGTCCCCATCTTCTCTTTTGTCCTGTAGGGCCAGATGACTTTCTATTCCCCATTAATTGTATTTCTTATTTCCTAGTAGCAAGAACAATACTAAACAGTTGTTCCTAAAACTTTGAGTTCCAAATTCTCCCCATCCCTCCCTCCCCACCCATTCCCTTTGGGAAGGCAGGCAATTCAATATAAGCCATATCTGTGTAGTTTTGCAAATGACTTCGATAATAGTCATGTTGTGTAAGACTAACTGTATTTCCCTCCATCCTATCCTGCCCCCCATTGTTTCTATTCTGTCTTTTGATCCTGTCCCTCCCCGAGTGTTGACTTCAAATTGCTCCCTCCTCCCATTGCCCTCCCTACCATCATCCCCCCCTTGCTTATCTCCTTCTCCCCCACTTTCCTGTATTGTAAGATAGGTTTTCATACCAAAATGAGTGTGCATTTTATTCCTTCCTTTAGTCGAATGTGATGAGGGTAAACTTCATGTTTTTTTTCTCAGCTCTCCTCTTTTTCCCTCCACTAAAAAGTCTCCTGCTTGCCTTTTGAATGAGAGATAATTTACCCCATTCCATTTCACCCTCTCTCTTCCCACTCCATTTCTCTCTCACCGTTTACCCTAATTTCTTTTAAGATATGGTCCCATCCTATTCAATTCACTCTGTGCTCTCTCTCTCTCTGTGTGCATGCATGTGTGTATGTGTGTGTGTGCACGCATGTACGTGTGTGTGTGTGTGTGTGTGTGTGTCGTCCCACCAACTACCCAGATACTGAAAAGTTTTTAAGAGTTACAAATATTGTCTTTCCATGTAGGAATGTAAACAGTTCACCTTTGGTAAGTCCCTTCTGACTTTTCTTTGCTGTTTACTTTTTCATGCTTCTTCTCTTTCTTGTGTTTGAAAGTCAGATTTTCTTTTCAGCTCTGGTCTTTTCATCAAGAATGCTTAAAAGTCCTCGATTTCATTGAAAGCCCATATTTTTCCCTGAAATATTATACTCAGTTTTGCTGGGTAGGTGATTCTTAGTTGGAGTCCTAGTTCCTTTGACTTCTGGAAAATCCTATTCCACGCCCTTCAATCCCTTAATGTAGAAGCTGCTAGATCTTGAGTTATCCTGATTGTATTTCCACAGTACTGGAATTGTTTCTTTCTAGCTGCTTGCAAGATTTTCTCCTTGACCTAGGATTTCTGGAATTTGGCCACAATGTTCCTAGGAGTTTCTCTTTTTGGATCTCTTTCAGGAGGTGTTCGATGGATTCCTTCAATGCTTATTTTGCCTTCTGGTTCTAGAATCTCAGGGCAGTTTTCCTTGATAATTTCATGAAAGGTGATGTCTAGGCTCTTTTTTTTGTTTATGACTTTCAGGTAGTCCCATAATTTTTAAATTATCTCTCCTGGATCTATTTTCCAGGTCAGTTGTTTTTCCCATGAGATATTTCACATTCACTTCCATTTTTTCATTCTTTTGGTTTTGTTTTGTGATTTCTTGGTTTCTCAGAAAGTCATTAGGCTCCATCTGTTCCATTCTAATTTTGAGAGAACTATTTTCTTCAGTGAGCTTTTGAACCTCTTTTTCCATTTGTCTAATTCTGCTTTTGAAAGCATTCTTCTCCTCATTGGCTTTTTGAACCTCTTTTGCCAATTGAGTGAGCCTATTTTTCAAGGTGTTATTTTCTTCAGATTTTTGTGGGTCTCCTTTACCAAGGTATTGACCCATTTTTCATGCTTTTCTTGCATCTTTCTCATTTCTCTTCCCAGTTTTTCCTCCACCTGTCTAACTTGACTTTCAAAATCCTTTTTGAGCTCTTTCATGGCCTGAGCCCATTGGATATCTATTTCAGATGTTTGGGATACAGAGGCCTTGGCTTCTATGTCTTTCCCTGTTGGTAAGCCTTGTTCTTCCTCTTCAGAAAGGAAAGGAGGAAACATCTGTTCACCAAGAAAGTAACCTTCTCTGGTCTTCTTTTTTTTCCCTTTTCTGGGCATTTTCCCAGCCAGTTACTTGACTTCTGAGATTCCTCTCCACCCCTGCCTAGATCTGCCCAGCTAGTGTTTGGGGTCTGAGATTCAAATGGTGCTCCCCAGCCTTAGGGCTTTCAGTGTTGGGTGGGGCTGCTATTTGGTGTGAGAGATTAAATTCAGGTTCTCAGGTGGGGGCAGGGCTGCCTCCCAGGCTCAGTTCCCTTAGGGGGTTTATGTGGAGACCTTCAGTAATGGAGTGGAGCTCCTTCCTGCTTGGGGAGCCTGGGTCTGCTGCTGTCCCTGTTTCTGCCACTCCCTCCCGAGGGGGCCTGAGTTCTGGAGACACCCTGCTCCCCTCTCAGCCAGCTCAGACGTCTCTCTCACTGACCTGTAGCGCCTGTGGGTGGAGGGAGCTTCCTGGCCGCCAGAGATTCTGTCCCTGAAGCCTGCTCAGATCTGCTCCTCTCGGGCCGTGCAGCTAGGACAGGGCTGGGGTGGGCCCCGCTGTGCAGTGCGCCATGGACCTTTGGGGTCGGTTTTTCCAGGTTCTCTGGAACGGAAATTTCCACTGCTCCGTTGCTGCGCGGCTTGCACTGCTCCAGAATTTGTGGGGAGTTGTTTTTACAGGAAATTTATGGGCTGTGGGTTCAGAGCTAGCATTCATGAGTCTTTCTACTCTGCCATCTTGACTCCTTCACCCATCAATTTACATTTATAACATATAACTAAAATAGGCACCTAAGGTATTGTGAATATTCATAACAAACGTAGTGTAATTCCTTGAAAGCAAATAGGACCTTTTATCCCTTAAGATGTAAAGATAACCCCTTATAAACTCGTTTTGTCTAGTAGATCATTCATTTTGATAAGTGAGATGAAAATATCCTATGAATGTTGTATATGCTAATGTACATAAATGGCTTTATATGTGTGACAAGTCAGGAGCTGCTTCATTTTATTTATTTACAAGACAAAATTTGCCTACCAATCTTGATGTAGGTTGGAGATAAAATAGTAATAATGACAATAAACAACGAAGAGGAAGAAATAATGAAGGGAAAATCATTTTAGACTTTAGGATTTCTGATCTAATTTAGGTCCTGTTGCATATAGAGAAGATAAGGAATATTTAGGCGTTTTGTCTGGGATGGAATTTAATTAGGATAGAAGGAATAAATGAAAAGTAGCATTCTTATTTCTTGGGAGTTCCTCTCAGTGTGGGTACGGGGGTAAGGTCAAGATGGGACTATAGGACTAAGAGCTGTAAGGAATTTTAGAGTTCCAACCCTCCCTGTTTTTCAGTTATAGGATCTCTGTGTCTTGCTTTGTGTCTATCTATATCTGTCTTTTTCTGTCTCTCTCCATCTCTGTCTCTGTCTGTGTCTTTATCTCTCTCTCTCTCTCACACACACATGCTCCAAATAAAATACACACCCTCATGCACATCTTCCCCAAATAACATCCATTCATTCTGCAAAAAACATGTTAGATGACACAGAAAAACAACTCTCTCCTGACAGTGGAGCCTATCACTCAGAATTATAGGATGTCAGAGTTAGAAGGTACTTTAGGTATCATCTCATCCATCATCTTTCCTGATGTGCAAATCACCTTAGAACTTGATAATTTGATCTTCCTTGAATTATGATGTCAGTATTTAATTATGTTCAAACAAAATGTTCCTATTCATGAACACATCCTTTCCTTAAGCTATGTGGAAGAGGTCTACTAGAGGATAACTCTGGTTTTTGACTAACTAATGACATGGATAATGGATAATGCAAAATTCTAGAATTATTTTCCTAACTAATTTCCATTTTTATTAGCTCATATTTCTTCTGTATTTTCTAATTGAATTTGAAATCCCAACTTCCTAAAAGGAATCTGTGCTTTTGCTTAATATCTTCATACAGAATTTATCTACAATATAGTAGCTTGGCTTGTTGTCTGCAGGTGGACATTATGCTGTGCTTTTAGCTCAGTTCAGATCATGAAGGAAGAGTTCTGCTCTGTACGTCAGGACTCCTCTCCCCACCCCCACCCCGCCACCCCCACTCCATGTTTCCCTTTGGACATGACCCAAACCTCTATATTAGGTTGTACATTTTCCTGGAATAAAAGAAACTGGATCAATGAAAGTCAGGATATAATGTGATTTAAAGTGAAAGGGAAAAGATGTCTCTTGATCTCTGTACCAACTATCTATGTAGGAAACTGGAATGGAAACCAAATAATAGATAATTGTGATGATCAAGTTGATAAGCTGGTAACACTGGGAAAAAAAGTACAAATTGAAATTTTAGCAACAGGTGTAAGGCGCATAGTCTTCAGTCTGTGCTGATTGTTAGGAAAGGAATAAGATAGCTTAATTACATGATTAGAATACCTGGAGTCCAGCTGGAATAGTGTGTTGCTTTCTTTTTCCTCTTTCTGTCTTTTTCTTTCTTTTATAGGTGTTGAGATCTTCAGATTGCTAAGTCTTAGTTTACTATTTTACTTTATCTCTTAGCAATTATATAGGTACACATAAAAAAGTATTGTAATGATATGAATAACCTAAAGTTTCTGTGGAGTGTAATTTGACAACCTCCTTAAAATATAAAAATATCTTTTGGGTACTAAACATATTCACATTTCCCCAAATTATATACATATATGTGTTTATATTCAGTATTCTCACATCGGTGTATAAATATGTAACACATTTTCTATATTGTTCATATTCCAGTAGTAAAGTATATTATTACCAAAAGAATTATGCCATCATGCTTTTATTTTAAAATGTTTACTAAGAAACTGCATACTTGAATTTACCTTGTTAAGTGTTCATGTAAATTAGTATTGTTGAACTATACTTCTGTCCGCATTTCTTAATCTATGACTGACTGGATTTCCTCTGCTACTCACTACAGTGAATTTAGGGGGTCGGAAAAGGTTGTAACTGAGAAGTTCCTCTGTAGATAAACATCCAAATCATAGAGTGAACAAGTCAGGATCAAGAAAATGATAGTGGAGTAATATAACTAAAAGGCCAGAGATGGGAGGAAGAGTCTGAAATGATGTTAGCATTAAAACCAGGAATCTTAACCAGTTTCATATGGTGCTGGCCAGAGGCAAATTTAGAGTTTGGCTTAGTAGCTCTGTCTTGGGCAAGTTTCAGGCTATTGAACTTAAAATGTACAATGTCATTTCAGTTTTTTGTCTTCATTTGTTTTGGTGTGCATTTTTATGTTTGACTTTCTGTTATTGACCCCCATCCCATCTCTTCTTGAAGTCCTTTCAGCTGGACAGCTTCTGTTGCTTCAGATTTGTTCTCCATCTAAACCTGAGCTTATATTCCTGAATTGTTTCTGTAATTGTTCTGGTCTCCTGGTTGTTATAGAAATTAGGGATACCTTGAAATCATAGTAAACCATTTAATTTATTCTTTAGCATCCATTCTTTGGGGAAGCCTGAAAATAACCTGAGGTTAGTCATTTTATACCATCTTTTGTCAAAAAATGGTTACCACTTTGCCTATTTAAATTTGATATATTCATTTACTAAGGCAGACTAGAAGCATTTTTCTGGTAACTTGCAAGGAATGTGGACTTTTATTATTTCTAACAATGATTTGAATTTGATTTTCCTTTGCTTGAACTTCTTGCTCTATTCTAATTATGAATACATAACCTTTAATAATTTTTCTTGTATTCCTCCTATTTCTTTGCTTTCCTTGTTTGACATCTTGTATTTTGATGTCTATTAAGTTTTATTATCTCAAGGGGAACACATGACAATATGGAAGAGATACGTGATATAGGAGTAGACCACCAGATCAGAACGCACATATGAGTTTCATATTTAATATTCTTTTGACCTTGGGAAATCTCATTCCTCTCTCTGACTTCAATTTTCAAACCTTTACAATCAGAAGTTTGGATGAATTGATCTTTTTAGCTCAGTCTTATAATTTAATAAATAACAAAATGATGCAAAAATCTTTTCTTTAATTGTTAGAATTCTGAATTGACATATAGATCTAAATTAAAGCAGTTCCAGGTTTAGGAGTGTCATGAAGATGAAATATGCTTTAAAAAATTAAATGAAATTGTGTAATCAACCATCTTTTATAAACCATTGGGAAGACATAAGCTAATGGCAATTTATAGTTTCTTCCTACCTAGTCAACTAAACCAAAATTTGAAATGGAGATGAGGTGTTGCATATCATTCTCAGTATTTCCCATTACCAAGTTTATTACATTACTTTTCACATAGTAACTATAGGAGAATGGTTGCTACCATTTGCTCAGGATCAGCTATGTGATCCTTGGAAAATTCTTACCTTCTCTAAACCTGAGTTTTCTTGTTTGTAAAATGAAGGGGTTAAAATCACTCCACTTCTGATTCTCTTAGCTTTACATTTCTAATTCTATGATAACCTATGCCAGCTCTGCTTTTGAATTTTTTCTTATTTTAAGAGCAAAACTCATTAGGCTCTTAAGGAAAGCCTACTATTCAAAGCTTTGTTGTACAAGCAAAATTTCTGCATGGGTTTGCTATAACCCAGAATTAATATGAACCTTTAGATTGAATCTGGCCTTTATTTAAGTTGGGATTGAATGCCATATTGTTTGGTTCTGTTTGGGAACCCTCCTTGAATACTTGTCATCATTGTCAAGCCCAGGGAAGAATTTCCAAGAAGGTTAGGGGATGTTGAAAAGTACATTGAACAATAATACTTAACATTCCTTGAGAAAAATGATGTGTGAGAGATGTGATGGATTTCTAAAATTATAGCAACACCCTCTAGTTAGCATTTCTTTAGTACTTTGATTATAAATCAGGGATTTATAATTTTGGCAGCCCCAAAAATTCTCTTTCAGCTAATGCTTGACTTGGTACAGACTCTTAACCATAAGCAGACTGGGATAAAACAAAATAACTTAAAAAACAGATACTGATGTGTTTCTTTCGCATTTTACCAAAGTTATTAAATTTTTGTTTTCTTTGGATGAATATTCTATTCCTTCATTTAAAGTAGAGTTTCCAAACATTTAATTTGGAATAAACTGGGATATCAACCTAAAATAAGAAAATAATTAAAAAAAGATATTAACTTAAACATAATTGTGACTCTTGAATAGCTTCCCAAAAGGATATTTACTACATATCCAGATTAGTGGTTCCATAATAAACAATATACTCTTGCTTTGAATAGTGTACATATTCAGTTAAACTAAAACATGACAGTTAAGAATTATATGCAGATTGTAGTCGTTTGCATTTTGTGGCATGGATCTGCAATATTTAATTCATTCTTTTTGTTATGTCAGAACATGACTGTGATGTGACCAAACCACTTTTAACAGTTTTTGGAACTGCTTATTTGACTAGTTGATTATGATCATAGATGGGGAAAGTTGAAAGGAACCTTGGAGATCATCTTATTTAACCACCTCATTTTTCAGATGAAGAGTTAAGCCTTCATGGAAACAGTTCTTTCCAAAACTACTATGCTAATAAATCAAACACTGATTTTTATTCATTCCCAGTCATGCCATTGTAAGAAATCTAGCAGCCCCTTCCAAAATTTCTATTACAGGCCATAACACTTGGCAGATGCTATTTTCTTATTTTTAGGCAGCATGTCCATTGGTCTTACAATTTTGAAAATCATATCCCCCGAAGCGCTTTGGATCCAATAAATGGAATATTACCTTTACTGAGAGAATGAATGGATTTCTTTTATATAGTTGAGAATTCTTAGACCCAATGTTAACATGAAAAAAAAAATTAAAATGGCTATTGGATTTCCCTAGCTTATATGAGTTATATGTTCATCAGATTGTTGCTCTAGAGTAAACAACTAAGAAAACCATTAAGGGAAAAACATAGTGTGGTTTAGTGGAAAGATGACTGACCTAAGAGCTAAAAGATTAACTTTGAATCTTGCCTTCACTACTAACCCATTATATTACTTCATGCAGGTAACTTCCTGTTTTCAGGCGTCTCTTTCCTTATCTGTTAATCAAGATGTCTTCTAGACATCAAGATTCCCTTCCTGTAAGATTCCTGTAAGATTCCATGAGTGCCATTCTGTGAATTTAATCTTTTGCCTTAGTTACTTCATCTTTAAAACTGGGATGATAATATATCTTTTCCCTGGAATAATGAACCTCTTATCTCTTCCAGGTTGAAAATCTTTTATTTCTCTGTGGAGTATTTTACATGGTGAATTGCAAAAATATGGTGTATGGAATATCTTTTAAATTCCCTTTGCCCTCCTTTAAAAACTTCATACTGTTTTTTTTTGGTACCTGGCTATTCTATGAGTCAGAAGTAGTAATGGTTGAATATTAGAGGAATTGTAGTGCTTTGTAAGTAAAAATCCTTTGCATAAATTGATCGATCAGTAGACATCCATCCATCCATGCCTACAGAGATAGATAGATGATAGATAGACAGACAGACAGACAGACAAACAGACAGACAGAGAGATAGATAGATAGATAGCAGTTGCTTTAGAGGAGTCCCAAACCTCGCTTGCACTAGCAGATCAGTTGCTCAGAGTAAAGTACCCTCAGTACATCTGAGTTAACCCTGAGGAGTTGAAGGAGTTATCTTTCTTTTGCTATAACTCATGAATGGCCATAGATGCAGTTCTCACTGTGATTATTAATTGATATGCCGATAAGACCGAATTAACTTTTAGAAATAGGTATTAGTTATGATAGCATAGATATCAATGACCCCTGATCTGCCCTCCCTCCTCAAAATAGTCTAAGACACATTATCCCACAAGTATATACAAAATTCAGAGGAAAGTGGGTTCAAGCTTAGAATACAACGGGTGTGACTCACACTTCCTAGAAGTCCTGGAATCCTCCAGATGTTCCCCTTGGTGTGGTATAGATTTTCTGGTGAACCCTTTATACTTGAATCACATTTTCCTTATTGTTTCCAGTCTATTGTTAGCTACCTGGGGCAGACACTTCTGCCAACTGTTGTTCTGAGGATCCTGCGAAGATAAAAAGTCCAAATTCTATGAAATCTGCAAGGTTCGATCACATTTGGGGTGGGGAAAAGATCAAGGTATTCTCTTCTGCTTCACTTCCCATCCCTAAGGTATTCCTTCATTGGGGCTTGACTGGAGGCTTCTGTCACCAAATTCTCAGAAGCTTTTTTAAAAGCCTGAAAGGGTTAACTAAGTCCCTTGACCAATCCTAAATAGACTTACTCTTATACTTAGCTAAGTGTTGTCCAGGCCTTGTTAACACCTAGTTCACATATCTCTATAATTCCATCCAGAGGTGTTATCACCTGATAAAGGCAACATCTTGTCAATTACCTCAGGTGGAATAGAATGCACTGTTTTGTTGATTTACTCAATCATCTTCATCCTTACATAAGCAATTATTATAGTCTGTTCTTTTACAGTGGAAAATTCGGAAAGAAAAGCTAGAGTCAGTCTGAGTTATTGTGAAAAAAAAAACCAGCTTCTTCTCTTTCTCCTCCTCCTCCTCCTCCTCCTCTTCTACTTCTTCCATATGAAAAAGCCTGCTACAGGAGAGAAGTAAACTGAACCTGTCTTCATGGGTGTGTGTCTGTGTATGTATGTGAGTGTGTGTGTTTTAATGAAATATATTTGAATATCCTGAAAATCTTTATGTGGTTTCTACTAAGGTAGATTTATACACTAAAGATTAATTAATTGCATATAACCATCTTTTGATGATGCCATATTGGGTGCATTTTTAGCTGTATTGGTCATATCTTTCTTCTTGTGTAAAATTAGTGGAAAAACCAAAAAAAGCAAAAGCTATCTGTTACACAAGCCATTGTAACAGAATGCATATGACTTGCATATGTAAGCTTATTGGCAACGAAGCCATGCTGTACAAGTTTTAGAACTGTTACCAATGTAACTGTTTATTGTTACAGTAATATTTTAATCATAACCATTGTAAAATTACTTTTTAAAGGCCAGAACCACCAAAGATCTTACACTATCAGTGAACTGCCTGAAAATAATGCCTGACATTAGAAATTTAATAACCCTTGAATCTCGAATCAATAATACATTGAATTAGAGGTGATGACATTAGCAGAAACTTTCCCATGGGTTAAAATATAAAATGTAAGGCACAAGAAAAGGACATAGCAAGATTAAATTAGCATGCTGAGATTAACAAATTGAACCTTTATTTCCACACTGTCCAGAAGGTACTGAATTCTCAGAATTTGAGTTTTTAATTCTTGAGCTTTGCTATTTGACAGTGTAACAGAATATGTTATCATCCTGTATCTCCAACTACTTGTTGAACATTTGGAAGGAACTGTAGACTTGTGCACAGTTCCTGGAAGATGCTAGCTTTTCAATTAATACTTGTTACATCTAGCACCTATCTCACAGGGTTGTTGTGAGAATTAAATTAGATAGCATATTTAAAGCTCTAGACCTTAAAATTACATAAATGCTGTTGCAGTTGTTAAATGTCCTGACTGCTGTACAGTTGAAAGTTCTTAGAGAAGAATAAAACTGCCTCTTGGAGTCATTTTCATAATGTTGGAAGTACTGAAGTATTCCTAGCATTGATATTCATTAGAAAAGAACAATAACATTTCTCCATTGTTACAAGTTTAGGGATGGGTTACTTTGCAAATTTATAGAAATGTCTCATGAAGACCATTGCCTTACCCTCCTCCTACCCCAACACAGACGTACACACACATACATAAATAATAGTACACTCATATATATATATATATATATATATATATCAGTATATATATATTTTATATATATATATACTTATATGTATATATGCATTAGAATATGATACAATATATATGATATAGTAGTACATGTATACACACACTCATATACACATTTACCCATGTTTCTTTGGGCTCTGCTTACCTGATTACTGTCTTAGAATGTAAATGTATAAAAACATATAAAAATTCTTCACAATTGACAGAATTTTGACATGGGAAGATCTAAAGTTTGGGAAACATGCTGCTAAAGAAAGATGGCAGGTGTTCTTTTGAATGCCACACTGTCAGATGGTAGAACTGAAAGGGCTCGGTTAAATCCAAACTCCTTGTAGCTTTTTAAAAAAGAGACTTGATGCTTCAGTACCAGTTTAAAAACAATAAAATACCAAATGGTTGGAATAGCAGATTTTGGCAGATTGTATAATGTTCCCTTTGTGATTGATGTCATTCAGAACTGCTGGAGATTGGTGGATGTGGCCTATTTGTAATGTGATATAGTCTTGTGTAAGTATCCTATAAAACTTGGTAAGAGCTAATAATTCTGTTTTCTTATTTGTGGCTGTATCATAATTTTTGCCTTTGTGATGAACAGACTTTTGGACCAGAATTTTTATGAAAATGTTTATAAAATAATAACTTCATGTTAGGGAGTTTAGTCTATAATCTCCAATGTGATTTAGGAGAAAGTGTTAAAAATCCATTTTCTAAATTGACAGAACTCATTACCTAATGTGTTGAAGTACAGATGGAAAGAAATACCAAAAGTGGGTTAATAGAAGTATAATAGCTAATCCTATTCAGACCAGACTGCAATGTCTTGATAATGTATTCACATTAGTTCTTGGTGTTCTAATTTGATATGTGGCACTAGTGCTATTAACATCAAAAAATAAGACTGATGAGTAATAATATTTAGTAAATATCTAGTTGTCTCATCAGCAGAAGTCCAAAACACTAGTATTTCCTATATTGTTAATATTTCAGAAACCTTTCGGTAGATGGAAGATTGAGATTTTCATGTATTTTCTGTATTTAAAAAATGTTGACTACCTTTGAGGACAAGGTACATTGAATCAGTTCAGCCCACCCTCACTTAAAAAACAAAGTCAAGTGCAAGTCATGTCATTATTTCTCTGATGGCATGGCCTTCTTCGGCAATGAAGCACGTTGAATCAATTAGCTGATATTTTCCACTTTATCATATTAAATTGTTTTATGAAAAAGCAAATCATTAGAAAGATAGTATTATTGGTAATTAAAATTGACATCAGAATTGGATTATCTGTTCTTTATCACTCTTGGAATTCAAAGCAAAGTGACATTACTTAGAAGGATAAATCCTTTCAGATATTAACATTAAATTAACTGAATATATGCTATGTGTTTTTCAAGTGTCAAATTTAGTTACCAAGTGTTAACAGGAAATTCCAAAAATTTCAATATCATTTAAAAGTAACACCATGATCTTAAGCCCCAATAGTTGTTGAAGTGTAATTCAAAGAAGAGGTTGTGGAAAAACTTTTTCTAAATACCCATATTTATACATATATATGAATATAAATGAAAAATACTTTAAAATGCTATCTAAGTAGGCTCTACTCTAGTAATATGGAGGTAATAAAAATTAAATATGAATTAATGGACTTTATGGTAATTTCCATATGTTTTAAAAACAATTTCCTTGTGGTGATTCCATAGAATGGAAACAAGTGAAGAGGAATCATAGATGAAGGGATCTAAGATATCACTTAGTCCATTTCTCCTTATTTTATATTAAAGTTGAGAAAATTAAGACCTAGTGTAGATAAACAACTTTCCAAGGATCATTTATGACAGGATTAGAACCTTGGTCTCCTGTCTTTTTCACCATACCATTTTGACTTTGAGCACAGTTGTATTTTTCCTAAAGTTCTCATGGATTCTTATAATATGACTGTGAAACAAGTAAGAAATGAAATATTATTCTTCCTTCAAAGAACAGTGTTGTGAGTCAGTAAATCAAACTTGGAAAAGAACATGTTGGCTATTAGTTATGAGTGAAAATGACTAGGTACATTCGGAGGAAATTGAGGAAATTCAGAGTATAGTTGAATAACTTTTAGAGAATTATGGCTCTTTGTCACAATCAATATATATATATGCATCTATGCATATGTATATATACATACATACATATATTTGTAATTTTGGAGTATTTTATCTGTGTAAATAATGATTGTCATATGTATACAAGCTGAGAGGGTGGCATTGCTTTTGTGCATGAAAAGCCAGATGCTAAAAATCAATCACTCAGACCTCCTTGGATGTGTCATCTCTAGTTGACTCTGTGGTGATGAATAGCCTTCGCACTGCCTTGGCTCTTCTATCTAACAGGGTCCTTTCAGCTGTTTTACCTTGATTGAGAAACAGATTTCAGCTAATGCTGCACAGCATGCATAATCCCTTAGTATTCTTTGTACTTCATTTCCTACCATCTTATAACATGGACTGGGGAGAATATGACCTTGTGGTCTCTAATTGAATCAATGTCCCTTGTGTGAGCATGAGAAGGTGAAATTTTGGCATGTGTGTGAGTGCTTGTGTGAAGGGGTGGTGCATATATTAATATTAATTACAATGAGATCAGATAGTATTACCTTTAAATTTCCCAAAAGACTATGGCTGTAAAATAGCAATTATGAAATAGGCTTTTACTCAGTTAGCACCATGTTGAGTTCATACTGTGATTCCTTTTGTGACAGAAAGCTGTCCTCAAGGAAATTGTAACTCTATTGAAAGAGACCAGCTTTGTGTGTGGAGTTCAATTACTGTAAACATCATAATAGATATACAAATATGACAATAAGCTATGCCACAAATGAGTAAAACTTAGACTGTGTATAACCGAGTTTGAATTATGACTTGAATTTTTATTTGCTATATGACCTTGGTCAGAATTTTCTGAAATAAATTTTAATTGGCCAAGGAACTTTGTGATTGCAATATTGATAGGAGACAGTATGGGACAAGGTTCAAATTCTGCCTCTCCCACTTATTACCAGTATAGCCGAGGGTAAATCACTTAACCTTTTGTTATCTCAGTTTCAGCTTATATGAAATGGGAAATAATAGAAACTACTTCACCATGTAGGGATGTTAAATGTATAAACTGATTTGCAAATATTAACTATTTATTAATTATAATTATATGTAATCATCCATATTTTTAGAAAATAGCTTTTGAGAAATTTTATTAAGGGAATTAAATCCAAAATTTTGACTATTTGGGATATCCAGGAAGAGGAATGATAAAAGGGAAATTCTATTTCCTTCTCAAATACAGGAAAAAAAGGATGAATTTGTCAAAAATGTTATTTTGGAAAGGAAATGATTCACAAGGAGCAAGAAAATTACATGATAACCAGAATTTGAACATTTTATCTCCATTGGGTAGAAATTGAGTAATTTCTATCCAGAGAAAGCTCCCATCTTATTTTGTTAAGTTCCATAGTGGTTGGCCTAAAAGTTAACAACCAGTCTAGCATGGAATGCAATGAAATGGAAATTCCAGTTTTATGTTAATACTCTTACATGAAGAAGATTCATTAGCATTTTATAAGAGAGTCTACAGAATTAATATGGTCATGTGTTGTTTTACAGGAAAACATTTTGGTAATCCATGAATGTAGTTTTCTGAGGATTTAAAATCATAAGAGAAATTCATCATACAATTCTCTTTTCCCCTTTATAGCTTTGTCTGTAATAATGGCTTGCAAAGTTAATGGAGTAATACTGAGGTAGAAAATACATGGTTCTTTTAAGCATTGCCATTTTTTCCTAGGAGGTCCATACACATCAAAAAACTTATAGATAGCATATATAGATATATGAATTTCCAGATCGTTAAATTTCAGGAAGGGCATATTTTGGTTTTATCCATTAATTTTTAAAATTACTCATAAATTGTGAGAGGGATCTAGGTTTAAAAATGAATCTAATGATTGAAAAATACGAAATTACTATTTTTAAAACTATGTTCATTAATGCTCTTCTGTATTTGGCATTGTTTTGAAATAAAAACAAAAACAGGATCATAAATCTAAAATTCAGAAGCCAATTAGTCTAACCCCATAACTGTTTTTTATAGATAAGAAAACCAAGGCTTGGGGAGGTTAAGCAACTTGCCTTTGGTCACATAGACATTCTGTGAGAAGTAAGATTTGACCCAAGGACCCAGGATGCCTTCCATCAATAACATAAACATGTGGTAAATACTCTTGGCAATTAAAATATCCAAGGAAGACAATAAAAATTTAAAATATTTAAAAATCATTTTACCTCATATTTTTCATTTTAAACATCTTCTGTTATTTGAGAATCGAATAAGTAGATTTGCCCTTTAATTTCTACCCTTAAGCTTACTTCATTTCTGACTAAATTCTCCTCCTTCTACTTAACTTAGTAGCCAAGATGCTCAATCAATCCTTACAGTAAAAACTTAATATGATTTTTCTTTTGGTGGTGAGAAAACTACTAGGAAATTAAGATGTAATCAGAAATTACTAAAACCCATTTATATTAGTACCTTATAATTTTCGTTTTTAAAACTTTTTTTAAAATCTGACAAAATGGCATGGGAGTTTGGTACCAAATCAATTTTTGTTTTTCTTGCTTTGCCTTTATTTTAGCTTTTTCTCTTTTTTATCTTATACTCATAAATGTTTCAAAATATATTGGGAAAAGAATGAGAAGAGTGAGATATAGAGTCCTTTTTAGAGGTTGCATTCTCTTATTCTCAGATTAATTTTACTATTTTCTCTCATTTCTGATTATTCTACAACTTCCTATAGTTCCCCAAAGTTATGTTAATCCGTCCTTCCCCACATAGCTTTGTTTGTAGCATTCACCTATTTAGAATGTTCTTTGTGAAAATTCATATTTTCTTTGTCATAGTATATCTTAAATCTCGGGAGTAGCAAAAAGAAACAAAATAGCACTGATAACATTTTTTTGTCTTGCATCTTCTCAGCCTATCAGTTTGTACCTCATTGACTTGCTTGAATGATTTCTTATTATTGCACGGATGGTTTCTTTTCTTTTTTTTTAATATAAATTTATTTATTTAACTTTTTACATTCATTTTCACAAAATTTTGGGTTATCCTGATTGTATTTCCACAGTACTGGAATTGTTTCTTTCTAGCTGCTTGTAAGATTTTCTCCTTGACCTGGGAATTCTGGAATTTGGCCACAATGTTCCTAGGAGTTTCTCTTTTTGGATCTTTTTCAGGCGGTGATTGATGGATTCCTTCAATGCTTATTTTGCCCTCTGGTTCTAGAATATCAGGGCAGTTTTCCTTGATAATTTCATGAAAAGTGATGTCTAGGCTCTTTTTTTGATCATGGCTTTCAGGTAGTCCCATAATTTTTAAATTGTTTCTCCTGGACCTATTTTCCAGGTCAGTTGTTTTTCCGATGAGATATTTCACATTCTCTTCCATTTTTTCATTCTTTTGGTTTTGTTTTGTGATTTCTTGGTTTGTCAGAAAGTCGTTAGCCTCCATCTGTTCCATTCTAATTTTGAGAGAACTATTTTCTTCAGTGAACTTTTGAACCTCTTTTTCCATTTGGCTAATTCTGCTTTTGAAAGCATTCTTCTCCTCATTGGCTTTTTGGACCTCTTTTGCCAGTTGAGTGAGCCTATTTTTCAAGGTGTTATTTTCTTCAGCATTTTTGTGGGTCTCCTTTAGCAAGGTATTGACCCGTTTTTCATGCTTTTCTTGCATCTCTCTCATTTGTCTTCCCAGTTTTTACTCCACCTGTCTAACTTGATTTTCAAAATCCTTTTTGAGCTCTTCCATGGCCTGAGCCCACCAGACATCCACCTGGATGTCTGGGATACAGAGGCCCCACCCTCCACGTCTTTCCCTGATGGCAAGCATTGTTCCTCCCCATCAGAAATGAAAGGAGGAAGGAACATCTCTTCCCCAAGACAGCAGCTCTCTATGGTCTTATTTTTCTTTCTTTTTCTGGGCATTTTCCCAGGCAGTTACTTGACTTTTGAGATTCCTCTCCACCCCTGCCTAGATCTGCCCAGCTAGTGCTTGTGGTCTGAGATTTAAATGCTGCTTCCCAGCCTCAGGGCTTTCCGTGGTGGGCGTAGCTACTATTCAATGTGTGCTTAAGTTCTGGTGCTTGGGTAGGGGCAAGGCTGCCTCCTAGGCTCATTTCCCTCAGGGGGTTTATGCAGAGATCTTCAGTAATGGCCCTGAGCTCCTGTCTGCTCCGGGAGCCTCTGGCTGCTGCCTCTGCCGCTGCCTCCCGAGGGGGCTCGAGTCACGGAGACACCCCACTCCCCTCTTGGACAACCCAGAAGTCTCTCTCACTGACCTGTAGCGCCTGTGGATGGAGGGACCTTCACAACTGCTGGAGGTTCCGTCCCTGAAGCCTGCTCTGATCTGCTCCTCTCGGGGCTGTGCGGCCAGGGCAGCGCAGGGGTGGGCTCCACTGTCTGGTGCGCGAAGGACCTTTGGTGGCGGTTTTCCAGGGCTCTCTGAAATGGAAATCTCCTCCACTCTTGCTGCGTGGCTTGTACTGCTCCAGAATTTGTGGAGAGTTCTTTTTACAGAAATTTATGGGCTGTGGGTTCGGAGCTAGCATACGTGAGTCTTTCTACTCCACCATCTTGGCTCCTCCCCCACTTTCACAGATGGTTCCTTAACATTATTTTATGTATATTTTGTCACTTCTTTTAGTCTGTCAAATTGAAGGCAAGAATTGTATAGTAGTGCATGTAGATTCCAGATATTTACCGTCAATATGGTTTTTCACTTTCAAGTTGCTCTGTGTCGTCAATCACCTTCTCCATGTGATCCCAGAGGAGAGAGTGGCTGTCCTAGGTCTCTGGAAGTGCAGGTATTAATCAAAGAAAGTAAGAGGCCAATAACAAGATGATAAACTAATTCAGAAAATATAGCCATGCCCAGTGATCTTTCTATGAAGTATGAACAAGTCTCTGGAATGAGTTATGTAGGAAACTATGCTGTTGTACTCACAATGAGTGGCTGCATCTTAGTAATGTGGCCTTAATGTTGGCCTTAACAAAACAATCAAGACTCCCCACCAAACCAACAATAACAACATTGCAGAATGAGCCAATTAAAGAAATAATTTCATTTGTTCAAGAAAATCTTATTTTAAGGCTGATTTATATTTGAAGGTGAGGAACTTACCACATTGAAGTAGAGTCCTAGATCTGGTAAGAGATATCAAAGATCCATAGAAATTGAGAGGAATAACCTGAAATTATTGCAAAGAGCTAGAAGAGTAGACATATATGTAGATTCTTTTTGATTCAGCCATGGTATTTTATTACCACTCCTATTAAATCCTTCTACTTTTCAGTGCCGTAACTGGAGCATCATTAATGATATAAAGGTCACCAAAACCAATCAGACATGCAAAAAAATTCAAGAGTAGCATTTTATTAGATACTACCATACTGAGTACTCATAGTCTCCAAACTATATGTAATGTAAAGCTTTTAAAATATCAAGACCCAATAGAAGAATTGAAAACTATGTGTGAACAGGACAAGATATATCTTCTCTCTCTAATTGGATCTGCTTCTGGATTGTCTTAGAGATGCTTTTTTAGTAAGTAGATCTTCCTACATCCTATTCACTTGCAAAAAGCAGTCATTTTCCCACCTTTGAAATATTCTACACAATTATAAATATAAAAGAGTCATAGGAGAAGAACTTGCTTCAGACACATTTCTACCTGAATTCAATAAAAAAATGGAGACTAATAGTGGTGAAAATAAATTTCTAATACATTGTAAGTATAAGTGTAGAATGTAAGTTCCTTGAGTGTCAGTTATTATTTTTTAATTTTCTTTGCTGTGTTATAGTGAATATAGAATTGACTTTGGACCTTACTTCTAGTCCCTTCTTTGCCACATACTCATTTTGTGGCTCTGGGCAAGCCATTTAATCGGTGTTCTAGAAATCTGTCTCATAAATTGACGAGAATCCACTGATCTACATTTGTATAGGGAGATGCTCATCAGTACCTTCCTATACTAATGAAGTCACACCTCTTGGTCTTCCCCTTTCCCCTGCCCAAAAAAAGAATGAGTGGCTTAATTAAAAGAGTTAGATTTATATCCCATGCTATTTTTACTATACTGTGCTGAATCTGAAAACCAGGGACATGGTTAAAAGACTTTCTCAAGACATTCAGAAGCTATTCTCACAATATAATATCTTAGAAAACTTGGAGAAATTTCATTGACTACTAAGAGTTTTGTGTTCTAAATTATTATGTATTAACTATAATGATCAATTGTAAGTTATTAAGTAGAGTGAAGTATTACATGGTTGAGTTAAGCTGCTCAATGACAGTTCATCCTGGGGATAATGTCTACCTCCATTTTCTGATTTCAATCATTAGTGTTGTCTTGTATGGCTTTTAAAGCAAAGAAAATGGCACCCAGGTTCATTATTAAAATGCAATCCAATAATGCCATGTGGATCACTTCCAAACCAAACTGTTATGCCATAATAATTTCCCTGTTGAGATGCGAGATTAGTCAAGTTACAGCTAGATAAGATGACATCCATAAAGGATAGCATTTTTGAAATATAGCCAAGTTATTGTTAAGGAAACCTTTATATCCAGCTCAGTGGATAATTGTCAGTATTACTCTGGCAAGTTCCTCAGTTCCCACTCTAAATCAGTTTTAGAATAAGATTTTTTTTTCTCAATGGGATTAATACTTTAACTACCAGAAAAAATAACTTGCTTGTGTGTTAAATGTTTGTAGAAAGAGTTAGAAACAACCTTTCTTTCTACCTGTTTCATAGTTCAATGTATAGAAACTACGTTATGAAATAACTGCAATGCCATATTTTCCCCAAATACATCCTGAATGTTTTCACCTCATTTTGAAGTATAATGTCAAGATTTCTCTTCTTCTATGCCATTTTGCTTTGTGTCTTGTTATTTCCATTTAGAGCTAAAAATGATCATTTAATATCTTCTTTTATAGATAAGAAAAGGCAGGCTCAGAAAGTTTAACTGACTTGGCTAGGGTCTCACCTAGATATCAGAGCCACATCATCTGACACTAATTTCAGTGTTCTTTCATTCTCACCACTTGACCACTGCTTGATGTGTTGTTGAGGTTTTTTAGATGTCAGATTGAATAGCAACTTACCTTACTGTTCTTATTTTCTGAGTAAATGCCTGAAACTAACATATTTTTACTTTTCCCTTAAAAACAGAAAAGTGATCTTATCTGATATAATTCATTCATTTGACTTACGGTAAACCACTCTTTTATAATGTGATTCGTCTCTGTATTTTGAAGTATCAGAGTAAATATCCCATTATTACTATTGCCCTTTGAGATACTGTTTAGCTTTCCAACAATTTAATCACTCAACAAGCGTTTACTGTACATATATGACATGCAAGGTTCTGTGGTAGCTGCTATAAGTGATTACAAATAATTACAAGGCATAGTTTCTACCTTCAGTGATTAGAAAGAGAAACCATTAACATATGAAGAGTGAAATATAAATATAAAACAACAATGAAAGATAATGGATTACAGTAAAAGATTAATAGTAAAAGAATTGGTATATGTAATAGATGCTGTAAATTAGGGGCAGGAGAGAGCACTGTGGACTGGGAAGATTTAATGGGGAGGAAAGACTCCCACGAAGTTTCAGACATGAGTAGAAATTCATTAGATATGAGTAGTGGGAATGGCATTTTTAGCTAGAAAGAGTAAAAGTGATTTTGAGGGAAAGTAAATAGACTGGCCTGGTCCTCTTATATCTTAAATGTACTGGAAGGTAAAGCTGGAAAAATAGTTTAGGGTCATATTTTTGAGGTCATAGAGTACAGTGATAAAGAGTTTGGCTTCTATCATATAAATAATGTGAAATCATTAATAAAATTTATATTTTAGAAATATAGCAGTGTTCAGCATGAATTGAAGGAAAAATAATTAAAAGACTGAATCTAATTCTACAATTACAATCTAAGGTTCTGGACTAGATTTTTTGGAGTACAAGTGTAAAAGAATGGAGAAATATGTAATACACCTCATGTATTAAATAAATATATGATTTCATTGATGTGGAGATAATATCCAGTGTTATAAGTCATCACTCAAGCATGTCTTCTCTGCCTTTTTGATTCTTATCTGTGCCCTTTTGTAAATCTCAGATGGAAGAACTATTCAACACATGAGAGATGTTTTTGGGTCTTTTAAATATCAGGTGTATCATTACAGCACTGAGACTATGGATCTGTTATTTTTTGCTCTTATAGTTTTACCAACCTACCTCTGTTCTAACCAGACATTTCTTTAATGATAGACTCCATACTACTTCTTGCAAAGAGGCATCATTCATAATATGCTATAGCTTACTTACCCTCCCTTGGTGTTTCTTCATTTCGATTTGTTGCACCCATAATTTTGACCTTTTCAGAGACTGTAGTATTCCATGATTTTCAGTCTCATAACATTCCTAGAATATTGTTACTGCTAAGATAATTTTTGGAAAGAGACCAACTAGGGACCTTTGTAAAGATTACACAATCTGTCAGAAATTCATTGGGAGGTTGAGTCCCTTTCCTAATCAAATCCAGTACTTTTATTGGCATTAAATCCTGTTTAGAAATATCACCACTATAGCTTAGTTGTTTCCTCAGGTCAGGTAAGGGGAAGCTTTGTCATGGAAATTTAATTGACTTACAGGTCTGTAACAGGTGACCCCAGGAAGATTCCAACTCTGAACACAGGTAGATTGGATTTGGTCCTGGGGGAAATGTCCCCCAAGAGAGGGGTTTCAGGCTTTTTCACATACTCTTTGGCTTGCTATCCCACTTTATCCCCTGTGAGTCCTAAGGATAATCTCCTAAACGCTAGGTATGACTTATGTCTAGGATCTCCCCTACAAAATTCTCTCCTAGATAATTTAGTCAATGTTTGTTCTTTACTCATTTAGTCATGTCCAACTCTTTGTGACCCCATATGGGGTTTTCTTGGCAAAGATACTGAAGTGATTTGCCATTTCTTTCTCCAGTGGATTAAAGCAAAGGTTAAGTGACTTGCCAGGGTCATACAGCCAGGGTCTGAGGCCAGATTTTAACTCAGGTCTTTCTACTCCAGGCCCAGCGCTCTATCCACTGAGGTACTTAGGTAGTTCATGTGTATAAAGAAGAAAATACCAGGTATAGAATAGTTATTGTATTTCCTATACCACAAAAAGGAAGTGCCTAAAAACAAAAGACCCTTAACACACATAATTAAAATGTGAAACATTTTGTCAGACTGCTGAACAGGTATTTTACATTCACCTTCCATGTATATTGTCTGAACAACGCACAAAGACAAGTTCTCCTGGAAAGCCAGGGCGTGGATCAGGATTTAGGCTCTTCAGTTGCAACATCTTGGTGTTTTTTCTAGTCTGATGCGTGTGCTTGTCTGAGAAACACTGCTATCACAGGAATCATCTTCCATTTTCCATTAGTATCCTGAAACTCCTGATTACTCAGATTCATGAGTCTATGTCCAGAGCTGGAAATATTCATATTTTAGGATTACTGTTACTCAGCTGTGCTGAAGAAACAATGAATAGGAGGGATTTGAGGGCCATTCTCAGCTTTGACCAGTTCCGTGCCCTCTGCTCCTAGTTCTCATAGTTGCTACTGTGGAAGATGAAGGGAGAGAAACTTTTCCCCCAATGGGAAGTACAGAGTAAAACTGAAGTTGTCTGTGTCCCAATAAAGAAGCCATTATAAACAGAAGATGGAAGCCATTTCTCTTTGCTCCTTATTACCCAGGAGTAGCTGACTTTTCTCCCTTGGTCAGTGATCATTTTTTCCATATCGCTACAACCTTCTCAGTCCCCATCAGAGGAACTAAAGAAGCAGCCATGAATCTGATTATGTTCTTTAAAAAAGCTCAAGAGCACATATGCCCCTCTCCATTGAGCAAAGCAAGCATGTCCAGCTATGAAGTAATCCAAATCATCCTACAACATTTGTATATCAAAATTTTCTTAAAGGAAATGATCCAATTATGACCTAGATTTTTGGTATGTTTGTTCTAGTAACATAATGAAAGTATTCTCTTTATTGAAGATTGAAGGAAGACAAGTTTGTAGTGCAATAGCATAGACCCTGATTAGTTCATTTTCTGATTTGAAATATTTCATCAGCATATTTCTCTTTTGAAGATACTTCTTAAATTATTTTAAAATTTTAATTAAGCTCCATAAAATCATAATTATTTTGCATGAAAGTATATTTTATGCAAATGTGTGAAACTCACTTATCATCATCTGGTTAATTCATTTTCAGGCTGCACATTATTTTTTTAAACCATGAGCTATAACAAAATAATATGGGAAAAGAGTTTATTTGAATTTATATTTAACTGTTGATAAAAGTACCAAAGCCATGCTGTGTGATTCTAACCTACATAATAAATGAGAAAATAATAGCATGAATGACCCTTATTATTTTCATTAATGTTTCATTTACACCACATTACTTATTCCAATTATAAAATAAATACAAACAAAGTATAATTTATCCTAGGGAACCTGAGGAAACAACCTAGTCAACCATGCTGCTAATGAAGACCACTGTGGATTATTTTAGTCTTGTTGATAATAAATGCATTTCCTGACAATGCAATTGATTTTCATTTCTTCCAAATACATTTTAATTGAAATAATTATTTTACTTTTCAGCTTCAATTTGACAGATTTTTTTCAGTTTTGAAGGAAATTATTTCTCAAAGTTAGAAAAAGATAAGATAATTATGACATTTCTGTTTTGAAATAATAGAAATAATTTTAGAAATAACCTCTTATGTTATTTTAAAATGTTTTTAATTGTATTTTTCCAGATATTACTAAGTAGTAATGTCAAAGTATTTGTTTCTCCCATGATATCATCATTACCATGACTGTCATCTTTGACTCAGTTCTTTCCTCCATCTCAAATCCCAGCAATTGCCAAGTCTTTTCAGTTTTTCTCACAAACCTCTCTTGCTTGTCAGACTGTCAGTTTAATAAAGTCTGGCATTCAAATAATATATGATACACAAAATGTATTTCGCATCTCACTTGATAGGCTAAAATTAATTTTTTAAATAGGTTTATTTTTTGAAAGTTTGTACCATTTTTAAATAGTTTATTTTCTCAAAAGTTATATATGCTTAAATGTCATTTTAATTACATAGCACAGCAATGATGCCAAGACTTGTGATTTTGTATACAGCAAAATTGTAGGATAGTCTCATGCTTCTGCCTCTGGAGAATGATATCCCTTTATTGTTTGAATCAAGGATCTCTTTGGGATTTTGAATCAAAAAAGTAAAAGGTATTTGTTATGTGTCAGGGCCTTGTCATACAATGTCAAGGTTTTTAATCCATTGACCAAGGTTATTTCTAAATTAAAGTGACTTGCCAACATAGCTCTGTTCTTGTAACTAGTTCTCACAAAATAATAGAGAGGCAGTGTGTTATGGTGAATAGAAAGACAAACTTGGAATCAGGAAGACCTGTCTTTGAATCCTGCCTGTCTGGGATGATAGTGGCAGTATGACCATGGGCAAGTCACTGAAAGTTTTTGTGCCTTAGGCATTTTTTTGAAGTGATAAGTTACAGAGGAGTTGCTAATATGCATTACTAGGAGTCTTAACAGGGGAATTCCTGATGCAGATGAAAGCATAATCTTTCTTTTAAAAAAGTTCACATTTCTGTAATACTTTAAGTTTTGCAGAGCATGCTCCTCCTATTCTATCTTTGGGACAAGTAGTGTAGGTATTGTCCTAATTTTACAGATGAAGAAACAGCCACAGAAAACATAAGAGACTTGCCAGCAATGATGAAAATGTCTTTGGAGTATAGAGAAATAGAATATTGACACTCAAACTGATCTTCTATTAATATTGCCAGACAAAAACTGATGTGTATTTTTGAAACACACTTTGTACTCGAGTGATTAAGTTTTGAAAAATTTACACTGATTAGTCTTAGTAAGTATAGTTAATCAACTAGTTAATTCATTCAATTAAGCACCTTCTATGTGCAAGGTGTTGGGAACATTATAAAGATAATTAAGATGTACCCATTACATGTCAGGCAAGAAACATGACATAGTCTGATTGGGCAGATAAGGTAACAAAATGTAAACATAGAACATAGAAAAAAATGACATACACCCAGGCACTTAAATGTGTACTGTTAAAAGAGTAGCGTGCAAAGTAACCGCTGTAGCGGTTCAGAGAAAGGAGACATCACATCCACCTGGGATTATCATGAGTAGCCTCATGGAGAGGAAGGCATTTGAGTTGAACCTTTAAGAATAGATAGAATTTGGTTTGGCAGAGAATATCAGAAGAAAGGCTTTTTAAGTGTAGGCAGTGACAGAAGTCTGAATAGACAGTCTTTTTTGGATTTGACAAATAAACCAGTTAACCTAATATGGGACATTCATTCAATTTGATCCAACAAGTATTAAGCACCTACTATGTGCAATCATGGTGTTAGGAGTCGGGTATACAAAAAGAAAGAGAAAAATAGCCCTGATTTCCCGTAGCTGAAATTTTAATGTAAGAGTGTGGCGATGGAATCATAGATGTAGAGCAAGAAGGACCTTAGAGGCTAACTCATCCAACCACTCTTCCCTTATTTTACAGATGGGAAAACTGATGCTAAAAGAGAATAAGCCTTATCTGAAGTCATGCTCCTAATAAGTGTCATAGGTAGGACTCAGAACTATGTTTTTCTGAAATTAAGTATGGCATTCAATCCACTACACCACATTGCTTCTCAGAAATACAGAAAGGATTGATTGGAGTGGGGTACACAGAAGAAAAAACGCGTATGTCCCAAAACTTTGTTCTACTGTTTCATTTATCTGTTTGACAATATCTGTGCAGCTCTAGTGTCAGAGTTGCATAAGGTCACTCGTTATCTGCTTAACTTAAGTCTTCACTTCCAAACCTGAGAAACAGTCTACCAGCTATTCCTTATTTGCAAGCACTCAGAGCTCATGAGTAGCAACATATAACATTAGTGAGTTAATGGCATTGTTTATAGTGTTTCAACAGTGCTTTGATACTTCCTGCAATGGGAGTCTCTTTCTCCTATCGGTCCCCTGAAAATCTACACCAGGATCCAGTGCTGGGAATAACAGTCACTTTATCTAGTATGTCTTGAATATATCATTCCCATGTAATGCTACTGTCATAGATATAGGATGTTTATAAGTGTGGATCAGGGCTAGATCTTGTGGAGAGGAGGGTGAATTTCTAAAACTTATAGGACCTAGGTGACCTGGGAATATAGAAGGCTTGTGTTTTGCCTATATACTTTCTCCAATTTTCTTTTGCTGGGTGTGGTACCATCCAGAGAGGTGGAAATAAATGTACCTTATGCGTATTAAGAGGACCCAGGCAATTTAATCTATCTTATGTGGAAGAAAGGAAAGCAAGAGAATGCTTGTTTATACACATTGGTGAAAAAAAATCTATATCCTAGAGTATTTTTAAAACTCTTTTTATGTGGAATCATAGTCATTCACAAAATCATAGCCTCTACAAGTTGGTTGAGACCTCACAGGCCATCCATCCTAACTTGTTTCCAAAAAAGGGCTGTGGTTGACCCAGCTTTTGCTTGAAAATTTCCTCTGATGGAAAACAGGCTGCTTTTTTAGGCAGTTCACTTTACCTTTGGACAGCTCTAACTGTTCAAAGTTTACTCGAATTTGAAGGTTAACCTCTAGGGATGTCCTTTGAGTTCAAGCAGAAATGGTCTAATGCCACTTCTACATGAATGCCCCTCAGATACTTGATAATTACTTGTGTCTCCCCCAAGTGAATCTTATCTTGTCTAAGCTACACATCTCCATTTTCTTCAACTGATCCTTTTTGGGCATCTCTAGTGTTCCTAACATTTTGTTTGCTCTTCTATACTTGTTCTAGTTTGATACTGTCTTTACCAAAATTGGAAGAAATAAAAAAAAATCACGTACTTCAACTGCCTCGTTTCATGTGTAAAGAAATTGAGGACAAGAAAAGTTATATAATTTTCATAAAACCATACAGCTAATTAGTAGCAATTCTGGGATTGTCTCATCTAGCTTTCCTGATTCTTACTTGAATTATTTTCTAATAAGAAAATACATTATTGGAATGTATCTTCTTTGTTAGCAGTAAACTACTATTTTACCTAGATCTTGTACAGCTTCCTGGATTAAGCGGAAAAAATATCTCTGAAGTTTTCCAGTGTTGTCCCTAGAATTAATATGATCTGGAAATATTTGCTGGTTCATGGACGTAGTGATGACTATAAACTATATTAAGATAGAAATAAATGGCTTAGAAACCAAAAAGATATGGGGAAAGTGTTAAGATGAATGGAGAGGATTCTAAGTAGTGATAGTCAATATTATCTTTGAGGGTAGTCTTCACTACCCTCAATGTCAATGTCATTGACATTACAATGTTACAATGTCAACAATAGTTTCAATCTATGAAAGAAAAGATGTTTCTGCAAAAAGTGACACTGTACTTAAATAAGCTGAAATGCTGCAGAATTTAAAAGGTAGGCTGAGTACTTGGTGACTTTGTAGGAAAATTTAGAGATGAATAAAATGGTAGGTGTAATTGAAAACAACCTATTTGTAGTATTGTCGGGGAAAATGAGCAGATGTATTTATCTATTGGTAGATGAATCTGTTTGGCTAGTTTGCCTTGTCTTATGTGTAAAAATAACTTATTAAATATTTGTCTACCTTAGTAGGTACTTAATAAACGCTTATTGATTGATCAGTATCACTTTTTTTGGGTTATATGAGATGTTTATTTTACAAATCTATCATTATTTCCCTAGAACTACCATGTCTTGTCAGAGCTTAGTAACATTGTTTGAAGTTTTGCCAATAGTGTTTTTAAGGAAAATCCATTTGATCATCATTTTGGAAAAGAAAAATGGTTTGTTAATATACTGCAACTGGGACTCAGCTGTAGCCATTATCAAAACCAGAATATGCAAACTTGGCTTATGTTGAATTTTTTTCCCTTGAGGAATGGCTATGCCTGCGAATTTGGTACTTTAAAATTTCTTAAGGTTCATTTTAACCTCTGACTGTAGCATAATCTCCATATTTGCCCATTGGGAGTTTGAATGCTTGATTAAGAAAATTTTCTTTTATTGTAGCAGCTAAATTTAAATTATATATGATCCTGTTCATTAAAAAAATCAGAATAAAGTCCACCGCAAATAACATTGTGAATTCCTTAAAAACAGAAAGCATATGAAAAGGTCTGCTAAAATAAGAGAGGGCATTAAATGGGCACAAGTTTCCTTTACTTGGATTGTAAAGTAGTTTAGTTTTTATTTTATATTACTTGAATCTTTATTATTTTTCTCTCAATATACTTACCTTTTATTATTTTTTCTGTGGTACAGGAACAGCAAAAGCACACCATGTAATCTATAAAAAATTACAACTGACAGCAATATTATTTATTTATAGCATGGAAAAATTAACATAAAACTTTGAAAATATTAAAAGGAATTCAGAGAAACCTATGAGACAATATAAATTAACTTGAAATCATAAAACTTTCTTAAGTAAAAATGAAAAATTTAGTTTCAGTGTTGCTTTAGGATACTACTACCTTCACAATTCTTATAAACTGAGTGATGAAAGATGGAAATTTTAGCTACTCTATTTTTCAGTACTAATTACTCTGAAATTACATTTCACTATTCTTTATGGCCTCTTATTTAAGGGAGGTATAGTATACAAAGGAACATCATATATATGTGTATTAATATACATATTTGATACTGATAATTATCACCATCAGTAATATCTTAAAATAGGATAGCACTGTGTGCACAAAATGAGATACTTGGAGCATATTTCATCACACTTGGGTCTCATGCATTTTGGCATGAGAATCCAGTTTGATGTCTATATTTTATGTTATTCTTTTTTGTTAAAAATAAATTTATACCTAAAGATAAAATTTCCACTTAAAATTCTGAAGCAGAATTAGGATAGTTGGAGACTAAGATTGGAACCATGGTAGAAAAAGAAGTGAATGTGAGTGTCTATCAAACAAGGAGCACTGAAATAGAGCGATGCCCCAAAGAGGTGCTCAGCAAAAATAATGTATGTGCAATGGAGAGGAAAAGAGATTTGAAAGAATGAGTGGATCCAAATTCTACATAGGAATACAAGATTATGGACTATCTCATAGGCAAGCCTTCAATGACTTCACCAAAGAATATACATCAAGGGAGGGCCATCCTATAGGGCCTATTGTTACCTATATGATAACTATTTATGTCATTTCATAAATATCAAGGGCTTATCAGTCACCTAATTGTATTTTAGCAGAAGATTGCAAAGTAAGGGGGAGTGTCTATACAGTATGATAGCCTCAGAACTGGAGAGTTGGTTTCTACTTTGATTGAGCTGATTCACTGCATTCAATTGACACAAAATTCATCTTGCTAGTACTACCAAATAACTCTTGAGATTTAAACAGTTCTTATGTCTTTTCGTCTATTTGCAATTTTCCTATGATCCTCTTTGCCGCATTCTTCTCCCTTCTTTCCAGTAAGTCATAGATTTAAGACTTGGAAGGTATTGGATTTTATTTTTAGCTAGTATTTACCTCATATTTTAAGGTTTGCAAAGAGCTTTACCTATGTCATCTCAGTGTCATCCTCATAACTACAGTGTGAGATGGGTCCTCTTGTTATCTCCATTTTAGATGAGAAAGCTAAAAGGTCCATAGTCACAGCTTTAAAGGACTCCTCTGATGCCTTATCATGTTGGAGAGATCAACTAGAGTTTCAGAAACTGTAGTGCGGTGTGTTAAAGTTTTTCCACATAGAAAGAGCTTGTACATATTTGCTGTCTGAGTACCAGCCTAAGTTTGATTGGACTTATCTTACCACAAGGTGGACAACCAAAATGATGGATTTTTCTGTTATAGAAAACTTATGAAGATTGTAAGCCAATAGAACTATGAATTGCACTGGGGCTTTACTATACTGACAGTCATCCAGTCAGTAATCTTCTATTAAGTGCCTACTGTGTGCCAGGCTCTGTGCTAAGTGCTGGGGATATAAAGAAAGACCAACAAAACAAAACAGAACTCTAGGCCTTACCCTCAATTTGCTCACAATCTAATGAGATAAATTATTGGGTACCCATAATCTTAAAGAATAGATGTTGGCAACTTACAACCTGCCATGTGATATGCCAGACCACTTTGTAGTCATTACCATTGCCTTTTTCCAATTTGCTTTGCAAATTGCACGCCCCCGGACAGTTGCCCTAGCCCCCTTTCAAAGTAAACATGAACTGGCGGTGAGGAACTCGTGATTCTAGTTCTGCTTATATTATTGGTTAGTTTTAAGATTTCTGATAAGTTTTTAAGTGTTACTTCTCAGGGCTTAGGTTTTCTCAATGCTTAATGAGATATTTGACTAAATCATTTCAAAAGTGGTTTCCAGCTCTATTTGATGATAATGAATAATGGGAGGAACTACTTTTAATAGCTATTCTGTTTTATGTTAAAAACACCGATTTTACAAGGAAAAATAGGAAACATTTAGCTTCTTTGCAGCAAGCTCTAAAATGCCAAAATAAAAAAAAAATCCACGATATCTCATAGTTCATCATTCAAAGAAAATTACTCATTCTTCAGAAGGGGTAACTAAGGTGGATAACAAAGATGAGAAAAATCAGGAGAATGGCAACCATGGACATGTATTAATACTGGCATCCAGGTAAATCTTTAATTCACCAGGGAATACATTATCTCTGTGTTGAGTCAGGATTACATACACTGTTCCAGAAAGATAACTCATATTTCTTTGTTTCCATCTTTTATGTAATAACTTGACAGAGGAAAAGATTGAAGAATAGGGATGTAAGAAAAAGGCAGCTTGGGGCGTCATTTCAATCTATTTGTTGAGAGATGAATAAAACCTGATGTACAGACGAATCTGCTCCTTTTGGCAGCTCTAAATTAGGCCAGAGATGAGGGTAGATACGAAGCCCAGTTCTGGTAAAGCCTAAACAGAAATGACTGCTGAGCTTTTTAAATGTTGACGTATGCCTATAAGCAAGAAAATCTTACTGAAGAATAAATTTTCAAGCCAAATGACTTTGTGCCCCAAAGTAATTATGAAGCATTTGGAAATATTGCATAGATATTGTGGCCCACTGAAAATGCCCTTGGACCAGGACTTAGAAGACCTAGAATCTAGAGTAATATCCATAATTTAATAGTCATGTCATAACCTTGGGCAAATTTTTAAATTCTCTAGAACTGTTTCCTTATTTATAAACTGAGAAGAATTGTTGGAAGATCAAAAGAGATACTGTATTTGAGAGTACTTTGAAAATTGTAACATTTGCGTTGTTATCCTCATCACCATCATCCCTGGAGAGGTGGGACAGATCAGAGTCAGGGAACACGGGCTGAGATCCCTCCTCTTCCACCTAGGAGTTGTGACCTTGAGCAAGCAAATTATTCTTCATACCCCTCAGTTTTCTCATTTGTAAATCAGGGTGGGGTGAGATGAATTTTAAGGTCTCTTTGTCCTTTAAAGCCTATGATTGTCATCAATAATACTGCTTTCCTAAAAGAGAGAGGCTTAAGGTCATTTGAAAACAGTTATGAATGAGGAAAGACAGGGTAAAGTAAATGATGGTTGAAATCAGCTTGTGAGAAGGTACTTCATTATACCAAGATGATTCTAATTCTTTGAGTATTATTTCAAATGACATTTTATCTTAGTGTTAACAAAAATTCAATTCAACAAACCTTTATTAAGTGCCAAATTTATGCAAGGTACTGGAGACAGAAAAACAAAAATGATCATCCTCAAGGAGCTCAGATTCTTCTGAAGGAATACCACATGCATGCAAATAAGTAATATGGGATTTGAGAGTCCTAATAACTGGATACTTGACCTGAACCCTAGTCCTTAAGCAGTATGGATTCTGGTATTTCAATTACAAATGGTATATAAAAATAGTATTATTGGATTGTGAGATTCATTTTGTTTCTTAGGAATCATTAGGGGAAAATTTATGTTGGATGTGGGAGTATGGTATCTGGAATTTTATTGATCAACCTAACATATACTGGACCTTCTGGCTGCATTCATTGGAAATGGAAATGAAGACACAATTTAAAAAGCAGTGAGTTTACAAATTCAGACTATTTTAGGAATAAGATGTCACAGCTTTTATTTTCTAAATTACTACTGTCTAAAACATATGCTGATCAAATATTCTTCTTTAGAAATCACTTTCTTCGTAACACCCTTGACCTTAAACATATCCTTATATGATGAGGCAGTATACTTTAGCATAAGGTATCATGCAGAATAATAGTTTGAATATTAGAACCTGCTTGCCTCAAGGTCTGTTGAACAATATGTGGTAATGAGGCAATGAAGTAAGTTATTTGGGGGAAGTAAATGAAGGTAGTCTATTTTACATGCCTATTGTCTAATACTCCTCCACTACAGCCCTACTCTCTGATGCTTCATCATGAAATGGAATCATGAGAACAGAGTGAAATCTGGCAAATTTAGCAAGCCGGAAAGGCTGTGTACAGGCTTATTGATTGAATGTTTTCTAAGGACCACCCTAGCTATGTTTGGAACATTATAAGAAGGTTGACCAGCAAGTAATTGGTATATTGGTCATAATAAATTATGAAAACAAAAAGGGTTGTAGTCTGTTTTGGTGGTAGCAATATCTACAGCGATGAAACAGCAGGTTTTATGAAATATTTATAGCACACTTATCAAAATCCCAAAAGTTCTCATTTGTCTCGGGGATCTTATGTTGGTTATTTGTCCTCTGCCACAGCTTTTGCCATAGTTCACTTGTGCACTTGGAAAAGGTAAGAGTCATCCGTTCACAATCTTGGAGTCCCAGAGGGGATATGTGAGACTATCTATTCTAGCCTCTTAGAAACAAGTTATCTTCTCTAAAACTTATGCCTTGGGAGTAATTCAGCATTTCTTTGAAGTTAACTAATGAAGTAGAATCTGCCACCTCCTAATATGATTCATTCTACTTTTTAAGACAACTCTAACTGGCTTCTTTTCAACTTCCCATTGCTCCTAGTTCTTCTCTCTGGGGATAAGCAGAACAAATTTATTTCCTCTTTCCCATGTAGCCCCTCAGATTCTTGAAGACAGCTATCCTGTCCTCTCAAAGTACTTTTCTTATTCAGGTTGAACATGATTGGTTCATTAAGTCAGTCCTTGTATTGCCATGATTTTGTGACCTATCATCATCTTGATTAACTTTCTCCGGATGCTTTCCAACTTTTCAATATCCTTTTAAAAATACATCACCCAGGACTGAATCATATCAATCAAAACACATTTATCAAGAACCTACTATGTGCCACATAGGAAAGGCTACATAAATTTTTCTGATTGATTAACTTAATTGCTAGGCACTGGAGATAGAAATACAATAAATAAAAGAATCTCCTTTTGCAAGGAGCATCCATTCTAACTGGGAAAACAACAAGGACATAAGTACATAGTGTGTATTTGTATATGTGTATATAGGTGCTCATATAAATGTATGGAATAAATATAAAGATAATAAACACTCATGAATCAAAAGTAGTTTAATACAAGGTACCCACAACCAGTTGAGGATATCACGATTGACTGTGGTTGAGCTGCATCTTAAAGGAAGAGAAGAATTTTATGAGGTGGAGGTAAGGAGGAAGTATATTTGAGACATAGGGAACCAGTTTACAAGTGGACATGGAAGAGGGCATGATGTATGAAGGACATAAGACCAAATTTGGTTACATAATAAAATGCAGGGAAGAGAAATCATGTATGGTGAAACTGAAAAGAACAAATGGAGCAAAGTTATGAAGGGTTTTAAATGCTAAGCACAAGAGTTTATATTTTATCCTAGAGGCAATTGTGGGACACTGGAGTTTACTGGGTAGGGAAATGGCATGGTCAGATTTAAGGAACATCACTTTGGATTGGTTTGGAGAGTTACTTGAGGTAGGGAGACCAATAGGAGGCTATTGTAATCATGGTGATGAGGGCCTGGAGGAGAGATCTCATGGTGATGGTAACATCAAAGTCAGACAATTGATTAGCTATGTGAGATGAAGGAGAATGGGGAGTTGAGGAAAATGCCAAGGTTACAGAAGCGACACTGGGAGGATTGTGGTGCCCCTGGCAGAAATAGGGAAGTTTGGGGAATGGCATAATGTAGTTCTATTTTGGACATAGTGAATTAGAGACATCTCTTGGATACCCAGTTTGAAATTTTCAGTATGTAATTGGGGGTGCTGGAATGAAGTTCAATGGATAAGTGATGTTGGATATTTAAAACTGTAAGTCATCTTCAAAGAGATGATAATTAAGCCCATGGGAATTGATAAGGTTACCAACAGAGTATGAAGATAGAAGAATAGAGAACCTAGGTCAGGGCAATGTGGAATACCCACATTTAGAGGATATAATCTGGTTGAGGAACCAACAGAAGAGACTGAGAGGAGCGATGAGACAGGTAGTTGGAAAAGAATATTGTCACAAAAAGGTGGGAGTATCCCAGTGAAGAAGGTGGTCTACAATATCAAATGTACAGGTAAGTCAAGATATATGAGGACTGAAAAAAGAATCAGATTTGGCAATTGTGAATAGAGCAATTTTAGTCAATTGATAAGGTTAGAAGCCATTTACAGATGGCTACAGAGTAAGTGAGAAAGAAAAAAAACCAGAATTGATGAGTTTAAACTAGTTTTTAAAAATTAGTATATTTATTTTTAGTTTTCAACATTCACTTCCATAAGTTTTAAATTATCTCCCTCTCCCTTCCTCCTCCCTCCCCATGAGGGCATGCAGTCTGATATGGGCTCTATGCATACATTCCCATTAAATACATTTTCATATTAGATTTGTTGCATAGAAGAATTATAACAAATGAGAGAAACCATGAGAAAGAAAATAAAACAAAATGAGAAAGAAAATTGTCTGCTTTGCTCTGCATTCAGACTCCATAGTTCTTTCTCTGGATGTGGATGGCATTTTCCATCATAAGTCCTTTGGAATTACTTTAGGTTCCAAGCAAGTTTTGGTTTTTTTTTTTTTTTTGAGGATTTTGGCTCAAAAAATGGAGGAAATATAGAGCAATAACTTGAGAGGATGTTTGGGTTCGTTAAAGACTTTTTAAGGATGGAGGAGACTTGGACATGTTTGTGACAGCAGGGAAGGAGCTACTAGATAGGATAGGGAGTGGTTGAAGATTAGAGTGAGAGGGAGGTGGTAATAATTGAGGTTGCAGTCAGCTAGAGAAGCCAGGAGGGGTTAAAATCAAGGGCATACATAGATGGGTCGGAACTGGAAAGGAAAAGTGCTGGATCATCGTTAGAGCATAATAAAGGAGGAGAACTGATGTCATGGGGTTTGATGTCATCTAGTCTTGCCAGGATAGATTACAGCAACACCATCACTTCTATTGTTCTGGATAATATCACCTTCCTTTTCTGGTAATTCCAAATTTGATATTTTAAACTCAAGTTCATAGGACTCTGTACATATCCTGATTTTGTTTAACCTTATTAGATTCAGCTCAATCTTATGTTTTGTTAAGACCTTATTTGAATCTTTATTATTATTCAGTGTTTTAGTTTTTTTCCCTAATGTCATTTTTATCATCTGCTACATCAAACAATGGAAGTTTCAACATATAGTTATTTTGTTGATACTTCACATATGGAACTAGGACTTTACTAAACTACTGTTGTTAAAACTTTTAAGTATTTTTTTTATTGATTAAGGATATCAAATGATCTAAAAAATTAAGAATGTGCATAAAATACTTTGCAATCCTGTTACTACTACATAAGAGTCAGCTACTGGTATTAAAAGTACATTTTTAATATGACACTTATACATTAATCTGTCATCAGGCATTTGTTGAGTACCTACTATGTACTGGGTGATGATGTTAACAAATTTCTTTGAGAAGCTTGGACAAGCACAGTAAGACAAATTTAATTCACTTAAGCCATGATTGAAGAAGGCAATAGATAATATAATTTAATTTTCCTTTTTATGTTACCAAATCTTACAGTTTTGAAAGACAGGAAGAGAAGGGATAAAATTACCGTGTGGAAGGAGGAATTCAACAGTGAAACAATTGTTCTGGGTTAAAAATGCATGGCAAATTTGGTCTTGCTTTCAAATTCCTTCCCCTTTTATGTTCACTACTTAGGGAAACTAAGTCTTGTGTGACAAACCTACTGTGGAAACATCACTACTGGAAGGAACTCTAGAGTTACCTTTAGCTCCATGCTGAATCTCCTTGACTGCCTCAGAATTGTTCTAGATCCTATCTCTGCTCCGGAACTTTTCCAAATTTTCATGGAATTTTTTAACCAGAAACATTTAAAGACTATCAATACCACAAAGCCCTCAGGTCCTGAAGGTGGGATAGAAGTTGGGAGTGAGGTGGGCGCAGGGGTGGTGGTGAGGTGTGAAGCTGGCTCATCGAAGCTGAGCTAATGGTCAAATTTTTAGGGTGAGCATTTACACCTCTGAAATTGACAACCACTGTAAATCTGGGCTTGATTTATATTTTTGTTGATGGTCTAGACTTATTAAAATGACTTTGTAGGTGGGGGGCCAACAAGCGTTACCCATTGCACGTTTTTCAGTGTATTGATCAGTTGTGCTGATTTTCTCTCTAAAAAATACTGTTTGTCATATGAGAGGATTTCCTGGGGAGGGTGGGAGAGGGATTCTTGGAAAATTAAAATATGATGACAAATTAACAAATGACAAATGGAAACCATCAATAAAACCTTATTTTTCTAAAAAGAAAGTGATGGAGGAGGAAGAAAAAAAACATTTATTAAGTACCGTTTATGCATGAAGCACTGTCTTACCTTTACAACTATTACTTCATTTAATCTTTACAACAACTTTGAGATGCAGGTACTGTTATTATGTCTATATTATGGTTGAGGAAACTGAAGCAGCTAAGTGGCTCAGTGGATTAGGAGTTAGGAAGTTCTAGAGCAGGAGTCAGGAAGATCTATGTTGACATTTGGTCTCAAACACCGTGTGACACTGCACGAGTCACTTCACTACTGTTTGCCTCTTTCTTTAAATGCAAACTGGAGATAATAATAGCTCCTCCTTCCCAGGATTGTAGCCAGGATCAGAGGAGATAGTATTTGTAAAGTGCTTAACACATTGCATGGCACATAGTAGGCACTACAGGAACGCCATTACTGTTACTATTATTTACTAAACAAATACTGTGAATTGCTCAGGTCACATGGGTAATGAATACCTGAGGTCAGATCTGAGTTTTATGTCTTCCTGACTCCAAGTCCAAAGCTCTGTCAACCACACCTCCTAACTTGCTTTGGAATAAATATTAATAAAGAATAAATTTAAATTGTATCATGAGTATTTTTTTAGAGAGCTAGTGGTTAAACATTTGCCAATATTCCCAGGGGCACAGACCATCCAACACATACTGTTTTGTTTAGATTTACCCACTGAACTATGAGGGGGTTCAAAAAACCCTATTCTTCTAATTGAGAAGTATTCCCCATAAGACATCACAAGTATCATACTGATTAAAATTAAATCCTATGAATTTAGAGAAATAAGACTAGCTTTAAATAATCTATATGCTTACCATTACCAATTAAAGGTTTTATGGCAAAGAAAACAAGATGTATAAATGATATCCTTATGACCTATGTGGGATTCTTCAGTCAAGTACCTTTTCTATCAATCTAGAAATTTAATTTAGAGAATCCCTTGAGGGAATAAGCTTCAGCCAACATCAGCTTATTGTATTCTGAAAAGATGATCTATTATTAATTCCACAAATTGGAGATTCTTATGTGTGTGAGTGAATAATCAAAAACTGCATCTAGAAAAGTGATGTCAGTGTTTGCTATGACTTTGGACAAGTTACTTCACAGTGTTCTCTCCCCAGTAGAATGAAAGGATAGCCCTATTTGACTGACAAAATCCTTTCCATTTCCCTAATCCAGTGATCTTAAGTAAGACAAGTGATCTCTAATTTCTTATAAGACCAAGTGTTTGTTGTTGCTTTACTTTTTACTGAATCCTTGGAAAAAGAAACTATCTGTCGTATGTCTTGACAGATTTATTTTTCTTTACCTATTCCAACGGAGAAGTTAGTTCATTTGAGGAGACATGAATACATGGTATCTTCATGGACCTAGCTGTATTTTTATATGCTTCCTAGAATCATGTCATGGAATTATATCATAGGGTCAGAGATTCAGAAGTGGAAGGGACTTTCATCTGTTTGCTGTGCATTCTTTATGGTATCTAGTGCTGTGTTAGGCACTGTGGCGATACACAGAAAGTAGAAGCAGGTTTTGATTTCCACATGCCCAGTTTTCCCTTAAAAACTGATGGGTATTAGGCACCTGATTCCTCAGCCAAGTGACCACAGGAATTTTTCTTCATTTATTTTTTTTAAATACTTATCCCTCGCTGACGCCCCTCATCATCACTTTAAGCTCAGACCCCAATGTTCCTTACCTGCTTTCAGTTTTACTTCTGGGTTCTGAATGGAATTTTCTCGGTCAAGACTCGTGCTGAAAGAGAGGAAGGGGGAATAAAGAATTGAGAATACCAATCTACTATGTCCTGAGTTGGTCTTATAAGCAACATTCTCAATTTTCTGTCACACCCAGCTGTGCCAGGTGTTTCTGTCACTTCTATGACACTTCCCAACCCTACCCCACCCCTGCCTCAGTGCTTCATTTTATCTTTGAAATATACTTGCATTTTAATTTAAATTCTTAAGATATTCCAAGCCCTACCCCTATCACTAATAGATACATTTGTCTTTCCATACTGGAATGAAATGGGAAAAAGGGGGATTACAGTGGAGTGGGATATGGAACAATATAAGAGAGAGCCTTTTAACCCCTAATTTGTTTTCCAGGTAGATGTGTTCTTACATCTCTCTGTGTGTGTGTGTGTGTGTGTGTTTTAGAAAAATCTGTTTTCAATTCTTTCCTCAGACACTTCCTACTAGCCAAAGAAAAATTAGCTGTGAGACTCAAGACAAGTCACTTAAGCATGATCTCAATTTCATTGTCCTTAAAATAAGAATAATGATAGCACCTACCTCACAGATTTATTGTGAGGATGAAATGACATAATGCATGTGAAGTGCTTTGCAAACCTTGAAATGTTCCATAAATACAAGCTATCATCATCATCAATAAGAGTGGTTGTGGTAGTAGTAAAAAAAAAAAAAAGAAAATCCTCAAAAGGTTATGTTTTTATTTTACAAAAAGGAGCTAGGAGAAAGAATAGGAAATTTTCTTTACTGCTAAAGAGAGATAAAAAAGAAGGAAAATCCTGGTTGGAAGCAATGGATACTGGCACTGGAAAGGGGAACAGGTAATTCAGTCACTGGAAATCTGTGAGAGTTAAAGAAAAAAAGTGGGTGTCAGCAGGTTAATCAAGGATGCTAAAGTGTTCCTAGGTAATGGCACTGGCAAGAGGCCCCCAGAATCCCCATTCCTTTATTCATATTACTATTGCTAGAAATTATGGAGAATCTGAAATCCTTTTCACATTCTTTACTTGTGTAAGGAATACACACAGGCATATTTCTTGTAAATTTTATCATAAAGTGTATGTATTTTGGGGAAGGGTGGACAGTTCATTTTGTTTTTCTCTTTTGCTAGTATGCAAGCATTCTGATGGAGCTTAATTTGTTCCACTGTATTCCTGGGATTCATAGTCCTTGGAAGGAGGGAAGATAGAGGGTGATGACATCAGATTTAGGGATAATGAAGCTATGTGAGAAAGTCAGTATGCTGACAGCCCCTACTCCATCCAGCTCACCAAGGCATTAGGTATATTTCTGATTACTTGGCAGGGAAGGAGAGGGTGACCAGTGACATTTTTATTTAAAGTAATTATAATGTAAATTCTTTTGTAAACTAAATTATTTTCCATTTTCATGTAAATATTAAGTTTATGTCTATTTCCTTGATGTGAAGTGTACCTGCTCTGTTTTTGTTTGATTGGTGCCTGTATTTATCATTTAATTAACAGCCATTTCTCCTAATCATTGTTCTCCTGATGATTAAAAATAAACTTTCATGAAATGAAATACATTCCATGAAATGCAAATTTTACCACTGTAAATTGTTGTAATATTTGCACTAGATAGTCTTGAAATGCTCCCTAAGGACTCACTCGTTCAACTCATACTTCCATTTTCTAGTGGGATCTGGAAAAAAAAGGTAGCAGCTATTACTGTTGCTAAGACTCTAGGGCTAATTCTCAGGGCACCTCTTCTGAAAGGTTAACTCACAAGCCTCCATCTGTGTGCTTCATTGACAAAGGCATTCCTTCAAATGGCATAGCAAAAATAGCAGTTATAAAGTGGTCCCCCGCCCCAGAACCAGGGACACACCTTCCCGCCAAACACCCAATGACCTGGCAGGGGAGAAACAGCTTAAAGTACAATGGCAGTAGGACATAGGTGTGGGGAACTTATTTGGCCAAGGGAACTCACAGCTCCATTACTTTAAGGTATCAAAATCTTTTCTGTAGCCAGGGGGTCTTCAGTGTTTACTATGAGTTGAATTATTGTTCATGTGGGCCAGCTCTTTGGAAGGCAGAGTATCTCCACTGGACTTGGTGACTCTGAATTTGCTGGACTTAATACTTCCTAAAGTGTGGTGTCTTGTCTGAATAGGTTCACCCATTCAACATCTGGGTTTACTTTTGATAGGCAACGGCAGTTTTTCCAAACTGAGTCACTGGATTGGTTGTTGGTGTTTGATTTGTCTGACTCTTCATGGCTCCATGGATCATATTCCAATAATGGTCACGGGGTTTTCATGGCAAAGATACTGGAGTGATTTTCCATTTACTTCTCCAGTGGATTAAGGCAAACTTGACTTGCCCAGGATCACACAATAAGTGTCTGAGGCTGGATGTGAACTCACATCTTCCTAATTCCAGGACCTGTGCTAAGTCACCTAGCCACCTCCTCTCTTGTGTGGTACAGTTCTCCATTCAGCTCAAGTGTTACCATGCTCATTTCATCTAGAATGCTTCAAAGCTTTTTCACTGACTCCTTAAAAGACTCATCCTTAAGGTTTTTTGTTATCTCTAGGCTGGAGATAAAAGATATCTAGCCTTTTATGTCATAAATTTCTACTTGACTCCAAAGCTTTCTTCCTTCCATAAGGCACTTCGTGTTGCCTTAGGGTAATTAGTTTTAGTTAAGTCATTTTGCACCCCAAACTCTTTTGGGTATCTTTTGTAGAAGGGAGCCAAGGGGTACAGGTTTGAATGTGGTACCCTGGAGGCACATTCATTGCATTTCTGGCCTCTTCAGATGAAGTTAAGTTTTCCAACTCTGCCACCTTTTCTAGATTTGGGGATATCTATTTTACATCAAAAGGCTTTCTGCTTTACCTTTCTACATCCATGTCTTTCAGTTACTCAGTATCTTCAGCTTTTGCCATAGCCTCACTGGTGCATTCTTCTTATACTATCCTTTTGAATCTGCCAATTTTTATTGCCTTAAGAAAAAAGCTGAAACTACTGTATTCAACTCTTTAGAAAATTATATTTTCAGGAAGGATCTTTTATAATGGGATTTTTTTTTCCATTGTAAAATTGCCTTCTACATTCAAAGATGTTCCTACTGGTTGCATTTCTACTCATATATAGCAATTTCATTTGAAAATACCTTCATTTGCCTTGTGATCCTTTTAGTAATGAGCATAAATAGTCTGTGTCATTGACTGAGTGGACAAACTCAGAAGGTGTGAGAAGAAGAAGGTGTGACTTCAGCCTGAGGTTTCATATAAGCAGTAAGTAGCTGAATTTGGTTTTTTGCCAGTTGTTGCTTGCCTAAATTCCTCCACTTTTTATTCCTCTTAAAATAAGAAAAAGCTACCATAACCCTTCCCCAGGGAAACAGATCCAAAGGACAGTACTCTTAATGTTTTTTCCAACATAGAGATATCCCAGAAAAGCCACCACTACCACCACCACTAC